>OZ022513.1:47187275-48454262 GCA_963989385.1 Ctena decussata | reverse complement strand
TCACGCTTTCCCCTCCAATGTAAAATGTAATTAATTACTTTTTGAATGATGTTTAGTTTGTAGAAATGTGTCAAGGAATAAGTGAAGGAGCGAACATTCATTATAAAGACCCCCTAACTTTTTGAAATTATCACCAACATCTGACGCGACGTCACTAAACAAAAAAGACACGTTACATACATTTACGCTTATGATTCTCGACATCACGTGATGCAAAATATCTAAAAGAAACTTAAAACTGTTTGATAGTGCAGCTGCATATGTTCGTATTTGTAGAGAATAACTGGTAAGTTTTTAGCCTTGGTTAAATTTTAAACTTTGAATGCGGTGTTTCTGGCAAAAAATCAATTGAATGTTGATGTAAGTTTTTTTTAAGTTGTTGTTTTTTTTGTTCAGTATAGTACTATGCTTTTTCCTCCTTATAACAGCCTTATTGCAAGTTTGGCTGCATATGTACATTTATCATATGACGTTGCTGCTTTTCAGTGGATAACGTCGTGTCATAAAATCGTATGACCACACGTGTAATGACACTTTGACGCGTACACGTAACGTCATTGACAACGTCCATGTCAAGCATGCTTTTTCTCATGAAACAATGTTCAGTTTGAAGGCGTTAAAATCCCATTTTAAAGGGTCATATGATTAACAGAATCTTACACATTTAATATGAAATTAATGAAACTCGCCAAAGGCTCGTTTCATAAGTTTCATATGAAATGACCACTTCATTTCATATGAAATTTATTAAACTCGCCAAAGGCTCGTTTCATAAGTTTCATATGAAATGACCACTCGTGTAAGATCCTCTATGTAATATCTAGGACCTTATTATACTCTCAGAGTGGCATTGTCTTCTAGCTTAGATTCTTACGGAATCAGAGTCAATCATATTTTGGGTATGTTTGGTCCTTGCACATGTCAACCGATTAACTAATCAGACCAGAGTTAGCCATCTTTAAAAAGTAAAGTAAAAAACTCACACACAGATTTGTTCCTATCCACCATTGGATTCACCACTGACAGTGATGTCCTTGGCGGTATGTATTTGAGTTTTTAAACTAAAACGACATTGCATTTGATATATAAGTAATATGCAAGCTAAGAGGTTTTTGAAGGCATGTAAACGAAATATCTTGTCAATATGTAACTGTATGTAGAAGGAAGGCACAAGGCTATTGAAATTTTAGTTGGACATTAAACAGCCTAAAAATGCAGGCATTTTTCATGTTTATGGATGAAACTGCCTTCTAAAACTTCATTTCGAAAATATGAATTAAAATATAAATTAAACAGTACAAAGACCGCTGATACCAATCTCTGTTACAAATCTATGCGTACAACAAAAGAGTATACCGCGTACTTTACGCTATACCCACTGGAATGTTCAGGATTGGGGATCATGTCGTTTACAGATAAAAGTGCGTTTAATTGAATGTCTCTTTGTTTATATCAAGGTGAATAGCTCTTTCTATCGTTTTGAATAGGTATGCACCACTTTCTAGTTAATATTAGTCCTATTCTTGTGGCACATTAGTGGCCCCAGAGAGGTTCATACTTTGGCCAAGGTCTCTTTCACAAAATTTGAATCAGGGAAAATTGACGATTAAATAGCGACCTAAGTCTGCAAGGACGGCAATTCAAGATAGAAGACAGAGTGTCTACCCAAAGTATGATTCTTTGTGGCACTATCATTGTTCGGTTAGAATCGGAAAAATATGGTGCGAAAATTGTTAATGATACCTATCCAAAACGGAAGCTTGACATTAACAAATAAATCGCATTTTGGGCGCAGCGTATCAAAATAAAATCCACGTGATCCCCACTCTGATATTACCAAGTATCAAAATGTGATGAACCGGACCTTTCTTTTCTTCATAAGAATTAAAATCATAATGAGAAGAATATTTTTCCAGTATTTTGTAAAACGTTTCTTCAGATGTTAAGAATCCTGTCCAGATGTGGCACCAGGTGGCGTTAGAGTCTGCGTGATCTACTTAGCAGCTTAGAAGCTTTCCTCCCTCAGCTTAGAGAGCCATGATGACTCCTGTAGTGCGCTTAGACGACAATGATTATTCCTGTAGTGTACTTCAGATGTTGACTGTCGCGTGGTTCCAATGCTTTAGTACCGAAGGGGCTCTACACATTTGGAACAAACATTGGGACAAACGTGCTTGAGCAAACAGTGTGGACCCGGATCAGAATGCTTCTGATCAGGGTCTACAATGTTTGCTATTCCGCTCGCAATTTGACCCAGCGCCAGACCGTAAATCAGTATCAATAAATGTTAGGATAATTACTTTCATCTGACTAAGGCTTTCCAATATTTGGGATAAAAACGGTAAATAAGTACATACAAGCCGTTATCAACAGCTCTTGGCAGCCATCTTGAATTTATGTGGGTATTTTCTGGCTAATTCAAGTAATTTCAACAAGAATCGAGAGTTCTTGTAATAATCCAGTAACAATGAACATGCAGTTAGCAAAATGATGGCGTCGAAAGAGTGTACCGGTTATCGTCGGCAACCAGTTTGTCTTTGTGCGGCAAAAAGACCTTCTTCTTTTAGTATGTTTGGCCTTGTGTCACATTGCATTTTATAGATTTTTATGGCAAAATAGACATAGGTGTCATAAAGGTTTATAATATCTCGTATCAAGCATTAGTAATGTAAAAATCTATGACGGCTAAAACCAATCTTTAAACAAAAGAACACAAGAACCGAAAGAGGATCCGAAACGCTCTACTGGTTCCAAAGTTATAGCTTGGTTAGATCTGGCCCTGGACCCTTTCCTAAAGAACTTTTGTGTTGTGCTACACCATTAGATGCTGCTTCATGCCAAATATTAGTATCGTTTAAGGAGAAGATGTTTACGAACTTTTGCCTTTGAGCTTGTCCAACTTTGACACAAGAGAGATGTACCTTAAGTCCTTGAAAAAAAAAATCAAGTCCTGTAACAGTTTGCTGATAAACCCTTCTTACTGACCCTGACCGCAGGACCAAGTCTAGAGCATAGGAAGTTTAAGCATGCGCAATCTCAGGTCAGAAAACAAATCTTACGATGTATTGGTTACCAAAAGTTCACGAAAGACCATATAAAGCATGTTTCATAGCTAATTCTAACTCTTGTACTACCACTACACTTTCGAATTTTTTCACATCATGCCTCACTCTTAACAAGCAACGAACATTTGAGTAAGTATTGTGTAAAAGTTTATGAAAGGTTCGGTTAAATCTTCTTTTGGTCTATCAAAACCGAATAGACTTAAATCCAGAGGTTTCAAGCAACTAGTTTGTCCATTTATGATTTTTTACTCAATCTACAACATTACCTAATAATTTAATCAAAGGAAAAATGATTGATTCAGCTGAAAAAACTTTTAAAAGAGAAGATTCTCTTTACCTTGCTTGTAATGATAGATATGCTTTCTTCACATAGAAGGGACACACTATGGTCTTGCCGGAAGGTGTGTGAAACCTTCATTATTTATGTAAGTAAACGGACAAATTGAAGGTATTCTGATGGGCACTAATTGTACACCCCTTGTGGCGGGTTTATTTTTGTTTTGCTATGAAAGAGATTTTATGAGGTTTCTTTAAAGAGGCTGGAATCATTGAAGCTTTTGATTCAACGTCTAGATATTTTGGCGACCTATTAAATACTGATACTATCTATTTTGATGGTATGGTCAAACAAATTTATCCAAATGAACTTAAGTAAATAAAGCGAATTCATCCGATACTGAAGTCCCGTTTCTGGAGTTACATGATACGCCAGTTTTATATGGTTTTGTTTCTTCGAAGATTTATGCTAAATGCGATGATTTTGATATTTCTCGAGCTACACCTTACGCGGTTTATATAACACAGCTTATTCGGTCTGCTGGAGTGTCTAATCATGTTGCTGACTTTAATACTAGAAATCAAAATTTAACTGCAGTACTTCACACACAAGGTCTTCGGAATCACAAACTCCGGAAAACGTTTTCAAAAATCTATGGACGTCACCATGACTTGGTATAAAAACACGGGACTTAAATCTCTTTTTAAACAAGGCCTATTGGAATCTGAATTTTATGGCGACTTAGAGTACACGTTTAAGAAAAGTGTTGGTCGAAATGTTGTTTTTTTCTGTTCAATTTAGGAAAATATTTAACTGTTACAAAAAGATCGGACACAACATGAATGTTATACGACAGACTGCATTCTTTTATATTACTTTTTCAAGGTTGACAACTTTGCAGACTTTTGTAATTGCACGCCGTTGGGTCGGGCTCCGCCATAAATATTCTAGTTTAGTTGGTGGGGGCTGGTAATCTGTCTTTGATTGGGCTCACCGGGGTTCAACTATTGGACTTCTGTTTCTCCAGCGTATCAGAGTGGTTGCTTTTGAGTACTTGTCTTGTTTCATCTCAGTGATGAATCTTGATATATATGTTCCCTGTTTTGATTCTTTGATGAGTACAGGTCCTTCATGCGAACCGAACAACTTCTATGTGTATGTGGAACACTGCAGAAACTATGGTGAGGTTGTTCGAATGTAAAATCGGTTTAGTCCCTCACAGTGATTTAAGCCGCGACACGACAAAACCAACAAAGTGGTTGTGCGCCCAGCGCAGACTTAGATCAACCTCGGCATCCACCCAGTCTAATCAGAGTCTTCGCTGCCCGCATAGAGCTAGCATAGACTCTTAACTATCCTTAAAGCACACAGCGAAGACTCTAATCAGAAAGGTCGACTGCCCAGGCTGCTCTGAGCGTCACTGGGTGCAAATGCCACTTTGTTGGTTTTCTCGTGTCGCGGCTTATTTATTATTGGGCCCGGAACGTTGCTTCTGTTGTGGTTCATTTTCATTGTTATCGGCCCGGTGGCCATCAATTGGGAAAGAGCTGTCCGCTTCTCTCTTAGTTTAAACAATATTTATTTCACAATACTGTACATATACAACAATTACATAGGTACATATAAATAACACACAGTACAATGAATGGGATACAGAAGGAAGTCATTGACTTTTTTAAAATCTGTTTCCCAAATGCAAGTCAGTTATTTTGCGTTCAGTTAACTTTGAAAAACATAAACCTCAAATGCAATTCAATGTTATAGTAAATATTGTGAACACATCTTATGAGTTAGTGTACTCATATGATGTATAATGAAGGAAATCCAAGAGAGAGAGAGAGAGAGAGAGAGAGAGAGAGAGAGAGAGAGAGAACACGGTATCACTATGATGAGTAACAGCATATCTATATCTACCGGCACGTCCTGGACACCTTAGACACTTTACAATAAATTTAGTTTTTACACTGTAACTTAAGAAAAACGTTTCGTTCTAATAATGAAATCTTGCACTATTTGAAATATTTTGACATTTTGTTGAAAATTCAAGTTGTTATCCCCGTATAGTAAAACATGCAAGGATACATTACATATACTGAGAAGTTTGTTGATCATAATTTGTCTTTGCATCTGGAATCTAGGACAAACGAATAGGAAATGGTTGGTGTCCTCTTTATTACCACACACGCAAAATTCATCATTTATTATATTCTTACGAAATAGGTGGTAATTTAAAGAACTACAACCAGTTCTTAATCGTGTATGTAAGATCTGACCTTTCCGATCACCAGAAAAATAGTATTTGGGAATATCACGAGTGACTCGTATACTTCTTTTAAAACAATTTACTGACTGGGATGAACATATAGAATCTTCAAGTGAATTCCAATCACGTACTGAAGACGGCAAAAATGAATTATAATACAATTGGGATTTACTGTCAATAGTTTGATACTTGTCCTGATTTCTTAAATTGTACCTTGATACATTTCCAACTTGAAGAGGTAGAAGAAAAGAGAGATAATTTGGTGTCAGATTATTTACCATTTTGTAAAATAAAATCAACTTGTGTTGTTTTCGTCTAGATTTGAGAGTTTCCCATCCAGTTTCTATATATAAATTATCTATGGAAACTAATTTTGTTGTTCCAGTTACGATACGCGCTGCCTCTAATTGTATTTTTTCTAATTCATTTTCTTCATATTTAGTGCAGTTGTTCCAGACAACGTCAGCGTATTCTAGAACTGGTCTGATAAAGGAAAAGTAAATACACTGTAAAGATTTTCTATCTAGCAAAAATTTTAATTTACGCAAAACATTAATACGCTGCCATGCTTTAGAGATTATCATATTTAGATGTTCATGCCACGTGCAGTTACTTTGAAGTACAACTCCAAGGTGTTTATGATTATCAACTTCCGTTATGATTTGATTATTCATAGTGATCATTGGGTGTATTTGTCTGTTTACTTTACGACTTAATAATAAAGATTCAGTTTTGTTAGGATTGAAACTTACTAACCATTTATCAGCCCATGCAGAAATTTTTACTAAATCTTGATTTAACGTAAAAGCTGCCTGTGCGGGTGTATCTACAATTATATACAAAGTGGTGTCGTCTGCAAACAGACGTATATAAGAATTAATGTCAACAACTATATCATTTATATAAACTAAAAACAATAACGGCCCGAGAATTGAACCCTGGGGTACTCCAGCATTGATTGTTACCCAGTCTGATGAGGCACCTGGCAGAACAACCCTTTGTTTCCTGCTATCCAAGTAATTGCAAAACCACCCTAAAAGACCGCCTGATATACCTACAGATTCGAGCTTGATCAATAGACCCTTATGCCAAACGCGGTCAAAGGCTTTGCTAATATCGCAAAATATAGCTCGTACTTCCAACCCGTTGTCAAGAGCTCTGCAAAAAGTATTATAAATATCAATGAGTTGATTTACAGTGGAATCTCCCGTGACAAACCCAGACTGAAGTGATGAAATGACATTATTTGCTATAAAGAAATTATATATATGCTTATGAATAATTCTCTCTAGAACTTTACCAACGGTACTCAACAGGGAAATAGGTCGATAGTTTTTATAATCGGATGGATCGTCCTTTTTAAAAACTGGAGTAACGTTAGCTTCCTTCCAAATTTTTGGAACCTTAGACTGATTTAAAGAATGGTTAAACAATGTCGACAGCGGTTCGGAAAGTTCAGCTGCACACAATTTTAGCACGTAATTATTTATGTAATCAGGTCCCAAGCCTTGCCAATTTTGAGTGTTTCTAATACAGACTGTACTTCGTCCGGGTTTGTTACAATCGTAGAAATATTATTTATATTAGTTTTATTTACCTGTGGTGGATTCTTACCGTCGTCATTGAGAGAGGATTGAGTTTTAAAATAATTGTTTAATAATTTTGCTTTATCTTTATCTTCAGTATAAATTTCATCATTATTATCTTTCATCGGAGGAATGTCTGAACTTTTTGAAGTTGAAATAAATGATTTTAAAATTTTCCACCAGTCTCTACTAGATAAGATATTATTGTTTAATTTGTTTGCCATTTTCTCGAAATGTTCTCTTTTAGATGATCTTATCTTGCTAGTTGTTTCGTTTCGTAAGCGTTTATATTTTTGCCAATGTTGCTGATTGTTTGATCTTTTAGCCTTGTCATATGCTCGTTTTCTTTGCCTCATAAGTTTCCTTAGCTCATTATGCATCCACGGAGGATCCGATTGTCTTATTTTAACTATTTTGTTAGGTATGCAATCATTTGTTAAATTTGAAATATGATTAGTTACGTTACCTGCATAAATGTCAATATCATCGTTATGGAGAGCATCCCAGTCAGTATTTAAAATCTTACGTTTTAATGATTCATAATCACCCTCTTGATATATCCAAACCCGTCTTTTGAATGAAACTGCTTGGTTTTTATTATATTTAAAAACTACAAATATCGGACAATGGTATCTAATTTCTTGGCCAAGAAAGGGGTCACCAACACCACTTAATAAAATACTTTCGGGGCTTGAAACAAGAGCAAGATCAATAAGAGATGAAGAAGTTTCTGTGAAGTGCGTGGGCTCAGTAATTATTTGCTTTAAATTGTACTGCTGACATATATTCAAAATAGACCTGCTTGAAGCTGGTTTAAACATATTAAGATTAAAGTCACCCAAAATAATAATATCGGATATTCCAGTATCTATTGCTAGATCGATAGATCGTTCAATGTTGCTCAGGACAGACTGATCAGAATTTGGAGGTCTATAAAATGTGCCAATTAATAATCGTTTATATTTAAGTCGTATTTCAAGCCAAACGGATTCCACGTTTAAAATTTCAAGCTCAGTCCTGCGCAAACAGGGAATATCATCCTTAACGTACACAGCAACTCCACCATGAGCATCATGTTCACGATCATTTCGAAAAGGTGGTCTATAATTAGTTAAAGTTATATCTGAACTGTTTATATCTTTGTTAAACCAAGTCTCTGAGAAAGATAAAACGTCAAAATTAGAAAGCTCAGATTCAAGTATGTCTAGTTTTTGAAGTGCACTTTGCACATTATAGTGAACTATAGAAAAGTTGTCCTTAACGATTTCAGATTCATTCGACATACTATCAGAAAATATACTACTTGAATTTTGAGTATCAGACGAGTCATTTATTGGCCCCGGATTCACTTCAACATCGCCTGACAAATAAAGTAAAACTCGTAGCCACATATAATAGTCAAAGGTGTCCAGACGATCAATTCCTTTCAATTTCGTGTGACAGTAATAGTGCAACCCTATCCTTATTCTATAAACTACTATATCAACCGCCATTATAAGGCAAATAAATCGGTAAAAAATACCAGAGAAGAAGGACAGGGAAGCACCAGTCATTGTAAACAACACATTCCACAAAACGACAGTCACCACTATACGCTGATACCGTAGTAGAGAAGAAAGAATAAAGGAGAAAGATAAAAGAGAACGCTAAAGAAATCATAAAATTGTACATCAAAAATGATAGATATTTGGACTGTTGGATAGCAATTTGATATCTTAGGTTTTTAACAATATATATTTGATTTTATTTCGCGTCACATGAAAGGGACCTTAAGGCAAGCGCGAGAAAGGAAGGACCCAGATCAGCCCTCGAATGCACGCAGTCTGATCGGAGACCTCATCTCTCGCACATACTATTACATTTGAAATTCACAGCATTCAAGCGGAAAATTAGCACTCCGCGCGTTCCCGCAGAAACACAGGCCACACGGCTTATACGGCGTACACATGGCTCAAGGTCCCCATTCACACAAAGCCACAAAAAAACACAAATCGACTTCTCACAGGAAGACAGTTCCAGCATTGATAAAAAAAAAGAAAAAAGACCAATTAAGTATATTGTCTTCAACTGCTACGTAATTGTTACTAAACCTCCTCAAAAACGCCTATAACGACATATATAAGTATATATATCGTCGTGACAATGCTAAGCGGTCACATGACGTCGAAATGACGTCGTATCGCCGTCATTACGGCGTCATGTGCCCCCTGGGTTGACGATATATCTACAAGAATTATTTAGATAGACTAATAATCAGATAATTTCCAGTAGTATACAATTATGCACTGAACAACCTTTTGCCCTTCCCCGAAACGAAATGGAAAGGAACAAGGATGGTAATTCAGTAGTAACAATAACTCAGCCACACAGCGTATTCACACTTATCTCCCTTCCAACAAAACTCTTACCGAAACGAAATGTATTAAAGAGCTAAAGAGTGGAAGGAAGGAAAGTGGGAACTGGCACTGAGTAATCAGTTTAAATGGCAGTACAATCAAAAGTCTACCCAGCGGGCACATGACGTCAAAATGACGTCGTTCTGACGTCGATGCGACGCAATGACGTCGCCTCGACGTCTGCACGACGTCACTTTGACGCTGAGCGCCCGCTGGGTATTGACTAATCAAGTTCCAAGTCAGTAGTCAGATGATATGCGGTGCTAGCCGGCACTGAGAACAAGTATTGAATCAGCGATGATTCAACGTCATAACGTTACGTTGAATCAACGTCAACTCCGCCCTAACTCAACATTGCGCTCATAGTGGGGTAAAATATTATGCTAGTTATGCTAAAAGTAATGTATTATTGTTCGTTCTGTAGTGGTGTTGTACAAGTAAAATGGTTTATAAGACATACTATTCATAGTCTACGGTTATGTCATTATCTGTAAATAAAGAATAAAACAAATCCTAAAGTAAGTAAAATATTACTTAATATTTCCTAATTATCCCCAATAACCTTCTTTGAGCGATAATGACTATACCGTATACATAAGCACGAGATTTCATTCATTTTTCATTTATGAATGAAATAAGACTTCACAACTGACCTAATCCGTGAAAATCGTGTCATGACGCGTCGCGTTAGTGTCTGCCGTTTTTTTTTATGTTGTTGTTATCTTAGTTTGTTTATTTTAATGCCGTCTTAGCTGTAGATGTCCCTCTCCCGTTTGGTGCTCAGGGCGGGATGTTGGAATTTGATTAAATCCATTCCTGATCATTGCCTTTTGCTCTAATTCACCTTTTCAGAAGGATATTTTCAAATACCCTTAATATTTGTTGATTGGCAGTCCTGGCAGTCAAATCTGATTCTAGGACCAAGTATTGAAGAACTTTGGTACATAACCATGAGATAATGGTACATGCAAAGTATCAAGCCTAAGATCATACTGACACTTACTTACTCAGCAAAATTTAAAGTAAAAGTCTCTTCCTCTGATAGTAATGTGCTCTATCAGAAGAAGAGGTCTTTACAAACTGTTAAATTTTGCTGAGTAATTCCTGTAGGCTTGGTCACATCTGACACCAGGACTGTCATAACAAATCTAGTATACTATACCATGAGGCGGAGTTCCATATAAACTATCAGTCCTAAGATCTTTGAAACTTTTCAAATGTTTTTAAATCCCGTAATATTTTGGGCTTGACCATTTTGGCTTGAACGAATCTGACCTCAGGACCAAACCTTGAAGCAATTTGATACGACTCCATTAGATAAACTACCATGCATTACCAAGAGTTTTCAGAAATACCTTTGGCAATGCTGATAAGGATTTTTGGTCACCCCTACAGCGAGCACAGATCTGACCCCAGGATCAAGTCTTTGTAGAAGTTGGTACTGCACTATAGGCTGCAACTCCATGCCAAATATTAAAACATCTTAATTCACTTTTTGAGAAGCTGTTTTTTTTTTGTTTTTTTTCAAAATACCCTTACATTTGCAGATAACCCCATAGGACAGCCAGATTTCTCCCTAGCGCAAATTCATGAAAGAAACCGAACCTGTACTATGAGGTGATTCTCCCTGCGAAACCCAGTAGAGTTTAGAAGAGATGGACAGACGGACTGCGGGTGGCGGAAGACATACGACAGACAACGCAGCATTGCATATGCTCCAAAATCACATTCAATATGTTCAATAATATTTTCTCCTTGTTCAGCTCAGATATGTAAGAGAACAGATTCACACAGCGTTGCGTGTTTTTTTTTTTTTTTTTTTTGTAAATATTGACCAAATCAAGGTCAGCTAGATAGCTAGGACTTTTTGATGACATGATGTTGATCAGAATTCCTTTATTTCTGGAGATATTTCATTATTCTATCAACTAATTAGTCCTGATCTTGAAGAAAACTACCCCGCAGTGATTCCGTGAGCGGAAATGAGGACGTGTCATACGCATGCGCTTGTCAGCAGAATCGGAAGTGGTACTTTTCTGTGTTTAGAGTCTGTCAAATGACACCCAAGGCAACTTCCGCTGTCAGTAATGATGCTGACGTAGCCCTAAAATGCATTGATGCAATTTCAGGGAGAGACAATTCTTCCATTTTCATTTTTGCCTCCATTCTCAGAGAGAATCAACTGTCAAATGAATGAAAGTACTCCCTTTTTATGCAGGCCTGTACTTGTAAATTGCAAGACACTTCAAAAATATGGGCCCATTGCTCCATTATATAAAACTGTGCTATGATATATTGGTTCTGAAAGAAATGGCTTTTGTGAACACTGAACACCTTCATAAGCGTGAAACCAGACAGCAGCTTCAGTTTTATTTGTCATGTCTTTGGTCGCGTTCGTCCGACTCTCAATTGGTGGTCATTCTTTTGCTCCAGAGTTTCAGTATCTCTGTTTCTGATGAGTCCTTGTCTTAGATTCATCATAAGGTTAGTTCTTGATCTCTCTTTACTGTGATGATTCACTAATGGGCTATAGAAGCCCTCCACGCAGACTGAACCAAATGTCTCTTGAATCATTTCGGTCATTTGTTTCTGACCGTTATAAGGCGGTGAAACCGTTGTTGTTTATCAATGTTATTGTTTGTTGTGTCCGCTTATCTGAGTCTGCGAACATTCGGCTTGTTTTGTATGTTAGTTGTTTTTTATGTTGTAAGATTTTACGTATGTATTTTACGTATATCACGATAATAGAAAATGTTTTGTATGCCTATTACATTTGAGCTGCGACACAACAAAACCAACAAAGTGGCATGTGCGCCCAGCGCAGACTCAGATTAGCCTGGGCATCCATTGAGCTAGCTTAGACCCTTAGCTACCCTTTAACCCCAAAGCAAAGACTCTAATCAGACTGGGTGAATGTCGTTGCCGATCTGAATCTGCGCTGGCCGTACATGCCACTATGTTGGTTTTGTCGTGTTGCGGTCAAACATGGGATGTGAAATTTTATTGCTCTTTTACATTTTTTCATGTTATCGGCCATCATACAAGCTAGTTCATCAGGAACCCTTACAACTATTCTAGTGATGAGAGTCAGGGCTGACAGAAGAAGAAAATAAGCTGTGATGGCAATTTGGCAAACACTATCTGAGCCGCGACTCGAGAAAACCAACAAAGTGGTTGTGCGCCCAGCGCAGACTCAGATCAGCCTGGGCATTCGCCCAGTCCGATCGACACTTCGCTAAACGCTTAATGGGTAGCTTTGGGTCTAAGCTACCTCCATGCGGACAGCGAAGACTTTGATCAGACTGGGCGGATGCCCAGGCAGATCTGAGTCTGCGCTGGGCGCACAACCACTTTGTTGGTTTTCTCGTATCGTGGCTCAAATTTTTATTATTATTCTAACCTTTCTATGACAACATGAAGAAAATCCGTGTAGGGATAAGCAACATTGTAAACGCTGAACTGTCTTTCTGTTAATGATGTTTTGGCATGATGCCTTTATCAAAAATATGAATTCTTAATAGACTACATGTATGAGATTTAACGTTACTCTTTGTATTCAAACATGGAATCGTGGGGGAAAATCTCAGTATTTATCCGAGATTCCATGTCTGAATACTAAGATTAACGTTAAAGCTCAAATGTAGTATGTAAAGAAATTCATGGTTACGTATAGGGTAACGTTAAAGATCAAATAAATAGTCTGCTAAGAAATTCTTGGTTTTGATAAAGGTCTTTCTATAACAGTCATTGTAAGCAAAATAGGTCTCTACATATGAACTTAAACAGGTAAAAAATCTGTAGCTTTTTGTTTGTAACTTTGGCGGCATTTTAACATATTTTTCAACTTGTTGTATACCTACATGATGCAAAGAATCAAATCCCTATCTTCTTCGGCTTCTATTTCATTGGCTAACAAGTACAGTATGGAGAGACAGTTTTACTGAGCGACATACATGTACATGCAACTTGAATTTTTTTTATATTTCTTTTCTTTTTATTGTAATTTTACCATTTCGTTATAACGGCTGTTACTTGAATAGCGATGAGGATTTCAAAGGAAAAATTCCACGCTGTGAAAAAGATCCATTGTTTTCCATTGGCACGTGTCTTCTGCTCATGGAAAAGCTCGTCTGCTGAGAAGTTAACCAAATATGCGAAAACAGTTGCTGAGATCTCAGTGGGTCGTGTACCCTCATTTCAAACGTCGAGCTGTTTTTGTCATAAAACATTTTAGTTTTTTCAACGCAGACATCACTTTGTGGATCAAATTGCGCAGAACTTAGCCAAATTACAAGACAGCGTCTTCTTTGGTTGTCCAAAAGATAGTCGCACCCTACGCCATGTTTTCTTTGCACGTGTGCGGACTAATCGCCAATGTTCGAGGACCGGTTTGCACGCTGGGATAAATATACCCTTCCGCAAGGAGAAAGAAATAAACTACTTCCATAGTCAATTTTGGAAAGACTGAATGACAGTTCCTTTAAGAGGAATATTGTGAAATTACCGCTTAGCAATTAACTGGGAAATGGGCACTATTAATCTTTAATAGGCGCAATTTCTTTTTGTCTGGTGGATTGTTATTCTTAGTTTTGGTTCCACCTTAAATTTGTCAAACAAACCAACGTTCAAATTGATATGAGAACGTAAACTGAAATTAATGTTTAAAAATTCATTATACAGTGTGTGGTGATTGTGTCCGCGAAAATCTAGCCGGAATGATAAGGGTTTCCGATTTCCGTTAATTGGCGGTTGGTGATGTTACTTTACCGAACTCTTTTCTTTGCGGAATAACACTCAGCAATGTTTGGCTGGCTATAAATTATGGATGATGAAAAAAGCCGAAACGAAATAAAGATAAATTTAATTCAATTGAGCAATTATCGTCGTAAATATGGGCAGATTGTCAGATTTCGATATGTGTATGAGCCCAGGATCAAATACATTCGCATATAATGAACAAAACACTGGCTTGTTTGTTTAACGTGCTTTCTCCGAATCTGGTAAAGAAGCTCTGCAGCAAAGAAACATTTTTTGTATTTAAAAAAAACAGCGTGTATCAAGATTTTCTTGCAACAAATAACTAAGTATGTTGTACTTCGTAGTCCGAGTATGGATACTGAAATGGAATAATCATTATCAGGCGATGCTTTTAGAAGCGATCTCTGAAGACGAGTGGCTACATACTGACGTTGGTCGTGACAACAACGTTTGATTGTTTAAATGATGTCGCCGACTTACGTCATAACGCTTTCGAGACGTCAGCAAGTCGCTGTCTCTGATCTCGCCTGATAAACTTGATATCAAAAGACACTATCATGGTATTCTCTATATGCAGTCTTGATGAACTGGACACAGAATTATGATTTCAGTAGTTGTAACATTCTGTAACCAAGTTTGACTGTACTTTTTTTACCACATGCTTTCGCACCGGAGTAAGTATCATTTCCTTGTTGAACAAGGAAATGATACTTACTCAGGTGCGAAAGCATGACTGCCACATGGAGATTTTCGATCTTTCTGGACAAAGCAAAAATTAAAGTTTATCTTTACTTACGTATGTGAAAACCTCTGTCTGCTGTGAATCAGTTTTGCAAACACGTTGATACTATATGGAAAGGAAGAAGTGTCAAACATGGCGGGTTTTGTCAACCATCTTGCTGGTATTTATCGGTTCCCCTGCTGGCTCCCTGTTTGTAGCGCATGAGCGAGACACCCCAATTGATGTTTATTTAACAGCATTGTAAATTTAAATATGACACATTGGCACGCTGGTGACAGAGTGTTAAATACATCAAACCTACCACAGAGAAGATATACAAACATTTGGTAACGATAGCAGAATGAAATTAATTTGAATAAATGATAAAAAAATAAAGGTGCTTAACTAAACTGTGGTAGTTTATAAGTTATTACTATACTCATTGGTCAGTTTCTAGATTCTTTTCTCTGTGTCATAGATGGAACGAACAGTCGAAAAAAATACGATGAATCGCTAAAACCAGAGATCTTTGTTTCTTTTACACTTGGAAGCATCTATTTATTCGTTTATGTTCGTGGTCTGAACACGATTTTATCTGTATTTTAATAAAACTGAAGCTAAGTACACAATCCCCTTACAACAATTACCACCTCATTATAAAAGCTTGTGCTGATCACGCCACGAATGACAGTATTTACAACAGTGTCATCCACCCCCCACCCCCCACACCCCCTCCTCTCCCCCTATCATGCCATTCCGTCCGCTTCCCCATCACCCCTCTCTCCTGTTAGCTATAGCAATAGTGAATTATACCATTTCTTCATTTCGATCGTGTTCATGCTGATGTTGGTGCCCAAAAAGTGATATTTTGACCTATATCATCGACGTTTCCTATCATGTGACTTTGAGTGGTGGTCCATCATTCGAAATTAAAACAAAGTTGAAAAAATGAGTAACTATGCACGATATTGTTACAGGGCTGTGCGTGATTATTCACGTGTCAGTTGCATACAGAAAATGGTTGAGCGATTCTGCTCTTTAAATGAAAATAATTTTTAAAGAATTGTTTATACAGTTATTTTGAAAGATGACTGTTCTAAAGGGCCGTATACACTATCATTTTTCTTGTACAACTTTATTGTACAATAAAAATGACCAAGAAAAAGTGACAATGATGATGTGTATACACGGTACAATAAAATGACATTTTTTATTATCGAATGAAGTTGAACAAGAAAAATTGATAGTGTATACGGCCATTTAGTCATGCGTTTTTGTTTACAATAAAGCTGCTACAAATTCTCTTGCTTCTGATTGGCTATTTGATGGCAAGTTTGATAAGTTATCATTGAAAAATAGGATGAGTTTCTATTCATTAGTTTTTCTTGTACAATACGAAAAAATGATCATTTTTTGCTGTATACACTATCAAATAAAATGACTTTTTTTTGTAGCGCCCAGTTGTAACATCCAGTAAAGATGTACAAGAAAAATTGATCGTGTATACGGCACTTAAGGCATCCTTCAACGGTTATAAAACTCGTTCGCTAACGCTGACTCGGTTTTACGCACATGCCTCACAACACTGGTGAATTATTTGTCTGGTTATCAGCAGAAACAGCAAAATAAACTCTGTTTCGACGTTGGGCACCAGTTAAGTTCAAACTCCACCAAAACCAAATGGAGTTTTATTCGTGTAAATAAATTCTATCTAGTTTAAAGTTGACGTTTGATAACATAATTTCATTGCGGAAGAAAACGATTCTCACACCTGCTCACTTTAAAAGGACAATACTTTTAAACAATTTGTTAGTACCGGCTTTTATCCTTTAATCACGCCTTACTTGGAGACATTTGTCAAATTTATGATCTGAATAGAATAAGACAGAAACTCAACTCTAAACCCCAACAATGGCCAATCTTTTAGTAGCGAAGTATCAATAAAGCAAGCGACAATCAAATAAAACAGATTGGGCTTAACTCTATTATTTTGCTTCTAAAAAGAAATTGGAATTTAATTTACTTCTCCCAGTATCGCTTTATAGTGGATATTGGCCATTTATTTCTTCAGTAATAAAACTGGAATGGTTTGTCTTTGATGAAACGTGGCTTTTTAAAGCCTAGCCGCACTTGACGGATTTCAACGAAACATCCCTTGAATATTAAAGAGGTATTTGTGTGGTGTCGTATTCCGATGTAATAAATCAAAAGCTAGTAAATTAACCAAAGGAGGAATACTGAAATAGTGTAGAAAGAATGATAAAGACTCATGAATACTGCCATATCGAGCAACTTTTAAAAGTGCTGTCTGCTAGTACATTTTCAGATTGTGTTGTCATGGAAAAATTGGCGGAGCATGGCATACACTGTTTTGCCATCATGGCTCCGGAACCAGTGACATCATATATTTGTTACCATAGCAACTAAGAGTTCATATTGATGTCAAATTGACGTTTAGAGACCTCATTCTGCTAAGGTGCCAAGCAAAACAGTTGGCAAGTCCATAGTTGCTATGGTAACAGATCTGTTGCGTCATCTCACTTATAATTCGAGAGGAATATGACATACAGTGTATGCCATGCTCCTCTCTAATTATAAGTGAGATGCTACCTGAAATTCATAGAACTGAAATGTGTGATTTTCTCAAACCTATAGTTCATTCTAAAATAATGCAATTCTCTTTTTAAAATGGCAGGGTTTTCTTTTAGCTAGATATCTATTTAAGCTTTAGAAAGCCATACAGCATTGGATAAAAAAATACAAACTGTGGTTGGCAACAGTGTATAATGACAAACCTTGATCATCAAGTGCTTGTTGTATAAACAAAATAATGAAATTGATATAAATCTTAAAAATAGATATCTTAAGAGCGCGGATTTCGACGACCACGCAGCCTACTGCGCAGAATCCATCGAACTCAGCACGCGCAGGCCGAGAAGCTCGTATAATCTCGCAGTAAATCACATGATACATTATCTCGTTCGAGGATAGCATTTAGCACAACTTGATTTCGCCGCATGTCCCTGCATGGGTTCGTCTTATTGCTAGAAATCACCTGCGTTTTATTTACAGTCTTTATCCAGTTATATCCCACTTTATCACCAAGAAATAGCGGTATCCTGGAACACCATCGAGGATCAAAGCAAGCGTAACTAGTTACTTGTGGCTGAAATTAGAATTTGATGTAAATTTACGAAGAAACAACACAATATCATGTCGAAACTTACAATTTTTCTTGTAAAACAAAGGTATTTTACTAAATTAAATAGCATTACCCTCACCTGCAGTTCTGGTGACGGTGTTGATAAATTTTATAAATCAAAGTACACCTGTACGTCCAGGGTCTAAGCTGGAGGGAACTATATGATACGCACAGTCAGGATATTATTCATACTCATAGAAAGTAAAATCGAGGGATATTTAGATATTTTATATTGTCAAGTTCGTCGGCAGTTTGTATTGATATATTGTCCAAGTTACATTTCAAAATGCAAATACACTGATGCGTGTTGAAATTTTGTCAATTTGACAAAATTTCAACGCACATCTGTGTATTTGCGTTAAGGTTATTACGCCTTTGACGTCGTTGACTACCGTCACAAAGCAGAACGTAATTATTTACAGTCTTTATCCAGTTATATCCCACTTTATCACCAAGAAATAGCGGAATTCTGGAACACCATCGAGGATCAAAGCAAGAGTTACTAGTTACTTATGGCTGAAATTAGAATTTGATGTAAATTTACGAAGAAACAACACAATATCATGTCAAAACTAACAATTTTTCTTGTAAAACAAAGGCCTTTTTTACTAAATTAAACAGCATGACCCTCACCTGAAGTTCTAGTGACGGTGTTGATAAATTTGATAAATTAAGGTACGTCCATGGGCTTAGCTTAAGGGAACTATAGTCAGGATATTATTCATACTCATAGAAAGTAAAATCAAGGAATTTAGTCCCTTAGATATTTTATATTGTCAAGTTCGTCGGCAGTTTGTATTGTATTGAAATCTTGTCCAAGTTACAACATTTCAGGATGTAAATACACTGATGAGTGTTGAAATTTTGTCAAGCTGACAAAATTTCAACGCGCATCTGTGTATTTGCATATTGACAATAACGCCCTTGACGTCGTTGACTACCGTCACGAAACAGAACGTAATTATTTACAGACTTTATGCAGTTATATAGAGGATATTTGACTTTTTCAGTGTAAGATCGATTTTTATTTCACCGAATGAACACCAAAAGCAGTATTTTCACGAGTGGCGAAGCCACGAGTGAAAATACCACTTTTGGTGTTCATGAGTGAAATAAAAATTCATCTTACAGTGAAAAAGTCAAATTTTCTATTTCTTTTATGCTTGAAAATCGCAATAATTCTGTTTATTAAAGAGCGTAAGCCATCACGACAGAAACACAACTTTTTTTCTAGCCGTTTTGCGTCAAATTTGATGCTTCTAGCGTGTTTATTTGGTATGATATTGGTTGTAAACAAAGTTTGCAACTAAAAAATATCTTCAAATATCATTTTGATAAGCAGATCTAAAAAAAATTGCCAAGAAAGAATGCCTATAGGAGACTTAGGCGGCCTGACGTCGCGTGCAGTAACAATGTTACGTCGGCGCTTTAAGTGACGTCATTAACGTTGTAATGACGTGCAAACATGCATGACGTAATTTTTGTCAAGCCAGATAAGATTTAGCCAATCAATCAACAAAAAACTTGAGGCTATTTCACAAAAATCCTATTTCCGAAACAGTGAAATCGAAAGTGATAATTTCACTGTTTGAAACAGTGAGATTATCAGTTTCGATTTCACCGAGAAATCTCTATAATTCATTGAAAAGTATAAAAGAAATCCCTCTTTATCACCAAGAAATAGCGGTATCCTGGAACACCGTCGAGGATCAAAGCAAGCGTAACTAGTTACTTGTGGCTGAAATTAGAATTTGATGTAAATTTATGAAGAAACAACACAATATCATGTCAAAACTAACAATTTTTCTTGTAAAACAAAGGCCTTTTTTACTAAATTAAACAGCATGACCCTCACCTGAAGTTCTAGTGACGGTGTTGATAAATTTGATAAATTTAGGTACGTCCTGAGGCCTAGCTGAAGGGAACTATATGATACGCACAGTCAGGATATTATTCATACTCATAGAAAGTAAAATCAAGGGACTTTGCCTTTTAGATATTTTATATTGTCAAGTCCGTCGGCAGTTTGTATTAAAATCTTGTCCAAGTTACGTTTCAGATTGCAAACACACTGATGCATGTTGAAATTTTGTCAATTTGACAAAATTTCAACGCACATCTGTGTATTTGCGTATAGGTAATTATGCCTTTGACGTTTTGACAGCCTGTATTTAAAGTACTCTCATAAGGCAGTTCGGGCATGGCAGTATATTTATAACTATAGATCCTCATCTTGTGTAAGCAAACTTTTCATCTTCTAGAGACAGGAATCTCGTAGAAGGCAAGGTCTTCATCTTAAGCTTACGGCGGTAGGCAGGACCTTTATCTTATGTAGGCAAGATTTCCCTCTTGTAAAGGCAAATTTTTCATCTTCTGGAGAGAGGATGTTCCTATGGAGACAGGATTTTCATCTTATGAAGACAAGATTTCCACATTGCGAACTTCGGGCAATTTTCATTTTATAAAGGCAAGATCTTAATCTATTGCATGCAGGACTTTCATCTGATGGATGCAGTTTTGGTATCTTAATGAGGCAAGATTTTCAGCTTATGGTCACAGAATTTTCATCTTATAATAATAATAATAATAATAATAAAGACTTTATTTTTAGTGGGTGACACAATTAGCTACAAGCTACTCTTACTTGAGGCCCACTTAACAAAATATGTACAAATCAAAACATATATCAAATACAAATATACAACAAATACTGTTCAAAACTATGAAGACAAGATTTTCATCCTCAACTTAAAACGGCAAGATCCTCATCATGTAGCGGTAGGTAAGATCTACATTTTGTGAAGGCAAGATTTTCCTCATGTAGAAGGAAGCTTTTCATCTTGTGGAGGCAGAATTTAATCATGTGGAGTCCAGGGACCGTATTTATAAAACGACTTAAGTGGTTGCTATGCTGTTGCTAGAGCTGAATTTCTACGAAGGAGATTCCGTACAACTAAGAAATTTGCTCTGGAGGAACAGTCTAAAAAGACCCTACAACTACGAAATTTGCTCTGGAGGAACAGTCTTAAGAGACTGTTCCTCTAGAGCAAATTTCTTAGTTGTAGGGAGTCTCCTTCATAGAAATGTAGCCTTAGCAACAGCATAGTAACCACTTAAGTCATTTTATAAATACGGCCCCAGGACTTCATCTTGTAAAGACAGAATTTGTATCTTGAGAAGGCAAGAGTTTCACTGTAGAGGCAAGATCTTTATCTTGTAAAGTCAAGGTCTTCCTCTTGGTGGAGCAAGATTTTCATCTTGTAAGTACAACAGCTTCTTCTTCAGGAGGTGAGGTCCTGGGTTCGAGGTTATAAAACTTGAGAATAATCTCAAACTCAAAATAAAGCTCACTGATTGGCTGCTTCCGAGCATGTGCTCGGAAGCAGCCAATCAATGTGCCTTATTTTGAGTTTGAGAATGTACTCAAGTTTTATAACCTCTGGGCATGGTCTTACGTCAAGATCTTCACCGTGTAAAGCCAAGATCTTGTGGAGGTAATATTTTCGTCTTCTGATGGGAATATCTTTAGCCTTTGGAGTCCCGATTTTCATTTTGTGAAGGTAGGTCTTCAATTCGTTGAGTTAGGATCTTCATCTTGAGGAAGCAAGATCTTCAGTTTGTGGAGGCAAAATCTTCTAATTTTGGTGGACAGATCCTCATCATATTGTAGCTTACGTTAAATGATCATAAAATGGTTTGTTTTCCGTCAGTTCTTTTTTTTTAACCCTCTTTACTAAAAAAAGTTGGACACCCAAGAGATCCTCAGGTGTCGCAATACGTTGTTTCTGTCGAGTCTTCGTCTCTGATTGATCATACTTCTTATCCGTGATTTGTGTGTTGCCTGTGATGATTCATTGATGGGTTATTAGGCAGCCTTCATGCGGACCAAACAGCCAACTAAATGTTTCGAACTACCGCGGAAGCAGAGGATGATGGTTTGGATCCAGTAAAACTAGTTTAACACCCTCCATCCTACGCCCCAGTAATCTTTTACTGACCGTTCCAAGGCGGTATTCCTGTTGTGGTTCCTCAGTGTTACGTGTTGTTGTTATGTCCGCTTGTGTATAGTCTCTAGCAGTCTGGTCCCGTTCTGCGTTTTGTTTTGTTTGTAATTTAGAATTAAAATAAAGGTAAAACTAGATATTGCTGCCGTTTTTAATTAGAGTAGCTGAATGACAAACTGTCTGGGAAAGAGCTGCTCATTCGGTTTACCGAATGTCTTTTGTTTATCTGTATGTGTGCTTCTTTCCCTTTTGTTTTTGTGGATTTCGGATGTGGGATTTGATTGTATTAATTTCTGATAATTGCTTATCTTTTTACTTTATGTATACTTTGTATGTGTTGGCGATTTTTGATCGTTTGAAATAGCAGCATGTTTTTAAGGAAATGAAAATAAAAATGTGCAAGAGATCGATTCGGACCTACATGTTCTATTGAATCTAAAGTATCTGTTCTGTGACCAAGGAAATACCTACGGTCTGGTCCTATCGGTATAGTATTTAGAAATATAGACATTTAGACATTAGAAGCTAAACTTCACCATGTGGTAAAGTTTCTACTGGCTGTCAAATCAATTAAACAAAAGCTGTTTTCTGCATTATAAATTTCTTTTTCCCATGTGTTTTTAACATCAAAGGTACCTTTTAAACCTTATGCATTTTATACATATTTACTTATTACTCTCTTCTTCCGCGGTTTGTCTTTTTTACCACACCAACAATGTATTACTCCGCGGGTATCATTTCAAAGAAAGCATTTACAAATTAAGTCTACCATTTTGAATCATTATTTTCCCCTAACCTGTCAGTATGCATGAATCTTACAGGTTACCAGATAAGAATTTTCAATTCTGGAAAATTTTGTCCTGCTGGTAATGTGTATGCCGAGCCCAAGTGAAGGCGGCTGTTTCAGTTAAAAAGTGAAATTACTCTTATGAACCCTGTGATTTTCAACTCTTTAAGTTGCAAGTGAAAATTTGTTTAAATTAAATAACCCAAAACAGATAGCTGACTTTTGTAAATTTCACACTTGCTACGGTCAGACTGGCGCAACATACATTTACTTTAAATTAAGTTAATCTATTTTAAAATATTTCAATATTTCTTTTGTTTATATTGCAGCTTGAACTCGTTTGTATTTAACCGTTTTTCTTCTTTCGGCACCGGTGTGCACCGGTGCCGAAAGAAGAAAAACGGTTAAACCTGGTCGGTTGTGCTTTTTGATTGTAGCGTTTCCTATGAGTCTTCGTCCGTCTTTTCAATATGGTAGTTTTGTCTAAGTGGCAATAAATATACGCAATGCCTGCATGAAACCCAACAACATCGTGTTGTAACTAAGTAAGTTGGGAAGAACATAAAAAAGCCAGTTAATACAATTAATCGATAGATTTCTGTAAAGAAATTCTGCATTACGATTTCATTTTATTTTAAGTTCCTTCATAATAAATCCTGATGAAACGCTTTGGGCTTTGCAGTTAATTTTAGATGATTCCTTTTTCATTTCTTATGCATGTATATGTGTTCTATTACTGCACCAGCGTGTGGCCGAAGACGTATTAGACACACTAAAGTTTTGTTCTTTTCAAAGTTTTAGAAGTTTAGGTAACCCACCGGTGCCGAAAGAAGGAGGACGGTCTACAGTACAGTGCCAAAGGTCGCTTTAATGAAGTTGTAAACCAGAGAATATGTTCACGCCGTTGAGCAGAATATACGACCCGCGACACGACAAAACCAACAATGTGGCTGTGCGCCCAGCGCAGACTCAGATCAGCCTGGGCATCCGCCCAGTCTGATCAGAGTCTTCACTGTCCGCTTGGAGGTAGCTTAGACCCTTAGCTACCCTTTAAGCGCTTAGCAAAGGGTCTGATAATACTGAGTGGATGCCCAGGCTGATCTGAGTCTGCGCTGGGCGCACAACCACATTGTTGGTTTTGTCGTGTCGCGGCTCACAACTTCTCGTTGGTTTACATAATTCCAATGCTTCAACAAATTAAAATGTTTCATTTTGCTCCATTCAGCTATACAAGCAAACAATTTATTTGGATATGTATATAATTTCAACTGCTGTATGTAATTAAGGTGTGAAATACACTGTCTCTTGTCACTTTGAAGTGTATTTGAGTACCCCCGGGGGAGTGGGCGGGTCCTTCACGCAGGTGTGAGGGGATATTATACCACTCGCCTCAATAGATCTATTGTGAATGAAAAAAAGAAGAGATAAAATGATTGAATAGAAAATGTATTATGCTATTTTGTTAATGTACCTAGTTGTACCATTAACGTGGATATTCGGACACAGTACCATTATGGTGTCCGAATATTCCATCTTAGGAGTCGGACACGTCCACTTGTCCTATTGTGGATTGCGTGATAAAATCATTTATGAACAGTGCAGCCGTGATCAGACAGCTCCTCAGGAGCAGTCTGATCAGGGTCTTCACTGTTTGCAGAAGCATGTCTGTCCGAATGAAGCATGTCTGTCCGAATACTTCGGGTGAAACAGGTGTAATGATAGGTTGTTTGTCGAAAAGATGTGTCTGAATACAACGGACACAAAATAAAATAAATTTAAATGGCGTTTTCAAACGTTTTGTGAATTTAAATGTGTTAGTATGGTAGCTATTAGCAAAAAGACGCAAATAAATTGCACATGATTGTATAATAACACGCAACGGAAATGAACAAGCTATACATATACATGCATTGAAAGGTCTTCATGAAGCTGCGTCTGAGGCAAAAACCCAAGATCAAAAGCATAACGCGAGCAAGCAAGAACCCAAGGAAGCGAGAACCAAGCAAAACCCAAAGAACATCAGGAATATTAAGCCAGTTTAGTAGCGAGAACCAGGTTTTTTCTATAGTTGAATAAAATACTTGACAGCATGTCAACGAAAAGTAAAAAAAAAATCTAACTTTCAGGCTTATTCAACTGACAAAACTTGACAGTTTACACTCAACACTCAGCCCTAAAATTATCACATGAAACAGCCCCACTTGTTTTTTTTTTTTTTTTGTTGTTGTTGTTTGTGTTGTTGTTGTTGTTTTTGTTATCTTGAGTTTAAAATTACAAAGACTTTCAAATCTGCTACTTCTCGAACGACCCTCGCAGTGACATAATGTACCTTACCGAACATGTAAACAGGAAAGATCAGCCTGTGCAGTTGTGCTGATTGATAAAAGTCTGTCCTGTTCGAAGTGCCTTGCTGTCTATGGAATATAGGAATCTACAGTGCAAAAACTGTGACCAGTCTTTAGAAATGACTTCGCTTTACACAGACTTCACTGATCGCACAGCAATAGGGGCCGTTTCTCTGGATGATGCGGCCCAAACGTAATTTTTACTCAACGGAGTCAAATTGCTTTCTAAACTGATTAATTGAATTAGACAATCGTCTTTAACATGTTTAAAGGAGTTTTCGATTTTCTTGCGGCTAAAACTCTTTTTTGTACGATTCCGCCACCATCCATCAGGAAGAAAACGAAACATTTGGTGTTAATAATGCTGGATGTGTCACAATAAGTACCCTATGGCATGTGCAAATAGCAGTGACACAAATCAGCCTGCACATCCTGCATCCTGTTCAGCGTCTTCGCTTTACGATCTGTACTACAGATTGAATTCTTTAGGCTTCATGGGTTCTTGATGGGAAGACTCGAATCGGACTGCGTGATGACGCAGGCTGAAAAGAGTACAATGGATTCTCTTTAAAACGACGGCATTTGTTCCCAAATATTTTTACGTTAAACTGAATTTAATTTGAGCAAAAAAAAAAAAAAAGCCATTCCGCGCCAATGAAATTGACGTTTTGAAGAATTTTGCTGTGTAATGAGTGCCGTTGTAAAGAGGGTTGACCCTTTGTATTTGTTCTTTACCTTGTCTAGGGTACCTTTTTTCAGATATAAAAGTACCATTTGCTTTATGTAATTCGAATACAAGGCCTTCTTCGAGGAGAAGGGTCTTATTTCTTCTTATTTCTCTCGCTTTGGAATGGGGCCTTGGAATGATTGAACGTAAGATCAAATTTTTATCAATATTTCACAATACCCAGGCCCAGAGGTTATAAAACTTGCGTACATTCTCAAACCCAAAATAAAGCACACTGATTGGCTGCTTCCGAGCATATTTCTCAAACATGCTCGGAAGCAGCCAATCTGTGTGCTTTATTTTGGCTGTGTCCGAGCACATGCTCGGAAGCAGCCAATCAGTGTGCTTTATTTTGAGTTTGCTCGGAAGCAGCCATTCAGTGTGCTTTATTTTGAGTTTACATGCTCGGAAGCAGCCGATCAGTGTGCTTTAGTTTGAGTGTGAGATTATTCTCAAGTTTTATAACCTCGAACCCAGGAAAGGCTAGAACCACAAAGTAAAACCCACCCAAAACACAAAACACCGAAAGAAGAAGAGACAAACCCAAACAATATAGCGCTACAGTTCAACTTCGAGAACAGACAAATGCCTTTTTTCAGAGTAAATATTCCACGTTTATTTATATAGGTGTTTTTAACCTCTGCAAAGGCTGCAAGATGAAAGCGATTAAAGCCCCTTTAAATAGGTGTTTTGGTTTTAACAGCCCTTTGAGACGGTATTACAGTCTATAGCGGGCCGTCTCCCCACCCGCATCTATTGCAAGCACAGTAGGGCCTTGCCCTCATATCATCCAAATCAGTAGAACGCCCCGGCACTGGAAGTTATACCCAGCACTATCGCACCCTGTAACTGGTAAAGAAAGATAGTGCCGAATACCGTCGCCGATTCTATAATTTTCGGAAGAAAAAAAATACATACATTTTTTTTCTAAATTGTTGACTGTCCACGCAGGTGTTCGTGTGCCTATTCTCTTCTATTTATCTTATTCTATCCCAAAAGTTTAGGCACCACAGGTGACTTGGCAACAACGTCCCTTCCGACCTTGTCCTGTTTTCAGCTGCCCTAGTTGTGCCGACATATTAATACAACCCTGTCCAGATGTACATTTGGTAATTGTTGCAAAAGCATCTTATGTTTTGTTATTGTTAATTCTTACAAGATTTGTTATTGCTCGTAGTGTATTAGTGGTCTTCAATAAATTGATTGATTTGAAAACTAACCACCTAAGAAGGCCCAATAACCATATGAATTCTTCTAGCCAATATAAAATCACTTTACGAGCTTCAAACAATCCTGATACAGCTGAAATTCCCAACTAAAGCCACTTTCGGCCATTAATATTCAGTGCGGGGCGTATTTATTTGCCGCGGAACCGTAATTTACTGCGGAGTGAGACTGTTTATGTTCCGGGAATGACAGCCTGTTCGTCCCACATTTGATTATCCGGAACAAGGCACTTTCAGGATGTCTTTTATTGTCTAAATGAGCAATTGGCTTGTTATTCTTCGATGTAGCTATGCTTGGTTGTTTTGATACGACAAAACCAACAATGTGGTTGAGCGCCCAGCGCAGACTCAGGTCAGCCTGGGTATCCGCCCAGTTTTATCAGACTCTTCGTTAAGTGCTCAAATGGTAGCTAAGGCTACCTCCATGCGGACAGCGAAGACTCTGATCAAACTGGGCGGATGCCCAGGCTGATCTGAGTCTGCGCTGGGCGCACAACCACATTGTTGGTTTTTTCGTGTCGTGGCTTATATTGTCACGTCGGGACGGTCAGGTAACCTAACCTCACTATTCCTGGGCAGGCTTAGACCTTCTAAGCGGCTATCCAGTGTTAATTGCACATACTTTCGCCAGTACCTGACAACTGCCCTTTTCGAATCAGCGGAAGTGGAATAATCAATCTCCACGAAAGTAGGTGGCCGGCCCGGGTATCGAATCCGGAACCTCTTGCTCTTGAGTCAGACGCGCTACCAACTGCGCTACGCGGCCCCGAAACTACGGTAATGGTATCGTTGCTGAAATGAGATTACATTCGTGTTTGTTCATCTTCTGTGCTTCTGTAGCTTCTGTTGTATGGACAAAACCTTCGGAAGTACTGAAAAATATTGTGCCAGTGTTTGTGCGTGTGTGCGTGTGTCTGTGTGTGTGTGTGGCTTCGTTTTGTAATGCATGGACAATACCTTTTGCAGCGTATAACCAGCTAACCATAGCAAACTAACAGCAATGCATTTTTAGCAATTCCCTGTGAAAGCTTCCACAATGATGCTTCGGTAACTGCTACATATAGCAATTTATATGCATCCTCGATAGTCACCTGAAATACTTGAACACCGAAACTGGTATCTTTAATTTTCCTAAAATTTGTACAGGCTCGTTTTACTATCAGGCGCTGTAACGTAAATTACAGGCGGGGGAAACGGCAAACGGTGTAGAACCTACTCAGGCTGCTCCTTTGAGCAGTCTGAGTCAGGGTCTACACAGTTTGCTTAAGCACTTCCGTAGTCAACTTCAGACACACTACCGTAACACTATTTTTGCAACTATTAATTTACGTAGCATTTTACACAACAGAAAATTAGCACAGCAATAGTGAGTCGCGTAATTTGACGAAATTTAATTGTAATAGCTTCAGTTTTATTGGCTGACGACACTTACGGTCGTTTTTAAATCAGGATTACATTACATAATGACAACTTGTCCTCCTTACGATCATTTACAGTCGAAAAAAAATGAGGAAAAAAGTTGTATTTATCATCAGAACATCGTACCTTACATGTTCTCGTTCTCGCGACAGATAAATGAAAGCTTGTTCTGATCTCCCATATTTGGGGCATGGATGTATGGGTATCATCCAATTTTGGATAAAGATGACGGGCTAAGACATTAGCTCAGCCGATGAATAATTCCGAATGATTTTTCCCAGCCTTCAGGCGAGAATAATACGACAGGTCGGTGCAAAATTTGCCGACTATTTGCTAGACAAGACCAGTGAGTGAATGAGTAAATTCGGGTTTAACGTCCATCTACATCTACCAATTAACTCTTTAAGTACCAAAAAGCAGACGACAAAATTTACGTCTGCAAAAATTAAAAAAAATGCTTCGTCCAAGACATTTCATATTGAGAATTCAAAGACTAGAGGGCAAACAGTGTAGATCTAGATGAGGCGGCTCATTATGAGCCGTCTCATCAAGATCTACGCTGTTTGCAAATTCTGCTATTTTCGTCACTGGGACTTAAAGAGTTAAAGTGAATGGCCAATATTGGCATGGTCGCACTGTGACCAACCTTAAAACATGCGTGCCTGGAGGTTCTTATGTACAGTTAAAATCAGATAAAAACATGTTGTTCACAATCACGGTCTTAGGATACCTGCACTAACAAGCAGCTTGAAGTCATCCAAAGTCGGTGCTGATATTGCATTGGCAGGCAGACCATTCCAGAGACGGGCCGCTGATGGAAAGAAGGATTCCGTGTATCATGAGGCGTCGATGGAACAAAATAGTTGCATGAATCGTTGATGGTGTCCCGCCTCTAGTTGCTACTCCTAAGGCTGTCAGGTACTGGCCTGAAGGGATTTCAATGAGGTTATTGACGATCCTGTACATCAATGTGACTTTGTTCTGGTCTCGCCTTGAATGAAGGTCCTCCCAAGTTCTTGCAACATTAATGTGACACTGCTGGTTCGGCGGTAGTCATTGCAGCAAACCATGGCGGTACGCGTCTGTACAGACTCCAATTATGCTATATTGGATTTTGTCACTGGGCCCCATACCGTCGAAGCATACTCGAGCTGTGGACGAACTATGGACTTGTAGCATTTGGCCTTAACATCCTTTGGGCAGCGTGAAAGATTTCTGCGAAGGAAAGCTTTAGTCTGGATGGCCCTTTTCGTCACTGCATCAATATGGCTGTTCCAGGACAGTTTACTGTCTATGGTGACTCCAAGGTACTTGGCTTTTGACGTTTCTTTCAAGGTCTGTCCATTAATGCTATAGGAAGTTGGTATGACATTTCGCTCGTCGGTGATCTGGATGTGTTCACCCTTGTCTGGGTTAAATATCATCTGCCAATCTCTTTCCCATTCCTGTCGGTGATTAAGATCTCTCTGTAGTGACTCTGCATCTTTTTGGTCTCGTATAACTCTGTACAGCAGACAATAATCTGCGAAGATTCGAACAAAGAGGAAAGTCTTGAGGGCAGGTCATTGATGTATACCAGGAACAGGAGAGGTCCAAGTACTGTACCCTGTGGAACTACAGATGTGACAGCAGCAGGAGTTAATGTCTTCCCATCAAGGACAACTTGATGATTCCTATCTGCGAGGAAACTTTGGATCCAGGATAGGTTTTTGTCTCTGAGGCCGTAGTGATGGAGCTTGACTGCCAAGCGATGATGTGGAACCTTATCGAAAGCCTTGCTGAAGTCCAACAAAATAGCATCAACTTGCTGCCGTCTGTCCAGTCCAACTGCGAGGTCATATATGGTGTGATGAGCTGTGTCTCACAGGATCTCTTCTTTCTGAAGCCATGCTGGTAATCACTCAGAATCTTGTCACTTTCCAGAAATTTCATGAGATGACTATGTACTATATGTTCCATGACTTTACAACAACAGGATGTCAGTGAAACTGGCCGATAGTTAGCAGCCTTGCTCTTGTCTCCCTTCTTGAACAGAGGTGTCACAAAGGCTCTTTTCCAGTTATAATGAATTTGGCCTTGTTCGTAAGAAGCTTGATATATCAGTGTCAGGGCTGGTGCAATGGAAGAGGCCATCTCCTTCAGGAATCTTGGTGAGACCGGGCAAAATGTATTACGATATATGCTGGAAGTAAGCACTTAGATCAGCTTTCATAGTCTGATCACTGCAGCCCCGGATCCAGGGGAGGGGGGCGGGCTTTGGGGCTTGAGCCCCACCACCTGAGCCTGGTTTGATTAAAACATATGTTGTGACACCTCATTAGAATCGCCTCGGCGAGGCGATTCTAATGAAATATCACAACATATATTTCAAGGCAAAAAAGACATGAGCAAAAATTCTCATTAAATTGATCCCTAGTTAGTTATATCATATATTTGCAAGACCCCCCCCCCCCCTCACACACATACACATATCGGCATCTCTCAGTTCCACTAGCTATCCAGAGCCCCACCAGCTCGTGATGGTCTGGATCCGGGCTTGGGTCAGAATCTTTGCTGTTGGCATCAATAATAAAAAGAAAACGAGAAACCCATTTACTGAAGAAGCCTACAACTTTCTTCCTATCGCGGCTATAAGACATTTGCTGACACCTTTAAAATAGGATGGAATATAACAAAAGTAATAGGGCCAGCCTAAAAATGGGGCATTAGGACACGAGTCCTCCTTGCAAAGATCTCAAAGATCTTATGAAAGCTTATGCCCACTGCACATGTTCCAACCTTTTTTTTTTTTTTTTTCTTTTTTTTTGAACCTCGAGACAGCTTTCCTCGTGATGCTATAAATGTGTGTCCTCCGATATGATCAAAGCATTTGCAATGCGCTACGTAGGTTTCCAAAAGCCTGAAGATTTATATCTACCAACACGACATCTCTAAATCTGCACGCCCCTGGACTACGCAGGCTAACATACGCTTTCTATCCGTGCATAAAGCCCAAGGCACATTTGCATGCCTACGGGCTCATAAGAGTCTCAGATTTACGAGACATTTATTTATTGCAATACAAAATTACCTTATTTTTAATTCCCATTTATCTCACAGTGGGAACCATCAAGATATTCTAAACTTTAACTTGAAAATATATAAAATATATTCTAATAAATCTAAAAACGTTAGTGTCAAAATGATAAATATAAGAAATGAAACAAAACATGAGCCTACCTAGCAATAATTTATCAAATCGGTCAGTCATTTCTATCAGTCATTCTTGTTAATTATTCCATTAACTGATTAGTCACGTCTGTTAGTCATGTAATGTTTATTTCAGCTACGTCTTGGCATAACGTGCTAGTTTGTTTAACTCTTCAAGCACCAAAAAGCAGACGACAAAATTTACGTCTGCAAAAATAAAAAAAACATACCTTGTACAAGACATTTCATATTGAGAATTCAAAGACAAGAGGGCAAACAGTGTAGATCTAGATGAGGCGGCTCATGATGAGCCGCCTCATCAGGATCTACGCTGTTTGCAAATTTTGCTAATTTCGTCACTGGGATTTAAAGAGTTAATAAAATAACACTTAGAAGACGCGAAATGGCTGGGTCTATTAAGGCTGTGGACACTAACTTCATGCAAGCTTTTTCGTTTTAAAATTTATTATGCCAAACGTTTGATAGGGTTGAATTTGGATTTGGATGTATATATTTAGTTTTGAGCAGAACTGTGATTCTTTTCTAATCACTGCTTCTAACTTGTCTAACCGTGTTCTTTTCTAACGTCGTAAAAGTTCCAATTTTGTCTACAGAAAACTGCCTTGTCATGTGACCTCTACAGAACAAAAATAAACAAACTAAGCTTGACCTAACCAGACAACACAGGTGTACAGGTTGATCTGGCCAGGCGCAGTTAGTATATACCCTTAGACAAGTTTTCTCGACACGTTCATCAAAAATATTTGCGTTCTAACACTTTATTACAACTGATCTTATTCTCTCAAACTACGGAAAACACTTAGCCTAAAGACTTATTGTAACATTTACATTATTTCGTATAATTAGCTGTCTTAAACACGCATTGTGCTGGGGAAAAGCGACACCGTCTTCAATGGTGCTTCCCGTCTCGAGTTCCCTTTAGCATTACCGTAAATGAGGTAAATATTGCGACACTTTTTTAGGCACCAATTATTAAAATTATATTATAATTCGAAGAAATTGGGTTTATTTTCCAGCGTTTGTCAAGAATTGCTAGGGAAATGGCAAACAGTGCAGACCTAGATCAGACTGCTCCTAGGAGCAGTCTGATCAATGTCTACACTGTTTGGTCTAAGATTTCTGTCCCAATATTGAGGGAAAAGTACAGTAAAACATCAGCGTATGGTTTTGACACAAAATCTCAAAATATTTCTCCGCCACGCTTTTAGATAGAGTTTCTCGCTGCGAGAGTAAAATGGATAGGGCTATTGTCGATAGACTTTGCAAATGTTCAAACTGTTTTCTTGGGGTGAGGGCGAGAAGATGTATAGTCCCAACTCCGGGAGGGGTCGGGGAATGATTTATATAAATAAAGTTCTTGAAAATTGTTGTTATTTAGTCAATTTCTTGTGTCTGAGTTGCAAGTATGTGCAATGTAAGAATGGTTTATATTTATTTGGATATACGTTTATATTTTGTTCAGCATTATTTTCAGTGTAAATAGATAAATATTATCACAAACAAAAATAATATCAATAATAATACATTATTTTTTTATCTTCGTGATATACCAAGTCCGTGTGTATTGCTAATTAATAACCGTTGTACTGATTTTTTACAGACTGCACTGTTAATTAATATCGAGTATGGATAAAAAAAAAGTGATATTGTATATATTATGATATTATGAGGGTTTTTTTAACATTTTTATTTATTTTTTATTTACATAAGGACAATAAATATTAGGACATCATATCTGCAAGAGGAAACAACGTTTGTGACTTCTGGTTTGCTTGTCCCTGGACGGCGTAGCCCTTTCAAACATGGAGTCTTCTCTCAAAGGAGAGAAAATGCTTCCGGGGACTATTTGCTTTGAGAGTTTACCCCTATTCAGAAGAGGGGCAAAAAAGGAGCGTTGCTTTTACTGGAAGTGCACAATTCGCTTTAACGAAAATACCCAGCGGGCACATAACGTCGAAATGACGTCGTACTGACGTCGATGCGACATTACGTCGCATCGACGTCAATACGACGTCCTTTCAACGTCTAGTGCCTGCTTGGTATCCTAAATTTCGAATTAATTGTTTTTTTCTATACTAGGCGATATGCAAGCTATATTCTCGGAATAGATCTGATCTGGGTCGTCACTGTTTGTTTCGGTTTTAAGAATCAGTAAGCCAATCAGAATTTTGCGTCAAAAATAATAACAAGTACATTATGCCAATTAGAATTTGGGCAAAAACAGTGAAAAAGTACACGATGCAAAACAAAAATGGTGTCAGAAATTTTGAGAAAAAAAATCTTTTCGTTTCAACTGGACATTTTCAATTATCATTCTGCTGTTATTCGCTGGTTTGGAATATTGTTACGTTTTCGACCAATCGCCTAAAAGCGAGTTAACGGATTAACCTTTTGCGACAGCAGAGATGGTACCTGTGTGTTGATTCTAGCGTTGGTTGCAGCGGGGAATTATTGTACCTATGGCTATCTGGTAGCATGATCATACTGGCATTCATTCTCCGTAAAATATATTTTGTTGCTTTCTAATGACAGCGACAGATTACGTATTTTTTGTGAACGAAAGAGTAATTACTGAAAATCTTCCAATTTATCATAGAGTTCTTTCTGTAAGAGTATTGAATGTTCATATCAATCTATCAAAATAGGCTCTGGCACTTTTTTCAAGCACTGATCTGTTAATACTGTTAATATGGGTGACATATGTTTCGCTGTCTCAATGGATACGCCTCGGCAAGGGGCACGGCACATGTTACCGTGATTTTTTAATCCTCTTCCCTAAAATTTGGACTCAGCTGGCATCTGTTTCCAGATACAAGAAAAGAACTGCATTACTGAATAGCTCCGAATATTATGCATTACATATGAGCCGCGACACGAGAAAACCAACAATGTGGTTGTTCGCCCAGCGCAGACTCAGATCAGCCTGGGCATCCGCCAAGTTTGATCAGACTCTTTGTTAGGTGCTCAAATGGTAGCTAAGGGTCTAAGCTACCTTCATGCGGACAGCGAAGACTCTGATCAGACTGGGCGGATGCCCAGGCTGATCTGAGTCTGCGCTGGCCGCACAACCACTTTGTTGGTTTTCTCGTGTCGCGGCTCATATGATTTTGATTTTGGCCTTTGTGTGACATGAAATTAAAAAAAAAAAAGTACTTAAGTTTTAATGATCTTGAAAATGTGCTTTTGTACGATAGACTGCATATCATATTGTTCAATATAAAAAATGAAGAAAAATGAATAAATAACAGTTAAACAGTCAAATCATCAAAACTCTTGTATGTGAACATTAATCGTGACTTCAACGGTAGCAGAATTACGTTTGATCAAGGACGAAAGAAACAAAGAAAGAAAGAAAACACTAATACTTTAACATTGAGAATAAACAATTGAAATTGTGTATTTGTGAATTCAAAACACTAGATATTATTCAAATATGTACAAGTTTTAATGCCAAAAAAATGTTTTGTGACACTTGAAATTTATAATAAATTATTACAATTTTTTAATTAACCCGGAAAATGTTAGTTACCGCAACTTGCCTTTTATTCAATGTTCATTATTTTTAGAATCATCAAATTATTTCAGTGACCATAACAGTAACCAAAAGGGATATATACCATCTGTGGCCATAAATATTTCATCAAATTCTGAATTTCGCATTTTTCAGTGTGCAAGAAAATTCATAACTCTGCTTCTATTCAGGAAATTTAAAATAAAGATATGCGGGTAAAAGTGAGATTACTTATCATTGCTGATATCGAAGTTGTAGTTGTCCGAAACTTAGTTTTAAATTTTGGCGACGTCACTATTGACGTCAGTACAAAAGAAGCTTTTCAGAAATCTTGACCACTTTTAATCAGCTACATTATTATAATATTATATTGCATCGAGTTTAATAAATTATATTTCAATGTCAAGTTTATTCGGCTTTATTTTCATTTAAGTTTAACCTTGGTAACTTAATTTTTGAACCCACAAAGCCTTAAAAAGTAAACTTAGAGATACACGTAAGTCTAAGGGAATTCGGAATTTGATGACATATTTATGGTCTCCACTGACTGTGTATTCTTCTGTTCCGTATTGTGGTTTCCTCTATTCCCCGTTTATTCTTTCGGTGTTTTGGATGGGATGTGCTTTATAATTACTGCCTTACCTGGCCTGGGTATCTTCAAATTAGCCGCGATACGACAAAACCAACAATGTGGTTGTGCGCCCAGCGAAGACTCAGATCGTCCTGGGCATCTGCTCAGTTCAACCAGACTCTTCGTTAAGTGCTCAAAGGGTAGCTAAGGGTCTAAGCTACCTCCATGCGGACAGCGAAGACTCTGATCAGACTGGGCGGATGCCCAGGCTGATCTGAGTCTGCGCTGGGCGCACAACCACATTGTTAGTTTTGTCGTGTCGCGGCTCAAATATTTTTTTTTGTTTACAGCGAATTACTAAAATTTATTGCTGAGAAAGGCATGAAAAAGCGCAAGTCTGACATACTGTTCTATGATTTGATTTCTATCTCTATGCACTAATTTGATTGCCCGTAAAAATAGCAAAATATATATCTATAACCACTTGCTATGTCTAATACACATATATACACGTTTGCAAATAAGACACAATTGTTAATTATTTTTTAAGAATCAAATTATTATATTCACCATTAGACGATATAATAAAAAATAAAAACAAAGACAATACAGCATTAATTTCTTTATCATTAAATAAACCGATTGGCCATTAAGATGACTTAAAAACAAAAAACTTATGTTTATGAAACATATTTCATTTTCATCAAATAAATCTGATGACAACTAAAATGTTTTCACAAAGTGACTTGTGACCATAGAACTCATTTCTCTGTCTTAATTTATTTATTGCTTTTAAAACAATTTGAAGACAAAGGCCACGTGTCCATAGAACACGTTTCTTTTTCATTAAAATAACTGGCTGACCATTTGAAATATTTTGAAGACAAAGACATGCGAACATAGAATACTTATTTTTTTATCGTGAAATTAATTAACTGACCATTAAAATAATTTGAAGTCATAGAGTCATAGAATACCTATTTCTTTATCATTAAATAAATTGATTGACTATTAGAATACTTTGAAAACAAAGACATGCGTCCATTTTTAAGATAAAGACATTCGTCCATCGAACAATTATTTTTCTCTTTTTTTGTCATTAAATTTATTGACTGACCATTAAAATAATTAGAAAGACATTTGTCCATAGACTACCCATTTCTTTATCGTTCAATTAGAAACCCCTGTATTTCAGTAGGTTAAGCGCTGACCTTTTGATCTAGCGTTTCCAGGTTCGAGCCTCGCTCGAGGCAGGAATCTTTCAAACCACAAACGGGGTTCCTTTGCACACAGCCTTTCATTATACCCCCCGCCCCACCCCCACCCCCCTCATTCACACACATTCGCCCTGATATGACTATAAAACTGTTGCAGTGTTGCAGGTCATCCAGTCATCGACAGACTGAAGTCCCACAGAAACTTATTTTATTATCATGAAGATAACTGGCTGACCATTCAAATTATTGATGTCACAGGCAAGACATGTATCCATAGAACACATGTCTGTATCATTAAACTAACTTATTGGCTGTTAAAATAATTTGGAAACAAAAACATGTGTCCATAGAACATTTATGTTTTTTCACTTAATTGACTCATTGACCATTAAAATAATTTGAAAACAAAGATATGTGTACATAGAACAACATTATAGTCTTTTTATCGGCAAATTAACCCAGTGGACCACTATCAAAATAAAAAATAAACAGAATATGTGTTTTCTTCTGTTTTTTTTTTTTTTTTTTTTTTTTTTTCCTTTCTTTCTTTGATATGTACATTACTACAGTGCTCAATTTTCTTTCATAAATTATCGAGTAACTAGAGAGAACTATCAAAACTAACTTGCGGACGGATCTTCAATACCTTTTGCTAATGATACATATATAACCTAACCCCTTCCTATGTACATTGCGCTGTCACTTAGACATAGTGTACTGCCAAGTGTCTTTGTGCTAACTAGTACATAGTGAGCAGTCAACGACCGTTAGCTCTATTTTCAGTACATTATCACATTAACTCTTCAAGTCACATTGACGAAATTAGCAGAATTTGCAAAACAGCGTAGATCCTGATGAGGCGGCTCATTATGAGCCGCCTTATGTGGATCTACACTGTTTGCCCTCTAGTCTTTGAATTCTCAATATGAAATGTCATGGACAAGGCATTTTTTTTATTTTTGCAGACGTAAATTTTATCGTCTGCTTTTTGGTGCTTAAAGAGTTAATGTGCTGCTGCCTGAGAAGGAATATAAAGAATGTTGTTTATTGTGAAAAAATGATTTGTAACAAAATCATTTTTAACCATTTAACATGGTTAGTTTGTTAATACTCTCCTGCAACATATAGAACAGAACAGAACATAACTTTTTTGTCTCTCAGGTTGTTACAAACAACAGATGAGGAACTACATTCTAATCAACACAATACATACAAAAGTGTGATAATATGATGCGTGCACAGCTATCTGGGACTAAGTACATAATAAATATTAATTAACGTGAACCTATTTAAATTTACTTAAAACAATATGGACAAATTCACTAATATTATTTAGAAGTTTTACATTTGAAGTCGACATAATCTTTTGAAATTTATATGTGTTACAATTTCTAACATAAAATCTTTGAAGTAATTTTTGCCTAGACTCTTTAAAATACTCACATTGCAACAAATAATGAAACTCATCCCCAATTATATTGCGGTTGTATAAAAGACAAAATCTCTGATTTCTTTCTATATTTTCCCACCTCCCTTTTTCTATGGGCAATACATATGATTGGGGTACGGCAGAGGCTTATGAATTACTCAAAGCCTCTGGGTACGGACAAAACAATTATCTTTTTTCGTATGCATATTGGCTTAATTACATGTATATATCAAGTCTTACTTACTAAGTCATTCATTACATGCATATCTTAAGTCGTACTTACTAAGTCATTCATAGGTGCTAGTTTTTCTCCTCCCTGTTGCCATTGCATTTTGGGCACGCGTGATAGGGACATTTGTTTTAATTTGCTTTAGTAAGTACGAAAGTCAGAACAACCGAGTCTCCCTATTATGCTTTGTTACTAAATGTCAATTTTTTCAGAACTTATATAATACAGCAACGTTTAAAATGAATCGTGGCATTGACATACTCAGAATGAGTTTGGTCAGTTTAGAACTAACGTATATATTTTTTAAAAAATTGCTAAACAAATTTTTCTGGTAAGAAAGATTCAATTACTTTAATAAATACTGAAATGAATAAATGAAATAAATGTAGAAATGTTTTTGTCTGATTTGCTTTCCTATGGCGGAGAAGATAAATAATGAATAATTGCAGAAAGATTGTGCATGTAATATATATAGTCTCCTATGATTTGGATTTGCAGCGTGATTTAGTTTCTAATGATAATGGCAGAAAGACTGGAAAAAGGAAATAATAGTAGGTTGATCGATTGTTCCGACTTTTAACAACATTTCAGTCTATATCGAGCCTGTATGTACAGAAAATACTTGTTCTGTTTGAAGTCAACATTAGCAGATCGCCCCTGCGTCAAATTTAAGGGCACCGTCGCTCCACACGTTCATCCCCGAAATAAATGCAGAACGGCTGGAAAAGTGGTATAATTTCAAAGGGCTGGGTAATTGAAAGCTTTGCAAAAGTCTAGAAGTGCGATATATAGTTTGCTATAGTTAAGGTGAACAAAATAATTACAGAAGCGGTAATATAGTTTTCAGCAGGTTATGTTTCAATATACTGTCGCCAAGATACGATAGGACTGCCACAAAGCAACAATAAATCCTTTTTAGGCTAGGAATGAAATAATTGCTGAAAGACTGAAGACTAGGATTGTGATTTTAATTTATAGTGTTGTATACGTATAGGCTGATGAAATAAAGTTATCATGAAAAGACTGGGACTGAAGTATTATCATTTTTTTTATTATTTCTTGACGGACCGGGGAAAGGAAGCAATGAAGGAAAGTGCAATAACCTTTCCAAAGGTTATGTAAACGAAATATTTATAGAAAGGCTGTGAGTGTGATACAGATTCCAACAGAATCATAAGATTTTTTGGAAACTATTGAAGATTTTGGCCCAAAAATTTGCATATACAGTTATCTTAATGAGTACATGAAAATTTGTGAGTACAAGAGGTAAAGGTCACTCTTTGACTTTTAACACTGGGCTCTCATGTTACGACAATTACAAACTTCTCCTGCAAAGTTACTGAGTGAGTTGTAACCAAAGTTCATAGAGAAAGTTCAGAGGCTGAGGGAACGAAAATTTGTTCAAACGGTCTAGATCACATGACCGACATGGCCACCACGCCCATATATGGTAAAAACATTTACAAATCTACTTCTTCAGAACCAATTGACCAATGGCTTTGAAACTTGGTATGTAGCATTGGGTACTTGAGTACTACCAAGATTGTTCAAATGAAGGCTTTGGGTTGACCTTGACCTTTTCTGTGGTAAGGTCAAATATTCGAAAATGTTAAAACACAAGATTTCATGGAATGTTTTGAAGATTTTGACCTAAAATTGGTATACACAGTCATCGCAGTGAGAACATGAAGATTTGTGAGCACAACAGGTCAAGGTCATTCACTGACCTTCGACCCAAGACTCTATTATTTTGACAATTTCAAGCATCTCCTCAAAATCCACAGGGCCAAAAGTAACCAATTTCATATAGATCCTCCAGGGACTGAGTGAATGAAAATTTGTTCAAATGGTCCAGGTCACATGACCAACATAGCTGCCATGTCCATATATATGGTAGAATCCTTTAAAAATCTTCTTCTTCAGAACCTATTGACCAAAGGTCTTGAAACTTTGTATCTGACATTGAGTACTCGCGTACTATCAAGATTGTTCACATGATGACCTTTGGTTGACCTTGACTTTTTATGGCATGGTCAAATAAAGGAAAATGCTGTTGCATAAGATTTCATGGAAAGTTTTGAAGATTCTGGCCTAAAAGTTAGTCAAATATCTTAATGAATACAATGAAGATTTGTGAGTAAAAGAGGTCAATGTCATTCTTTGACCTTTGACCCAGGACTGTCATATTTTGACAAATTCAAACATCTCATTGAAAGCCATTGGGTCACTTGTAACAAATTTCATATAGAGACTTCAGTTATTACCATATATTGGTATGGCGGCCATGTGGCCTGGACCGTTTGAAGAAATTTTCATTCCCTTAGCCCCTGGAGGCTCTATATGAAAAGTGGTTACAATTTGCCCAGTGGCTTTTGAGGAGATGTTTCAAATTGTCAAAATATGAGAGTCCTGGGTCAAGGGTCAAAGAATGACATTGACCTCTTGTACTCATAAATTTTCATGTACTCATTAACATGACTGTATATACAAATTTAATGTCAAAATCTTCAACAATTCCCATGGGATCTTATGTTCTAGCACTTTCCAATACAAAACCACCAGAAAACAAATTTGTCTTTGCCGTTAAAAGGCCAATGTCAGCCCAAGGTCATCATTTGAATAATCTTGGTAGTACTCGTGTATCCAATGCTACATACCAAGTTTCAAGGTGATCGGTTCATTGGTTCTAGAGAAAAAGATCTGTATAGGTTTTTAACATATACACTGAGCCAATTTAATTACGCACTACTTTTCCGGAGCCCGCAATTTACACCAAACTTGCTATAATCAAATATTTTTTATAGAATGTTATTCATTTGCATTTTATCTATCTGATAACAGCAAAAACAATTTAGAATCACTCATGCGAAACCTTCCAGTTCCTCACAAGCACATTTTGACAAAAATGCATGTGCAACCTAAGCGTTTACGCTTTTGAAATCCATTATGCAATAGGCATTATGCCCATTGATCGTTGTGATAGAAAAACACCAAAAACGAATACTTTTTTGAAGTCAAACCCTCTTTAACTGCGATTAAATTGAGATACAACGTGGGGATGGCGTAAATATATCCAAAAAAGGTTTGTATGCAAATTAACGGCGGATACATCGTTGTTTACTATGAAATTATATAAGAAGTGTTTTAAGAATTGGTTTGCTCAGAAACATTCAAAATTTCTATAGTTTTTAAAAAAGTGTGAATAAAAAGAACTTTTTCAAACCTTTGGCATTTGGCAATCAGAAATAGTCGGCTGCTGAAAACATGGTTAAGTTTACAAACATGTTCCAGTCTTCGTTATCGCCGAAAATGAATCGGCTCTGAACAATGACATAGTAAAAATTCGACACTGATAGTAGTGCAATGCAAAATAATGCAATGTGAATTTGTGTTTTGCGGGTACTGCCCATTCGCATCCGTTTTCTTGTTTGTTTCTTGCTCGATCACAACACTTTTTCTGTGGATTGTGCAGACATAAATGCGCGTTTCTCTGAAAGTTCCAAATTAAAATTATCATATTTCTTTTCCGAGAAATCTTACATTTTATAAGTGGTGCGGAACTAAAGTGGCTCAGGGTATGTGCATGGCAGCCATGATGTTCATGTGACCAGGACCGTTTGAACAACTTTTCGTTTGCATGACCCCTGGAGGCTACATGTGATATTTGGTTATAATCGGTCCAGTGGTTTCAGAGGAGAAATCGTTTAAAATTATGGACGGACAGACGACGGACGACGAAGGACGACCGAGCCTGCCTATACTATAAGCAACCCCGGAGCCACTGGCTCTGGTGTGATACTAAGGTCGAAACTGTTCGGTCCTGAGAACTTGCCTCTTGTGGTTGTGTGCATTTATACTTGTGTGAATGGAATAACATTTCAAATCCAGGGATTTATCTGGACAAGTACCCAGCAGTGTGATAGTAGTCACCGAGCTACCGACACTCACTTAGATAGTTGGAGTGTGTTTAAAATCAAAATCTCAAAGAGTTCCTTCAAGAGCAGAGAACACATTCAAAAGAAGGAACATGGGTCATACTTCGAAGTTTCGGCTACTCAAGCCTCACCAGTGACCCTGATAATATCTGGTGACAAAAGCCAGAGAAAAGTTTACGGTTGCAGATATGACTTATATCAAAAATGGTGACATTGATTGGAGTATCATGGCAATGTTTTTGAAAATCTCTAGTTGAACTTGAAATTATTGCATTAAGGTAAAAAAAGTGAAAAGGAAGGCGTGCATTAATCGAAGTAGTGTGAAAAGGCAATATAGGCTCTGGTCCAATAAAACTAGTTTAAGCCCAGCTGCTCACTCTCCCCCTCACCCAGCCAGCAGTAATCTATTGCTGACTGTTCCAGGGCAGTTCTTCTTTGGTTCCTCAGTGGTACATGTTGTTATTTGTTATGTCCGCTAGTCTATGGTCATCTAGCAATATGGCCCAATTTGCTTTCTGCTTTGTTTTGTAATTTAAAATGGAAATAGGTAAAAATAGATTTTACTCTGTTATCATTTAGAGTAGCTGAACGATCACTTGGTTGGGAAAGTGCTATTCATTCGGTTTATCGTGTGTGTCTTTGGGGAACTGTCAATTTATGTTTATACTTTTTTCCCCTTTTGGTTTTCAGGGCGAGATATGGAATCTGATTGTATTAATTTCTAATCATTGCCCATCTTTTTACTTTGATATTGTAACTTTGGGAGTTCGAAGTATGGCCTATGTTCCTTTTTTCGAGTGTGGTCTCGGAGGAACCCTTTAAGATTTTGATTACCAAAAGCCGACCTAAAAGGCATGCTATCTTATCAGTGTGTGTGTGTGTGTGTGTGTGTGTGTGTGTGTGATAAAGTTATACTGTTAAAAAAACGCGTGTTGCAACTCTTTGTAAAAAAATAAACAGTAATTGTTCCAATTTTGGCAATATTATTTAGTACACACGTTTAGGCTTTTATAAAAAAATATCACCCAAACTGCTTGTTTTTATGCCAGACTAGACTTGTTCGTGAAGCATTTCTGAACGCATTATAAAATGATAGAGATACATAAAGTCTATTTAGGAAATAATTTTCTTATCAGTCACATCTAACAGAATATTAAAGTTCCGTTTCCAGGTTTACTCTTATCAGACGAAAACACTTTTCCTTTTTGAAAATTTTATAAAACTTATTAATATAAATGGCTTAAACGATCGATATTTATCAATATTAAATACGCCTAATAGTATTTAACGGTGATTTTCTATCGATGATTAAATTTATGATGACCGTAATCTTTATATTCTGATAAAACTTATAGATCTAACATTCTGAATACATCAACACCAGATATACAAGAAGATATCTATCAAATGATCATCATTTTTCATCCAAGGAAAATTAAGTTGGACGCTGGGACATAAGTGTTTAAAGAGGCTTTCAGCTATCCATCAATGTGATATCTCTTTCTGTCAGTTCATCAAACAGTTCATTATCTTATAACCTGATAAACAAATAAACACCTGATAGAAAGTGTCAAATTAAATAAGCTTCTGATTGTCTTAATTTCCGCTACTGCTTCGTGTAGATGCGTTGTACAGTAATCGAAGCTGAATTTATGGAGTGTTTTTCCTCTCTCAGTACTATTTCTTTCTTCTTCATTTCTTTCTTCCTTTTGTTCTCTTTAATCTGAAATATATAAAGAATGCAATTAGCTCATTAATATATTGTTATAACGTGGAAACTTCTATCCTGATATATTAAATGAGTCAATTCGTAGTTTATAGGGTTTCTGTTTTAGTTTATTCTATATATAATCTTTTAACGAGAAGTACCGAATGTTCTTATGCAAAATGTGTAGACCCTTATCAGGCGCCGCGTATCGCGGCGTCTGATTCGGGTCTGCACTGTTTGCCGATGTCCCTTTTACGGGACACTAGACATTAATTTCTTTGTTTCCACTATTTCTTCGTGTAGCTGTGCTCTTTCTTTTTTATTTCTCAGAATCTTTTTTCTTCTTCTTGCTTTTCTTTTTAGCATGTCTTCTTTCATCCTCATTTCCTTCTGCTCTCTTTATTCTGAAATTAAAAAAGAAATGGAATCAGCCCCTGAACAAAAGATACATTTAGGTTACACTCAAACTTTTTTAAGGTTCATCTTGCACGGAAACCCATATACAAGTTGTACGAACATGGACGACATGTCTACCTCTGTGCTCTTCACGCGAGTATATCAGAAATAGTTGTACTTATTTTTTTTTTCTTTCGAAGAACTTTTTGTGTGAATACATCATCATAGACTCATAATTCTTCTTCTTCGTCTTCTGTATTTATTTATTTATTTATTTATTTATTTATTTACTTATTTATTTATTCATAAAGAAAACATTTTGGAAGAAAAGAACTGTAAGCTTACACGTTATGATTATTTTTCTGCAGATTTGCTGATCATTTTCTGATTATCAACTTCCTTAGTGTTATTTTCTATATTAATTCATTACTTTCCTAATTGCAAAATTTTTCATTCTAATTGTGTTATAATAAAATACACTACACTATCAGTGGTAGGTTTTTCTGCTATATCTGTTCTGCTATTTTCCTAGTATGATATGACATAAATAATTCAAAATCTGCAACTGTCCCTCGTCAGTCCCTAATACATCTGACATTTTATTGTATATTACATATACATTCCTCGTATATAATCCTTCATACTTTTTTTATCTTCGTGTGTTATTTATATCCAGTATGAATTCAAAATTATTGCTTCATTCCAAAAAAATATTTATGATAAACTAATATTTTAATCTTATTTTGTATGTTTGATATCTCCCACACTGAATATGTTCATTTATTGTTTCAATCGTAAAATACGTAGTTTATTATAGTCTTAATTTTTAGCCATCATATCTTATTTTCTTATCTGTTCGTAAATCGGTATATGAATATTTTTCTCGCTGCTTTAATATTTCAAAACTGAGATAAGTCGTCTAAATATCTTGTTTTAGACGGATTTTGTGTTATAAGTCAGCAGGGGCTCTGCGGTAATATCAGCCCGGCGCCTAGCTTATTTTATAAAGTAGCATCATTATGATTTATATGTTTTAAGGCTTTTTGAACCGAGATTTAGCAAACAAGTAAACTTCAATGTTTATTTCACGAATGTGTACAGCAAAGTCCAAAAAGAGGAAGGAAGGAGGGGGGAGGGGCTACTATTTCATCTTATATTTACTTGGCTTCTTCTGTTTAAAATATGTTTTTATTTGCTGTCTGTTCTTCAGATGTCTTGACAACAAATATGGTCATCAAATGGTTATAGGAACATAGATTTTACTTTTTGTGCATTGTTTGAGTTTACTTGAATAATTTGAAGACGTGCATGCCTTGTTGTTGTGATACAGTTTAACACAAAATAAGGTTTCCTACAGGTTCAGCTGCACTATATTATGATTAAAGGCGACTGCTGTTTTGTCTTTGCATGTGTCCGTGACTAGATGAATACATCATGAGCATATTAACTTATAACTATTAAAATAAGTATGGGTGGGTCAGTTTATGGTGTAGGACACTGTCCATGCATTGATTTCCAAATGTACGGAGAGATAATTCGCGACCTTTAGAGAGTGGATTATCGACCGTACAGATGGACGAACTATACTGTAAATGATTTTAACCAGGCTGCCAATGTAGACCCTAACGTTACGAGGTATCGCATGGTTACTTTTTGGGTACCTAGGGATCTGTTCGTATGATTTATAACTGGAAAATTAGAGTAAATGTAATATGTTTTTTTCTTTGTGTATAAACGATTATATTATAGTATGTCTATGAAAGATTTAAAATAGTTACTTTTAAATATGATCATTGATACTATTTGGATATGACACAACTCTTTACTTTATTTTTCAGGTAGCAATTTACAGTACAGACAGGTAGAACAGAAGAGCTGGTACAAGTGGAAAAATACATAAACAGATTCTGTTTTTGTTTACATTACTACGACCTTCCAAGGGCATATGATACTATAAACACTTAGTGTGTAGCTGCTAAAGGAACTTATTTCTTTGATAGTTTATTTCCCATAAACGTTTGTTGTGGACCTTCATTCAAACTGCTTCGACAAAGCAGTTATAAAGCTTCGTTTACATGAGCAAACTTTTTTTCTCACAGAAACTATGGCAAAGAAAGTTTGCCAAACATTTTGTGTTCACTCGTAGCAAATTATTTGTCATAGGAGAATGTAACAAAGAATCTTTGTAAAATAAACTTTGGCAATGGAATATTTGCAGTAGTATTTACACGAAAAAATATATCTCGTCAACGTTACCAGGACAAATAAACTTTATTCGTGTGTAACGTCAACCTAGCCACTTTTTCTTTGTTAAATATACATTGTTCAAAAGCAAACTGATTTGATCATGAGGAAAGTTTTCTGTGCTCATCTCCATGGATAGTTTCTTTGTTACATATTCTATGGCATATTGTGTTCACACTGACAAATTTTGTTTGTCAAATAAACTATACCATATAAATTTGGGAACGAAAATGTGACATAAGAGACTTATTACTGAATTCTGCTCAAAGCCTCATGTACTCATTAAGATGACTGTATATACCAATTTTCGGGTCAAATTCTTCAACAGTTTCCAAGAAATCTTATGTTCTAGCATTTTACCATATAAAAGCTACAAAAAGGAAATTTGACCTTACCTTAAAAAAGGTCAAGGTCAACCCAAGGTCATAATTTGAATAATCTTGGTAGTACTTGTGTACCTGATGCTACATACAAAGTTTCAAGGCCATCCGCCTATTGGTTCTGGAGAAGAAGATTTTTGTAGGTTTTTACCATATATGGGCATGGTCATGTGACTAGGACCGTTTGAACAAATTTTCGTTCCCCCGCCCCATTGAGACTCTGCATGAAATTTGGCTTTAATTGGCCCAGTGGCTTTTGAGGAGATGTGTGAAATTGTTAAAATATGAGAGATCTGGGTCAAAGGTCAAAGAATGACCCTTACCTCTTGTACGCTTAAATGTTCATGTACTCATTAAGATGACTGTATATACCAGTTTCAGGTCAAAATCTTCAACAGTTTCCGAGAAATCTTATGTTCTAGCATTTTACCATTTAGAGGCTACAGAAAGCAAATTTGACCTTACCGTAAAAAAGGTCAAGGTCAACCCAATGTCATAATTTGAACAATATTGGTAGCACTTGTATACCTGATGCTACATACCAAGTTTCAAGGCCATCCACTTATTGGATCTGGACAAGAAGGTTTTTATAGGTTTTTACCATATATGGGCGTGGCGGCCATGTTGGTCATGTGACCAAGACCGTTTGAACAACTTTTCGTTCCCCGCCCCCTAGAGGCTCTACATGAAATTTGGTTACAATCGGCCCAGTGGTTTCAGAGGAGAAGTCGTTTGAAATTATTGACGGAAGACGAAGAACGACGACGGTCAACGAAGCCTGCCTATCCTATAAGCTCCCCCGGAGCCGCTGGCTTAGGTGAGCTAAAAAAGATATAAGAAATAAAGACTTTGAACGTCTGTGGCATCTGTGACATGATAGAACGATTCAACCATGTTTTTGCTGATTGCACGAGCTCATCCACGAGCTTTAGAGAGTGGATAATTTTCCGTACAAGCAGACACATCATAGCTTATCATTTTATACCCGCCTTATCAGTGTAGATTTTTCCCATTACAAAATATTTGTGCTTCACTTTGCAGTTTCTGACAAAGATGGTATAATTATAAGATAAGGACTCTCATTTTATATTTTTTAAAAATATCGTCTATCTCTAATAAACAATGTAGTACTGAAAAAAAAGAACTTTGTTATTCCTGTTTAACAGTGTTCTACGTCAGTCAGTATTGTTTGATAAATCCAGTAAATAGAGAATTTGGCATCAAGACGTTTGTGACATTTCACCGCACGAATGATTTGCGCAAAATCATCTTTCTATTACATAATAATTTCCTTCCCTCTTGGAACACAGTGTCTTCTTATTTCACAAACAGCAAGAAATAATAAATCAGAATTCTTGTTGTCATACTATTTGTATCTTAGAACTTATTTGAGCTGCGACACGAAAAAACCAACAAAGTGGTTGTGCGCTCAGCGCACACTCAGATCAGTCTGGGCATCCGCCAAGTCTGATCAGAGTCTTCCCTCAGCGCTTAACGGGTAGCTAAGGGACTAAGCTACCTTCATGCGGACAGCGAAGGCTCTGATCAGACTGGACGGATGCCCAGGCTGATCTGAGTCTGCGCTGGACGCACAACCACTGTGTTGGTTTTGTCGTGCCGCGGCTCATTTCTTATGCATCAATATCACAGCATCTTTTTGTATGATCTGATTTGATGACATTTTGTCTGGCGAAGTTTGCAACAAAATTATTATTATGGTAAATAATAGGTTATTGAAACGTAAAAAAAATCACTGTAATCTATCTTCTATGCTGAAAACAGCACTGTTTGGTCCATGCAACGTTTCGACGTCTTTTACCACACTAATTTAAAGAAATTGCATATACCTTCACTGCATTATAGTACGGCCTTAGGTGAATCCTTTTGACCATTGTTTGTTGCGGTGTTTATTTTATTTTGTGGATTACAATGTATGTAAAAATATAAATATATCTGTATTAGTTTTTTAATGCACTCTGTATTCTGATAGAGTAATTCCGCCTTTCATAACCTAATGGAATCTATATAAGGAGTTGATTACACAAGATTTACACCCTTAAGAATCAAAAGGCTGCCCAAAGTGACTAAGCTCAAGAGTTTGTAATTCTGTCAATAAAGAAGACCACATGCATATATGCATCATAGTTATCAACTATGCCTTGGTTGAAATAGAAATAGATCTATAATTTTGGGTCTGCACTGTACCGAGATCTTTTCAGGTTGAAAGAAGGTTAAATTAATAAATTGGAACACAATCAAAATGACTTCTTTCTTGTTTTGTTTTTTTGTTTTTTGTTTTTTTGTTTTTTGTGTGTGTGTTATTCGAGTCGCTATTCAGAAAGATACTTTTATGCAAATTGTTAGTAAGCAAAATGTCACTAGTGTCTTGATGCCAATTAAAATCTTAAAAAAGTTCCTTTAAGAGCAGAGAATACATACAGAAGTAGGAACATGGGCCAGACTACGTAGTTTCGGCTAATAAAGCCTCGTCAGTGACCCTGACAATATCTGGTGGCGAAACCAGAAAAAAAGCATACTGTTATTTCTTAATTTTAATTGGGCAGTCGATTCAAAGACTGAATAGTTTCTAAAGGATCCAAATAATATAAAAGACGATGATCTAGAATAATAATCTAAGTCGACCTGAAATTTTAGATTTCTCAGAATCTATCCTCTGATCTCAAAGGATGTAAATAAAATATAATCTGCACTATGGATGATGTACGGGGAGACGTTTTACGGCCGCCACACGACACAACACCAGCCTCAGCGAGATAAAATTGAAATCTTAAAAAGTTCCTTTAAGAGCAGAGAATACATGCAGAAGTTTCCCGTTTCTTAGATTGAAATATACTGACTACCGTAGCTAAAAGCACATATGAGAGGGCGCAGTACTTGACTTACGGTATATGTATTTGCGAAGTGTGCATACCAAGATTATCTAGCGCATACACACAGCTTGTAAAGACTTTAGGTGGATTTTTCAGAGCTTTAAAATAACTGTCCTTTGGCGGTCCATCTTTCATGTAAGACCATCACGAAAAGAGGGTTGGTGGGTGGGCAATGTACAGATAGATCTACTACATAATTAAAAATAGTGCCCCTTAGCGCAGCGGCAAAAGTGCTACTTCAGAAGACATCCCCTTATGGTAGCGTAGCGGCAAAAGCGCTACTTCAGAAAGTATTCCCTTAAAGTAGCACAGCGGCTATAGCGCTACTACAGAAGACAGCCCTTTTTAGTAGCGCAGCGGCAATAGCGCTACTTCAGAAAACACCCCCTTATAGTAGCAAAGCGGCAATAGCGCCACTTTGGAAGACATTCCCATATAGTAGCGCAGCGGCATTAGCGCTACAACAGAAGACAGTCCCTTTTAGTAGCGCAGCGGCAATAGCGCTAGTATAGAAGACATCCCCTTATAGTAGCGCAGCGGCAATAGCACCACTTTGGAAGACATTCCCTTATAGAAGCGCTGCAGCATTAGCGCTACTACAAAAGACAGCCCCTTTTAGTAGCGCAGCGGCAATAGCGCTAGTAGCGCTGCGGCATTAGCGCTACTACAGAAGACAGCCCCTTTTAGTAGCGCAGCGGCAATAGCGCTACTTCAGAAAACATCCCCTTATAGTAGCGCAGCGGCAATAGCGCCACTTTGGAAGACATTCCCTTAAGTAGCGCAGCGGCATTAGCGCTACTACAGAAGACAGTCCCTTTTAGTAGCGCAGCGGCAATAGCGCTAGTACAGAAGACATCCCCTTATAGTAGCGCAGCGGCAATAGCGCCACTTTGGAAGACATTCCCTTATAGTAGCCCTGCGGCATTAGCGCTACTACAAAAGACAGCCCCTTTTAGTAGCGCAGCGGCAATAGCGCTAGTAGCACAGTAGCAATAGCGCTAGTACAGAAGACAGCCCCTTTTAGTAGCACAGTAGCAATAGCGCTAGTACAGAAGACATCCCCTTTAATAAAGCAGTGGAACTGGGCTACTTTAAAAGTCATCACCTTTCAGTAGCTCAACATTTTATTCATCCCTGTGTCTTCAGTCATAACTCAGTTGACATGCCAAAATTCAAAATTTATGTTATCTTTATGTTTATACTTAAGACTTTTTTGATCTGACATTATTAGACCAACTCCCTACAGGGTCAGTGCAATCAGGTGGAACCAAGTTGATCCTGGGAACTGGAAAGGGTCACAAGCAATGCCCAGGTTGAGCTGCACCAGGAATATTGTCACCTTAATAAATGGCCTGAGAATGTCACAACAATGCTTATTCAGTGTTACTGCAACTTAATTCCTGGAAGCAATGTATCCAAAGCTACCTGACACAAGACAACCATTTGCAACAAAATTCTTATGCAAGGGCCCGAAGAGCCCGGGATCGCAGGGCCGAAGGCCCCTGAGTCAAGGCTATCTTGGCGGATCTGTTCATTACTGAGCCATCTTGGCGGTGGCCCCTACTCGGATTCTTTTCAATTGTAGCACTGCTTACTATCAAGCATGATCGAATCAGCTCTTAACTGATGACACCGGACACTAGACAAGCATCACGGCCGAAGGCCGCTGGGACAAAGCTCCCTACAGGGTCAGTGCACCAGATGGAGTCAAGTTGATCCTGGGAACTGGAAAGGGTCACAAACAGTGCCCAGGTTGAGCTTTAAGCACAAAGTTACCTTATAGTTACCATCTACTAAAGGGAAAAGCTTTCTTAAGTGGTGCTAATGCCGCTGCGCTACTAGAGGGTGAAGTCTCCTGAAATGGCGCTAATGCCGCTGCGCTTCTACAGGGGCAAGTCTTCTTAAGTGGCGCTAATGCCGCTGCGCTACTAGAGGATGAAGTCTCCTTAAGGAGCGCTAATGCCGCTGCGCTTCTACAGGGGCAAGTCTTCTTAGTGGCGCTGATGCCGCTGCGCTACTAGAGGGTGAGGTCTCCTGAAGGAGTGCTAATGCCGCTGCGCTTCTACAGGGGCAAGTCTTCTTAAGTGGCGCTAATGCCGCTGCGCTACTAGAGGGTGAGGTCTCCTGAAGGAGCGCTAATGCCTCTGCGCTTCTACAGGGGGAAATTTTCTTAAGTGGCGCTGATGCCGCTGCGCTACTAGAGGGTGAAGTCTCCTGAAGTGGCGCTAATGCCGCTGCGCTTCTACAGGGGCAAGTCTAATTAAGTGGCGCTAATGCCGCTGCGCTACTAGAGGGTGAAGTCTCCTGAAGTGGCGCTAATGCCGCTGCGCTTCTACAGGGGGAAGTTTTCTTAAGTGGCACTAATGCCGCTGCGCTACTAGAGGGTGAAGTCTCCTGAAGGAGCGCTAATGCCGCTGCGCTTCTACAGGGGCAAGTCTTCTTAAGTGGCGCTAATGCCGCTGCGCTACTAGAGGGTGAAGTCTCCTGAAGGAGCGCTAATGCCGCTGCGCTTCTACAGTAGCAAGTCTTCTTAAGTGGCGCTAATGCCGCTGCGCTACTAGAGGGTGAGGTCTTCTGAAGGAGCGCTAATGCCGCTGCGCTACTAGAGGGTGAAGTCTCCTGAATGAGCGCTAATGCCGCTGCGCTTCTACAGGGGCAAGTCTTCTTAAGTAGCGCTGATGCCGCTGCGCTACTAGAGGGTGAAGTCTCCTGAAGGAGTGCTAATGCCGCTGCGCTTCTACAGGGGCAAGTCTTCTTAAGTGGCGCTAATGCCGCTGCGCTACTAGAGGGTGAAGTCTCCTGAAGTGGTGCTTATGCCGCTGCACTTCTACAGGGCGAAGTTTTCTTATGTGGCCCTAATGCCGCTGCGCTACTAGAGGGTGAAGTCTCCTGAAGTTGGGCTAATGCCGCTGCGCTTCTACAGGGTGAAGTCTTCTTAAGTGGCGCTAATGCCGCTGCGCTACTAGAGGGTGAAGTCTCCAGAAGTGGCGCTAATGCCGCTGCGCTTCTTCAGGGTGAAGTCTTCTTAAGTGGCGCTAATGCCACTGCGCTACTAGAGGGTGACGTATCCTGAAGTGGCGCTTATGCTGCTGCGCTTCTACAGGGTGAAGTTTCTTAAGTGGTGCTATTGCGGCTGCGCTACTAGAGGGTGAAGTCTCCTGAAGTGGCGCTTCTACAGTGGGAAGTCTTCATTGCCACAGCACTGTCGGTCCAGTGTTCTATTGGCGCTATCAGCGCAGCGCAACTAGTAGTTTCTGTGTTTACTGACAGCGCTAATGTCGCAGTGCATCTAGTAAATAGGTCCAGTGTGTCTATTGGCGCTATCAGCGCAGCAGTCAGTGGGTAAGTTCTGTGTTTTCTAAAGGCGCAGTTGCCGCAGCTCAGTCAGTGGGTAAGTTCTGTCTTTTTTATTGGCGCTGTTTCCGCAGAGCAGTCAGAGAGTTAGTTCTGTGTTTTCTTATAATGCCGCTGCTGCAGCCCAGTCAGAGGGTAAGTTCTGAGTTTTCTAAAGGATCTGTTGCTGCAACCCAGTCAGTGGATAAGTTCATAGTAATGGCTCTGTTGCCCCAGCCCAGTACATGTAGTAGGTGTGTTTCCTGGTATGGATCCTACATTGTAACTTTGAGCTGAAATTTCGTGATGGCTTACATGAAAGAATAACCCCTTTGGCACAGGTCGATCAGGGTCAGAGGTTATAAAACTTGAGTATAATCTCAAATTTCATACTCAAAATAAAGCGCACTGATTGGCTGCTTCCGAGCGCATGCTCGGAAGCAGCCAATCAGTGTGGTTTATTATGAGTTTGAGAATGTACTCAAGTTTTATAACGTCTGAGCCAAGAATGCACGTTTGATTCAGGGAGCCGTAAATTTGAAATGAAGAACCTGGTTTGAAAAAGGCTTATAATAATAAATAGACATGCATAGACATAGTTGCACTTTAGCATATATTTTGCCCTTTTCTTTTGATTTTATGACACTCTTTCTCCCTGAAAATCAAATTAAAGAAGTTCCATTTATATGCAAAAAATTGATAATATGGCTTGTTTGCGAACCATAAAATTATGTATACAATAATTAAAAAATGTGTACTTAAGACATGAATAATGCCGTCGTGCGGGACCTATCACAAGGCAGTGTATGCCATAAAAGTGTCTATTATCTACAAACAATTATTCATATAGTATCCTGTTGAATTGACTCTCAAAAACCACATGTACATCTTTGTTAAATCTAAACATAGTCCTCTTCGTTGGATTAGGTTTTTATGATGCATCTGCTGCAAAACTCACCTGATAACAGGGGTATGATAACATGATGTGATATCATGTCACTACAGATCAGCGCATGCGTGAATGTTATCAGGCGATGCCTTTAGAAGCGAGTTCGGAAGACGATTGGCTATGTACTGACGTTGGCCGTGAGAACAACGTTCGATTGGTTAAATGACGTCACCGACTTACGTCATGACGCATTCGCGACGTCAGCAAGTTCGAACAAAACTGCGTTTGCTTTTCATTTGTTTGACTCTCTTTCCGCCTTAAAATCTCCTAATGATGCAAGATAAATAGAAAACCATGTGTCTTTTGATATCAAGTTTATCAGGCTCGACCAGAACTGGTCTCGCCTGATAAACTTGATATCAAAAGACACTAACATGGTATTCTGTAAGTGTCTTTTGATATCAAGTTTATCAGCTCGACCAGAAACACGTCGGACTGGCTCAGCAAGCCTCGCTATTCCCCTACGCTGTTTCTGGTCTCGCCTGATAAATTTGATATCAAAAGACACTAACATGGTATTCTCTAAATTCTCTTTATCTCAAACCGAAGATGAACTGTGCTGTATTGCTGTTTTTCATTTCTCCCTTCTTTTTCTTTCGGTGTCTGGAGTTCAGATGTTGTGGGATGAGTCCAGTAAAGCTTCCTCGGCGGTGACCATTACAAAGTTATTTAATTCTGTCATGTATCATTGTCAGAAGGAACAGTGCCTTTCACCTTTTATCTACAGTCTATTATAAATGTTCAGAGCCAGGTTATAACACCTTGAGTGACTGTGATCATATAAGAATTTATAACACTTTAAATGATAACAGATTTCTTAGACTAATACAATGGAAAACTTAGTATCGTGTTGAGTTTAATGAAATATAGAAAAGGCATTGTCGGCTTCTGATAATTGTACAGCAGATTCTGTACTGTGTATATTTGTTAACTTGCTCCTTACTTTAATGCTGTAGTTAGTTATTGTAGTTAGTTATTTTACATGTTTGTGTTTGTCTTGGTAACAATCCTATTTTTGTAAGGATTTAACCAAATAAAATTGCCTTGACTTGAGTTGTGTTTAAAAATTGTGGCCTGTCCTGGGTGCCTTCGTTCATGAGCCACATCATGTAACTTCCAGCGATATGGTGTTGGTGACAAGAAAAAGGTCGGGGCGGTATTTATAAACCGACTTAAGTCGTTGCTAAGCTGTTGCTAAGGGTAAATTTCTATGAAGGAGGTTCCCTCCAACTATGCAATTTGCTCTGGAGGAACAGTCTTTTCAGACTGTTCCTCCAAAACAAATTTCATAGTTCTAGGCAATCCCCTTCAAAGAAATTCTGCCTTAGCAACAGCATAGCAACCAACTTAAATTGTTTTATAAATACGGCCCCTGGTCAGACTGCACTTGATTACAGTCTGATCATAGCCGTCACTTGTCACAAATCGGCCCAAACCATACAGCCATCAATGAGGCCTCTACAGACCTGGTGTAAACGAGAAATATTATCTGAATATCTCTTGACAAAACTGCCACATTTTTGGAAGTCAGATGGTATGGCTCATCTATGTTTTTTTAGAGACAGACACCGTCTTTAACCCATTTATGCCGAGTGGGCTATTCTATTCAGATGGATGTGTCTATTTGTCTGTTAAGTGGTGTCTGGATTAGTACTTTGGGTGTTGCTTTTATTTTATTTTATTGTATTTTTTTTTTTGTATCATTTCTATTTCATTTCAAGGAGAAATACCTATTTGTCTAATGCAAAAAGTGTAGACCTTCATCACAAACATGCGGCATCTTATATGGGTCTGCACTGTTTGCATGTGTCCAGTTTATTTGACGCTGGGCATTATTGGGTTGATTTGGTACATGGTTGGTTAGTGCAACCTCCCAAAAATTGCAAGAGACAGGACAGAACTACCAACACAAGTAACAGGTCCAGATTACACCGCCTAAACCAAACTTTGCAATCAAGGTCTGTAACAGGATAATACCGTATACGCGGTAATTTTCGCGGGTTCAAATATTCGTGGTAAAGGGTCAAAAACATACACATTAATTTTCGCGATTTTTTTCTTTTCGCGGTTAGCAACATGCGCGAAAAGTAAAATTGCAACTTTTTCACTTGAGCCAGTCCGTTCATTAACCTGCGACAGGCCGCAGGTTAATGGAAGAACTGGCTCTAGTGAAAAGTAAACATTGATACTGTGTCTACTGAAGATACTTTGTAAGAAACCCGAAATTATTTCGCGGTTTTAATATTCTCGGTTTCTAAGTAACCGCAAAATACCGCGAAAAATGGAACATCGCGAAAATTATCGCGTATACGGTATTTGAATAAATGTTTGAAGACAATTTTAAATTTTATGGTACACACCGCCCTGTGACAAACACTGCACGAGGACATCATTCATGTCTTAAATACACATTTTTCTAGTTATTGTATACATTATCTTAAAGTTCACAAGAAAATGCCATATTATCAATTTTTGGTTTATAATCGGAACTTCTTTGATTTGATTTCCAGGCAGAAAGAGAGTCATAACATCAAAAGAAAAAAAAGGGCAAAATATATGCTAAAACACAATCATGTTAATGCATGTCTAGTATTTATTATGAGCCTTTTGTTAAATCAGGTTCTTCTTTTCATATGAGCTGCTCCCTGAGTAATACGCGCATTCCCGATCAACCTGTGCCAAAGGGCAGTTGATCAAAAACTCTGAAAGGTCCACTTAAAGTCTTTACAAGCTGTCTGTGTATGGGCGCAAGATAATCTTAGTGTGCGCGATTCGCATATGCATATGCCGTAAGTCAGATTTTTTAGCTACGTCATTCAGTATTTTCTAATAAATCTAGGAAATGGGATATTTGGCATTGAGACGTTTGTGACTTTTTTCTTACTAACAATTTGCACAAAAGTATCTTTCTATTACGTAATAATTTCCTCCTGTCTTGGAGAACAGCGTCTCTAGTTAACACAAATAATTAGTAACAAATCATTTTGTTAGTGTTCCCATTGTATGATTTAAGATAGTTGGATACTAAACAGAAATATTGGAAGGGCATTTAAACCATTATACCAGCTAAAGAACCCAAAGAGCTATAAAACAGTTGGATCAGAAGAAAAAATTTCACCGTTTTGTTTTCAAAAAAAAAAAAAACAATACATGTATTTTGTTTTTCCACATACTTTTTTTTATCCATTCTCCATTTAAATTCATATATCTAGCACATGGATGCACTTTCATTTCTGCAAATCATATAATCTATAATATAGGATATGTGAAACAAACTGGTAAAAAAATGAAGTTATCTTGATAATGAGTATATTTTTAAAAAAAATGCAAGAAAATTAAATTTCATCAAAAACGTCATGAAAAATATATTTAACCGATGGGGCAAGCTTATGTATATTATTTTAGTAAAACTTACATTGTATGTTACAGAATAAAACAAAAAGCAAACATTTCACCGTTTTGTTTCCTAGAAAACCAATGTTTAAGTTAAAAAATATCCCCATAATAGACTGCCCAAATTCTGCGCCTGCTGCAAGCACAGCCGGTCCTTGCCCTATTATTTATTTTCCTGTTATTCCGGTTCTACCATAGAGTAATGCTTACAAAAATGCGCAGATGGAATGGAAACTGTGAACACCTTGATCATTCTGGTTCCTAGGAAACTGTTTGATCTCGGTTTCCACTGTTTGTACAAACCTATCTGCCCGAAAACTTAGTATCTTTACGGTAGACATTGTACGTGTGTGTTATAACTGTATATACCCTACAGTTGAACGATTTCACTATGCACAATAACTCTCATTTGTTTTAACAAATAAAACACAGAGTTATTCAGTATCCAAATACCTTAAGCTTACTATTCTTAGACAAGCCGGTAAGGTATTGGCAAGATACAGTTTACCCAGTTAGCTACAAACCAGCTCTTATATGCATGCCATAGACACATTACAGCATTACAGGCGAGGTCGCAGCTACCCACAATCTACTAACTCCCACAGTTCCAACTCCAAATAGTCTTGGTCGGGCTCGTCGGGATTCGACTGGTGATTTCTTTTGCTCCAGAGTTAGCCTGGCATTCAGACCATGTATTCAGGTCCAAGCTTTATGTATGGAAAGGTACATAACCGCACACTGCAGTCACCAACATGTTGTATTACTTGCCCATTCCTGATATACATCATAACGGTCGAGTCTGGTAACTTCGGACAGCGGGTAAATTCAGACATATCATTGCAAACAGTAAAAATTGAGATCAGACGGCTCATAATGAGCCGTCTCATTAGGATTTTCACTGTTTGCCCAGTTAATTTTGTTTTAATTCCAAACAACTGACATAGCTGAAAAGAAACAATGTCACTGTCCGAATTTATATGCTGTCTGAATTTACCTGACTTGACCCTGAATCAGACATCATTGAACTGTAGTGAGAGAGTATATGTACATTTATTTTTTTTATGCATTTGTTTTATTTAATGGACTGACACCAGTCTTCTCCAAAGTATGCTAGTGCCACTTCTGTTTTCTTTCCTAAGTGGCTCTTGTAGTTTTTCTTTTATTTCAGTAAAATACAGTTTGAGTTGTTTGTAAGGTGTATCATTTGCAGCGTACGTTAAGCAATCAGTTTTTTTTTCATGTCAAACTCTCACTTAGCTGAACTCCCGATTCTGCATCAGTAATATTCAGGGGTAACAACCTACGTCATAGCGCGCGTGACAGAATTAATCACTCGACGGCCATTTTGAAAAAAAAACTCTGACAGATTTTCCGTTTGTAACATATAAGAGACAGGATTTTAACGCATGATAAAACGGTGAGGCGGTGCCTACATGTGCATATGGTCCAGATATATAGGGCATGATTCTTCAAAGGGTGAGAAATTATAAGATACCTCACTACAGCTGAGATAAACATGCATTAAGGCAGAGTCGATACAGATCACAATAGTGGAGTGTCGTCTGATTAAGCAAGTCTTTTTGTGTGGTGAATTCTGGTAATACTGAGCACAAAGCATCTATAGGTACCGGATCGACTAGATATTTGGTAGTTTCAGTGTTTGCCAAGCCTTCATTATGCAAAACATTTACCTTATTAAGGCCACTGATAAAACGATTATGATGTCAGCGCTATGACGTAGGTTGTCGCCCTTGTACATCTAAATGTGGTACTTTATGCAAGTCTTATAATTGTAACGTCTCGTTGCTTTCTTACATGGAGGATCTTACACGAGGTGGTGTAAGATTTTTTTATCACATGACCCTTTAAAATGGGATTTTATCGCCTTCAAAATGAACAATATTTCAATATAAAAACGCATTGTTGACACAGACGTTGTCAATGACGTTACGTGTATGCGCCAAAGTGTTATTACATGTTTGGTCATACGATTTTTATGACACGACTTTATCCACTGAATAACAGTGACGTCACATAATAATAATAGATAAGTACATATATGCTGAAGCCTGTCGAAACAACTGACAAACTATTATGCCGATTTTTTTAACAGAAAGGATACATCGTCTATTCTGTCCTAATTAGTGGCCATATATACTGTGCCTTTTAATCTGTCTTGCAATACAAACAGCAGATATATTGTAGGACATGCACACTTTATTGCGTGGTTAACATAACTGCAAAATGTACAAACTAGAGGTTATGGAATACCTCAAGAGTATCTAAATTAATTTTACTTGCTAATACAGTATACTATATATATATGAATGCATATTATATATATTATTATATTTCAGCGCGAAATGAAGCCCGATAAAAGTCACTGCAATATGTAGCTTAATAAATATGAATTGATTCCCAAATTAATATGCAGGTCACACTTCAGCCCTCTTCAGAAAGTAACCATGTCATAGTGGTGAGGAGATAAATTGAATTTAAGCCTCATACAGAGCATCAAAATGTGATATTATATATTATTCATAATTTAAATTAAATTAAAGACTCCCTTAGCTCTTACAAGTGGAGGATGGCATCAACCAGCACGATATAATAATCATTCATCTTATCTCTTTATGACCAGATTTATTTCAATTTATTCATCTTATAAACCCAATCACATAATATGAGCCGCGACATGACAAAACCAACAATGTGGTTGTGCGCCCAGCGCAGACTCAGATCAGCCTGGGCATCCGCCCAGTCTGATAAGAGTCTTCGCTGTCCGCATGGAGGTAGCTTAGACTCTTAGCTACGCTTTGAGCGCTTAGCGAAGAGTCTGATTGGTCTGGTTTGATGCCCAGGCTGATCTGAGTCTGCACTTGGCACACAACCACATTGTTGGTTTTCTCGCGTCGCGGCTCATATAATTCAGTGAAAAAAAATATATAATCCCTAATGCTTAACCAAGCGTGGAAAGCTTGTAAATTTTCAAATAAACAACATCTTAAAATCCGCGACTCCTAGGCGTCAAATTTAAGAGAAATCGTCTGTAATGGTTTTAGGTTTATAATGAAATAATGCACTTCGAAGGGGATTATTGTCCTTTAATGTGCGGAAAGACATTGGATAAATTAAAACACATCAATCTTACTGGCAGCATTAAATTTACTAAATATACAAAATATCACACTTCAATATCTATTCAATTTTGCTGGCTTTTCCTCGTGTTTGTATTAAACCCCAAAGCATGCCCCATTAGATTCTGTGAATAAAATCTCAGCGAAGTCGAATTAACGCGAGATTTACTTGAACGTCACGCGCAGCGATGGCTGATCATGCGTGACAACGACCTCTTGCGTCGCCATACCGGAAATGGATGTTCATTTCAACTTGCTACCAGACTGAATGATGGATTGGTTGAGCACAAATTAAATTGTACAATCTAAATGAAGTATTGATTGATTGATAAGTTTATTAGGAAACAAATGTGTAGAGGATATACATTCTTTCTAATAAATTTAATATTATTTCATTATTTCAGAGATTGATGTGAAAAATATGTCATTTTGGTAAAATGGCGAAGCCATGCCTGAAATCTTCTGCTTATGAAAACCAGAATTCTCTTGTCACTCAGGCTGGTGTTCAGTGCCATGTGGCGGCCGTAAAAGCTTCTCCGTACTTCATCAAACTGCAGATCATATATTTTCTAGTCTTTTGAAATCTTTTGACTCATTCCGAGTCAGTCTGAAAACAGAGGTCAACTGGAGCCGGGGCTAAAAGTGAAGCGGTCAAAAATCACTGATAAGTCATATAATCCATATAAACATCGACAAATCCGAAATATTTAGATATACAGACATGGACCCCAAAAGGAAACTGTCATCAGGCATTCGGGAGTAGAAAGCATCACCTACCTATTATAATACGCACGCCACGTCTAAATATCTGATGGAAATATCAGTGAACATGAAAGTTCGGTCATTGAAAGCCATACCATGTTTCGGCCGAGGCCATCAGGTCGGAAATAAGTTAAGAAACGATCACATTGTAAGGATCAACGAAGTCATGGTGTCGATCTGTTTATGAGTTGACACAGATAACCCTGTGACAATAATTTGCTGGTGAGTAGCTTCCCTCTATCAACAAAGTCTTAAAATAGCTGAAACAGGCTTTAGCATAGCGGACTATATCTGCATGAGAGACATAAACTCCGTATGCAGATGCCGAAGGAATATTGCTACACAGAAATGGAAAATTAACTATGGGAAAATTGAAGTCGTCCCCCTACAACTAGCTTTCCATTGAAAATAGAAAGATAACAATCCAGGTACGAGGAAGATAAACTGGACTCTGTAGTATCCTTAATTTGAAGTTCACATGGGTAGATGATATTAATAAAATCCGAAATCTTTGAATTATTCAGAGATAGCACATCGTCTATGTACCTGCTTGTGAAGTTGAATTGCTGTGCAATGCGGGGTTTTTTCCTGCTTTTAAGAGCCTCTATATGAACTCCGCCTCATATCCGTCGGCAAGTAAGGGGGCGTGGGGGCGCAGTTAGTGCCCATTGGAATGCCAACTGTATGTTGACAAATTTGCCCGCTAAACTCCATGTAAATATTGTCGATAAGGAATTCCACCATTTTAATGACATCAACTTCAGAATATTTTGTAAGAACATCAGAGTGGTCCTTAAAAAAGTATGTATCCTGCTACACAAGAACAATGTGCTTATAATATCTTTGAATTTTGCTATGAGACGTGAGCCTTGTTTCAACCACACATTACTGCACATGAACCGAGTCTGCTATTGCAATTTTGTGCTGCGTTCCTATCAGGGGATCTTCCTTCGTTTTTTTTTTAAATGCAATTTGAGCCGCGACTCGAGAAAACAAACAAAGTGGTCGTGCGCCCAGCGCAGACTCAATTCAGGCTTGGCATCTGCCCTGTCTAATCAGTCTTCGCTATTCGCATGGAGGTAGCATAGACCCTAAGCTACCATTTAAGCGCTTACCGAAGAGTCTGATCAGACTGGGCGGATGCAAAATTATTGACATACTTGTTTCTGGGAAACAGATTTTAAAAAAGTCACTGACTTTCTTCTGTATCCCATTCATTGTACTGTGTTTTATTTAATGTAATTCTATTTGTTGTACATGTACAGTATTTTGGAATAAATATTGTTTAAACCCTAAGTTATCACAAAACACTGAAAGTGGCCAAACCGAGTCTAGGCCGTTTCTAAACTTATTTCCGATTTTATGGCCTCAGCCGGAGCTTAGTTAAGCTTTCAAATACCGGACTTTCTTTTTTCCTCTGATACATAGATATGGCGGGTGTATTACAATAGGCAGGTGATACTTACTACTCGCGAGCACCTGATCACACCTCTGTGTTGGGGTCCATGCCAGTGTGGCTAAAATTTTCCGGAATTATCAATTTTAAAATGACTTACGAGTTCGGACTTAAGATTTGGGTACTTTGACCACTTTCATTTACACTAATACTTTAGAACTAGTATCGTTATTGATAACTGGCTATCCATTTGAAATAATTATAAAAAAAAATCTTTTCTATTATTATTTCAAGGAAGAAATGAAACTGCGCGTTTGCCAGGCGTGAAAATTGAGCCGCGACACGAGAAAACAAACAAAGTGGTTGTGCGCCCAGCGCAGACTCAGATCAGCCTGGGCATCTGCCTAGTCTGATCAGACTCTTCGCTAAGCGCTTAAGAGTAGCTAAGGGTCTAAGCTACCTCCATGCGGACAGCGAGGACTCTGATCAGACTGGGCGGATGCCCAGGCTGATCTGAGTCTGCGCTGGGCGCACAACCACTTTGTTGGTATTCTCGTGTCGCGTCTCAAATATGGTTAGCTGCTTCTGAGCTGTATTGTCTTCTTTATGTGCCACTGAAATCTAATAATGAATATAAACAACTCTTGGACGATCGATTGCACTTTACTTCTCTCAGAAACACTTTAAAAATCTCATTTTCTGCAGCCTTAAATCTTTGAATTAGAATGAGCCGCGACATGACAAAACCAACAATGTGGTTGTGCGCCCAGCGCAGGCTCAGATCAGCCTGGGCATCCGCCCAGTCTGATCAGAGTCTTCGCTGTCCGCATGGAGGTAGCTTAGACTCTTAGCTACGCTTTGAGTGCTTAGCGAAGAGTCTGATTGGACTGGTTTGATGCCCAGGCTGATCTGAGTCTGCACTGGGCGCACAACCACATTGTTGGTTTTCTCGCGTCGCGGCTCGAATGTGATTTCACGTCATTTAGAAATAATAAAGCAGAGAATTACGATTGTATTGTTTTTATTGCCTCCAAGTGTAATTATGCTATCCTAGTGTCTTTCCTTTGCGGGAAATGAGGCGAAAATAATGAAAACTAGCATCTATCCTACCGAGCTGCTCGTATTTCAGTCTATATTAGTTTTATTAACAATTTCGGAGCTGACTTGTCCATTAGAGCTGAGGTTTATAGGAAACGGCAACTAGGACTTGTCGGAAATAGGAACATTACGGGGATGGTGTCTAATGTATCTTTATTACCGTTGTGTGACATGCAGTTTTAACGCGGATTGTTCTTAACGACGAATGAAGTCAATCGAGAAAATTTGTAGCATCGTTTCGAATTTATTAAATACAAATTGAACGACAAATTGTAACCAAGTTACGATAAGAAGGTTAAACATGGGTTACCAAAAGAATATATTATTTTATGAATTTCATCGCCTCCCATTTATCAGCTTTACTATAATAATAAAACTTATTATTATTATCATTATTATTATTATTATTATTATATTTTTATTCTTTGATGCATCTATTTATATATTTTCTTTTATATATATTTATTTAGTTTATTTGTTTTGTTTTTTTTTGTTTTTTTTTCGGGGGGGGGGGGATTTATTGTTTTCTTCTTCTGCACGATTGTCTTTTTTATGAACAATGCTAACCATTATGATATAAGGTCCTCATTTTAAGATTTATTCAACCCATAAAGCGCTAAAAATCAGACGACAAAATTTATGCCTGCAAATTTAAAAAAAACTGTTCCGTCCAAGCTATATATTGTTGGGCATTCAAAGGTTGCAGGGCAAACAGTGTAGATCCATATGAGGCGGCTCATTATGAGCCACCTCATCTGGACCTTCGCTGTTTCCAAATTAAACTATTTTCGGTTGGTTTTCTGGGGCTTTAAGTATTTTTACTATTATGGAAATGACGTCCAATGTATTGTTACGGGAGCTCCACTTTTGCGCTAATTGGCAATACGTATGTGCCCATTTAAAATACGTTTGTACAGCGTGCATACGTTTGCGCAGCTGATTTGTGATACAATTGCGCAGTTACGCAGTTTCCCGTTTCAAATATATTAAATGCAAATCGAAAGAAATAAAAAATGATAAAAAAAATTACAGGAAAAACAAATACTGAAATTCAAAGCATTATTTCGAGTCATTTTTTTATTACTTAATTTCATTCCTTTTCCATTTCATGTCAGTAGTGCTGTCATTAGTATTATTAATATTCAGTTTTTAATTTAATTCTATTTCATTTATTTCTTATTATCTATTTTATTTTATTTTTTATTTTTATTTTTATTTTTAATTTTTTGTTTCGGGGGCGGGGGGGGGGGGGGGGGGGCGGGGGAGGGAGGGGGTTACTTTTTGCTTTTATTGTTTAAATGTCCAAGTTTAGTTTTGCTATTCTTGTTTTTCTTCTTTCGTACGCTAAAATGTTGTTTACCATTGTATTATGTGCCATTTAAACATTTATTTTCAAAACTATTTTCATTATTATTACCATTATTAGTATCAAATTATCAGTCTCTTTGTTGTGCACTCATCGTAAAACGTACAATGTACTTGTTTTATGTCTTTGTCGGCAAAAATGAAAATTCCTCTCTTATAAATGTTCATTTTTGATTAATTTACACGTCATTCATAACTCTTTTAGGCGAAACACTCCTGTTAATATTAACTTTGTCTCATTTTCACCTCGTTCGATCATTTGAGCCGCGACACGAGAAAACCAACAATGTGGTTGTGCGCCCAGCGAAGACTCAGAGCAGCCTGGGCAGCCGCGCAATTTTATCAGACTCTTTGTTAAGTGCTCAAAGGGTAGCTAAGGGTCTAAGCTACCTTCATGCGGACAGCGAAGACTCTGATCAGACCGGGCGGATGCCCAGGCTGATCTGAGTCTGCGCTGTCCGCACAACCACTTGGTTCGTTTTCTCGTGTCGCGGCTCATTATTATTTACATATGTATCGAACTCAACAGGAATCACACTAAACTGCTAAAAACAAGAAATCTCGCGGATTCTCGCGGCGTTTAAACGCTATCATGACGTCTACACTTGATTGGAACAGCGTGGCGCTGCGAGTAGGAAAATAAATTCTTCCTAATTTTGGTTTTATATAACGTCTTGCTAAGTTTGTTGCGATAAAGAATAGATAATAAAGGAAGCCTGATTAGTTATTTCTTCCTCTAGTCATAACTGTTTACGGAGCACAGCCCGAAATATTGGAATCATTATTTCAAAAAGATTTGTTTAAGGAGTATTGGTACACCTCCATCTTTTTTCCGCCATTTTGGTACACATCCATCTTTTCCGCCATTTTTCAAAGAGAGACAAATTTAGTGACTTCCCGTTTGCTCCAATGGGCCGGACGAACCACTTCCAAAACGGGCTCTACTTTTAAAGGATAGAATTTGCTCCTAGAGGATCAAATTCTTTCCTTTAAAAGTTGACCCCCCTATTGAAAACGGAGGTAAAAATGAAAATGGTACAGTTGCTTCCCCTGAAAGTGTATCGATTCACCTTTAATATAAAGAGTGCGCATTCATTGACATAGCTGCCGATACGCAATTTCACTGATGCGTATTGGAACGTTGTTAAATAGACAAATTTCACAATGCACTTGCGTGCGTTTTTGCATGATAATTATTGTAAATAAGGTATAGAAAGGACAAGGTGCGCTAAGGGCGGTTTTCGGCCTATCCTTAGTTTTTGGTAAAAAATTTATGAGCTGTTATATAGAGTCTAACTAGATGAAAAACGAAAAAATTGAATGAATATGTCATTCCATCTTTCAGAGAGAAAGATTTTAATACGTCAGGGGTTAAAAGATTTTCGGTGACGTTTCTGTCGCTTAACTTGACGTCATGCGTATCACAACGTTATTCCGTGTCTTGCTGTTCTTAGTACATGACATGTATTGTTTCTATTGTTAAACTGTTAGAAATTGATGTTGCCTTTATTCCTAACAGACACCATTGTCGCGCAATATGTCTCTATAGAAATGTTTACCATCATAAAAAACGTGAAACAGGCATATTTTAATAATTCGTATTGAAAATAGATATAATACAAACGGTAAGCAGTGCAGGCTTCTTGTGCTAACGCTACCGATTTTCACATCGTAAACGAGTTACATTGCACAAGTATCGTACAACGGTCTCGATATGATGGGTTTTTTTAAACTTGAGCCGATCGTTAATCGAAGATGGGCGAAAAAATGGAGATCCCGGGGAAAATATTCACGAGAACTTGGTTTTCTCACTTGTGCGCCGGCCAAGGCTCGAACTAACTGCGGTGAAACACCTGATATTTAAGAGTATATGCGCTCTTATTCATTAGGCAACGGAGATATGACTGAAACTGTTGAAAGGGACGTTAAAATCAATGTCATAGAAAGAAAAACGGTAAACGTAAAAAAGCAAGGTGAGAGAAAAACAAGGCGAGGGAAGGAAAACTTAAAATGCCTAAAATGAAAAGAAAAAAAAAGAACATAATGACAATAAAAAGAAAATTAGTTTTGTTTTTCGCCTCAGTTCTATACTATTCTCAGGTCCGATATTAAAAAAAAATCAACGCATTGTGTTACTTGTTTTCAGAGTGAATTACAGCTGGTCCGGATATAATTTTTGTCATGCCACCATAGGACTCCTAATTCCGATGCACGCAAACTGCCATATGTAGCTCCTTCAATGGCGGCCGAAATCGGGCACCGAATTAACTGTTCCAGTTTTTAACTCAGTTTCATCAGACACAATGTGTTTCAATGTTTGATTCAGGTATCAAGCCACCAGTTATTGTTGCTTCCAATTGAAAGAACAAGGTAGGTGATGACCAGACAGCTCGTTCCAAGGTCTATGTCGCCGCTATCATTACACAGCAGAAAACAAAATAGAAAACGTTTGCAAAAGCTATATATATACATATTTCATTTTAATAAGAATAAACTTCATGAACAAATAATTCAGATACAAATGAGCCGCGTCGCTAAAAGATAATCTTACGAGACATGCAGACTACGCATGCCTAGACCAGCCTGCTTACATGCATGACCAGTCAGGGCATGCACTTTATTATTACATGTAAGCATAGTTTGCAATTTCGAATTTTGAACAGTGAACAGCTTGCGCCTGCGTGTCTGGGCATGCGAACGCGGCTATAACTTCTCGTGTGTGCCACACTGCTTGAATATAACTGCACAGAATAACACACTTGCCCTCCGCAAAGGAAACATATGGAAATCGAATAACCATAACAGCAGCTTGATCAGGACCTCCAGTGTTTAACCAGATGATATGCAAACTGATTGTTTGACCAAGGAAGCTTCTTGAGGGTATGTATTGCAAATAAAGTGCAATGAGTTATTGCATACACAAGTATGGACAGCATGACACAGCCACTGCCTGGACAGTTAGCTGGAAACCATAGCAGACCCGGATCAGAGAGGCTCGATCAAATTCCATATTGTCTGGTTATACATATTGTGTCCGAATATCAAGGCATAAAATTATCGGGTAAACAATAAGAAGATATACAACTTGCATTAATTACAAACCTCGCTGCAAGCATTGGGCAAACAGTGCAGACACTGATCACATCGGTACAAAAATGTGCACTAAATGAAAAATTAAATAGAGAGAGAGAGAAAGAGAGAGAGAGAGAGAGAGAGAGAGAGGGTATTGATAATTCATATGCAAACACATTGTTGGATGTTGTGGAGATTGTTTCAACCTGTTTCAAACGTTAACAAATAGGAGATAACGGGAATCCCCGGAGTGACGTCATCGGATGATCACGTGTGTAGATTGGTTGGCAAAAAGATAGCGACAGACAGTGGTCTTCTATGGGATTTTGCTGAAAATTAACCTCTGAAATGCGTGAAATATAGTTTAGAAGGCTGCGAATAAATAGAAACCGATAAAATCAGTGGAAATATTGTATTAATCGTTTGTCGCGCGCAAAAAGAGAGTTATTTAATATTATTTAAAGTTATTTAATTACTCGACATACATTGACTCGCTTCGGAACAGGACTTTTTCTCTTAATAACTTTGACTTAAAACGAAAAATAAATAAATGAAATAAAAATACAATAAATCGGGGTGTTAAAGATCAGTATTTTAACCTTTAAACCTTTTCGACAATCAAGGTGATTAGTAAATATAACACGGTTGATAGAAAATGAAAGACAATAAAATATAGAAACTTGTATCCAACGAGAAGTAAAGCAAAATTAATAAAACATATTGATCTGATTTAGGGATAAGAAAATGTAAAAAATAAATAAGTAAATGAATTTATATTCATGACTGCGATTCAAAAGAGAATGTTATAAAACGGTAAAGGACAATATACACGTATGAGTAGAGAACCTTCTGTTTTGAAATTACTATCAGTAATTACCACATTATTTAGTCCGAGCTCATGACATCTGAACAACAAATTCTCTCTGTCTGCTTCTCTCTCCGTCTCCCTCTCTCTCCAATGGTTTGATAAAACGGTAAAGGATAATATATAAACAGAGAATCTTCTCTGTTTTGAAATGCAGTAATTACCATAGTATTTAGTCCGAGCTCAAGACATCTAAACAATAAACTCTCTCTCTCTCTCTCTCTCTCTCTCTCTCTCTCTCATTGTTTGCTCATTACATTTTATTAGCGGACAAGCATATTAATATCAAAATATCATAGATTAAAATAATCGAGTTTTACTTTATATTTAAATTAGCCACACCGCCAAAAACAGTTGGTTATATTATACAAGTTAATATGACATTGTCACTGTAGGAAACCCGCGGCGTTCTTTGAAATATGATAATTAAAGACATTCCTTAGCAAAAGACCCGCTGAATACCGGATACATTCATTATAAACAATAAACAACCGGTTTAATTTCAAAATGTACACCAGATACAGACACATTTTTAGAGTATCCATGCTAAAACGTACATCTAAAAGCACTTCATGTGGAACCAAATTAGGAAAGAGAATAGAACAATATTTCACACTAAAACACCAACATTTCTCAGCGTTATCATTTATATAAAAATATGCATCATAATGCGCAAAATACACGGCATGATTAATTACATAGTTTAACATCACCGTCCAATAAACGGTCAATATAGCGTGATTGATTATCGACTTTTTGCCAGCCAGTGTGGGGAATACCTTGGAAATCCTTATCGATGACGTCACCGCGTTTTCTCCTATAATAATCACGTGTCATGAAAGCGAAAGTAGAAACGTTAAAAACGTTAATGTTCGGACAGATATTTTGCTCCGTGTAAACGCAAAATATTTGCCAAAGAAACTATATGACCACCACCGCTAAATATGTATGAACTGGCTAATGGAAATTGCAGTATGAGGCATTGCGACTAGAGCAAACGCAAGTCAGCTTGCACATCCAAGTAGTCTGACAAACCCTTTGCGGTTCGCATGATCCTTCAGCAGGCTTGACAGAGAGATGAACAAATACACTGAGCGTGATTACGCAAACTATTCTTATTATGACCAAGTCTTGAGAAAAATATGTCATACAAAGCGACACGAGTGCAAATGGCGAAAACACATGTATACCTAAGGACAAAAGCTCTGCGCGGATATTAAACATCCGTACAGAACTTTTGTCCTTAAGTACATGTATATGAACATCGAGTGCACCTGTGCTAATCTAATACGGCTATCCCCCTTAGGATAATCAGTGACCGGCGCCGTGTGAAATCGGATAGGCGATTTGCATGCGCATCTGTACTTACGTATCTGTTTGCACTTATCAAATTTTAGATTCCCAAGTATTCTTTGAGATATGCAAGTTCGCGACAGGTTGTTCTAGTAATCTGAATCCATTCTGTTTGTGCGTTCTATAAGGTACCTTTTCACTCGACGTCAGTTGCATAGGGATTCAGACAAACAACAACAACGACAGGAACAAAAAAATATAACAACGTCGCCGAACTTATACTATAAATCCAGTCATTATTCATCAGATGGATGATTGAATAGATGAATTGTGTTTCGTAAACGTTTTAAAAGTTTTCATTCCTATCAGACCGATGGTTGAATGGGCGCATGATGATGGGGATGACACAGCGCGGAGGTTACACGGCATGGGTCTGAATTCGGATCCACCACCGCTGGATTATACTTCAAACTAAACCATTATTTTATTTGTCCGACGTTGGTCTGATTTAAAACCCATGCATCTGGATTATTATCTTAGAATCGTACAAATGCCGCAGACGGTAATGGGCAAGCTTGCGATTACTTATAAATATAAACCACACTGCATGTACAAAGTGGAACGACCCTGATTAGCCGCGCATTTTGACCAGCACGTTCTCTTTTGAATATAGGGTCTAGGAATGTTGCGACAAGTAAATATTCTGACCAGTTTGCGCAAAAGCACAGGCTGATTTCTGTGTATCCATCTTTTAAGGTCCATTTTCACGCGATGCCAATCTAATTCACGCGGTTATTTTCAGCCTCAAAGATTCGGGTTGTGCGCAGAGTTAAAATTGAACAATCAACCCTATAAAACCGATCTCCATAGATAGTGATAGGTGAATACTCTCTGTCTCTCTCCCTCCTCTCTTTCTCTCTTTGCCGAACCCCGCCCCAACTCGCTCATCCTCTCAAAGGAGACACGGTAGTTAGGTTAAGCGCTGGCCTACTGATCTAGCGGTCCCGGGTTCGAGCCCCACTGGAGGCAGAAAATATTTCCAATCGTAAACGGGGTTCCATTGCACACAGCCTTTCGCTATCACCCTACCATCGTCCTAATAGAGATGTTCCAGATAAAGTTTACGTATAACCTTAATCACGCTATTGACGCTATTGCCGATAAAATGAAACTACGGAAGCATAGAAGTATAAAACCAATAAGTAAAAGCGGTTCGTGTGATATTTTTCATTTCATGTCAAGCCGGCTGCTGCTGCGTCCGTCCGTTTGAGCGTATGTGGACATGACTTTTGAAATATACCAAACAAAAAAAGAAACGCACAAGGTAATATTTGGTTATTTTCTTGGAAATTACAAATAATTTAAAAAAATAACTCATTTAGTGTTAGAGGTAGACAATCGGACAGTTCAACCCGAAAATTTCATTCAACTGTGTCAATTCAGTACTTTGTGACGCATCTCAGAACAAGGCAGGGGTCAGTTTTCAATTTCGCAGTTTTCAATAAGAGACCATCGTCAACAATTTCATTAAAGCGTATTTTTCATGCATATGGAAGGTACAGATACACATCTATACCAGGGTAAATTTTGAGCAAGATTTTACAAGAAATACGCATTTTAGACATTTTCTAATCATGCTATAAAAGGTAAATCAAACGGGTGTGCGTTTCTTTTTTTGTTTGGTATATGAGCCGCGACCCGAGAAAACCAACAACGTGGTTGTGCGCTCAGCGCAGACTCAGATCAGCCTGGGCATCTATCCAGTCTGATCAGCGCCTCCGCTAAACGCTTAAAGGGTAGCTTAGGGACTAAGCTACATCCATGCGGACAGCGAATACCCTGATCAGACAGGGCGGATGCCCAGGCTGATCTGAGTCTGCACTGGGCGCACAACCACTTTGTTGTTTTTCTCGTGTCGCAGCACATATAATATTGACATTCTCCCTTTCAACCCCTTTATATCCCAAACACACCAACCACTGCAGGTGGTTGATCCAAAAAAGTAAATCGCCGTAACGTACTCAACCTGAAACCGGAGCAAATGAAGAATAGGCCTTTTTCCTGTATTCTGTCGGTAGAATTTTTGAAGGAGTTTGATTCTTTTTGACGCACCTAGTGTCTGCTATGCATAGGAGATGGTGAGAAAACTATGCTTAGTTCACTTGGTCGCTGCGGTCTTCCAGTGTCCGAACAAGTGGCCTCGAGTGATAGATCGATTTCTGTGATGGAGTTTAAGCATTTGAAGCACAACTAAAGGTCACATACCCGAAATACAGGTTGACCAACCTAGTTCATTTTAACACTGGTGAACATGTTCTTTTCCGACAGGCTGTAAGTACATTTCTGTCTCTGTCCATTTGCACCCTAAAAGTGTAATACCATACCAAACTCTTACATGTCATCCACCCTACCATTCTAGAAAGTAGGTCGCCGCGACCTAGGTTACGCCACATACACGCCTATACCACTTTCTGACAGGTGTCGCGCATCTCAGCTTCTAAGCATCCCCCATCACAACATCCAGTCCTTGACTAACGGTCACCTGCCCGAAAAGTTGACAGCCGCGACCTGTTTTACTGACATATATATGCACCATCATTATTATTACCTAAATTATCGCCATATACTGTCGGTCTTTCATCCCGGACTTAAGCCTAATAGACCAGACATGCTAGCAGAAGCTATGTGGGTTTATTTATTAGCTAAAGTTTTATGGGCGTATGGACTGAAATAAATACTTTTAGAAAACCGAATTACAGTGAGGGAAACGCGATAACAAAGATACAGATGCACGGACAACACTGCGGATGTGTGCAGATTGCACTAAAGCCAAACGGACCGACATTATTCATGTGGGTTCTTTTATTTGTGGCCATGCTCCAGGGGTTCCTGGGTTTGAAAAATATAAATACACAGAAAAATATTCAAAAATCTTCTTCAGAACCACTGGGTTCAGACTCTTGTAATTTGGTATGTAACATTGCCGGGTTATCCTTTGTCAAGTTTGCTCAAACAGAGGTCCATGGGTCTACCTCAGGGTCTGTCTACCTCAGCATCTACCTCAGGGGGTTTCTGGATTTGGACCATAGAAATACATACAAAACTATTCAGATGTCTTCTTCATCAAAACCCCTAGGCTGAGATACTTGAAATTTGGTATTAGGCATGGATTCAAAATGGTCCTGCGGCACGTAGTTTTGGGTTCGAAAATAAAATTAACTTAAAAATCTTCTCCGCGAGAAATGCAAGGCTGAGATTCTTTAAATTCGATATGTAGCACTGCCTAGTGGTTCTTTATCAAGTTTGTTCAATTGATGGCCCCAGGATCTAAAAATAGCTACGCTCCAGGGAGTGGTTCGAACCATAGAAATACACTGGAAAATGTTAAAATCTTCTTCAGAAACACTTGGCTCGGATGCTTGATATTGGTATGTAGCATTGCTTAGTGGTCCTTTACCAGGTTTGGTCAAATGGAACAACACCCACGGTCCAAAATGGTCCTGCCTCAGGGGGTCCTGGGTTTGAAGCACAGAAATGCATAGAATAAGTATTCAAAAATGTTCTTCCTCAGAACAACTAGGCTCAGCTGCTTGAATTTTGGTGTGAAGCATTGCCTTCGTACCTCTATTAAGTCTGTCACAACGGCAGCCTCACGGTCCAAAACGGCTCTGTGGCATGTTGCGGGGTTTTGAGTTAGAAAGTAAAAGGTACTTAAAAATCTTTCAGAACAGCGTTCAGATTCTTTAAATATGGTATGCAGCATTGCCTAGAGGTCCTTTAACTCATACTGATTTAAAAAAGGCAGTTGATTGTAGGTTACTTCCTTGAAGCTGAAATTCCAAGGCAGTCGTCATTTACTGCCTTCTAGCTAAATTTCTCCAACACATACAATTTTAACAATTACGACCTTAAACTCAGGTGAGCGATTTAGGGACATTTTGGCCCTCTTGTTTGTTGAAGTTTATGGTTGTATGACTGAAATTAACTCCTTTTGAAAAATGAATTAGGCTTACTGTGTGGGATACGCAGAAGCAAAGATTTCGCATGTGGGACACAATTAACAAAGAATTAAATGAATTTAGGATTATTTGTTTGTTGATAAAAATCTGAAGTTCCTGTTTAAAGAATTTTAGTATGTTATATCAGTGAAAATTGGCGGAGCATGGAGACACTGTTTGCCATGCTCATATACAAGTGACGTCAGAGATATTATGAAATTACCAACTGTTATGCCTAGTACCTTGTCAGAATGGCGTCTACATGACGTCACTTTGACACCAATAAGAATTATTTGTTGCTATAGTAACAGATTTATGATGCCGAGGGTATCGGAGCATGATTCCAAAACAGTTACCAAGATGATTCAATGTTTTTGTGTATTAAACCGAAAGTAGAAATCAAAAGTAGATTTACACTAAAAAAACTAAAGTTTGGAATATATGTGTCTGTTTTCGATAAAATTTCCATTGTAAATTTACAAAGAGAAACAATTTGAATTAACATCTGACAGAGTGTTAGTATTAACGCAGGGCAGAACAACAGGAAAAGCGCAGATCAAAAATTCCTTGATCTTTGATATTATTGGCTAAATTTTGACAAACGCGTTATTTGGCCGATGAAATCGTGTGAAATGTGGAACAAAAGTGAAATTGTACTCGGATGCGTCGAGAAGAAAACTTAAAGCGCATATTTTCTCAGCGAAGCATAGACAATAAAATTATATAAGGTGCGCCTAAAAGTCAATGGTGGGACCTTGAGGAAGAGCAAGATATAGGCTATAGAGTATGTGTTGAACAAAATGACGTAGAGAAAAATGAACGTAAAGTACACATTTCTTATCCTAATAAAGAAATCCCTGTGGGGATAACCAATAACGTAGAATCTGTTTCAGTCTGTTACAGCATGTTTGTTGGGTTTGTCCAGTTTTACTTATTTAAATAGGCCACAGTTCATGGGTACGAAACCATAACAGACACATTTTTCTCAATCTGTGTTATGTTTTGCGTGCTTATGTACAATTTTGCAGGTTGGATAAAGCGCACTCCACCAATGACCTGCATCAGCGACACTTCCGACCGACATCGTGATACCGTTTGGTCCGGTATTGGGTACACTGGGTTCGGGTTTCCTAGTCTACTGGATTGAAAAAAATTGATTGGACATATGGGAGTCAAACCTGGGACACGTGCATCAAAGGCGAACAATGAATCCAGTCAGACCAGGCCATCCGCTGTATGCAATTAGTGTATTTAGTTTATTTGGATTTATTTAATTTTATACTCATTTCATTTATTTAATTATTTTTATTATTGTTGTTAATCTGTTAACAGCAGAGCATGTACTTATATGGGGTGTATACTAGTTATGAGCAGTAAAGCCCTCTATACCAATGTAATTACACACACACACACACACACACACACACACACACACACACACACACACACACACACACTTTTCCAGCAGGAGCGGCTGTAGTGTAGTGGATAACACTCCAAACTACCAATCCAGGGGTCGCAAGATCGATCCCCCGCTTCTCCGGTCTTTCGGATGAGACTTTAAACCGAGGTCCCGTCCCCATATGACCTCGTTGCTGGTGGGACGTTAAACCCGAATTCACTCACTCACTCACACTTTTCCTGAACAAATATAAGAAAATCGGTTTTTATTAGCGTTTCCATGCATTCGAATAGGATAGCATATGATAATGTTGGTTGGGCATTATGTAGACACTGAGGAAGCTGAGATGAAACAGTGGTCATACCTTCGTCCCTTGTGCAAACAGCGAGAACAATGAAACCTGTCATGGCTTCGGAAGTACCAAAGTTAATAGGTACAGTAGCTTGGCAGGTAAGATTGTTTTAGCCATGCACACAGGCAGATACGCGGACAGACGGACTAATTTCACGAAATCTAATGGTTTTACAGGTTAAAAGGGTAATACTAAACAAACACTATTACTACTTCTATTAATGATAATAATAATAAATAAACATACGAAGGTCTGATGCTAGACCAACATTTGTAGGGCCATTATAGTTAAATGTCAGATTATTTTCTTTTAATTTTTTTGATCCGCCCCGGCCCTGCCCACCCCAACCCCCCAACCCATCCCGCCCCGTCGGGCCACCTAGTCCTAAGGCCAGGAACTGGGTACTCTCGTACAACAAACTTGTTTAATGTCACACGCCAAAAAATCATAAACAAACAAAAGAAAAACATGTTTTCTGGGTTATTGAATGCTGTGTTTCCATAAAATTTTGCGTAATCTTATTTTCGCGTTTAAAAACGGATTAAAATGTTTCTTAGGGGTTAGATTCTCAAAAATAAAAGCAACAGCTTCAATCTGATAAACCATACAAGAACCAGGTACCTTATAAAGTAATGTTTGAAAACAGTATCCAGGAGACTAGCGGACAAAAACTTATCAGATTTTTAAGCAAATAATGTAACGGTAAAATTTTCAAGTGTAGTAATTTTTATTTTATTTGTTTTTATTTTTTGGCGGCCAACAGAAAAGTGCATACTTAAATGCCCGCTAACGCGATGATTTATGAAGGAATAATACGAAAACATAAGGAATCCACGGGCTTTAATACCCTTGAAATATGCCTTAATTGCGAAACCGTAATTTTTTTGTCTCCGCGAACATTAATGAAAATAAAGTTTTCGTGGTAAAATCCGCACGTATGGACATAATAGCGAGGCGAAACGGTTTTTATTCCAAGTGCAGAGGTCTGCGTCAAATACACACACATTTACATCACTTAGAAGCCTCCGTAGTCATCGTTTAGGTAGTTACCGTATTGGTTTTCGTCAATACGGTAAATAACGTTATACGTTACTCTTGTCTGAAACATCTCTTGTACGACTGAAATACCTTTGAAATGGACGTAGCTCGCAAGTCAGCCATCCTTCCTCTCAAAACATACTAATCAAATTAATGGTACATGCACGCACGCAGTATCACCGTTGTGTTCATTATGCAGTCCGGTCACGATATCTGCAAAGCGTTTACGAATACCGCTTTTGCTCCGTATATACTCTGAGTATACACTCGGTAACATTTCTAGGAGGCAAATAAAGAATGTGATTTGATACTTGATGACTTGACTGGGCACGACATGTAGACTTGATGAAGACACCGTGCTCTTTGCTCATTTCTGTTACTGGTGTTGTTGTTTTCATTAAATTCTTCCGACATGATGATGCTCAAACAACGAAATTGATGTTCAATATACATGTTTTCATAGTTTTTTTTGTTTTTTGTTTTTTTTGGCATTGTTTGGACCAATAATTGAGTAAAATGTTAGAAACAAACGGTTAAACCTACAATTTTACAGCAGCTGCAGACAGAAAATGTAAAATTAAAAAATGATCGCATGCGTGTACCAAGTAGAACTTTTGACAATCTGTTGGCTACTCTCTTTCGACCATCTGTACAAAAAACCGAGTTGGTACAGCCATGCGGTCATATTTTTATTTTGCAAAACGTACCTGAATTTGCTCCTTTTCTTGCAAAAAGCCGCCAACATAGCGTCTTTGACGTTGCAAAATGACGTCACGTTACGTAATGACGTCATTTTTGTGTGCGCATGCGATAGTCCTTGTGTTGTTACGTTCACCGACGGTGGTGGTAATTGGCTGGGTCGAGTTTCATTTTTCCGAAATTTTAGGCCGCTGGCAATACACTAGCGCACCTTGTCCTTTCAATATCAACCACATATATGTATTTGGGTGTTAAGAGAACCCTAACCCCCACCCCACCCCCACCCCTCCTTACTGTAGGTCTACAGAACATGGCTGAGGGTACCATAAAATTGCTCCCAGTCACGATCCTGCAGGAAATAAAAATGTATCAAACTTGCCCCTTTTTAGCAATGACCTCCTGTTTATAAGTTCGATCGCGATAAATATTTTCATTCCTTAATCCGGTACCGTTTGAATTTCGATTAATATATAGATTGTTTTTACTTAATTAACTATTCACGTGTCTGACACCGTGTGAAAATAAATACAAATTGATATAAATTTACCGTTTTACAAAATATCTTGAAAATCAACCTTAAATAAACATAGAAAATCTTCCTTACAGTTAATTATTTAGATGCGGTATCATAAATTTGGTTCCCATTCTGATTAAGAGATAATATAGTGCATGGAACCAGCACAGATAGACCAACAAAATTGCAAAATCTGACAGGTTTATCATCAATAAAATTTGTTTTCATTAAAAATAACACTTTGACCAGCCAAGCCTAGGCGGAGTCATTCAGAAAGAATAATATGTCTTCGGATACCTTTTGGCTTCCTTTTTGCCTGGCACTAAGTCCACCAATTTTGTTTCAGCATAGATAATATGTTTTTTCTGCCATTTTTTGTGACTAGCTGATTGCTTTTCCGGACAACCAAACCCTCCCAAAACTGGACTGCTCTTAAAGGAAAGAAAATGCTCTTACTCGCGCAATCTTTTTCTTTTAAGAGTTGACGCCCACTGAGAAGGGGGGACAAAAGTTGCTTCCTCTGAAAGTGTACCCATTCACATTGAGCAATTAGTCACGACACAGACATGCACGTCCACGGGAACACACGTACACCCATCTGGTTCTGCTTTAAACGGAAAATCAGATCAGTAATTTTCGTGTTTTATCCTACGACGGTTTTTTCCATCGCATTTTGTTCTGCAACATTTTTATCGCGTTTCATCCTTTATAAAACAGATTGTAAACGAAATGCAGAATCTGAACAAAAAAGGTAAAAATAAATAACAAAGTAAGAAGCAGAATTTTTTATGCCTTTTAAAGCAGAATCAGACCAGAATGCGATGAAAATTCTTGTTACTTTTTTATTGAGAATATTTTAACTATATTGTAGATTATGATGAAAGAAAAAAAGATAAATGATAGAAAATGAGAAAATAAACCAAATTAATAGTGACAATCGGAAACTGATCACGTATTTCCTGACAAATAACAATACGAGGGCGAGTCAATAAGTAACCAGCCTAACTTATTTCCGGTTGAGACCCACCTCTTCTTTTTAGATGTAATTGCCCTCTAATGTGATGCACTTAGACGAACGGTGTTCAAAAGTGCCATCAGCCCAGAACTGAAAACGTCAGGGCCCTTTCCATTGACCCACTCTTCAACTGCCGTCACGACTTCTTCGTCAGACCGGAAATGACTTCCATGGATATCCTTTTCAAGTTTGTGAATAGGAAGAAGTCGCTAGGAGCTAGGTCAGGCGAATAGGCAGGATGTGGTATTAATTCATACCAGTTTCGCTCTACAGCATCAATTGCAACTTTGCAAGTGTGGACTCTCGCGTTGTCCTGTTGCAGCAGAACACCTTTAGAGAGTTTAGCTCGGCGTTTTCACGGATGGCGGTTCTCAGCTGGTCTAGCAAGTTTGCATAGTACACTCCAGTTATTGTACTTCTCTTGGGTGAAAACGCCTTTTGCGTCCCAAAATACTGTGGCCATTACCGTGCCAGCAGATGGTTGCGTCTTGAATTTCTTTGGTCTCGGGGACCCAGGCCCTACCCACTGACGACTCTGTTATTCTCTGGCTCATAATAATGATGAACCCGAGTCTAATCTACAGTCACCAGACGCAAAAGAAAATCATCTTTTGACCTAAAACGCTTCAACAAGGGGGTGCATACTGATGCTCTGGTTGCCATTTGCTCACCGCTAAGGGATTTGGGGACCCAACGGGCTGTTAGCTTGCGCATACCTAACCTGACGATCATGTAAGATTGTTGAAACGCTAGGTACCATGTGAAATGCCTAATGCCTTCGCTATTTCTTCCACCTGAATTCGCCTATCAGAGTATACCAGATCCCGAACTTTGTTACACATTTCTTCGTCGGTGGCATCCAGTGGGCGTCCAGACCTGGCTTCATCTTCTAAAGACGTTCTACCGCGTTTGAATTCCCCTACCCAGAATTTAACCTGAGCATACGATGGTGCAGAAGACCCATAAACATCAGCTAACTCGCCGTGTATTTCCTGTCCCGTTTTACCTTTTAAATATAAGTACCGAATTACAGCACGGTACTCAACTTTAGATGAAAAACATGCCTTTGCATCACTAGCCACGTTTGACATTCAATATCTTATTAAAGAATGATTCGATACGTGTGCAATTTGACCTCCATGTATAAAACATGTATTGAAACAAGGCATAAAATTCGTGACCGTCTCGGTCAATCGGATATGGGATAGGCTGGTTACTTATTGACTTGCCCTCGTAGTTACTCTCACTGAATCTGCCGATGAAAACTACTCTTCTTCATTTCATTATCTTTTTTACTATTCTACATTGGGAGAGTGACAAAAGACTTGAATATGTCTTATCTAACACCAGCTTGCAATGTAAGATGTTTCAAGTATTGTACAATTCCAAGATACAACTATGCTCTCTAGCTTTTCGTTCAAACACAATGCAAAAAATGGATGAAGAGCTGCACGTGCATGAACCTCCCGCTAGCTAGCACCCGTATGTTATCTCTTCGTTCGAAGTTAACAATCACTTTGTGTATGCCCTGATAACAAAGACATTGAAGAAAGACATCCATATCAAGCCTTATGCCCTAACTTAAAAAAAGAGAAAGAAAAATATATGAATGAAGGAGAAACGTCCCAAAAATTGTCCTTTTATTTGATGAAAATAAACTGATGAGAGAATTAGCTGATCGTACCGTAAAATTTCCAAAATTGGCACACTAAAAATAATTACCGTAATTGTCCTAATGAATTAGAATATAACGCCATGAAATTCCTGTCACTTTTTGGTGACAGTTTGGTTTTCAATGCAGTGATGGGTCCAAAAGATTCAGATGGAATTGCAAACAGTGTAGACCCTGATCAGACGGCTCCTCAGGAGCCGTCTGATCTGGGTCTGCAATGATTGCTCATACATCTCTGCCCCAAAATTTAGAGTTTTGGCGCTTTGCAAAAAATACGGGATACGCATTGGTTCAGTGGAGAGCCTGAGTATTCAGTAATGGCTTGTGGAAGGTACCTTATCCCCACTTTATGTCAGTTCAAATGTTATCACTTTTCCAACAACTTTGAGCAGATACAATGACATTGTTAAATTTGAAGTCTTTTTAAAAATTAATAATAACAAGTTACTGCACTACTGCACGTGCAGTGGCATACTCTGAAGTGCTTGGACTTGACAGCTTTAAGACAAAGGCGGAATATGTTATTATCAGGAATTATAAAGTGTTATGACTAGCCTCGCATAAAAAGGTACAAACACGGCAGTACTACTGGCTTCAGACCAGTGGCGGCCGCGTACCAGTGACGGGCATTTTCATTTTGCAGTTATATATCTGCTGCGTCACAGACCTCGAACATTTTGTAAACAAACCAAAAACAACTTACGTACCTACTCTCATACCAACATCATTTCACTTTCAAGGACATTGGCACACACACTGTAAGTTCGGTCGGCTGGTGTGCGGAATGTGCCCACACTGTCAAAATGTGTCAAAGAGTACAGTAAAGACTACAGCCTAGAACAGAAAGTAGCTATTTAAAGCTTAAATTGGCATAAATGTTTGAAAGCTGCAACATTCAACGCATGGCAGACCTCTTGCCATTCACTTTACTTGTACGGTATTGTGTTTAGCTGCTTGTGTAACGGGTGTAGGTATATAATCATTTCTTCAGCTACAGCCTGTGGAAGCAGGCTTTTATGGCAATGCGTGTAGAGTTGTTGGCTCGTTCATGAAGTTAAGCAACGGAGATCGCAGTTAGTACCTGGATGGGTGACCGGTTGTTTGACTTCGTGGACGACAAGGCCTAACGCTACACTTGTTTGTAAAGAAGAAAATATTTCAATAATACTTCTTACTAATACGCATTGCATTCACTTGCTTTGAGCAAATAAAACACATAGCAAAAATCAAAGACGGACCAATCTCCAGGGATAAGCAGGATGGTCTTTATTGAGCTCAGTCGTTGCTGTCATTAAACGTATTGTTTCCTGACGCGGCTCACAATTTCATTTTGACATCAAATACATACACAATTCTACCATGAAATACTTTAATAAACTCATGAAAACTTATCATTTTATCAAATTCATATTTTTTTGCAAGTAAACCCTTGGAACTACTTTACAAAATTTTGAGATATGCTATCATTCTAGCTGTCTATATAAAATGTTTAATCTCGAGGGAAAAACGACTTAACAATGTTTTCGACCGACGGAGTACCTTGTAACCTTCTGTCAGCCTACAGGTTTAAATAGCTCTGCTGAATTTTCACGATTGCAAAATGGGGCTGTCCAAGTGTACCGTTATTATTATTTCATAGAAGTAAGACTATACTAGGAGGCTTTCGAATATCATTGGTTTATAAAGCAAAACGTCCATTTTCGCTTGAGCCCGCTGAAAAAGTCATTTTGATATCGGGAGATCGAACACTTGACTTATCAACATGGGCGTTCATTCACTCGCTGAATCCAAATAAGATTTTTATACAGTGATAAATGAAAGATTAAAATTTGAATTTTCCCAGAATTCGCTGAGTTTATATTTTTGTGGAGATTTAATTTTATAAAAACAAAAACAAAAAAAAGTGTTTAAAATGAAAAAGTCAAAAAATTGTGTACTGTATCCTTTTATAGGAGAATGGATCCCAGTTTCAAAGGAAACAACTCAACTCTGTCATTTACATTTTTGCCTCCCTTCTCGATGGTGGCCGGAGCCCCAGTAGCTGAGTAGGTTGAGCGCTGGCCTGCTGATCTAGCGGTCCCGGATTCGAGACCCACTGTAGGCCGGAATGTTTTCAATCGCAAATCGGATTCCATTGCACACAGGCTTGCTTGAAATACTGTTAAAAATGACATTAAATCGCAAGCCATGCATCCATCCATCTCATTGGTGGTAAACTCTTACAGGAAATAATTTGCTACCTTATTTAGGCTTTAATAATAGACTCTACGACCTCGTTCACACGAACAAAGTTTCTACCTGTAAAATCGATTTAAGCCCCCCAGTACGAACAACCAACTAAATGTTTTGTACCACTTCAGAAACTGAGGGTGAGGTTGGGCCTGTAAAATCGATTTAAGCCCCCCCAGTAATTCATTACTGACCGTTCCAAGGCGGTAGTTCTGTTGTGGTTCTCTGTTGCCTGTTTTTGGTGTCAGAGTTTCTGTGATGTTTTACCTTATGTATGTTCTTATTATTTTTGGTTCGGTTTGGGTTGCTGAGTGGCCACCTTTTTGGGAACAAGCTGCTCACTCGGTTGGCCATATGTTCTCTGTATCTTGATTATTTGTAATCATAGTTGTTTCCAACTATGGTTTGAGGGCTGGATTTGGATTTTGATTGTTTCAGTTCCTGGTCTTTGCATACTTTTTACTTCTATGTCACAGAAACTTTAACAAAGAAAGTATGCCAAACATTTTGCGTTTACACGGAGCAAATTATTTGTTAAAGCAAATGTGACATAGAATCTTTGTCAAATAAACTTTGGCAATGAAATATTTGCTGTAGTGTTCACAACTTCACACGACCAAATATTATTCGTCAAAGTTACTTGCAGCAATAAAACAAAACCTTTGTCACATTTTCCACGCTTATAGCAAAGTTCTTTGTTAGAAAATCTTTAGCAAAGTTGTCCGTTTACAAGGACACATTTAATTTATCGAAGTAACTTTACCATAAATATTTGTCAAAGAAACATGGTCATATTTTGGCATTTACACGAGCACATTTTTCTGTGGCAAACCGTCTTTGTCACAGAAACTTGGCCCGTGTAAGGGCGCGTTTACACGACAAAAGTTTCTATGACAAAGTAGGTTTGTCACAGAAAATTTGCTCGTGTAAATGCCAAAATATGACAATGTTTCTTTAACAAATATATATGGTAAAGTTACTTCGATAAATTAAATTTGTCCGTGTTTACAAACGGAGAACTTTGCTAAACATGCTAAAGGTTATGTAACAAAGAACATTGCTACAAGCGTGGAAAATGTGACAAAGATTTTGTTTCAACGCTGCAGGTAACTTTTACGAATAATATTTGGTCGTGTGAACACTGCAGCAAATATTTCATTGCCAAAGTTATGTGACAAAGATTCTATGGCACATTTTCTTTAACAAATAATTTGCTCCGTGTAAACGCAAAATGTTTGTCATACTTTCTTTGTTAAAGTTTCTGTGACATAGAAACTTTGCTCGTGTAAACGCGCCCTAAACGCAGCCTAATTTTTGAAAAGATTTATGCAGCCAGGCAAGCAAACAGAAAGTAAAAAAAGCTGTCCCCATGAATAATGGCGGAAAACATGCAGGTCTGCCAATACATCTTGACCATTTCAACCCAGGAACCTTAGCAAACAGTGTTGATGCAACTCTAAATTTTCCAAACTAATTCTTCCAAAGGGAATAAAAATTATAATAACAATGTATTGAACCACTCTTATTTCAAATTTTCGGCCTTAGGCCTTCTTCAGGAAATTTGGAAACAATTATTTCAACTATGTGGCATCCATTTTGAAACCATGATATTTGCATCAGTTGACAGGGGTGACGTCACATCATTTCCTGTAAAGTTACTAATAACTTATTAGTAACTTTACAGGAAATGATGTGACGTCACCCCTGTCAACTGATGCAAATATCATGGTTTCAAAATGGATGCCACATAGTTGAAATAATTGTTTCCAAATTTCCTGAAGAAGGCCTAAGGCCGAAAATTTGAAAAAGAGTGGTTCAATACATTGTTATCTAAATTTTCCAATAAAATAGTATATCTACATATATTCTTTAATTATTTATCCGCTAAAGCCTACATGGCTTCAACTCATTCCTAAGAAGCCCTTTATATTTGTACCGACATAATACAGCAGGAAAGTGGGCAACCACAGTTGGCCCAACCAAAGACAGTGGTGGTCAGGCGACTACCTGGTGTTACAGATTTAGATGGTTGCTGTCTTTTAGTCCGATGCCCTACTCACCGTCTTGCAGCTGAAGAGGGAAGTGATTTTTCGGAACTAGTAAACGCAGTCTCCATAAAATATAGCTATAGGCCTTGTTGGAGAAGTGTTTTCAAGTTCGATCTATCGATTTATATTGTACGGCGAGCCGCTAAATATAATTTTGCAAGCCTGTATTAGAACTCAGTTCTGAGAATTGAAATACATGGGAATACATTGCCGAAACTTGCCGGGATGTTCAGCTTCTCTAAATTAGTATGCCGATGTATCTTTATTACAGGAAGGCATTTTAATGAAAAAGAATGGCCCTTAATTTATACACATCCTCAAACGAATTATCAGGACCCTAGCAGGGGGTATGGGGGTGATTTATTGGCCCCACTTAAATTTTTAATGACATCTGTAAGCTATTGAGGGAGTGATAACGAATGATAGTAGAATATTAATACTGACATGTAGAACAAAATTATTGATAAACCCCTTAAATATTCTCAAAGCGCAACATAAAATATTATCTTTATGAGCAGGTTCTATCATCAACGGCAGATAGAGGCAAAAAGAGGTAAAAAATGGAACAATCAAACAATCAAAACAACAATTCACAGTGACAAAGGGAGAAAAATAATAGTGCAGATTATATATTTGAGCCCCGACACGAGACACCAACAAAGTGGTTGTGCGCACAGCACAGACTCGAACCAGATTAGGCATCTGCCCAGTCTGATCAGACTCTTTGCTAAGCACTTAAAGTGTAGGTAAGGGTCTGAGCTACCTCCATGGGGACAGTGAAGAGTCTGATCTGACTGGGCGGATGCCCAGGCTGATATGAGTCTGCGCTGTGCGTACAACCAGATTGTTAGTTTTCTCGTGTCGCGGCTCGATTATTTCCTGGTCCTTTGGGATCATTTGACTCATTCCACGTCAGTTTGAAAAAAGAGTTCCGCTGGAGCCGATGCTATGGGGGGCTAAGGTAGTGTTCCAAGTCAAATTGCTGTGCTTGAACAGACTCAGTTAAACCGAGTCTGCCATTTTCCTTTGTCCGATGCGTTCCAGGTTTCCTACCATGTTCTCTGCAGCTGAGCTGTTACGACCTTCAAAAATTTGCCCGTATTTCATCATGGTGCAGATTATATTTTCCGGGCCTTTGGGATCATTGGGCTCATCCCGAGTCAGTTGAAATTAGTTCCGCTGAAGCCAGTGCTTGGGAGCGTGAGTAATGTTGCAACTCTTCAATACTACACATGATCAAGCAAAGTTGAGGACTAACTGGACCACGATTTGCCAGACCAAAGACATTGATAGATTTAGCAGGGTGCCGTCATGTAGTCTGAGACCCGACTCACAGTCGTGCAACTGTAGGGTGTGGGGAGCAAAGCTGTCAACCGGGATTGGGTTAACCACTATGCATTCGGATTGTCGCATAATATTGACGTATTTATTTTTGTACATGTACCTGATTATTGTCTTTTTGAATTGTTCCGAAAAATAAAGTTCGACCTGACGATAAATAGAGTTGGTAAAAATCAAAACGTCAGCTGCACATGGAATGAACACTCTGTGCATGTATGCAGACTATGTACTATGCTCCGAGAGATAGTATCACGGCACGGCTCGTTTGCCGGACCAGGGTCAAGTAGCTGATATAGTTTTTACAACAGAAACGTGAAATTATTTCTGTTTCTTCAGATTTCTTCAGTTTCATCAGTTGGGTATTAAAATTTAATGATGAAAGTACGAATCTGCGGATGTATTCAATTTCTGATTCTGTGATAGCCATAAATACCCCCTGGGGAGCCTCCTCGATGATAGATGGCGCTATCAATATTTTCATCATCAAGATCTTTAAGGAGCATTTGTAAGCCTCTGATGATACTGATAATGCCAGACTTACTTTTCCTTATCTATATAGCTTCCCATATAAGATAATACATGGATCATTAGTTTTTATTCATAGTGAAACGGAATATTTATTTAAAATAAAAGAAGTTCGGCTGCAAACCTGTTGCACAACCTGTTGCAACAAGCAGACACTTGCGCATTAATTTGGCAGCTTTCATCTTGATTTTTTCTTGGAATAAAAGCACCTGTCCTGTGAACACCATTTGTCGCTGCCATCATTAAGAAGTCGCTTGAATCATTAAGAAACATGTGGAAATTTGTTACAATAAGTCTTTGAAGTTCTTGGCATATGAAGCTCAAAGTTACGCTTGAGGAGTATACGTTTCATCGCTGGCAATGCAGAGGGGCAAAAAATCGCAGATCAGATATCTTGTAAGCTATTTCGCAAACTTATCTTAAAAGTATTAAAGGGATAAAAGACTGTTTTCCGCTTTCATCGTTATCTTAATACACCTTCTTGATATCGCAAAAATACTTAATTATCAAAGTTTGCCATCAACATTTTTTTAGGGAAGAGATAAGCAGAAATTGTGTCTTTCTTATGAAAAGATAAGCATTTGATAGTAGCCGCTTTAAAAGAACTTACAACACAATTACATTTTGAAGGAATGGCATAAAAAGTAGTCTAGGACATGTGCTAGAACAAACCTTACGTTGTACGTAGTGGAATTTTGAAGTAGACAAACAGATGTTCTTTAAGTGCAGGTGAATTGTTTTTGTTTTTTTTTGGTGCAGGAGATTTCTATCCATACAAAATGCCAGCCGCGGAGCTCTCGATAACAGCGGATAGAAGTGGGAGGGATCGGGACTTATAACCATTCGGAGACAATTATAATATCTTGGAAGATTACATAAAGAATATTGACGAACAAAAAAAAATATTCACAATTGTTGATGCATTATTATTTATCACCTTAAAAAATCATAGCACTTTGAATCACACTCTTTTCTCAATCGGAACACCGCTCGGCCAATTCCGTGAATGAAAACTGCATGCGTTTGACCTGACATTTTTACCTACATTAATAAAGTCTTTTTTCTGTATTGGCTATATTGCTGAGAAATTAATGTGTTTCAGCAGCCAAATTTTACTCCTTTGAAATTAAGAAATAAACATGAAAATTTTTGGCCCGATTTTTTTCCTTCAAATAATCGTTTTAACGCTCAGTCCGATTTTTTTTTTAATATATCGTTTGGCTACATACAGGATACAAATTAAGAATAAGCAACTCGAAAATCTTGTATCTGTCACCAGTCTTGGGAGAAAATGGAGAAGCCTTATGTTGGTACAGACAGACTTTACCTCTGTTCTACGTACATGTACATGTAGCAAGCTCACACAACTTCTGGACGATTCTGTTGCTTCAGGTATATTGTCCAAATTTAATTATGGAAGATACAAGTTAAGAAATTTGGGGGTGAAGGGTTAATTATTAGAAGAAGAGGTATGCAAATATGATTTGTTTATATCGTTTTATGTGGTAACGAGGGTTGTAAGAATATTAATTAAGCACTCTTTGAAGAATATTAAGTAGTTTTGCAGGTGTTGAAACCCTCACACAAACATATTGCAGCTTTCTACAGCTATGAAACTGCAGAATAAGAAATATATCTGCATGAAGAAGCTGTCAATATGACATCACTCATGACAGTGAAATATTAATTTATTACTCTCCTATTATCAAGGTCGAGTCTGGTAACTTCGGACAGCGGGTAAATTCAATCATACTATTGCAAACAGTGAAAATCCAGATAAGACGGCTCATAATGAGCCGTCTTATCAGGATTTTCAGTGTTTGCCCAGTTATTTTTGCTTTAATTCGAAACAACTGGAAACAATGTCACTGTCCGAATTTACATGCTGTCCGAATTTACTTGACCTGACCCTACGTTGCAGTAAGCAGTGTAGATTAAAATTTTGCGTTTAAATGGCGTTTATGTCAACATGACTATTCCAAGTTCTTTTGTTTGTACTTGGATTTTTGCAATATGAAAAGAGAAATAGCCCCCTATACGTGAAGTTTGTTTTCATGTGACGTATTTGTATCTAAACTCCAAGGTAAGAAAGAAAACGAACGTAAAAATACTCACGTCGCCGAGAGTATGCAATATTTCATCTGCATTTCACCCATTAGATGTTTAAACTACATACCATATGTGTATATTTTCTGTGTAAGCTTCATTTTAATCATGCAGCAGTTGCATGACTGTAGTAATATGTTTTGGCTAAAGTAATATATAAGTAATGAAAGCCTTATATCATGGAAATGAACATCCGTATCACATTCAGATTGACTGACTTTAGACAGAAAGATAACAGAATAAAATTCTAGAACGGTATAAAGAAAACAAGCTTTGCTTTTGAAGAAATGTTTCTTTGTCATACCTAAATTCATACGAGTGCAATTGAGCCGCGACATGACAAAACCAACAAAGTGGCATGTGCGCTCAGCGAAGACTTAGATCAGCCTGGGCAATAGCCCAGTCTGATCAGAGTCTTTGCTGTCCGCACTGAGGTAGCGTAGACCCTTAGTTATCCTTTAAGCGCTTAGCGAAGAGTCTGATCAGACTGGGCGGATGCCCAGGCTGACCTGAGTCTTTGCTAGGCGCACATGCCACTTTGTTTGTTTTCTTGTGTAGCGGCTCAATTAGATTTGCACTGTCAGTTAGGTTTACGGATATTTTCAGAGAAGACATACCGGTAATAAGCCTTGCTGTAGACAACGAAATGTACAGCTATATTGCAGATCAATATAACATACGAGGGGCATTTCAGAAATAATGTAAATGATCTCAGGTATCCTATTGGCTGATATTCAGTATGGGTTTTGTATATAATTGGAAAGGTAAATTCAATGTGCTTTAGAATGGTATGCAGTAAAAGAATTTCTAAGTCACTCATGCATGACAGCACCTGCTTGTACGTCATGAGGGTTTGGATACTAGAAACTGTACATTTTCATTGAAAGTCTCTTGTGTTCTTTCACTGTTTACTCAATGAAACAATGATATATTTTAATGAAGAAACACGTAATACTGTCCTCTAAATGTAAAATAAGAAAGTTATACAGAAATTGTTTCCAGATTGTACACAAATAACATAATAAACGAGCTTTCTTCTGCTATATGTTATAAATGCGAAGTTATTATAAACGAATTGTATCAATTAATTGTAGTTTTTGACTTATTCACATCCAATTTCAACAAATGACAGACATTTTATGACCGAAATGATTAGGTCACTATATTTTATTACGAATGGCATCATATCACTGATGAAACTGAATGACACATGTGCAAACTCCACGCCAGAAGTTGCAAAGTAGCAGCAATTCATGTAAAATATAGAACAATAAAATGAAATTATCTTCTAATAAAGAGTGCAGGCTAAATATATTTAATTTTGTTAAATGTCAAAAGTGAGAGGGACATATTGAAAGCAAAATTCATACATTACATAAGTATTGAAAGACATGTTATTTATTTGACATACTGACAGTGAAATATGTGGGTGGGAGGGGAAACCTTATCGTAAAAAATCAGGGAGGCCACTGACAAAAGAGCATAAAGTGCCGTAAAAGATAATCTATTACAAAAAAGCATGACGAATTAAATTTTATTTATTTATTGCTTCATATCTGTCATCAAACATTTACTTTCACTTAAATTGACCTAGGAACCGAAGTTTAAACAACTTACTATACATTTCAATTAAGCACAGGAAGTGACGTCATAAGAAATGTGCATTGTTCCATGATTAGCCTATCTTTCAAGGTAAATCTTATATTTTAGCAAAGCTGATATAATGACTTTTATATGGAATATTTTCAGTACAACAGAATATACAGGTATCAATTCAGAGCTGCTAGTATCCAGAGTTAAGAAAATATGAATTTGTCTTCACATAAATATTCAGTCCGTGCCTACTCAGTGTTTCTACCCTAACAACAATTGTTAAGGGATATTTTGAAGAAAACACCAGTGACTCATTTTTTTCTTAGTAAAGATCATTGGGTGATATGTAAAACTAAAAGTTAAGACATAAATTTCAGAAATCGTTCAACATTTCTAGGAATGGCAGACTCTTTTACAGTATTTCTGAAACGCCCCTCGTACAACCATATTACATATAGCGTATTTAAAACTGTTATAGCCATATTGCAGGCCTCATTGCTAAAAACACTTCTGATAGAAGATCCCCTGGAAGCAAGGAACATACCAGGGAAAAGAAAATAGCAGACTCGGTTTAATGGAGTCTGTTTATATGCAGTTATGATTTATTGCACAATACCCACGACCCCTTCCACAAGCTTCCGAGTGGTACTCTAATTTTACTCAGAATTAGCACAGTGAACCCAAAGGACCAAAAAATATGTAAACCGCGACACGACAAAACCAACAAAGTTGCATGTGCGCCTAGCGAAGACTCAGATCAGCCTGGGCATCCGCCCAGTCTGATCAGACTCTTCGCTAAGCGCTTGAAGGGTAGCTAAGATTCTAAGCTACCGCCATGCGGACAGCGAAGACTCTGATAGGACTGTGCGGATGCCCAGGCTGATCTGAGTCTGTGCTGAAAGCACAACCACTTTTTGGTTTTGTTGGGTCGCGGCTAATATATAATCTGCACTATGATGAAGTATGAGCAGACCTTTTTACGGTCGCCACATGGCATATAACAACAACTGCAGTGAATATATATTCTACTGGAAGAAATTCTGGAAGCAAGGAACACATCAGAGAAAAGAAAATAGCAGTCTCAGTCTAATTAACAATACAAGACATGTAACAAACATTATCCGCATCAGACGTTTCCACCTTGGAACGGACAGCAGGTAAAGCTACTTGGGCTCGAACTAGTTTTATGTAAACAACCTCACACTCCCTTCTAATGCAGCTCCAAAATCAAGAAGTTTTCGATCTATGTAGCGGAAATTTTTTTTTTTTACATTTGCATGCTTAATAGTGCTTCCAGAATAGAGTTCGAAAAGCACAAAGAAATAGCGCTAACACGCCTGGTAAACTATCACAAGTACCTCCGGTGGAGGTACCGATAAAAAGTTGTGACAGGCATCTGGAGCTGCCTGTGACTGTCAAAAAAATGACAACAAACTGTAGGTGTTCCTCTGTTTTGACAAAATATAAAATAACCAGGGAGTTTATTAAAAATCAAAAAGTGCTATTCGACCCTTATAGATATAAAGTTTTGTCAGACATCATATCCCCCAGTACTTTCCATATTAACCAAAGATACGACTTTTGAAGTGGCTTTGACGTCAGCCCACCGTACTCAAAACATAAAGAAATCGGTCGTTTTTGGTTTCAAGTGCAGTGATCTTCCATACGAATCTGTATTTCTCGGCACCCTGATATTAAGGTAACCCCCTTGCCCAAATATAAATGTCAATTGACTACAAATAAGGCTTGATTTTGCAAAACAACAGCTGGAGGTGCCTGCAATAGCGTGGAGGTGCCTGTGATGTAAGAAAACATAGTGAAAATCTGAATAGTTATTGTAGCTGGAAATATTGACATACTTCTTCTCTACACCAATGCCTGGAAAGAATCATTCATTCAACGTCCCAATAAGCTATCAAAATGCGTATATCATGAAATTCCATGTTAAAATTCCTAAAACCACCTCAAAGAGTTATTGCCCATTTTGTTTCCGCTCCTGTTAGTCAAACATTGACAAATGTCACATAGTTGCTGAAAATTAACTGTCTAATTAATTCAGTGTTAGAATCGTTATAAGTTGCGCGCTTAAATAAAAGTCAACTTTTTTGTGAATGGTGATGACTGTGATCGGAAGGTGCTGCCTGGGAGTCATTCAAACTCGTTAGAAATTGTCAAGGTCACACGTCATGCCAGCTACACGTATGGTGTGTCAAATGGGTCAAAATTACCGATACCAGTCAACAGGCATACACGTACAGGTATCTATAGTGTTGATCCTTTTGGTACCTCATATGCGTGTCGCTCGCATGTGTCGTATGACGCTCGCTTTACGTGTTAACTTTGTGGTAACTGGAGTGATAGGTGGTACAAGTGATTCACTCTGGCTTTTCTTGAATTGCTGGCGCTATAATCCAAATACATCCGTAAGGCCTACAGATTACATCATCGGCAGGTGACATATTCTCAACATTACACTTTTTAGTATGTTGAAGTGGAATCTTACTGTAAATTATGTGTAATTCAAAGTCTCCGAATATCCGCTGCATCAAATTTGGTAACAAAAGAGCACTTTTACTACATAAAAGTCACCTTCCGTAACAATGTCGGTTTTGCAAACGTTTCGAGTAGCTGGTATGGCGTGTGACCTCAACAATTTCTAACGAGCTGGAATGACTAACAGACAGTCGACGCGTCGCCATTATTCAAAAAATCGTTGCCTCTTATTTAAGTGCATTTTATAACTATTCTAACATTGAATTAGGCAGTAAATTTTCAACACCTACGTACAACTCGTAACAGATATGGAAACAAAATGGGCACTTTGCTTTCTGGTTTGTTTTGTTATTTAAAATATAAAATGGGTAAAACAGAAGTTAGCGTTGTTTTCATTTGAGGTAGGTGAATGACCACCTGTCTGGGAAAGAGCTGTTTATTCGGTTTACCATGCGTGTCTTTTATGAACTGTTGTCAATGTATACTTACTTCCATCTTGGTTTTGAGAGCAGGATGTAGCATCTGAATGTATAAGTTCATGATCATTGTCTGTCGTTTTAACAAAAATATGCTTGATATACGCATTTTGATAGCTTATTGCGACGTTGAATTAACGATTCTTTCAAGGCAGTGGTCTAGAGATGAAGAATATCAATATTTGCGACCGCAATAAATCTTCAGATTTTCGCTATATTTTCTTACATCACAGGCACCTCCATGCCGTCACAGGCACCTCCAGTTGTTTTTTTACAGAATCCAGGCTTATTTGGAGTTTATCGGCATTTATATTTGGGCAAGGAGAATTACTATACGTCAGCGTGTCCAAATAAACAGATTCTTATGCAAGAAAAGTGCATTTAGGACCTAAAACAACCGATTTTGTTCTTGTTTTGAGTACTTGTGACTGACCTTAAAGCCACTTCAAAAGAAATATCTTCCGTATATATGTAAAGTTCCCGGGGATATATTGTGTGACATTACCTTAATGTATATAAGGCTCGAATAGCATTCTTTAATTTTCAATAAACTCCCTGGTTATTATGCATTTTATCAAACAAGACGAATACATACCCTTTTTTGTCTGTTTTTGGACCGTCACAGGTAGCTCCGGATGCTTGTCACAACTTTTTATCGGTACCTCCGCGGAAGTCTGTGATAGTTTACCAGGCGTGGCTAAGGTTTACTGCAAAAGCAAACGAAATTCACACCAACCCGATTTTATTTTCATTTCACCGACTGGATACAATTTACATACTAGCTGGTAAACTTTTATAACTCTGGTTCGTGACATCGATTTTCAAAGATCTAGAATGAGAACATTCTTAAAAGAGTGTAGATGAAGAAAATTAAAGACGCCTGTAGAAATGTTGAATCACTTTTTTCAGGTCACGCTTTGAAATTTATTAGTGAGTGCGCGGAGATCTAATTAACTTTACGTGCAAAGGACTAGGTATGATTTGGGCCATATTTGGCCCCCCTCTCAAAATTTATTCAAATATTGTTTTTTTCATTAGTCACCTTGTCAACAATATAAATCTAAAAAATGGAGATGTTACGGCTTGTACAAGGAAAGCTACAGCCATTCGTTTGATCATGCAGTTCTGCCCTGATTTTTAGCAAAATTTAGGGGATAGGGATACATTTTGCCATATTTAACAAAGAAAAGAACTTAAAAGTAAAGGATAAGTATCAGATCTAATAATGTATGTAATAATAATACTAAATCTCCATTACATTTACTGATCTGCATATTATCACGTGCATGAAGGGCGAAAACTCTTGATAGATCACTGAAATTGTCGGGTTACAGAAACGCTACATTAAACTATTTTTCAATCGAAAATTTACGTTTTAGGGGCATGCCACAATTGCAGTAGTTTGTTTTTCAAGGGAATTTAGATAAACCATTCGTTTCAAAATCAACTCATGTGCAGCAGTCACTTTTTCTCGGAATAGAACGTATTAGTCTGAAAGAAATCGGATGAAAAAATATATTTAAAAATATGGGGGTATGGATAAAATTTGCATTATTCTTGAGAATTGATAAGTTGAAAATAATAAGAAATGAATACAAAAACAACAAAGATATGAAGCTAATAAAAATATTTTGCATTCAAAGTAAACATTTATCCCTAAGAAAGAAAAAAAGGGAGATAACTTATGATTTACATTGAAACTGCATAGCAGTTAATGCTAATGAACACATTTCTTTTTATAACTGCTGACTTGGTTTTGCAAACATAGGCCAGATTTTTATGCGCTTCCTTTTATATACGTTGTTATATAAACAAAAACATAAAAGTAAACTATTTACCCTAACCGTTTCCATGGCAACAATTAAAAAAAAATGGAGCGAAACAAGAAATTAGATATTTTTTATACATGTACTTGTTTTTATACTTGTTTTTATCGTGTGGTTCATTTTTTTCGCACGATTTTTGAAGTTATTAATATATCAACCATATATGTAATACAAACGCTTAATGAAGCTAATTAGCAGAATAATTTGAACGATAGTCGTGTATTTCATGTATAAGAGTGGGTGGGGTAACTAAGACACTGAGTTATTCATACCGTAATACTGGGTAACTGGGTAATTCACAATCTTTGTCCTATTATATAAACAGCCGTAGGTATTGGAAACAAAGGGCAATGAATATTTTGATTAAACTATGCAGTGCTCATACTTTGCCATAGCTAAGCTGTTACTATGGTACTATTATCAACTACGGCGGACTTTAGAGCTACTACTGCAATCTTAACTTCCTCACAAAGGGACGCTTTTAAATCTTCGTTTTGACGCTCAGTGCAGTCCAGAACTGCATTGTCGCCTAAACACTCGTGATTGTATAGCTCAGAGCAATTTTCTATCCATTTGCTGAGAGTCTATCATTTTTTTGTTAGACATGTCCCAGACTTGTTCTGGATAGTTAGTATCTACCCTGTTCTCTGAATTTTAATCCACACCAGCTGATGTGCTCACTTGCAGTTGTGTTATTTTAGGTATTAAGTTTCAGTCTCCTTGCACCGAGTATCCCTACTTAATCACTCCTCATTTGCTCTCTTCAGGGCATCTGAACCCTTTTGTAAGCCTTCCTGTATTCTCTCGCCCCTTCTGCTTCACACCGCCTCCTTTTCAAATTCCTCCTCGCATCGCAGAGGTCGAGAACATCCAGTGCCCAGTGCATGTACCTGCGATGTTCGTTTCCAAGTATTTCTTTTCCTGTATCAGTAACTGCTGTATTGTAGGGCGCGAATAAATGCAAGGAAGTCGCACTAGTTTAAATCGTCCCGTACGTGCGCGATTTCGAACAAGGTTTAATTTGTTTTTCCTTTTTTGCGGTTTGACACTTCAACAGAATATCTGTTGGTAAAGTCTATCCAGCAGATATATTGAAAAAACGGGCGTGACCCCGTCATTTCTTAGTCAGACAATACCCAATTTGATGTTACTTGGTTTTATTTATGAAATGGGAGCAACTCTAACATACAATTTAAAGAGAATCTTACAAGTGATATGCATGAAAAATATTGTTTGATGATTTGAGGTCTGAAGCATGTTTCTGCAACCCGCCCCCTGCCCCCCCCCCCCCGCCCCCTGCCCCCCCCCCCCGACACACACACACAAACACACACACACACACACACACACAGAAACACACACCTATCTCCCATCACTACCAACACCAGTTAATGGATTCATGAGTACAAATATCGTACTACTACTACTTACTATTACTATTTCAATTCTCCTAACGACGTTCCCCAAGTGGCTCAGCGGTAGTACAAGTACCGTCTTTCGGTCCCGTTTTTTATTCGCTGTCCCGATTACAACAACATTGCAGTTGCACGTATCCTTCAGAATCAGGAGTTGTATCTGACAATAGAGCAAGCGTCGTCATGAATGAAGAAGCGAAAAACTATGTTTTGCATCATATATTCCGGGTATTACTTATCAAAAAGAAGGTAAAGCGGTTTTTTACTTAGTAAAATTTCTTGGCGATCCGTAGATTGTCTACCTTCACTGCCAAAAGAGTTCCTGTCGCACGCGCGTCCTTGTAAGGCAACCGTTGTCAATGACGTTTTTTATTTAGAAAAGTTAAAAATTAGGTGTCAGCGCAGGCAAGTGCACAGCTGAAATTTTCACACATTGTTGATGTTCTTAAAATGCATTATTATGCAAAAATTCAGCTGTGCACTTGCCTGCGCTCATGTAGTTTTCGGCCCAAATGCAAGCCAAAAATGGCCGAAATTGCCAAAATCAGCTAAGGAGAGGTACATTTAGAGGCTCAGAAGAAGTTAAATATCATTAGAGTATAGATTATTTTAGTCAGAATTGTTGGTTAAAGGTTTAAACTCATACATTACATGAACAGAAGTTAAAGAAGTGCAATTTTGAAAATTCATAAATGAGGGGGCCAAATATGGCCCAAATCATACCTGGTCCTTTGATGAGGTCACTTTCATTTCACGTTTCGTGACGTCAACGTCGCACCTTCACAAGGCTCAAAATGTCAGACACTAGCACATATTAGGTTTACCAATAACCTTTCTGAGCTTGTCTCCGTAAATTTCCGGCGCGATAGGCCTTGTTGGTTTTAAATTTTATTCGACTATCTACATTTAGTACATTCAGAGTACAATTTTCATGAAAAGGATTTGGTCGAAAGCTCATAGCTTGTATAGACCATTTCCTAGTAGGCCTTGTTGAAGTAGTATTCTCAAGCCAGTTATATCTGGACATCAACTCTGAATAACTATCCTGCATGACAGTGTGTCGAGCCTCAAACTAAAAGACGACGCCGTTCTTTTGTCACAGAAGTTGCCGCTTGACAACTTGTTTCATCAGTTTCCTTTGACTCTAGCTTCTGGTTGCATTTCTTCATTTTTGATTATGTTGTATGTTCTACTGTAAAATAACAGACCGAGCACCTACTTGTCTTTGGAGCTGGATCAGAACTAAGTGTGAGGTTACATGGCTAAAATTAATTTAACCCATTTATGCCTAGTGGACTCTTTCATCCTGAAATATTGGATGAGTCCATTCAGCATTTTTAGGGGTGTCAGGTTAAGTTCATTTTTATCATTTTACCCATTTGTCCTATGCAAATAGTGTAGGCCCCGGTCAGACGCCGCATACTGCGGCGTCTAATCTGAGTCTACACTGTTTTCAAATGTCCCTTATAGGCAACACTAGGCGCAACTACCGACCGTTCCAAGGGGTTCTTCTGCGGCAGTTCTACTATGTTTAACTGAGTGGATCTATTATGTGCTGTTCGGCTTGTCATCTGTGGTACCAACGTCTTCCTCTTTCGACTGGCTGGTTGCGCGTTTCTACTGTGGCTTCTCTGATCCTTTCTGGGTATCCATGTTAGGTCTAGTTATAAAAGACACCTTTTGTTACCGCTTGCTCGAAAATTCATCAACTGGATGTTTCAAGAACTTCAACAACGATGACGATAATATCTAGCTGTTACAAGTTTTCATATATGTCCAGCAGAACTTCAACTAAATAAATCAAATGATATTACTATATTAAAAAAACGGTAAAATGGTTTACCATTGGCAACAATGAACATATTCACAAGAGTATAACAGTAGTTTTGATTTTATTTAATGGATCACACTAGCTAGTTGCGGCTACTGATACTTCACTAGTGACTCTAAAATTTGGTCTTAAAATGAAATTCAGGTGTGGTAACTGAAGAGAAAATATGTTGATGCCAGTTTGGAAGGAATGTTTAAACACTTTTATAATAGTCATTTGAAAAGTCTTGTTGTAACAAAAGAAGGGCCAAATAGATGAAATATAGTCAAGGTTTAGTTTATTAAACTAAACCAAATCTAACCTAATGATTTCGTATATTAGTGGAAGCTAAACTGTACACAATAACAGATTTAAAAGGATGGTCAACAAAGAAGTCTAAAACATGGGTTGTCAAAGTCCGGATCGCGGTCTATAAATATGAAAGTTATAGCAACACTCGATATCAAGGGCGTGACTAGTTGGTAATTAGTTCCAGGGACGTTTACGTCTAAATAACTTGAAAGTTCCAGTAACGTTTGCCAAAGCAATAAACTTCAAACTTGACAGAAGAACATGATTATAATTTGTCTCAGTTCGAATGAAGATATTCTTTTTGCATTTTACATGTATTTCAGAAGGAATAACTAGGGAATGACAACATTTCTTACCTTTTTACGTCTGCAGTTTAGCATTTTTAGTCTGAAAAACGTTTTCAACGTCAACAGGAGTTATTCGTTTATAGGACCACACGTTTAAGTGAATTTGGAAAAAAAATATACTGAGAAATATTAACTGAATCACCACTAACAAGTAGGTTCAGTGAAGTCCTGAATAACCTTTACGACCTTCCCCAGCTGACTTGCTGCTGAGAACTTGGTGAGCTTCAATGGCGGCAGGTGAACTCACTCTGTTTTTCCTGGCCCGCTAATACCTCGATAAATATGTTATAAATCAAGCTAAAACGCTTGTCGCTACAGAGATCTGCTTCTTATTTTACAAATATTTCTTTAATAATTTGAGCGCTCCTGGAATGAATTTCAGACTTCCAGTGCGTTAGAAACATCAGCCTGCTTATAGGATATTGTCAAAACTGCTTCATGGGTTTGCGTAAGAAAATAAACAGATGTTGTTTGTTAGTAATTACATCATTAGCTCTACTGAAGTTTTCTTGAGCTGGTATATTAGTTATATATAATGAATTTCCATTTCATCTAAAGCCGATAACTCCTCTACTTTCTCTGCATCTTCTATGGAACCCTGGATAAAAACAGACGGAGGTTTTATGTCGTTTAATATGTAGCAACTGTTTCGAAATGAATGTTTTCCACAAAACTCGTAATTATAAAACTCTACAATAATGTATGTAATGGATTATTTCATCATTAAATTTGCGAATAATAATTTCTAAACATATGGCTATTGGTCAGATTATGCCCTCCGACTTTTTCAAGAATATAAATGTATTGCCGAATATTATTGTTTCATATATACATGTAATAAAAAAAAATTCATGAGTATGATATATATTTTTTTTTTGCTATTTTAAATTTTCTGGACGGCCTTTCCCTGGAACCGTTTTTATGTGACTCTTTTGTTTTTGCTCACATACGCTTGTGGACCTTTTTGAGCTTCTTCTTCCTTTTGTTTTCTGTAACACACGCACACAACGTACACTGCGAAAAAAAACGCCTTTGCATGCATGTTACTTACAACAGCCAAAGCTGATGATAAAACTAACATGGCAGTGCTACGTATTCTTGGCTTCTATCATTTCTTTTGGATTAAGTGAAAAATTGAAATGTCAACTCTCCATCATCATTTAGACATATAATGCCAGACACTCTCGCCAACAATTAGGCAGCTTTTCTACGCAATTAGCTGAAAATATAATTTTCTCTTATCCTCTGATGTTAGCATAGATTTAATTAGTAGGTGTTTAGTAAGAAATGTAAGTTAATTCTAAAAATTATCTTACGCTTAATGCATACTGGTTTGCGCTTGCGCATTGCAAGATCTTGCGTGCCATTAGCAGCAGGCCTAATTACTATTATCTTAAATTGACATATGTAAAATTGCCAATCTTTATTTTCAATTATCTGACTGTTTTATATAAAATGAAGACAATCATAAATTGAACAGCTTGTTATGCTTATTTGAATTTAGGAACCCCCGTCCGCAATTTTCTTCCTTTATTTCAGTGAAAGCTTACTTGTTGTACGGATTTGCTTCAGAATTAAGGGTAAAGTTGCATACTTATTAACACTTAACACTCATATAAAACCGCAGAAAAGAAAAAGAACGAAAATTTATTAAACAGCACTCGACAGCATCAAATGCACACCAGCAATAATGAGACAAGCAAAGTTCCAGGCTAGCCTCGACACAAACACACTGTCAAAGACACTGTCAAAGACTAACAAAATGCAGACAAAAGCAACAATTAACAAAAACAGAAACCCCAAGAATTGAGATTTCAGAATAAATACAATGCTGTGAATCTAAAGGGGATTGGAATATAGGGATAGAAGGGGGAGTTTGGAATAAGGGCATGCTCTCAAAAAATGAATTGGAGAAAGAAAACAACGCAAACCGAACTTATAACCGAGTAGAAACAGTTTCCATAAAATGATTTATAGGTACAAATGTATTACAATAAAACAGCTTCTTTCCTTAGGAATGTAATTAAATACGAGTTATAAAATATTTTGATATCATCATCTACTTTTGCTATCTTTATTCATTCAGTTTTAATCTTATTCCGCTTCTCTTGTATTGATAATACAGAAGGATGTAAGGGAAAAAATGTAAAAAAGTTATGATGTGCTCCCTCTTGATGTCGAATTTACATAACCGGAAGCAGAGGTATATAGACAGAAGATACAAATTACTTAGAAAAATATGTACTCATGAACATTAAAAAATGACAAAAATCATCGGCTCACTTGATCGGCCAGTGCATTATTCACTCCTACAATGTAATAATTTGATTTTGAGACAAGTTTAATCGAGCCGCGACACGAGAAAAACAACAATGTGGTTGTGCGCCCAGCGCAGACTCAGATAAGCCTGGGCATCCGCCCAGACTGATCAGAGTCTTCGCTGCCCGCATGGAGGTAGCTAAGACCCCTAGCTAACCTATAAGTGCTTAGCCAAGAGTATGATCAGCCTGGGTGGCTGCTCAGGCCGATATGAGTCTGGGCTAGGCGCACAACCACATTGTTGGTTTTCTCGTATCGCGGCTCAATCAGTTCAAATACAGGGCATATGTTCGAGTAGCCTGAGGAATAGCTAAGTATTGCTCGGGTTTACCCAAGTGCTTATGCCGAATGTGTTCATGGATAAACATATTCATGCAAGGACATAACCACAAAATAAAACCAACTAGATACACATAAAGAAAAGGAAAGGTGAAACACAGAAGACTAAACAGACAATATCCGTGTCTTGAACTGGATTGTCGAGGTCGTTGTGGTTAAAGACCGGCTGCCTTTGCCCATGAACACCACGACATTGCAGTTCCAGGCACAGATACAGACTCATACTCAGATAAGGACAATACAGATATAGAGGAAGACGTGGGGGGGAAACTGTCAACCCAAAGCCACCAGACATGTCATGATTCTGGCAAGATTATTGAAGGAATGTTCAGAGCTATCACCATTGACTTTGCTATCGTCGTGACTAAATCTAAAGAAGAGAACTGTCCCTGAGGACTAGAAATCCTCCATTGTCTTGGCAGTATTTAAAAAAGAACAGCGTTATGACCTCGATCTATCACCCAGTCAGTCTGACCTAATTTTCTGCAGATTATGGAATACATCTTAGTCCATAGTCAGCAGCGAAATGAAACATATTGACTACTACAGAATTCTGTCATACTGCCAACATAGCTTCTGTGCCAGAACATCTTGTCACATACTGCCACGACCTGACCTCTTTGATGGACAAGGAAATTTAAGCTGGCTGACTCCTCTAAAGTGTTCGATCGAGTGCCTCATCTATACCTTCTAGGGAAGTTTCTGGGAAAGCTAAAACAATAGGGCCTAAACGCGAACATCCATAGTTGGACTGCAAATTTTCCGTCTGACCATGCTCAAGGAGTGATAAATAAATGAAGTGCATTTCATAGAGTGCTTGTAATCAGCGGTGTCCCCAAAGGAATAGTACTTGGACCACTGCTTTTTTGTCTTTAACAATGACCTTTCGGGTACGATCGCCTCAAAGGCGATTCTTTGCCGATAAACGCATTGTGTATAGGGAACTTAGAGACCAGTCACACTGCACAACGCTACAAGAAGACCTCAAAAGTTAGAACAAGAAGACATCAACGCGATAAATAAAGTGGGAGACGAAATTTGGAATGGCGTTCGAGCCGCAGGAGTAAGGTGTCCTTACTATAACAAGATCACGCAGCCCCACCAGTTACCCTTATTGACTGAAAAGCCGCGTCCCGGGGAACTTTTAATAAAGTACGGTAAGTATCTGGTTAATTTTTCTTCTTCAAGCAAATTAACTAATTTTGACAGTATACTTTGAGCAGGTTTCATTTTCTTTTCACAAATAATATCTGAAAGTGATTCCTAGGGTACTTTAATTAGTAAGAACATATTTGTTAAACAAGATGCAGATCTCTCACCAGGCGAGTGTTTTAACATGATTTATAACATTTTGAGTGAGAAAATAAGCGAGCCGGGAAGAACAGCTGCCGCCATAGTTGCACAACATGAGCACAGCAGAATCTCCCCGGTACCGTGGAACACGAAACCCGCCTTGGCTTGCTAACAAGATAACTGCACTATGGAACTGCTATATTGTAACAACATCGATATGTTCTCTTATCAAATGATAAATCTATCTTATTCTGATTTTTTTATTGTTGATGTGTTTGATTTTTGTTTAATAGTAATTGTACATATCTATGCTTTTTGTGCTAATTTTCAAACAATTATTCAACAATTTTATTTTCTTCATACCCAGTATTCAAAAGTATTTTCTTAATTACAAGAAGGCTTTTTCAAGTTTTGCAATTGCCTTATTAAACCAAAGTTTAAAGAACGCAATCGATTGGCGTTATTATCAAATTATTTAATTGTTTTTATTATTATAAGTCAGTTCTTTTGGAAATCTGTCAAACAAAAATAGATAAGAAACAAGAAACATCTTTAAAAAAGATAATTGTCGAAGATGAAATTCGTTTTTAAAGAACAACTTTTTAGTCATGTCAGGACGAATCCACCGCTTCATGGGTATTATCAGTACTTTTGTAAAGTAAATGTGTCTTGTTCAAGGGCAAAACATGAATTCCCGAGTGAGGATTATCGTGATCAGCCTTGGTCGAGTTCGATTACAACTATTGTCTGACGATAGTATGTCGTGGAAGAAGCGGGTCAACTCGGCCTGCTTTCTGTAAGCCTGTGGTCTTCACGGCTCCTGGGTCAACTCGGCCTCCATTCAACTCGTCCAGGTCAATTCGGCCTGCTGTCATTTGCATCCTCGCCCCAACCTACGAAGATGGGCTGCGCCAGGAATGAACGGAAACACAATAAACGAATAGAGTTTGTTGGGTTGTTGATTTAATAAGAAGTCCTTCAAAATGGTGGACAAAACATGAATTAATATAAAGGGCAACCCAATAATCCCCCAACGGATAACTGCAACTGCAGCTAGACTATGGTAACGGGACGTTCCGGGCCTACAATAATACAATGGCGCTGGGATAGCCGGACCAAGGTGCAAGGCAATTATATTTTAATTGTTTCCATAGTGCCGGAGTTTTAAGATTGGGGTCCTTTACCCTGTGAGATTTTCTGTAGTATAGGGTCGAAATAAGAGCAAGGTTGTTACCATCAGCTAATCATCACAGGTCTCTGAAATGTAAAAATTCCATTTCTGTAGGTTGGGTCTGTGGATACAAATGACTGGCGCATAGATATATAACCATGCGGCACCATGGCCAAAACTGATGTTTTCCTTACTCATTTTCATACAACTTCGATATCCTAGTTTATTTGCCACAAGTAAATTTTAATGGCATGACTGAACTGCAAAAATACCGATACCTCACCAGGAGCTAGCTGTAACCGGGGGAACACTTATTAAAAGTCTATTTCTTAGCTTTTTCTGCCTCATATTTTCATAATTTTCCCTGACTTCGTTTGGCCCAATTGCTAAGGGAGTGAATTCGTGAGTTTGTGAGTGAGTGAGCGTGTGTGCAATTGAGCGAATGAGTATCAAGATAAGCCTGCATCGAAATAATTCCTTATCTAGAAAATTTTATCGCCGATGCAATGAATTGGTTTCAAAACTCAATGTCAGGTTAAAATCACTTTCACATGAAGGCCTATCGGAACCAGAATTTTATGATGACTTAGTATACAAATTCAAAAAGATAAGGGGTATGTCTGATTTTTTGTTCAGCTTCGAACAGTAGTTTTTTTGTTCTCATTGTATTTTGTTCAGTGCTAGCACTAACCATGAAAATCAGGAAGTCATATGACTTCCAAGGTTTGTCATTTGGAAGTCATGCTGAAGGATAGACTTGGTTTCTTCCAGAATGTCCATATTTATATTGCTTTCTCCTTCATTAATGGGTGAAATACCATTATTACAACAAATTTAACTCATTATTTAAGTCAATATTCACTTTATAAATGGTAGGTTATGATAAAAATTGGAAGTCACTGACTTCCTGGCATTCAGTTTTAGAAGTCACAGACCCCCAGACTTCCACTAGTGGTAGCACTGTCTGTTTCCTTGTAATTCTAGTTAGAAATACATCAGTTGTTAAAGAAAACTGATTTCTGGCGCGGCAGATCGGAAGCGCGGGCGGTTATGGCTTTCATACTAGACCTTTAAATACACGATTGGAAAACTCGAATGCGCCTGATTTACGGCTGCTCAAACGGGTCATGAAATTTGCAAATACACTTTTCGTCATTCGTTATTATTGAATAAAACACGTCTATCCGCAAATAACGGCGATTAAATTAAAAAGGAAACGAAGCAAAATAAAGTTTATATTCATAAAACGTCATTTTAAAACTGTTTCTTTTCACAAATGGTAGATTGTGTTTATTATCCCCCATACAATAAAACCCCGGATGCAGGTCATGCATGCTCTGATATGTCTACGACAAATAAGTACAGAAAAGTCACAGTGACAAGGCACGGCCCTACTGCTGCACCGAAAGATGAAGCCAGGGTCCGAGGTTATAAAACTTGAAAATAATCTCAAACTCAAAATAAAGCACACTGATCGGCTGCTTCCGAGCATGTGCTCGGAAGCAGCCAATCAGTGTCCTTTATTTTGAGTTTGAGAACGTACCCAAGTTCTATAACCTCGGGGCCAGAGCTAAACAAAAAAAAAAAAAAAAAAACCCCGTCCCTCCATTGCATCTATACAACATGCGAACAAACAGTACTGCATCAGAAAAAAAAACTTGGACCAGTAAGTAGCACAAGACTACTGAGGACGTCTTCACGGTAACTTTCATTTTGCCTAGGAAAAGATTGCAGTAAGGGGACTGAGTATTAACATAAAGGCGAATGCGCGCATAGCATTAACAGCTTTGCCTCCGTTCTCATAGGGGTTTAACTGTTAAACGAATTACTTTATCAGTGCAATATGTTTAATTTGTTTAAAGAAATAGGTTTCTAACACGTCTCAAATTCAAAAACCGTCAAATCCGCGTTTCAGATGTATAAATATAGATACCCCGAAAGGCCACAATAACAAAGCATAACCCATCCAAGACATGGGAAGAAACACGAATGACTAGACGGTACATCTTCGATAACTAGCATACTCAGTCAAGTTACATGTTTATTTTTATGTTTGTTGTATTGCTGTACAGCAATAATAAACACGTAAAATTCAACTATTTTTACATATCTTCGAACTTAATCCACTCAACAAAACAGAAAGCAGAACAGATATCTATTCAGTTGACCACAGTGCTAGAATACAGCAAACAGGATATGCATCAGAAGTGTCCACTTAAGAACAGTCAATAGCATAAACTAGTGGGGACATAAACTAAATTTTGCGCACAACTTTGATGCAGCTCCAAAGGCAAGATGGTTGCGAATCTGCTAAGGGGTCTCCTAGCTTATCAGTGAGACATGGTAGTAAAAAACATATAAAATAACCAGAAAAGTATGATAAAGCAAAGTTGAGGACTCAGTGCAATATGGAAGCCAGAGCGAAAGTAAATCTAATGCCAGAGCAAACGCATACTTAATGAAAGGCAATGATTGGTTGGGATGGTAACAACACAACTTACTACATCCAACCTTATGCAAATATCCAATGAAGGGCTATAGTCACAAAGAAGAAGTTATGCAATGTGACTATAGCTTTCATGGGAATATGCAGTCAACCCATCGAAGACATCGAAAAAAAAGTGAAACGATGATGACGAAACAAGACAGCAAGCACATTTAAATATCATTTGTGTAAGTAAGGTACTGCAAGAGAAAAACTGTGCAATTACATCAAAATACAAGGCAGCAAACAAACAAAACAGAACAGTTTTTCGAAGATTGCCGATTAGTGGGGACAACAACAAACAGCATCATCGAATCAGTGCATTGGAACTGTCCGCAGTAGATAACTGGGAGGGATGGTACGAAGCTCCAACCCTCGTCTTAGCTTCCATCGTAATACATGTAACATTTGATTTGGTCCTCTTGAAGTGCTTCTTTCTCATTAGTGAATCATTACAGTAAACATTTAAATCACAAAATAACACTATGATAAAACAAATATGAGGACTCTACAGAAAAATAGTCTCTAGAAAGCTGGAGCAAAGAAAACCGTCAGGTGAACCCCAACGAGCCCTACCAAAGACAGGACAACATCATGCGCCGACCTATAAAATGTTATAGATTCAAGCTGGAGCATTCACTGAGTCTGAGGTCTGGATCACTTGCGCCCAATTCGACAGGGCAAAAATATTCCAACCGAAATTCGTTTAACAACCAAACATGCACTCTGTCTCATGCAAAAAGTTCTTAAGCAAATTAAGAATGACCAAAGATCTTTCCTTTTTAATTGTTCTTTGGCAATATTTCTGGACAAAATGCCAGTGTATAAATCTTTTTTTTTTTTCTGAAGAACTTAAATCGCTAGTATAACTACCTCTAATGCAATAAAATAAAGATGGCAGACGGTATGACATGTGTTCCAAACAAAATGCATAAAAGACTAGGACTCTCGGTAACAGAAAAACAATTCCAAAGATCTGATATCTGGATACTGCACAAGACAAAGAATGAGCAGTTGAATTTTCACAGTGCAAGTTTTGTGCAAAAAAGAGAATGTTTTCAAGCAATCAGACGCATAAAGGGGCGTAAGTATAGCATATAGCCTATTAAGATAAAAATTAAAAAATCTAAAACTTCATGAAACTGGTTTATCATACAGTCAATCAAGTCCCCGTTCTATTAGGCCTTTATCTTATCTGAGCTAGAGAGAAGCTTGAAAATATTACGTAAATGTTGTAGTTCACCGTCAAGAGCTAGATAAGTCTAAAATGATTTTGATAAATGTAGCCTAATAGACGGATCTCAACACAATCAGTGCGGAAGTGCCAGAGAAATATACGACTTACCAGATTCAGCATATTATGGAATGAATGATAAAGTTATCATTCATTCTTGAGTTATTGCAAGTAGACACAAGGAGATATATTCTTTATAAGCAAACCTGTATGTTAATGACCCATAACCAAATCCAGGGCAAGGGCTGTGCGCACGCTAAACCGACATAAGCCCCCAGCAATTTATAGATGACCGTTCCAAGGCGGTGCTTATGTTGTCATTGTTCGTCGGCGTTCAATGAGTACAGTCAACTCTCGATAAACAAAAGTCAAATTTTATTCCAAACTACTGATATCTGGTCCAAGAAAATTTACTTTGTGATATCAGTAGTTTGAGATAAGAACATTTGAAAAGTAAAGAAAAACTGTATTTATGTCCTTACTATATTCTTTGATAAGAGAGGGTACTTTGAGATAGCAGTGCTCGAGATATCGGGAGTTGATTGTATGTACTTTTTGTACATTATTTACAATAACCTTGTGATCACCTGCTGTGAAAGAGTTGACCTCTTGGCTCTTCGCTTTTCTTGATTTGCTTTGGGCGTCGTCTTTATGTTTTTCCTTTCCTTTCATTTTTTGTTTTTGTTTTAGGATAGGCTGTGGTAACCGATTGCATCGGTTCCTGATCGTTGCCTGCTCATCTACTTTTCTGTATCAGGGATTTTGTGTTTATTTTCGCCAGCCTCCAAAACTGTCCAAGAGTTTCGTTTAACCTCTATAGTCAAATCAAAGTCTATATGATCCACATTTTCTCACTCGGTGGCTCCAATCTTTCTGTAATTTGGTCGTAAAGGTTTAGTTTACTATAATCAGGGGTTTTTGTTGATTTTTGCTAGCCTTCATGTCTCAAAATTTCTTTTCAACTCTATTGTGACAATTTTAAGATCTTTTAGACCAAACATTTTCTCACTGACTTCAATCTTTCTCCGGTTTAGCAGGAACTGTTTAACTGCACTCCATCTTCCATTTCCTACCGGACCAAGTTCATAAGACGTATCAAATACTTGTCTGCAGGCCACAAACTAGTACAAAGGTCTCTTCAGGGGCTTTGCGAGTCAAATTCTCTCAAACATCCACTGGGCCACCCCTTCAACTGTATACATAGGTCCCACCTCGTTAGTGCTTTATCCGCTTCATCACCTGTGTAAACTGTCCAAGAGTTTCGTTTAACATCTATAGTCAAATCAAGGTCTATATGATCCACATTTTCTCACTCAGTGACTCCAATCTTTCTGTGATTTGGTCGTAAAAGCTTAAATTTTTGTTGATTATTGCTAGCCTTCAAAATTGTCTCAGAGTTTCTTTTCAACTCTATAGTGACAAATCTAAGGTCTTTTAGACCAAATATTTTCTCACTGATTTCAATCTTTCTCCAGTTTGGCTGAAAAAGTTTAACTGCACCCAATCTTCCATTTCCTACCGGACCATGTTCATAGGACGTAACAAATACTTGCCTGCAGGCCACAAACTGGGACAAGGGCCTCTACAGAGGCGTTGCGAGTCAAATTCTCTCAAACCTCCACTGGGCCACCCCTTCAATTGTATAACGTGGGTCCCACCTTGTTAGGGGTTTATCTGCTCCATCACCTGTTTATGCTGGAAGTCACTCTCTCCATGGGTTCGAATTTAGCATTCTCTTATTTCATTCATAGTTAAATCATGCAGATGTTCATCTTCGTATCTTCTGAATATGAGCTTCCAAATGAAGAAAGATAACTTACGACGTGAGAAAACACCGAATTCTTAGGCGGACTGTGCATTTTCTATGAGCAAATATAGTTTTTGCTGTGTAGTCTTTACCTTTCTAGGGACAAGATATTTTGAGGCAAACAGAAAAATTCAGATCAGACTGTGCATGCACAGTCTGATCTTAATATTTCCCGTTTGCACATGCGCATGAGATACAGTTTCTCTACTTTGGGCTTATATCTATCTGGAAGACAAACCTGCAAAGATATATCAAATATTAGTATATGAATATGAAAATTGATAATCTGTGGAGATGAGGGAATGGTATATTTTGAGGATTTCGCAGCGGGATGGGAATAAATCGGTATTATGTCGAAGAAATTCATTGAGAATCTTGATAAATTCATTAAATTGTATTTTATCTGCCTCACTGCATGATGATTAAAAGATTCAAATACGATAGTGAATTATGAATGATATATAGAAAAGATTACTGTACTTTAATATCCATATATATTTTATACATCTGTTAAATATTACTTACGAATATCAGGAGGCCACATCTACAGGATGGTCCGTAGTACATATCTTTTTACCAGAGAAGCTGAAATATTTTGCCTTTTTGTATGTGGTGTCCAGCTAAAAAAGATAGAAATAATAGTTAACTTGATATTAGATGCAACTGAACGTTTCAACGTCATTTTATTCATCAAAATTTAATTTTACCTACATAATGTCATTTTAAACATTGTTCGGCTACAATCTATTTTTCTGTTTATTTTTTTCGGTCGCAAATTTGCCAACGACTGAAGACTGTCCAGTTAATAGAATTCAACTTGTCATTTACTAAAGTATGAACGTAAAATGTCTTGTAATTCAGTGAAAAAGGCGTCGACAAATGTTGCCTATACAAACGTTTGGTATTTAAATAATGCTTCAATGGCTGAAACTCGAATGGTATTTCACATTTTTTTAAATTGCTATTAACATGCTCCGTTTTATTGGGCAGTCTTTTAAAAGTAAGACAGCACACATTTCTGTGATTTCAATAGTTGGCTTCAACATCTCTTATTGTGGGTCACATAATAATAGTCAACTAAAGTCGGTGATAACTTGGTTATATGTATAGTGTTTTTGAAACACTCCATATTGTTCTTAAACGCTTTACGGATACAGATACAGATACAAATTTTATTTAAAGTCGGATGTGTTTACATAACAAGTAACATTAGCTATGAATAGCTATTAGACCGACTAACATATAAAATAAACATGTGCATTATAAGAGACTATATCAATATTTTCAATTTTACATGCATGGATCATGTAAGACCTGTAAGAGAGATAAGATAAGACAGTAGTGTATACATATAAAACATATAAGACATATAAAGGATACTAAAACAGTACATGCTCAAACTGATATGTAAGTGTTATATTATTACTGTGCTCGGCAAGGGCCTGATCAGAATAAGTATGCTACGACATTGTGCTAGATTGTGGCGCTTCGCGAGTGGCAGCTCAATTACTGAACATCAGGCTCCACCCCCCCCCCCCCCCCCCCCCCCATCCAGCCAATGTTCGAGATCAGACCCAAGCCCAGCAAACTAAAACATATTCTACCTTTGCAACATGCCTTTTATCCTAGTGTAAATACGAAAAAACGAAATTATTTATGCATCAAGTGTCCCCGCAGAACATACAAGCTACAAGAAGAGGACCCTTGATCCGAAAGCGAAAGTGGAAAAAGACAAGAAGCAAAGATAGATCTACCGATATCAACTAGAAAAGCACATAAAGCAAAGATAATCGCACAAGTTAATAAAGCAAAGCACAACTAAACTAGCAAGCACATAAATCATAGATTAACAAGGAGCAACTAAAAGCACTAAATCATACAGATACAATTAAAGCACTGAAATATCAAATAAACCAAACACAAATAGGATTAGGAAAATTGTTTAAAAGCATGCAGAAGGCTAAGATGCAGAACAAAAAGAGCAGACACAGCCCCCTCCATTCCACGCTTTCTCCTCACTTTGCTTTCAAATTGTTTTCCTCACCTTTTATCAGTTTTCAAACCAAGTTTCATATCGAAAAATCCTATTCATTTCCAGACTCTTCGTTGACATCCACTTTGGTATCCGATATTGTAATAAGTCTATATCAACCTTCGGAGTTCGTTCTATCCACTTCGGTAACCGATATAGTGATGAGTCAGTCCTCTTTGGTCTATATCAACCTTCGAAGTTTTTGCATTTTCTCAAAACGTTTGCTAAACTTTGAAACAGTTTGGGCTGCTTTGTTTAAAAACGATTCCTGTATATCACTTTTCATTGCTTTTTTATCATGAGTATTTACAAAGGAATATGATAATGCTTTGGGACTGACACAATCAAACTTCACATCCTATCTACAAGACCAAATGTGTGGAAAAAACAGTACATGGCAATACTACATACACCACAACACCTGTATCTAAATGAACAAGTAAACAGTCTTTTGGCCATCAAGCTGGCTGTTATATGACAAACTAATTGTTGTAGTTAACAGAAAAGTATAGAAAACAAAGAAATTTTATATGTTTGTGATTTTCGTCACTAAGGCATATGTTTATTCATTCAGACATTCTTCATTGGTTCTGAGATTGTGAACTGAAAACCAATCTTCAGTCAGAGCAGTAATTTACGAGATACACCTCTTCAAATAATTCCTTAAATTTTCTACGGTTCAGTATGTCTTTGTCTTGTTGATGCGCGCTCATGGAGGTTGGCGTGACTGGGTCAGGCAGGAACTCGTTCGGATACCAGTATCTAGTCTGGCACTTACGCCTGACTTGATGTGGTTTATAACCATTTTTTCTGAGAATCCACAAAAAGACAAAATGCTTTCGCCTTCTCGACCTGAGGACCTTAGGACGTGTAGCAATATACATACGTTCTCATCGTTTAAACTGTAATTTTAACCAAACTCTTCTAGCACGTTTGTGTGTACGATTGTCATGTTGTTGTGTTTTTTTTTTTTTTTTTTTTTTTTTTTTTTTTTGCCCCTGCATGTCCTTGTATTTTCTCCTTAATCGTTTCGATAACAGACCATTATCTTCAACCAAATGTTATTTTGCAGTAGTTTGTCTATTATCTTCTCTTGGTTTTGCAATGATCAGATCAATAACTTATGCATCTTCAGCCAATTTTTCTGAATAATTTATATATTTTCATACGCATAAGTATGTCGCTGATCAATATTTTGTTCCAAATAGACTCCTCTCCTGAATCATATCAATAACGTATTTTCCGAAGAGTTTTTATTTCCGGACAATAGTGTACTGTATAGTCGCAGGTAGTTATTTTTGTCAGCTCTGTCAATGCTAGTTAAAAAGATATTAAATTATTAAGTCGAAAGAAATCATTTAGATCGAAAATTTTGTGTCTCAGTTTGAGTTATTGTTTTGCTGATAAATACACCTCGACAAAAGTTTACCATATTTCAGTTTCTCGGGGGTGTTGTTACACATCCTGCAGAATATTAAACAATATAATTTATTGACTTGGAAAGACAGTATGCATAGGCATATGCCTGTTTACATTTTTATGTCCAAACGCATAGTTTTGTGCAGTTTGGCGTGTGAGTTTGTAATGCATTTTCCTGGTTAAACACTGTCTATTGTTGTGTTTTATTTTCTGGTTTTGTATTATTTTTTTCAATTCTAATTTTCTGCATACAAAAAGCCGGGTACGTATAAATTCGTGCTACATCAGATAAGATACAATCTGACTGACTGTTTCATAAAACGTTCGAAGTTCCAGTATCAATGACTACCGATTTCCGTCAGACAGAAATGATAAGAATTTACAGAAAAATTGCACAATCGATCATCTTGGAAAGAACTTTGGACAAGTTTGCCTGTAACGTCCGAATATGAAATGACATGACCACAATCAATGTGCGCATTAAAATTTAACATTTCGGCCGTATAGACTATGCATGTTTGGTGAAGATGGTGTAAAATTTGGTCATGTTTTGGACACAGGTTTTTAAAGGGTCGATAATGCCATTGAAATACTATGGTCTCAACTTTTGGCTGTGTGTACCCAAATAACTGCTGAGTTTCAAAAGTCCAGTGCCTTGGCATCTTCTTGTAGCTTTATGACATCGGATAAACTTTCTGACACATCAAAAGTCCTATGTATGAGTTATATCTACTGCTTTGCTCACATTAATTATGCTAAACTTTTGGCGAAGTGTATATTTCAATCTTCTCCATATCGTTTTGTAAGTTTAACGTTATATTGTCTTACTTATGAAGAAACCTGTTTATTCCGAAAGCATGGATAATCAAGTAGAAATCTCAACTGTGTCATTATTATTTTTTCAACAAACATTTGTTTTAGGCATTGATTCCCTATTTTGTAGTCTTGACATTCATTTATTCCAGGTTCCTACACTTGTTTGCCTCTTTTCAGTCTTATATATACTTTCAAACTGAGAACACGATGCATGACAGTTTAGAGTGAGGTTTGTTTACTCCCTTTTCCTTTGTTTCCTTTACCGTGTAGACTGTATGACTAGCCCACTCCCTTCTCGCATACATACACGATACTCACTAAATCCATGTTTGTCTCCATTTAATATTACCATCATCGTCTTCCCGGGTTCAGCCAGCCAAACACTGTACAGCACCTTCTAACGTCCTTTTCCTTTACATACAAAATAGAAGATAATGTCGTTACTGCTTTCGTCAAAATTTGTAAAGAACTTTATCATATGACGTCAAATCTGAGAGTGTTATAAAGCCATGCATTAAAAACGATAATCAACTAGTGGATTAAATATGCAAATTGCGTCGTAACGTTATGCGTTGACATCCATAAAAAGCTTCGCGTTTTCTAATGGCGAAATCGTAACGTTTAGTGCAAATTTGCTAATAAAAAGAGATTTTTGTGTCATATGATAAATACAATCTTGCATTTGTGCTCCTGTATTATTGAATTTATTTAACTCGTTGGGGGAAAACCGATAAGATGCTCGGCATAGCCTCGCATCTTATCTTTTTCCCCAACTCGTTTAATAAATTCAATAATACATGAGCACTCATGTAAGATCCTCTATATGATGTTCTTCTCAAATGTCAGATTCTGGTTAATGGTAGAGTTGGCAACACGGAAGATTCAAATGAAATGTGCCTCTAATCAAGTAGCTCAAGATAGATAAATAGGAGACACGGGTGGTAAACCTAGGAACTACCACGAAATTGTGTTAACGTAATTTTGTTCCCAAGCCACATACGGGACATAACGGGGTAGTTTCCAGGCCGAAAAATTGATAAACAAAGGTTGGTGTCATTTTGGTTTTTGTTTTATTTTACTACTAAGAACGAACAATGGTGAAATCGGCCAATATGGTTCCGTGTAAATATGTCTCAGCATCCCCTCTAGCCCCAAATTTTATATGAAAAGTTATTTTCTTTCTTTAGATTTTTGTTTCCCCACTGAGCATCGGACCAACTTTCCCCAACGTACAGTGCCAGTTCGAAGGATTTTAGCCCGTATCTGTCAAATTAAATTGAACGTGATATCATTTGCCGATGAAAATGATAAAAAGACCCTTAATAAACGTTGCTACACAGAAGAAAATCCGATCGTTTACTCGTAAAAGATTCATGCCCCGTTTGTCCTGTGTGGTAGTTTCCAGCGCATCGTGGTAGTTAAAATGCTATCGTGGTAGTTGCCAAGACTATGTAGTAGTTTCCATCAACAGATTTTTCGCTCGCGTTTAAGAATCGCCAATACTAGTGCACCTATCAATATTTTCTCTCAGGGAGGGGGGGGGGGGAGTGGATACCATGGGGATTAGACAGCCAAAAAATCCCAACCCATGGGAATTAATTAGATAGAACACATAAAACGGGGTTGTGACATTTGATACATTTCTGGAAGTTCTAAATTAGATTTTATAACAAATTTGATGGCCCACCAAAGGAATTTGTGACACCACATATTTGCTTATGGGTAGGGAATTGGAGCGAAAGTTTTCAAAATTGTCTTATTCCCCATGGGTATCCCGCCGCCTCCCTCTGGGGGGAAAACATTGATAGGTGCATTGGGACCAGTCGTGACTCAATTTTATAATTGATATGCGTTTCACTGAAAGAAATAATACCAATAAAACTAAGAGCTTATACAGTTGTAAGAAGCAGCCCCTTAAAATGGCAGGCTAAGACTACTGGCCGAAAGTATTGCTAGTATTTGCGCTTCAGAAAAAAGGGGATAGCCTCGGGTTGCGCGCCGTCGAAATATCGCAAACCACCATAAACCACCGCAAACCACCCCAAACCACCGCAAACCACCTTTTTTTATATATGATAACAATGGAAAAGGGTGAAAATGAATGTGAAAGTGCTAGAATAAGAGCACCTCAGACACTACGATTCGCTAGTATTGGTATTGAGGGTGATGGAAAATTATAGGCGGACGAGGCTGCTATTACATCTATAGATAATGAGATAGCTATAGATCAAGAAAGATTGTATAAAGTATGGTAGGTTGTTAATTTTTTACAATTTGAACTTCATTACCCAGGGAGAGGGGGTACTCTGAATATAAGTATATAGAAAATCTTAACTTTAGGCTAAAGAGACAGGGCGAAGTTAAACCAGTATTTTGTTAACAGAAAATAGAACACTTATGCCTATACCAAGTAATACATTTTCATAGTGGTTTGCGGTGATCGGGGTGGTGATGCTGCTTATGGTACGTTGATCACCTAAAACATATTCTATATTCTCCTTATATCAGGAAACCTATTTCAAAAGTGATTTACGGTGGTTTGGGGTGGTTTGCGGTGGTTTGCAGTGGTTTGCGGTAATTCGAGGGTCCCTCGGGTTGGGTCACTTTTTATATACATGTGAGTGCCACGATGAACGGGCATGTTATATGATAATTATAAGGCACGTTTATTCAACAACAAATTAGCTATTTGAATATCCCTTCTTTTCATTCTTCTCATCATTTCAATAGCCCACTAAATTTAAAATTCAGGCAGTCGACAAATTTTATCCGACAAAAGGTTGTTTGAAAAGGTCTTTGTATGAATAAGAGGGGTATTCAAGGTTCGGCCCGAACACCCCGTCTTTAAAAATTTGAAGTAGCCCCTGAGTAGTGAACATCTGCTGATGGGAACTACTACTAAAATCCTACAAAGTCTTGGCAACCACCACGATAGCATTTTAACTACCACGGTGAGCTGGAAACTACCACACAGGACAAACGGGGCCTGAATCTTTTACGAGTAAACTCTTGGCTTCTGTTTTCTATGCAGGAACGTTTAGTAAGGGTCTTTGTATCATTTTCATCGGCAAATGATATCAAATTCAATATAATTTGATGGATACGAGCTCAATTCCTTCGAATTGGCACTGTACTTTATGGAAAATTGACCCGATACTCAGTGCGACGCAAAAATCTAAAGAAAGAAAATAACTTTTCATATAAAATTTGGGGCTAGAGGGGACGCTGAGACATATTTACACGGAACCATATTGGCCGATTTCACCATTGTTCGTTCTTAGTAGTAAAATAAAACAAAAACCAAAATGACACCAACCTTTGTTTATCAATTTTTCGGCCTGGAAACTACCCCGTTATGTCCCGTATGTGGCTTGGGAACAAAATTACGTTAACACAATTTTGTGGTAGTTCCTAGGTTTACCACCCGTGGGAGAAGAACAAATAAAATAACAACGAATATTTGCGAAGCACCCTTTATGCCAGTCGTGGCCTATTACCCGAATGTTATGTCATTTCAAAGAAAACAGAAGTTAAATTATATCTCTGTGAATGAAACTTCAAAAAGTGCTGAGGAAACTTCGCTGGATGCTGACCATCTGTGAAAAACATTCAAAACAGAGAATAAACACTCAGAAGAAAGTAATGCGATAAAACAAAAATGATCAGCAGTATAAAAACCGTCATCGCAATGTTTTATTTGACATTTATATTATTTCTAAACATAAGCCTTCGTTGAAATAACATTCATTATCGCATCTTTTATAGCAGACAATGTTGAGTTAATATCTGCAAAACCATTTAACTTGACTGTCAATGTATCGAAATTAGAAAGGTAGAACATCCATGATCCGCAATACAATCGTATGTCTTCGTAGGCATTATGTATAAACCACGGGTGACCAGAGATTATCCTTTTAGAAAAGCTTTATCTTGTTATAGACTGTGACAGAATGGTTTAGATGAGTTGCTGTCTTGCGGCGAGAGGAAATTAAAACCATTCTACTATTCTGAGCTTATGGAACAGTTCCGATATTTTCGAGAGACAAAATATATTTATTTGTCCGGCTCCTATTTTTGCAGTTATTATATAATCGCTTTAAATGGAAAGTTAATGACTTTATTCGCGTAATTGTCAACATAAAATCTACATTATGGACTTTAAACGATTTTTATTTTGCAGCGATATGGTATTACAAACTATGGATTGCATTCTTTTTAATAAAATCTGCTAAAAGTGTGCACTTCTGTAAAGCTAGTCGACTGCTAGTCGACTGCTTACTTGGGGTGGTCGGGTGGTGCGATGGTGCTGTGTGTAACATCCAGAGCCGGGGCATCCTACTGATTTGGAACATTGTAGGGCAAGGGCCTACTGTGCTTGCAGTGGGTGCGTGAGGGGGGGGGGGGGTAGTTTGGACCTTTATCTCTCTATCGTTTCTCCTCTCTCTCCCTCTCTGGGAGACGGCCCGATATAGACTGAAATACTGTCTTAAAGGGCCGTTAAACCAAAATCAATCAATCAATCAAACGACTGCTTACTTTCAGTTTCTTTTCTGACTCTTGACTGGCTACCATTTGAGGGGTGGTTCGAACCTATATCAAAACAATTTTAATTGAATTCTTATGAATAACGCCATTATCATTATCAGAAGTAGTAGTGGTATTGAAGCATTTTACAAGTTGTTTGTACAATTGTTATAATTAATGACATATATATGGGCATACGGTGTGTCGACAGCTATTAATGGCCCTATTATAAGACCGGGTCTTCTGTCCTGTTATTACCTATATGGGACGGGGTATAAACGGTAACTTACAGAAAAGTAAAGTATAAGGATAAGTTATGTAAGGTGCAACATTCAGGTTCCCACACCCAATGTCAAGGACAAAACACAGTTTGGTAAGTGGTTGAATTAAGTCCCCATGAATCTTCTTAAACTTCCAAAGTGCATTAAAAAGTAAAACGAAATGAGAATGTATGCCATGTGCAAGACTCAGGTTCCATGCCCAAGGTCAATGTCACAACCAGGGCTCAAAGGTCAGTATAAGGGGCCTTTGGATGGGGCATTTGTTATACACTGTAACATTTCTTGTTCTGGTGTGTTCTTGCTTCCAGAGGATCTTCCTTCAGAATTTATTAACCCATAGCATTCTGGATATTTTTGTCGTCTGCTGAAATTGTCGTCTGCATCAAAAATCAAGAATATTTTGACAATTGGTCTGACTAACTCTTGTACATGTAGAAATGATGTCTAGGCAGCAAACAGTTTGGATCTCATATCAGGCCCCACGTTTGTGGGGCCTTATCTGGATCCAAACTGTTTGCCCAGATACCCCTTAAGGGGTATCCCGAATGGAATGGGATAAATGAGCCGCGACACAACAAAACTAAGTACATGTGCGCCCAGCGAAGACTTCAATCAGCCTTGGTACCCGGGCCAATCTGATCAGTCTTCGCTGAGCGATTAAAGGGTAGCCAAGGGTCTAAGCTAGCTCCATGTGCACAGTAAAGTGGCTGATCAGACTGGGCGGATGCCCAGGCTGATCTGAGTCTTTGCTGGGCGCATATACCACTTTGTTGGTTTTATCATGTCGCGGCTTAAACGCATTTTTATGATCCAGTGATCCAATATTAGCAGAAAATGCACATTCAAGCGAAACACGTTTATAGAACCGCAAATGTCGAACTTGATTATCTCAGAATCGCTTAATTCTCGGAACTGCTATCTTTAAGTAGCCGGAAACATAACCGGCGCTACGGTGAACTATTTGATGTTAAATTCTTAAATCTCATAAAGATAAAACTAAAAGTAATGGAAAGGTAGGGGCAATTATAGGTGCCCAATTTCTTAATGTTTCTTTTTGAATACTTAACCTCCCGTGGGAAAGGGAAAATTCCTTATCATCTGAGCTGTCAATGTCCGAGGAGATCTCATCCATATATCACTTGCAATTATTAGTACTCATTATTCTATATCAGCCGCGAGTTTAAAAGCCGAAACAGACACTATTTTTATTTCATGGTCCCGGGTATCAAGTGGATATTCGCGCCAGGGGTTGGGGGCATTTCAGGATTTGAGCTGAATCTGTTGAAAGCACGCCAGCAGGTGGAATGGTTTTAATGTCCATCTTAATATAGTTTATTATTATCGCAACATAAAAGGCGGGGGATAAAGGTATTAATATTATGGCCGTAGACATATTATATATAGATTTTATAATGTGGCGAAACTAGAAACAGGTTAAGATAAAAGCTAAATGTTTGTATAATTACAAAAAGAATCTGAAGCATGGAGAACACGTTACTCTGGAGTCTAAAATCCATACATCATAAATAAAACATGAGTACATAACACATCTTGGACGCATTATGTTTTTTATATACAAGAGCAAAGCTGGGGTATCTATCTATCTATCTATCTATCTATCTATCTATTAAAGATGCGTAGACTTATAAAGGATGTCGTTTCTTTTAAGGTATTGAATGCACAAACAATATGTTGGTGGCTTCTATTCAGATTCTTAGTTGGTGCGTGCATGTTTCCGCTGATTTTAAAATTATATTTAGTTAAACAGTAACGATAAAAATAAAAACAATAAACTGAGCTAGAATGTGTCCATAGGACACGGATGCCCCCGCCTAGTGCCCTAAGTAAGATGGCGCCTTGTTTAAGGTACTGGCACTTGTATGATAAATTGGTTCACAAAGGCAGACTTGTGTGGTACATGTTTTATTGTTTTCCTTATGCAGATGTATTGTGCTTCTCGGATCAAGAGAAGTGAGTGCGTGTGTTTGTGTGTGTGTGTGTGTGGGGGGGGGGGGGGGCTGGTTGGAGGGGGTGTCATGACTGTGATATGTGATAACATTCTGTATCTTATCACAGAAGTGGACGCCATGCCACTTTCCAAAAGAAATAACCCGGAAACAAGTAACTTTTCAAAAACAAACAAACGAAACCATTTTTATATGAAATGAAGTTGAAAAAGGGCCAAATCTGCAAAAGTAATTGGCGGATTTTACCCTAAATTAAAGCTGGCCTGTATTTTATAATTATACATCTGTGTATAAAATATGAATCCAGTACATTAACCTTTTCAAAAGATAATGAACGGAAACCATTTTTTTTTTACAAAATAAAGTCGAAAAAGGGCCATAACTCCCATAATAATCGACGGAAATTACCCTAAATCGAACTTGATCTGTATTTAATGATTACATACATGTGTGTAAAACAGGAATCTAATACACTAATATTTTCAAAAGATAATGAACAGAAACCAGCTTTTCATACAAAATGAAGTCGAAAAAGGGCCATAACTCCCACAATAATATACGGATTTTACCCAAAATCGAACTTGACCTGTATTTTATGATTATATACCTGTGTATAAAATATGAATTCAATACACCAATATTTTCAAAAGATAATGAACGGAAACCAGTTTTTCATACAAAATGAAGTCGAAAAAGGGCCATACCTCCCACAATGATAGACGAATTTTACCCAACATCATACTTGACCTGCATCTTATAATTATATACCTGTGTATAAAATATGAATTCAATATACGAATGTTTTCAAAAGATATCGAACGGAAACCATTTTTTCATACAAAATGAAGTCGAAAAAGGGCCATAACTCCCACAATGATAAACGGAATTTACCCAACATCGAACTTGACTTGTATTTTATTATTATATACCTGTGTATAAAATATGAATTCAATGCATCAATGTTTCCAAAAGATATCGAACGGAAACCATTTTTTATTTGACGTACGTACGTACAGGGCAGGACAGGACAGAACAGGACGTACGTACGGACAGCGGTGATACTATTTGCCCCCCCCCCCCGCCCCCATTTTATGTTTCATGTTTAGTGTTTTGTAAAATATGACAACATGGGCAAGCGTTTATTTTTAACATTTGAAAATTGCCAAGTGAAATCCATCGACCGATGTATTGCCTAGAAATGGATTTCAATTTAAAAAGACGTAGGTCAGATGCTTGACAGGCAAAAGAAACGATTTGTACTAATATGCGGTAGCAATAGATAATTCATTTTCGGCATTGGCTGCAGGCACTGGTGCGTTGCCCTGATGCATTGCCTTCTAAATGTACAACGCAACGTAGAAAGTCTCGTTTTATCATATGACGTCGCTGTTATTCAGTGGATAAAGTCGTGTCATAAAAACCGTATGACCACACGTGTAATAACACTTTGGCGCGTACACGTAACGTCATTGACAACGTTCATGTCGATAATGCGTTTTCTCGCTGAAATAATGTTCAGTTTGAAGGCATTAAAATCCTATTTTAAAGGGTCATATGATAAACAGAATCTTACACGAGTTGTCATTTCATATGAAATTTATGAAACTCGCCGAAGGCTAGTTTCATAAATTTCATATGAAGTGACAACTCGTGTAAGATCCTCTATATCTCGTATGCGAACACCAAAACTCGATTCAGTCCATGCATCTTGTCTAAAACAAGTTTTACTTGCAATTGATAATATGACGTTCTAAAAAAACTCTAGACACCGCTGTAATCTTTGAAAATTAAGAACATTACAAACCTGTGTCACATTTGAAACTTCTGATTCCATCTTCCCGCCAGTTTCGCCTGTCAGTAGACACGTCAAATCCGTCCGCAATCAACCTAAGATAAATGTGAAATTAACCACAAAATCGTCTAATTAAATCATCAGATTAGTTATAAATACTGATTTGTTGGCTTTATTTCTCGGTGCAGAAAGATGACCACATGATGCTTATTAAATCGCGAGACGTTAATTGGTGTAAATTGTAGCCATCTTGAAAGTGACATGTTTAGTCTCTTTATGATATTTTTGTCAACACTTATGAATGACAGTTTTGTTTGAAATGCAATGGACACTTGAGCATATTTAGGGATTAATTTATTCGATGCCACTAAGGGTCAGCATTGTTTGCATAACTGTCTGGTCAATTTCCAATCGTTGATTTCTGTTAATGAATCAGGGTCTCCTAAACTTGCTGCGTTTGGTGTAAAATTTAACCTGATGTAAAAGATAAGATCGTAGTAATTTTGTTGTTACATACGGGCCGCATATAGAGATACACATATATAGCATTTTGGTCAGTCTAATCAGCGCATGGGCAACTCGATTATACCATAAATCTGAAATGCGTGGCTTGATTTAGGCGTGCACGCCTCGAGTTTACAAACGAGTGAGCTTGATGTACACGCGTGTTATACGAGAGTAGGTCATTTCAAATTTGCTTATATGAGCAGTATGAAGAGAAGAGACGAAATGACACAAACCAGCCAAAGCATATTCTGATGAAACTATAGTATGAAACATGGTTTCCGTTCCTATATCAAGCTTTCGTTAATAAACCGCTAAAATGTTAGAACGCTATTGTATTCGACTTAGATGTATGTAGAGCACATTACTACAAACGTTCAGCTTTGCAAGAGATATAGTGATGGGACTATCTCAAAACTCCTGAGAGTGACCAAACCGAAGTTTCGGATTTACCACTTCGCGAAGTTTTGTTATAACAGCTTTACTTGAAAGAAAGTAGTGTGCACAAAGGACCTGGTATGATAAGGCCCATATTTGGCCCCCAGAAAACTCATTTTTCAAACGTTCTATTTCGATAATAAAAATGTATTCATAGGAAAGTTCAAGCCTTGAATGTAATAGTTTAAAACAAAATTAACCAGATCTTGCATCATATTTGTGTTTTTTGTCTTGAACATACTCAAACCCCCAGCGGATTCTGCCGAAAATAATGAATTTGGTAGCCTTTGCGGCTTTCAAAATATATGAGCCCAGCCTCCAGCACATTTTATATTCTGTATACAGACAAAATTTTAATATATTTACATGCCATGCAAATATTGAATGTGCTGGAGACCGGGCAGTATGTTTATTTTTAACTTTTTGTTACCAAACTGGCAGCGTTTGGAACAGTTTCCCTGTTTTCTCAACATAAAAACACCCATATCTCTGCTCATAGACAAAATAAACATATGTTGTGGGTATTCATTTTCTTAGTTGGAAAACAAGGAATAATTTGGTCCACATTTCATTTTGATCTGCTGGAATTTTTGGTTAGCGGTTGTGGGCTTGCAGCTTGAGTGGGTGGGGTACCTGGAGAGGTCATGTGCAGTGCACAGGTAATTAGCAGTGCGATCTAACGTTTTAGCATTTCATCATAAGCCTATTATTAAGAGCTTTCAAAAGCTATTGTAACTGACTTATCTCTTTAAAGGAAAATGTGTTGAAGTCAAATTTTGTTAAGAATTTCCTTCAAATTATTGAAACAACATAGGAATGTCAGAAATCATGTAATTCTGAGAATTAACAAAGATGAAACATATTATTTCTACTTGATCCCACACGCACAAATAATAAGCAATAGAAACCATGCAATTTTAAGAGAATGTGAATATGGGGTCAAAAAGTGCCTTTATCACAGGCGTACCATGTCCTTTGCCGTCTATACATATGAGTCGAATAGAGTGAAATTAAAGGTAGGTTCCTGCGCTAGCGATGTCAATTATGTCCACAAAATAATTTCGTCTTTTTCTGAGCAGTATTGAATTCTCTTATTTTTCTGAATTTGTTGCTACTGAGAAACTCGCCAGATGTTGAAGAAAATAGTCGTTTTCCCTTTTGGTTTATTTTCTTTCGTTGGAATTCCAGTTCTAAAAATAACTATGTTTATTATGTCTATAAGTGCGCAATTTCTGATGCCATTCTCCAAAGGTCAATTTTCCCCTTGACATGAGCTCTCCTAGAGGTCCTGGCATGGCGGATGGGTTAAACTATCCCAAAATGCAATGCAGCATGACATCAGCTGCGTTATCTATTTTTGGCGCGAACTAAAATAGCCCTAACTGGTGAGCGAAGGTTAGGAAATCCCTTGCAAAACAACTTTTCTAATATTTTTTTGATTTACACTTTTTAGTGAAACTTATTCATTCCCTTTTATAAGTGCTGTCCAACAAAGTTCATCAAAATTATGATGCATTCCAAAGTACAGGAACCTACCTTTAAGCGTCTACAAGGTGTTATAAAAGGTTAAGATACATGTCTCTCCGAGAAAATGCACGAAGCTGATAGAAAGATAGATGGTTTGTGCATGTTGTAAGGTCCTTTTTTCTGTGGCTGCCTCATTTCGACGGATATAGGAAGTAAGACTAGTTCCCTCCTTTGATACTTTACGCTGCTAGAGGGCTAGTTTAATCGGAAGCAAGAATATCCGATCAAAATATCTAAGATGAAAAAGCCATCACTTGTTTCTGTCTTTGTCATTGCCCTTTTACGCGCATAGCTGTGGTTCAAGACTAGTCTTTGAAATTCTTATCAAAATCTTCATGTGGTTATGCTGAGCGCATCCAAAGAAATTCTTTCTGACTGTTCCAAAAGCATTTTATGCCACACAGAGAACATTGAATAAGCAATTAAATGTATCAATGGTACTGGCAAGGCAATCATACGTACCTGTATCCAAGAAAACATTATTCTCTAACAATTATTAAACAATGAAGTATTTTTATATGAACTTAATTGTACTTCACTGCTCAAAATATTTAAAGGAGACTGTATATTACTATCATATGACGTCGCTGTTAATCAGTGGGATAACGTCGTGTCATAAAATTCGTATGACCACACGTGTAATAACACTTTGACGCGTACACGTAACGTCATTGACAACGTCCGTGTCAACAATGCCTTTTCTTATTAAAACATTGTTCATTTTGAAGGCGATAAAACCCCATTTTAGGGTCATATGATAAACAGAATCTTACACTCGTGGTCATTTCATATGAAATTAATGAAACTCGCCAAAGGCTCGTTTCATAAATTTCATATGAAATGACAACGAGTGTAAGATCCTCACCGTCAAAACTAATAAATAAGTGAGGCATCAATATCTATTTACAGACGTTTGTGCCAAACATGTTTATTAGCGCTGATGCTTAGACGCTCTGCACAGTGCTCCTTAAAATATTTTGAGCATTGCACTGTTTTATACTGTAATATTTACACTTGCCACTGACTTCCCATAGGCCGGGCCGCGTAGCGCAATCGGTAGGGCACCTGACTCATAAGCCAGAGGTCCCGGGTTCGATACCCGGTCTGGCCACATACTTTTGTTTCTCCTTCCGCTGATTCAAGAAGGGCAGTTGTCAGTTACTGGTGAAAGTATGTGCACTTAGTTAACCACTTAGGAGGTCTAAGCTTGCCCAGGAATAGTATGGTTAGGTTAACTGACCGTCCCGACATGACCATAGCTGTTCAAATCAATCATATCAATCAATCTGACTTCCCATAGTTTAACCTTTTAGAGCAGCTCTCTTCATACACCGATAAACGACAATTGATCATGTGACGTTGTCGTCAAGCAACGTCTAAGGTAAATAAACGTCTTGATTGGTCTACGTAACGTTCGATTTACGCCACGTTATGGCGATGGCTGTTTACCGTCATGGTCGAACACGTCGATACTAACTTTTCTTCCGGACCCACAGTTTGTATATTCTACAGTAAATGAACACGAAAAGGAAGAGTCTCGAAATAAAGTGTAAATATAAGAATAAAAAAAAATGATTTTTCAGCGTTCATCGTGTGAAGAAGCCAGTGGTCGTCGCTAAAGCTTCGCGCTTCGTGGAATTTTAGCTCCACCCACTGGTGAACGCTGGTGAACTGATAAACACTCACCCACTGGTGAGTGCGGTGAACGCTGAAAAATCACCTTTCAATTCTTAAGTGATGTCACAAAGTTTCTCAAAGGCTTATAGAAAGGCACATGCTTAAAAGTAAGCTTGGCAATGTCGTCATAAGGAAGCAATACTAAACCATTTTGCTAGGAAATTCACAAAACATGAAGCAGCTAACAAGCTCAAACAACAACTAAAAGTACAAAGCTTTTTGCCCAACACATGACTATATAGTTCATTTTCTTTCATCTTGTATACTGTTCCATATAGAACATTGGAACAAATTTCCTTAGCAAGCTGTGTAGACCCAGATCAGATTGCACCTAAAAAGGAGCAGCCTGGTGTTTGCCAGTCCGCTTGCAAATTTCGACATGCCGCCGTATTGTTAAAATGGACTTGTTTTCACTTTAAAATTATTATACATCAGTAGTTACTGTGCCCCATTATTTAGCTAAATTAAGGTATTTATATTTTTGATTCTGTAAAGTGTACTGTAGAAATTACAGAAAACCACCATTAATCATGATAATTTGTACTAAATGACAGAATGGGTGGGCTTTTTGGGTTTGTTGTCGTAAGTAAGACATTAAGAAGCATTTCTCGTCTGCTTGTAATTTTCGTCTGTACATCAACACACGTAGGATCCTGAACAGAAGAATAATATTTTCATTACATAGATATAAAACGAACATCAAACTCAGTTATGCCAAAATGCCATGTCATGACCATAATGTACGAGGATGTCCAACTGAGTTGGAGAAGCTTACGACTGCCGTAAAGCAACACGATCCTTAGGTTCTTACGATGATAGCTGAACAAATCCGACAGACAGAACGACCGATTTACGATGTCGTTAAAAGACGAGTCGGGAACCATTATTATCAAGTATCGTGCTTAGAGTGACATCGGAACAGGATTTGACCATTTCATTATTACTGTAAAAGTGCTGTTGTTGTTGTTTTTTCGATCACTGTGCTATATATGATCGTTTCAACAAATATAATACACCAGCCTCAGTGCTAGTTGATCATGAAAAATGTCAATGGGCGAGTTATGGTGGTTTCCGGCGGAGTTATGGCACTTGTAAATGTACAAAAAGTGGTTTAGCCCACTGCATGCTTATTCTTCTGAGCGACAAACTGCTAGTGTAGAAAGTTTGCGGTAATGTGATTATGTTTGCTTTATAAAGTCCCGTTTCTGATATCTGTCAAATACAGAACACTTCTATGCACTGGCTAGAGCCAGTGTCAGCAGTCGAGAGTGACTACCCGTGAAAAATAATGCATCACTTATGTCTGAATACACCCAGTGGTGTGTTAGTGAAATGTTATACTAAAATACCAGCGGTTAACATCTTTCCAAACCAAAGGGCCAAGTAATTGAACTTTCAGGTTCAATATTTTGATCTATGCTATAGGTCGGGAAAACGTTGATATATCATTGAATAACCTTTATTTTTCAGAGATTTGGGGTCGGATGGGTGGCCAAGGCGGCGGAGGCATCGTAGAAATACAAAAGTGCACCATTTGGTCATTTTAGGCAATTTTACTATTTTTAGCACCTGATACAGCATCCCAGTCCTGTATGCACTACAGTGTTTGTTTAGAATGAAAATGAGCCGCGACACGAGAAAACCAACAAAGTAGTTGTGCGCCCATCTAAGCGCTTAAAGGGTAGCAAAGGGTCTATAAGCTACCTACATGCGACCAGCGAAGACTCTGATCAGACTGTGCGGATGCCCAGGCTGATCTGAGTCTGCGCTGGGCGCACAACCACTTTGTTGGTTTTGTCGTGTCGCGGCTCAAATGTTCATTGACAGAAAAGCACATGGAAGGCACCTGATTTTAAAGTTTGCACACGAAATCTGTCAAATTCATGTCATTTTCAAGGCTATATAGGCATTAGCATTGGTTGTATCTTTTCTCAGACTCAGACTGAGATATGTTATGGGTATTATGTTGCTTTCTTAGCCAAAGCTTTGGAATAAGATGGAGGTCAAATTAATTCGAATAAGCCATTTTTTATTTTTATTATCATTATTCATTTTTATTTATTTATTTATTCAGTTTGCACAATTGAGTGGGAAAAGTACTTGTTAGTGCTTGTATCTGATATGCCCTTGTGATGTATGGGGTATGACTGATATCCAATCGAAAGGTAGTTTCGAAATATGCATTTATTGAAACAAAACTCATAAAGCTATCTTTCTGCATTGGTTGGTTTTGTCGTGTCGCGGCTCATTTGATTTTTGCCAATGCAGCATACGAGCATCAAAGTTTGGAAAGTAAGGTTTATGGGCAACTTTCACGGAAAGCTACTAGGTCATTTTGATTTTGCCTTCATTCTCAATGTAGCAATGAAGGCCAACTTTTAAAGAAAAAGAAGTCGCTCCTCTTTTAGAGTAGACCCAACTTTAAAGAGCTACGTCATGGAGTTAAAGCAGACAGAAGTCGTTATTCCCCATTATAAAATTAAGTTGTATGATTCTTCATAATAAGCTCAAAACTGTAATCAACTCTCATACTTTCTCTTTTGCGCATATGAAGTTTTGTCACATCATTACGGCATGAATATTAGGCGATCGGCAACATAGGGGTAAACATGTGACTTAATTCCACATTCATACATACAAGTACAACGTGCCTTAAAGGGAAGCCTGGTTTGTCTTCTTTATGATGAGGTATGATGTAGGCTTCAAAAGTGGTGCAGATGATTGAAAAGGGTGCCTTATGCACCACACCCTAATTTTACTTAATGCATTTTTGTAGCTGTACCACTAATATACCTGTTGAAAACAGTTGCTAAAATGAAATATGTTTAACACAGAGTAAACCAAAAAGTTAAGAAACACTAGAAATATCATTTTAACGAATTTCATACTGAAAAAACAACAAAATATTTTTTATAGTATTGCACAGAAAAGGGTACCTTTCTCAATGAAGTTGTGCATAGGATAATATCTGCGAAGATATAGTACATGAACTCCAACTTACAATTTTTACTGATAAAACTGCCTTAATACTCATTTAAGAATGTGGACACCTTTTATATGAAACTTAGATATCTCTTACCTCTTGTAAGCAACTTATGAGCTAACATCAGCCTTGTGTATACAACCGAAACAAACGAATATGGCCATACTTTACACAGTCACATGCTAAGAACTAGGGGCCGTATTCATAAAACGACTTAAGTGGTTGCTAGGCTGTTGCTAAGGCTAAATTTCTTTGAAGGAGATTCCCTACGACTATGAAATTTGCTCTGGAGGAACAGTCTTACAAAGACTGTTCCTCCAGAGCAAATTTCATAGTTGTAGGGAATCTCCATTATAGATATTTAGCCTTAGCAACTGCATAGCAACGACTTAAGTGGCTTTATGAATACGGCCCCAGGTCTTAGTTATAGTTAAACTTCTATATTAGGTTTCTGCTTTGAAAACACCTTTAACTTGCTGTATATTGCGTTAGATCATATAAGTCAGGCATCATGTTTCTGCATTAGGTTTCTGCTTTGAAAACACCTTTAACTTGCCTTAGATCATATAAGTCATGCCATTATGACAACCTTCCGTGCCTTCGCAAGGGCATATAACTGTGCATGTAAGACCATTTGACTGACACATACAGTTCATTCCACATATATTTTCTCCACTACATTCACAGATTACTCCTGGGAAAAGTTCCCTTGATGATATAATATCTTCAATAAAAACTTCTTCAGATTCTACAATTTCTTCTTCTGATTCTACAATATCCTCAAGGCTCTGAGTGAGGTCATTTTTGCATTTGTCATCATCTTGGCATGGACAAATTTCAGTACATGGTAACTTATTAATTTCACATTCACATTTGCCACTGCAGATATTACGACCATTACAGGAGCAGACTCAGAACTTGGGCACTAACTGGACCATCAAAAAAACAGGTACAATAGTCTCATCTTGTTGCTTCCAACTATGGCCAGCTGGAGATGGAATGTTTGGAACAGCAAGATGAGCATTTTGTCCACATTTTGGCCGCCGTGATGCTCTGCAAAGGTTTGTCTAAAAATAGCTTCAAAAGGGAGCGGTTTTGCTGGTGATGTCTCCTTTGTAGTGGCTAATCAAAAGCGAAGATCATTTAAGCTCCCATGGTACTTTCCAGCTCTCTGCCTTGGATCATAAACTGCTGCAATGAACTTTCGGCCAGCTGTAAATGCTTTCTGGGCATCATTGCCGTATAGTTCAGTGAGATCTAAAAATGCATCAGTCCCTGTGACTTGAACAGTTTTGAATACAGATTTTTTCTCTATTCCAAATAACGCTGAGGTAGAATCGCAACCAGTTAGAGCATGCACGGCAGGAAGGAAAGTGCAGAATGACGGTCCTAAAGATTTGCAGATTTCATGGACCGAAATAAAACGCCTCTGATCAGCTGTTCTTGTTACTCTTCCCGTCTCAATCCAAAACTTAGACACATTTTTAATTTGGGGGAAGTAATACACAGCCAGCACTACCACATCTGTATCTGGTGCTTTGATAATAATTATGCCATTAGCATCTTGGAGTTTCAAATCTGCATCCATTGCATGCAACAGCATTCTTGCATCTGCCTCTTCGTGTGTGCATGCCAAATATTCTGCTTCTTCTGACCCTTGTGCGGACAAGCACTTGGTAGTTTTGCCTTCTTGAAAGCCACCTGCTAAATAAGGTTTTCGCTGAGGTTGTGATTGAAGCGTTTGTGTTTCACACGCTTTTTCGGTGACATACTGGCAGAGAAACTGATTCAGGGGCTTTTTGTGTTCTGACAAAGGCATTAATCTTTTCCTTGGTGGGATAGATCTTCCTAAAATGATTTGATATTGCTTTCCTGCAGGCCCTGCATTGTGTCGCCTTTCTCTTTCTGCAGACTTCACTGACACTTTATTGTCGTATCTGTCAAACACATCGACAACAACATCAGCATCTAAGAAGGGTTTCCATGTGTAAACACTTGCAAGCTGTTGAAATGAAGTATATTTGTCTCCTGGCATCATTTGTAAAACTGCCATCGCATCACGTATATAGATAGTTGATGTCACGTCGACAACAACATCGACAACAACATCAGCTTCTCTGAAGCATCTAAGAAGGGTTTCCATGTAAACACTTGCAAGCTGTTGAAATGAAGTATATTTGTCTCCTGGCATCATTTGTAAAACTGCCATCGCATCACGTATATAGATAGTAGATGACACGTCATGCTTTGGTAGATATCTTACACCAGCTCCATCGTCTTCTAACTTGTGAAGCAATTCAGCCTTTGTGGTTTTCCTCATTGAGCCATCTTCATGAAAGAGGGATGTAGGAACTGATATGACTGTCTGGTTCAGGACACTCTTCATTGATACTTCTTCTCTGGTTGCCGAAAGTGTAAGGGCTCTTCGAAAAACAAGTTCTGAGCTTATTGTCATATCACTGTCCTTTCCCTGTGTAGTGATTGACGTTTTCTTCCTGGCATCTGAAAAGGTCTTTAGACCAGATCTTGCTATAGGAGTATAGAAACTGGTTTTCCCTTCTGAAGATAGTGGTTCTTTCACAAAATTTTCAAAATTTTTGGTTCCCACTTCTACTGCTGATAGTAGAGACTTTTGTACCTCTTCAGGGGCATGAAGCCTTGAAGAAATATTCAACAAGATTCCTTCTGGATGGGAATCGACCTCAAACGGATTTGACATGCTGTTGTTTAGATGGTTAATGATATCCGCTACATGTTTCTCGTCTCGTTTCATGGCTGTTGGCTGTGCCTGTTCATGTACCTGAGATTGCTTTGCTGTTTGCCCATTTCTAATCCTCTGAGATGCATAGTTTCCAAGGATGTGGCGTGTGAGAGACCATATAGAACGGCCAGCTACCTTGTGTTCGGTCTATATTTTGATGCTATATGACAAACTCTTTATGAAGTATAAAATATCTGGGCTATAAACAGCTTCAGTATTACTGCGAAAATAATTTGAAAATTGTCTGGGTTTGGTATTGGAATGCTTAAGTAGCTACTTCACAAACATTATTCCTAGACATGCTTTTACTAAAATGACATTCTTTTATAATGGAATTTATGGTTTATATTCATATGCGTTCATAGGAATCCGCCCTTAAAATGCTTGAATGTCAAACTAAAAAGAAATATAGGTTTTTGTTTGTTCCTTGACTGCCAGATATTAGAGCCTATATCTGAAAACATTCTTGTCATAAACCTTGTCCAAGCTGCGTAACATATCAGTCTGGCTTATGATTTATGATTCTGGAATGAATCAAAGACTCGCATGAGAAAAAAATAACGTTCTGTTTTAGTTCATTCATACAGAAGAAAAAGGTTTTATATACTTTAGTATTTCATTCATACAAATGTCAAATGTTTTATATACAGTCAACCGCCGACAGCTCGAACACTGATATCTCAAAGTATCTTCTTATATCAAAGAATGTCTTCCCTATTTTCATTTACATTTCAACTCCTGTTATCTCAAACTACTGATATCTCAAAGTAAATTTTCTGGTACCAGAAAATTTACATTGAGACATCGGTAGTTTGGGCTTAAGTTTTACTTCGAGATATCGAAAGTTGACTGTATTTGTATATTTTATTCGTGCAGAAGTGAATGGCTTGATATGCTTGCATGTGCAATTCATGAAGCAGCGAAATAGTTGATATACTCTTACTTGTATATTTTATTCATATAAAAATTAAAAGTTTGGATAAACATGTATATTTCATTAATTCAAAAGTAAATATGAGATGTACTTGTACATTTCTTCATAGATTAGTCAAAGGTTTGATATGCTTATGTATTCCATTCATACAGAAGTAAAAGGGTTTTGTATATGTCATTCAAATATAAGCAAATACCTGACATACGTGTATGCTTCATTTATACATACATAAACTTGTATTCATAATTCAAACAAGCAAAAATGTTTATATTCTTGTAAATTATTAGGTTTGATATACATAAGTAAACTCTATGGTCATAGTGTATGTTTCATTCCAACGTATGTAAAAGGTTCGTTATTTTTTAATGTTTAAGTTACAAAAGTAAAAACTTCTATACTTGTACATTTGTAAATTTCATTCATAAATAATAACAAGTTTTGATAAGTTTTTCATTCATACAAAGTTCAAACAAGTTTTTCGTTCATACAAACTGTTTGATATACTTGTATGTTCCATTTATACAGAATTAAAATTATTTGTACGTTTGTACATATTATTCATACGGAAGTAAAAAGAGTGAATATACTTGTATATGTGCATTCATACAGATGCATTTATTGCGTTCCTGCAGAAGTAAAAGGTTTAATATGCCTGACTTTTTAATTTATACTGATGTGAAAGGTTTATTATATGAATGTGTGTGTTTCATTTATATATATGCAAAAGAATAGAATTGGAATGCGCAAGGGTATTGCGTTGCCTATTATCGCCTACAAGTACTGTAGTTGAGGTTCAAATCTTTCACCTTATAGACCATGAGACGTTGTGTAATAGTTATACATGTATCATGGTTTGTCCGCCTGTACGTGGAGATAATCCACGAGCTTTAGCGAGTGGATTATCTCCCGTACAGGTGGACAAACCATGGTATACCTATTTAATACCTCACTTACCAGTGTAGACCTTGTTCATTGCGAAATATTTCGTGCTAAAAGTGGCGTTTTCTGGTTAGGGTGGTATAAATGAAAATATTAACGTTTAATACTAAGATTTCTACCCAATATTGTTAGTTTAGTATAAACGTATTCATACAAAATTTAGTGCGACAGACGCACGTTTCTGTATTTAACTTCTTCAGTGTCGCTAAACCTCAAAAGTTTGAAAGAAAAGAGCTGATGAGCAGGTCCCGGCAGGCAACGAGCATCCCTCTCCGAGCCACACTTACTGTCACATTCCGCAGGACACATTGGGACGCCTGCGCTCGCGAGTTAATACATAGGCGTCTCTTGCCTGATGTCTGCGGCTCCATCGAGCCACCTAAACCCCTGCTTTAGTATGATGATAGTTCAACTGGCATGTTTGAAAGAAATTTGTACTGGTTGAAAAAATGTAGATTTTAGTTTCACTACCTTCCATTTTTCGCTTGACAGCGATATACATAGTCATGCTAATAGTTATATAAACAGATTTCTATGTAAATCGTTTTATGTTTTCAATAAAACGAAAACATAAGAAACAAAGAAAATAATCTGTCATGAGGCATTTAAACGTGTAGTTCCATTCCACAAATGTTACTTTTATTAATTTTGTTTCTACATCTATTAAACAAATCTTTCTAAATCAACCCCTGCGGAGTAGGCAAATCTTTGCACATTAAACCGAAGAAATACAACGTTTCACTAATCGTTTCAGTAACGCGGAGATATTTCCGTGTAATAACGCGCATTAGTACACCAAAATTAATTTTCATCCTACTGGGAAGCGTGCTGATAGTTCGACAAGTTACCCCAGGATCTGAAATTTTCTCCCGGAATCGGGTCTCCTTTAATGATATATTAACGCCAAACATTACCATATACCACCCAACCCACTGCTTGCAGAGGCAATTTTATTTCATGGAACTATTTTTATTGATATATGTTTTTGCAGTTATCTACAAGATTGCGAAATGGGAAGTGAGGTACGAATCAGTTCTCTGTGGTTCATACAGTGAAATCAGTGAAAAACTGATTTTCCGACAAATTTATGATTTTCTTGTTGCTTCATAAAATTGGAAACATCTCGGAGCATCATAGGATTCCTGATATAAGAAACTCGTAATTTACATGCGCTCACGTTTTATTACAAAACACTGGCGATCAAACGTGGTAATTAAACCTATTTTTCACTTTTCGCTATTAGTCTAGTAAACATCCGCATGCTATTCTGATGAATGGGAGACATCAGTAAATATCCTCAACTGACCAATTAATGTGAGCCTCCTCATCAGGAACTATTTCAGTTCTTTGAATTCTCAATATGATAAGGTTTGGAAGAAACTTTTTTTTAAATGTCGCATATGTAAATTTTGTCGTATGTTTTTATCAGGTACATTGCCTCCCTTCATTGCTGAAGAACAGGCTGGGTTCCGAGCCAGAAGGAGCACCACAGAACAGATCTCCAACCTTAGAATCCTGTGTGAAAAGTATCTCCAACATCAGCAGAATCTGTACCATGTCTTCATTGATTTCAAAAAAGCCTTTGACAGGGTATGGCATTCAGCCTTATGGGCCACCATGCGGAAGTACAATATCAGTGCAAATCTAGTTCGCACCATTGAGCAGCTATACGACAACGCGGCTACACGTGCATTCCTGATGAATGACAGCACAGGAGAATGGTTCATAATAACAGTTAGAGTAAGACAGGGATGTCCTCTGTCACCCACCCTCTTCAACATTTTTCTCGAACGGATCATGTCTGATGCTCTGGAAGAACATGGCGGAAAGGTTAGCATAGGCGGCAGAAACATTACCAATCTGCGCTTTGCCGATGATATAGACGCTCTAGCTGAGGAAGAGCAGGAACTAGAAGCCCTAGTTGAAAGTCTTGACAAAACCTGCACAAGGTATAACACACCGTACAACCGGCTGAAGTGATGCCAGATGGCTACAGAGATAGCAGATCACCAAAAGTGAAAGAAGATTTTGGGTAGGTGAGATAAAATTGCTGGTAAAAACAGACGATAAAACCCTGGAAGAGTTTAGCCTCATATGGAAGTTGCTCAGTGTCTGTAGATTCTACAATATCAGTCTGGGAGGCTTTCTTACACAGATAAGGCTATGGCAGGTCTTGAATGGGCAACATTTTCAGAAAACAACACAAAATCTGCATTTCGGCTCCCATTAAACGAATCTGAGATAGTGCCCAATCTGTTTGCTTGCTTGCAATAAAACTTCAATTAGTTAGCAATATTTCTGCCAATTTTTGATGCACAATTTGGTTTTATAATGAAAATACACACTTTCAAAGAGGATGGGTAGCGACAAAATGGTTGCCTTTGTCAACAGATGCACTTTTAGGTGGACAGCTGGGATGGCAGATCAGTTTGTATGGAAATAGGCTGACATTGATGACAGGTATCAGTATATTGGTACGTATCTTTAAACTGATTATACTGTGACTTCGGCGTGAAATCATGAAGAATGAAGCATGCTTGTCCACTAGAATGCATGTTGTTGCAACTTTCTGATATTGTTCCGGTAACTACTTTTTCGTTGCAAATGTGCTACATGTACTGCAGTGCTTTTGGCAAGTCAAGAATTTCATTATCTTAAAAGTTATTCTGTCATTTGATTTGATTAGGAACATTTAGCGGTATTCATTGTTTAATACCCCCCCCCCCCCCCCCCCCCACGCAACCAAAAAAAAGGCTAGTGACAAGCATTTGTCACAAGCCTCACCAGCTGTAAGACTGTGAGTCTGGTGACAAACGGTTGTCAGCAGACCCCGCCTTGTTTTTATGCCCCCGCAGACTGAGTGGGGAGCGGCATATAGTTTTGCCTCTGTCCATACGTACATACTTCACATTTGTAGTACTGTTCTTGTCTACGCAACTTCTTCTACAGTATTTGATGCTGGGAGTTGCAAAGTGCAACACAGTTCAGACATGCATTGAACATGCATAGAGAAAACGAAATTTGATCCAGGTCATTATTGCAGCATTATGTCCCCTTAAATGACATACATATTTTGGCCATATTTCACACTTTGTAGCACTATTTGTGTCTCCACAACTCCTCCTACAGTATTTGATACAGGGATTTGAAACTTGCAACACAGTTCAGACATGTATTGAACATGTACATAAAGGAAAAAGAACTTTGATCCAAAAATGCAGGCAAATCTTTTTTCCTCTTTCAGTAGTGTACATTCAGTTACCTGCATGACTCCCAAGTCCATATCTTATGGTTCTAATGATATTTTGAAGAAATCGCAAAAATTCACACTTTGGTCAATGACTCTGTCACAGAAATTTCAGTCAGAAAATGCCCAGACAAATGGCGCCATAATCTGCACCGACTTTAACTGAATTTTTGTGAAGGAGTCCTTGCTCAAAGTACAAATCTTTGTGGCTCCATCAGAATATCATTAGAATCAGAAAGATGTGGAATGGAAATTGGAGCACTGTTCAACGAGTGTAAATTATCTGAAAAAGATAATTATTTAAACTTGCATAAAACAAGATTCACACACAGCATCACCATTTTTTCCGACAGCGTGTCAAAATAGAAAATAAAATAAAAAAGTAGATTCCCAGGAAACGCCTTAGTTAACAGTCATATATATCCCGTGCTGTACAGAATTCGAGGAAATGGTTGCATGTACAAACTAGACAAACATGCAAAAAAAAAGAACGTTTTGGCATGGCATGTAGTGAAGACAGGCAACAAAGTTACCCCCGGAAAAACCCAATGAACAGCAATAGCCATTCCGAGCATAACTTACCGGATAATGTTTGAACAGCACTGGTTTAGCTTGTCAGAATGTTGCCCTAATTTCTGCGCAGTTACAATCATATATTGTAGAAGATACTCAGGTAAATTTTATCGTGTTTGGCTCGGACGATACGCCGTCGAAACTTTCATGACATTATTATTATCATTTTTATTATTATTATGATTATTACTATTATTATTTTTTTTTTTTTTTTGGTTTCTAGGGGGTGGGGGGGGGGCGGGGATATTAAACAATGAATATTGCTAAATGTTCCTAATCAAATCAAATGACAGAATAACTTTTAAGATAATGAAATTCTTGACTTGCCAAAAGCACTGCAATATATGTAGCACATTTGCAACGAAAAAGTAGTTACCGAAACAATATCAGAAAGTTGCCGAGGATGTAGAGCAATTAAATGCAACATCATGCATTCTAGTAGACAAGCATGCTTCATTCTTCATGATTTCACACCGAAGTCACAGTATAATCAGTTTAAAGATACGTACCAATATACTGATACCTGTCATCAATGTCAGCCTATTTCCATACAAACTGATCTGCCATCCCAGCTGTCCACCTAAAAGTGCATCTGTTGACAAAGGCAACTATTTTGTCGCTACCCATCCTCTTTGAAAGTGTGTATTTTCATTATAAAACCAAATTGTGCATCAAAAATTGGCAGAAATATTGCTAACTAATTGAAGTTTTATTGCAAGCAAGCAAACAGATTGGGCACTATCTCAGATTCGTTTAATGGGAGCCGTAAAGAAGATTTTGTGTTGTTTTCTGAAAATGTTGCCCTTTCAAGACCTGCCATAGCCTTATCTGTGTAAGAAAGCCTCCCAGACCTATACTGTAAAATCTTCAGACACTGAGCAACTTCCATATGAGGCTAAACTCTTCCAGGATTTTATCGTCTGTTTTTACCAGCAACTTTATCTCACCTACTCAAAATCTACTTTCACTTTTGGTGATCTGCTATCTCTGTAGCCATCTGGCATCACTTCAGCCGGTTGTACGGTGTGTATAAGATGGAGATGAGTGCTGAGAATACCAAACTGATGACAAACAGCGCAGATGGCATCCAGAGGTTGATCAAGGTAAAAGGGCAGAAGCTGGGTACTGTAACAAGCTTCAAATACCTTGGAGCAGTTGTCACAGATGACGGCTCTAAACTGGAGGTTATCTCAAATATTGCACAAGCCACTTAAGCTCTTACCGAGCTGAATACAATTAGGAGAGATAAGAACATATCTCTTGGATCAATGTGAAACTTATGCGCTCCCTTGTCATTTCCATAGTTCTGTATGCCTGTGACTCTTGGACATTGACAGCAGAGTTAGAGAAAAGAACGCAGACCTTTGAGATGAGATGCTACAGAAGGTAACTGAACATTACGTACAAGGACCACATAACCAATGAGAAAGTTCGCAGAAAAATCCAAGCAGCCATTGGAGAATATGATGAGCTCCTGACTCTGGTCAAGGTGGTTTGGCCACGTCCCAAGGTCTTCTGGTTTAGCAAAGACGATTCTACAGGGCACAGTGAAAGGAAAAAGAAGAAGAGGTAGACAGAAGATGAGGTGGGAAGACAATATTAAAGAGTGGACAGGGATGGATTTTGCCAGATCACCTAGGGCAGCTGAAAATAGTACAAGGTGGAAAGGGATTGTTTCGAAGTCATCTGTGGTGCCCCAATGACCTAGTAAGGTTATGGGATAGAATAGAATAGCCTCCCTTTCCAATATTACGTTAGGGGATAGCAGTACTGACAAAGCTACAAACAAAATACTCTCACACAGTAGAGATCTTCAATAATCATAATATTGAGCCGCGACACGAGAAAACCAACTATGTGGTTGTACGCCAAGTGTAGACTCAGATCAGCCTGGGCATCCCCCAGTCGGAACAGACTCTTTGCTAAGCGCTGAAAGGGTAGCTAAGGGTCTAAGCTTCTTCCAGGCGGACAGCTAAGACTCTGATCAGGCTGGGCGGATGCCAAGGCTGATCTGAGTCTGCGCTTGGCAAACAACCACTTTGTTGGTTTTCTCGTGTCGCGGCTCAAATTATTATTGTCATCATTTTAATTGGTGTGGCAATGTACAAGGTACGTGCTGACCAGTGACCCACTGAAGTTGACTCAATATTGAATCAACCTTGATTCAACACCATGACGTTGAATCAAGGTTAATTCAATATTGACTCAACATTGTGTGCCTGCTGGGGAGTGTACAAATAGAAATGTGCATTTGTCGCACTAAATTTAGTCTAGATGGACATATGAATGAAGATGCTCTAGAGACCAAGGCTCTACACACTGTTGCCTAACGAAATAAGGTTAAAGCAGAGCCTGTATATTTATAAATTTAAAGAGTAACTACACTTCAGGAACTGACTGAATCAGATCCCAAACCCTATCCCCAACATCAAAGGGAAAGATTGACAAAGACATCCCAACAAATAATAAATTACAAGTGATAAGCCGAGTCAGCAGCTCTTTCCCAAATAGGTGGCAACTCAGCTATCTTTACTGAACTAAATAATTTAGACCAACAGAAGGGAAATATATTATACACCCGTATTGTCAACTGCTAAATGGAGCTGTTGCACAGACCAAGGCTGACGAATGAAGTCGACGAGAGACTAAACGCAAGATGCGAAGATGCATATCTGAATAAGTTTTTATACCATATCTGATGATTGAAGTAAACAGGGACAAAATATTCTGGAGGATTAAAGTTAAATATATAGTGGACTAATAAATGTTGTCAAAGGAAACTAAACTTCTACTTTATCCTGTGCACTGGTGAATAAAGCTAATCCACAGACTATATCAATGTACATTGTAGAGTGATGAATGTAGTTAATGTTTCCATTTTCATAAGGATGTTCCCCAGGAGTCTCAGAGGAAGGTATCCATAGTTGCATACTCCTGGCATATGTAGTTAATGCGGAAGACTATCGCCTAATGGGGCGTAACACGTGACCAGGTGACGTCATCCTGCAAAGTTTTAGTCGCAGCTATTTTGATTCTTGAGTCTACTTAGAAGGCGAGATTTTATCAAATCTCTGTGTATTCAATAGATCTAGTTATGTAAGAAATTTGTTGCGCGTGGGCTGTAGTTAACACAGAGACTGGTGAGTGAAATGAATGCAAAGACTGTGCCTTAACTCTTTCGGCGCCAAAGTCGCAAAAATGCGACTTTGCAAACAGCGTATATCCAGATCAGCCGGCTCTTAAAAGAGCCGTCTGATCAGGATCTACACTGTTTGCCATTCAAATATGAACTTAAAAAGCCTGGTTTTATGAAAAATGTCTTTAGATTGTTAAAATTTCCAATTACAAATCTGTCGCCTGATGATTTGAGCAGACGAAAATTTGTCGTCTGAAAAATTTGGCGCCGAAAGAGTTAATATTGCAGACTGCTGCATGAAACTAAAGCAGGGACCATTAATCTGCATATTGCAGCCCGAATATGTAGACTAATATGTTATGGATTGCTGAATGCACTGTGTCTCTGGATCATGCCGAATGTCAGATGAACCAAGCTAATGTAGAGACTTAGGCTGTATATTTCGCGCACTGATGAGTGAAGCTGATGCAGATATGAAGGTCAAAGTAATGAAAAATGTCTTTGCAGTGCCTATTGCTCAATATATATTTTGGACTGAAAGAGGTCGATGCAAAGGTTGACGAAGTTGTTGCATATTATTGTATATTTTTGACTATTGAACGAGGCCGATGCACAGACTAGTTCTCTGTATATTGCTGACTGATGAAAACGTTGATGCAAAGACTATTGCATTATGGACCGATGAATGAAGTTGATGCAGAATAAAGTTCTATAAATGGTGGACCGACAAGTGAGGTCAATCGGGAGATAAATTGGGTCAGATTTGGTTGTTTGCGGGTGTGTAAAAAAAGCAAAGATTCGACAGAGGCTGACAGACTCTTCGGAAATTTCGGCCTATTTCACCTCCGTTACGAACGTAGACATTGATATGTTGGCAACATATCAATGTCTGCATTCGTAACGGAGGTGAATTGTTCCATTTTTTTTTTATTTTCCTTCTTTATTTATTTACTTTTTTGTAATATTCAACATTACTTTCTGGTGTGTTTAATGAATCATTAACTTATTTGATCCAATTTTTTTCTTATATTTTTTCCGCTGTTAATCGCTGTTATGTAAACGGAAATTAGCATATTGTGGTCTGGCAGACTACTCCAATGATTATGCCTTGTTTAATTGTTACGGTTTTATGCCATCTCTCGCGAGACCAAACGCCGTCTTGCTCACGGGAGGGGACGTCAAAAAGAAAATTACTGCGACATTCGTTCTAGAAGAATTTTGTAAATTTTACTAAAGTCAATGCATTAGAAAAGAATAACAATAGAAAAGATCAAACGTTTCATTAACAAAACCCCAGCTTCAATGTCATTTTAAAAAAGAAAGTGCCTCTAGAAAAATTTAGTGTCTGAACAGATTCGGTAGCATTTTTCACAGCAAAGAATGTATGAGTTTTATGGGTGAGACAATGTCACTGAAACCTGGGCCAACAATTGAGCCGCGACACGAGAAAACCAACAATGTGGTTGTTCGCCCAGTGCAGACTCAGATCAGCCAGGGCATCCACCCAGTCCAATCAGATTCTGAGCTAAGCGCTTAAAAGGTAGCTAAGGGTCTAGGCTACCTCCATGCGGACAGTGGAGACTCTGATCAGACTGGGCGGATGCCCAGGCTGATCTGAGTCTGCGCTGGGCGCACAACCACATTGTTGGTTTTGTCGTGTCGCGGTTCAATTATTAAGTTACAAGGAAACAAATTGTTACAGGGAAAACGAATTTTGGGCGTATGGAAGCTTATGAAGTACATAACAGCTATCTGGAAGTGGCGTAAAATAAAAATATACCGTTAAAATTCTGCGACCTCATTTTACCTGTCCTTTTTGCATTTTTGCATGTTGTCAGGTCTCCTCGTATCGAAAGTCCATACTAGTTTGAATTTTCACCAACTAAATTTGGGAAAAAAAGTAGATTGGTCAACTCTCCAATGAAGTTTTTCAATCTTAAATTAGCAAAACAGAAAAAAGCGAATACATGAACACAGTTGGTTTAATTATATAACCTCAAGAGCTCTTGCGTTTAAATATATTGTGGGCCTTATATTCCTTCTATTATTGATTTATAACTGTTTATGTGTTGTAATTAATATTGAATAAACTTATAAATTATGGAACTGTGCATGTATTATTCTATAAATGGAGGTGAAAATTTACATTGTAGCAAATTGTTTTAATCTTAAATACGTCCAAAGTTCTAAGCTGGTGACAGGCTCTTGTATGCTCTTTTTACAGAGGAGTCCCGGTAGCTCAGTGGGTTAAGCGCTGGCCTACTGATCTAGCGGACCTGGTTCGAATCCCGCTACAGGTGAGAATCTTTCCAACCGTAAACGGGGTTCCATTGCACACAGCCTTTCATTATCAGCCGCCCATCGTCCTGCTATAACTGAACTATGATACTGTTGAAAAGGACGTAAAATCACAAGTCATCTATCCATCCATCCCTTTTTACAGCACTGATGGTACTAATATTCCTCCGTACTTTTACAGAAGTTTACGATGGCCCAGCAGGTGTTATCACAGTGCCTGAAGCGAGACAGTTGTGTTTCAATTCGTCGACAAATTACTGCTTTACAAAGCTATTATTCGGCCCTAGACAGAATAACTACAATAAAAGAATATACTTAGGAAACAACTTAACCCTGCATTATGTTAACAATTCAATTGAGAGTGTAAGATCATTTAGAATAATTTCATGAGAAAAAGAGTCTCATATAACAATTGCTAAAAGTGAAGACTCAGATCAGCCTGTGCCTCCGCACAGGCTGATCAGAATCTTCACTATTAGCTATATATATTTCCTAGGGCCCAATGACTGTTCACGCAAACATAGAAGACTATAATCAGACTGCGTGGACGCACAGACTGAGCTTAATTTTTGTTGCGCGCAAATGAAATCAGACCTCTTTTCTTGTGACATGACAAGGAAACATCTATGGGGCTAAAGTGATTCCCAATTGACAGGCTTATGTTTTATTGACTCCTTTCAAAATCAGTACTCAAGATTTATTTTCTCCTTTATGCTGCTGGTAGCATTTTCATTGCAACGTTTAAGACTTGGGGCGGCATAGCATAGATGCGACGCCGTAAAGCTGCATCGATGTCAATGCAATTTCTTAATGTCAGATTTTACTTATTCGTATATTCTTTTAATCCATTATTTATTTGTTATATATTTATTCATTCAGTATTCTCCATCCCTTTTCTTGCCATCAATATTATGATTGTTATTTTTTTTTTGGAAAATACCCTGGGGCTCAGTGGATTTTGTGGTCGCCTGCCATGCTAGAGGTCCGGTCGAATTCCGCCTCATGCGGAATAAATTGAGCCGCGACACAACAAAACCAACAAAATGGCATGTGCGTCTAGCTAAGACTCAGATCAGCCTGGGCAGCCGCCCAGTCTGATCAGAGTCTGCGCTGTGTGCTTAAAGGGTAGCTAAGGGGTCTAGGCTAGCTCCATGCGGACAGCAAAGACTCTGATCACATTGAGCGGCTGTCCAGGCTGATCTAAGTCCTAGATGGGCGCAGCCATTTTTTGGCTTTGTCGTGTCGTGGCTCAATTATTTTCATCCGTTAACGGGGTTCCATTTCACGTAGCCGTCCAGTATCACCTTTCCGTCGGCTCAAGATATAACTGAAATACTGTTTAATGTGTCGTGAAATCGCAAGTCTATTTTCAGGATAAATCAACATTGCTTCTGACAATAATCGTCATACCTTTTCTGTGCAGATTGTATCTATGTTAACCATTTGTATCATTACTACGGTGTTTTAAGAAAGTTTTGTATCAGAAAATAATAACCGGAAGATTTTAAATCCCACAAATGCCGATTCCATACCAAATGCTTTTGTCAGCCAGTTGATATTCTGGTTTTGTCGCGCGTTTCAGCATCATGTTGCGTTATTTTGAATTTTCACAAAAGCGAAACGGAAAAGTATGACATTTCGACGATTTTGAGATCAGCATGGCACCAAGATAGATACAACAACATGACCTAGGCATGGGAAAAGAACTCTTTATGAATTGCAAACTGGGAATACTTTGAGCGAACTGCGCATCTGGTCAAAGTATTCCCTCTTCGCATATACAATGTATGAACCCGTAGGAATCTTAAGAGTTAAAAGCGAAATCCCTATGCAGGTGTACAGGCTAAGCTGAGTTTTGGTTTTGCACACATGCCCTAGGGCGCCTTATTTCGTTGCGCGGCTAATAGATACAACACCATCAGTTTGGGAGACATTTCAGGTAGAATTAATCTCCAGAAATTTGCATGCAAGGTTTTAGTCAACAAAAGCAGGGAATAATGTCAATTTCTGTAATGAGTAAATTCCCAAATGTCACATCTATCTTCCCCACTAGATGGGGCTATTGTATAGCCCACCAGGGGGCGTCGTGATTGAAAGTCGCGACTGCGCACCTAGGGCGCGTGTTCGTTTGAAGCAGAGTTTTAATGTTCTGCGACATAATGTACATTTCGCATTCTGCCAATCAATCAACTGATATTTCTATACCTGTCAAATTGCCAGTGATTCGAAAATAAAATATATATTGAATGGTGTAGGGATAAAGGAAGGAATGATATATTGGCGGGTTGGTGATTCTGATGGAAAATTAAAAATAAAAACTTTGATTGGCGTCCCGTGATTGCAATAAAAGACTGTTGCAGATTTGTGTTAGCGTTAGATTTATTTTACATTAATTTACATTAAGCCACCTTCAAGCTCTTTCTGTCCTAAAAACTGGGCCCATAATCGTTATATTTTAATAAATAAATTAGCATTAATTCTATATTAACACGAGACATCAATAAAAAATCTTTTTGGTACTTTATAGAAAATCATATGGGCTCATTTACGCCTTCCCACACAGCCTTTTTTCTGGGAAAAAAACACGAAAATATTAAAAAATGAAAAACAATGATTGATACTAAAGGGCAATTATAAACTAAGTTCTCGAGATGCATTTTGGGTGTGGTGTTAGTATACTCGTTTTTACACAAAGATTACTTTACCTCCAAAGCACATTTTTTTGTATTTGAAACTTTGAATAGAAATAAAGAATATTATATACGATAGGTCTTTTCAAACAAGATCCCGTATCTATCGGAGAACAATATTTACCCGAGAACCATAGGCGAATCTGATACTGATCTCGGAAAGACATGGTGTAAGAATATTTCAATGACATATTGTATATATGGGTATAATATACTTTCTCTTTCATTATCGTCTACTTCCTCCCCCTCGAACACATGGAAGCAAAAGAGAGCATATTGATATTGCCTCTTTTAGGGTTCATCCATCATATAAGGTTTGTTGAAAGAGCACAGCAGGATCGAATTCTGATATTATTATTCCGAAGGAGGTCGAATTGGTGCCTTCTTGGTGATGAAGGCTTGAATTTATATTGGCTACCTTCGGTAACATCTAAGGTACATGTACCATTGACAACCGTAGAACCTTGAACGGTATCGGCAGCCAATGGTACCATTGGTACTGTTGGTAGAGCCAATGGTAGAGCCAATTGCACCATTGCAGAGCCAATATTTTTCTGTAATTAGAAATTTTTAGGGGTTTTTTTTATTTTATTTTCTTTCATCATTGTGGGAAAAATGTACATTCTTCTGTCTCAACTCGAGCGTTTATGATGGATTCACTAATATACAATTATTGACCTTTGTTGAGGTGAATATGCAGTTTTATTGACCTGCAAACATCATATTGACCGACGCGAAGCGGAGGTCAATATGTTATGTTTGCAGGTCAATAAAACTGCATATTCACCGAAACAAAGGTCAACAATTGTTTTATTATATGATAATTCTAAATACAGTTTCCTTTGATATTTATGATGGTTCTACGAGTACATACATGTAGTATTATCTCGCGACGTTACGCCATTAACAATAACATACTGTACATCAGACGTTACGTCACAAAAATACGATGACGTCAGCGTAAAGGTAATATTCACTGACTGGCCGGTGAATATCGCAAAATATTGACCAGCACGTTACGTCAGATCAGCCAATGAAATTTTGTGTCACATCTTGGTCATATAATAAATGGCCATATTGAATGACGCAATTTTCCCGCGTTGGTAATTTTACCTACGCCCTTCGTTGTCCGCAGTATTGGCAGCCAATGCCGTCGGCAATATTGGTACCACTGGTACCAATGATAGAGCCAGTGGTGCCATTGATGTAACTCTGAACGACATTAGCATGCTAATGGTGACATTGGCAGAACCCCGAACGCACCCACGGTTTCTATGTTTCCATGCATCAGGCCGACAGGATCGTGTTGAATACTGGCTTGCGTAGCTCGGGGTAAAATGATAACTCTAGATATCTAAATTTCAGGGTAGCGCTTCTTATTTCTTCACGAAGCATATGTTAAACCCCTCATCCAATCCGCCTCAATCAGGATGTAAACGTAAACATTCCGAAATTTCATAAACAACCACGCTTATTTGGAGCTATACTTTCCGGCATATACATTTACATATGTGTCCGGACCATGAGTCATAAGAAATATTTCTCATTAAGATGGTACTCCAAAACCAAGTAAGATAGCTTTTAGGCAATATAAATCACAATCAATTTGTTTAATAAACCACTCAATTAGACAGCTTACCGCTTTGTTTATGTTTAATGAAGATTAAGTTGTGTTTAAGTTTGAAATTTCTCTGCTTTACATCAATATATTGGTCGACAACGCTCCAAATATGGGGAATGCGGACCCCCTGAGTGAAACGCACGGCTTGCGGTCGATACCAGGAACATTCCGTTGCGCATATTTTACGACACAACATTAAATTTCTGAATTCTTTCAGTGCCACGACTTAAGCGATTACAGTCGAACTTCGATGGCTCGAACTCGCCGGGACCACTCAAAACAGTTCGAGCGATCGGTAGTTCGAGCCATTGAAGACCAACTCACAAGGTCCAGCTGTGTGTACTATGATTTTCTATCATAGCAACGGTGACTTCCTGTTAATTGATCGGACATTATTTAAGCCGGTCGTTGACCCTTTTGCACTTTCTGGTAGTTACATAGAGGATCTTACAGGAGTGGTCATTTCATATGAAATTTATGAACGGCGAGTTGCATAAATTTCATATGAGGTGACCACGAGTGTAAGATTCTGTTTATCATATGACCCTTTAAAATGGGAATTTAACGTCTTCAAATTGAACATTATTTCAAGTAGAAAACGCATTGTTGACATGAATGTTGTCAATGACGTTACGTGTACGCGCCAAAGTGTTATTACACATGTGGTCATATGATTTTTATGACACGACGTTATCCACTGAATAAAAACACATATGCAGCAAGGACCCCTATCCGTGTAGCGGTAACTGGAGGAAGAGACATATCAGGCCCAGGTTTACAATCATTCTTTAAAAGACAACTTTGATTTTAAGGTCTAACATTTGATGTCTAAATAAAATCTATATATTTGATATTTCTTTCGTATTTCAAAACAATTGTCAGTAGAATCACGCAAAAACTGCAGCTCTTAATATGCTTTTAATATAGATTTTCTTCATAAGAATGATTGTGAACCTGGGCCCAGATAATGCAACCAAGAGTTGATTTTGGGATTTAATTCATATAATGTCCTTATTGTGCAGCGTGGCGGCCCTGAAAAGTCTTCCCGCAAATTCATTTAATGCTCTTACTACTCAAATCATCCGGGATTGTTTGCAGTCATTGCCTATCTTTTTACATTATCCCTAGTTTATGTTATTTGCTTTATTTTATCAAATAAGAAAGAAGAAAGGCGTATAATATACGCAAACTTCTTGCAGGAATCTTGTATTTTGAAAGATTTTGATAATATTTACGCCCTAAAGTAGTATCAAGAGGTTTTAAACTCTGATTTTTTTCTCCATAAGAAGATTTAACAGCTTGACTTTCTTTTATTTGCACATGAGGCAAACTATATCTGAAATCCAATAGTCAGTGTGTACTGTCTTGCAAAATTCCAGTCGGCTCGAATTACGCTATACAGTGACTTTAAACAGAACTGTCCAGATACGTGTTCAGTTTCTTGGCTCAAAACATGCCTTTTCTGAGAAAAATTTAAATACTGCCTACATTTGTGCTGGCCCATTCGAATAATGGTCAACCACCCCGGCCTGTGTAAACAGCGAAGTCAGAGTAGCCGATCAGAGTCTCTCCAGTTTCACTCCGCATTCTAAGAATCCTGAGGAATTTGGTGTGAGCTTGAATTTGCTGTTCACACACAGAGTGTCATACAATCACCCATGAAGTAAACCAAATGCGGACTTCTGGAACTTTGAAGCAGGATTACAGGTTGCGAGAGGTTTTACCAGTAGATGCTGGTAAGTAGACGCATTTTTACGCATTTTTGCGTTGCCGAAACGTTTTGCATCTCACATGACAAGTTACAAAAACTTACAATGTCTGTTGCGGGACTCGATAAAGTTTGTTTGAACAATGCTTTACTCAACTCTTTTATTACCTGCAAAACTACAACCGTACATGGACCACATAACTAATGAGGAAGTTCACAGAAAAGAAACAGAGCACGATTGGAGAATATGATGAACAAACACCAGGCCCGGAGGTTATAAAACTTGAGTACATTCTCAAACTCAAAATAAAGCACACTGGCCCGGAGGTTATAAAACTTGAGTACATTCTCAAACTCAAAATAAAGTACACTGATTGGCTACATGCTCGGAAGCATCCAATCAGTGTGCTTTATTTTGAGTTTGAGATTATTCTCAAGTTTTATAACCTCGAAACCTGGTTGGCTGCTTCCGAGCATGTCATTCTCAAAGGACTTCTTCGATTAAGGCGTGAATTTTCCCCATGATTTAAAAGTTATACGGATCACTGACTTTTGCTTTGCATTTATGACTATGACATGTAACTTGCATGGAAAATGAATTTTCAAGTGTTTGTGTCTATGTAAAGTACGTTAAACATACGTTGACGTTGACGTTATTGTTGAGATAAATTGTAAATTTTCCTCAAACTGTTCGTTGAAATAATGATTTATTGTATATATTTCAGCCTTTTTTGACTTACATTACTTACATAACAGATAAGACTGGATACTTTTGACTGTATGTATGTGACCTTGACCTCATTTCAAGGTCATGGTACACAATAAAATCCTTGAAGATCACAGTGCTACTGTTGACCATTCTTCTTCTTTGGCTGATTGAGTATCGTTCCCCCCCGTGACCCAGCTTCCCACTCATATATATTGCGTACTTGCATCGTATAAGTCTGCTGCATGAAGGAAATGCTGGGTCACGGGGGGGGAAAGTACTTGTATTTTAGTTATAGTGAAGCGTTCTCTTTTGGCCGCTTTGACCGGAAGTATAACTGTGGTTTTGCATGTTTAAATGCCAGTCAGGCGTAACAAGAAGAAAATCATTGCTTTGTATTGTGATATGCATGTATTTAGCATGCATTTATGACAAAAATGTATGAAATGAATGACTGATTTCAATATTTTTATTACCTCAAAAATTGAGGTATGCGAAAACCTTGAATTGACTGGATTATCTCCCCATGTCTTTGGGTCTGAATCGCAAATGATCTGATTTCATACGCCTTACATATTTGTGGAAGCTCCGCTAAGAAAAATTTGCACACTTTATACTTTTGAAAATTCGGACCTGTCGCGCCGGTCTAATGGGGAAAATCCTCGCCTTAATCGAAGAAGTCCTTTAAAATAAAGCACACTGGTTGACTGCTTAAGAGCACATGCTCGGAAGCAGCCAATCAGTGTGCTTTATTTTGAGTTTGAGATTACACTCAAGTTTTATAACCTCGGACCCTGACCTTGGTCAAGAAATGAAAACCAAGGTCGTTTGGCCACATCTCAAGGTCTTCTGACACAGAAGAGAAGATCCTTACAGAAGGACACAGTGAAAAGAAAAAGAAGAAAAAGACATGGGACACACTATCAACGAGTAAGCATGGACGAACTTGCCGGCACAACACAACTAGGACACCTGAAGACAGGATCAGGCAAAAAAAAAAAGATTTTCGTAGAAGCTGTCAGAGAGTAGCTTTCCCCCCCTAGTAGATTTTCCCCCCGGAAAAATGACTATGATTTTTGCATAGTAGAATTTCCCACCGGAAAAATGGCTATATAGTAAAATTTCCCCCCGGAAATATGACTATATAGCCAATTTTCCCCTGGGAAAATCTACTATACGAGTTTTTGTATAGCCGTTTTCCCCCTATAGTGGATTTTCCCCCTGGTAATATTATTGCAGGAAGACACGCTACATAGTGGACTTTGCTCCTTCTCCAATAAAAATAGTGAGGCTCATCACTGAAACAGAAATATGAGTATCTGTCCGTGAAATATCGATGGATAACAGATGCTAGAAGTACGTGCATGTGTCCATCAGTCTGTCGTATTTTTGTTTTTGGGAAAACAGGCAGGCATTTTGCTTTATAATGTTAGCCCAAAAACGGCTATGAGTGAACGTGGTTGTGTGCATAAATTTGTATGATTTTGTGTTTGTACAAGCGTTCGTCTGTGCGTGCACGCAGCGGAATGCATGGACTAGTGTTCGCCTTTCATGCAGAAGTCGTGGGTTCGACTCCCATCGGGACACACGTCCGAATATTATTTTCAATGTAATAAACTCTCTACAAAATCAAATATGACAGGAAAAGCACCCGTTCTTACATCTTCCTATAAGCTTACATGCGTATGTGTACGTCAAAAAATATCTGCGATGGGAAAAACCGCACTATCTTCGTTCATTAAATTAGTAAGTATTGATTATTAAAAAAATATGGTTGCTAAATTTGCATATTGGTTTTTGGGAATTTATCACGTTTATTACCTCCCCTGAAGTACTGATACATTTCTTATGCGATTAATTCTGTAACATGTCTCTGTTCCATTCCGTTCCGTTTCGTTCCGTTCCGCAAAATACCAATAACCATACCAGATTCACTAATAGCCAATTTCCCGGTGGGGGAAAAAGGACTATGGGGGAAAAGTGGCTCTATGAGGTCCGGACAATCCACTATATAGCCGCCCTTCCTATAGCCATTTTTCCGGGGGAAAAGGGGGAAAAACCACTCTCTGACAGAAGCATCTGCGGTGCACCAACGATCTTGCAATGATAACGTATAGACTAAACTGACAAAAAAATAAAAAAAAAAGGCCGACGAATAAACAGATGGGAGTCGGGATATCAAGAAAGTAGTAAATACTAATGTTACCGAGAGCAGGGTGGAGACGGGTAACTTCGGACAGCGGGTAAATTCGGACATACCATTGCAAACATTGAAAATCCAGATGAGACGGTCTCATCAGGATTTTCACTGTCCGGTTAATTTTGTTTTAATTCCAAACAAAGGAATCAATGTCACTGTCCGAATAAACCTGCTGTCCGAATTTACCTGACGGCCCTATCGTTATGGGTAGCAATGGTGAGCTGTTAACGTCGACATAAGTGATGGGTACAGCAGCCAGTAGGGTCGAGTTGGGTAAATTCGGACAGCGGGTAAATTCGGACATACCATTGCAAACATTGAAAATCCAGATGAGACGGTCTCATCAGAATTTTTACTGTCCGGTTAATTTTGTTTTAATTCCAAACAAAGGAATCAATGTCACTGTCCGAATAAACCTGCTGTCCGAATTTACCTGACGGCCCTATCGTTATGGGTAGCAATGGTGAGCTGTTAACGTCGACATAAGTGATGGGTACAGCAGCCAGTAGGGTCGAGTTGGGTAAATTCGGACAGCGGGTAAATTCGGACAGTGACATTTTTTCCTTTATATGTCAGTTGTTTGGAATAAAAACAAAATTAACTGGGAAACAGTGAAAATCCTGATGAGACGGCCGTCTCATCTGGATTTTTACTGTTCGCAATGGTATCAGTGTGCGAATTTACCCGCTGTCCGAAGTTACCCGACTTGACCCAACTGTTCATAAGGGCACTGTGTATGGTGAACAGAACAAGATATCCCGTTCTGTGTTGCTCACACATTTCCCACGGCGACGCCGATCTGTATCTAGCTAGGACCGATACCAGCCAGTCTTGAGCCATTATTTTTCGTCAGCGAAACATTGCAAAAACGGGTTCGTACAGCAGCGTGAGGTTGCAAGCGCACACAGTATGTCTTCAGAAGATAATACTAAAACAAAAGCTCCTTAAACTTGTTTTACCATAGAAATGTTTCCGGGTTTGTGGTATGCATCGAATTTCAAGTAGTTTGGGCAGATTGAAAGGCAAACAGTAGAGTCCCCACAGGTGTTAAAATGATACCAGGTTTATCTGAAGGTGGCAAACAGCTCTTGCAATCGGTAGCTTTTCGAAGCGTGAGTGAACTCTGATTTAACATTACACCAACACATAGGTTATACGGAGACAAGATCTAGGTTTAAAGTTTCCTCCGAAAGACAGGGGGAAGGGGGGTCGAGCTGCGACCTATTGACTGTTAATCTAGTGCGTTATCCACTAGACTATCGCCGCTCCTTTTAAAGCGCGAATTAAAGTATTATGGAAAACAATGCGTTTTCGGAACACCGTCTTAAAACCGAACACCGTAAAAAATTAAAAAAAAATGGGACCCCTTAAATAATATCGGGTCCTAAAAATGAACAGTTTTGTTTTATATTGCAGTAATACACGTAAAAATGTAGACGTAACGGCAAACATTGTAATAGTAGATCTACTCAGACTGGGAAACAGTTTTGACGGTCATAAATAGAATTACCATGTTAAAACCGTATAGGAAACAGATTGACCAGATATGGAGAGATCACTTTAAGCTTTTTGGCCCGGTAAGATGGTCATTAAATGATCACTTTACTTAGGTTTGTGCGTGAAACAATTTAGTGTCGAATTGTAATGACGGGAAAATAACTGAAAACAAGAACCAATGTCTACTGGCTGAGACAGAGAGAGAGAGACAGAGAGAGACAGACAGACAGAGAGAGTAACTTTGAGAGGTACTGCTACAATCTAAGGACACCAGCGAGAATACAGCATTATACCACCTTACCAGAAAATGCCAGCTTTAGCACGAAATTTTGCATTGAGGAAGGTCTTCACCGATAAGGGTGGTATAAATTCGTAATACAATGGTTTGTCCGCCTGTACGTGAGATAATCCACTCGCTAAACCAAGGTAGAACTACAGTAGCCTCTCGATATCTCGAAGTCGAAATTCAACCCAACCTACTGATATCTCAAAGTAAATTTTCTGGTACCAAAAAAAATTACTTTGAGATATCAGTAGTTTGAGAAAACAGGAGTTGAAATGTAAATAAAAATAGGAAAGACATTCTTTGATATAAAAGAAGATACTTTGAGATATCAGTATTCGAGATATCGGGAGTTGACTGTATTACAAATTTCACAGGTGCTTCTTCACTCAGAGAAGTAACAGGTCCATAAAAAGATACAAAAGACAAGATACAGCTTGACAACATATTTGCTAATAATGCAGCGGGAATCCTGTTCATTTTAATACTCAAGAATCAAAATAAACTTGTTTGACAAGCTACAGATTGGCAAAAACGTCACCTTTCAATAAACACAAGATAATGTTCATTTCCAAAACACAACAATTCATCCGAACAGCACGAGATCTAGTATTAATCAAAAACAAGACTAACAAAACTGGTTGATTTCTAAACTTTGGATTCAAACATAACCTATTGTTTTATCTTCAAAAGAAATGTATGATTAATTCATCAAAAGTCATTGTCAATTGTTTGGCAGTTTCTCTCATATTTTAACAATAATGGCTCTAAACGCAGAGACATATTATTCTACTATACTACGACTAAGGACTCTAGATATTTCAGTAACTTCTGTTGGCAATGTTTGAAGTTATTAATCTCCTTCAAGTATCAGCATATCATTATGAAACCTTATGCCGAGCTGGCCACATTCCTTTTCTATGCGTGTCCACTTTTGTAGTGGTTTGCCCATGCGCTACGTCCAGAATTTCTGCAAGTCAGAATATTTAAGGGCACAAACATAGGTGCTATGCAAAGGTCATCTTATCTGCGAGAGATGTGCCTATTTTGAAAAGGCTGGTACTGTGCAGATTACTTGGTGCTAACGCATTACACTTAATGCGCCAAAAAAGCAGACGTCAAAATTTAAGTCTGCAGAATTTCAAAAAATGTTTTGTCGAAGGGATATCATATTTAGAATTCGAATACTAGAGAGCAAACAGTGTAGATTTAGATGAGGTGGCCCATTATTATCATTATGAGCCACCTCATCTGAATCTACACTGTTTGCCAATTCAACAATTTTAATTTTTGGCGCTTTAAGGGTTAAGGCGAAACAGTCCCGAGCCGTCTTCCACAGAAGCGGAAGACGAAATAAATAAATTAAAGGCTAATAGATAAATAAGTAAACCCAACAACAGAAATCCGTACAAGCCTCATCACATTCGGAGCATTCTTTCCTTGTGCATTCCCAGAATAAATCAGTTTATGAATAATAGACAGGCCCTCTCTCTCTCTCTCTCTCTCTCTCTCTCTCTCTCTCTCATATCTATAAATAATCTTTAATTTGCGAAAATAAAGTGTTTTGGTGTCAGTCAGCAAAGACAAACAGCACTATTGGTTCTGTTGGCCTTCAGTCTATTATGAAATGAGAGGGGTAACCAATGTATAGAGTTATTACAGGTCAACTGGACGGTTCAAACGAGTAGGGTAACAATGTATGGAGTTGTTAAAGTTTAACTGTACGGTTTAATTTAGCTTAAAGTTTTAAGTGGTATGGTAACCAAAGTATAAAGTTGTTACAATTTTTAAGTGTCGGTGGGACATCCAGTTTTAACTGTAACAGCATATAGTACATGTACATTGGTTACCGTACTCAATTCTGTCTTACACTTTTCAAACCCTAATTTTGCGCTAGTCCAGATTTTCTACAAGTTCAACTTTGATATGTTTTCACCCATTCCATTCGGGATACTTCTTTAGGGGTATCTGGGCAAACAGTTTGGATCAAGATCAGGCCCCACAAACGTGGGGCCTGATCTGATATCCAAACTGTTTGCCGCCTAGACATCGTTTCTACAAGAGTTAGTTAGACCAATATTGTCAAAATATTCTTGATTTTTTTATGCAGACAACAATTTCAGCAGACGACAAAAATACCCAGAATGCCATGGGTCAAATGAGCAACTGAACTCACCTTGATGCCGCATTGTTATCTTGACCATGACGTTACCGCTGTATGAAAAACCTCAGAATTTTTCGTAACCAATGTCTCTCTATTCTCTATTCTGTTCTGTCCCATAACCTTACTAGGTCGTTGGGGCACCACATATGCCTTTGAAACAATGCCTTTCCACCTTGTCCTGTTTCAGCTGGCTTTGTTGAGCTGGCAAAATCCATCCCTGTCCACTCTTTGATATTGTCTTCCCACCTCTTCTTCTGTCTACCCCTACTTTTCCTTTCACTGTGCCCTGTAGAATCGTCTTTGTTAAACCAGAAGACTTTGAGATGTGGCCAAACCACCTTAGTTTCCGTTTCTTGACCAGCGTCAGGAGTTCATCATATTCTCCAATGGCTGCTTGGATCTTTCTGCGAACCTCCTCATTGGTTATATGTTCCTTGTACGTAATGTTCAGTAACCTTCGGTAGCATCTCATCTCGAAGGCCTGCGTTCTTTTCTCTAACTCTGCTGTCAAGGTCCACGATTCAATGGCATACAGAAATATGGAAATGACAAGGGAGCACATAAGTTTCACCTTTGATTCAAGAGATATGTTGTTATCTCTCCAAATTGGTTTCAGCTTGGTAAGAGCTGAAGTGGATGGTGCAATCCTTGAGAGAACCTCCTGTTTTGAGCCTCCATCTGAGACAGCTGCTCCAAGGTATTTGAAACTTGTTACGGTACCCAGCTTCTGCCCTTTTACCTTGATCTCCCTCTGGAGGCCATCTGCACTGTTTGTCATCAGTTTGGTCTTCTCAGCACTGCTCAGTCTCCATCTTATACCTAGTGCTGGTTTTGTCGAGACTTTCAACTACGGCTTCTAGTTCCTGCTCTTTCTCAGCTAGAGCATCTATGTCATCGGCAAACCGCAGATTGGTAATGCTTCTGCCGCCTATGCTAACCTTTCCGTCATGTTCTTCCAGAGCATCAGACATGATCCGTTCGAAACAAATGTTAAAGAGGGTGGGCGACAGAAGACATCCTTGTCTTAATCAACTGTTGTTCTGAACCATTCTCCTATGCTGCCATTCATGGGGGCTGCACTTGTAGCCGTATCGTATAGCTGCTCAATTTGCACTGATATTGTACTTCCGCATGGTGGCCCATAGGCCGCATGCCATACCCTGTCAAAGGATTTTTTTATCAATGATTCTGCTGATGTTGGAGATTCTTTTCACACAGGATTGTAAGGTTGAAGATCTGTTCTGTGGTGCTCCTTCCGGCTTGGAACCAAGTCTGTTCTTCAGCGATTATCTCTTCGGCTTGAGGAGATGGTCTTTTAATACAAGCCTAGCTTCCGACCGAATCCCGATAATTGATTCTGTACATTTGTATGTGCTTGTTTTCTTGAAATAAGTACTGTTTAAACCAAGCATGAAAAAATGTCTTCGAGACAATATTTATCTCCTTTTCTCCTTAATGGGTCCAATGGCCGCCATTTTTCTTGACGCGTATCAGTTTTAATTCTAAATACTGGTATCATGACATAATCATAACCGAAAGAGCAAAATCGGGAGCATTTATAATTTTGAAGCAGGGTTATTATTGGTAACTTTGACAAGGATAATCTTTTTAAGATTTCCCAGGTGTGAGGCGGGATGATTCATATTTGAAGTGACACCGGCTCTAATCAGCTATCTATGTATTATTGACATCTTAAGACCCACTTATTTGTTTTAACAGTTCGGGATAAGACAATATTGGGGTGCTTGACAGATAATAGTGATTGAATGGTATTTTATCAATTCAAAATAAACTTAGTATAAACACAATGGTTTTAACAGAATACAGTGGAAATCTTGCTTGTGAATATCCCGGTTAAAACTGGGACAGACCTGGTAGAATACATATCAGGCCCTGAGGTTATAAAACTTGAGTAAATTCTCAAACTCAAAGTAAAACACACTAATTGGCTGCTTCCGAGCACATGCTCGGAAGCAGCCAATCAGCGTGCTTTATTTTGAGTTTGAGCTTATACTCAAGTTTTATAACCTCGGACCCAGACTGCTTCTAAAGGAGCAGTTTTATTAGGATCGGCACTCGTTGTCATTCAGCTAATAGATTTCTAAACCATCTGTTGGTAGGAATGTGGACTTTTTAGAGACTAAAAAGTTTTCTTCAGAATTAAGTACGGTAACCAATGTATAGAGTTGTTACAGTTATCAGTAACAACTCCATGCATTGTTATAGTACTAATACACTGGTTACCGTACTGATTTGAACCATGCATTTAACCTGTAACAACTCTATAGGTTGGTTGCCGTATTAATTTGGACAGTAGAGTCAAACTACATCTCTATACATTGGTTACCATACTAATTTTGTAATATACTAAAGGAAAACTGGACAAATAGTTTTAATTGGCATTTGGTGACTGCCACAAAGACACTTTATTATTTCGAAAATTACTGTTTTAGGGGTCTCTGGTAAATATTTACACTTTTATTGTATCCTGTAAGCAAACATTTTTGACCTGATCAGACGCCGCGCTCTACGGTGGCTGCAGTTCTGAATTGTGTCTACACTTTTGCATATATCCCCAGAACGGGGTTCCAGTCTAAAAGTAAAAAGGGTTTGATAATACCAACAGTCGCAATTGCTAAAAGCGGTCCTTAATCGTATTAAAGCGGTATCGGAAAATGGAGCTGAAATTTGTTGCAAGAAAACACTAAGGATGCAGGTTTTGCAGATCTGAAAATTCTAGTAAACAACAGTAACACCGTCGTTATATAGAGGAATTTACATGAGTGCTCATGTTTTATTGATTAAACGAGTTGGGGAAAAAAGATGAGTTGGGGAAAAAAGATAAGATGCGAGGCTGTGCCGATTTCGTCATTAGAAAACGCGACCTGTTTATGGACGTCAACGCATAACGTTACGACGTAATTTGCATATTTAATCCGCTAGTTGATTATCGTTTTTAATACATGGCTTTATTGCACTCTCAGCTGCGACGTCATATGATAAATGTAAATAATATGACTGCGTGGTGACTACGACAGCTGCATTTGTTTTAAAGATGATTCTCAGTCAATCCTATCAAAGCTGCAAAAGGACAGGATTTCAAACTTTGTTGCAAAAACACCACGGATGCTGAGTCAGAAAATATATATGAAACAGAACTAATGCTGCAATATTTTAATGCAGTAGCAATTTTAAAAGAAGAGGGGTCTGAAAAGTACAAATAGTGAAAGAAACTACAAATGATACAAGAGAAATAGCGGTGACGCGATCGTAGGGGTAGAGTCGGGTAACTTCGGACATGGGGGGTACATTCGGGCATACCATTGCAAACAGTGAAAATCCAGATGAGCCGTCTCGTCAGGATTTTTGCTGTTTGGCCAGTTATTTTTGTTTTAGTTCCAAACAACTGACATATAAAGAAAACGATATCACTGTCCGAATTTACCCGCTGTCCGAAGTTACCCGACCCTCCCCTAGTTATTTTCAACTTACTGGCTTTAAAATCATTGAAAGACATGGGTTAATTTCAGAAATGAATAAAATGCACAATAAAGAGGGGTAATCCGTCTGTTAGAGCTTTAGACCGATCACTAGCATCTTGCGAATAAGCAGCAAATGCAAAAGCACTAGTAAATTATCTCTTGGTACATTTGAACGAACAAGGCCTATATTTCCTCATTTAGCATTATAAGATTTCAAAGTATCGACAAAATGCAGACTCCCGTGAGACATATTCTGTATTTAGACGAGCTAACCATAGCCCACATCTCCACATGCTTAATTAGATAAACCCTGCAAAGTTTCATCACTACCTGCAGATAGCTGTTTTCTGTGGTCACCACATCACGCCAAAACCGTGTAGTTATCATTGTGTATACTTATTATTCACTGCTCCGCCTTCTCCTTGGATAAATCGGGTGGAAAATATGGGCATCAGACTGCTAAATTGACTCTCGAGAAGAAAAAAGAGGCCAGGTTTGTTAAAGAATGAAATCTTTCGCTTGATTAAGCTTCGAAGATCAATCTTATGGAACGCCATGCCTGCCTTAAAATCTCATGTTACAACCATCTCTCATAATCTATAAAAATGACTCTGAACCTTACGCTGGATATGTTGCATAGAGCTGATGTAATTGTTTAACATATTGCTCAATTCTATTTTCATTTTTATTTATTTTTATTTTATTTTCATTTTCATTTATTCATTTTTTTTTCAGATATAGAACAGATCAACAATATGGATTGATTTGAGTGTAAGAAAAGCATGAGTATCTATCTGTTAAAGTAGTGTCATACTGGTTTAATGAATATAGCAAACGCTAAGCTTAAGATCTATCTACAAGTAATCATTTAGAACTGTATACACAAATGTTTATCTTATCGTGTTTAATCCTTTCCTTCTTCAACCAACACTCATGTAAACTTGTAGCTTTAATAATATTTTTTTTAATCCAATACGCTTATAGCTTTCGTATAAAATACGATTTTGAGAATATAATATGTGTAAAGTAACAATAATCTAATAAGGCAATACAACCTGGTGATGATGCTAGTTTGGATGTCCTGGTTGGTTTAAACTTTATTTTTCTTTGTATAACCAACATATGAAACAGTACATTCATTCACAAAATATATCGTATGTCCTGGTTAACATACTTTATGAAAAATAGCTGTCTAGGGGTCTGCTGTAGTTTATCTGCTTCATTCCTTATCTTGGAAATCAAACATAGAAAGTTCTATCACTCTTTTAATTGGATTCAATATAAAGCTCGGAGTATCATAATTCTGTTTTCTCTCATCCTAACACCTTTTGCAGCAAACAAAGTAGCCCGGAATGCAAAACTGGTTGATGTCGTGGACCCGTTAAAGTTGGCCGGAGTGGATTTCCATACATCTAGTCGACTTATGTTCAATTAAGTTAGCTTCAATGAAGTGTATTATGGTTAAATCATTTACAATAAATAATAATTAAACACGGAACGAAAAAGGGCGATCAATCATAACTCAGACTTGAATAACAGTCGGCACAGAGTCATGATCCAAAACTTTGGAACAGATAATCCTTGGCAAACATTGTAGGTCCAGATCAGACTGCTCTTTCGGGAGCAGTCTGGTCAGGGCCTCAAATGTTTGCCAATATTTCAAGAGTGTTTTGTTTTGGCACATTGCTGGATAAGGTTAATATCAATATGCGAGTTCTAGGGCTGTTATAGCTTTTGGTAATGATGCCTCAATATTTGGAAAAATAACAGCAGCTCAGTAGCTTATTAAAGTCTTTCTTTAATTCTTGTAGACGATCAATCGTGCCTTTCACGGGTAAAGATATTTCCCGGAAAAGTGAAAAAGGAAATTAGCTCTGGCATCGGCAAAGTCATCCTTGCATTAAAGTCTTTGGCGTGGTTACCAGTCGGTCTTTATGGATCATATAGGTAGAACAGGCTTAGCCACCCATACTGCGCGGTATAGATTGAATTATCATGTTCTTTGGAGTAATGGTATGACATTGGAAAAGAATTTTCTCCCTGTGCGCCGTCATTGATATTAACGATCAGACGCCTTGTCATAGTATTACTTTTTTGTACTTTATGAAGATCGACAATCAATGACAATTCACAACTTTCTGAGAAAAGTTGAATCTCCGTAGTAGTAAAGAAAGCTATAGTATACAGAAGCACATTGGAGATATTTTGAAGTTTTCACTTGAATTTCGAATTTAATTTCGAAATTTTGACTTCATGCGGTTTCCAATGCATCAAGTTTGTTCTAGCTGCGTTTGAGTATTTTGTGACAGATGTTCTGAAGAAAGCCAGTTGCTAGTTTAGTGTATATTTCTGGATACATAAAATAAGGCAAAAAGTGGTACCACTCTTTAATGGTTTTATGACCCACTTATGTCATTATCTATGTGGGATGGGGTATTTCCTTTGTTGAAATAGCAGTGTCTTTTGACTGTTGCATAATAGGATTAAGACACCCAATAAACAAGAATTATGTCTTTAAATAAACGAGCAAACTGATTTTACAGAATCTACAAGTAAGGACATACGAACGTCTAAAAATATCTGCAGAAATCAGTTTGTTCTCTGTTCAAAAGTCTATTTATGAGATCCAAGGTGTCATTTTATTCATTAAATCAAGTCCAGCTAATTCTGCAAAAGTAAAAACATTTGCGATCCACAAAACTCACTATAACCATCATTTTCCAATAAATTGAGCCGCGACACGAGAAAATCAACAATGTGGTTGTGCGCCCATCGTAGACTCAGATCAGGCTGGGCATCCGCCCAGTATGACCAGACTCTTTGTTAAGAGCTCAAAGGGTAGCTAAGAGTCTAAGCTACCACCATGCGGACAGCGACGACTCTGATCAGACTGGGCGGATGCCCAGGCTGATCTGAGTCTACGCTGGGGGCACAAGCACAGTGTTGGTTTTGTCATGCCGCGGCTCAAATTATTGTTTATAACTGATGAGGCTTAAAGTTGTATCGGTACAGCTCCATATCTTGCTATTATTTCTGCGCAGGGAAACAGCTTTTGTAACTCTGAGCGACGAAACCGCTCTCAAAAGGAGTCTATACTCTTAAAGGAAAAAAAAATAGCCTTCGTAGGAGCGAACTCCTTCCTTTCAGAGTTCACCCCAATTGAGAACAGAGACAAAAATGAAAGTGGCAGATATGCTACCCATGAATGTGAACTTCTTCAATTTATTGACCGAAATCACGAAGTCTGTCCAGTAACTTGTCTAGCCCATGACTGATTAACGAGAGGCCTAACAAGACAGCCAAACAGTCTGATGCCGGATTTATTTTCAGCTGTATTGATGCTTAGTTGGGAATTCCTTCGGAAAATAAGACCAATGACTATTGATATTTTACTGACTATTTTGGCTGACAGAAATACGGCCTTTTGAACTTAGTCATTTTAGGCAATTTTTTACATTGTAGGGTATGGAGCTTGTGTAATCAACTCCTCCCACAGTTTTAATGGATCTTTTTCAAACCTTACATACATATGGTATATACATTGAAAATGTGCATGTGGGCTTTTGTTGGAGCTAGAATAATATTTGACAGAATAAAAGCCTTTTGAACCTAGTCATTTTAGGCAAATTTTAGCTTTGTAGGGTATGGAGTTTGTGTTATCAACTTCTCCCACAGTTTTAAAAGGATCATCTTGAGTACATATTGTGGAAATGTGCATGTGGTTTTTTGTTAGAGCTAGAATTAATTATGAAAGAATTACATCCTTTTGAACTAAGTCATTTAAGGCAAATGTTTGCATTGTAGGGTAAGCACTTTGTGTAATCTATTCCTCCCACAATTTCATTGGCTGTTTTCAGACATTGTATTCTGATTGTGGACATAATGCAGATGTGCATGTGGGTTTTTTTGATGGAGACAAATAATTTGAAAAGAATTATGGCCTTTTAAACTTGGTCATTTCGGGCTGCATTTTTGAACTGTAGAGTATGACGTTTTTTTGTAAGGTTTTCGATAGATTCTTTGTTTATAGTGTTTGTGCTTAAAACGTGCTTTAGGGTTGTACACATGTCCTGTGACAGGCGCTGCACGGGGGCATTATTGGTGTCTTACAGGCTCACTTTTCTAGTTTCTAAGACGGATTAACTGAATCATACTAACGTATGTTAGCCTTCTAGAAACTCCAGTGAGTCTTATCAAATTTTATTCCGGTCTGACCACAATAAGTACCAAAACCAGTTATTATTGGTATATTTTATACAGCAAAGAAATTCACAAATACTTTATAACGTTAAGTTTAATACCATTTTATTCTTCCTCATGCAAGGGACTGGAATTTCCCCTTTTTGTAGCGAGTTGCTCTACAAAACGACTTTTCGGTCTTGCTGAGTTACTCAATCCAGACGTTTTTGTCATGGAACTATAGTGGCTGGTTTATACCATTTCGACGTTTCGTCTTGTCGCCGCGAAAAGACGCCACGCGAAAAGATGAAAAGACGGCATGCGAAAAGACGACAAAAACGCCATGCGAAAAGACGAAATAACGCCATGCGAAAAGACGAAATAACGCCACGCGAAAAGACGAAAAGACGCCAGGCGAAAAGACGAAAAGACGAAAAAACGCCACGCGAAAAGACGACAAAAAAGAGTTTCAAATGGCGTCTTTTCGCATGGCGTTTTTTTTTTTTTTCGTCTTTTCGCGCTGAAATTTCGTCTTTTCGCGTGGCGGGTTTCGTCTTTTCGCATGGCGTTATTTCGTCTTTTCGCATGGCGTTTTTTTTTCGTCTTTTCGCATGCCGTTTTTTCATCTTTTCGCGTGGCGTCTTTTCGCGGCGACAAGACGAAAAGTCGAAATGGTATAAACCAGCCACTATAGTTCCATGACAAAAACGTCTGGATTGAGTAACTTAGCAAGACCGAAAACTCGTTTTGTAGAGCAACTCGCTACAAAAAGGGGAAATTCCAGTCCCTTGCATTAGGCAGAATAAAATGGCGCGAAAAGACGAAAAGACCCCATGCGAAAAGACGAAATAACGCCACGCGAAAAGTCGAAATAACGACACTCTGCATTTTTGCCTTCCTTCTCTGTGAAGGACAACTCCTAAGCAGATATTTGTTGCCTTTGGAAAAGTGCATGACAGTCACCATATTGCTCCATTTCTGCACAACCCCAGCAACATTTTTACTTTAAAACCTTAGAAACTGTGGCCTCAGGTGTACTCACTATGTCAGCATATCGGTAAACCTGAATAATTCCAACTGAACTTCCTCATACTAATTTAGCGCAATTTGATTGGTCAAGAGCGAACATGACCGGGCGTTTATACTTCGATAAACTCCCTGAGTCAGAAATCTGGAACTACTTGGAACTATTTTCTTGGTGGCGATTTCTAAGATACTCAATATAGCTAACAATTCTGAGAAAAAAATAGCCGAGATGGAATTATAAGAAATAAATTTTATTTTTGTGGATTTTATGGATGTGTAAACGCCGGCGAAACACTCACAAACTTAACATAAAGCCCTTCGGGCTTTATTCAGTTTGTGAGTGATTCGCCGGCGTTTACACATCGATAAAATCCACAAAAATAAAATTCATTTCTATAATAATATTTTGTTTTACTGTCTGTTGTGTGTCCAATGTTTCGTAGTAGTGCATCTACTTTTCTTTTTCTTTAGACTACATGTTTCTTTTCAACTCATCCTAGACTATGGTTTGCTTTCTTCTTGCATTTATTTTTTTATATTTTTTTTTATTATTATTATTTTTTTTGTCTGTTAAGTAAACATTGTGTTCAGCTTGGGAAACTCTAAAACTTTGACTCCTCTAATAAGCTTGTTTTTTTATCAAAGGGCGAATATTTCAACTATGTAACACATGTAATGCATTCTTTAACCTGCCTTTACTTCTTAAACTTTCTAAGCTATTTACTGGCTTGGTCGGTGTCCTGTATTTTTGTCCAATTCTACAATTCCATTAACCCTGTGCAACGTGTATTTCTATGCCTTTTACCTTTGTCTTTGACGTATTTGTGACCGAGTCTCTTACTATTACTTTCTGAATTTTAGGCTTCTTTGAATACCAACGTGAAAGCCATCTTAATCTGATGTTTCGTCTGTCGTCGGCCAGCATTCGATATAACTGTGAGTTTCAAAACCTGTTTTGAGCATGTTAAAAAGCAGCACCGTTTGTATTCCAAATAAGAACAATTTTAGGCTAACAAAATTGCTCCGCTTCAAAGACATGTCAAATATTTTATGTTGTGCAAGTTAGCGGTTATAGCATTTGCAATTTTATTATAAACTTTGGCTTTAGTTCTTTGCGTGGCAAAGAAAGGGCGTAGTGTTTAGACGCCTTTAATATGAAAAAGTACATCATATTTCCGTTTATAATTCTTAAGAATCCGCTTTGGCGTTTAATATAATTACATCTCTCACCGTTTTGTACTCTGCGTTCTTCAGTCTTTGCTAGTGCAGTCAAACTTCATTGACTCAGACTTACATGACAACTTGTCTTAGGTATTTATGTTATTAGGCTCCACCCAATTTCACACGGGATATCCAGAGACAACGGACGCGACAGAAGACACCAACGCGGTTCAACAGGTAAGGCGGGAAACAAGCACGAGTAGCCGTTTTTCCATATTTTCTCCTTAATTAGACTGAATCGAAATTTCTGGTTTTCATATTAAGAAAGGGGGGGGGCGTTTTCTATATGTCATGAAGAAATCCAGGGCTCTAGCAAAACCAACAAAGCGACCAGATACTTTGAAATGTCAGCGACGAAGCAAAAAAAAAAAAAAAAAAAAAAAAAACATAAATATCTTATTTCAGAGGGCCGTGAACGGTTTACCAAATGTAAAAACTTGGGGATTCCGACAGTTTCAATGCTACCAGGGATTACAAAAAATATGCCAGTTGTGATAAATCATAAATTACTTTGTAGAAAATGAAATTAGCATTTGAAGTTAGGCACTGTAATTTCTTCTGGCAACAACTTACCACGGTTCACATTTTCGGCCGGGTACAATAAACACGGTTCGCCAGAAACAACCAACGCTGTTTTAAACCAAAGAAAAACTATACCCTACTGTCTCTTACCCATTCCATTCCTACATTTTTATTGTTGTAAGTAACATCGTATTTAGCCTCATGCTTGCAGAAGGGCACTACTCGATCCGTGCGGCATTACGTATTGTCTCAATTGATGTCGAATATTTAGAAATACTGATTTTTTTAAATCCCCTTATGAGCCAATTTATTTTGTTCTTCTATATCCAAACACAGAGAAATTTTTTTTAAAATATACCAGCCCCCCCCCCCCCCCCCCCCCCCCCCCAGCCCCGCAGAACATCAAATGGTTGGTCCCTTATGATACATAATAAATATTGATGAAAGGCATTAAAAATAATAATAATAATAATAATAATAATAATAATAATAATAATAATAATAAAGACTTTATTTTCAGTGGGTGACACAATTAGCTACAAGCTACTCTTCCTTGAGGCCCACTTAACAAAATATGTACAAATAAAAAAAAAATCAAATACAAATATTCAACATACACTGTTCAAAACATAATATCAATCAACTGATGGTAATGTGTTACAACTGATGGTTAAAACGTTACACTCACCAGCGCTCTCCAACCTGAAAGAGAGCCGTGAGCTATGCCAGACCGTGATACCAATACGTAGAAAGGAGAGTTTGGAAGGCAGAGTATACATGTATGTGAAAGTAAAATGTGAAAGAATGTGTATTATTTCATGAAACATACACCCACGCACTCACCCTATCCCCAACATTAGTAGAAGTGAAAAATACGTATCGAAAAACATACTGACCCCATTCCCTTCAGAGTTTCAAAGCAGTGTTTCGAACTTACGCCCCCCCTCCTAGCCCCTCCACCTGCCCCCGAAAATTAAAATCCCATAACCTACACACACTAACCCTCAGTACATAATTACCGACCCCTAGGACTAAAACGAGCCTGTGCTCCTCGCAATCTGATCAAAGTAGAGGTTTCAACTTCTCGGACCCTGATTAGTAAAAAGCCGGACTCAGTTGCTGTGCATGCATAAGCTGAAATGGGCCTTGCATGTTCGCAAATACCTAAACAAAACATATTTACATGGAACGGCTCATGCAATGACGAAAACGAACAAAACTAATGGCATTTGCTCAGTTGTTTCTGCTAAACGCAGAAGCGACAGGTTCCAAAGCCAAAACAAAGGCTATAAAAATAAAATACAAATCTTGGCATTCTCTGATAGTGAAAATGCAACTAATGCAACAATAAGATAATGCAGCAGTAAAGGAATTACCCAGAATAATGCATTAGCTAATCGCATTAGACATCAAAACTATCCTACGCTGTAGTTTCGGATGAAAAAAAGAGCAATGGCATTTGCGCAGGAAGCGAGCGCAGAGGACTCGTCAGGGCACAAATCGAATGCTTTCATTTACTAGACCATCATTTTATAGCTAATCCAACATCGATTTGAAAATATATCATCCAAAGAAAAAAGGGTAATCTTGAAGCGCATGCGCCTGTGACTAGGCCCTATTGTCTAGCGGAAGTTGAGCATGAAGGCCACGTTTGTCGGCCAGTCATATTTGAAAGCCCTATTGATTGGGATTAATAAGAAGTATCATGGGAAAATATTGCTAATATAAATACTGTCAGAGAAGGTCAGACCCTGACCAGCGTCACTTCTGCTTAGCCTAACAATGTTTGAAGCATTATGGAAAAGCTACCACGCCCATCAGGGGTCCTAAACACCGGGCACGAACTGCCAAGACGGTTTTACACCTCGCGCATCGCCCAGGACCCTGGAGCATGTTTTCAAGAGTCAAGGCCTACAATTCAATACAGGCCATCAGTCAATACTCAATAGGAAAATACTACGGTATTGTCGCATTATCAGAATGGAAATTAAAATGATCGATTCTAAATCACGAAGCGGATTCCCCATCATATCTAGATTATTAATTGTATCTGAGCCTGCAAACAGCGGAAACTACCTTAGCTTGCACAGGACCAGCTAAGTTTCAGATAATCCTGTACAATCGCCAACATGACCAGAGTTTTCGCTATCACCACAAAGCAAATGTGAAAATAGAAATTCTATGCTCGGATATAAGAATGCCTTTAAATGCAGGGTTTGATCTTTCCTTGGCCGTGTGATTGCATAAAGGCCACATGTTATCGCAATCGCGCGGCCCATTTTATGTTATAGTAATACTTGTAATTTTGTTCCATTGAATACAGGTACCAAGAAGTCACCGACTTTTAATTAAGAGTTGAATAATACATGCTTTTAATGATCAGACATATTATTTATTCCTTTCCTTTTTTCCATTATTTAGGTCTTAAGTACTTTTGCAGTCAGTAATTGGGGCACTATCAAAGCATATACTGTGCCACGATGTAATGTGTATATATATATATGAATATTTTGAAATGTTTTCAAAGAACATATTATAACTTCCTGGTTTGCATGCCACAGTCGAATATTTAGAACCCTCCCTTGACCTGTTGAGTGGTTCCATTTGTTTTTTCGTAGAAGAAAGGCCGAGTGGGTTGTTTGGAAATCCTTCGCTGTCATATACACTTCTGGAATTCCATCCGGTGTTACAGAGGATCTTAAGCGGCAGCATTTTACCTGTTCTGTAGGCTACCATGGACGACATTAGAATGTACTAGGAGAAGACGACGCGGGAAGAATCGTAATGTCAAGGTCGGCATATGTGTAAAAGACAGAACTGGAGTGTTCCGGTTGTATTTCGTTTGCACCAGAAGAACACCCTACTGCGGACTCTCTGGGTTCAAGAAATAACCATATGCCGAAACATTAAAATAAGAGCTTTTTTGTTGGTATTGTTTCACGGAGAGCTAATTAACTCTGATAATGCAGCATTAGAATGGTTTGCTATTCAGGAATAAGCCTGCAAGCCGCTAGCCTTTCAAATTCTTTATCTGCTCGGAGAGCAGCACACCTGATCAGACTGTGTAGTTTAGCATTCACGGTGTACCTTTGTCATAAAAAAGACTGTTATATTCGATCAGGTACTGATACAATCAATTTTCCTAGGTTTGAACAGAGCTGATTCCCCTGAAAGTGTACCCATTCACCTTAATATGCAAATATTACAAGTGTTTTTCGCTTCCTTAATTCATTAATGGAAATTTAAAAAAAACTAACCACACATGTATTAAAACTTACAAAACAAACTGTTTGTTTTCTTTTTTCAAATATTTCCGCTGCGTTCTTTTGAAAGGACTTTCATGGCGTCAGACAGGCTGTCAATAATAAAGGCTGTTCAACACTTCTCCTTTTCAAGGACCTTGGAAATAAGATTTGATTATTTGCTCATATAATGACTACACAACCATGCTTTCGCTTTCTTTAGTGATCTTTATTAGTAAAAGTGAATGAAAAGAAACCTTTTGGTATGTGCCTTCTTTGCATTTGTGGTGTGTCACCCACCACAAACGTAAAAACTTATAAATAATCAAAAGTTTGTTCTTTTCAGCAAATTAAGAAAGCATTATGATGCAGTCATGGAGCGCTGTAGTCTGATGTTCCTGTATGGTTCATGTGCAATACAATGCGTTGACTTCGTATAAGCAATGTTCTGATCTAACACTGACTTCACATTTATGCATCCGAGTCAATTGGTAATAATTCTGGGGTGATTTTGTCGATGCACTACGGTGGGATAGTTTTACCCCGGGAGCCCTGGTTTTCGGCCATCAGTTCGACAGAAGTGAAATATTCTTGAAAAGCCTGTGAAAGCAAATTTCAAAAAAAAAAACAACATCAAAACATACGTTGTGACCACCAATTATAATCCTGTCGCCGAGACAGCTCTACTGGCTGGCAACCAGTGTGGCCATTTTTGTAACAATTATGTTTTACCCGTTCCATTTTAGTTTCTTGACAAATGTCCAAAATCTGTTACATAGCAGATACGAGACTGCGCGTGCAAAATGGAAATGGCCGCCACTGGTCTCCAGCGGCCAGTAATGAGGATCACAACATATGTTTTATACAGAAACAAGAAAAATTATCTCCGGCTTGTACGTCTTCCAGTACATCATCAGGGTCAAGATTATATTATCTGGTTTTTGAGGTCATTGAGTTCATTTGGAGTCATTTTGAAAATAGAATTCTGCTTTTAAGCATTACTGGTCATGAACATACTTAGTTAAACAGAGGCTGCTATCTTCACTTCTTTGATATATACTGAAAGGATTTAAAAACTTCCACTTTTTATTGCTGGCTGCTGATCTGTTCACTCATGACAGTATTGAATATTTAACGACAAAATGCTTGAAACTTATCAAATTTAAAGATTACGCAGTTTATTTGTATCATTTAATTAAATGACGTCAGTAAAAAGCGTTACGTCACTGAAATGCATAAGGCGATGCCGGCGTTATCTTATGCAACACTCTTTTTGACCATTTCATACTGTCTTAATATTGTGACGTCATCCACGTTGATTTACAAGTATCACTGCGGACGATGCTGTCGCGCAAAGCCTATTACGGAGACGGCGTCGACGTTAGTTAACGTCATGACCTTTGGTTTTAATCTCAGTTAGGTGATTTTCTGACGGTCTTTTGAGCTTTCTGTAAACCGTGCACGTCGTCTGAGATTGTAAATTGCCGTAATAAACGCATAAAATTGTACTGCGACGTCAATTTTTGAAATTTCAGCATTTATATGGCACACAAGTCTGCGCCTCTTTGCGATATTTAGGCGCGGTAGGCTAAATAAAGCCACTGACCGAGTTCAAACTTTTAAAATTCAATTTGATATTGTAAGAGAAATGTTTTATCAGAAAACTGTATACATGAAGCTATTCATCCTTATGTTAACGGTACTAAGAACACGAGGAGCACGTGCTTGTTCCTAACCGATTCGGTTGAACGATTTCAGATTTGGTATATTGATGTAATCAGGTATAAGAGAATATATGTGCTGTAAAATTTCGGTGGACGTAGCTGCATTCATTTTTGAGATATTCAAAATTAATGGGTGGAAGTTTTTTAAATCCTTTCAGTATATTTTCTTGCTTCCAACGGATCTGTTTATCAAAAACTTATTATAATCAGATAATATCATCTCTCCAGCTCTGAAAAGATTAGTTTGAGATGAAAAATTGTCGGAGACAGGTACCACCGGTTTGAAAAACGACAACTAGGCCCCATCGGAGTGTCAGACATGTTACCGTTAAAGTTCTAAATATTGGGATAGACAGATCTTAGCAAATAGTGCAAACCCAGATCAGGAGCAGTCTGATCAGGGTTTACACATTTTTCCATTTCGGCTGTATCTTTAAAACGAGTTATTGCATTGAACAACTGGACAGTTCAATTTTAGGACAATTACGACACTTATTTTAAGGTATCCCAGTTTTTGAATTTTTTACGGTATGTATCAGAATGGATTGTCTGTCCCATGCTGTTTTCTCGTAGGGACAGTGTCAGTTTAACTAATCATTAAAAGAGCGTAAGTAAGTTATGGTAACCAAAAATGGTAGTCCTAGTTCAGCTATATAGTTCTTATGTTTAGTTGAGGGGAGAGTTCTTTCGAAACTGGGCATTTGATTAAGTTAGCAGTACACGTAGAAGTCTATGATATATTAAAGCGAAGGTGGGTAAATACTGGATTTTGAGCATTTCTATTGGACAAATTTGTTTGTTACTGGCAATGTTGAGGAAATCTAAGGAAATCTGTCACCCTACACTACTAATATATACTGTATCATAAACTAATAATCCATCTTTGAATCTGGCTGTGCATATTATTTTGAAAGGGTATTCGACAATTTTTGACATTAAAAGTCACAGATGTAAAGACATTCATACGTCTTATCCGGTTTGAAAAAAAAAGTTGTTTGGTATTTCGGATTGACACGGTTAAACGGATATCCAGTCAAATCCATTTACTGTTTCTTCTAAGCCTTTAAAGTTCATTTTTCGCCAGGTTAGCTGTTTTATTGGGTCTGTTACGCATAAGAGGACAAATTTTAGCGAAGTCCTCCCACTGTTTATAATTAGTTTTTCGAATAAAACTCTCCCTCCGTTTTGAGACTTGTATTATGCAACAAAGTGGAGAGAACTCCGGTGTGACCGCGCAGGATGCCTATTGTTCGTGCCCCGGACCGCTTTGTTCCGCTCTAATCCGGTGTCTATTCCCGCTGAGTTACCGGGTTTTTAATGAGGTCGAACTATGGTGACAAGTGTCTAGTGCGGGGCCTCCTATTCAAGGTATTCATATGTCAAATTATGGGGGTTTGTTAAGGTCGGATTAGATGAACTTCTTCTTGATGATGATCTAGTAATCCCATTGTGGCCAGTCACTGGCCATTCAGAGGAAGAGATGTCCATTACGGTGTAAAACCACTGAAGTTCATTAAAATCTGTTTTCGAATTTCGTGACCACTAGAGCGATAGAATATAGCTTGAGGAGTGTGGAAGGCAAAAAATGTCAGAAAACATAGGAGCCGTTCCATCGGAAAAGATCCCCACGACACGTGCAAATAGTCAAGACTCAAATCGTTTTGCGCATTTGCGCAGACCGATCAGCGTATTCTCTATCATTATCATTTCTCTATATCCTAAGGCTGTTCAGGTAAAACAAGAAAATTGATCAAGCTGAAAGGACGCGCAGGTGAACTCGAGTCTTCACTGATTGCACATGCTATTAGTACGTTTCTCGGGACGCAACTCACACAGTACTTGATGAAGACATTACCTGCCCTCAACTGGTACTATTGAAACTAATCCTCAACTTTTTAAGACGATAAAATATATGTTGTCATCATGGATCATCAAAATCCTATCCTACTTAATTCCACTATTTTTATGCGATCTACTAGATATAGAAGTCAGCCAAATCAAGCCGATTACCAGTCTTGCTATTCCGTGCGGGGCAAAAGTTTAAACTGATACACCGCAAAAAAGTTCCTTAATTCTTCCCTTAATCCCATATTATGTAGTCCCTGCAATTCCATTTTCGACGTTCCTTGTTTACTACAACTACATGCTCTGCCTGCTGCAATACGCAAGAGCAAGTGCACATTCTGGTCGCAAACAATGCTTGTTGCAAATTATCTCTTGTATGCCTTGTGCAATATGTAGCTCTTGCACTTGCAGAAGAGCATGCACACATATATCAAATCTCTCTCTCTCTCTCTCTCTCTCTCTCTCTCTCTCTAGCACATGCGCAAAGACATTAAACAGTATACCAGTATACAGCACGCAGTAAATAGCGCAATGTCGAGTTAACAGTGTAGTAAACGGTATAGCAGGCTGCTTTTTCATCAGATCCTCTGTTGCTATTGTCTGGCGATGAGAACCCGCTGTGTGTCACTTTGCCCGCACTACGATTCTGATAAACATGTTCTTTTACGGTCGATGCGTATCAAGTGTGGGTGGTGTCTCTCATTTTATCTAAGCACGGTCACCATACTGATAGCCGTGACTTGAGACCTATGTTTCCGAGGAGGAAAACTAATGAAGGCATGGTGAGCGAAGAGGGCTGGTAAATAAAATGAAGCAAATTATAATTCAATCCCTTTTTTTGCAGCAAAGTGTCAAAAGAATCAAATATTAATGGGTTTTATTTTCGAGTGTAATGCCGGTTTGCGTAGACCTTGTATTTCGGATATCTATTAGCGTGGCGACCGTGTTCATTTTTTTATCAAAATATATGGCGTGTTGCACGCTGAAAAATGGAACTCGTTGAAAGTTGAATTTACAAGTTGGGAGTAGGACATGTTCTTGCCCTTTTTTACTTAAGATGAGGTGATTTAGGCTTTTTAAGCAGTTCCAATATTAAACCCAAAGATCTGAAACTGAGGATAGATGCGCTTTGAGCGGGTCATGATCACCCATGTCGAGCTTTCCAATTGGTGTTAGCAAAGCTTTGTCTCAATGCCACGTCCTAACTAGCTTAATTTGGAAAATTTAAACAAGCAAGCGAAGCAATAAAAAAGGCATCATTGTGCCGATGATGTTTTGTTGCTTGTTCTGTTGCCTGTGTCGTCGATGATGTTTTGTTTCTTGTGCCGATGATGTTTTGTTGCAAAGCATTATTACGCTGATGATGTTTAGTAGCCTGTGATGATGATCTTTTGTTGCCTCGCTTGCTAAAAAAATAATCCCGCTCAATCGTTTTCTATTCATAATGAGTAGTATACAACAACAATAGACTCCTACGTATCAGGTTTTTCACCTCATGCTTTAAATCTATACTCTGCAGCAGCTTTATATATCTGACACATTCATGGACACATGAATGCCGAGCGCATGGACACATGACTGACAAAATATAATAACTCCTTTGAAAAATAATGAATTAAACCACGTATTAAGCGAAATCTGCAGGAATATTGTTTTCACTCAACCATCTAAGCATTTGTTTTATTATAAAGAAACACTCATTCTACCATTTTATAAATCAGTAATGGAACAGAATAATTCTTTCTAAACATATAATTATTTTCTAATACCACGTGACTTATTCGATATTCAATCAAACTTGCAATTTTCTACGGCAAAACCTTGCTTTTATGTTCAAAGTTAAATGTCATCTTCCGTAATGGCGCCATACTGAGTCATGCAACATCTGCAAGCCGCAACACTCGTAAATTTCATCGTAATATAGTACTTTTGATCAGTAGTCTTAGAAAATATATCTGTATCAATTAACTGTGCCAGAAAAGTAACAGAACTGTGGTTAATGCTTCAAGTAAACTTAACAGTATGGAAAAGTACGATTACATGAATCTTGAGATACGAAAACTTACTATGTCATATCTCGATCAGGAACAAATGACGTCATCGATTTTGACGTAATTCGACGTTTGGATTTCAGAACTGCAATAAAGTCTGAGATTTGAATTTTATTACAAAGAAGCTTTATTGGTCTAAAGATTTTTGGTTGGCTGGTTGTTTTGGGTTTAAAAGCCCTTTGAAACATTATTTCAGTGTATATCGGGCCATCTCTCAGAGAGACTGGTCTAAAGAAAGGCTGCAATTTTTATATTACGTGCCGATATGGAAAAATATCGGCATCGTTGTTTCCTCGATTTTTATCGTTGATTTCTTTTCATTTAATATTTATAGATGGCTTTCGTATCTCAAGGCTTCTCTCGCACCCGCTATATTATTAGAATATATTTTCTTTCTGCTTTTGTATACTTATTTTCTCATTTATTTTCTTTAATTGTTTATATTGTTTGCATTTTATGTATATATATATAGCCTGGTTCAAGCGGACTTCCATACTGCCTTACGGGACTAAATGTGTACATACAGCAAAGAGGCTGATTTTGTGGAAAACGGAAAAAATACACCGCTCTAGATAAGATGGGGTATTGAAGATAATTAAAACCTATTAATTTTTTTCTCTTATTTTTCAATAAAAAATCATAAGGTGTGACCCCTTATTAGAACCGTCTCGGCGAGACGGTTATAATGAGGGGTCACAACGTATGTTTCTACGGAGAAATATGAAAAAATATCGTTAAATTATCCCGTACCTCTTCTTATCTGGGGCTCTGAAATGTCTGCTATCGCAAAGGTCTATATCGTTTCTTCGGTCGGTGTCTTGAGTTTTCTTATTATGATCCTCTTTATTTTATGCTCTATATCAGGCGAGTATTCCATATCAGCACAAAATTGGCGTGGGCGACGTCTCATTTAATAGAACTGTGCATACTAAGATTTGGCGGCCCCGACAAATAACTGAATACAGTAGTATTCAAATCGGCCTATGCATACAGGATCTGTGTTCAAATCCTGTTTGACAAGTTGTGCAAGACTGCAACAGTGTAGGGGGAACAAAAACTGCAACGTCATCAGAAAGTGTGTAAACATGCAAATGACATAGTTTTCGGACAGTACTAAGTTCGACAGACATGTGATATGTGCAGCATTAACTGTCTATTAATGTGTGTATATGTCTTACAATCTTTTCCAAGATACTGAACACCCAGGAGCTGAGGATGATAATGGAAGACTGTGTGCAATGGAACCCCGTTTACGGTAGGAAGATTCTCGCCTCAGGCTGGACCTGGGTTCGAGTCCAGCTTGAAACGAGAACCTTTCCTACCGTAAACGGGATTCCTTTGCACACAGCCTTCCATTATCACCCACACATCGTCCTGATATGGCTGAAATATTGTTGAAAAGGACGTAAAATCGCAAGTTGTCCATCATCCAGGAGTGAACACTATGGATGTTTTTGAAGACTTCTTGCGGAACCTTGAGTGTACTCGGTAGCTATAATAGGCTTGGAGAAGCTAATGATGGATCCTAAGGACTCTTCAAGAAGAATGGGTAGACTTTTAAGGCAAGCAACTCTGTGATTTTCAGATTTTTCCTCCTTATCGATGGGGTCAACTCCTGAAGAATTTACTTCCCTTGGAGTAAATCATTTCCTGATTTTTGGAAATTTCTTGCTTCAGGGAAGCCAACAGGAATTGATGGAAGTTGTTTCCCTCTGTAAAAATGGTGGAAAACAAGAAGCTGTACCCATACCACTTAATAATGCTACATAAGATGGTAACCAATTCTTTATATGTTTATGGGGAAATATCTCGAAATCTGTTTTCGATGGTTAGTCCCGTCCGAAACCAATGTGAAACATAGTTTATACCGGTATTTGTTGGTGATGGTGTCAGGTCAGATATCTACATATACTAGAATTGTTAGCAGGGGCGTAACTAGGGGCAATTTCATAATACGCACAACCATGTTTTATTCTCTACTTCTTGGAGGGAAAATACGAATTTCAGCCTCTTTGGGAGTTGGTTTGAAATCTTGTCTAATTTATGAAATTTCAGCATGCAAATATGCAGGTGCGTTTTGAAATTTTGTCAATTTTGACAAAATTTCAATACGCACTTGCGTATTTGCCGTATACGTAGCTACGCCCTTGGTTAGGGATACCAAATAAACACAACTCAAAGCATTGTTTCAAATAATTTCTTTGGTGTGTATTTTAACAATATTTCAATACAAAATGGTCTACATTTATGTCCTACACATTACACAAGTAGTTGATTTACATCATATCTCTCTTAATAAATAAATGCATTTATGAAACAGAGGGCAGTGAACATTTTAACATAACATTTATCAAACAAGTTTAACAAAGGATCAAGCCGGGAAACAGCAGTTTGGATCCCAGCTTTTTAGCAGTCGGCAAACCTCGTATGACTCCGGCATCCTTCGTCGAAGGATGCCGGAATCTTACGAAAATTGCCGACTGATTCCTTCGCACCAATTACGACTCTTCATCATTCCTGAATTTTTTAATGTAGACTGAACCTGTCACTAACAGTCCTGATGCGATCAACACCAGTCAGTTTAAACAGCACAGGCAATATACGATCCATCCAGTCCGATATCGGACTGACATGGACCGTATAAATGATCGTTATTGAATCACTTATGACTCGTGTTGATCTGGTCATTTTACATTCGAATGCAAAGCTGTTGATGCTTTGAAACAATGGAAAATAACTGAGCCACGACGTGACAAACTAACAAAGTGGCACGTGCGCCCAGCGAAAACTCATCCTGGGCATCCTTCCAGTCTGACCAGAGTCTTCACTGTCTGCACGGAGGTAGCTTAGACCCTTTGAGCGCAAAGCGTAGACTGATCAGACTGGCCGGCTGCCCAGGCTGATCTGAGTCTTAGACGGGCGCACATGCCACTTTGTTTGTTGTGTCATGTCGCGGCTCAGTCATACAAAAGATGCGTATTTCATGTGCAAAGGGACATGCAAGACAGATAGGCTGTTTCACCGTTGTTTGTCTTCTAGAATCCCAGTTTTGATCCTAATCAGTAAAATATACCCTTTTTTAATTTCTTACAAATATAATATTAAGCGTGCACGCATACAAATTTGCCAACTATCCACACCAAAAAAAATGTTAGTGGACAAACGCATGCCCACTTACGCATATTTTCACAAACACACAAAGACTAGTAAAATACTTAACTTTAACTTTTAACAGTAACAATAGTTTTACGATTTGAAAAATCAGAAAACACACACACAGCAGTAATTTACGTGACCTTTGGTATAAAGTTTTGATGAAATTTTCTTCTTATTTTGAATACAGCAGTTCTTCACTGAAAATGTTTAAAGCTTCCGTCACGACTTTTTAGGTGCGTGGATAAACTTGGATGGTTTGGTTGCCATTTCTGCAAGGTAGGTCATTTATATAGTAGTAGTTGCTTTACCGGACTGGTAAGCGAATCCCCTTCAGCGTTGGAGGCTATTCGTACTGGGCACAAAATCTTGCCCGCGAGAAAGGAGGAAAATATTTTAAGTCGCTGAGCTCTAGATAAGCGGGAGTATTTGGTGACGATTTTTTCTATTTCTCATTGAAAATCTATTCTGTGGTCCCGAATCTGAACCATCTCGTTCAGACGGTTCAGATGCGGGAACATAATATTCTTCTTTTGCACAATTAACTAAATGTATCCCTGATTATCGCCAAATACTCTCTCTCTCTCTCTCTCTCTAGCTCTCTAGCTCTGAAGTTGAAATGATCTTCCTGTCCATACAAGGTAAGTAAAGAAGCTGAACCAAAAGTTAGTCGACTCTTGATATCGAAGTCGATGTTAAACTCTAAGTAAATTTGTCCCCCCCAAAAATTGTCCCAGAAACCAGTGGTTCGAGATTAAAGGAGCTACAATGGAGAGAGAAATAGGAAATGTATCCAAACTAAATTCTTTGATATAAGAGAATACTTTGAAACATCAGTGTTTGAGATATCTAGAGTTGACTGTACCTGTATATATGATGCTAAATGATCAATAGATGAATACATAAAATTGTTCCTGAAGCAATCTTATCTACTTGTCTTCAAAAATAAGAATATGAATCGTACATCACCTTTCTAAACTATAAACTTAAAACTTGTTTTCGTTCTTTATCCATCTAATCAAAAGAAAAAAGGAAAAAGAAAAAAATCAACCAAACAAAAAAAAAAGATGCAAAGTTACAGCTTTCAGTCTCCAAACCCGCAGAGTTTCTGTTCTTATAAAAACTTTCTCAAAATGGCACCAATTCGTTTTAAAGAGACTGACATGCTATATCAGTTAGCTGTGCATATAAGTATGGCAAGAAGAGCTGGCATTTAAAACTGATCCTCAGTCTGCAATAGGAAAACACAGGCCACCTTACACGCGTTTATTTTACAGGGCGCCAAAGTACTCGTTACGTTGCAGCCATGCAAAAAACGCGTGTAAGGTGGCCTGTCTGCGCCAACAAGTGGTCAGTTCATTGCTGAACACCCAAGCAACACCGACTTTAACATTTGATTGGCACGACAGCTCAAGAAATACTGGCCAAAATTTCAATCGTGTAACAATTATAGTTTATAAGAACAATGAAATTTCCTAACAAATATGAAGAGAGAATATAACTGTACTTTTTTCAAAAGTCGTTACCCACTGAGCACACAACGTTGAATCAACACTGAATAAACATTGGTTCAACGCCATGACGTTGAATCAATGTTGAATCAATGTTGATTCAACATTGTGTAACTGCTGGGTAGACACCAACAAAGAAAATGCAAAAAACTCTGCAAGAAGCCTTCTTTGCGAACAAACAAATTTAACAAAACAACACATACAATCAAAGCTGATTCATTATATTTTCCAGATCTAAAACCTAAAAGGCTGTTTTCCTCAACTATAAAATATTAGAAAATACGATTTTGTTGAAAATGGCAAAATGGGTGAAAGAAAACATTAGATAGAATTTCAAACCAAAAGTTAATTTGTTCACGCCTACGGGAATTAATATATTATTTTCAAGAGAAGATAAATTAGCCCTTGACAAGAAAAAATGAGGATTTTTTACCCATCCTGGGGTGCGCAAAAACATAGCTTTTGTGTTTGCCTCTGAGGGGTTCCAAAAATCTTTTCAGATGAAATAGGTATGTATTTCAACCTCGGGAGTGGTGTTTCAATCCCCAATAAATAATCTAATATTTGAGGCCCATCGTGGCAAATACAACTGTCTTTAAGACATATTTGGACTACGCATGTTCATATTAGCCTTTCCTAAAGTGCAGGCTGAATAGGGCATGCGTAGTTCGTTATTAAAACGCAAAAGCATACCTTAATATTAAAAAGATAACTGCGCATGCCCTGTTAATGTCTGGGCATGAATAAATTGCATTTTGCCTAAAACATGTTTTATCTAGACGCCGCCCATCTGTAAGCCCAAATTTTGTTCCATATCGCCGTTGTTGCTAATACTCGTAGTCAAGCGTAACAGATCATATTCTGGCTAAATAAGGCGGAAAATGTTGGATAAGCCAGTGTCATCTAATAAACTTGTACAAAGACTGCAAAATATGCAAAAATGTTCATAAAAAATTATAACTTCGAGAAAGATTTATGACGGTTCATTACTATAGTGTAAGGAATTTATATGTATATAAAACCATATTTGGGTATCAAAAAAAATTAAGTACGCCTCTTTTCGCTTGAAATTCCTTCTCTTTTAGTCATTGAAAAATGCAAAGGATATAAGATTTTGACTCTATAATAATTTGGAAAGGTTATCATGTACAATTCTTTATCCAGAGGGCATGGATTAGCATAGTACGAACGTATTCTGCAGTAACATTTACACAAAAGGTTTAAAAACTTCTACTAAAACTCAACCCCACAGTTAAAGAATAAAGCAAGCCCCTGACTCCTCAGAGCTATTTCCTTAATGAAAATGTTAACATTTATATTTCTTCTTAAATTCGTATTCTATTTTACTGTTAAAATGTACATAGAAATCTCAGAAGATAGAAAAAGTACCATAGCATCGGTCACATTGGAACCTTACCGGATTCACTCCAAATATTCAAACAATATTGTCACATAGGCATTTCCTAAGGAACTAGTTCACCCCAGACAAACGCGTAATTCAATTTCCACCTGGAAATGTAATTTCTAGTTCTGCAAACGTTATCCAAAATTTCACAAGGCTATTGGACTTGTCTGTATGAAAAGTTTATTTGTGAACAATATTTGCTTGAAAAGTGAGGTAACTGGTGGAGTTGAAAGAGGCCAAACCGAAATTTCGGTTTGGCCACTTTCAGGAGTTTTGTGAGAACTCAGCCATCTCATCTTCCATAAAGTTGAAATTGTGCTTGATGAAATATGCTTTAGCTACAGATGAGTCGAATAACACTGGGGTTTACTTTATTATCACAACTTTATTATTTATTTTTTTTTGTGTGGGTGCAATTAGGTACATCCACGTGCAAAAGAGCACATGACGCATTCCGTCGTGAGCTACTTGCCCCAACTGTTGGCAAGTGGTGTGCGCATGTTCAAATTATCTGGTACCTAGCTACCGATACGGCACCGGGTAACGTATCACAGCAGGCACCACATAGGTAACTATTGCAGATATCTTCCCCGGAGCCGTACCTGGAGCTATAGTAGCAGGGCTCCCGATATGGATCCGGGACAATGCAACCTCAACAGGGACTTTTTGTACCATCTCTAAATGAACAAATTGACTGGTCTGAAGATGGAACAATCCAATCCCAAAAGGCTGAGGCCTCCGAATATTATATAATAACAAATCTTGAAAAACAAAGAACTTCTCCAATCTGAAGATGGAATAGTCCAAATATTAATAGTTGTAAATATGGTAATAGACCTTTTCTAAGCAGCAATACCTTAGCATGTATTTTTCCAGGCTGACCAGTTCGTCTTGCTGCATGTCTGAAATTCTAAATTTTCAGCTGATGATATGCTCCACTCTTTCAGACTAGAGATAAAAACTAAGCTTTTATGAGATTATGATAATTCAGCTGTGTCTATTGAGGTAGCTTTTAATATATTATGAAGCCCTGTATGGAATAAAAGAACAAAATAGCATTTGCAAACAGTGACTGTCACTACCAACCTGCGCAAATAGTCTGATCGCAACGTTTCACTTGTATTATGTAAAGGCGAACGTTCGCCTTTAGCATAATACATGCGCGAACGTTCGAATAAGGTTATTAGCTACACGTATTAGAAAGCGAATGTTTGCAGGTTCGCTGGACATTCGCAGTTCGCATATGCCTTTTTGAACTAGTTTTCCATACAGACCCAAAATTTATGCTAGTGTCACACTATTGCGTATCAGCGGCGTATTTCACAAAAAATACATACGCCTGTCGATCGCGAAGAACTGTGGCGTATTTTATGCAAATTTTAGTCCTGCGACGTACAGGGCGAATGTGTGACGTTTCTGCGACGATCCTGTGGCGTATCTAGTTTTGTATTCGTTTCAACCTACGGCGCACTGAGGCGTATGCGTGGCGTATGTGTGGCGTATAATGCGTTGCTATGGCGTTACTGTTACGTTGGCACGGCGTTTGATTCTTACGTGTAACGTACTTCTGCGTACTAGCGGCGTAAACAGTTTCGTATAATTAAAATCTTAAACAGTTCCTTCAAGAGCAGAGAATACATACAGAAGTAGGAACATGGGCCAGACTATGTAGTTTCGGCTAATAAAGCCTCGTCAGTGACCCTGACAATATCTGGTGACGAAACCAGAAAAAGCATACAGTAATTTCTGAATTTTAATTGGGCAGTCGGTTCAAAGACTGATTAATTTCAAAACGACCCAAGTAATATAAAAGACGATGTTCTAGAATAATAGTCTAAATCGATCTCAAATTTTAGATTTCTCAGAATCTATCCTCTGATCTCAAAAGATGTAAATAAAATATAATCTGCACTATGGATGATGTACGGGGAGACGTTTTACGGCCACAACAGCTTCCTGCAGGCTGTTATTCTTTCAATAGCAGTCAAACAACCAACACAGCAGTATGCCGCCAAAGAAGTTACGCCCAGGGAGCTCCAGGAGAAGTGGAAGGGGAAAAAGAGCTGTTGCAGCCACTGTATCAGAATTTCGGCCACCGTCATCTGCGCTCAAATTCGTCTGCTATGGCACGCCACTCTTCTGATGTTGTAGGGCAAAGGATGACATCATCCTTATACTCCTCCACTATAGCTCTGCACACCTCTGGAACAAAGACGCTGATGGTGTTGCCTCTCACTCGGAAGTCATAAGCAAGTGATGCATAGGTATCTCCGGTAGCAAGGTATCTCAGGGTCACTGCTAGTTTTAGGCCTGGGTCAAGGGCTTGTCGGTACCAGGTATTCTGTTTGGCTATTCTTGGTCTGATTCTGGTCAGGAGCTCGTCGAACATTGCGGGCTCCATTCTCAAGAAGTTTTTGAAGGAGGCAGCGTCTTCTAATCGCAATTCTTCCATTAGGCGATTGTTTTGGCCATACTGCAACCTTCTGTCAGCATCCAGCCACGGTCTGACCCACCATCTCCGGGGTCGTCTTCTCCTTCTGCCAATATGTCCCTGAGCAACATTTCTGGCAGGTCTCAGCCTGGCTACTTGTCTTCGTCTTGCTTCTTCCTCAAGTAGCCACACCAGACCCACAGACCCAGACAGCTACTTGCATTTCAGGTTCTTCCAAGTCCATGACTATAACAATCGTCGTGGTGACGTAGTAGGTACCCATGCAACGCCGACAAATATTCGACAACGTAACACCTACGCAGCGGCAACGCCACGGCAGCGCATGGTGCGTAGTCCGTACGCAGTTCATACGCAGTACATACGCCAAGTTACTCCATAGAAGCAAATATACGCCATTCATACGCGCCTGATACGCCGTAGGTACGCAGTGACAACGCTTTATACGCCATACGTAGGTCACAGTTACACCTCACGCGTTCCTACGGCGTACAATGCGATCATGCTACGTTCCCGCTGCGTCACTGCTGCGTTGCTTTCGCTTCTACGGCGTACGTGTGACGTATGTATGGCGTATCTAGGCTGCTACGTACGTGTGGCGATTTTTTCAAACCGGTTTGAAAAAATCGCCGCAGACTGGCGTACGAGGAGATCGTGCCGCGTATCAGCTACGTAAGCTTTCGTTCCTGTGGCGTTGCTGTGGCGTTCCTTTCTTACTGCCACGTATCCGAATACGCCGTACGTACGCAAGCTGATACGCCAAGGTGTGACACTAGCATTACTATTATGCACTATTATGATTTACCTATTGTCCGCTTTATAAGCTGGCGTTAGCTGCATTTTGCTAAAAGCTACATTTGACATTCAATAAAACGAAGTCTGTCACAATTTTGTTTATAAGCACATTTGGACCCATCAAAGCATAATTGTTTCTAGATGAACAATATTCCCACTAAGCATACAACGTTGAAACAAACGTAATTACCAACGTCGCTGCAACGTTGCATCGATCTTGATACGAAGTTTGCATCTGTGTGCACCCGTCGGATTGATAAGTTTGAATCCCTTATTAGTTGCTTTACATGGCAACGGTTGTTCATTTCACACACAAACCCTAAAAGCTAGTTTAGTCAGTAGGCCTATCTTCTCTCTCACATGTTTAGAGTGTAGACACTTATCAGCCAGCACGAAAGTAACCTGCTAACAAGCTGTACATCGGGCGCTAAGAAATCATCCTTGCCAGAAAGCCTTTTATGACATATACCCTGCTGTCGTTAAATGTTGATATAATCGGCTGCACCAATCACTTCGTGAACTCGTTTTCCTGATGTTTCTCAAGCGTTTGAACTCGCTCTGAGCGTTCTATTACATGTAGCTGAGCAGATACACTACACCGCTTACAGCGGATGTGACACAACTGACTGACCTCTAACGCAATGCGCGCGCATATGACTAAGTAATTCACATTTCAAGTGAATCTCACAGCAACACTGGCTTCTCATAAATAAGATTCGCTATATCACATTGCGAATTGCGTAGTACCACTTTCAATGTGTTTCATCTGTAGGCACATCATGAATATTGCACCAAAGATGGCGGATGAAGAGAGGGCAAGTGAGCATGCGTATGGCCTCCAAGACTACCTAAAGGTGAATGTTCATTACTAGGTGGCGTCGGCATCCCAGCAGCACTTTGACAAACATACCATTCACTAAACTTAGTCTGATGTGAGTCCGGTAAACTAGGATGGGGATGAATTGGTAAGGTGGGGCTTGAAGCAGACGACACCGGATGCGTAGGTGTTGAAGGATGCACTGGCTTAATGTCGACAGGACTTGACAAAGATTCGTCGTTGCTGCGGCTATCGTCATCAGAATCGTAATCTTCCGGCAATGGCGAAGTTTTTCCATGAACTTTCATGTGCTTCCGTAATGAGCTCGGATGGGTGTAACTTTTGTCACATCCGCGAATTTTACAGTTGTAAGGTTTATCACTGGTATGCACGTGACTATGTTTCTTTCTGTCTGAGCTATTGGCAAATCTTCGGTCACACCCTTCGAACTCGCATTTGAACGGCTTTTCACCTGAAAAGAGATGAAATTACGTTTCAAATATACGAAAAACTATACATTTACAGAAAATCAAAACAACAAACACAAACAGAATTTCGATTATGATTTTCTAGAACAGAAAGTATCGAATTCAAATGTCCACGGTGCACAGACATCAGATACATTTGATACTGAGAGTAATATAAAAAAAGCTGCGCCAACTTAGGAGTCAACTTTCGATATCTCGAACACTGATATCTCAAAGTACCCTCTTACATAAAAAAAATATAGGATGGACACATTTTTTTCTTTATTTTCATTCCAACTCCTTTTCTATCAAACTACTGCTATTTCAAAGTAAATTTTCTGGGACCAGAAAATTTACTTAAGAGATATCAGTAGTTTTTGCTGAGCTTAGACTTCGAGATATCTAGAGTTGACTGTATTTGTTTTGTGACCTCGATTCTTTTGCAGATTCGCGAGACAACATTGAGGTGAAAAAGGATATTTTCAGGGGAATCATCTCTGTCATATTTATATTTGCCACCTTTTTCAATGGGAGTAAATTCTTAAAGGATAGAATTTGTTCCCGTAGAAGTAAATTCTTTCCTTTAAGAGCAGGCCTCATTTTGGGCCTCGTTTTCCAGAGAAGCCAACAGTTACTCTTTTTATTTCTCTTTGTGACCTTAAAAGTTCTAAATGGGGGTCTAATTTATTTATTTATTTATTTATTTACTCGTAATAACCATATCATACCAGGTTATCGTCTACTGGTATATTTACTCTTTCCAGTCTGGAAACCCGTTTTGGGGACATCTGCAAACAGTGCAGACCCAGTTCAGACGCCGCAGAACGCGGCGTCTGATCAGGGTCAACACTGTTTGCTTACTGGAGTTTCTATGCAAAATGCATAAAACCTGAAAATAAGAAAACAGTCACCAGAAACCGCTAAAACTAGAAGTAGATTCATCCAAATGATAAGGATGGAAAAGTCCATTGTTCAAAAGGGATTAAATAAACCGAAGTTAGAGTGTGAAATATTTTGGAGTGTGAAGGCAAAGGTAGGTGTACAAAACTACAAACTCATGACGTTTATTGCTCCGTCTCTGATATTAAAATCGTTCGCTGGGAGTTTGTTCTATTACATCAAGCACTGAATCACACCGGATAGGCGGCAATCGAAAACGCTCATGCAGTCGACGAACGCGGATCCAAAACCATTAGAAACAGCGTTTTCGATTGCAAATTGTCGCCAATTTGCAATCGAAAACGCTGTTTCTAATGGTTTTGGAGCGACAATTTGCAATCGAAAACGCTGTTTCAAATGGTTTTGGATCCGCGTTAATAGATTGTTAACGGCGTTTTCGATTGCCGCCTACCCGGTGTGAAAATGAGTGAGAACAGAACACAATTCCGAACATTTTATGTGTGTGCGATATCTGCACGGGAGTGTGTGTGTGTGAAAAGGGAGAGGGTCTTATCCATTTTTCCCAAAGCTCTTATTAAATGTCTATGTAAAGAACGAACGCTGTTTCTTTCTAAAACACACATGTAAAACTGGTTCAAAACGTTTGATTTTAAATGCACATGAAAACGTGTGAAATCCATTGCTTTCGTTTTCTGTTAAGGTAATTTAATTGCTTGATAATCGAAAAGAAGTCGAAAATAATCGCAGTTTAAGACGTGAACAACAGTATTATTATACGTCTATTAGCCAAAATTATTATGGCATCTCCGATCAAATAATACGAATTAAGTAAATAAAACCTTGCACCAAAATTCTTTACAAGGAACAATGTGGGCGGGGTTTAGTTTTAATATAGTTATAGACTTCTCAAAATGTTAAACAAATTTTGGAGCAATCTTCAACTCGATTGAAATATAAACACATTTCATTATATCCCTATTGACCTCAAGGGCTGAACAAGACACCTACAGTTTTTCTTTGTAATAAAGTTTCAATTAAATGAAAAAGGACTTATTGTTCCTCCCTGGGTGCCACCGCGAGACTATCGAAATTCCTCGGCATATCCTTTATCCATTATCATTTATCCTTTCAATAATTATAATACAAGTTGATAGATTTGAACTAGAAGTAAATATACTTGTGTTGGAATCTTGGGTACAGTTTGCTTGGCGCCCAGTAGGGGCTCTATTTTGTCTATTTTTCTCACACTGACACATATTATATATGATGAAATTTGCCACTGTTTTCAACAACTGTCACGTTCCAGGGGTCGACGTATTGTTATAATACATAAGCCCTGTCCTGTGGAGAGAGGCGAAAAATCATACCACAATTTACTCGGCGGGATTTGCTACAAAAATTAGAATTATTATGTTTATTACCATAATAACGGTATATTTTGGAACACCTTATTTATTTAATGAACTCTACCAGCTCTGCAGTTCTAGAGAAGCTGCATCTTTACCCTGCCAGGAAATGTACCATAAAACTGCTGGCTGGAAGGCAAAACGTGTAGAGCCAGATCGGACTGCTAAGGAGCAATCCGTTCTAGGTGTACACCGATTAGTCTGGTATGTCTGGTCCACTTACGATAGAAATATTTCCGCCAACATAGCTAAACCCTCATTGTCGAAGCGACAATTGTAATTTGTCTGATGGACAATTTTAACAACCCAGCAGACAGACGCACAAACATGTCCATAAACAGAGACAGACACAGAGAGAGAGAGAGAGAGAGAGAGAGAGAGAGTGGTAGCTATCGGTGTCGGGTACGGGTAGACTATGGAAGGTTTCTGTTTCTTCTTGCCGAGCCGACAGGTACGGTACCAGATACAGTATATGGAACTGTACAGAGATCTAGATAATACGTTAAACCGAAAATACTGAACGAGCTTGCAAAATTACAACAGTCGTTTATTGAGCTCGTTGCTGGCGTACATGTTTGTAAATCGATCAGAATTTGATTTATGATAAATAAAGCCAAACACAAAGTATGCCAGCCTGGCCGATGTGATTTGAGGTATTATAGTCGATTGTTTTATTTAGAAACAAATTAGTAATAAGAATCCTAAAATAATATGAGCCGCGACACGACAAAACCAACAATGTGGTTGTGCGCCCAGCGCAGACTAAGATCAGCCTGGGCATCCTCCAAGTTAGATCAGACTCTTCAGTAAGTGCTCAACGGGTAGCTAAGGGTTTAAGCTACCTTCATGCGGACAGCGAAGGCTCTGATCAGACTGGGCGGATGCCCAGGCTGATCTGAGTCTGCGCTGGGCATTCAACCACATTGTTGGTTTTGTCGTGTCGCGGCTCATATGCAGATTAGCTATTCCATCTGTTTACCTATCTACAGCGTTGTTTATTTTTCCATTCATCATTGTCTTAATAATATAATTCGCTAAACCTGTTATGTAGCTGAAAGGAACCTATTTTCAGGCTGAAACAAGGCAGACTTCCCAAAAAGGCGGGGCGTGAAGTCATAAAGAACCGCCCACATCACGCCCATCTAGACTGGTTTACAACTCTATAGATATTCTGATGGCCAGAAAAATTGAGTGCTATGTTCGTAAATTTGTTTTCCTGTTTAATTTATGTAATTCAGCCTCTACAAGAAAGTGATACATGAATAAACATGTGTTTTAACTCCATACATTTATTTACTAATTAGTTAGCTATTTGTGGTTATTGTCAGAATCAAGATAAAGACATATTCTTTTTAAAATTTCATTTTCACTTTTTGTTTATCGTAAAATAAGGGATAATATTGAAAATCGTGCATTCACCATGTTCATGCATAAACATAAGTGAATTAATACATTTCATACTTTTTTTAACAAATAAACGAACCGTATCAGGAACAACTGTGTCCTATATATTACGTGTGTGAAACAGAGAATATTCCGATTAGCGTTTGCATTTGCATAGTTTAATAAGAAACTTCGCTGTTCGGTGTAAAAGTGGAATTTATCAAATTGCGTAGTTTCTTATTGAATTCCGCAATACGGATTGCTCAGAATGCGTAGTTATTATGCGGCTGTGCAGTCTGATCTTCAGTAGTCACTGTTTGTAGATGTCATAATACAGTTTGTCATGTGGCGGCTCCAACAGATAATAATTTTTTATTATTATTACATGTACGTGTTGTTATTTTTTCTTCTTTTCCGTGATTCTATGAAAACCCGTTTTCAAACTAGAAAACCACTTCTGGATCCCTTTTGTATAATATTTTTGTATTTATGTCATAATGTCCATTGAATGTTTTATTGTTATACGAAATAAATAAAGTTTAAACCAACCACTAGAAAATAAAGCTGTTTTGTAAGAATTCTACTGGCCGCTGCTACGGAAGCTGAGTCTGACAAGTCAATTTATAAGTTATCGTGATAAAGCATTAATTGATCTAATTACTCCCGCGCACGTGCTAATTTCGGCCATCTTGGAGATGACTATCAGGTCGAGTTCGGAGATAAAATTCCGGTGCTATCCCGAACACGCTCATTGAAATGTTTGATAATATATTGATAAAATGTTACATGTTTCGCAAGATTAAAAGGCCAATTTAGGTCAAGACAATCTTTGCAAGAGCTACTATCTCTAGCTCCGAAAATACTGCAGAATCTAATAAAATTACGATATTTTTGCTTTTGCAATTAAAAAGGTGAAATAGGCAACAAGTTTTTTTTCGGTTGTTTTTATTATTATTTTTAATGAGTGTTTACGTGTGGAATTCAAACAAAGAAAACAATAGAAATAATTATCAGTCAAACAATATTTTTTTTTTTTTTTTTTTTTTTTTGGTATTTCCAATTTCCAATATTGTTTATTTCTTGTCTATCAATCCATTACTTATTTATTATAATATTGTGTGTTGTTCTAATTTGTTTCTGTTCTCTGCCTGTGACAAGCACTAAAAAAGAATAAGAAACATTTTTATTGATTTTATTTTTATGTTTTTTTATTTTGATGGCAAATAAAGAAATGTATCAAAAATTGACTTCATTTTTTTGCTAATCGCCACAGATTAAAATTGTTGAATTGGCAAACAGTGTTGATCCAGATGAGGTGGCTCATCTGAATCTAAACTGTTTGCCCCCTAGTGTTCAAATTTTCATTATGATATCACTTGGACGAAACATTTCTTGAAATTCTGCAGACGTAAATTTTGTCGTCTGCTTTTTGGCGCATAAAGGGTTAAATAGTTTAATGACAGACAAGCGTAAGTATTTGTAGTTCACTTCTCTACGGGAGTCAAAGGTCGAAGAAAATGAATTCCACTTGGACTAACCATAGCAGGTTTGTTTGACATGCATTAAATATGGCAATGTTGATGACTACCTGTCAGATTGTAGCAACTTTATGGAATTGACATGTGTTTATGATTTCCCAGAAAACCAAATTATTCAGAAATATTATGAAGTGTCGTGTCATACAAATGAAATGCAACCCATATAATTTTATTGAGAGAGCTTTCACCTATGTGGTAATATTTTTCAAGAGGTAAACCAGTTTTTTCGAGGGCCTAAAATTAAAGGTTTATGCATTTTGTAAGTCTATAGCAGTGAGAAACATAATTTTCCCGCCAAAATCTATGCTCGTTTTGATATTTTATCATAGAAATATGTAACCTAACGTACTTATATTTTTTGAGTTTTAGTTGCCATAAAGAATGGTTAGGATAGAAAATATGATGTGTATTTTGTGAGTATTCGTATATAATTGTTGAAATTTGTATACACATAAAACCAGTTCTTAAAACTCGACTTTCTGGAGTGAGTCGAAATGTCAAAAGTAACTATAACTCGGCTATTTTCACTACAATAACGTGAATAAGGGGCATTGTGTGATTAGCAAAGGCTTCTATCAGACGGTGTGCAAACTAATCAAGGTCTCTGTTATTTTTTTTTCTCACAAAATAGACATGTCTTTCAAGGCTTAATCCATTTGACATAATTCATCATATTGCTACTTAATTTTAAGTACATTTCAGTGCTGATATTACAAGAATCCACCACTATAAATGTTTCTTATGATTCTCAGAAACAGGTGAACACTTACATTATAAACATAGATTTTTTTTTGTAAATGGCATATAATTTCAAGTTTAGTGTTTTACACACGCTAGTTTTATGGGAAATAAAGGACGGAAAAATGAATCTAGACAACTTTCTTAATGATAACCAGTGCTCCAGATAAGAAGGGGTAACAGAGATAATTTAGGGATAATTATCCATTTTTCTCCATAAAAACATATTTTGTAACCCATCATTAGAACCGTCTCATCTGAACGGTTCTAATGAGGGGTCAAAATATATGTTTTCGTTGAGAAATAAGAAAAATTATCTTTTAATTATCCTCAGTACCCCTTCTTATCTGGAGCTCTGGATAACTGTGTCGGTGGCAATGCACTTTATCGCCCGCCCCTAGAGTTTGATTTTTTTCCTAAATGCTAGATTGTGGTATAGAAATTCCACGGTTGAAACCTTTATTGCATTTTCCCTAGAAAGTTCTTTAAACTGGTCAAAACTGGGTTATAGAAATGGAATAAGAAAAGCAAACTGCGAATCGAAGGGGGCAACAGCAGTATGAGAATATGACAAGAAAACGTCGAGGGCCAGAAAAAACTTGTCCTTTAAGAATTAAACAAAATGAATGAATTTCATCCTACGCAGGAGTTCAAACATCAAAGGCATTCCGGAATTAATATAATATACATGTGCGTTTGAAATGAGATACATTATCTTAGCTGTCTAGTCATAACAGGATTTAAATCAAACTATTTCTCACATATATCCATTACACCGTTATGTATTCCGACAGAAATAATAATTATTCTTGATATTTTGGCTTCATTTTTCCTAGCTCTAAATCAGAAAAAGTTAGATAATAAGAAAATGCATCTGAATCATACATATATAATAAGAAAATGCATCTGAATCATACATATGTATGATTCAGATGCATTTTCTTACATATCTATCTTGTTATTTTTTTTTTTTTTTTTTTTTTTTTTTTGCTTCACTCATCTACCGATTACAAGGAAATTACCACTATTATTGTTATAATTATTATTATCAACATCATTTCTACGACTTCTTGGCCCGTTGTTTCAGTTGTACAACCTTAAAAATCATCTTGTCCCCCACTTTTGTCTGCTCCGTGAGAACATAAATCGATTAAATATCCACACGATATTATTATTATTATTATTATTATTATTATCATTATTATTATTATTATTTTTGAGGTGAAATCGAGGCGGAGGATACAACAATTTGAATAACATCGCAGAATTATCAAACAGCAAGTCCAACGTTTGAAAAAGTTCGTTCCGATTTCTTCCTCTGACCACTGACCACAATGCATCACGGTTTCCGCTATTCACAGATTTGCAGCAGACGACAGGAGAATAATTGCCGAAGACGAAAACAAATAGCGCCAAAATTTCCCCAAGGGATCGGTTGGAATTGACATAATTAACATGTTAAGGGTGCGAGTTATTTTGTTATCTTATTCTAAGATAATCAATCTTACAAACTGATCGGCTGAGGCAGACGAGAAATTCAGAAGCTGAACTGTCATGGCGGAAAATTAGCCGTTACAAATTGGCTCTAAATTTCCGATCATATTGGCAGTGATTTACAATAAATCTTTCTGTGCGTAATAAAGAAACCCCAACTTTAAGTTGTATTATTAATTTGTAAAGCGCCCAAAAAAAAGCAAACGACAAGATTTACTCCTAAAAGTAGAAAAAAAGAGAGTTTTGTCAAAGATATATCATACTGAGTAATAAAAGAATAAAGGCGAAACAGTGAAGATCTCGATGAGGAAGCCCATTATGAGACGTCTCATCTGGAATTACACTCCTTGCAAATTCAAGTATTTTCACGTTTGGTGGTTTAAATGTTGATGTTATAAAGACTAGGGACAAATTCAAGAGAACACGAGCTAATAAGAAAATGATATTCAGAGATACAAAATAACGGTATAATCTATAAAAGCAAAAAGGCCACCAAAAAAAGGATTTCAGCATTGCAACAATGCTGCAGTCACACGATTTATACAAATTTTCAAATTTCGTTTATGCAGAAAAAAAATATTCCGTCAGATTGTTCTGTTCACCACTAAAATGGAAATATGGCCTTTAATATTCATGCGTTACATGTACAAAACTCGTCCAAATTGAGATGTTGTTACTTTATAAATGTGTTAGCCATCCACAAAGGTGTCAAGTTAGCTAGTGAATGGAAGAGTGGTCGAAGTTTTGTGCAGCATTAATAAATTCAAAGAATTGAGAAAAGAACGTTTTCAAATTTCATTGGAATTTCAAGTTTGTAATTAAGGCCGTGCTCCCTGACATGTGCGAGATCACGGCGGCACTTGACATGCTTTTATTGACCATTATACTGACAATGTGAATGCATTACCGCATTTGTCCTTAGTATTGGAACAGAATTTTTACGAGCAAATAGTGAAGCCTCAGAACAGACTGCTCGTAAAAGAGCAGTCTGTTCAGGGCCTACACTGTTTGCCTTTTAACAAGAACGCTTTTCACATAATAGAAAATATTTTCCGTAAAATAATCCTGATTAAATTTTGAGGCTAACTGGTCAATATGACCCAATATTTGAGGAAATCTCGGTATAATGACAATGTGAATGAATTACTTCTGAAGACGGTCACTACAAACGAAAGGAAGAAACTATACTTTTAATTTCATTGACATGTATAATCCATTTAAAATATCATAATAATTTAAAGTGTTCCAGTATCGCGGCTCATCGTGAAAAAAAAAAATTGGCCAGGAGGCCGATTCAAGAATGTACACGCCGAACAGTTTGTGAGGAAACTAGCTCGATCTTTAATCGGAATTTAAATGTCGAAGATCTGGACTCCGTAGCGCACGTGCGTAAATATTGACATTCTTCGGGGATCTATTTTCACGTTAAAACAGCGGGCATGGGGTTCCGTTACCGCATATTACTAAGAATTTCCAAATCTCTTATATAATGTAAACAACTGAAAGGAGCTTGAAATTTTGTTTGATTCCGGTGATTTTTATTCTTCCGTGTGTTTGCATTTACTCCCTATAATGTAACCAAAAGGCAACAAATGCAATTAGAAATATGGAGAGAAATAAACAACACCAACATGTATTTCTGTTTTGCTTCGTAACAGTAATAGTAATAATAACAATAATGATAATAATAATAACTATTTTTTTCTTGCTAACATATCAGTCCATGAAGGCCATTTAAAATGTACGGTATACAGAAATATATATAAAGAAATAAAGCAATTGATCTGCTCGCTTTTTATCATAGTAAAACAGTGCATCTTTTATTTCTAAGATTATTCTCTCGATTTAATAAATATTTGTTTTATAGGTGTTGTCATCCGCCTCCGATGCTTAGCTTTTTTTTCCAATTCTCCGACGATGTTCCCCAGGAGGCTCAGTGGAACGAATCCATGGTTACACACTGGCACCGAGTGTCTGTCTGTCCTCCCCTCTCCAATTCGAAGAGAAGAGTATGTTCTGTTCTGTTCTATGTTGTATAAAAACAAGCACTAGCTTGACCCAAAGTGTATCTGAGTAAAAGTGCGATTACTTGTCCAAAAGTAGGAGCAGATTTGCTCAAAGACACAGAAGACAGTAATTACAAAAATTATGCCGACAATCAATTCCAACATAGAAACTTCTGAAGTCTGATGCCCATTAACTCCCCCACATGGGGCTACCCCAGGTTGAACGTGCGCATATCAATACATCAAATCGCATCATCGAATCCTTATTTTAGCATAACGCCATCTTTGTATCCTCAGATAACGAGCGCAAATACCCGAACCAAAAGGTATTACACAATGAATGACATTAAATCGCATTTGGGTAAGGGGCAGCAGAAAGGGGTCTTCGAGGTATGTGCGTACACAGCAGATCAAGTTTAGCAACTGGTCCGGCAAAGTCCGTAAGCCGTCACCGCGTTCGTTGCATACGCACCGCTTTTCACATAATGCTAAATTAGTATGCAAACACTGAACACCTGGGGAAGACTGTGCAGATGCGCAAGATGACAGTCGCATGTGTTCAAAGGCATCTTTTACTGGTGTAGATGGTTCATTTGATCCCCTGCATGAGAAAATATCTGTTCAGTAATAGGAGAACAGAAAAGAATCAGAAGAGCCAGTACATCCACCCAGTTTGACCAGTCTTTCCTTTTCGCAGCTTTAGTCTCATTATGAATCCGGAGAAATCTTACATTAAGCAAACAGTAAAAACTCTGAGCGGGCTGCGCAAATGCGCGGCCAGATCTGAGTCTTCCCAGTCCGCGCATGCTACACGACCCATTTTCTCGAATCAGCCTCATTTGAGCCGCGACACGAGAAAACCAACAATGTGGTTGTGCGCCCAGCGCAGACACAGATCAGCCTGGGCATCTGCCCAGTCTGATCAGACTTTTCGCTAAGGGCTTAAAGAATAGCTAAGGGTCTAAGCTACCTCCATGCGGACAGTGAAGACTCTGATCAGACTGGGCGGATGCCCAGGCTGATCTGAGTCTGCGCTGGGCGCACAACCACATTGTTGGTTTTCTCGTGTCGCGGCTCATTTGATCATGCTGAAAAGAATCGCTGATCAGAAAGTAATCCTAAGTGAATAACTATAAAAGTATCTAATCCCTGAATATAGTAATAAGTGAAAGTCCTTGAAATGTGGCGACTTTATGATATTACCGAAGTAACCTAAGTATCAAAACCACACACTGAAATTTGTTGTTGTCCTAAAAAATGAAAAATTGTGTTTCTTTATCAACCCGTGCCACCGATTTGTCAAAAAATATCAATGGCAAACAAAACAGTTTGGTCAGACGCAGACTGATCTAGGTATCCAATGTGCGCTCAGAAGCCAGGCTCAATATTTTGGGTAACTACGGGACTTGATTCATAGATTTCATTTTTAAAATTTACTACACAGTTGGAATTATCTGTTATGCCAAGTGATTTTAATTTTGTTGGGTCTATGATGCTTTGCAGTAATTTTATGCGCTATAATATTTGTCAAAACGTTCAAACTCAGTAAGTTAAAAGTACTTTTCAGTCGGTCAGATGTGTTTCATGCAACTTTAAGTCGATTATAAAGAAAACATACAATTTCGACCAAAAGTAAATTACGATATTGTGACAACCCTGAACAAATCTTCTTGTATGTTAAGTCCCGCCGCTGACTTTTCCGCGCAACCGACAATACTTCCGTTGATGACCCTATCAGATACCATTTAGTCAATGAGCATGTCAGTCGCTCTGCAACAATTCAGCAGCTAACAATCAGAAATTACTGTCAATTTAATAAGTTTATCTGGGCTAATCATGTTAACTAGTCGGAAACAAGGGGTAAATTGTTCTTGAAGGGTGAGGGAAAAGGACGAAATGGCGCTATGCAAAACCGAGCTTTTTCTAAGCGTTGGCAGTCACTCGGTCCGATGTGAACTGTTGTTTTATCGAAAAGCACTTTCCTATTTGTGCTATGGTGAAACTCCTGATTAGATGGTCTCAACTGTAGGACTGAAAAGGTCCGGACTACTCTCGGGTGCATCTGCAAGCTCGTACTGCATTTTTCCATGAAAACCTCAAGTTGAACTCACATGAGAACAAGCACCTTTGAGCATATGTAAAAGCGCAGGCTCGGACCATGCTGTGTAGGCTTATCATAAATTTGCTGTAAAGTGCAGAACCTGGTTCGTCAGACTCTAATAGCTCTAGAGCTTGGTGGTGCAAAAAGGGAAGTCTTGTGGCTTGTGGCCACAAGACTTCCCTTTTTGCACCATCAAGCTGAGGTTCTTTTATCTACGGAGTCCCTCAACTGCTCCTGTCAGAACTGGGTCATTATTTTCAGCAGTTACAACATGACGGACTGGCTATTTAGAGCGACACGTTAGGGAAACGACTGAATGAAACTGACTCCTTTTATCCTCACTTATCGATCAGAAGGGAGACGTAATTTTGTTAGGTGTCATAACCATATGTTGCATTTGTAGCTAACGATTTTATCATGAGAAAAACGTATCATGAAAGCCATTTTATATTGAGGAAAATTAGAATTTTGCGAGCTTTTCAGAGGCACTTATTTGGCCACATAAAACACGTAAAAGAATAATTATATACCAGTAGCAGAGCATTGTATATTAAAATGAAACTTGAATGAAAACATTCAAGGTTAAACTTACGATTTTTTATTTGTCTTTTTAATCCAACTATCAATTTTTGACTTTCGTACAAAATAGTGATTTCGTATGAGCAATATACTGTACTTTCATACTTCATACCTTTACATTTTTTATGACACATTTTACATTTTGTAAAGATTACGTTATACAATTTTCCATACATAATTATGCTTCCTTCTATTATTTTTCTTTCTTTACTTTCTTCGTAATTGTAATGTATATGGTTGCGTTTGTGAAGTGCAAAGAATAATAATGGTAATAATAATCTCCAAGCCGGAATTATTATGTATTTTAGTCGGGTTTGTTACATTATTACCAAACTGCAAATTATCCGAAAACCTTGACGCAAAAACTGGTAAATACATGAAAAGTACAGCTATTTTCTAGTTACGCCTTAACTAGGGTAGAATGAAGATGTTTTTCACACGACTTCACCCAACTATGCAAACAAATCTGGTAAATTGTCTGTATCGGAAACTAGTGCAACAAGTCTCCTAATATTTCCCATAGCCGTAGTTTCGTAGAAAACGGGTCTGTTCAGGGGAAACTGTACAAAGTGTGTACAGAGACAATGCAGGATGGCTTAAGACCTTGTTTTTAATCATTTATTTATTTATTGGTTGTTGTTGTTTCGAGAATTCTAAATCTAACAGCGAAAGGCGGGATATGACTGCGCGAATTCGCGCAGTCATACCGACCCTTCGATGTTCAAATATGCGAAACGTGTCCGTTTTCCCTTGCATTGCCTCAAATATTGTCCATCATGAATTCATTGTAAATGTAGCGTTTCTAAACGACATCTTAGTGTTGTAAAAGACCGATAAAGATGCCAAGAAGTGATCTGATTGCTTTGTGATGAAAGAAGATTATCTATATCAACAAATGCAGGATCAGCAGAGGTTTGAATAGCCAGGGAATAATAGTTGTAGGGATTCCAAAAGAGCAATGTACATAGACAGTTCGGCATTTGTTAAAAAGTGTAAAGTTAACTCATTTAATCCAACATAATTCGGATTTCATCAAATCAAGCGTGAATTTATGCACAACAAAAATAAACCGCCCGACCAAAAAGAATGCAAGAAATGAGAGTCTTTTAGACTGTTTATCCTGTTTGCTTATAGGGTTTTTTTTTTCACGCTTTGCACTGAATTGCCCAACTCAGTCTGCTTTTCTTATCTGGCTAGTTTCAGAAAAGTACTAGATCTATATATTCTCAATTTCTCATAACTGTTTACGTCTTTATTGGCTAAAATAAAGGTTACTCCCGTCATTGCAATGGAAAACTGGCTTACCGCATGTTCATTATAAGTTTTATCAAACCTGTTTGTCAGGGGTACGGAGAAAAATGTGTGAAGTGAGACACAGAATGGAATTCTTTTTCTATCCTGTTAAAATCTTGGAATTTTGTCTGAATTCTGTAAAAACTGAGTAATGTTTAATGTTAATGGTAATAAATTTACTAATAATAATAACAACAAGTCATCTAATCTATTATAAATTTCATTCAGAGCTCTAGATAAGAGGGAGTATTTAGTGATAATTTGGGATAATTTTTGTTAATTCTGCATAAAAACATATGTTGTGACCCCTCATCTGAACCGAGACGTTGTGACCCCTCATCTGAACCGTCTCGGTTCAGATGAGGGGTCACAACATATGGTTTCGATGAGAAATAAGAAAAAATATCCTTAATTATCAGATACTCCCTCTTATCTAGAGCTCTGTTCATTGTCAACAAAAACAAAAATATGTCCACGCCACTTTGATTACTTGATTGAAAAAAAAATCCGACATTTTCTGTAGTTAATTTTTTTATTCTATTTATTTTTTGATATAATTCATTTATTCGTTTATTTCTTTTTTCTTTTTTCTCCAGTGTATATTAAAGTCCCTGTATCCTTTTAAAGATCGTACGCAATCGACTACCGGTAAACTTCAGAACAGAGGCGACAGAGAACAAGAAAATTTGTGCCCTGGGATCAATTAGTTTCCAACTATTCTTTGAATGAAGTTATCAAACTATCAACTCTGCAAAAACTCTCAGAGCACATGAAAACAAAAATAATGTACAAAACAGTGCCACCACTTGGTTTGATGATAGTACAAGCTGTGAAATTTATTACCCGTGACCTACCGGTAAAAGATATGTTTTATAATCGTACAGATGGGGATGGCTGGGTGGGTAGGATCAATCCCTCAAGGTCTTACAAGACTTCAAAGGGAATAAGTATGACATGGATGAAAAAGAAAGATGAAGGAAAAATTAATGTATGTTTTCAATACTGTTCTTTTCCGTTTTTCTGTACCATGTTCAGCTTCCCAAACGTTTTCTAAAGTGATTTTAAATCTTCTGTGTCGACAAATGCCTCTAGATCTTCCTTTCAACCCCTCGGGTGTCCCGAAATTGATGGTTTGCTAAACGCGATTCGGGTCATTTACACTTTTTTGTAAATAGGAAGCCCATTCGGACTCAGGACGACAAACTGTCCTATGTTTTCAAAATGTAGACGATAAAAGACCAACTGGCCAAATTTAGGCAGCTACTTTGATCAGCTTTGTCCGAATATACGCCAGGTACAGAGAAAATCACCTTGCAGACACGGTCAGACTCGGTGCCAATCGAAACACCGCTCGGCCAATTCCGTGAATTCACGGAATTGGCCGAGCGATGTTCCGATGGACTCGGTGCCTGGTCCGGGCGGAAATAAATAGAATCAAGGCGCATCTCAATCGACTTAAAAAGCATATTAAAACTGCTAAAATTCAGGCTACTCCAAGAGCTATTTTTGGCCTAATGAGTCAGTTCACTCAATTAGGTACATAAAAAGAAGCTACAATGTTCTTAAATTCATATCTGTAATATTGAGTCATATTTGAGAACCATCACAACGTTCTAAGGTTTGTAAATCATCCGCAATTCTCTTTAACATTTTCTTTACATCTGGATATTAATGTATTTAACAGGTCTGTCCTACACGGAACACGAAGGAGCCAGTGGGAATCGAAAAATATTTGCTGCAATTCTCCGTTTTTACCACCATTTCCAGCCAACGATGTAGAAATTTAGATGGAAAAACCACGTGGAGTTTCCTTCCGAACATGTGTTTTACAACTATGGACGGGGTATTTAAAGTGAACTTATGTTTGTGATGAAGAGATCTGAGAGATTCAAACACATGTTCGAGGCTAAAAGATTCAATAAGGTTGATCATAATGGTTCGAGTCATGAAAAAAATTCTACTTGTTACTGAAATAGCGTGTTCCATGTCATACCCCTTGTCATACATATGTTATTTTAATAAATTTTGTGCAGTATGAAACAGACTAGGGTCCCATAGCCAGACCAGCAGACATTGCGAACACAAATACTCGCCTGGACATTCGCTGGGCGCTTTTAATGGAAAGCGGCCTTTCTCCTGAAAATGGCAAACCATAAATATTCTAAAAATTGGGACGTTGAAAACAATAACCGTTAGTGCGGCCCTAATGTGAAACAGTTTGGGGTTACAATGCCTAAATGCGTCCACAGACTGGCAAACAGTGTAGACTCTGATCAGACTGCTCCTTGGGGAGCAGTCTGATCTGTGTCTACACCGTTTGCTCCGCTCTATTTGCCCCAGTATTAAGAATTTTTAGGGTAAGCAGGGTACTTTGAAGGTGTAAGGTACTTAGTTAACATCATATACCCCTCATCAGTATTAATTTTACCTCTTACACCAATCAGCGCAACACGTGCATGATGTGTTGTACCTGCCTTTTACCTGCTTCAAACAAGAAGCCATATATCTATCATAACAAAGTAGCTCAGACTTTATTCATTTTGTTATTATTAGTTTTATTTACAAGGTGAAAAATCGCTTGTCTTTTTTTCTGAGGGGATCAACATTAAGATATGTATTTTTTGACAACGGTTTTACAAAGGGAAACAGCTTTTGTGACTCTCTTTTTGCCGTCATGGACGATGACGCCCTTTCAATGTACAGTCTGTTTTTTACGCTTCTAAGGGAACCAATTGTTTTCATTAACAAAAAATAACCCTATTTAGATGGCAGGAAAAATTCAAAATGGCAGCGTTGCTTCTCCTGTGAGTGCACCCATTCAGTTTATTTTTTTGTTGTTGTTGTCTCTGTGCTTCATGATTACTACACTACAAGTATAATACCACAATTATGGTAAATAGTCGGACGTCTTAACCATTTCTAAATAAACTTTATCTATCTTGAAATCTGGACGAACGATGCGCTGACCTGTGAACCTACGGTGAGTAGTACCACTGTATTTTTTTTTAATCGGCAAACTTCGTACAGTTCCGTCACTCATCGGAAATAGAAACGGAATCATACGAAGTTTCCCGATAAGCTTGCAAAATAGTCACTCATTATTATTATTATTATTATTATTATTGAACAAATTGAACTTATTATTTTTATTATAATTTACACAAATTGAACACTTTTGAGCATTAGAATTTCTAAATTTTTGAATGCTCTCATTGGAAGAAATTGGAAATACATGATTGCAGAATTCAATAATAAGGGTTTTACTCATAGGAATGCCTCATCCGATTTGATTTTATTTCTTTTCGCAGCCTTTATTATTATTTTCGTTACTATTATCATTGTTATCAGTGGTATTATTATTAGTAGTAGTATTGAGAAAGGACAGTGATGAAAGGATTCGATGTTCTTATTAATAACTCTGTTCATTTCCGCTAGAAGAAGTCTATTAATTTTGGAAAATTACTGTAAAATTAACTAAGCTATTTAGGTTTCTGATGCTCAACTAAGATTATTCTCAGATTTAATTAGAATCATATGAAACACATTAGACTTTTCTTCAAATATTATGAAAACTATTATACCAAAAACCTAACATATATCTGGATTAAGACACCAGTCATCAGTCTAACGAAACACACATTTCTTGAATTAAACTAAGACACCAAAATCTGCATAATCTCTCGTTATAATCAGTTCATTCTGGCAGTAAAAATAAAGTAGAATCAATTGGATTATCAATTAATTTCTTGCCTTGCGACAAAACAGAAACGCCTCTCTTTTCCATTCTTTATTTCTTTCTTTCTTTCTTTAATAGTTCTCTATTTATCATATGACGTCGCTTCTGAGAGTGTAATAAAACCATGCATTAAAAACGATAATCCACTAGTGGATTAAATTTGCAAATTACGCCGTAACGTTATGCGTTAACGGCCCTAAAAACGTTGCGTTTTCTAATGGCGAAATCGTGACGTTTTAGTGCAAAATCTGCTAATAAAATATGATTTTAGCGTCATATGATAAATATGCATAGAATCTTGCATTCGTGCTCATGTATTACTGAATTTATTAAACTCGTTGGGGAAAAACGACTAGATGCTCGGCAAAGCCTCGCATCTTATCTTTTTCCCCCAACTCGTTTAATAAATTCAATAATACATGAGAATCATGTAAGATCCTCTATTTAATTTATAGGACCAACCTTGTCAATTTCAACCAACTTGCAATTTAACACAAACACACATTCAAACAAACACACGCCACCCACACGTAGTTAGATTCTGTGCAACTATAAACTTTCATGTCTATGAAAAAATATACACGAATTTATACCAACTTGCGGGCGCACAACGCTGAAACACAGGACATTGTTAAAAACAAAGTCTGCCAACATCGATGCAAAGGCATGACGTTGGATCGACGTAGCTATGACGTTGTTTTACGTTATGTGCCTGCTAGACAGCTACTGTTATCCACTAGCAGCAATATTTACATACTATTTATCATATGACGTCGCATCTGAGAGTGTAATAAAGCCATGCATTAAAACGATAATCCACTAGTGGATTAAATATGCAAATACGCCGTAACGTTATGCGTTAACGTCCATAAAAACGTTGCGTTTTCTAATGGCGAAATCGTGACGTTTTCAGTGCCAAATTTTCAAGTAAAATGCGATTTTTGTGTCAAATGATAAATAGAATCTTGCATTCGTGCTCCTGTATTATTGAATTTATTAAACTCGTTGGAGAAAACCGATAAGATGCTCGGCATAGCCTCGCATCTTATCTTTTTCCCCAACGAGTTTGATAAATTCAATAATACATGAGCACTCATGTAAGATCCTCTATATAATTTTCTTATAATATTAATAAGTGTCATTGCTTTTTTATAACTCTAAAAGCAGTATATAAAGATGGTCAATAGTTTTAATTATTTAGTATTTTTGGTATCTTTCAAGTACCCCTTCTTTCAGGGAAACTACAATAAATTTTCTGAGCTAAGACGTGATAAAAAATATCGTATAGAATGATGATACAACAGAGGTTCAAATAAGCTTGCGTGTCAAAATCTTCTTTTTTAGCCGCACAGATTTCAAGGAATCCATATATGGTTTATTTAAACATGCAAGCCTCTGATCAGACTGTGTGAATGCACAGGCCAATCTGAGTCTTTCTTGATTACACTGGTCATAAAGCTTTTTATATCGTGGTCTACTTCAATGTGTATTCTACGTTATTTTACATTGTAGTTTCACTGTGCTTGTGAATAAGTACTTTAGCAATGAATGGAACTTTCTTTAATTCAAATTGTGCTCTGTGAGAATTGTTATTATGCTCTGCCCTCTTCTCGAAGAAAGAAAGAAATTCTTGTCATAAAAATTCCCACCATTACGTACAGTAGAGTATCATAAAGTTCGTTTACCGGTGCAGAATTGCAGTTGCAGTTATACCCTACTTGGGGAACTAATATCGCCAAAAAGGAAAATAGTTGAGTAACTGCATGCAAACAGCACAGATCCTGATGATGATAATTTATTTACGTACTGTTATATCAATGTATAATAAAAGATATAAATCTAGAAATAGCTTCATCTTCGCATGAGCAGCGCGTAAAAATGCACGATATCCGATGCAGTTCTCAAAATATTTTAAATTCATTCGCCTGTAAGGTAATTTTACTATGCTTCCTCAGTATGCAGGTATATCAGATCTCCAGTGATAATTTTCTTCTTATACGGTCATAATATGTCCGGCCCCTCGCTAGAGCAGCCTCGCTGAGGCGGTACTTGTGGAAGACCATAATTACGGGAACAAAAAAACATGTCAAAACTCACCTACAACATGTACAGAAATAGGTTACAGTTACTTTATGTATCAACTGTAAAATGAATGTAAAATTAAGTTTCCCTATCCGTAACTATCTGCATCTCAAGTAAATTAATCTGAACCGGGGGTCCTGAATGTCAACAATTTCTTTTGATTTTTTCCTTTTTAATCAAAATTTATCTCGCTTGTAGTGTAGCAATAGATTTTGGAGATTTCGCAGTCTGATTTAGTTTTCCATGGTGACTGATTTCAATTTCTTTAGTTACGAACTTATGTAAATTTCCTTTAATAGTTTTGTCAACTCCGTGTGACAACTCTATTTTCAATAAGTTTTGTCAAAAAGAACACGAGATTCGTATAACTTTAGGGTGTTAGAGCAAAGTTACAATAATAATAAAGTTTTCTACGTATGTTTCAATTTTTCAAACTATTATCTTGCTCCTCCACTTTGAAGTTTTATGAGCCAGTTTTCTTTGCCCTGTATCTTCTGCAAGGAGCGAATGGACTTTATAATGCTATGCCAAAATACGAAAACAACTGAATATAAAAGAGAAAAATGAAAAGGAAAGCCTAAAGCCCCTATCTCACTGGGATGCGACAGTTTGCGACTGATTGCGAATTGCATTCGCGGATGAGTCTCAAAACTGTCTTGAAACGTTCGCGGGGATTCGCAATATCCTCGCGTGAGTCGCAAACTGGCGCAAACGGTTCGCATTGTCGCACAAAAAAGTTTTACATGTAAAACTTTTTTATGCGACAAAATTTCTCGCAATATAGTCGCAACATAGTCGCGAAGTCATCGCGGGTGTCGCAAAGTCATCGCGGACCCATCGCGATTTAGTTTCCGGCGAGTCGCAATGACCGTGAACACGAAAAATTTGCGAAATAAATAAGACTATATTGCGAACAAATCGCGACATAAACAAGACACTTCCGCGTCTAAATTGCGAGCAAATAAAACTGAGCAACTTTCGCGCGAACGTCGTGAGACATTCGTACGAATATCTTACGACTATCGTGCGAGTGTCTTAAATTACTCGCAATGTCGCAAAAGTGTCGTGAATGGTTCGTATTTTCGTCCCACGTGACTCGGACAATTATGTTTCTCGCAAACAAATTGCACTCATTCAGTTCCAACATGGGCATCATGCCAGCAAAGGTCAGAAAAGGGCGAGGTAGGGGTAGGGCTGCCACTGCACCCGGCCATCAAACCACAAAACAGGAAGCCGAAACAGTCCCAGCTCCTGTTCCCTCCGAGACGAGAGCTCGGGAGCTCCCACGGTTTCTCTGACGGGTGAAACACGGAAGAAAAAGAAACTGGGCATTGAGAGTGAGAAACAGTACCCATGGAAGGATGCCCACCAGAATGTACTGGCTGAGTTCTGGCTGAACCACCCCGTATCTTATGATAAAACACAATATCCATCTTTCTGACGTCTGATGATTAAAAAATTGCTGGAATGTCAATAGGTTCTCATTTTCTCGCAAAATCATCGTACGACTGTTGCACGACCTTCGCACGACAGTCGTGCGACGTTCGCGAGAGTATCGTGACACAGTCGCAAGAGAGAAATAATCGCAATTTTATTGTGCGAACGTCGCACGAGTGTCTCACGAACGTCGCGCGACTGTCGCGCGATGTGTGTGCGAACTCCAGGCGAATTTGGGCAAGATTCGTGAGATAATCGTACGACATTCGTGCGACATTCGCGCGACACTCGCAAATATGTCGTAATCACCATTTCAGTGAGACCCAATTATGAAAAATGTCGCAAAGTCGCGGATTTTATCGCAAATCTTTGTCTCAAACTAGTCGCCAGTTGTCGCATCCCAGTGAGATACTAGCTTAAGTCTCTGTTCGTAAATCTACAGTTCATTCAAGTCATTTATTAAATGCCTAGTCTATTCCAATTATTTTCATATGTTTCGTTTATTCCCATTACTTAATTATATGTTCAATCAATACCTTTCATTTATCATATATGTTCAGTTTATTCCCATTATTTATTACATGTTTCGCATACCATTTGTATTTGTTATTCTATTATTTATTATTGCTATATGTTTAGCTTATTCTAATTATCTGTTGTAAATTCAGTGCAGCCTCATTATACCACTTGTGTGTTAAGTTTACATTTATTTATTTATTTATTTATTATACATTTGCTTTATTCTCCCGATTAGTTACATATCTAATTTATACCCGTTATCTATTACATCTTTAGTTTATTCTGCTTATTTTAAATTGCAGAATCAAAGCAAAGTATACTTTTTTCTTTTTTGCAAATCCGAATCTTAATTTTTGTCATATTTACTGTTACTTCATATCATGATTAATCTAATTTAGTATACAGTTAGTTAATCTATAGCTAATCTAAGTACTGTCATTAAGTTAAAAATTGGGTTACCATAAACAACTACATGTACCAAAAATTTCACTATAGGGGCGAATGTGACAAAAATTGCTAGCACGATGGCAAACAATGCAGACCCTGATCAGACTGCTCCTTTTGGAGCAGTCTGATTTTGGTCTTCACTGACCCGTCCTAATTATTACTGTCACTGCAGTAGTATCTAGTTAATCCATTTCTAGCTCTAAATAAACATTACTTCATTCCTGTAACACAATATAATAGTTATTCAATATCAAATTTGTGCCAAACATTATGATATCGAAATTTCCGAAAAGGAAGCGTGATTTATTTTGCGAATTCATGCCTTTCAGAATAAGATAGTCAATGTAAACAAATGAGATAATTAAACTATGTGTAAATACGATAAGTCTGATATAAAGTGTCAAATAGACCGTCTACACTTAGCAAACAGGTGCTAGTAATATTTATGTTGTAAAGAGTTTTCAGTAGCAGATTTGGCGAATTTTCTGTGTATTGTGTCAAAATGGGTACTGCAAAATTTTAGGGAGTTTGAAAAAAATAATAATGTAAAGATCATGTAACAAATGTTACTATTCCCCATTTTGGTATTTTATCTTTTATTATATTCTTTATCTATTTTTTTTTTTTAATATTTATTTGTTTTTTTTTTTATTTATGTATTTGTATTTAAACTAGCATATTTATCCTATGTTAATGCATGACTGACCAATACCAGTATATTTTCAACAATGTGTATAGCATTTCATTTCAACATGTGTATAGCATTTCTCTTAAATTTGGAATTTCTCGTCTTCTTATTTTAATTTCCTGCCGAATTTGTCAAAGGCATGCAAAGGTAATAATAATTATAACGTTATGGAGGATGGACTGTTTATAGTATCATTTATGATTTGTTAGTTCTGAAACAGAATGGGTAAAAAAATCCGAAATACCAATCGTTTATGTCGTGCGCTTTAAAAAAAAGAGATAGAACAAATACACGGAAGCTTCTTAAATATGTCAGGTCAATGCAAAAATAAAACTTTTTTTTTTTATCAACTTCAAAGATTAAAATTCAGGATATTGGCCGTAAACGATATGACAAATATCAACAGCAAGCCATTGCCTAATATATAGAATACATTGATTTCAAACTTTATAAACATTTGATACACTGTCTTAGATTTCCAACCACGTGTTTCCAACTAAAGGGAATATGTGTTTTTCCTTGTTCCTCATAGGAACATTCTACGACTGCCCTTCATTAATAGTGAATCGAAGAGGCCGTTTTAATGTGTGTCCATAAAACGTTTTATGATGATCAGAAACTTATCAAAGAAATATAAAAATAAAAAAATCCACCCTACATGGAGCTCTTCTGTCTTGTCTTTTTGTCCGTCAGTTTGCCGTCTGTACACTTGCAATTTTTACCTGTATTTCTTCTTATTTTTATTTCATTATTACAGAATAAAATTGCTTGTTACATGAGACCTGATAATCATGAAATAGCTACTAATGAAGAAACAAAAGATGTGAACAGAAATAAATAATGCAGGAGATTTAAAGAGCCTACGGAATGTAAAAATGGAGAAAAGGGAACCAAAAAGCTGAAATACTGTACTGAATAATGGAAAGAATCTGACAATATAGAAATCATATATCGGAATAGAATGCAATAAAAGCAATTTACATGTACAGTGTTGAAGGTTAATAAATAAAGCGTAAGAGATGTAATAATGTGGCAAACAGTAAAACGAATAGGTGGAAATAATATATTAAGTATTAAATGTGGAAAGTTTTCCACATTACTTATGTCATTTTCACTTATTTGTGACTGCCTTTCCACATTACTTATATTATTTCCACCTATTAGTTACTGCTTGCCATGCAACTAAAAGAATGTAATAAATCACTGAGAATGTAATAAATCCTATATTACCTGTATGTGTTCTCTTGTGAATCTTCAGGTTCTCACTTCTAGCGAACACCTTCCCACATCCGGGAAAGGGGCAAGGAAATGGTTTTTCTCCGGTATGGACCCTAATATGGTTCACTAGTTTATATTTTGCCTTAAAAGGCCGCCCTTCACGTGAGCAGTTTTGCCAGTAACAGGCATGATTAGTCTGTTCGGGCCCACCTACATGTTCAACTGTTATATGAGTCACTATCTCATGCATCGTTGTAAATGTTTTATTACACGGTTTCCTTGGCTCAGGCTGTTCATTGTCTATCCATAAACACGAATGTTCTTGTTTTATTGGAGGGCGCATGTAGCGAAAAAAGGCGCCCGGTCCATGCGGGCCCATGCTCATGTGATTCATAGCGTTCATAGGGTTCATGCTGTTTAAATGGCTTTGATGAGAGAAATGATCCGCACGCGGGCTCGTCATCTGATTAAAGGGGTCTCTAGTGTACATATCCGTACCAGGTAAGCCCAGCCTCATTTGACTGTTCAACTGCCCACCCGGGTGGGCGCTAGCATCGTGAATTCCAGGAAATAGGACGTGACTTGAGCCGGTGTCGTGATGCGGTGTGTGGTAGCTACCAGATGAAGGTATGAACATACTAGGGTTAGCTTCATGTCCCTGTAATCCCATGTCCCTGCGGAGAAGATAATCCCGGGAGGCGTAGCTCGACAAATGTGATGTAGGCATTCCAACACTGTATCCGTTTGTCTGAGGCACATACTGGTTCAGTTGATTATGTATACCCCCGCTGTCTCCCATGTGGTGAGGTGGTGATAACTTCATAGCCCCTGGGGGTAGATGTGGGGTATGCGGTGTGTCCATAAATGGATTAATCATTTTGAAACTGAATTTTCCTCTACAGAAATCACAGCATGAATAGATCTAGCTTTATAAATCGCACTAATATATAGTCTAATCATACAGAAGTAAAATCCAAAATTTTAAACTAAAAGGAAAATCCAAAACAGATTCATCTGTTCTTAATAAAGTTATACGATTTCATTTCACAAAATCCTTCAACTGTTAACAACTGTTCAAAATTATGACACCTTGTCGTGATCTCAGTTCGATTGCCTTTCTATCATGCCCAAAACAGCATCTTATTTCAAAACACTCCAAGACATGCGTCTTACAGCTATAGGTAGTCACAAAACTCTGCGGTAAATGCTTTTAAGATAAACCCAAATATTTCGCACTTTTTCACAATGTTATACGATCATCAGCGGTAGTTGAAAGTTAGAACAGTTTTGAAGCTACAGTTTAAGTTATTCATTTACAAACATAAACATATTGCAAGTTAATTTCACAGCTTGAAATGGAACCTGTGCTCTCACGCGCAACACCACTGGGGCGATTTCATTGGCCGTTCGCAGTTTGATTGACGGCTAATCAATCGAATTGCGCCAAGAGCACACTTGATTCGCTGTGAAACTGTTGAGAGGCGTTCAGATAATAAAGATGTGTCAATTCTGAGCGCTGAAGGAGACCGCGGGGTGAATCTTCAGAATTTGATGTTTCAACTGGTATGGGTATAAGGTATCAAGTGTTGGAAACTATTGGAAGTCTGAATAAACAATCAAATCAGTCCATATGAGCAGTCCCACCTTTTGAGTATACAAATATTAGAGAAATTATTTTGATATAAACCGGAGAAAATGTAGAATTGATAAAATTAAGAGATAAACGGTTCATTATATGTGATAAAATTTCAAATCTAAAAGTAAGGTAAATACAAGTTATTTACTTTCTTTCAATGTCAGAAAAGAAACAAAAGAATAAGGAAATTTTCTTTTGACATATAAGCAGAAAAGACAGATACAAAACGGCAGTATTTAAAAAACAGTAGTACGCGACCGAAAGTAATAAAATCAAGAAAACGAATAAATACAAACATTATGTTTTTGCTCATATAAACATTTTGAAAAAAGTATATATAACATATTTTTCGAAGCACTGCAGAAAATAAATGTGTCCAAAAAATGAATAAATAAATATGTAAGTAATTAGATAAGTAAGTAGCGTAACAGGCCTGCAAAATGATTCTGCTGGCGAAAATGATAATAATATTATTAATTTCAGTGGATTTCATATTTTACGGTATGCTTATGTAACATATTCTTCTCTAAATCAACATGAAACAATGCAGCAGTGTTGCAGAATAGAAAAAAAATATTTGCAACAGTCTCGAATAAAATTTGTGCGTTCTAGGTTTGGCATGTTTTTTTTTTCCAGAAGCTGGAAACTTATTAATAAAATTTGTGCGTTATATGTTTGGCATGGCATTTTTTCCAGAAGTTGGAAACTTATTAAATAAGTTACCAGGTTCTGGAAAAAAAATACCAAGCCAAACCTACAAAGCACAAATTTTATTGGAGGCTGTGACAGTGTTTTAAACTTGTATTTGATCCTTCTATAAATTATGAAGACGTTCTAAAATATTGAAAACCAATTTTCTTTCGTCATCTCATCATCCAACAACACCGTGAAATTATGCATCAACCTGCAAAAGACTTTCTCTATCTCCGAATATATTCATGATATGATGAGAAGAAGTGAGATTATATCAAATCGAATACTTAATTCTCTATTTAATTTTTAAATTAATGATCATTTATTTTCTTTTTACTTTTTTTCCTATATCTAATAATATATCTATTCATTTTTTTTATTTTGTAAATACAATCAACTACAGAAACATTGTTGGACCAAAAAAAATGATGCTTATCCCTAATTATCAGCTTTACAATTTAAAATGGTCTACAGCACTCTTAAATAGTGTGTGTGTGTGTAGATTTGGGGGTTGGGACATCCATCGTAACCAGGCACTATAGACGCTTTTTTGTCGGTCGAACGAAAATTTTTTGTATGTCACTTTGATTAAAGACCTAGAAAAAAATGAAACAAAAAAAGAAGAAGAAATACTGATGATAAATAAACATACAGTTTACAGAGCAAACGCAGCAGATATTATTCATACTAATATGTATATACAATTAAATCTCGATATCTCGAAGTCGAACTTCAGCCCAAACTACTGATATCTCAAAGTAAATTTTCTGGTACCAGAAAATTTACTTTGAGATATCAGTAGTTTGAGCTAGCAGGAGTTGAAATGTAAATTAAAAATAAGAAATATATTCTTTGATATAAGAAGACACATTGAGATATCAGTGTTCGAGATATCGGGAGTTGACTGTATTACCAAAATCAGATAAGACGACCATTAGTTTTGCTATAGTGCCCATATGTGAGATTAATATGCATGCATGCAGTGGATAACACGCCGGACTACCAATCCAGGGGTAATAATAAGAATAAAGACTTTATTTTCAGTGGGTAACACAATTAGCTACAAGCTACTCTTCCTTGAGGCCCACTTAACAATGTACAATATGTACAAAATAAAAAAGAATGAAAAACAAATCAAATTTAGCAGGGGTCGCAAGATCGATCCCCCGCTTCTCCGGTCATTGGATGAGACTTTAAACCGAGGTCCTTTCTCCATATGATTGTGGGACGTTAAACCTGAGTTCAATCACTAACATGCATGCAATGCAATCGAGTTACTACTCTCTCTCTCTCTCTCTCTCTCTCTCTCTCTCTCTCTGTAATAGTATAGTAAATTATTTTCGGGGTTGAAAGAAAATATCAAGGAATGGAATCTTTAGTGGAAATAGGTAAATTTTTGACTGGCATCATTTTATCTATTTTTTTCTACAGTCCAGGGGCTGCCTTGTTAGTTTTTCTGCTACTTTTTCTTATATCACTAATGCGAGAAGTTTATTTAGATTTATACAGATTTATACACATTAAACCGTTAATTGCCCGTCTTAATTCCGATTAGTGCCAACAGTTATAGGCACTTATCTATGTCAAGTGAGGACCACATGTAGATATTATTTATTTTTCCTGCTTTATTTACATTGTATCATAATTCCTATATCTATACATCTGGGCCTGATAACTTATTAGCATAACGGAATCTGGCATTGTATTATATTACCCCGGATGTTGTTCATTTCTATGGAACTGACATATTTTTGTGTTAGTGACACGTGAAATTTGACCGATGACCTGTCAGTCACAAGTACCCGTCAAATCTGCTTCATATTTCTCAAGTGCTTGATGCTTTCGCTTTTCATGCCACTATTTTATTTCAAAATAACTGCTGGAATTTGAAACGAGTTATGAGGATTTAATAGAGTGGCAACTATAGCTGAGAGCCTGAAGATTTAGTCCCCCGTTTCTCCCCACTATAAAAGAATTTTATATTTTATCAAAATTTAAAGAGACAATATAAAACCGTTAAAATTATCCATACAACGCCCGGACACCGCAGTCTTCGCCATTTTCATATTTTGCCACATTTTTTTTTTAGTTTAACCATTATATATTTGTACAAATTTTTCACATACATTTTCCACGCAAACTCACAAAACTGATTTCTGATTTATGCTAATTATGGTCAGGATCCATCACAAGTATTATTTTATGCGACATCCTTGTCCTCGGACAACACAGGCTGAGAGGAGTATTTGCTGCTTGCTTTAATGATTCTCCATTGCAGCGAACGTTGGTTGATTGGTTGTTTGGTTAAAAACCTATTTAGACAGTATTTCAGTCTATAACAAACCGTCTCCCAGAGGGAGAAAGAAAGAAAATGGATTGATAGGGAACAGAAAAATGTCCAAACAACCCCCACTCGCACCCACTGCAAGCACAGTAGGCCCTTGCCCTACTAGGACGCCCCGGCACTGAAAGTTACCCAGCACTAAAGGAGAAAATATTCTGTCAGACTGAGTTTCATTCCAACTAATGTCAAAAGAAAATAAAAAAGTTAGTTTAGCATGCAGGTACTTTTAGACTAAAAAAAGGAATAAATCTATTTGGATCTATCTCCTGGTTTTAAATTTTCTTGGGGGAGGGGGTGGTGGTCGGGTGGTTTCTATGGTGCTGCGTGTAACTTCCAGTGCCGGGGCGTCCTACTGAGTTGGATAATAGTAGGGCAAGGGTCTACTGCACTTGGAGTAGGGGGGGAGTTTGTACATTTTTATCTCATCTATCATTTGTCTCTTCTTGCTCCCTCTCTCTCTGGGAGACGGCCCGATATAGACTGAAATACTGTCTCAAAGTGTCGCTAAACCCAAAACAATCAATCAATTAATCAATCAATCATTTGAGATTTTCTGTTATAGATGTGTTTTAGGAATTCGACGAAAGCGTGTTTCAATATAGAGAGAGTGGAAGTATGCAGCCAGATTTGGTGGAAACCTACAAAAGCGAAACCAACGGGTCCACGATGCAAGGGAGCGAAGGCTGATTTCTATATAGTATTATTTGCTGCAATTCGGCCTTGGGCTGGAGGACATTTTCTTATTGCTATTGCTTCCAGTGCAGGGAGTCCCGGTAGTCTAATCTACTGGCCTGCTGATCTAGCGGTCCCGGGTTTGATTTCTGCTAGAAGCGGAAATATTTTCAACCGTAAATGGGGTTTCATTGCGCACAGCCTTTCATTATCTCCCTCCATATCCTAACTCTTAAACACTGTTGAAAAGGACGTAAAACTGCGCCATCCATTCAGCCATCTTTCAGTACAGTGTCTGTTCAAAACAGATGCCCTGAAAATGGCCAAAGTACTGATGAAAGCCTGAAAGTGGCCGAATGTATGCCATAAATGGCAATATACTGGACACGTGTTTTTACAGTGGCACGTGTGGGCGGAACGCAACTATGTGGCGTTGCGAGAAAAAATACCAAGATTCAGAGCAGCATGCGCGAAGTCTAATCAGAGTCTTCACACTAATGATCGGCGGATTCTGGTGATGGATATAGATATCGACAAGAATGATCACTATGCGCAGTAAGGTACCATTTCACGCGATGCCGGTCGGTTTACACCGACACGACGTGCCACTGTAAATCATATCCTGTATATCCTATAAACGACATACAGTAATGGTTTCTCCAAAATATCTCATCAGCAAACGGTAGTTCAGTATTTCAGAAAACAGTAGTCCTGTATATTGTCATGTAAACTTGGTCGTGTCTTTGACATCACTACCCCGGTACCGGGTATCAGAATACAGTAGTTCTGTTTATTGGCAATATCTTGTCATGTATTTGGTCGTGTATTTGATATCGGTATTTCCTTCCAGATATCAGAATTCCGTAGTTCTGTGTAGTGTCATACAATTTGTATATGGCATTATTTCTTTATTTTTACCGAATATCAGATTTTGCATATTTTGTACCTGTGCATTGTCATATTTTTTGTGTATTTGATATTGAGGGATAACGTTTGTCATATATTCTTTATCTTGTATATTTTTGCACCCGAATGCCACAAATCAGTAGTTATGTATACTGCCATAACGCTAACTAGCGGACATCAGAATTCAATAGGTTTTGGATATGTAATATGATGTAATTCGTCAGCATCTGAATGACATGTATGAATATATGAAAGTTTTACTATCCCCCCCCCATCCCCCACATACACACACACATACCGCATACCGCTTTTTATTCTTAGTAATTTTTATTTTATTTTATTATCACCCGCCGAAGGGGGAGGGATATAGTTTTCTCCATGTCCGTCCGTCCGTCCGTCTGTCTGTCTGTCTGTCCGTCCGTCCGTCCGTCCGTCCGTCCGTCCTTCTGTCTGTCCGTCCGTCCTTCCGTCCGTCCGTCCGGAGCCATAACTACGTAACCACTGGACGGAATTTCATTAAACTTTAAACAAATATATATTACTATAATGCGCTGATGCACGTGAAGTTTCATCAGACTGGCTTCAGTAATGCATGAGTTATTGCCCTTTAATGGACTTAAAATTAATAAAATGAGTCATAACTAAGTAACTAAATATCAAAACTTCATGAAACTTAAACTGAATATGTATCACCATAACACGGTTATGCACATAAAGTTTCATCAGAAGGGCATCAGTAGTGCATGAGTTATTGCCCTTTAATGGATTTAAAATTAATAAAATGAGTCATAACTAAGTAACCAATTATCAAAACTTCATGAAACTTAAACTGAATATGTATCACCATAATGCGGTTATGCACATAAAATTTCCTTAGAAGGGCATCAGTAGTGCATGAGTTATTGCCCTTGAATCAATTTATGGTTGACAAATTTAGCCGTAACTAAGTAATCAATGAATAGAATTCTATGAAACTTATACTAAATATGTATCACCATATCACATTGGTGCATCTTATGTTTTGTCGGAATTGCGTGAGTAAGCAATGAGTTGTTGCCCTTGAATTGGTTTAAAATAAACAAATTGAGTCATAACTAAGTAACTAATAAATGGAATTTCATGAAACTTAAAATAATTAGGTACTGTCATGACACAGCAGTGCACATTAAGTTTTGTCATAATTGCTGCATTAATGCATGATTTAATGCCCCTGAATGGATTTAAAATCCACAAATTAGCCATAAATTAGGTATTGGTGAACAAAATTTCTTGACACTGAATAAAAAAATGTATTATCATTTTGCAGTGATGCTTAGACAAGTGTAACAGCTTCAGCTTATATCTCACTCATCCCAGGGTTATTGCCCTTGATTTTAATTACAACCCACAAGTTCAGCCATAACTAAGTATTCAGTGAATTAAATTTTATGTAACTTTAAATAAGCCATAAACAAATCAGGGCCACTTCGGCGGGGGATATAAATTCACCGAATTTGCTTGTTTTTTTTTTGTTTTTGTTTTTTTATCTAGATTTTTCTTTCTCCAACTTTGTGGCTGCAACAGCAATAATTGTGATTTTTCTACAAAAAGCGTTTTTTTTTCTTCTTCTTTTTATTATCCCCGACCACATAGGTTCGGAAATAACGGTCAGTCTGGCGATCGTCCGTCTGTTCGCTGGCGTCAGCTTGTGTCTACATCTTGCAGTATATTTGGCGATATTTGTTCCGATGTATTATACTTCGTACTAGTGATGAAATTGCACAGGTGTGCCATGTACAAATCTGAATGCCCTTGTTTTTGTTTTTTTTGTTTTTTTTTTTCGCTTTTTTAGTTATCTCCCCTCGTTGCATTTATCAACGGTTCTTGTAAAACATATCCACCTGGTTGCATGCAGTTTTAATAGGTGTCAAGGGTAAAAAAATACAAAAATATGATTTAGTTGCTATAAACATTTTAAACCTTCTAAATCGTTCGCATAATTAGACGCAATGCAATTAATTTTCTTGCATGTCGAAAAATACATGTAAGTCTATGGGATTTTAGAAAAAGTTGTCTCATTTTTGGCAAGGCACTGTATGATCAGACATTGCGTTAGATGTTGGCATACCTTGAAAAATGATTTTTATTATCTTTTTTTTCTGTCCGATTTTTGACAATATTACAATACAGATGCGCATGGAGTTTTTTTTAATGAAACAAGGAATTTGAAAGGGCTGTTCTTTAATGCAACTTTGTTGACAAAATGTCCATGTTGATCTGCCAACTCTTCTGATAGATATTTTTCTGTATTGTTGTTGTTTACAACTATTTGTGCCAATTTTACATATTTCTGTTATTTCTCGGTTTGAAGTCATACTCAATCATACGAAAATGTTTTCATGAGTTAGTTTGGAATACACGTTTAGCGCCGTAGTTCAGAGCTTCAGACAAGGTGGGGTCTTGAGAATAATTCAGGGATAATTTTTTTTTTTTCAGGAATTATTCCCCAACGAAAACATAATTGAGCCGCGACACGAGAAAACCAACAATGCGGTTGTGCGCCCAACGCAGACTCAGATCAGCCTGGGCATAGGCCGAGTTAGAGCAGTCTAGTTGTTAAGTGCTCAAAGGGTAGCTAAGAGTTATGCTACCTCAAAGCGAACAGCGAAGACTATTCAGATTGGGCGGATGCCCAGGGTGATCTGAGTCTGCGCAGGGCGCACAACCACTTGGTTGCTTTTCTCGTGTTGCGGCTCAATTATGTTGTGACCCTCATTAGAACTGTCTCAGCGAGACGGTTCTAATGATGGGTCACAACATAAGTTTTCATGGAGAAATATGGATACTTATCTAAAACTATTCCTACTACCCTTCTTACGTTTATACCATGTTTACCGTTTAACTAATATTTACTTTCCATTCTATGAGTTTTATCACACAGAGATTCTTTATATAATCAATTAAAATCTTTTAATCACCTCCCGGGGGTTTCCGACACCCCTCCCACTTCAATCATAATACAAAAGTGTGACCCCGTATTTTCATGTTTCAATTACTTTTATTGGGTTGATCTTGACTTAATATTGAAATCTTTTGAGCAAGGATTCCTTTTAAGTACATAATTTTACTAGACTTTCGCCTTAAAGATATTTCCTTGATTCCTTTCACACTTTGGCTGAGACAAGTTTGTTTAACATTTATTTTCTAGGTTTTATTCTCCTCCTTTCATTTTTAAGCGAGTTAGCCCCACAAAACATCTATTTTCGTGGCTTTGTTGAGGGACGGAAAATGCGAATTGGAAAGCTTTTGGACAATAGAGAATTGTAAACGCGTGCACCGAGTTGTAAATTGTGAATTCTTGGCTGTTTAGTTCCCACGACTTTATTGTTATTTGAACAAATTAAAGAAAAAAATGAAGACTGATTCTTTTTCTGGTCTCATTTCTGTGCAACACAGTGATTTAAAACATCTGCTGTTAGAAGCTGTTCAGTTGAATAGATGGACGTATAATCATACCCAGCCGGCACATGAGGTCGAAATGACGTCTCACTGACGCCGATGCGACGTCCTTACGTCCCATCGACGTTATTTCAACGCAATGTGCCTGCTGGGTAGAGTAAAAACACCCTAACTTATTTCATCTCCAAGTTGTATTTTCATTAATGCAGAACTAAACATTATGCAACATGTAACTTAATAAAATTGTTTATAAAAGTCCCGAGAAAATACCTGGGTTACGAAAAGAGGGGAACAAAACTGAAATGCAAATTAGCGATCACATGAGACAATCATATAATTTTTATCATGCGATCATGTAAAGAAAAACAACCGTACGGCTACCAAAGCACCCCATCTATTAGCAAGCCGTGCGAGTCCAGTAAGGTTAGCCAAAACCTATAACTGCTTCTTTCCAATGACTAGACTGTGCTCCTTCCTAAAGACATACTTTATCCACTGAAAATAAAGTCTTTATTATTATTATTATTATTATCCCGTTCAGTTCAGTTCAGTTCAATTCTCTTATCGACGTTACCCAAGTGGCTCAACGGTACGTAACCATAGTTGCACACACTTGGCGCCCGGTCCGTAGACTAATGTTTATAACAGTGTAGCGAAGTGGGGCACGCCAACAATCTACGCCCATCAAACCGTTTTGAAAAGGACGGCTTGACGAAATGGCCAACTTTTGCGTTACAATCGCAGTTTTTCCCACAACAAACGCATTGCTTTATGTTTGGCTAAATAGTTATACTCAACACCCGATAAAAAACTTTAAAATAATTAATAAGTTTGATATTTCTCTGATTGGGTGTTTACAGTTTCATTAACGAGTTATCAAGATCAAAGAAACACCGCCGTCGAATATTTTGCACCTTGTATATCAATCTGCACAGGTAAAGGTAAAACATTGTAGAATTTCAGAAGGCTGGAGAAACTTTTATGCCATGAGATGGAAATAAGGAGCTATACCTGGTATTCAACACAGGCAACGAAAGCAACGTACATGCGAACAAAAATTTCTGACTATAAAAATCGTGTTTATTTTTTTATTTTATTTTATTTTTCGCGCACTACTTTATTTAGCTTCAAATTGTCATTTTTACGGACCCGCCAGTTTGTGAGGCCACTTCGGCAAGTTTTTTTTTTTTTTTTCGAAAATAAGACAGTGGAAAGAAATAATTTTCTTACTGATTTTTTTTTTTGTCATGGTCGTTTGAGTCCAAATAATAAATTATTGGTTTTAGGCATTTCTTGAATATGCGTATAAATTTAGTAAAACTTTTTAATTCCTTTTTCAAGATCCGAGGTCGGACTACTTCTGAAACAAATTCAAACTCATGAGAGGGAAAGGCAAACTTCCTGTAGGTTGTCTTCGTTGCCTGTGTTGCATACCAGAACAGTCTTTAAACGACACAGACAATCAGAATGTTCAACAAAACTGAAGCTACTCAAGAGTTAGAGTTTGGCGTTTTGGAGCTTTGCGGTTGAACAACACAGACGCTTCCATCTCCAGCCTCAGGAAATCATAATAAAATGGCAAAAATGCATTCACGGCCATGTTTCCGCAAAATCTTGCAAAGGGGAACAAATTTTGTGACTTCCTGTTTGCTTCCCTGGACAACGTAGCCCTTCCAAAAAGGGCTCCACTCTTAGAGGAAAGAGTTTGCTCCTACAGGGGGAGCAAATTCTTTTCTTTAAGAATAGGCCCCTATTGAGAAAGGAGACAATATAAAAATAGCAGAGTTGCTTCCCCTGAAAGTGAACCTATTTACTTTCAACAGTCAATTCTGTCCGAACAGTTAGAGCATTAAAAGAAAATTTACAACCCAGCACAAGTGTGTGTCCATTAAACAATGCTGAGGTGAAAAGGTATAATTCTAAAACAGTTAACAAGGTGTATGCCCGGCAGTGATTGCTGTGTATGCCCGGCAGTGATTGCTGTCGCATTAATTTTCACAAATAATACCTCCCCTTTTCTTTTACAACCCTGTTAATGACTTGCTTAAACTGCTATCTATACAATCTCTACTTCTTTTCACTAAATTGTCACTAACATTTTTGCGGTCATTAGATGAGGCGCCGTGGACGAGATATTTGGCACAGAATGTTGCGGGTTCGAATCCCACCAAACTTCTTGACGCACCAGCAGAAGATTCGAATCGACATTGAATATAATAGGTTCTAACACTTTGGCCTCTATACCTTTAGGAGTGGTCGGGTATGGGGATGGTGCTGGGGGAGTAGCTTTCAGCACCGGGGCGTCCTACTAATTTGGATATTAGTAGGGCAAGGGTATGGCAAACCAAATATCTCCTAAAAATAGATAAAAAAATAAATTAAAAATAAGTAAATTAAAATATTTTCACTTGGTATAACAGCTGATGAAACCTGACCCTATATTGACCTAACTTTCGTTAATGGGGCATTAACAGATCCTCAGTCCATCCCAAATTGATAAACAACATGGGAAAATATCCATAAATGAGAATAATATTTGGCACTTTGATCGAGAATAGTGTGATACAGGGCAATTTTTCATCATTTTTATCTCAGTTTAACACAAAGTAAATGATATAAGCCCGATTACGTGCTTGTACAACATATTATGGAATTACATTTACCGTGATGATTATAAATATTTGGACACCGTGACCAGTCACTGTAGTTATCCCTCCCCCCTAAAAAATAACCTTTAGTAATGCCCCCTCCCTCCTCCCCACCCTGCTTGCCCACACACAAAGTAGTTAAATTTACAAACAGCGTAGAGCCAGGTGAGGCGGCTCATAAGGAGCCGCCTCATCTGAATCCACACTGTTTGCTCTCTATTCTTTGAATTCTCACTATGGTATAGCTTGGACTAAAATGTTTTTGATATGTTTTGCAGACTTAAATTTTGTGGTTCTTTTTTTTTTTTTTTTTTTTCGTTAGATGATTTCTTCTCTCCGGTGTGGACAGACATCCCGGAGCACTGACAAACAGTCAGGGTCTCAGACCATGATCAGACTGCAAAGAGCATGCTGATCTTGCTCTTCTCTGTTTGTTAGGCACTTGTGTCCAAATATGGAGGGTCAATGTTAAGCTCTAGATGAGTGACATCTCACTGCGATGGGCGGAGGAAACTGATATTCCCTGGTGGAATTTTGATTATTTCATTGAAAATGGATTCACCCGAAAAATCTGTATCGGGCAGATGTCTGACCATAACTAACTAAAACACACATAGAAAGGAAATTAATATACTAGAAAGGAAATTAATATAAGTGTAGTCTTTCAACAGGCGCCTTCAGTAGTCAAAGGGAAATAACTATCTACTTATTGACACCCAAATATAATATTTGGATATTTCCCCTTTACGGGGTGTCCTGATAAAACGGGTATTTGAATTAATTTTATCAGAAATTTCTGTATTTAATGCAAACAGTGGAGATCAAGAGCGCATTCTGCAGCGTCTGAACTGGATCTGCGCTGCTTGGTAAGACCCCTTTTTTTAAGTTGCAGCAACTGTTATTTAGGGTGTTTGCCTTTCACGCAGACTAAAGGGTCAGCAGGCACACAACATTGACTCAACGTTGAATCAACGTCATGACGTTGATTCAACGTTAATTCAACGTTATGTGCCCAGTGGGATAGGACTCATGTATGAAAAGTGTCTTTCTCTTATGCGTATTTGTGGACAAATTCCGAGAAAAAAAAACATAGTTAATCAGTAAACCATTATCACTTGATATATATCATTCATAGATCAACTTAGAGGAAACTGAAACTTGATATTATAGGGTATCCGCATCTGTACGGCGCTAATGCACATATCAAACAGAGTGGGTAAGACAGATGTGTGTGTGTGTGTGTGTGTGTGTGTGTGTGTGTGTGTGTGTGAATCTCAGGCCTTATGTATTACCGTAATAAATCTGTATATTGGGGGACCTTAACCATCAGCGCGCAATTTCTAAAGCCTTTGTGTGAATGACCCGATCATACTGCTTCTGGTGTAGTTTAATCTGGTTCCACACTATTTGCATAGATACCGTAATCGTCACGCACATGGCACTAGGAGAAACAGTACACTCCCATCACCAAAATACAGTATATTATCTTTTTATAAAAAAATCGGCCAGTAAACTTGAATACTTACTCCTTTTACCTTTTTCCATTTACGCCTTAACCCCAGAAGGGGACACAGACGGTGTACTTTTGTACACTCCGGTGTTGCAGTATGATAGCCTACATATAGCCATGTAGCTATAGTAGGGATCTTTAACCTGCACAGGGGATGACTCTCCCTGCACAGGGGGCCTCCAGTTTACGTCCCGATCCGAAGGACGACACACTTGTTAGCATCATCCCTGCAATTGGTGCTAGAAAAGCGCGTTCGGAAGATTTCACCTCGGGTGAGGCTCGAACCCACGACCTCTGGCTTCAGAGTCAAGTGCACTAACCACTGAGCCACCGCGCTTCTCACAATGTTTCTATGATCGAACACATTAATTTTATTCAGCAAATGGGTTGAACCACAAGTTCTTACAATGTAAATTTCGAGAATTCAGAGCAGGAGATAGGGGATTACCTGATAATAAATCTGGGATATTTTTTCTTATTTCTCCATATAACATATGTTGTGACCCTATATCAGAGCCGTCTCGTTGAGACGGTTCTAATAAGGGGACTCAACATATGTTTTGGTGTGGAATTAACGAGAATTATCCCAGAATTATCACAATTAAATCACCTATTCCCCTTATCTTAATCTAGTATGCAGAGTTTCTGAGTATGGCCAGTGACCTATATATTTATAGGTCACTGGTATGGCAAACCAGTCGTACAGTACAGGCCCGGATCCAGACCACCACTTACTGGTGGGGCTCTGGATAACTGGCGGGGCTTGTAGATGCCCAGATGTATGTGTGTATATCGGGGGGGGGGGGGGGGGGGGGGTTGAGTGAGTGGGGCTTGAAAAGATATTAACATAAATAGGCATCAATGTTGTTGAGAATTTTTTGATAATGACCTTTTTGCCTTGAAGTAAATGTTGTGACATCTCATTAGAATCGCCTCACTGAGGCGATTCTAATGTGATGTTACAACATATATACTTTTATCTAACCAGGCCCAGGTGGCGGGGCTGTAGCTCAAAAGCCCACCCCCTGGATCCGGGGCTGCAGTAAGCTATTTCTAAAAGCCAATACGTGTTAGAATTTGGTGAACTGTAGCCTAAAATAATTTTTACTGTAACACCGGATGCAGACAGGAAATGGAATTATGATAACATGGCAAGCAGTGATGTGAGAGTAGAGGAAAGTCTTCGTGTAAAAATAGGTATTCCTGCTTTGATTTCTGTCTAGCTTTATTTCTTTCTTTTCTTTGATCATCTTTCTCAATTTCAATGACTGTATTTTCTAACATCACGATTAGCATCGACGTTTAACTCAGTCACTTTTTTCAGTGGGGTCTGCAGGCAGTTGTAAACAGTTGAGTTGGAACAGGTAAAAAGGTAAATGACTGTGCAGTGATAATTTGCTGATGAAAGCCGTTACGGAACAGCGACAAATGGTGCAGACCCTGATCATACCAAATGTGGCATCTGATCAGGGTCTACACTGTTTCAGTGTCTATTCTAGGATGCGCGATTGCGGGATTCACGCTAATTTTTCTCATATCCCGCATAAATTCAGACCGAATGTGTGACAGTCCCGCATAAAAAATAAACAATTAAAACGTCCCAAAACCAAGAATTTACTCTTGCCTCGCAGAAAATACCGCAGTTTTGAATAAAAAGGCATCAAGCCATCATTGCCGAAGTTGTTTTCGCCATATTATGTTCATTAGAGTAGCTTCCCTTGACTTCACGGGTTCGATGAAATACCGGAACGAATTCCATTAGAGAGTGGGTAAGATGCGTAACCCGCACCTGCACCTAGGTTAGCATACCCGTGGTGGCAATTTATAAATCGCTGAAAAGCTATGTATCAGCAAAATAATCACTGTAAACCCATTGAAATACTTAGATATAAGACGAAAACCTTCAAATCAACTCAGAAAATATGTAACTGGAATGTGATAGGATTCAGAACAGGAATATCGATTTCAAACTGGGTAAAGCAGGTCAGTTAAGATATTACTGTATAGTCTTGGACAGGAATAAATGTCTAATGTCTAAAGTCAGTTCAGATTACTGTATAGTCTTGGACAGGAATAAATGTGTAAATGTCTGTTTTATGAGCTAAATATTTTCTGTCTGTTCGAAAATTGTCCCCCCTATTTTTTGAAAATCCCCCCTATTTTTGAGATGGAGGGGGGAAAATCCCCCCTCATTTTCAGTTTCTAGAATAGACACTGACTGTTTGCCTGAAATATTGGACTTTCTAAAAAGATAACCTAGAAAAATAAACCTGACACACTTAGCGTAATGTGCGTATATATTGGGACACCTAAAAATAATTTGTCCCAAATGAAAAATTCATTATTTTTAGGTGTCCCAATACTTAAGCACGTTATTTGAAATGGACCTGTCAAAAGAACCAGGTAGAAGAACGCACTCATCAGAAATTATGGGTTAAGATTTGACTATGGATGAAACCTCCACAGATGGATGGGTGGATGAATTGCAATTTTTATGTCCTTTTCAAAAAAAATTTCAGTCATATCAGGATGATGGGAGGGTAGTAATAATTATTAAATGAAATGGCCCTGCTTACGGTTGAAAAGATAAAAATGCTGGGGTTCTAAGTTGATATCAAAGACTATAAAAGCAGTATGGTGGACTTGAAGATGAAGAATTTGTTCGTTGATAATGATAAGGCAAATCATGTGGCCTAAATCGTCGCGATACTATCAACAAAGTGATACAGCATTTCCAGTAATGTTGCTGATGTAATAACTGACTGGTCTTCTTCAGGGTGCCCAAGAAAGGATTGGTAGGTCAGAAATGCCAAGTCCAAGTTGTCTCAGCTGTTTTAGTTGAGTTTCATATTTGGGACACTGTAGCAGAGCCCTAGATAAGAGGGCGTATTTGGTGATAATTAGGGATAATTTTTGTTAATTCTGGATCAAAAATATGTTGTGACCCCTCATCTGAACCATCTCGACGAGACGGTTCAGATGAGGGGTCACAACTTATGGTTTCGATGAGAAATAAAAAAAATTATCATCAAACACCCCTCTTATCTAGAGCTCTGTGTAGTATGAAATTTCGTCCCTGCAAAAGGGGGGATATTTCTGTCCTAGTTTATGCAGTACCCAGCTTTAAACTGAGACAAGATGAATTCAGTACAGGTTCTGGCAGTTGGGACAGAACTACCTGAGCAGACAGTATAGACCTATTTCAGATGGCAGCATCTTTTTACAAATGCAATTAACCCATTCCATTTGAGATACCCCTTTAGGGGTATCTGGACAAACAGTTTGGATCTCAGATCAGGCCCCACAAAGGTGGGGCCTGATCTGAGATCCAAACTGTTTGTTGCTTAGACATCATTTCTGCAAGAGTAAGTTGGACCAGTATTGTCAGAATTTTCTCGATTTTTGATGCAGAAGACAATTTCAGCAGACGACAAAAAATACCCAGAATGCAACGGGTTAAAGCATTACCTGTAGGTAACGCCTGGACAACCAGTAATAATATAGTCCATAGTTATACCGTAATGTTCTTAAATATTGGGACACATACAAACCATTAATTTGAACCAAATGGAAGATGAATGGTTTTAGGTGTCCCAAAACTTGAGCACATTATGGTTTTTGTTTCTTTTTATTCACTATAAACATAAGCATCACAACTTCATTTACACAAATCGAAACTGAGTTGTGAATATATGACTGAATCAAAACATTGTACCTGCGGGAGATTGAACTTGGGACCCTTCAGTTTGACGAGGGTGCTCTACCAGCTGTTCCACTGAGCTCCAGTCAGCAAAACATAGGTAAACCTTACATTAACAGACAAATTTTCTCTTTTGAATAAAAGTTACATATGACCTCATTGTTGGTGGGACGTTTAACCCGAGATCACTCGCTCATTCCTCTTTTCAACAAAAGTTGCAAATGTAACGGGCTCAAAAGTACAAGACTCTAGTGCAAAAGTAAAAATCCCATTGTAAAATATTTTCCCTGCCATGGCCCATGCCAGGTTTGTTACACCAGCAGAGCTACAGATAAGAGGGGGTAATGAGGATAATTCAAAGATAATTTTTCTTATTTCTTAACAAAAACATACATTGTGACCCCTCATTAGAACCATCTCTGTGAGACGGTTCTAATGAAGGGTCACAACATATGTTTTTATGCAGAAATATGGAAAATTATCCCTAAATTATCCCTGTTACCCCCTCTTACCTAGAACACTACACCAGTCTTGCACTACTTCCTACTGAGGTGGGTAAATATGATTGTCACAACACAAATTTGAGAAATTAGGAAAACTTTCCAGGTTTAACCTCATATACTCTCCTGCTTTGCAAATATATATATTTAAAAAAAATGATAAGGAAAAATTACACACTTATTTTCCTGCAAAGTTTCCACTCAAATGTTTAGTGGCCTAGTCAAAATTCAGACATTAGTGAGTTTTAAGTTAAATTTCAGTGCATGTAGACTGTTTCATGTAGTCAAAAGTCAGAAACAGCAAACACATTTATGGTGGATGGTTACGCCTCAATGTTTTCCTCCATTTTTAGCTCGCTTGTAAGAATGTACAGGAAGAGCTATTGCACTACTCCTGGCGTTGGCGGCAGTGGCGGCGTCGGCGTTAGTAAAATGTTAAAGTTTTACGTTAAAGTTTTTTAGGTGATGGGCAAGGCGATGTCAGGCGAGCTATCCTGTCCCACTGACAGGTCTTGTTACACATTCTCTGTTCTTTTCTGACTTCCAGTTTGCTCACATTGAGGACAAATTCCTTCCAAAATAAGGAAAGAATTTGCTCCTAGAGGAGCAGATAATCTTTCAGAGTTGTTTGAAAGGGAGGCAAAAACAAAGATCCCAGAGTTGCTTCCCCTTTAACCACATGTGACTGATCCCAAGGTTTGTTTTCCAAAACAGGTCTCCTGGGGGTCAAAATTGTATAGGCTTGTTTACAGGAAAGTAAAATAGTGGTCATACAACTGTTGACAAATTGTTAACTGTTATTGAAAACTTCTTGTCAGTTTATTACCTCGCCCAGAGTTTCAGGTAACCCGTCAATGGTGTGGTTGGAAATGGAGAGCTCCAATCATTATAGTGAGTTTTTGAAAATAATGAAAAGAATTTTCTTATTTTTCAATAAAAAGGTCTCTTGTGACACCTCATTAGAACCATCTTGGTGAGATGGTTCTAGTGAGGGGCCACACTTAAAAGTATGTTTTATGGAGAAACATGGAAAATTATCTTAAATTACCTATCCTCGATTAATACCCCTTATTTGGAGCACCGATTAGTGGAGAATTTTTTTTAACTACAAAATATGTTGTGGATCTCTTGCATTGTCACAGTGAAGTGTTTATAACAACACCCAACAAAATGTAACAGGAAGGATATATAAACATTCTCATCTCCCCAAAATTTTGCTTACTTGGAGCATTTTTATAGTACCATTGGACACCTAAAATAATTACTATACTTGTCCAAAAATGGAACAGCTTTTTTTCAATCATAATGCAGAAAATGTGACCAAAAGAGGCAGATAGAGTGGCAGACAGTGTAGGCCCTGATTGGACTGCTCTTTTAAGAGCAGTCTGATCTGGGTCTGCACTGTTTGCTATTGCCTATCTGTCCCAGTACATAGAATTTTTATGGTAAACTGAAATCATCATTTCAACAAGGCAAATACCTTCTGAAAGTGAATCATGTGCCAGACAAGGACATAGATTTAACAGAGCTCTAGATAAGAGGGAGTATTTAGTGATAATTAGGGATAATTTTTGTTATTTCTGCATAAAAACATATGTTGTGACCCCTCATCTGAACCATCTCGACGAGACGGTTCAGATGAGGGGTCACAACATATGGTTTCAATGAGAAATAAAAAAATTTATCCTTCAATTATCATCAAATACCCCTCTTATCTAGAGCTCTGTTTAAGGTAAATGGGTAATCCCCCCTCTGCTGTTTTTACGAAGGGGAACAACTTTATTTACTTTCCATTGCTTGCTTTCCTGGACATTGAAACCCTTTTGAACGGGGTCCACTCTGAAAGGAAAGAATCTGCTTATGGAGTAGCAAATTCTTTCTTACAAGAATTCAACCCCCTCCACCCAACCCCTTCTCCATCTCCCCCTCCCCTCCCCTACCCTTTTGAGAAGGGAGACAAAAATGAAAATGGAGGAGTTGCTCTTTCTTAAAGTGTGCAGGGTTTCTTAAACTGCTTGGACACATTATGAATTAATAAGGTATGATTTCTCTCAAATGATCAACAAATGATAATTAGCAACAGCCCAAAATATTGGAGTACCGAGTTAAGTACCGGTAATGTAATTTTCCTTACATTTGATTTTATTGTCTTGTTGCATGTGAAGTGTCCAAATGTTGCTGATAAAATTGCAAGGGTAGACTCTGACCAGATGCGCCCTGGGTCTGTGCAGTTTGCTGAGACAACACAGGGTTTAATCGATTACACTAATTTTCGCTTCCTGCAGAGACTGTACATCATATTTGGCTTCTGCTGAGACTGTCCACGAACTCTTGCTTCCTGCCGAGACTTCTGTACATGATAAATGACTTCCTGCAGAGACTGTCCGCGTGATTCTGCTTCCTGCCAAGGCTCTCGGCAGGAAGCAGAATCACACGGACAGTCTGGACAGGAAGCAATTTTTCGAGGACAGTAGTCTCTGCAGGAAGCAAGAGTTCGTGGACAGTCTCGGCGGAAGCCAAATATGACGGACAGTCTCTGCAGGAAGCGAAAATTGGTGGAATCGATTATACCCTGTGGACAATGTGTCCAAATGTTTTGGCTGTTATCAAGGTGAATCTGAAATTCAGACAGAAAATCATTTCGGGTCAGAGTTATTTGCTTATAAATTTTAATGACCCATTTTGTAGTAATAATGTCATATGATATACCCTAATAACTTTGAATTTCTCTATTAGGCCCTCCTGGCTTTGAATTTAGACAAATCTGTCTTTCAGTTTTTATAAAACCCAAATGTGCCCAAGTATTGGGACATCTAAAACCATTAATTTTCTATTCGTCCCAATGGAAAATTAATGGTTCTTGGTGTCCCAATAGTCTGAAGCAGGCTGAATGGCAAAACAGAATAATAAAAGGTACCAAGGAAAGGTCACAATTACTAAGTAGCTCCCCACCCCCACCCATCCCACTATGACTCTGAAATACAAAGGACAGACTGGAACAGAACATTCCTGAACAGGCAAAGAAAATATAGAGAGGAACTGTACATAAATCAGAAGTCATATTAGGGAGAAAAACTCTATAAGCTTACAGCTTCCGTTCTAATCTCATAGCTTGTACTGATATGCTATTTGTACATGTATGTATATAAGTATGTCAATGAAAAAAGCGAAATGAATATGTTTAAACCAACCAATTAAACCAAGTCATATAAAATTCTGTTTTTGTTTATTTTCTATTATGTATACAATAAATCTGACCAAAACAGGAAGTGAAAGGAACAGCCACAATATGATCACAATGCCAGAAATACAACAAACACGATTGGCATCAGAAGTTTCTGATTTGGAACAGAAGGCGGTGTTAGCTGCTGCCCAGCAGGCACACAACTTTGCACCAACATTATATTATGGGATAACTGTATTAAAAATTGTCATTTGGGGAGGTAAATCGTCGGTTTAATAGTTGGAAATTTTCTTTTATGGCGACGCCCCAGCGGAGCCGTAAAATGGAATTTGCGACCATAAAACCGACAATTTCCCAAATGACAATTTTTAATGTAGTTATCCCCATTCTAATGCACTTTTTCACATTTGTACTTCTTTGCACCCATTGTGAGTGCTTTCAGCAGCGTAAAACCAAACATCAGCTAATGAGTAGCGACGTTTTATAATGATGTCAGGTTTGCGACAGTATATCGTAGAATATCCTGTCACAAATTTTTGACGTTATCCAATCAGACGTCGTGTTATATTTGGAATTGCATTAGAATCATCGTTGATTCAACATCATGCCATTGAATCTATGTTGATTTGATGCTGATTCAATGATGTGTACCCAGTGGGTGGGGCTTAAATCAGTTTTATGTGTGCAATCTCACATTCACACCTAACAAAGTCCAGTTTTGGACTGCACTGTTTCTGTATATATATTAACCCTATATATTGGTGAGACGATGTACAAGGTATACACCATACTGTTACTTTTTCAGCATTGTTGTTGTTGGCGTAAATTTTGTGGAGTTTTCTGGTTTAATTCTGTATTGTGATGTCCAGTAAGCATAAGATGAGACATAACATTGCTTCCATGGCTTATATCATCCAGGGATATATTTTACTTATTTAAATATTTATGGTAAATAGGCTGCTTTCAAGCAGAGCTCGTACAACATGGGAAATAGAACAGGATGACCTGATGTAACCAGTCTTCTACATTGTTAGGCTGAGTCTCTGTATACTTCTTATACAAGTATCATATCATATGGTGCATCATCGTAAGTGAGCCGCGACACGAGAAAACCAGCAAAGTGGCTGTGAGCCAAGCTCAGACTTAGATCTGCCTGTGCATCCGTCAGTCTGATCAGACCAGACTCTTTTCTAAGTGCTTAGAAGGTAGGTAAGGGTCTAAGCTAGCTCCATGCAGACAGCGAAGACTCTGATCAGACTGGGCGGATGCCCATGCTGATCTGAGTCTGTGTTTGGCACATGTCCACTTTGTTGGTTCTTTCATGTCACGGCTAATATTATCATGATCCTGTAAGGAAGTAAGGCTTGTCTTTTCTGTTAAAGGAACATACTGTTAATGTGCTGCCTGTACTTTTCCAGTGACAAATTAAATTTTAGATTTAAAGTGGATACTCGGTAGTGTCATAATGTTAACATAAGACAGGAAGTTGTCCATAATGGGCTGTGTTAAGCTAAAAATGTTTTATTCCATAAGGCCATCATTAAAAACATCCTATATACAGTTCCCCAATGTGTGTAGATGAGTTGGTACTTTTGTGTTTCATTTTAAAAGTGTTAGAGATATTGAAAACATTAAAAAAAAATAATGTGCAGGGAACAAAACATTTTCAAAACCAAAACAAAAGTTTGGAAGGCGGTGGTTTTGAGTGGACAGTATCAGGGTACAGCAAATATGAATTTTCAAGTTCACAAGAATATAGAATAACAGAATCTAATGAAGCTTACTCCTATTCTCAGTACTAGGGTATACATGTCTTTTTTCACAAAATCAGATGCCCCGGTAGCTCAGTGGGTTAAGTGATGGCTTACTGATCAAGCAGACTGGGTTTAAGCCCAACTTGAGGTGAGAATCTTTCCTACCATAAATGGGGTTTCGTTGCACACAGCCTTTCATAATCACCCTCCCATCATACTGATATATCTGAAATGCTGTTGAGAAGGACGTAAAATCACAAGTCATCATCCGTCATCTATTTTCTCACAAAATCTGAACGAGTCGCTGTTTCCAGTTCATCCAAGACTGCAACTAGACTGCAACAGTCTTGGATGTTCAGCACAGATAAACTGACATGCTGATCTAGGTGTCTTGTGTTTTTCCTGTATAAAATAGCTGGCATACAAAAAATAGATGGACTGAAAACTCATATTCTAAAAGAAAAGACATGGCATAAAGTGCCTTTTCTTACTATTATGATTGACTCCAGAAGCTAGATCTATGGCCTTTAATGATCGCTGTAAGATTTTTCAATAGAGCAGTGTCACTTTGAATATTATCTGTCGTGGAAAACTTGACTAAAGGCTTACACAAACTTTGCATGCCCAGATCAGACTGCACATGTGTGCAGTCTGTTCAGTGTATGCACAGTTTGAGAAGACATTAAGTCCAGCCTTGCTGAGTGAGCTCTTTAATCATGCACTGTGCAACTACTGAACAGACTGTTCATTTTGACTGATTCATCCTTTGAAAGGTTTACATATGACAGTTTACAAACCAAGTACTATATTTACGCAAAATATTGGGACATCATAACCATTTCTATAACTTGCACTGCCTTGTTCAAATTCTGTCATATTTATTTGTCCCTGTAGGGGGAGGGGGTGGGGATGTTTTGTGCTGCTCAGACCCTGATTAGACTGATTCTTGGTATCAGATTCTCAGAAGCAGTGTCTTGGCCTACATAATTTGCACATATGGACCGTCAAAATATTTAGAAAAAAAAAAAACAGTAATTGTTGCTAGGCTATCTTGTACAATGCCTGGATAATCAAGTCTTTTAGATTTTTGTTGCTTTGGTAACAAGATTGTTACTGAATTAATTTTTCTCAGGTATGTTATTAAAGTCCACATTGAAAATAGGTAACGTCCTTACGATTATTGTGGGTGTAGATAGGTCTGTGTTACCTAAATATTACTTTAGATTAGTTTTCGGTGGGAAATTCAAACATGAAATTACCTTTTTGTTCAAAAAATGGGACTTTCAATGAATGTGAATGCTGAAAACTAAGATCATCCTCTTTATCCATGCAGTCAGAAAAGTCTTCACTATTGTATACCGTATTAATCCTATTAAGCACCCTGTGGGCATTGCATTTTACGAAAGGGGGGTGTTATTGAGGGCATAAATTGTAGTAAATCAGACATGCCAAATCACCTCTAATAAACAGTGTTAAGATGAATGGATTCTTAGTAGGGGTGGGGGTCAACACTTAAAGAAAAGAATTTGCTCCCCGAGGAGCAAATTCTTTCCATCAAGAGCAGACCCCATTTCAGAGAGCTACCTCATGCAGAGAGACAAACAGGAATTCATGCAAATGTAATATTATTCTTGGAAAAGAAGAGGAGCTGTTTATTAAAACGGGTGTTTATTAGGATTAATACAGTAAGTTTCTTGTGTGCATAGAATGATGGGAAGTGGGAAGATTGTTATTAGACTGCATAGATGTGCATGCTGGTTTAAGTCTTAATGGTTGAGCAATAGCTTAGGATGAAAAAGCAGATTTCTCCCTTTCAAAACAATCCCAAAAATCTAGATCCTTATAAGATGGATCAAGGATTCTAGATTGGAGCTACATCTCATAAGATGGATCTAGATTTTGGGGATAGTTATGGATTTGATTTTTGGGATTGTTTTGAATTTTTGGGATTAATTGTTATGGATCTAGATGTATTGGATTGATTTAGAAGGGAAAAACCATCTCAAAGCAGAACTTCACAAAACATTTAGATATTTTGGCATTTTTTTGTGGTTTAAGAGATGGAAAAGCCAAATAGATATGGTACTGTGATTAGGCTTTTCATTTGCTTTTTCACTTACATCACTAGCAGAGCTGTAGATAAGAGGGAGTATTTGGTGATAATTAGGGATAATTTTTTATAATTCTGCATAAAAACATACGTTGTGACCCCTCATCTGAACCATCTCGACGAGACGGTTCAGCTGAAGGGTCGCAACATATGGTTTCAATGAGAAATAAAGAAAATTATCCATCAATTATCATCAAATACCCCTCTTATCTAGACCTCTGCTCTATTTCTATAATTTCAGGTGAGGCTAAGAACCTGCCCCCTCACTCGGTACTTGGTTCAGGCAGGAATACATTTTGTGCCATCAGACTCGACAGAGAAGAAATCTACAGAACTTCTACAGTAGAAAAATCTCTTGAGTATGTGTTTCCTTAATACTCTGTTGAAGTACATGCTTTCACTCTAAATATCTTGTTGAAAATGGCCTGTTCTATAAACTTAAGGTCCATATAATCCATATTCGAAAGGGTTATGTCACAGGGTATAGGTTAGGTATATCATACACTTGTACAGCCTTGCGGTACAAGCTGACTTTTATAGCAATGTGGTAGTCTAAGAGTGTTTTCTTCCACCAAGGAGACCCGGATTCGAATCTGGGCTGTGGACATATGAGGTTTTTTAAGACTGACAAAATTTATGGTGCCAAAAGTGGGGCTCGAACCCAGGGCCTCTAGCTTACCATGAGACAACTGAGCTGTTGAGCCACATGGTCAACCATTGATATTTCTTTTTGGTTATTGTTGACCTGGTATCAATTGACTTATTTTATTTTTTGATACCGGTGTATGATATGCTTAACCTTTACAATGTGACAGTTATAAAGTGGAAACATCTGCAAGGGTCTTAAAATTGAGTGTGTTGTCCTACTGCAGTGGGTCAGCAGAATACACCCATTTATTCCTGAATATCAAAAATCGCTTTTTCGACACTGAATATGGACAAGTTCAATCTTAGTATGGCTGCTCGACAATTAGAATCACAAAAGGGCAGATAGTGTTGGTATTAATAAAAACAGAACAGATTTTAAGCTAAAAAAAGGCAAGATTTTCATTTTGCATGGCTAGAGTTCCAATTTAGTTCAAGAGAGGCTTTTTGTCTTGCCTGCGGCTGGTAGAATTGTGATATAGGTATTACCTTGCCAGCATCAGCATGAGTGGCGTAAACTTTGCATCAAGTTTTCAGATTTATATAACTCTGTTTTCTGACAATACGCATACAGACGAGACATTACTATCTGCAGAATTCTTGTGATTACGAAGCTGGTTACGTTTCTTATTTCTCTGTAAAATATATTTTCTGCCCCTCAATAGAACCTCCTGTATGAGGCGGTACTCATGATGGTAGCGACATCATGTAGGTGTATTTTAGTCCTTCATTAAAACTGCTGTATGAAACATTTTCTGATCAGAGACACAACAACACAAGAAACACAAGATACTTTTGATGGAGAATCATATAGGAACTTTTATTTGAAACTCTGTGTTCTTTTTCCAGTCCATTCTATGGTGAAGAATTTCATGGAGAAATTCCAAAGAAATTTCGGTACTTATCTTTCTACATCTGTGATAAAACAGACAAGGTAAGAGAAAGTGATTTGTAAACTACATATCTCAGAATACAAGAGAGGCTGTGCTTGAACAGGGTAATTTCTATACCCATATCAGGAATAATTTAATTTTTTTTTTGCCATTAAAACAGGTAATGTCATTAGAGCTACACGGTTTAACAAGGGGCTTTATATCCCATTAGTGCACAATTTCATCGGCCCTAGTGTTGGTTTGATTACATTTCTTGCAAACCACTGTACCTGTTTCCATCAAACCTTTCATGTACACTAACTTTTGTTGAAGACATTAAATTGGAAAGAGACAAGGAGGGACTTTGATGACAATTCGGAGACAAATTTGGTCTCAGTTAGTTCTGCCTTGGTGAGAAGGCTCCAGATAAGATGGGGTAATAGGAATAACTTAGGGACAGTTTTCAGTACTTCTCCATAAAACATGTTTTGAGCAATCATCAGAACTGTCTTGCAGAGACAGTTCTAATGAGGGATCACAACATGTTGTTGTTCAAAAGTAATACTCACAGTATCCGAACGCACTGTACCATCTCTTTCGGTTTTCATAGCGTTGAATCGAGAGTACAAAATTCGCTTATAACCAGTAGCCAGAAATCATTATGTTTTGAGTTTTTATCCGGAATCTACTGCGTCATTTATAGTTATTCAGCTTCGAAAATGTAAAGAGGTAAGTTTAATATAATTTTCTCTTCGGTCTTTTACTTTATTGCCCTGTACAATGAAAAACTCCTTGCCGTCACAGATTTTTTTTTTCAGAACAGCTTAATTTAACACGAGATTGTGTCGTGCAAAACTTAGCTATCATTCTTTTATCAAAACTAACAAACTGTAGATTGATAACGCCTTCCGTTTATTCTAAAGATTTTTTATAAAACATGTAAGAAAATGCTCAAAATGGTTTAAGAATCATGCCAAGGGCGTTTTGAGTACTGTACCAATTACTACCCACCAATACACGACATTGTACAGGGTAATAAAGTAAAAGACGGAAGAGCAAATTATATTAAACTTACCTCTTTACATTTTCGAAGCTGAATAGCTATAAATGACGAGCAGATTCCGGATAAAATCTCAAAACATAATGATTTCCGACTACTGGTTATAAGCGAACGTTTGTACTCTCGATTCAACGCTATGAAAACCGGAACAGATTGTACATGTAGTTCGGATACTGTGATACTTAAATCTCTGATTTATCCACAGTAACCCTTCTTATCTGGAGCTCTGGACTGGTTACAAAACGGAAAATTGAGAATATTTTCCCAAAACAATTGTGGGAACCCATCTGTATCTGAGCCTCTGTTCATACCAGTTCTGTTGTCAACCCAAGTTAGGCTGTACGTGTGATTTCATGTGTGAGTTATGACACTAATTTAGAAAGCCCTTGAAAGTCATTGAAATGTGGTTCTTGCATTTCCTGTGAACCCTCATAATATTTTTATGAACTGTCTACCATCATAACCCTAAATTTTGGGACTAATTGCCTGAGCAAACTGTGTAGACCCAGGGTCCGAGGTTATAAAACTTGAGTATAATCTCAAACTCAAAATAAATCACACTGATTGGCTGCTTCCGAGCTTGTGCTCGGAAGCAGCCAATCAGTGTGCTTTATTTTGAGTTTGAGAATGTACTCAAGTTTTATAACCTCCAGGCCAGATCAGTCTTCTCCTAAGGAGCAGTCTGATTTGGGTCTACACAGTTTGGGTTTGTATCGGTAAATTTTCAATCATAACTGGAGCAGGAAAATAAAATCTACTTGACCAAATTTTAGGTTAATTACATAGCTTGTTAAAGTATCTGTTATGGTATCAGTTCTTTTACAGTACTTATGAAGATATTAAAATTGTGATATTTTTCTACAACATAGTGAATCATAGTACTGTATTTATTCCTTTATAAGACAGGAGTGTTTGATTGATTGATTTATTGCTTTACGTCCACGGTAAACAGCTATGGTCATGTCGGGCCGGTCAGTTAACCTAACCACGGTATTCCTGGGCAGACTTAGACCTCCTAAGCGGTTAACCAGTACTAAGTGCACATACTTTCGCCAGTAACTGACAACTGCCCTTCTTAAATCAGCGGAAGGAGAAACGAAAGTATGTGGCCAGACTGGGTATCGAACCCTGGACCTCTGACTTACGAGTCAGGTGCCCTACTGACTGCACTACACAGCCCATAAGACAGGAGTATATTCTTAGAAAATTACCACAGGTAAATAAACTTGTCTTGTGTTATTCAGCTATAAATGGATTTTTCTCTTCCAAAACAATCCCAAAGATCTAGATCTGTCTTAGAAGACAGATCTAGATCTTTGAGATTGTTTTGGAATTGAAATCTCATGTCTTTTAACCAAGTAAATATGGTACAAACACATTACTACAGCCGGCTAGATGAATGTGCACAGGTCACAGGATGACAAGATACATCCAAGCAGACACATGACGTTGAAATGACATCATACTCACGCGATGTGACGTAATGATGTCACGTCAACATCAGTGCGACATCATTTTGACGTCATGTGCCCGCTGGGACATGTGTTGAGGCTAATACAGAGCTCTAGGCATATCTGTGAGATGTGATACACATGGTCAGATCAAGTTAGTCTAATCTATCCCATAGCCTTGCAAGGTAACTGGGGCACCACAGATCACTTGACAACTATCCTTTACTGCCTTGTCCTGATTTCAGCGGCCCTAGCTGTGCTGGTAAAGTTCATGCCTGTCTGCTCTTTAATTTTGCCTTCCCACCTTTTCATCTGTCAGCCTCTTCTTTTTTTCCGTTCACTGTTCCCAGTAGAATCGTCTTCGCTGAGCCAGATGACCTTGAGATGGGCCAAAACCATCTAAGTTTCCGTTTCTGGACTATGTTTATTCCAGTTCCTGAATGAGTAATATGTTTATTAAATGCCTTTTTTCTGATTTAATAGCCTTTTTAGCTCGCCCGTACGAAAGTACAGAGAGCTATTGTTGTCACTTGGATGTCGGCGTCGGCGTGGGCGTGGGCATCACACTTTAAAATTTTACGTTAAAGTTTTTTTATGTGATGGGCAAGGCACTGCAGGTGAGCTATCATGTACGCGGACAGGTCATTATAATTTTGATTCAAATTTCACGTTAAAACCCAAAATTATGATAAACATCTTATTTGTTGACACCGGACAAGTTTTCTGGTTCTTGCTCCTATGGTGCATGTTAAAAAACTTCCATCTTATTGCTTCTGGACCAAATGGAATGATAGTTGCTTTGTTTTATATTTACAGGTACTGGGAAAGATATCACTACGCAAGAAAGATCTGCACAAATATCACAACAAAGAACACTGGTTCCCTTTACTTCCTGTGGAGGCCAACTCAGAAGTTCAGGTAAGAGAAGGGATTAGTTGTATAGTATTTTAGTATTTGTCTCTTACGCTTTCCATGAGATGTATTTGTCCTCCAAAAGTTCAGTTAAGAGCCTTCAGCTTTAATTGCGGAAAAAAAAGTTCAGACAAAAATTGTAACATAAAACCAAATTCTTATGCAGTTATGAATGTAATGCGACGTCTGATTGGAAAAGGTAAAAAATTTGCGACAGTATATTTTCAATATACTGTCCCAAAACCTGACGTCATTATAAAATGTGGCTTCTCATTGGCTGACGTTTTACGTTTCTGAAAGCGCTTGCAATGGGTGCAAAGAAGTACACTTTGAAAGGTGAAAATGTGAAAAGGTGCATTAGAATGGGGATAACTATTGAAAATTGTCATTTGGGGAGGTAAATCGGCATTTTTATGGTTGCAAATTCTGTTTTAAAGCTCTGCTGGCGCGTCACAGTAAAACGAAATTTCCGACTATAAAACCGATGATTTACCTCCCCAAATGACAATTTTGAATACAGTTATCCCCTAAATATGGGATTGATTTCTGTCTCACCTACAACTAGCAGAAGCAATACATAGGTATTACTCTTCTGGAGGTGGTGTAGGCATCATTGGCAGCGGTGTAAAACCTTTGTCAAGTTTGCTGTTTAGATCTTTTCGTGAGATTGGGCAGACAGGTGGAACACTGCATTCCGCGGAAGTCTCGTGAATAATTTCTGAAATGTCTTAGGGGTTTATATCAGTCAAAAATGATAAACCTGCAAATAAAATAAAAATAAAAACAAACAGAAAGAGAAACGAAAGAAATTACAGGCAAACAATCTATTGTGCATATAGTATGCGTATTTTTCAAAATCGACTGCTTGCCATTCAGCAACTATTTAAAGTGAAATGGTGCATTTTGTTTGTTAAAGTTCTGAGAAGTAGGCTTGTTCATATTATATATTGCAGGGTAAAGTACATCTAGAGATAAGATTTGATGAGTACTTAAACACAAACCCAGAAACAACTGTCTCTCACAGGCTTGCAGTCAGGTAAGATTCAGATGGTTGAATTAGGTGCTTTGAAAAAGCTCATACTATGAAAATATTACATATGTTTATATTCATGAATAAAACTTCAGGAAACATTTGCAAAGTTGTGAATTTGCAGTTCGCCTACTGGTTCTTGGATCAGTCATTTGAATAGGTTCTTAGGAATTTAATAAAAGGTGATTGCAGTTGTATTTTTGCAATACTTTGCATGTTGAAGGCTTCGCCATACATGTTCCATGAATATTTTGTGATTTACAGTGTTTGTTTTACTGAGACCAAAGTGACGTTATCTTTTTAAAAGAACCGTCCCGACATGACCATAGCCATTATCGTGGACGTTAAGCAACAAATCAATCAATCAATCAATTTTTAAATGAACTGTGAATATTTCATATTTCTGCTGAGTAAGAGAGCCTTGCAAACTTACCTTAGGCTGAAGGTTCTTGTTAGTCATGAATTATGGGCAATAAAAGAACAAAGAAGATGTGCTTTGGTCTGACAGCTTGGTGGCATAAACTTCAAGTTGTCTGGATTCAGGGTTGCCTAGTCAGGGAAAACATCTGCAAAAGGATTTTTTTCCAGGTCAGGGAATTGTCAGGGAATTTTGTGTTTGTTCAGGGAACTTTGGAAAAGACTTCAAAAGTCATGGAAAAGTCAGGGAATTTGAGAATTAGTGGCCAATGCTGACTTCAATAACTTAGTTCTGTTCAAAGAGAAAGGATGAGCTTTCTAAAGAGATAGTCCAGGCACATCTCCTTCCTCATTGGGGGCTACTCCTAAAGGAAAGAATCTGCTCCCTTGGGGAGCAAATTCTTTCCTTTAAGAGTAGCCCCCAATTTTCAGTGATAGACTTGGCAATAAAGAGTAAAATCAACTTTTGGATCCATTAAAGGGTATGGAAAACTGTGTAATATCAGGAAAAAATCAGGGAAAAGTCAGGAAATTTTTAAATGAAGGATAAGTGACAACCCTGAAAATGGCTCTGTAGGTGGTATAGTTACCTCTTTGTGACAGAGGGGAGAAAGGCAAGAGACAGCGTTCCACAGAATTCTTGGTTTACATCTTATCTTCCATTTCTTCCGTTAGTCATGACAGTTAACCTATTTGTTCTATCCTCATCAAATGGATGAGTCCAATTGCAGTTAAGGCATATTGCGGTGTCCAATCTGGGTCTGCACTGTTTGCCTATGGCCCGTTTATGGCATTAATGGATTAGGCAAATGTAAAAAAGTTCATAAACACACCCATTTGAGCTTTGAAATTTACTTTATCATATGACTTTGCTGTTATTCAGTGGATAATGTCCTGTCATAAAAATCATATGACCATACGTGTAATAACACTTTGGCACGTACACGTAAGGTCATTGACAATGTCCATGTCAACAATGCACCTTCTTATTGAAATAATGTTCATTTTGAAGATGATGAAACCCATTTTAAAGGGTCATATGATAAGCATAATCTTACACTTATGGTCATTTCATATAATAGTTTTGTAAAAGAGATCAAACTCCAAGTAGTTCTGTTTATTTTATTCCCGACTAGTTTCGGTTATTACAACCTTTCTCAAGGGACATATTTGTAAACAATGAAACATAATGACATCAACGTCACATGATGTCAATGGTAACGACGTCCAAAAATGGCAATGACTTTGGTGTAAAAACTTACTGATTAAACAGTGTTAAGCACATTTAACAATAACAGGATCTTAGAAGATGCAAAATCACAGGAAAAATGCAATTTTAAAAGCTAAATATTAAGATGCCTGTAATAACTGTCATGTTAAATGAAAACTGAGCCGCAGGACAGCAATGTCTACAAACTCAAATAAACTAGAGGAAACCCAGATCAACCTGCGCAACCATACATTCTGACTAGAGCTCCCATAGGTTGTAAGAAGGATTTAGGCTTCCCAAGTAGCCGCAACAGAGTGCATATTAAAGGGAAATCAGACAGTACAGATGCGCAGGCTGATCAGAGTTATAATTTGGCACACAGGTAAAGATTATAGAAAACACTGTCCCGGGGTCAAATAGGCATAAGTTATTAAAATAACACTTTGGAATTCATGCCTTTTGGAGCAACCGTACCAAGAATGTGCATCCAAGACGTTTCCTTTAATAGTCTTTTCCAATTATTTGAAACTTTTTCAATAGGCATAAACGAAAAATCGTGAATGGTATGTCCTGGAGAATTGAAATGTTCTGAAACATTGGTAAACATATCTGGAAAATGCATAATGTCAAATTTATGACTATTCATGCGATTAGCACATTTCTGGTGGGTCTGTCCAACATACTGAGCTTTACATTTCTTACATGTTATCATATATATTACATCAGTGGAAATGCATGAAAGGTTTTGCTTTATTTTATGCACACATGATGTAGTAGTACTCGTAAAGCAGTCAGACTCATGAATAGTTGAACAGTGTGAACAACGGCGTCTATCACATTTGGTTACATTGTAAGAAGCCACAGATTTACTCATTTTTGAGTGAACTAGCATATCATGAATATTAGCCAGTCTTTTGTAAGCAACTATTGGCTTAGATTCAAATAAGTAACGTACACTTTCACTTGCTGATATCTTAAGTAAACCCCAATACTGGTTAATAATTTTGCCTATGTTAGGAAGAGAGGGATTGTATGTACAGACAAAGGGGATAATATCTTGACTTTCAGAAGGTTTGGATTCTAAAGCTTCATCAACAGTCAAAGTTGATGCTTTTTGAATAGCTTCAGATAAAATATCAGCAGGGTAGTTACGCATTTGAAAATAAGTTTTCAGTTTTTCTAGACTTTGTTTGAAACAGTCATTACTAGAAGTGATGCGACGATACCGTTTAGCCTGACTCGTTTCATAAATTTCAAATGAAATGACCACTCGTGTATTATCCTCTATATGTCTGCAGGGTGATAGAATGTAGTGATTTGCCTGTGACAAATGGATCCTGTAACCCTTACGCCGTCGTCACTGTGAATTACGGGAAAATCAAGAACCGAGAAGAGGTGAAGCGAACAAATGTGAAGAAGAAAACTATCTGTCCACAGTTTGAAGAAACTTTTTTCTTTGATGTAAGTATCAGTTTTCATGTTTTTTTTTTACTTTGATGTAAGTATCAATTTTCATGTTTAGTTTTAAATATTTTTATTTCGCAGTAAGTCATCTCTGAACACACATAAATTATTAAATGGCATGCATGTGACAGCTTTATATTTGGGAGGAAGGCTTCCTACTAAGGATAAAATCTCCCTTTCAGGATACAAAAAAGTTCCTTCTTTATATTTCTTTATCAATACATCTTCCTATTTCAAATTTGAATTCTCAGTATCAAAAGTTCAGCTTTTCCTTCTTATTTAATTGTTATCCCTGTTTGTTAAAGAAAATCCCCCTAGCAGTCCTCGCATATATGAGATGAAGATATTACAACTTACCGTAATCGCCCCATTTACCGCACATGCCCCTATAATCGCACACCAAGGCCATTTCCGAAAAAATGCACAAGCGCACACTGCTTTTTCCTTTTGAAACTCTCAAAGCGCATCAAGTTCAACTTACCATTACCGTTTCAACAGCGACAATGTATTCAGTTTTTGTTTTCCCGACGCAATGTGCAAAGAGAGCAACTCTATCGATCTAAATGTCAATTGGGCATCGTCGCCGATAATTTACTGAGTTGACTGAAGTGTTATGGTGTGTGCAAGTGCGAACAGCGGACACATCTGTGCCGTCTGATTAGCGTATTCTCTATGTGCATCAACAATGGGAATGTACATGTCCGAGAAGGATTGAGCTTACGAAGTTATGAGGTTGCTGGGGTGCGCAGGCTGAACTGAGTCTTTGCCTTTCGTACATGCGAAAAGGCGCCATTTCTCAGAGCAATTTTTGTCATGTATAAAGCGATAATGTGCACGTGCGCTAAAGTGCGTTTGGGAAAGATACATGAACGACAGATGAGAAACCCGGGTTGCAAAAGAAATAAATTATCATAACGACAAACTCTTGTTTCCTAACAAAATCAGTCTGAATACATGCGCAAACTGAACGAAGCGACCAGCCTGCGCATATGCATGGTCAGTGTACATTTAAACAAAGTTCGCGGTAGCCATAGGATAGGTTTATCATTGGCATAGCTGGCCCGTGGACCTCAAAAGGGCCTCAGGACACATCCGATCAGCAAACACCCGCATCATACAGTGCATTTGCGAACATTGACCAGTCTAACAAATCTCGAGAATTCGCCGATAGTTTGCAAAATAATTGTTTTAATATGCGCAGACTGGTCTAAGGCTTTGCTGTTTGCACATGTAATATGGTACCTTTCTCTTGACACATTGCCAATATTTCTGCACCCGTGGACGTAATATAGAACAGACAGAAATAGGGAAGATCAAAAGGACCGCATCTTCCAGAATTAGAATGTGTGTGTTATTAATAGAAGCCCGTGAATTTAAAGCAGTAGTTGCGATGAATGAACAGCCAAGCTCTGACAAACTTGCCTGACGTGTTTAAACAATAACATATTAGGTCATCGTAAATGTGATGAAATACTTTCCTTTCATTCGGAATATTTATTTGGAATATTGAAAAAGGATGAAGAGAATGAAATACATGCATAATGAGGACATAGGTATGTAATATAATTTGCGACTTGACATGAGATCGTTTTTCTCCCGGAAATTTATCAAGGTAAGGTAGATTACTTTTCTGCCAAGACTATTTCGATTGTTCGTTTGTTGTTTTTTCGTTCTGAGCGTGCGGTTATTAGAAGCGTTTTTAACCACACCTTTTTGATGCAATTTTGAAAAAGTTAAGCGCACCGTGCGGTAAATGGGGCGATTACAGTAGCTCTTTTTATTGACATTCCAAAATTTGCCTATTGTATATGATTTTGGTTATTTGTTGATTTTATTTTGTGATCAGTCCAAAAATCCACTACAGTTGATAAATGTTTGTAAACTTTTCTTTGATTGCATATATCTGTATTAAAATTCTTGGGCTGTTCTATTTTATCAGACTGCTAAATTTCAGTCATGTTTTTTTTTTTACTCTATTTTCAGCTTGAAAACAAAGGCCAGAATCATGATCGGAACAATTACTTTGTGGAAGATAATTTTAAAGGAGAATTGAGGTAAGACATGAGATAATGGGTATCATGGTAATTGTGTTAAATGCTGGGGGTGTTCCATTTTACAAAAAGGTGGGTTATTTACAGTCTGAAGAGTAACGAATCAGCCACTTGCCAAAACCGTTAAAATGCTTCCAATGAACTAGGAACAAGGGTCCACTAAGTGTGTGTTATGGTGAAAAAAAAACACATTCTTCTAAAGGAAAAATTTGGAGAATAATAGAACCTGTGATGGGGTTGAGACCAATCAGGGCTCCCACGGTCAGCGAAAAGTCAGGGAAAAAAAATTTCAAGGTCAGGAAAAAGTCAGGGAATTTTGTAATTGGTCAGTGAAATTTGAAAATTGAGCAAAATTTCAGGGAAAAGTCAGGGAATTTTGTAATTACAGCTTGAGGTCTGGTAATGAATTCATGAAAAACAATAGAAAGAATGGAAATACATGGCTTTGATTTTGGCAAAATGTTTTTTTTCTAGATATGCATACTAAGCACAACTTCCAAACCACCACTTGCTGTGTCTTGAATAGTGTCATTAGTAAATGGTATCCAGACATAACTTTCTTGTATTCAGTACACCCTATCAGTCATATAAATGTTTTGGCAAAAACAATGTTTTGATCAGGGAAAAATTGAATTTTAGGGAATTTTGTTTTCTCAGCTTTGTGGGAACCCTGCCAATATAAGGGCATCTGAGGCTAGTTTTCAGACGATTTAGTCTTATGCAAGGCTTGCCAAGCATAAGACTTGAATAATCTGAAAACCAGTCTGAGATTTCCATATCAAGGCCTCAGCCCCATCATTGATTATTTCCCACCCATTATATTTTATAAAACAGAATATTCATTGAATTCCTAACCTCATGTTGAAGCCAAAACTATAAACTTCATGCTAATTTTCTATTAAAAGTTATGACATGCATGTTAATTTCACCTTGTGCATGCATTTTTGAAGACGGACAGCTCTCAGAAATCTACAGTGACATTTCCTGTACACCATTCTGAATGTATTTTACATGGAAGGTAACAAGTTGTTGTTGAAATTAACATGGTTGGGCTATATCAAGCAGCGATTAACTTTTTGAGACAGCTTTCAGAGCCTAGGCTGAGACAGCAGGCCAGGATAGAAAAATGTCAGACAGCTCTAGAAAGGGATATTCTTGCACACCGGATAGAAAATGCCATTCTGTTCACCTGGAATAGAAAATCTTATCTTACCCAGGTGTTCTTACCCAGGACCTGATAAAAATTCACAAGCATTCAATGCATTGGTTGTATTGGAGGTCACATATCTGCGTCGTCAAGTGACGTTGGCATTTAAGATGATTATGTCACGAAGATGGCAAAAATGACGTCAGTTTATGCACGCCAGATGCTGACGTAAAGAACAGAATGGTGGTCGTTGAAAGCGGTGCCTTGTTTCAACATCAAAAAGAAACCTCTCAAGCTCTAAAATTATGCATTTTAACAAGTTCTAAAGTTAAAACAAAACGTGATGTGCAAGAAAAAGTATCTGTCATGGGTGTGAGGTGTGGATAGAAAAAAACCCCTCACTCCAGATCACTGTTAGGCATCACTCGGCAAGCCTCGAACAAAAACAACTTTAATCAGCCTGTGCATAACCAAGTCAGGTTTAATTATTATCATTATTGTCTTTTTGCTAGTCAGATTCTTTCCTGATGCTTTCTTTGAAAGTAAACAGTGACTTTACTTTGCAAAGCTTTCTTCCGTGCATCGGCATGTGTATGTGTATATACGAGGTCGCCGCTGGCCAAATTTGGACACATGCTAATTATCGAAGATTTCTAAAAACATGATCAGTGGTCACACCTTGGAAAGACAATCGACGCTTTGTTTGATAACTTTTGACAGCAGTGCATGAGTATTGGGTAATTATGGACAATAAATGGTATGACACTTGGCTGAAATACAGGTAATTGTGTCATAATGCATCCGCAAATTGTGTTTTTTTGACCGATAAAAATGTGCCGTATGCCAACTGAATCGGTTTTTCGAACTCAAATTTGGTCAGAACCGACAAATATTCGGATTTCTGTACCCCTGGTAAGGATGCTTTTCTATCACTTCAGGATAAGCTCTTGGTTAATTTGTAAGCACTTTCTTTTATTTCAGTGTGTCATTGTGGCATAATGATTCCAGAGTGTCTAGGGAAGTGCTGGGAAGTATATTTCCTGGAGTGTTCCTCGGTGAAGTTAAACTACGACTTCAAGATCTGGAAGGCAGAAACGTTCAGTCTGCTTGGTAAGCTGTAAAGCCCAGGGGTCGTATTTATAAAACCACTTAAGTTGTTGCTATGCTGTTGCTAAGACCAAATTTATTAGAAAGAGATTCCCTACAACTATGAAATTTGCTCTGGAGGAACAGTCTGAAAAGACTGTTCCTCCATAGCAAATTTCATAGTTGTAGGGAATCTCCTTCATAGAAATTTAGCCTTAGCAACAGCATAGCAACCACTTAAGTCGTTTTATAAATACGGCCCCAGGGCCCAGTTACTCATGGCATCATTAGCCTAACAACTCGTTAAGCGGTGAACTTGTTAAGTGTTTTACGACTTTATTACCAGATACACAAAATTTTTGTTGAACAAATGAGCCCGTCCAGATAGAAATCGACCTTATGACATAAAAATTCGATTTTTAGGTTTTCTGTTATCTGAATGCCAATGCCATTATAGAACAAAAAGGTGAAAACCGTATGAAGTTATCTAAATTATTAAGGATGTTATGGCAGTTTTAACATACTGGTATCTAATGAAATTTGCCAGAATTAATAACGTTACGTGACGTCACGTTACACTGTTATGGATAACGCCGTTATCAATGTTTTCACTTGAAATGCATATCATTATTATTAACATTAACACAGCAAACGCATGTAATCAGTATGAGTAAATTTTCCTGTAACACAGCTCTTGACTTTGGTCCCACCCTGGGACAAGCCTCTTGGGATAGGTAGAAAAGATGGAAAGGCTTTGATCCAGGTAAATGTCATACCAAGTATGATCCCATTACCTCGAACGGTTATCAAAAAATATATTTGCGAAGCAGCTATAACATGAAATAAACTTAATATTCGGACTGACCGATTTGCTTAAGTACTGCCGTTCGCACGTACTGACGATCCGGAAACTTAATACCTCCGGTGCTCCTTTAGGTTCGAGTGCATAAAGCAAAAAATAAACAAAACATACTTAGATATTTGAAATACTTCAACTGTTTCTAAAAATGAGTAAGCAATTAACAGTTTGTCGTTTCTTTTTGATAAAGCAAAGAATTTGTTTCTGTGCAGGAGTCCTTCAGCAGCATTTTAACTTTAAGATCGGAGTTTTGAATAGCTACGTCCGAGGAATCATAAAAGAAAGTCACAAAAAGTGTTTCCCTGTGTAAAAATGGTGGTAAAGTGGCATATGCCACGTCACAAGAAATATCACTTCTGTTTCGGAGCATCTGTTCACCATACAATTTACCAGGCCCAAAGGCCTAGTGGACTCAAAGACACTGATGCAAAGGCTGAGTTTATTAATGAGCCGCGACACGAGAAAACCAACAAAGTAGTTGTGCGCCCAGTGCTGACTCAGATCAGCCTGAGCATCCACCATGTCTGATCAGACCCTTCGCTAAGCGCTTAGAGGGAAGCTAAGGGTCTAAGCTACCTCCATGCGAACAGAGAAGACTCTGATCAGACTGGGCGGATATCCAGGCTGATCTGAGTCTGCGCTGGACGCAAAACCACTCTGTTGGTTTTGTCACGTCGCGGCTCATTTGCATACAAATAATTGCATGCATGTTCTATTAAAGTCTCCATATTCCTATCAGTTGTAAAATTGCCTTAACAAAAATCGTTTTGAAAAGCAGCTCAACCTTCATGACTGGTGACAAAATGTGGGTTGATAAGCATATACTGTGCCAGATAACTGGCAAAAAGTAGAGAGAACATAATTTTGAAAACTGTCTAACTGCTCAGCAAAACACAATTCCTTGTTCTAGTTTCCCGCCCAGCAATGCAATATAAACAAAGGTAAGACAATAAATGGGGTTCCAGGCTTGTACGTTGTATTTTTACCATTTTGTTCAAGCTAAAAAAAACTCACTCGAAAGGAGGTAATTTTAGTTGCAAACTTAAAAGACTCTTTTTTTTATGTGAAATTCAGTTACGTTTTATTACGAGTTCCTCCCCTCCCGCTTTTCCACATCCACACCTATGCCAGCTTTTGGTTAAAATGGATTTTTTGATCATATAGGCGTCTCTTTAGAAAGAGGATGTGATCTTATACTTTTTATGTCCGTAACAAAAGTAAAATTGTCACTATGGTACATTGTATCAGGTACGGACTTTGAGTTACCAAACCGCGGAAAAGCAAACAAAGTAAAACGTCTTGTGTTTTTTTTTGTGTGTTTTTTAATTTGTTAATTTATTTTACAAATATAATCCACCAACCACCAGCAATATAAACGGGGGAAAAAAACAATATAAGCGTAAGGAAAAAACACACAAAACAACCAAACGGACTTTTGACTTCAGCTCGCAATTTTCATCTCATTGGACAGGGAATTGTAAATAGACCGAAATGGTTTAGGATCTCCGAAAACTGTTAAAATTGGAAAGCGTTTAGTCTTCCACCATTTAGAGACATTAAGGCTCAGAGACACTTCTTTATGCCGCCCTTTGTCGTTTGTCACCCGTCATTCGTCAGCGCTGACAGGCAGGAGAAGACTGACTGATTGATTGTTTTGGGTTTAACGGCCCTTTGAGGCAGTATTTCAATCTACATCGGGCAGTCTTCCAGAGAGAGGGAGAAAGAAGAGAAATGATAGACCAGAGAAAAAATGTCCAAACAACGCTCACCCGCACCTACTGCAGGCACAGTAGGCCCTTGCCCTGCAATGTTCCACCCGGCACTGGAGGAGAGGAAAAAATCGTATTGCAAATTTACCTTCGATCTGGCAGTCTGTGGTATAGAAAACAAGCAAGGCATGAAAGATTTTATCTACATTTTGTTTGCTGTCTTGCAGTTTAACCTGTAAAATTGTAAACAATGTCAGTGAATGCATGAAAATGCTGACGCTGTTTGTATACATGTACCTACACAAAGCTATAGGCTTGGAATTTTTTCGGTTCGAGATTTTACTTTTGATATTAATAATATAGTTATTATAACTATTATTATTATTATTGTTAGTTATTATTAGCTCACCTGAGCCGAAGGCTCAGAGGTGAGCTTATAGGATGGGAGTCGAGTCGTCGTCCGTCCGTGCGTGCGTGGGTGGGTGCGTGCGTGCGTAAACACTTTCAAACATAAATATCTCAGAGACCAGTGGGCCGATCGCAATCAAATTGTATCTGAAGCATCATTTGGGTGGAGGAAAGGCTGCATTAGGTTTTGGTGCCGATCAGCCCAGAACTCTGGTTTCCATGGCAACAGATAGCCCTCATAGGGTTATAATGGGGAAAACGGCGTCATCACGTTTTCTCGACTGTTTTTGATTAGATCCTTATCATACTTGCAGGTAATGATGACATACACAAGAACTTGGATGAGTTCGAAATTTGGTCGGATTCGAGCACAGACTACGGAGTTAGCTGCCTTGAGCGTTTGAAAAAAATCCCATAGGGTTATAATGGGGAAAATGGCGTCATCACGTTTTCTCAACTGTTTTTGCTTAGATCCTTATCATACTTGCAGGTAATGATGACATACATAAGAGCTTGGATGAGTTCGAAATTTGGCCGGATTCGAGCACAGACTACGGAGTTAGCTGCCCTTGAGCGTTTGAAAAAAATCCCATAGTGTTATAATGGAGAAAACAACGTCATCACATATTTTTAGAAAAACTTTGTCATCACTCTATTGCCTACATTTCTCAACGGATTTTGAAATAACTTCACACAAATGTAGGGCTTGACAATATCTCGAGCAAGTTCCACTTTCAGGATGCTGCGCCCAAGGTCAAGGTCACTGTGGCTATTTTTAGAAAAACTTTGTCAGCGCTCTAGCACCTACATTTCTCAATGGATTTTAAAATAACTTCACACAAATGTAGGGCATGACAATATCTCGAGCAAGTTTGACTTTCAGGGTGCTGCACCCAAGGTCAAGGTCACTGTGGCTATTTTTATAAAAACTTGGTCATCCCTCTAGCACCTACATTTCTCAACGGATTTTAAATCAACTTCACACAAATGTAGGGCATGACAATATCTCGAACAAGTTTGACTTCCAGGGTGCTGCGCCCAAGGTCAAGGTCACTGTGGCTATTTTTAGAAAAACTTTGTCAGCGCTCTAGCACCTACATTTTTCAATGGATTTTAAAATAAATTCACACAAATGTAGGGCATGACAGTATCTCGAACAAGTTCGACTTTCAGGGTGCTGTGCCCAAGGTCAAGGTCACTGTGGCTATTTTTAGAAAAACTTTGTCATCGCCCTAGCACCTTCATTTCTCCATGGATTTTGAAATAACTTGACACAAATGTAGGGTATGACAATAGCTCGAGCAAGTTCGACTTTCAGGATGCTGTGCCCAAGGTCAAGGACACTGTGGCTATTTTTAGAAAAACTTTGTCATTGCTCTAGCACCTACATTTCTCAACGGATTTTGAAATAAATTCACACAAATGTAGGGCATGACAATATCTCCAGCAAGTTTGCCTTTCAGGGTGCTGCAATCAAGGTTTTTGATTAGATCCTTACCATACTTGCAGGTAATGATGACATACATAAGAGCTTGGATGAGTTCGAAATTTGGCCGGATTTGAGCACAGACTACGGAGTTAGCTGCCTTTGAGCGTTTGAAAAAAATCCCATAGTCTTATAATGGAGAAAACAACGTCATCACATTTTCATTTTTCATCGGATCCTCTTCATACTTGCAGGTAATGAGGATATGCATAAAAGCTTGGATTAGTTAGCACTTTGGCTAGATCCCACCACTGACTATGGAGTACCTGCCCTGAGCATCCAAAAAATCAATATCGCCACTTTTTCTTGGTTTCTACTTATCCGATCCTTTTCAAACTTGCAGGTAATGAGGAAATGCATAATATCTTAAACAAGTTCAAATTTTCGCCAGATCAGGCCAACCGCTACGAAGTTAGCTGCCCTTGACAGCTCTGTCTATTGTGCTCTTGATCGGATACTTTTTAAACATGCATATATTAAATGAGGGCATACATAATGTTTTGGATGAGTTTAATTTTCAGCCTGATTGGACCACTGACTGTGGAGTTAGCTGCCCTTGAGCATCTTAAATATCCCTATAGGTTTACAATGTCTCTCAGGTGAGCAATTGTTGCCCTTTGGGCTACTTGTTATTATTATTATTGAAGTTGTTGTTGTTGTTATTGTCCGAGATTGAAAATTATTTTCGCTAGATCAAAGCTGAAAATTTATGAACGTGAACTAAAACGGGACCAGAACTGCCGCCAGTAGGCTATCAAGCTTTTTTACGCATCTGCGAATAAAATATTTTTTCAATTTATTAAATTCGGTAATAAACGCAAACTGCAAATTTGGTGATGCATAAGGCTCCAAAGAATCATATTTCTGGATCCCTGGCAACAAATATGCGGCTACGGTGGTTTCCCACACTATTAACATTCATATTAAAGTTGAATCATATGCCGTATAAAACAGCGGGAAAATCGTCTGATGTAACGTCAAACTTTGACGTCACTTATCTCAGTTTCACGTCGCGTGTCATAAGGTCGATTTCTATCTGGACGGGCTCAAATGTGAAAAGCTTTTGCACTGCAAAAGCTTTTCACATTTTTTCAACAAAAAATATTGGCCTATTTGAGGTATTAACGTTTAAAATTTGAACGTCTCGTTAACTAATGATGTCGTTAGTTTTGAACAACCGGGCCCAGAAATTAATATAGTGGAATTAGCGAACAGCACATTGGTACACCCGGATGAGGTGGCTCATGCCTAAGTTTCCAGATATTTGCATGAAGAAATTGTGGATTAGTAGTTTCTTTATAATACATGTAGTATTTCTGTTTTTGAATAAAGAGGAAAAAATAATACTTTTAAAAACAGTCATCAACAGCTAGTTTCATGATGCCATATAAAAACAGCGGCTGCCTATAGCAGTTGATTTTCTATTACAACGATACATTTCTAAGATTTACTCATCAGCTAGGATTTGTTTTGGGGAAAAATGATTTTTGACCGAAAATAAAACAATACAAAGTGTACCCTTTCACTTTAATAATAGAGGTAATCAGATATCCCGTAAAAAACATTATATACATCTTCAAGCATATATCAATTTCAGGTATTTCCTGAGGCCACGTTCAGAATATCGACAGCAAGACAGTGATACAGGATCATTACGTCTCAATATTTCTTATCATACAGAACATGTATTCTCCTCACAGTATTACGATGATCTGAGAAATCTGCTTCTACAATCAACAGATGTTGAGGTATAATGAAAAATGGGAAGTTTTTTTTCTTTTCTTAATACTTGTTAGAGTATTTCTGGTCGAGTTATTTGTAAAGTGATATATTCACAGAACTGTTAGAGTATTTCTGGTCGAGTTATTTGTAAAGTGATATATTCACAGAACTCATATTGGTCCAACATATTTGTAAAGCCATTCAGTATGTTATATTTGTTTTGAATTCATCTCTATATGAAATCAGTAGACATGCTTTTGTGCTCTTGGTATTTGTTCAGCAGACCTGAGCACCTGAGCACAAGGTGCTCATGGGTGAAATATTGTTTTAGACCTCAGAGCAGCTGGACACTAAAAACACTAAAGCAGTTGCCATCTGAAATAAAAGTGATTCCCAGATATGGTAAAAAATCAGACAACTTCTTTTCTAAAACAATTACTTTGATTTGACTCAACAATTTGCAGAAAACATATCGGGTTTCCCCTTTTGCAAGCTGGCTAGCAGTTGAAGACAATTTTAATCTTAACCCATTCCATTCCAGATATCCCTCTGGGCAAACAGTTTGGATCCAGATCAGGCCCCACAAATGTGGGGCCTGATCTGAGATGATCCAAACTGTTTGCTGCCTAGACATCATTTCTACAAGAGTTGGTTAGACCAATGTTGTCAAAATATTTTTTATTTTTGATGCAGACAACAATTTCAGCAGACGACAAAAAAATACCTAGAATGCAATGGGTTAAGCTCAGGTAGTGAGGGCCATCATGGCTGTCTTGTTTGACTTGTCATCTGAATGATCAAATAAAAATTTCATTCAGAAAGAGGGGTTGCATCTCAGAGATTTAAGTCCTGTTATAACATTATTACGCTTACTTGAGTATAGGCTTTGTATCATGCCTCTTAGATCTGCCTAGATCTGTTTGTTGCACATGTGATCCAGTGATCTTAGCACATCTGCTGTCTACCCACTTGCCCCCTTCATTTCTCTTGAGCTCTTGTACTTCTGTTTCAGCCTGTGACCTCAAGTGCGGCATATATTCTTGCTCGAGTTGTTGATCATCAGCAGGACGCAGCACAACCACTAGTCAAGATATTGCTACACAACAAAAAATTAGTCCCATTTGTACAGTCCTTAGCCAAGCATGAGATTACAACTATAGTGTAAGTTATGGTTTCAGGAATATAATTAAGGAAGGTGCCAGATATAAGTAATACATGCAGAGTCTCTGCTAGCAGATTGAGTGTTCCACTTGGTTCAACTCACATGGGCAGCACATATGAGATCATTTACTTCAATCCAACAGACAAGGATGTGCTCTGAGCTTGAAAAAGTGGTATCAGGTTGAGGGCCATTTATTGCAGTGTCACTGGATATTGGGACATGGGATCCACCTCATCAAACTGGCAAAACTGCATATGTGTGCAAAACACAACATACACTGAGGTCAGCAAGAAATACTGGACATCACAAATACAAATATTAGTAATACGATTGCAGGAGGGAGGGGGAAGTGAGTTTGGAAGGCTGGGAATGTCATTTTTGGGACAATTTACATTGACCTCTGGTAAGCCTAATGTCATGGTCTCTTATTAGCTCACCTGGCCCGAAGGGCCATAGTGAGCTATTGTCATACCAATGCGTCCAGCGTGCGTCGTGCGTCGTCCCGAAATGTGTCCCTCAACACCTAAAAACAAATATTCAAACATCTTCTTCTGTAAAACTACTGGTCCCATGGTTCTCAAATTTCACATGGAGCATGACCTGACTCCAGGGTCTCAGAATTGTAAAATTGGGTCAGGTTGAAAATCCAAGATGGCCGCTGTTACTAAAAATAGCAAAAACAACAAAATAAACTTCTTTTCCAGAACCACTGGGTATATTTGTCTGAATTTTGGCATGGAACATCAATGAAACCTTGGTATTCAAAATTGTAAAAAGTGAAAAAAATCTGTAGCGGAGTTTTGTCACAGTGACCTACTTTCTGTTTACGAGTGTAATTTTGCTCAAATGCCAATGTCAAAAAACGACTTATTCAAACTACTTCAAACAACTTCTTCGCTAAAACCACTGCACCCATGGGTCTGAAATTTCACATGGAGCATGACCAGACTGCAGGGTTTCAAAATTGTAAAATTGGGTCAGGTCAAGAATCCAAGATGGCCTCTGTTACTAAAAATAGCAAAAACAACAAAATCAACTTCTTCTTCAGAACCATTTGGTATATTTGGCCGAAAGTTTGCGAGGAACATAAATGGGACCTTGGGATTAAAAATTGTAAAAACGAAAAAAAATCTAAAGCGGAATTAGGTCACAGTGACCTACTTAGCGTTTACAAGACCGATTTTGCTCAAATGTCAGTATCTCAAGAAAACGCAATCAATGGTGGTCAGATTTGGTCAGAAATGGTCATTGAAAGGAATTATTTCAAATTTGTGCCAGTTGACTATCCAAGATGGCCATCATGGGGGCCGTTACTAAAAATAGCACAAACATAAAATTGACAATTACTCAAGAACCCTTGAATTGAATTCGACCATTTTTGTGTCAGAATGTTCCTTGCATGAAGCCGTTTCTATGAATTGCAATTTGGCTTTCCAAGATGGCGGACATCTGCCATTACTATAAATAGCACAAACATAAAATGACAATTACTCGAGAATCCTTGAATGGAATTGGACCAATTTTGTGTCAGAATGTTCCTTACTTGAAGCCATTTCGATTAATTGCAATTTGGCATTCCAAGATGGCCACCATCTGCGGTTACTAAAAATAGCACAAAACATGAAAATGACAATATCTCAGTAACCGCTGAATAGATTTTGACGAAATTTGTGTCAAAATGATTTTTGCATTGAGATGTTTCAAAAGTAACTAAATACAGACAAGTCATAATGGCCTTTAAAAATAGAAAAATGTGAAAATAAGAAAATTTCAGTGGAATTGGACTAATTTTCTGTCAGAATGGTCCTTCCATTAAGCTTTTTCGATTTTCTGCATTTTGACATTCCAAGATGGCCGCCATCTGCATTTACTAAAAATAGCACAAAACATGAAAACGACAACATCTCATTAACCGCTGAAGCGATTGAGATGAAATTTGTGGCAAAATGATTCTTGCTTTGACATGTTTCACAAATTAACAAATATTGACCCGTCAAGTTTGCCTCTGTTACTTAAAATAACAAATTTGAAAATTAGAAAATTACAATAGAACTGGACCAATTTTCGGTCAGAATGGTCATTTCATTAAGCTTTTTCGATTTCTGCATTTTGGCATTCCAAGATGGCCGCCATCTGCCGTTACTAAAAATAGCACAAAACATGAAAACGACAACATCTCATTAACCGCTGAAGCGATTGAGACGAAATTTGTGGCAAAATGATTCTTGCTTTGACGTGTTTCACAAATTAACAAATATTGATTGACCTGTCAAGTTGGCCTCTGTTACTTAAAATAGCAAAATTTGAAAATTAGAAAATTACAATGGAACTGAACCAATTTTGTGTCAAAATGGTCCTTGCATGAAAGCTTTTCAATTTTTTGCATTTTGGCATTCTAAGATGGCCGCCATCTTCCGTTACTAAAAATAGCACAAAACATGAAACTGTCAATATCTCAGTAACCCCTGAATGGATTTTGATAAAATTTGTGGCAAAATGATTCTTGCCTTGAGGGGTTTCAAAAGTAAATATATATAAAGACCAGACAAGATGGCTTCTGTTACTAAAAGTAGCAAAATGCGAAATTGAGAAAATCTCTGGAATTGGACCAATTTTGTATCAGAATGGTCCCGTTGCACAAAAGCCAGGTGAGCGATAAGAGGCCCATTTGGGCCTCTTGTTAGATGCATTGGCAAGGCTAGTCGAAAGTATACCACTTTCCCAAGGTTATAAAACTTTTTTCATGCTCAACTCAGCTGAGCATAAAATTTTCTCTGCTTATGAATATGAAAATGCCAACATTTTCTCTGCTGATAAATATGAAAATGTGAAAATGCCAACTAATGTTGGCATTTTCATATTCATAAGCAGAGAAATTACATACTGAGCTAAACTGAGCAGGAAAACAACTGCACTTCTCAGTAATTTGCTTTTTATTAGCAAGTAAAATTTCATGCTTAGCTGAATTGAGCATGAAATTTTTAGCTCACCTGAGCCGAAGGCTCCGGGGGAGCTTATAGGATAGGCAGGCTCCGGCGTCCGTCGTTCGTCGTCCGTCCACAATTTCAAACGACTTCTCCTCTGAAACCACTGGGCCAATTGTAACCAAATTTCATATGTAGCCTCCTGAGGACTTAGGAACGAAAAGTTGTTCAAACGATCCTGGTCACATGACCAACATGGCCACCATGCCCATATATGGTAAAAACCTGAAAAAATCTTCTTCTCCAGAACCAATAGGCCGATGGCCTTGAAACTTGGCATGTAGCATTGGGTGTGCGAGTACTACCTAGATTGTTCAAATTATGACCTTGGGTTGACCTTGAACTTTTTTTACGGCAAGGTCAAATTTGCTCCCTTGTGCTTTTATATGGCAAAACACAAGAACATAAGATATCTTGGAAACTGTTGAAGATTTTGGGCTAAAAATTGATATCTACAGTCATCTTAATGAGTACATGAAGAATTATGAGTACAAAAGGTCAAGGTCATTCTTTGACCTTTGACCCAGAACTCTCATATTTGACAATTTCAAACAATCTCCTCAAAAGCCACTGGGCTAATTGGAACCAAATTTCATATAGAGCCTCCAGGGGTTGAGGGAACGAAAATTTATTCATACGGGTTGGGTCACATGACCAACATGGCCGCCATGCCCATATATGGTAAAAACCTGAAAAAATCTTCTTCTCCAGAACCGATTGACCGATGGCCTTGAAACTTGGTATGTAGCATTGAGCACTCGAGTACTATCAAGATTGTTCAAATTATGACCTTGGGTTGACCTTGACCTTTTTTACGGCAAGGTCATTTGGGAAAATCCTAGAACATAAGATTTCATGAAAGTTTTGAAGATTTAGGCCTAAAAATTTGTATATACAGTCATCTTAAAGAGACATGAAGATTTGTGAGTACAAGAGGTCAAGGTCATTCTTTGACCTTTGACTCAGAACTTTCATAGTTTGACAATTTCAAACAATCTCCTCAAAAACCACTGGGCCAATTTTAACTTAATTTTTTCATATAGAGTCTGCAGGGGTTGAGGGAATGAAAATTTGTTCAAACGGTCCAGGTCACATGACCAACATGGTCACTATGCCCATATATGGTAAAAACCTATAAAAATATTCTTCTCCAGAATAACTGACCGATGGCCTTGAAACTTGGTATGTAACATTGGGTACTCCAGTATTATCAAGATTTTACAGAATGATGTCCTTGGGTTGACCTTGACCATTTTACGGCAAAGTCAAATATGGGAAAATGCTAGAACATAAGATTTCATAGGAAAGGAAGTTTTGAAGATGTTGGCCTAAAAATTGGTATATACAGTAAAACCTGTCTTAGTGGCCACCTCAATTAAGCAAGCAACCTGTATTTAAGCAAGAGTGTAGTCAGTTCCCGAAACATGCACATACATTGAAATTTACCTGTATTAAGCAAGCACCTGTCTTAATAATCTTGATAATCCCTTAGGTGCTTGCTTAATACAGGTTGGATTGTACCATCGTTTTAATGAGGTCATAAAGAATTATGAGTACAAGAGGTCGGTCATTCTTTGACCTTTGATTCAGATCTCTCATATTTTGACATTTTCAGACATTTCCTTTAAAGCCAAAAGGCGAATTGTAAACACATTTCATATAGAGCCAGAGGGGTTGATTGAACAAAAATTTGTTCAAATGGTCCAGGTCACATGACCAACATGGCCGCCATACCCATTTATGCTATAAACCTTTAATATTTTTCTTCTCCAGAACCAATACACCTATGACCTTGAAACTTGGTAAGTAGCATGTAGTACTAGAGTACTACCAAGACTGTTCAAATGATGACCTTGGGTTTACCTTGACCTTTTTATGGGAAAATGCCAGAACATAAGATTTCATGGAAAGTTTTGAAGATTTTGGCCTGAAAAATGGTTTATATGGTTGTCTTAATGAGTACATGAAGATTTATGAGTACAAGAGGTCATGGTCATTCTTTGACTTTTGACCAAAGACTCATATTTTGACAGTTGCAGAAAAACCCACTTTGTCAATTGTTCAGGTGAGCGATTCAGGGCCTCATGGCCCTCTTGTTATATAACCTCGGGGCCAGAATTATCAGTGAAATCTTTGCTTTTCAGTCCTGTGAAAACTCATCACCAGTCATCAGTGCAGATAAGTACATTTAAAGAAAAAGAGTTCAACATTTTTAGAGCTCTGCAGAAATTAATGTTAGCAAATTTGTGAACCATTTATAGAGATATTGTTTAATATTTTCAGTGATCATAATACTCTATTCCGAGGAAACTCTCTACTGACAAAGTTAGTGGACGAGCTGATGAAGCTGGTTGGTCTCCCTTACCTCCATCATACCCTTAAACCAATCATAGATCAGGTCAGTATTATCAAATATAATCATAGATCAATTAAGTAATATGAAATCCACCTTTGCAAATGCACTTTTTATGGTTGTCTTTTTTTCAGTTTCGGAGAAAAAAATAATAATCAAGGAAAAAGAAGGCAGCAGAAAAAGTAAACAAGATTTTTTTTAAAGAAAAACGAAAAAAGCAATAAAAGAAGAAAGATAGGGACTAAAGATTAAGAGGATGTGTTGTGATTAATTTACTAACATAAGCCCTCTCAGGTGTGCTGTTTCATAGTTTCAGTTTGTAAGATACGGCACAGTACAAGGTATTCTACCCAAGCAGTGTGCTGTCAGGCACAACTTTTAAGCATCTGATCGTACATTTTGGTCCTTCTAGTAAATGAAATAATCTCAATGAAAAAAAATTACAGTTTCGTCTGTTCTGATTTCGTAAATATTTAAAAGAAATTAAAATTGCTATTGCAAAAAATATTTGATTTATTTTCTATGCCAATTGATGATCAGGGCAGTTCTTTTGGCTCGTAAAATTTGATAATTGTGTCTCGTTTAGAAGTTCGCTACAACCCAGATGTTATATGGATGTTGGCTGTGGTGGACAAAAATTTTTATTTATCAATATTAAAACCAAGGTAACATAATCGTAATCTTGAAATTGTTCTCAAACTCAATCAAAACGATATTTGACCAAACCTTTTCATAGCATCAGTAGAAGATGAAAACTGATACCATTTGGCAAACACACTTCATGTTTGTTATTAACCCATTCTATTCGGGATACCCTTTTAGGGGTATCTTGGCAAACAGTTTGGATCCAGATCAGGCCTACAAGCCTGATCTGAGATCCAAATTGTTTGCTGCCTGGACATCATTTCTACAAGTGTTAGTTAGACCAATAATGTCAAAATATTCTTGATTTTTTATGCAGACGACAATTTCAGCAGACGACAAAAAATACCCAGAATGCAATGGGTTAAGGTGTATTGATACAAAGGAAATCAGCTGTTATGTGGATAGGTGTCATTATTTTCACTCAGTCTTTCTATCTTTCAGATCTGTGTGGACCATTTACCCTGTGAGATTGACCCAACGAGACTCCATGAAGGAGAAAATATCAACGATAACATGGTAAATCCGACTGCATTCTTTACTGGAGGCTAAGACAAGATTTCTCCTTAAACACATAAATTGTGGCTCCTAATTATAAATATGTGAATGAGGCAGTTCTGGAGCACAAGATATTTGAGCCGCGACACGACAAAACCAACAGAGTGGTTGTGCGCCCAGCACAGACTCAGATCAGCCTGGGCATCCGCCCAGCCTGATCAGGGTCTTCGCTGTCCACATAGAGGTAGCATAGACCCTTAGCTACCCTTTAAGTGCTAAGCGAAGAGTCTGATCAGACTTGGTAGGTGCCCAGTCTGATCAGAGTCTTAGCTGTCCCCATGGAGGTAGCTTAGACCCTTAGCTACCCTTTAAGCACTCAGCAAATAGTCTGATCAGACTTGGTTTGTGCCCAGTCTGATCAGAGTCGTAGCTGTCCCCATGGAGGTATCCTAGACCCTTAGCTACCCTTTAAGCAATAAGCGAAGAGTCTGATCAGACTTGGTGGGTGCCCAGGCCTCATTTGTTGTCTGGCCTGTAATTAACAGATGCAAGATACATGTATTACTTTCCTGGTGTTAAATTGTACCTGTTTTCAGGCTTCTCCAGAATTCGGGGTGTTCTAATAGATTTTTCCGCGCATCCTGTCCGGGACCTCTAAAGATGCTTATTTTATGCAAACAGAAAGTTGAATCAGCATGTTTCATCATACACTACTTGGCGCGCGTGAGCACATTAGTTTTGACGTCATCCCTGCCGTTGTCGTTGGTGGCCGTGAAAGCGGCCATATTGGAAACACTGCAAAATTTATGGAAAGTACCGGCGAAGATGACACGGCTATTTATTCAATTATGAACTTATTTCTGATAAGTCAAAGATCCTTTCTACAGCCTAAAACACTGCAGGTCTAAAGAGGGCAGGTGTTATCAAAAGGATCTGCAGCTGATGCATTTTGAAGGTGAGTTCTTTAACGTACTCCGAAAACTGGTTCAGTTTCTGAGACCTGCAGTGTTTTAGGTATTAGAAACGATCTTTGACTTAACAGAAATAGGTTCATAAGAAATATGATACTCATGAAAATGCCTTATTTTTCTCTGTTTTAGCATAATCTACAGAGCTACATCGAACAAATTCTTCATTCTATCACCTCCTCAGGGCTAATGTGTCCGACATCCATGTGTGAAATATTTTTTGCTCTCAAGGAATTGGCTGAAACCCATTTTCCAGGTAAAGTACAAGCCAAAAATAGTTATATTTGCCGTTTAGGTCCAGATGAGGCAGCTCATCATGAGCTGCCTCATCTGAGTCTACTCTGCTTGCCCTCTAGTCTCTGAATTCTTAATATGGTGCATCTTGGGTGAAATATTTGTTAAAATTTTGAAGAAATTCTGTTGTCAGCTGTTTTGGCGGTTTAAGGATTAACACCTAAAAACCAAAGATCTTTATCACTGCACATGTGCCAAAGATGATCTGGGTTTGAGGTTATAAAACTTGAGAATAATCTCAAACTCAAAATAAAGCACATTGATTGGCTGCTTCCGAGCATATATAACCTCTGGGCCTGGTTCATCATTGTTTGCAGAGGCAGTGGGTTTAAGATGAACGCTTTTCTTCCATTTTACAAATGCAAACAACTTTCGTGACTTTCTGTTTGCTTCCCTGGACATTGAAACCCTTTACAAGTGGAGTCTACTTGTTAAGAAAGAGAGTAAATTCATTCCATTAAGAGTTGACCCCTGTTGAGAAGGGGTGGGTGGGGTGGGGGGGGGGGGGGGGTTGGGGGGTTGGGGCGGAAATGAAAATGTCAGAGCCTCTACTCCTAAAAATGATCCTATTTACCTTAAATTACAACTTTTGTCATGATGCCATTTATTTTTCAGACAATCAAGAAATCCGTTACCAGGTTGTGAGTGGTTTTGTATTTCTGAGATTTTTTGCACCAGCCATATTGGGACCAAAATACTTCGAGTTGAATGATAGTCAGGTGAGTATCTTGTCTCATGGCACATGCATTGGTAGTGTTGAGTAGAAAAATTACTAAGAAGCAATTGATGTGCTGACTCAGTCTAAGTGATTTCAGACATGCATATTAAATCTATTATTCGTTCGTTTGAAGGATTGTTAATTTGGATATATAAAGATTCCATTTTAAATTCCCATTTATCATACAAAATGATAGTACTGAATGAAGGAATTAGATGAAAAAAAATACATTTTCCATTAAAATACATAGTTTCACATTTGAAATATGAAACACAGCTCTTTCAACTTATATGTTTTTGGGAAGGGCTGTAACTAATGTTGGTAGAGTTTGTAGCCCAACCCTATTATAAGTTCTTGGACAATAAAATATGTTTAAAGTAACATATGTGCTACATGTTCTAATATTACTACGGGTCAATTAACTACTGCAACATTTCGTTGTTGGAGGAGTTTCAGAAACTTTCCGTTATCTCAAAATAATGAAAAGACAAAGGATCAAAGTATTTTCTTCACAGACGGCGGCTCAGTTGATCCTTGTCACAAAATTTATAACGGTACCTGTCAGCTACATTATAAACCATTTCCGCGGCGGTCACTGGTTCACACGGTACAGCGAGGCTCTGGTATAGAATGACGTCACAAATCTAGTTACAGCGACCTTAATTGAGCGGTTTTAATACAGTTATAATTGAATCAAAGAAATCAGTTTTTTCCACGGAATGTTTGATCTGACAGTTGACCGTAACAGATTTTCATTGCCTTTAGAAGGATGTTTGTTGCAGTAGATAATTGATGCGTAGTAAACATATGGGAATGCTGTTGTTCTAGGATGAGAGTGTGACAAGAACTCTGAAGTTGATCTCTAAAGCTATACAGTGGATAGGAAATATTGTGAGCTCAAAAACCGTGAGTACAATTACTCTGGGATATAGAGAATACCATGTTAGTGTCTTTTGATATCGAGTTTATCAGGCAAGACCAGAAACAGCGTAGGAATGGCAAGGCTTGCCAAGCCAGTCTGACATGTTTCTGATCGAGCCTGATAAACTTGATATCAAAAGACACTATCATGGTTTTCTATTTATCATGCATTATTAGATGATTTTTCGGCTTAAAGATAGCCAAACAAATTGAAAGCAAACACAGTTTTGTCCGAACTTGTTGACATCACAAATGCGTTATGACGTAAGTTGTGACGTTATTTAACCAATCGAACGCTGTTTTCATGGCCAATCATCTTCAGACATCGCTTCTAAATGCATCAACTGATAACATTCGCTCAAGCGCAGTTCTACAGTGACATGATATCACATTATGTTATCATACCCCTGTTATCAGGCGGGATTTTGCAGCAAATGCATGATTAAAGTTTGTATTGTATTTATTTGGTTATAGGATGAGGGTGTATACCCTCCGAAACAGCGCTACAAATCTACATCCCTCTTGTATGATGGTTGTACATTGTATGATTTTTTATAAGGTAAAAACACATTACATTGTAGGATTCACATTTTGAGGTAATTCTAGAATGGGAAAATCCCTGTCCTATGTCTATATATATATAGTTAGTAGTTTGAAGATTTTGGACAAATTGGCAAATATGAGTAATTGCAGTAATGTCTGTAATCCTTATTGATGCTCTGGTAATACATATGGGGTTAAAGCTCATGCAGAGTAGCTACCCTTGGATGAAGCAGTCCAGAGACTGGTTTTTGATGCAAAATCAAACAATGCGCATGGGTAAAATGATTGCAGTCTATAATACTTGCACCTGTAAGGATTGATAGATAACTTAGTAATTTTCCGTCCTTTTCCACAGTATTTCAATCATAATAAGCCGCGGCACGAGAAAAACCAACAAAGTGGTTGTGTGTCCAGGGCAGACTCGGATCAGCCTGGGCATCAGCCCATTCTGATCAGAGTCTTCGCTGTCCGCTTGGAGGTAGCTTAGACCCTTAGCTACCCTTTAAGCATTAGGGAAGATGCGGATGCCCAGGCTAATCTGAGTCTGCGCTTTTCACGTAACCACATTGTTGGTTTTCTCATGTCACGGCTCATATAATGATGATGGCAGGGTGATTATGAAGGGCTCTGTGCAATGAAGCCCTGTTAGGTGTGGCCTGCTATAAGAACATGTTTTCTTGTTATGACTCAAAATCATATTTTATATATATACAGATGTCTGTTGCATTGAAAGAAGATTATATGGTGCCACTGTTCCAAGCTTTGTCAGATGTCACTCAGACAGAGGCTGTCAAAATGGTAATGATGAGGTTGATGATAGAGACAAAAAAATAAAGTTCAGACAAACATGTAATTGAGGGCTATTTCTAATATGCTGTAATAAGAAGTTGTTTTCTGGTTTTTAGCTCGCCTGAATGAAGTTCAGGAAGAGCTATTGCACTATCCCCGGAATCGGCGTTGGCGACGACGTCGACGTTAGCAAAATGCTAAAGTTTTACATTTAAGTTTTTTAAATAATGGGCAAGGTACTGTTAGGCAAGCTATCCTTTATGGGGACAGGTCTTGTTACTAATTCTTTTGTGCTCTCTGATAGTTGCCGCTTTATACGTATGTCTGCCCATCTGCCACACTTGTCTGGACTGTCTCTCTGGAAGTATGGAAGGGAATTAAATGAAACTTGACACATTAATAGAGAGCAATGAGAAGAAGTTCAGAGCACGAGAACCTTAATCCTATCATAAGTAGTTACAAAGTTGTTTTTTTTGCTGTAATGTGCTTTACCAGGACATTGAAAGAACCGAAAACAAAACAAAAAATTTAATTTGCAAACGGTGAAGTCATGATGAGGCAGCTCATGATGAGCCACCTCATCTGTACCTACACAGTTTACCTGTTTGTCTTTGAAATTTCAGTATGATGTATATGAATCAAAACAGTTTTGATATGTTGCAAAAGTCAATATTGTCACCTGCCTTTTTGGCTTTTTAAGGGTAAGAAAGAAGACTAGGGTAAGAAAGAAAACTAGGGTAAAGTTGGGTAAATTCGGACAGCGGGTAAATTCGGACAGTGGGTAAATTCGGATGGTGACATTGTTGCCTTTATATGTCAGTTGTTTGGAATTAAAACAAAATTAACTGGGCAAACAGAGAAAATCCTGATGAGACAGCTCATTTTCACTTTTACAATGGTATGTCTGAATTTACCCGCTGTCGGAAGTTACCCGACTTTACCCTAATGAATATTGAAAAATGAACAGGTAAAATCAAAATTTTGATTTATTTCAGTATCTGGATATCATCTCATCAGCATCTAAAGCACATTCCAAAAAGAGAGCTACAGGAGAGGTTCCTGTTGTGTTGAAAGAGGGGTAAGAGTTACTGTCAGAATTTGCACTCTATGTTTATATCCTTGACATAAGGAAGTATGTCAGGGGGTATTTACTTTTTGTCAGTCATCTGTTTGTCCATTTGTTTGTCCATTCATTTGTCCATGGTTCATGTTTTTGTTTGCCCATCTGTTGGTCAACTTTATGTCAAAGTTTTACGTTAAAACCTTTTTGGTTGCTCCATATCTCTGTCACCACACACCAGATTCATTTCATATTTGGTCCATTATATCTCTATAGCATTACATTTAATGTGATTTAACTAAGCTACTATGTCAGGCCTCTGGGTGGGACCAGGGGTCAATAATTAGGACTCAGGCATTTTCATTATGAAAAAGTTTTTTTGTTAAAACTTTTTAATTGTTATCTCAGCAATGGCATTACAAATTTCTTCCATATTTGGTTCATGACTATTTGCAGCATTGCTTCTGATATGGACTACCTAAGCCCATGGTTCAGGCTGATGGGTGGGGCCAGGGGTCAATAACTAGGACTTAATAATTTGCTGTATTTTCTTTTGTTTGCTAATAGTTTTAATGTACATGAATGGAGCCTAATTATGCATGGCTAGGTTTATTTCATACTTATTTTCATCATATGGATGGTGCTGCTAAACTAAGGTCAAGGTCACAGACTTAGAAATTTGTACATATGTAACATTTGCATTAAAGTTAGGGTGCTAAAAGCTTGCTTTCATTAGGCGGTGGCACTAATCGGGGTCTGCACTGTTTGCTCAGACTTGCCTGATTGAATATTTAGAATTTTTACGCTATTACCTGCAGGCAACAAAACAACATGTCTATACAGTCGAACTTCACTGGCTCAAACTCGGAAGGCTCGAACGCTATGCTTCGGTCGAACTGACTTTCCAGTCCCGGCAAACTTCCCATTCATTTTAACTTAACCTGCGACCTTTGGCTTGAACTACGATGGCTAGAACGCTCAAATCCCAAACCCGGTCCCTAGGGTACATTTTCTATGTAAAAACACACCGATGGCTCGCACTTATTACCTTGTAAATAGTTTTCATTTAAATAACGGTCTCTCAGACGTTTGGTCATTCTCATAAGACGCTTTGATATTGACAAAGCGATTGCCGAAACCACAGGTATTCTTGATTGGCGGAGATTTCTGCTGGTACCGAGTGTCTTAAATTATGACCGATCAATAAACAGGAATTCATCCTTGCTATGATGGAAAAGCATAATACATACGGCTGGACCTTGTGAGTTGGTCTTCAATGGCTCGAACTACCGATCGCTCGGACTTTTGTGGGTGGTCCCGGCGAGTTTGAGCCATCGAAGTTCGACTGTATTTGTATTGGATTATAGATGCTTGGAAGCTTTTATCAAGTAAATGTACACTCTTTCAGGGGAAGCACTCTGCCATTTTCATTTTACCCCATTCATAATGCAGGTCAATTCTTAGAGGAAAGAATTTGCTCCCATAGGAGCAAATTCTTTCTTTTCCGAATAGACCCCATTTTGGAAAGGCTTTGTCATCCACAGAAGCAAACAGAACCTCACAACAGTTGTCTCCCTTTATGAAAATGACAAAAAGACAGAGAGGTGTACCCATATACTCTGAAACTATTGACATAATTGAGCCGCAACAAATAAAACCAACAAAGTAGTTTTTGGCTCAGCGCAGACTCAGATCAGCCTGGGCATCCCCTCAGTCTGATCAGACTCTTCGCTAAGCTCTTAAAGGGTAGCTAAGGGTCTAAGCTACCTCCATGCAGACAGCAAAGACTTTGATCAGACTGGGCAGATGCCCATGCTGATCTGAGTCTGAGCTGGGCGCACAACCACATTGTTGGTTTTCTCATGTGGCGGCTCAAATGTTATACTCACTGCATAGTAGCATTTCATTGCGTTTCCCTTCCATTACAGCACCTTGACGAAGAGAGCTCAGGGCAGAAAGAAATTTGGAATGAAAAACTTCAAACAGCGATATTTTACACTAACCAATCAGATGTTTGTCTACTCCAAGTGTAAAGGAAGCTTGCCATTGTGTGTTATTCCGATAGAAGATATATTGGCGGTAGAGAGATTGCAAGAGGAGTCGTTTAAAATGAAATATGTAAGTCCAGATTATACAGTTCACAAGAGGATATCAGTCAGTAAGCACATCAGAGCCTTAGTAGCTCAGTGGATTAAGTGTAGTCTTGCTACAAGGATGAGTCAGAGAGTTAGAAAGGATCCTCATAGCTCAGTGGTTTAAGTGCTGGCCTGCTAAGCTAACAGTTTAGGTTCGATTCCTGGTGAGGCAGAACACTTTTCAACTGTAAATGGGATTACATTGCATATAGCCTTTCATTATCACCGTCTCATCGTCCTGATATGACTGAAATACAGTTTAAAAAGACATAAAATTGCAAGTCATCCATCTAGTAAGTTAGCACACTTGATTTTATGTGCACTATACAACTTAACGAATCTTTGACTACGGACGTAGTTTAGCCAGTGATGCCTTAAACTATTCCCCTTTCCCACTTCACGCCTACTTTTAAACATCTCTACATTATGATTAACTGTAAGATAAAACCACAGACTTTTTGTGGGACATTCAACACATGCGATTTTGTTTGTGGGACTATGTCATGTGCTAAGTTGTCATTGCATTGGCCAGTTGTACAGTATCAGATGAATTTTTGAGTGACATTCTGGGTGTGGCTCAAAACGATGTATTGGACCCTGATCTTGATGCATGGTGGTTGTGCCAGATTTTCTTGCAAATAATTTTGAGATGATGTGGAATTTGTGTGTTTGAAGTGTACACTGGTTTAAATTTTAGATGTTCCAAGTTATACAGCCAGAGAGAGCTCTTTATGTCCAGGCTGCAAACTGTATAGATGAAAAAGAATGGTGAGTCTTCAGACAACAAAGTGGTTGTGCGCCCAGCACAGACTCAGACCAGCTTGGGCATCCGCCCAGTCTGGTCTTCGCTAAGCACTTAAAGGGTAGATAAGGGTCTAAGCTACATGCACCTCCATGGGATCAGAAAAGACTGATCAGACTGGGGGATGCCCAGGCTGGTCTGAGTCTGCGCTGGACGCACAACCACTTTGTTGGTTTTCTCGTGTGGCGGCTCATATACCTTCAGAGGAAATACTTTTTGCCTATCTTTTCAGTTGATGTCAAAAGACAGTAACATGCTTTTCTATACATCATGCATTATTTAAATTTTTTAACATTTTTAAAAGCATCAAATGAAAATGAATAGCAGTTTTATCTGAACATGCTGAGGTCATAATATGCTTGATGACATGATTTGGTGACGTCATTTGAGCAGTTGAACATTGTTATCACGTTCAGCACAACTGAGTAGCAATTTTGCCTTCAGAGATTGCTTCTGAAGGCATTGCCTGATATTATTCCTGCAAGTGCAGTTCTATACTGACATGATATCACATTATGTTATCATACTCCTGTTCAACCATGGTTAACTTTGTATATACAAGGGCTGTTACAAAACGAAAAAGAGCTGTTACGAAACGAAAACGGGTCATAGTTACCAAACGACCTGATGACCAGGTTGTTTGGTAGCTACTTTTTTTTCTTTTTCGTTTCGTAATATCCTTGAAAACATAGTTAACCAGGTGTGATTATCAGATAAAAGTTAGTAGCAGTTGCATGATAAGAAGAAATATGTGTGTTTCAGGCTAGATGTGTTTAGTAAAGTGTGTGCAGCCAACCAGAACAGATTAAATCTCTATCATCCAGCTGCTTACATCAATGGACATTGGCTCTGGTAAGTTTTATTTGCCACAGTATGAGAAAAGATACCTTACGTTATATGCAAATAGTGGAGAATTCAAAGGAATATTTATACAAAGAGAAGGATGCTAAATTCTCAGTAAGATACAGCTTGGATGAAAGTGTTTTTTTTTTAATTTTGCAGATGCAAATTTTGTAGTCCACTGTTTTGGTGCCTTAAGGATTCGGGCTGCTCATATTTTTGATTGACATGTAAAAGAGCTTACACGTACGTACGTACGTACGTATGTTCACCTTTTGTCATCGCTCTAGCACTTACGTTTCTCAACGGATTTTGAAATAACTTCACACAAGTGTAGGGCATGACAATATCTCGAGCAAGTTTGACTTTCAGGGTGCTGCGCCCAAGGTCAAGGTCACTGTGGCTATTTTTAGAAAAACTTTGTCAGCGCTCTAGCGCCTACATGTCTCAACGGATTTTGAAATAACTTCACACAAATGTAGGGCATGACAATATCTCGAGCAAAGTCGACTTTCAGGATACTGCGCCCAAGGTCAAGGTCACTGTGACTATTTTTAGAAAAACTTTGTCATCGCTCTAGCGCCTACATTTCTCAACGGATTTTGAAATAACTTCACACAAATGTAGGGCATGACAATATCTCGAGCAAGTTTGACTTTCAGGGTGCTGCGCCCAAGGTCAAGGTCACTGTGGCTATTTTTAGAAAAACTTTGTCATCACTCTAGCGCCTACATTTCTCAAGGGATTTTGAAGTAACTTCACACAGATGTAGGGCATGACAATATCTTGAGCAAGTTTGACTTTCAGGGTGCTGCGCCTAAGGTCAAGGTCACTGTGGCTATTTTTAGAAAAACTTTGTCATCGCTCTAGCGCCTACATTTCTCAACAGATTTTAAAATAACTTCATACAAATGTAGGGCAAGACAATATCTCGAGCAAGTTTGACTTTCAGGGTGCTGCGCCCAAGGTCAAGGTCACTGTGGCTATTTTTAGAAAAACTTTGTCATCGCTGTAGCACCTACATTTCTCAACGGATTTTAAAATAACTTCACACAAATGTAGGGCTAGACAATATCTCAAGCAAGTTCGACTTTCAGGGTTCTGCGCCCAAGGTCAAGGTCACTGTGGCTATTTTTAGAAAAACTTTGTCAGCGATCTAGTGCCTATATTTCTCAATGGATTTTGAAATAACTTCACACAAATGTAGGGCATGACAATATCTCGAGCAAGTTCGACTTTCAGGGTGCTGCGCTTAAAAGGTCAAGGTCACTGTAGCTATTTTTAGAAAAACTTTGTCATCGCTCTAGCGCCTACATTCCTCCATGGATTTTAAAATAACTTCACACAAATGTAGGGTATGACAATATCTCGAGCAAGTAGTCTTGTGTGAGGGGATTTGTATCGCCTGCGATGCCTTGTTTAATATTTTTTTATGATATGCCCAGCATCAATGAAATTTAATTGGACCTGATAGTGACATCATCAAGTAACCATAACACCATAAAAATTGTAAGTGCTGTTACAGTTAGGTCTGAGCAAACAGTGCAAACCAAGATCAGACTGCTCATAGTGGATCTACATTAATTACCAGACCATCTGCATGTTTTGGACACATTACTGCTTTGTAAAACTTTGACATTATTGTCTTGCTTGCGACTAACAGAAGCAAAATCAGGCCCAGAGGTTATAAAACTTGAGTACATTCTCAAACTCAAAATAAAGCACACTGACTGGCTGCTTCCGAGCACATGCTTGGAAACAGCCAATCAGTGTGCTTTATTTTGAGTTTGAGATTATACTCAAGTTTTATAACCTCGAACCCTGGGTGTTACTTTCCTTGTGCTGGTGGCAGTGTAAACTTTGCATCAAGTTTTGTGGTAAGCAAGACCCCACATTCTGCAAAAATTCTTCATAATTGTTTTAGATGTCCCAAATTTTAAAATGTAAAGGGTTCAGTCTGGGTTGATTTTATTTTACAGTTGTAAAGCAAGTGACCCTAGCAGTGAAGGATGTGAACCAGTGTCAGGGGGTATCCCAGTCACAAACATAAAACTTGATATAGATTCAGACAGAGAGGTTGAGAAAATACATTCCTTGTTTTTGCAATACATGGAGAAACTAGAGGCCTTGCAAGGTATGATTGCCATAATTGTGCTAAATGTTAGGACACTTACACGGTTACGATACATTTTAGTGCACCTAAGATTGTAATGCAATGTCTTATTGGCTAATGTCAAACATTTTCGAAAGTAGAACCTGTGATATACTGTTAGAACCGTGACGATATTGTGAAATGCTGCATCTCATTGGCAGGTGTCTGGTTTTACATTGCTGAAAGTGCTTGCTGACGATGGAAGGTAGTACACTTGAATGGTTTGGAAATTGTCACTTGGGAAGGTAAATTCTCAGCTTTATTGTCACAAATTGGGTTTTATGGATCTGTATAGGTGTTGCCATAAAATGAAATTTGCGACCATAGATGATTTACCTCCCGGAATGACAATTTTAAGTATGGTTAAGGTAAATATCCTTCAGATTTGATCAAGCAGATTTTGCTTATTGACAGAAAGGCTGATGGTAGTGGTTGGACTAAGCAGAAATTTTGTGTGTCAGGGGGAGCAACTCTGCCATTTTCTTTTTTTGCCCCCTTCTCAGTAGTAGTCTACTCTTAAAGGAAAGAATATGCTCCTATTGGAGCAAATTCTTTCCTTTCAGTTTAGACTCCATTTTGGTATAAACATTTTATTTCAAGCGTTTTAATGCATATATACATTGACACAAAACAAATAATAGGATTGAGACAAAAGGACAAGTACTTATAGAGTTCCTTTCCTTTTTGAAGGGCTACATCATCAGGAAAAGGAAACAGAAAGTCAGAATTAGTTTTCTTTTAAATGGCATAAAAACTATGGTGGTGTAACCATACACTTTAAACTTTTGGAGGCTGTTATTCAAAAATGGTTATGTTATGGCAGTTTAAGAAGGTACACAGTTACACAGTTCAACTTTGTTTATCTGGATGGCTATTGGCTAGTCATCTGAGGTAAAGCATTCAGCAAAATATATACATACCCAAAGACAGTGCTCCAGATAAGCAGGGGTAACAGGAATAATTTATCGATTGTTTTCTGTATTTAAGAAATAGATCAGCTCTAGCAGTGAATTGTTTAGTTAATGAATAATTCACTGTTTGGAGGTCAGTTGTAAAGAAGATCATATCACGAGCGCGGAGCGCAAGTGATATATCTACTTACAACTGACCGACAAACAGTGAATTATTACTCAACAATTCAAAGCTAGAACTGAACTATTTCGATTCTAACGCTCAAAAACGCTGAAAAACTATTCTTTTCATTCAAACTCTCCCAACCTTCCTGCCAGCCCGTTCATGCTCCCGCCAATATTTTTAACTGTATCTATGATAAATGTGCATTTTTATGGCGATTTAAGAAAGAGAAAGAGACGTTACACCGTCTAACGTCTCAAAACATCACAAAATTACGTCAGTTATTGCAGTGACGTCAGCAATTAGACTCACGCGCTCCGTAACAGTGAATTGTTGCAGAATAAAACACGGCAACTTTCCATTGCTTCTATAGGCGCACTGTGTTAGAATACTCCATAAAAACATATATTGTGACTCCTCATTAGAACTGTCTTGCTGAGACAGTTCTAATGAGGGGTCACAACATAACCATTTGAATTGTATTGAATTCTTTCTTTCTTTCCTAAAGCTGCATACATGGATAAAATGGGTATACACTTTTAATTGATTGGTTTCTGTACTGTACTTTTTATTAGCTCGCCTGAATGAAGTTCAGGAAGAGTTATTGCGCTACCCCCGGCGTCAGCGTTGGCCTCGGCGGCGTTAGCAAAATGTTAAAAATTTACGTTAAAGTTTTTTATGTGATGGGCAAGGCTCTGTCAGGCGAGCTATCCTGTCCCTGTGACAGGTCTTGTTTCCAAAACATTTTGCTCTTTAGACTGTGTGTCAAATCTTTGTTACACTTTAAATTTCCCCCTTCAGGTGAATAGGTACACTGTCAGGGGAAGCAACTGTCATTTTCATTTTTGCCTCCCTTCTCAATAAGGGTCAACTCTTAAAGGAAAGAATTTGCTCCACTAGGAGCAAATTCATTCATTTAAGGGTAAACCCCATGTTGGAAGAACTTTGTTGTTCAGGGAAGCAAATTGTAAGTCATAAAAGTTTTTCCCCCTGGTAAAAATGGTGGAAAAACATGGAGGTGTACCCATACACCAAAATTTTGGATCACCTCACAAGTTGTTGTTACATTACTAAAATATGAGTTTGTTGAATTTGTTGCTGTTACAATACAGTTAAGACATGATATCTCAAACACTGATATATCAGAGTACCTCAAAGGATACAGTCAACCTGTCTTAAGGGAGCACCCAAGGGAAGCCCAAAAAGTGGCTGCTTAAGACAGATGACCCTTATTAAATACAGGTTCATTTTCATTGTATTTTGGTTCAAGGGACCCGAAAAAAGATGGCTGATAAAGGCAGGTGATCCCTTAATAGAGGTGACTACATAAGCAGGTTTGACTGTATAGTGTGGACACATTCATACTTTTACATTTCAGCTCCTGTTACTTCAAACTACTGATATCTCAAAGTAAATTTTCTGGGACCACAAAATTTCACTTTGAGATATCAGTATTTTGGAATGAGCTTGGACTTTGAGATATCGAGAGTTGACTGTACTGAAATTAGACAAAATTTTGCGTCATTCTGGTATACCATATTTATTTGGCTATGTCCCCTCTCATCTATAAATATCAGCAGGGAAAATAGGTTTGCCGTGGTGGAGTTTCTCACAGTTTTTGTCTAACCTGGACTAGCAGAAGCAAGACATAAATACTACTTTTATGGCATTGGCGGTGTACGAGAACTTAGCATTCAGTTTTCTGGCTAAACTATTTTGTGACAGTGTTCGAACAAGTTAGACAGGGTTTCACAGCTTGTTTTGTGGTGCATTTGTTCTGGCCCCGAGGTTATAAAAAAATTTCATGCTCAACTCAGCTGAGCATGAAATTTTCTCTGCTGACAAATATGAAAATGCCAACCAGTGTTGGCATTTTCATATTCATAAGCAGAGAGAATTTCATACTCAGCTAAACTAAACAAGAAAACAACTGTACTTATCAGTAATTTGTTATTTATCAGAAGGTAAAATTTCATGCTCAGCTGAGTTGAGCATGAAAAAAGTTTTATAACTTCGGGGCCTGGTTTGATCATTGTTGCTGTGGTGGTATGCAGACAGTTGTCCTAGGAACTCTTATTCTTGTTTCTCTGTGAAAAATTCTTTAGAATAAACTCTGAAGATACTGTATTTATTTGGCAATAAGACAGGGTCTGGTTGTTCAAAGTAGCGTTTGCTTAATGAAGTTGTTAGTTGAGGACGCTTTAAGTCGTACTGAGTTCACAATTGCAAAATTTTTTTGGCTGAAAAATTGTGAGGCGCTTTTTCACTGCAAAAGTTGTGATATATTTTTCGGCAAAAAAGGCATTGTTGTTACGTATAATACATTTGAAAATTTAGCTTCCTGTTTAACAGTTGTTTTGAATGACTGGACCCAGGTGTTTTTCCTCCAAAGCAACCCATTTAACCTAGAATTTTCTTAGGAGATATTTTTAGAATGAAAAGAAATCCTCTTAAAAGCAAGATTTATAAGACTGATTTACATATTTAGAGTGATTCTGGAGGAGAAAAACACCCTGGCCCCGAGGTTATAAAAAAATTTCATGCTCAACTCAGCTGAGCATGAAATTTTCTCTGCTGATAAATATGAAAATATTGTATATTGTACTGTTTTGTAACCATGTAGTGTGTAGTAAATGAAATATTGTTTAAACCAAATATGAAAATGCCAACCAGTGTTGGCATTTTCATATTCATAAGCAGAGAAAATTTCATACTCAGCTAAACTAAACAAGAAAACAACTGTACTTATCAGTAATTTGTTATTTATCAGAAGGTAAAATTTCATGCTCCGCTGAGTTGAGCATGAAAAAAGTTTTATAACCTCGGGGCCTGGTCTTGTATCCAAATAAATACTGAGGGGCACAAGATATTTTTTCATGTCTTTGCACTGGGCATGATTCACTGCTATTTTTCAGAGAGATGTGGCTGATTCTGTTTTGCTGGTTGTTGCTTACGGTGTTTTTGATTACCGTATTTATTTGGTTTTTAGGCAGGAGTTTATCCTTCCGAAATTATCGCAGTTATATGAGCCGCGACACGAGAAAACCAACAATGTGGTTGTGTGCCCAGCACAGACTCAGATCAGCCTGGGCATCTGCCTAGTTTGACTAGACTCTTCGTTAAGTGCTCAAAGGGTAGCTAAGGGTCTAAGCTACCTCCATGCGGACAGCAAAGGCTCTGATCAGACTGGGCGGATGCCCAGGCTGATCTGAGTCTGCGTTGGGCGCACAACCACATTGTTGGTTTTCTCGTGTCGCGGCTCATATACTTCAGTCATGCTTAATTCAGCTATAAAATGGATTTTTCTAGTCCAAAACAATCCCAATGATCTAGATCCATCTTGTAAGATGGATCTAGATCTTGTAGATTTTTTGGAAGGAAAAAATACAAGATGGATGTAGATCTTTGAGAGTGTTTTGAAAGGGAAAATAACTGTTTATAACCGAAGAAATCTGGTACACCATCTCTAATGAGATGCCTGTAAATATCTGTTTTGTAAGAGCTTCCATGGTTTATCCACCTGTGCTGAAGAATGTATTTTTTGACAAGGGTGGCATAAGTGGAAAATAAAAAACTCAAACTTTTCTGCATGTTTTCAAGGTCTCAAGAGGACTTTGTATGTTAAAAATCTCTTTAACCTTTTCAGCAGATTTTGTCCTAAGTTTATAGATAGTGAAATCAGGAAGAGCTGTTGTTGATTTCAAGTTTAGCGTGTTAACATAACTAAGTTTTTAAGAAAATTACATTGCAAGGAATGGGCTATCATTCTTTCCAGTCACTTGTATTTTGGTCAAGGCAGTTGTGACAATCATTCCATGTAAATCGTGATATGGATTTTATGCGTTGGAACATGTCAAATACTTAATTTTCTGTTTGTCCCAAATTGAAAATTAAGTATTTTTAAAACATGTTCCAAAATTGAAGCACATTGCACCTTACTATGCATAAATCTTGGAACACCAAAAATAATTAATTTTCTATTTGTCCCAAATGGAAAATGAGTTATTTTAGGTGTCTCAAAATTAAATCTTGGGACACCAAAAGTAATTAATTTTCCATTTGTCCCAAATGGAAAATTAATTATTTTAGGTGTCCAAAATTTAGGCACATTACAGTTTTTGATTTTATCCATAGATGCCTGTGGTGCCTTAGAGGTGTACAGCGGTACCAAGTTTTCAGCCCCAGTGGAGATCGAAGACACAAAATCCTGTTTTGAGACAATCAACGCCATTTTGAAATGTGTGATAAGCCTGGAACAAGAGCATCTGCAATACAGAAAAGCTGTACAGAGGGAGACTATATCAGGATCATTGTAAGTACATGTGTATCTTGACTGTGACCTTGACCTTCATGATAAGAAAAGGTCAGTTTGAGTTGCCATACTTATTCAGCAATGAGATGGATTGTGTTTCCTGAAAAACCTCAAAAATCTAGATCCGTGTTATAAGACAGTTGTTTTTTTTCCCCCATAAAAACAACCCCAAAAATCTAGATTCATCTTATCAGACAGATTAAGACATTTGTTTTTAAGAAAAACCCATCCTATAATAGATTTAATTAAAGGCTGAATCAGATATTTGGGCTCATTTTGGAGAGAGATTACTCCCGTCTTATAGCCAAATAGATAACAGTCAAACTTGTCTTAAGGGGTCACCAAAGGGAAAGAGAAAAAGTGACTGCTTAAGACACATGACCGTTTAATACAGGTCCATTGGCACTGTATTTTGGATCAAGGGATCCGAAGAAGGTGGCTGCTAAAGGCAGGTGACCCCGTAATAGAGGTGATCACATAAACAGGTTTGACTGTGGTATCAGTTTGGTGATGTAACTATCAAGTTGGTGTCACAACTATTGCAGAAAATTTGTAAGGCAGCAAACAAATTAACAAATGCCAATCTTTAATAGTACATTATGATTGTGTGGTCTTTGTCTTGATGCTTGTTATTTAAATTAACCCTTAGAGCGCCAAAAATGCAAAATTGTTGAATTTGCAAACAGTGTAGATCCAGATGAGGTGGCTCATAATGAGCCACCTCATCTGAATCTACACTGTTTGCCCCACAGTCTTTGAATTCTCAATATGATAACAAAACATTTTTTTAAATTTCTGCAGACGTAAATTTTGTCGTCTGCTTTTTAGGGCATCAAGGGTTAAGACTTTTGAAAATTTGAATCATCCATTTGATATTACTTGCACAAAGTTAAATTGACAGAAACCATGGTATGACAGATACGGATCAGTAAAGCCGCACAAAGAGGAACCATGTCTGGATAATTATTTCCTTTCAGAGTTGATCTCCACTTAAAAGGGAGGCAAAACAGCAGAGTTCTTCTTGAAAGTGTTCCCCTTTTCTTTACACTTACAGTAGAACGTCAATGGCTCAAACCCTGATGGCTCGTTCACCCTACCTGACTAGAACTGTTTCCTTGGTCTCTAGAGGTCACTTTATATAGAAACTAACCCTGGATGGCTAGAACTACCCATGGCTGGAACGAATTTTTACTGTCCCAAGCCTAATCAAGCCAATGAAGTTTTACTGTATATTGAAGATTTGGTGGTCTCGTTGTTTTGCCTGTGACCAGCAGAAGCAAGACATAGGTACAAATTTTTCATTGGTGCTGTAAACTTTTGTCGAGCTTTCAGGTTTAGCTCTGTTTTAGACATTGCACTGCACAAAATTCTTGTCTATTGTCATTCATCCTAAGATTGTTGTGTCATGTGTAGCTGAAAAATCTTTTCTCCATTTCAGTGAAAGCCCCATAGGAGATGACAGTCTTCTTGTGAGTGGACCCGACACAAAATTATGACCAGACCTCAAATTGTCAGTGAAATAGTTCCATTGGTACAAAATCATCCCATTTAGACTGGTGGAATGAAAAGATCCTAGCTGGCTCAGGAGCTAACAACTGAAATTTTCCCAATAAGGGGTCCCAGTCTTTGGATAAAATCTCGAAATCTCGGGAGCTGAAAGTGTGTTTGTATGTGTGTGTTTTTTTTTTGTTTTTTTATTGAATGACAAGATTAAGCCTCTGACCATCATTGAAAGTAGTCCCATTTATACAAAAAAAGTCCCATTTAGACTTGTTGAATGAAAAACGTCCAAACTGGCTTTTATGCTAATAATTGTAGACTAAAGCCTACAAGACACAAAAGTATAACCAAACCACTAAAGATCATTGAAAATAGTCCCAAAGATATGAAATAATCTGGTTTGAATTTGTTGAAAAAAAAAAAACCTTTTGTTTTTATTCAGTTATAAGATGGGAGTTTATCTTTCAAAAATTACCGCTGCTATGTAAACCTGTCTTGTTGAATTCAGGTCTAAAGAATGGTTTTTCACTTCCAAACAAATTCTAACTATCTAGATTTATTTTCCAAAACAATCCCAAATATCTAGATCCATCTTGTAAGATGGATCTAGATATTTTGGATTGTTTTGGAAGGGGAAAAACCTCGGCTTATAACTGAATATTTACATTCTTGGTGTATTTACTGAAAAGCTCTATAGTAAACCATTGGAAGGTGATGTAATTTACATTCCAATAACTACATTGAGACATGCGACGTCAATGACGTCAGAATAAACTGGCTGTCTACAATTTGATTGGACGTCAGCAACGTCATGACGTCATGCATGCCGTTATGCTGTTAGCAGAAAAACTGCGTGTACATGTTTTACTGCTTCAGTTTTAGCGCTTATATAAGATTTTTCATGAAAGATTTGATTGAAACGAATGTAAATATAAGCAATGAACTTAATTTTTCTGATGTTTATCGAAGTGTAAACTACATTTGGTCACTAGCAAAGTATACATGAACCCCTTCGGGGTTCATTCACTTTGCACGTGACCCAATGTAGTTTACACTTCGGGGTTCATTCACTTTGCACGTGACCCAATGTAGTTTACACTTCGATAAACCTCAGAAAAATGAAATTCATTCCTTAAATAAATTCGGTAAGCTAGCTACACTGATAATTATTTGAAATGATAGCTTTGTAGTGAGTGGACAAGAAATAAATTTCTGACAAAACCTGTAGTTACTGTAGAAAATAATCATGTAGCTGCAAAATAGAATTTCCTACAGATATAAAATAGTCTTACTGCATTGTGTTCATGAAAAATGAGTAGACACGTATCTTTTCACCAGACTCATACTAGTAGAGGTATGGCTTTTGTTTGCGTCACATATCAAACAACACATAGTAGGTGGCCTTCATTATTGTTTGGTAGGCTAGGATGTTTTTTTTTTAGTTTTTTTTTTGTTTTGTTTTTTTGTGTGTGTGTTTTTTTTTTGTCAGGGAAGGTGAAACGTAAGTTTTGAGTGGACCAGTCAAAGTAATGACCAAAGTTTTTACCATTGTTAAACATAAACGTAATTATACTTATTTTTAGCTATATTACATACATGTATTTGAAGTCAGGTATAATATCAGGGCTCCAGATAAATGGAAAATTTTGTGTAATTTTCTCACTTTCAGTACCAAAACATTTTTTTGGAAGAAATAAGAGATACCATTCCTGTATTAACATCAGTGCTCCAGATAAGAAGGGGTTACAAGGATAAATAAGAGATAATTTTCTGTTATTACTCCATAGAAACATATGTTGTGACCCCTCATTAGAACCGTCTCACCGAGGGGTCACAACGTATGTTTTCATTGAGAAATAAGAAAAATTATCTCTGAATTATCCTTGCTAACCCTTCTTATCTGGAGCTCTGTTACTTGGCTATAAAACAATGTTTTTTCCATCTGTAGATTACCCCAAATATCTAAATCAGAGGGATGAAATTCTTATATAAGATGGATTCCCTTTAAAACAGTCCCACAAGTCTAGATCCATCTTAAAAGATGGATCTAGATTTTTGGCATTGTTTTAGAAATTAAAAATACACATTTTAGGCAAAGAAGTACAGTAATAATAATAATAATGAAATCTCTGCAATTTACTTTTATTTGGAGCACTGTAGCACAGGCATATTGTCTCATATTTTAGTAATAATTCAGCTATAAGACAGGGTTTTTCCTGCTCTAAAACAAATTCAAATATCTAAATCAGACTTGTGCAATTGACTCTTTTGAGCCACACCCAGAATGTCACTCAAAAGTCATCTGATAGTGTATAACTGGCTGATGCAACGACAACTTAGCATGTGACATGATCCCACAAACAAAATCACACATGTTTATGTCCAACGATAAGTCCATCATTTTATCTTCCAGTTAATGAAGAGCTGCATCCCTGTTTAAAATACATGTGGTTTCAGAAAGGTGATTTCTTGCTATAAGATGGATTTTTCCCTTCCAAAACAATCCCAAAAAATCTAGATCCATCTTTAAGATGGATCTAGATTGTTGGGGTTGTTTTGGATGTGTGGTTTCGGAAAGGTGATTTCTTGCTATAAGATGGATTTTTCCCTTCCAAAACAATCCCAAAATATCTAGATCCATCTTTAAGATGGATCTAGATTGTTGGGGTTGTTTTGGATGTCTTAAAAGATGGATCTGGATAATTGGGTTGTTTAGGAAGGTAAAAATCTCTGTTTTATAACTGATCAATCTCAGTACATTGCTTTTAATATGTTGTTTAATTTGCATTTTGTAAGCTAAGTTTTGGAATGAAAATTGTTATAACTTTTTCCATTTGATCACAAAATATATTCTGTGGGATCATATTGGCTCTTTGAGGCAATGTTAGTGAGGTTATACAAAACATTGTTAAAGCAGTAGTCCAGCTCAAAATGACCCATTCCATTTATTGTTTAAAATGACTGTTAACTTACCTTTTTAGCCTTTTTAGAAAGCTTAAACACTTTTAGGCAGATGGAAACATGCTCAATTAGTGTGTAATCCGAGTTGGGTAACATAGACACTGTACATACTTCTGTGTGTTTTGATTTTTTTCGGGTCACTAAAAATAAAAACAAGCTAACACTAACACCATTCCTGCTTGTAAATGAGTCCTGAAGTGAATGGAAATCATGGTTATAATGGTTATAATATTGTATTTGTGTACTGTATAGCTGGGCCAAGATTTTTAGTCCAAAACTTTTAGCTTATTTGAACCACTTTCTACATTGGTTATTAACATGCTGAAATGTCATAGGGCTTTTCCATTTTTCATTTCTTTTAATGTTTGGAAATCCAGTTATAGTTGCTGAGTTTACATTTTACCTATTAATTAAATTCTTTTTGTATTTCATTTGTCCATACATCATCTACTGTAATCGACCTGATTAGCGCACATGCCCCAATAAGCACACATCATGGGAATTTCTGAGGCATATGATTATTAGCGCACACATTTTTACTGGTTTATCCAATTTAGGGATTTTTTTCCATATTACTCCATAAAAATATATGTTGCGACCTATCATTAGACAGTTCTAATGAGGGGTCACAACATATATTTCTGTTGAGAAATAAAGAAATAATCTCGGAATTATCCTTAAAAAAACAACAACACATTATCTGAAGCTCTGCATGTGAATTGTCATTGTTATATTTTGGCTAGCTTGTTACAGAAGCTTGAATTTGTAATTTCCAAGTAAGAATGCGCATTTACCAGGCATGGTAATATCTACAGAAGTTAAATTTAGCAATATACAGTTGGCTCTCAGTATTTCGAATCCCAGTTCATTCTAAACTACTGATATCTCAAAGTAAATTTTCTGGTCCTAGAAAATTTACTTTGAAACACCAGTAGTTTAAGATATCTGGAGTTGAAATGTAAAGGAATATACGAAATTTGTCCAAACTATATTCTTTAGTATATGCGGGTACTTAGAGATATCAGTGTTTTGAGATAAAGAGAGTCAACTGTACAACCATATTATTATAATTTTGTATGATAAGAAAAAGTTCACATTATTTTGTCTCAGATATAAACATTGCTATTTGTTTATGGCAAAAATCATTTAACCATGCAGTGGTCCAGATAAGAAGGGGTAACAAGGATAATTAAAAGATAATTTTTCTTATTTCTCAACGAAAACATACGTTTTGACCCTTCATTAGAACCGTCTCAGTGAGATGGTTCTAATGAGGGGTCACAATGTATGTTTTAAAGGAAAAGTAAGTAAAATTATCCCTAGATTATTCCTGTTACCCCTTCTTATCTGGAGCTCTGCAGTCCATGTATGAATATGCAAAATAAAATTGCAAGGAGTGTAGATAGGCCCAGAGTCATATAGTATACCATAGAAATTCTAAGCATTGGGACAGTTAGATCTGAGGAAACAATGCAGACCCAGATCAGACTGCTCCTGAGGTAGCAGTCTGATCAAGGTATACATTGTTTGCCATTCTATCTGTATATTATAGACGCATTACTACATTGAAAAAAACAAACTTTTCCAATTATTAGGACAGTTATAGTACTTATCATAGTTGTCCCAAGTTTTAGATTTTTTAGGGTAAACAAATTGTAAAAGAATTGTATTCCATTTTAGTTGAAATTTCATTTTAGTTCTGTTGAAATAAATTGAATTTTAGTTCAGTTGAAATTAATACCATATTAGTTAGTTAAAATTATAGTCATTTTAACATAATTGTTCTAGTTTTCACAGATTTTATGTAAAGATTATGTTTTAGAAGTTAGAGTTTATTCTGTTTTTCCAAGCCAAAGTTTAGAGTAGTCATAGAATTTCTTTCTTGAACTTTTATATTCTCTAATTGTTATAACATAGTACAGAGCACCTGATTAGCATCTTGTACATGTTGCGTGCTTTTGGAGTTTATTGGGGAGGGGTGGGGAAGAGGGGTTTTGTCTCACCTGCTATTAGTAAAAGGGAGTCATTGGTATCACTTGTCCGGAGGTGGCGTTGGCGGTCTACACTTCGTGTCAAGTTTTCTGATAAGGTCTGTTTAGTGACAATGAGCTGTCAGGCAGACATAGCTTTCCCCAGCTTGTCAATTCGTCATTGATTGTATAAAAAACAAATTGTGATCCCTCAACATAAAACATTGATTGTAACCCCAGTGCCTCATTAGAACTGTCTCTGCCATTGACCCCTCATTAGCACCACATTGCCAAGGCCTTTTTATCCCCCGACCGAAAGGTTCGGGGGATATAGCGATGAGCCTGGCGTCCGTCCGTCCGTCTGTCCGTCCGTCCGCCGTCCGTCCGTCCGTCCGTAAACATTTTCTTGTCTGCTCTATATCTTGAATACCCTTTGGAATATTTTCATGATACTTCACAGTTATGTAGAACAGGTCATGACGATGTCGCATACAAGAATGGTAACTCTTGCAATTGTACTTTTTGAATTATCTCCCCTTTGGTGATTTTTTTGGCAGATTCGTGTCCGCTCTGTAACTTGAATACCCTTTGGAATATTTTCATGATACTTCACAGAAATGTAGAACAGGTCATGACGATGTGTCGCGAACAAGAATGACAACTCTTGCTTTCTTACTTTTTGAGTTATTTCCCCTTGATAGTTTTAGGTGTGATTTTTTGGACAGATTCGTGTCGGCTCTATAACTAGAATACCCTTTGGAATATTTTCATGATACTTCACAGTTATGTAGAACAGGTCATGACGATGTGTCGCGTACAAGAATGGTAACTCTTGCAATTGTACTTTTTGAATTATCTCCCCTTTGGTGATTTTTTTGGCAGATTCGTGTCCGCTCTGTAACTTGAATACCCTTTGGAATATTTTCATGATACTTCACAGAAATGTAGAACAGGTCATGACGATGTGTCGCGAACAAGAATGACAACTCTTGCTTTCTTACTTTTTGAGTTATTTCCCCTTGATAGTTTTAGGTGTGATTTTTTGGGCAGATTCGTGTCCACTCTATAACTTCAATACCCTTTGGAATATTCTCATGATACTTCACAGATATGTAGAACAGGTCATGACGGTGTGTCGCAAACAAGAATGACAACTCTTGCTTTCATACTTTTTGAGTTATTTCCCCTTGATCACTTTAGGTATGATATCGTTTCCGCTCTATAACTTGAATACCTTTTGGAATATTTTTATGATACTTCACAGATATGTAGAACAGGTCATGACGATGTGTCGCGAACAAGAATGACAACTCTTGCTTTCTTACTTTTTGAGTTATTTCCCCTTGATGGTTTAAGGTGTGATTTCGTGTACGCTCTATAACTTGAATACCTTTTGGAATATTGTCATGATACTTCACAGATATGTAGAACAGTTCATGATGATGTGTCGCGAACAAGAATGACAACTCTTGCTTGTTTACTTTTGGTGTTATTTCCCTTTGATGATTTTAGGTGTCCGCTCCATAGCTTGAATACCTTTTGAAATATTCTCATGATACTTCACAGATATGCAGAACGGGTCATGACAATTTGTCTCATACATGAATGATAACTCTTGCTTTTATACTTTGTGAGTTATTTCCCTTTGGTAGTTTGAGCTGCTGTTTGAGTCTCTGCTCCATAACTGTATAACCCTGGCAGCTCCAGAATTTGAATAACCGTGTACCTTTTAGAATATTGATGTTCATGCTGTGATATCTTATCAGTGTTCCTAACTCTCTCTGACCCCTCCACATTCCCGTGCCCCCCCCCCCCCCCCCCCCCCCCCCAAAAAAAATATTTTTTTTTCCAGATTTGGATTCTTTGTCCAAATGCACTTACTAGAGAGCTCAAAATTAGGTTTGTAGGACTTGTACTTTAGAAGTTATTTACACATTTGGAAAGTTGAATGTATCGTATGCTATACATTTGTGTTTATGGAGGCTGTTTGAGACATTACCTCTTTTTAGCAGTCAAGCATACTGTTTTAGTCTGAGTGTTAGATAATCATGCATCTGTTAACAGTTAATGTCAATCAGAAGCATAAAAGAATGACAATATATTACTAATATGTGTTTTGAAGTGCACCCTTTTTACCAAGGCCCATTGGGGTCTTCGGTCGGGGGATTTGCCATCTCCTCTGATGGCTATTTTTGATGAGGGGTCACTGTGGTTTTATGGTCCGCAAAGCAGCCTATGTGGTTGGCAAGGAGGTTCAAATGAGGGTTCACATTCTATGAAAGGGGAAATCCCAAAATTATCAGTTGAAAAATTGCCTGGTTTTGTGTATAAAATTGATGTAATTACTAAACTAGTGCAATAGTCATCTATCATACTTAAACACTAGCAATATCATTTATTCTATTGCAGAATGAAGATAATTTTTCCTGGCCATGAAATATGAATTACAGATATGTTAATTGTCTTATACAGAAAGTTATTTCAAGCTGTTTTTATCATAAAAGTAGTACTGATTCTTTAATAAATTTTATTGTGAACTATTTTATCATATCTGACCTCCAGTGTGATCGACATGGAAAATTAGTCCTTATATAAAACATTTTGATTTACTAATCTAGTCTTTAAAAAGTTTCATAAAATGTGTTCATGAAATATATAACAAACTTCATCATCATCATCATCATCATCATCCTTTTTAGCCAATAATTAACTTTTATATTTTGCTTTTTATAAATAAAATAAACAGTTGACCTGACTTAGAAAAAAAGTGTTAATATGGAAATGATTTTTGTACATAATTTGTCTCACGAATGTCAGTTGTTTTTTTAATTAAACTTATGGTATATGAATACACTTAAGTGTTAATATGGAAATGATTTTTGTACATAATTTGTCCCATGAACGTCAGTTTTTTTTCAATTAAACTTATGGTATATGAAAACACTTTCAAGGAAAGCAACTCGGTCATTTTCATTTTTGTCTCTCTTTTCAATAGAAGTCAACTCTTAAAGGAAAGAACTTGCTGCTAGAGGAGAAAATTCTTTACTTTAAGAGTGGACCCTATAGTGGAAGGGCTACATTGTTCAGGAAAGAAAGCAGGAAGTTACAAAAGTTGTTCCCCTTTGTAAAAAATTGGCTGAAAAACATTGAGGTGTATTGCCTGCAGCTTGGGAAAAGATATTTTATCATATGACGTCGCATCTGAGAGTGTAATAAAGCCATGCATTAAAAACAATAATCCACTAGTGGATTAAATATGCAAATTACGTCGTACCATTATGCGTTGACGTTCATAAAACGTCGCGTTTTCTAATGGCGAAATCTAATAAAATGCGATTTTAGTGTCATATGATAAATAGAATCTTGCATTCATGCTCCTGTATTATTGAATTTATTAAACTCGGTGGTGAAAACGATAAGATGCTCGGCAGAGCCTCACATCTTATCTTTTTCCCCAACTCATTTAATAAATTCAATAATACATGAGCACTCATGTAAGATCCTCTATCACATGAGCAAACAGGAAAACTCAGAGGAAATATTTATTCTTGTAGTCTAATCAGTTTTCCTTATAGGCAGCAACAGTTTTGTGGCCCAGCATTAGTAACGCCAGTTAAAACATTTTAACACGTGTTACTAACATTGCTCGAGCATTGGTGACGTCAGTGAAAACATTTTAATCTGTGTTACTATCATTTATCACTTTACACTTGGAAATTTTGATTTTGTGGATCTTGGGGAACCTGTAAAATGAAAGCTAAGACTTGGATCAGTTTGCACATTCATGTATGTGCATGTTTGGCTGGGATTTTTCTGTTTACTTTTGTTGTAAAGTGCCTTTTCTTGTGGCTTAACACATTTTTATTACTGAATTCAGGTGTATAGAGATACTTTTTCAAGGGAAGCAACTGTTATCTTCATTTTGCCACCCTTCTCTATGGGGTCAACTCTTATAGAATGTGCTCTTCTAGGAGCAAATTCTTTAAGTGTAGACCCCCTTTCACACACCGGGTAGGCGGCAATCGAAAACGCTCTGAACAATCGATTAACGCGGGTCAAAAACAGCGTTTTCGATTGCAAAACAGCGTTTTCGATTGCAAATTGTTGCCGATTTGCAATCGAAAACGCTGTTTCTAACTGTTTTTGATCCGAGTTCGTCGATTGCTCGAGCGTTTTCGATTGCCGCCTACCCGGTGTGTTTCAGAAGGGATTCCAAGGGAAGCAAACAGGAAGTCACAAAAGTTGTTTCCCTATATAAACCTTTAATTGTTTAGTACACAACATAAACATTTTATGAAAACAGTAAAGTTTCATGTTTTCTTGTTTAATTATGAGAAAGCCAGAGAGTTTACCAACATTCTGTAATAAACCTAAATACTGGGAATTCCTAGCCAATTATACACCTCCATGTATTCTGCCATTTTAACAAAGGGGAGCAACTTTTATAACTTCCTGTTGGCTTCCCTGGCCGAAGAATCCCTTCCAAAATGAAGTCTACTCTTAAAGGAAAGAATTTGCTCCAAGAGGAGCAGACTCTTTCTTTTAAGAGTTGACACCTATGTAGAAGGGAAGCAAGAAGAAAATGGCAGATTTGCTTCCCCTGAAAGTGTACCCATTCACCTCAATTTGAGCAAGTTGATGTTGTGTCCCAAAATAGCAAGCAAACTAACAATCATTTAAGACCCTCCTCAGACCTGCACATGGGAGCAGTCTGATCAGGGTTTGCTTTGTTTTCTGGGCATTCCTGTCTCAATTTCTGTCCTAATATTAGAAGTCAATATGTTGTTCTGCAATTTCTTTTTCTTCAATGCGGGTAGCTAGATTTTGTTACTATTGTGCCATCCTGTTTCTTGTTTAAAATGCCGTAACAATTGTTTGATTTTGTAATAAGTTTATTTCCTTGTTTATGATGTCTACATTTATGGCAGTTCTGTTTAATTTTGTGAACAAATAAATATATAGTACTAAAGACTGTTATTTATGTTTTCTTTCCAAAATACATTAAGTGTTCTAATATATCATTCAACTCCCCCCAACCAACCCCAAATCCCACCTCCCCCACCCCAGAAAAAGCATGGTTTGAGAAAATGGGGTTTTTTTTTAGATATTTTTTTTTCCTAAAAACAGTTGCTGGATTGGCATACATTGTGGACTCTGATCAGACTGCCTCTGGGTCTGCACAATTGCCTAGGCATTTTTGTCTCGCCTGCGAAGCAGAGGCGAGACATATGTATTGCTTTTCCGGTGTTGTCGTCGTCGGCGTCGTCGGCGTAAACTTTTGTCGAGTTTTTGCGTTTAGGTCATTTTCTCAGAAACTATAAGGGCTAGAGCCATGAAACTTGGTACATGCATACATCTGGAAGAGTAGATCTCAAACCCATCATCAATATTGAGTCTTGACCTACATTTTACGGTTGACTGACTTCGCAATTTTTTGTCGAGTTTTTGCGTTTAGGTCATTTTCTCAGAAACAATAAGGGCTAGAGCCATGAAACTTGGTACATGCATACATCTGGAAGAGTAGATCTCAAACCCATCATCAATATTGAGTCTTGACCTACATTTTACGGTTGACTGACTTCGCAATTTTTTGTCGAGTTTTTGCGTTTAGGTCATTTTCTCAGAAACTATAAGGGCTAGAGCCATGAAACTTGGTACATGCATACATCTGGAAGAGTAGATCTCAAACCCATCATCAATATTGAGTCTTGACCTACATTTTACGGTTGACTGACTTCGCAATTTTTTGTCGAGTTTTTGCGTTTAGGTCATTTTCTCAGAAACTATAAGGGCTAGAGCCATGAAACTTGGTACATGCATACATCTGGAAGAGTAGATCTCAAACCCATCAACAGTATTGAGTCTTGACCTACATTTTACGGTTGACTGACTTCACAATTTTTTGTCGAGTTTTTGTGTTTAGGTCATTTTCTGAGAAACTATAAGGGCTAGAGCCATGAAACTTGGTACATGCATACATCTGGAAGAGTAGATCTCAAACCCATCATCAATATTGAGTCTTGACCTACATTTTACGGTTGACTGACTTCGCAATTTTTTGTCGAGTTTTTGCGTTTAGGTCATTTTCTCAGAAACTATAAGGGCTAGAGCCATGAAACTTGGTACATGCATACATCTGGAAGAGTAGATCTCAAACCCATCATCAATATTGAGTCTTGACCTACATTTTACGGTTGACTGACTTCGCAATTTTTTGTCGAGTTTTTGCGTTCAGGTCATTTTCTCAGAAACTATAAGGGCTAGAGCCATGAAACTTGGTACATGCATACATCTGGATGAGTTAATCTCAAAGCTATCATCGATATTGAGTCTTAACCTATATTTTATGGTTGACTGACTTTGCAATTTTTTGTCAAGTTTTCGCGTTTAGGTCTGTTTTTCAGAAACAATAAGGGCTAGAGCCATGAAACTTTGTTCATGAATTCATCTTGAAGAGAAGGGCTAAAAGTCATCATGAATATTGAGACTTTACAACATTTTATGGTTGACTAACTTTGCAATTTTTTGTCAAGTTTTCGCGTTTAGGTCTGTTTTTCAGAAACCATAAGGGTTAGAACCAAGAAACTTGGTTCATGCATACATCTTTGCCGATTTAGCTCTGTTTTGTGACAAAGCGCCAGCAGGCGAGACACCGCATTCCGCGGAATTCTTGTTTCTTGAAGACATTGGTGCTTGGTGCTCAAAGTTTAAGAATATTTACCATAATCTCTTGTATTGCTCTTTATAATGGCACATGCTGATTTTAGCTCAGTTAAGAATAAAAGTAACGAAATAACGCCAGTGAAACTTTGATGGTTTGAACTAGTTCATCTTGGTTAAGTAGAAACTACAGTAGAACTTCAATGGCTCGAACCCTGATGGCTTGTTTACTCTGCCTGGCTAGAACTCATTCTTGGGTCCCAAGAGTTCTGTTTATATAGAAACTAACCCTGGTTGGCTAGAACTACCCTTGGCTGGAACTAATTTCCATGGTCCCAAGCCTGTTTGCACTGAAGTTCTACTGTAGTTGATCTTGGTTAGCTAGAACCAATTCCAGAGTCAAGATCAAACCCCGCTGAAGGCTGAATTCATTCCAACTGTAAACAACACATACCCTTTAATTGTCACCCTTTTATTGGCTCAGCATGACTGAAATACTGTTAAAAGAGTCGTGAAACTACCTGTCATCCAGCCATCTGTCCCCTGGATCAGTTCTTGCAGAATTCAACCCTCAGTAACGAGAAGTACCCATAAAAAGAACAAGCTCCTCTACAGATCAATCTTCAATATAAGGAAATGCAAAGAAAAAAAACAGTTGCAAATGAAAATGGTTTATTTACAGCAAATGTCAGTGCACAATTATGTACAGGGATGATAGTGTTGGGAAAAGTATTTTTGTTTTATGCTCTGTCAAAATAATCCTTCCAATGAAATAACTGTCAATACACTATTTCTCACACACCAGTTAAGGATATCGGCAAGTTTCACTAGTTATCTTACCCATGTTATCTCACAAAGGACCAGCAGAAAATCATGCAAATATGGTGTAATGAATGCACTGGACATGTAGAATGTCAAGTGATGTTGATTGTTGATTGTACAGAATGGCAAAATGGTGTCAGTTAATGTATGCCGGACATTAGCATTAATAGAATGTCAGCTGTTGACAGCATCAACTTACTTCAAAATAGAAACCTCTCAAATGCTACAGTTATGCATTTCAACGAGTCCTACATTTAAAATAAAAATGAGCCGCGACACGAGACAACCAACAAAGTGCTTGTGTGCCCCGCTCAGACTCAGATCAGCCTTCGTTCTCCACATGGCAGTAGCTTGGATCCTTAGGTACCTTTCAAGCGCTTAGCCAAAAGTCTGATCAGCCCGGACGGATGCCCAGGCTGATCCGAGTGTGTGCTGGGTGCACAACCACATTGTTGGTTTTCTTGTGTCGCAGCTCAAATGTAAATCAAAAGTATACAAGACAAAAGGACCTGTCATGGGTGTGAGGTGTGGATAGAAAAATCGGTCCCTCTAAATCACGGTTTGGCACCTTGGGGCATGCCATTTATCAAGCTGCATGATGCCAAAATGGTGACCCTTGTGATGGATTTTTCTATCCAAGCATCCACTATAACACATTGTCATATGTTGACTAAAATTTCAGCTGACATAAAACTGCAAACTCAAAGCCTTATACATTAATTCAGTGATGTTTACCAGTAAAACATTACATAATACTAGTATATCTATTTATGGCTTTTTGACAAGAAGATGCAGCAGATTTCAGAGGAAAAGAGGGAGAATCCGAGATTCTTGCAATTAAATTATTTTATGCCTTATGCACAAAAAATATGCTGAAGGTTCTTACATCATGGAGTCACTTTCCATTCTTCAGCTTACAGAGATACTATATTACCTTATTTACTTGGCAATAAAACGTTGTTTCTTCATCTCTAGAATGACCCCAAATATCTTTATCAGTCTTGTGAAATTCTGCTGCAAGATGAATTTTTCCTTTTAAAACAATCTCAAAAGTATAGATCCATCTTATACGATGGATCTAGATATTTGAGGTTGTTTTTGAAGGGAAAAATCCAAGTTTTGTAACAGAAGAAATATGGTGACATATAAATTTGAACATACACCAATACTGCTTCACAAATAGACTACCGTAATTCTTTTTTAAAGCTGGGAGAGTCCATTACAGATGAGGACGAAGTTTACAAATGTTAACTGTATGCACGAAACTATCCCTGACTGACTACTCCATGTCTTGTGACCCACACTGACTACTCCATGTCTTGATACTCAGACTGACTACTCCATGTCTTGAGACCCAGACTGAGTACTCCATGTCTCGAGACCCAGACTGACTACTCCATGTCTTTTGACAGCCGCTGTTGGTCTGTTTCCTCCTCATTTGTGGCCACCTGTGGTACTGTATTAAAACAAATTTCTGTGGAATCTTAAATTTTGCAATCGTCAACTCTCCAGATGAGAGGCAGCTTGGATGGTAACTGAGATAACCTTTTTCTTCTTTCTTAATATGAGTCACGACACGATCAAACCAACCGACAAGACCAACAAAGTGGCGTGTGCGCCCAGCAAAGACTCAGATCAGCCTGGGCATCCGCCCAGTCTGATCAGAGTCTTCGCTGCCTGCATGGAGCTAGCTTAGACCTTAGCTACCCTTTAAGTGCACAGCAAAGAACTCTGATCAGACTGGGGTAATGCCCAGGCTGATCTGCGATTCGCTGGAAGCACATGCCACTTTGTTGATTTTGTCGTGACATGGCTCATAAAAACATAAACAACCACCCTCAAAAGCACCATCTCAGCAAGATGTATGTTTTTATGGAGAAGAACACAGAGATATCTCTGATGGTTAATTAAAACCTGCTCTTTCCTCATGCAATTGCCAAAATTCTACCTTATTTTTATCTGGAATACGCTGAGGCTCATTGGTGGCTTGCACTGTTCACTATTTGACATATTTCTCCATAAACTTTTTATGAAATTCTGATCGTAATGTATCATTTATAAATAAAGGTTTTCTGTCATCACCTTTTGCACAGTTTTTAAATACCACATCATCGTCCCATCTGAAAAGATAATAGAATAAACATCTTAATGAATATGACTGGTATGACATTATGCTAAAAGTTTTGAATGGCTTCCAGTTAGTTTACCAAAGAGGAACGCAACTTCATCAGTCTCAGGGCTACATTACGGATGTGACAGAAATGCCTGCAGCCAATCTAAATTATGTATACCATATTCATTCTACTCTAAGTCAGAGACATTTTCCCGCTCTTAAAATGACTCCAAATATTTAACCCTTAAAGCGCCAAAAATTAAAATTGTTGAATTGGCAAACAGTGTAGATCCAGATGAGGTGGCTCATAATGAGCCACCTCATCTGAATCTACAATGTTTGCCCTCTAGTGTTTGAATTCTCAATATGATATCGCTTGGACGAGACATTTTTTTTTAAATTCTGCAGACGTAAATTTTGTCGTCTGCTTTTTGGCGCATTAAGGGTTAAATCAGTTGTATTTCTGCTCTATGATGCATTTTTTCCTTCCATAACAACTCCAAAACACTAGATGCATCTTGTAAGATTGATCTAAGTGTTTTGGAAAAATCTTATATTTCCCACACTTGATTTTATGAGTACTAGAAGACTTGAGGAACCCTTGACTAACTACTTTGTAAAGCTAATGATGCATTGAAAACCTGGGCCCTGGTATTTACCTTCTTTTGACTTTAAATTCTGCTGCTTTTTCTTGGTTTATTAGAGGGTTTCCTTTCAATATAATTTCTGTCCTGATTCTTTCTTCTTCCACCTTCTTCTCTGCATCCTGAAAACATTAATATAATCATAAGTTATTTACAGGCACATAACTCCCTGCCTAAGTGCTATATGCCCCCAGAGATGCCTGGCAGGGGACAACCCCTTTGTAGTGATTGTGGTATTATATCTTTACAAAATAGGCATTAATAGAATAATTTACATATGAAAATAAGTACATCCTATATTTTTGCATGTGTGTTCTTTGCAATCAATGCATCTAATTATCCCTAAAATTGCATTGTTTTCTGTGTAACAGAAGGTTTTACAGCAGTTTTAGAAACATTCAGTTCCTCTTCCATGCTGAAACTGGTGGGCACCAATGCTGACAATTACAAAAGCTAAAAATCCAAAAACTATTATTTCTTGACAGAGTTTGGTCAAATTTATACCAAAATGCCCGGTTTGTAAGAACTTTGAGCATGATTCTTTTCCTTTAATTCTGTCAGTAGTTCAGCATTGAAATCTTAACTAAAATACTTAATACTAAGTTTGCCTCCTCTCAGGTCCTTTCTTTTTGAATGTTACTGTGCCAGTTACTCATAGCTCTGTCAGCAGTGTCAGAATTACAGAAATACTTACTAATTTTGCCTTCTCTCTGGCCCTCTCTTTCTTTATTTTATTTAACTCAGCCAATAATTCAGCAGTGTCGTCTTCATCATCAGATGAATCGTCTTCATCCTAAAAGTAAGAAATATCACTTAAAAGAACAGTCGACTCTCTGTATCTCGAAGTTGATGCTCATCTCAAACTACTGATATCTCATAGTAAATTTTCTGGTCCCAGAAAATTTACTTTGAGATACCAGTAGTATGAAATAACAGGATTGAAATGCAAAAAAAAAAAAGTAGGAAATAGGTAAAGATTATATTCTTTAATATAAAAGAGTACTTTGAGATATCAGTATTTGGGATAACGAGACACAACTGTAATTTATCTTAAGACATATGGATACACCTCCATGGAAGATAAATGACTGAGTTTTTTACTCCCACCTCACAGGGTGCTAATCTTAAAAGGAACAATTTGCTCTCAATCGCACATTTTTTCCCTATAACACTAGCCCCAGTGGTGAAGGCATTTATCCACCAGTAAACAGTGCTCCAGATAAGAAGGGGTAATAGGGATTATTTAGGGATAATTTTCCACATTTCTCCATAAAACCATGTTGTTACCCCTCATTAGAACCATCTCATCGAGACAGCTCTAATGAGGTGTCATAACATACGTTTTCATAGAGAAACTAGAGCAAGTGAGCAGGGGCTCACGTATACCCCCGACCAGCGCCACTGCCCAATGGAACCACCGCCTAATGAAACCAATCTCATACATGGTATGAACCTAGAAGTAAACTTAGTCACCTATCAAATGATTCCATCAAAGTTAATTACAAATATCAGCAAAGAGTACCAACTCAACACAAAACTTTAATGTAAACATGTAAGTCTGTTTCCATGACCTTGGTCAGCAGCAGCATCCAGATGATGTCAACTAATCTGCATGAACACATAGAAGTAAAATTAGTCATATAGCAAAAGGTTTCATGAAAGGATGTTTGAAATATAAACAAAGAATGTAAACTTAATGCAAAACTTTAACACAAATATACAAGTCTGTGACCTCGACCTTTGGTAAGCAGCTATGAACCTAAAAGTAAACGTAGTCAAATATCAGAAGGTTCAATAAAAGGATATTGGAAATATAAAAGAAGAATATAAACTAAATGCAAAACTTTAATGCAAATGTTTAAGTCTGTGACCTTGACCTTAGGTCAGCAGCAGCATCAAGATGATGTTAATTGTTTTGCATGAACATAGAAGTAAACCTAGTATATATCAAAAGGTTTCATCAAAGGATGTTGGAAATATAAGCAAAGAATATAAACTTAACGCAAATCTTTAACGCAAATATACAAGTCTGTGACCTTGACCTTTGGTAAGCAGCAGCATCCAGATGATGTCAACTACTCTGTATGAACCTTAAAGTAACCCTTGTCAAATATCAGAAGGTTCAATCAAAGGATATTGGAAATCTAAAAGAAGAATATAAACTTAACACAAAACTTTAACCTTAGGTCAGCAGCAGCATCCAGATGATGTCAACTATTCTGCATGAACTTACATGTAGAAGTATACTTAGTCACATACCAAAAGGTTCCATCGAAGGGTATTGGAAATAAAAGCGAAGAATAAAAACTTCAACGCAAATGTTAACAGATGGACGAACGGACGGACACACTGAAGACAGATGGACGAACGGACACACGTACGGGAAGGCGAAAACTATATACCCCTCGACATACTTCGTATCTCAGGGGTATAATAAGAAAAATTATCTTTGAATTATCTTCAATACCCCTCTTATCTGGAGCTCTGAGTGAAGAAAATTTGAATGCTTCACTTTCTGTGAAGAATACTTTCTACATGTGTTGTTTGCTTTGTTTAGTCTACAGCATGATGAAAATTACACCAAAACTTACTTCTTCATCATCCAAGGGGTCATCTGCATCCAGGTTAGCTGCAGGAATCTGTTCCAATCTTGGTCTTTTACTCCCAGAATCTACAGAACAAACATTCAGATCATAGTTGTGATCAGGGTTCGAGGTTATAAAACTTGAGAATAATCTCAAGCTCAAAATAAAGCACACTGGTTGGCTGCTTCCGAGCATGTGCTCGGAAGCAGCCAATCAGTGTGCTTTATTTTGAGTTAGAGAATGTACTCAAGTTTTATAACCTCTGGGCCATGTCTTAATATGAACCACAACTTAAGAAAACTTTAAAACATAACATATAGGGTTGGCACTCATCCTCAATTTCCAAATTTTCTGACATTAAACTGACATTCCTTGACATTTTCCAATTTTTAATACATACTTAAGACCACTAGAGAAAGACACAAAGATCTTTTAAGAAGTCCATCTTGTATCCCTACATTTTTCACAATTTGAAAGTCCTTTTTTGTAAGAATTATGCGAGTACCCAGTAATCAGCTGAGAAACTATGGAGAAGCCATTGTTTAAAGATTTTGTATTTTCAGTTCCAGTGCCCAGTTGGATGGCTGATCCTAATAATTTTCACAAACTTTTAAGCATTTTATCCCCAAGATAATTCGAATGCAGTTAATTTTCAAATGTTTTTTAACCCTTAAAGTGCCAAAAAAGCAGAAACCAATTTACGCCCACTAATTTTTTTTTAAAATGTTTTGTCCAAGCTATATCGTCGTATTGAGAATACAAAAACTAGATGGCAAACGATGTAGATCCAGATAAGGCGGCTCATCATGAGCCGCCTCATCTGTATTTACGCTGTTTGCAAATTCAATTTTTGTTTATTTTGGCCCTTTAAGTATTGATAGTTTCAGAGAAGAGTGGATGACAGCAATCACAAGTCTTACCTCTGTTTCTGTCCCTTTTTTCTCGTACATTTCTCTCCCTTTCTTCCAGGTCTCTCCTAAAGTCCCTGCTTCTCAACTCATCTGATGTACCTTGTCCTTCTTGTCTATAATACACAGGGTATAATCGATTCTGCTAATTTTCCCTTCCCGAAGAGACTGTACATCATATTTAGCTTCTGCTGAGACTTCCGCGATCTCTTGCTTCCTGCCGAGACTTCTGAACATGATAAATGGCTTCCTCAGATACTGTCCGCGTGATTCTGCTTCCTGCCGAGGCTCTCGGCAGGAAGCAGAGCCACACGGACAGTCTCAACAGGAAGCCATTTTTCGAGGACAGTAGTCCCTGCAGGAAGCAAGAGTTCGCAGAAAGTCTCGACGGAAGCCAAATATGACAGACAGTCTCTGCGGGAAGCGAAAATTGGCGGACTGGTTTATACCCTGTGTAATATATCATTCACAAATTAATAATAAAGTTAGCATATTAATTAGAGATACAAAGAATGACTGATAATATGAGCTGATATTTTAAAGTGTTTGTTTGAGCCCTCTGTCAATATTCATGACTGACGCTAAGCTGAGGTGTTTAAAATTGATGTTAGGTCCCAACATAGATTAAACACCAAAGTCTTAGTGGTTATCCCTAAACACTTTAAACTGATTTTTAATCCATTCATTTGTATATTTTCTATGAAATTATTTTATTTCTCTATTCATCAATCTCACTCATAAATTATGTACAGAAAACAAGTTTACAAAATTTGCATTTTGCTATCAGTCAAGTGTCCAAGTGAAGAAACTGCATGCTTTTTAACCCTATTGCACTCAGAACGGCCAAAACTCTATGGAGTTTTGGCCGTTCTGAGTGCAATAGGGTTAAGGTAAAATAGTGGTTCTTTGCAATTTTCACAATAAAATTAATCATTAGCATGGGAACTGACACTGAGATGGAGAAACAGGAATAATTTATGGATAATTTTCCACATTTCTCCATAAAAACATATTGTGACCCTTCATATGACCTGTCTCTCCAAGACAGTTCTAATGAGGGGCCACAGCATATGTTTTTGTTGAGAAATAAGAAAAATTATCTCTGAGTTATCAATATTAAAGTAGTAACAAGAATATACCATTAACATTTATACTGGGCTAACGAGAGAAATGAGTAACATGGAAAAGTGACTGCCACAGTTATACTACAAGAAGATAAATACAAGCAGACTTGAACTATGTGATTGAGAGGTGAGAACATAAGCCATTCTGTTAACAGAAATGATCACTTTGTGACATACCAGGCCAATTTGGATAGTCCATTTATATTATTATACATATCAGTGTTCTCCCCAGAAATTTCAGAAGGCATGTCGCTTTTAGCACAAAAATTAGATTTTGACTTGTTGATCAATTTTTGAAATTCTTAATATAGCAATGTTTTGTCAAATTAAGCCTAAATTTACTTTATAAATACTTTATTGATGATCCTTAATGCATTTTAAACAACTTTGCTGGCTAAGAAATGAAAATAATAGCACTTTAATAAACTTTCATTGGAAATTAAGGCATGTTACAAAGGTAATTTGAAGAGGAAGGCATGTTGCAAGCGACATGCCTTAATGGTCTGGGGAGATCCCTGCATATGACTGAGCTCAGTTATTCAAAACTGACATACATGTAATTGCTTTACGATGCAATACTGTATATATTCTAACATACTGTATGCAAAAACACTGATATTTTTTTGGCATGAAAAATATGAGCTTTTGCACTGCACTATTATGTGTATGACAGGACTTAAAGAATCCTTAACTATCATCTCAGTTAAAAGCTAATGATGCTTTGAACAATCAGGCCTTAATTTCTATAGTACTGGATTGACACTGTACCTGTATTTTAGTTTGGTATGGCCTGGCAAATCTCTGCTTGAATACTGTTTTGATAGAGCACTCAAGTCCCCACCCTCTCCCTTGCCCTTTCCACCACGAGCTGGCTCAAATGTGGGTCTGGCTGCAGTTGTCATGATGAATTAGGACCTGTAAAATATAAACCAGGGCCATATGCTTAAAACTGATGACATCATTAGTAGAGGTGCAACGATTCACTTCGATGCATCGAAAAACCTGTTCACAAGGGCCGATTCGATTCCGATAACAACTCCACTAATTTCGATTCGATTCACAATCCCCCGCATGGGCCCTCAATTAAAACGGAAGTCCGTGTTTTAGACCCGCTCTTACTATTATAACGCTGTTTATAACGTAACATACGATTGGTCAGTAATAATAAGGTCATCCATTCAATACGGGTGTTTCGTTTCCTTATCGGTAGGGTTATCAAAATGGCGTCTAACGATGACTCGCAGAAACCTGTGCTCAAAGATGCACCCAAAGATAAATAGAAGTGTAAATGTAACAAAATAAAGTGATAAACATGATGAATTAAGGTAGCATAAAATCAATCATGAATCGAATCGAATTAATCGAATCGAGGTGTCTGAAATCGAAATCGAATTGAATCGGTCGTTGGGTGAATCGTTGCAGCTCTAATCATTAGCTAACGTTTCGTTAAAATTTCAAACTTTAATGGCACAAATACGCCATTATTTTTTGTTGAAAAAATGTGAGAAACTTTTGCACTGTACAAATCGGTGGTAGACAGGTCAGCAGTGGACATATTTAGGTGTACCGGTTGGCGATAGACAGGTAGGCAGCGGACATATTTAGGAGGACGGGTTGTCGATAGACAGGCGGGCAATAGATATATTTGGATACTGTACAAATGGTAATTTTCGCGGGTTCAAATTTTCGCGGTTAAGGGTCAAAAACATAAACATTAATTTTCTCGATTTTTAATTTTCGCGGTTACAGCATGCGTGAAAAGCAAACCTACTTCTTTTTCACTTGAACCAATTTGTTCATTAACCTGCGGCAGGGATGCTGCAGGTTAAAGAAAGAACTGGCTTAAGTAAAAAGTACCAGCAATTACAGAAGCAAACAGAAACAAAATATATGAACACTGTGTCTACAGAAGATACTTTGTAAGAAACAGGAAAATATTTCGCAATTTTAATATTCACCGTTTCTAAGTGACCGCAAAAAATGGAACACCGCGAACATTATCTTGTATATGGTATACATATCAGCGGTAGACAGCTCAGCGATGGACATGAAAGTTTATAAGCAGACAGATGGACAGGTCGACGGTGGACAGGTCGACGGTGGACAGGTCGACAGCAGAAATATTTAGGTGGACAGGTCAGCAGTAGACGAATGTAGGGGGAAAGGTCTGCGATAGACAGATAGGCGGTAGACATACTAGGATATACAGGTCAGTAGTGGTGTAATAATACATCAATATATTGATGCATCGTGATAGTGGCTGCCTTGATAGTGCTATTGTGATAGTGTTTTCAACTATCGATAACTATCGCAGATAGTGCTTTCAACTATCAATAGTTTTGATAGTTTTTGTTCATGTAGATTTTCACCTTGTGGACTGGATTTTGACACTTGTCTTCCAAACAAAATGTCATTTAGGAACCTGAAAGGTGTCTACTTTGCATCAAAAATTTTTTGTTAAGACGGTGGTAAAGCTTACACTCAAAGTTGACAATACTGGTATGTAATTTAGAGATGAGGGACTTACTTAAATCATCTGATTTCTTAAGAAATTGCAATATTCAAAGATGGTGATAGTATCGCTATGCATCGTGATGTAAGACCCTCGATAGTAATAGTATCGTGATAGGGGTTTCTCCGATAGTGACAGTATTGTGACAGTCAAAATTTGGGATGATAGTCAGCCCAAAGACCTGCAGTAGACAGGTATACAGCAGACATGAAAATTTATAGGCAGAGAGATGCAGAGGTCAGCAGTGGACAGATCGGCAGTAGACACATTTAGACAGGCAGGTCGGCGGTGGACAGATCGGCAGTAGATATATTTAATGTTCTGATACTCGAAGTCAGTGGTGACCTGTCTACTGCCAACCTCTTTGTCACACTGCCGACTTCTTTATCCTTTGATAGTGAATTCAGTGCCGACCAGTCAGGCTACTGCCGCCCTAAAAATTTTCTAAGAGAAGACACTGCAGACCTGTCTACTGCCGACCTCAAAATATTCTGCTGCCGACTTATCGACCGTTTGAAAGCGAATTCAGTGCCGACCTGTGTACTGCCAACCTCAAAACGTTCTTATCCAAGTCAGTGCCATCCTGTCATCTGCCGACCTCTTTGTCACACTGCAGACTGCACATCATTTGAAAGCGAATTCAGTGCCGACTTGTCTACTGCCAACCTCTTTGTCAAACTGCAGACTTCACATCATTTGAAAGCAAATTCAGTGCTGACCTGTCTACTGCCGACCTCTTTGTCACACTGCAGACTTCATCATTTGAAAGTGAATTCAGTGCCGACCTGTCTACTGCCAACCTCATTGTTTTTAGGACACACCTGCGATCATCAGTGGCGATGAAAGAAGAACAGGTAATAATTGACCAAATTACTCCTTTGCATACGCTAGAAAAAAAAATCGGGTGAAATTGAAAGACCTCATAACCAAAGATAAAAACCAAATCACTTGGTATCTTCCATGTAAAATAATAACAAAACGTAAACTTCACTTGATCCATAAAATCAAACAACCTTGTTTGATGCCAGGCCGTGTAGCACAATCAGTAGAGCACCTGACTCATAAGTCAGAGGTCCTGGGTTCGAAACCCGGTCTGGTCACAAACTTTCGTTTCTCCTTCCGCTGATTCAAGAAGGGCAGTTGTCAGTTACTGGCGAAAGTATGTGCACATAGTACTGTTTAATCGCTTAGGAGGTCTAATTAAAATCTTAAAAAGTTCCTTCAGAGCAAAGAATACATACAGAAGTAGGAAAATGGGCCAGACCAGGGATACAGACTAGCGGTCGCCCACTCGCCCACTGCGAGTAAAAAATCGGGTGGGCGCCTAAAATTGAAATGATAGTCGCCCAGTTTGCGATCGTAAGCTGTCGGCGAGTGTCTGGCATGTTTTCGGCTTAGAGTAAAATCCGCCACCTCTAAGGGTATTGCTAACTTCCGCGCCGATATCGGCTATGAATACTCGGTGTTCCGTCATACTTGTGTGTTGGATTTTACTCGCTATCGAGAAACAACATGGCCGCCTCCTCGTAAAGGAAGATAGATAGATACACGGATTTGTCAACTAAAAATCTTAACCGTTTATAGATTTTTCGCGCGTAATATGGCGATACATCGCTGGTGTTTCACACCCGGTTGCTAAAAGGAAACAAAACCATGAAGAAAGGAGGGTTTACTACAAAGCCTACGGAAACGGCGCAATTCTCGCCCAGATTCTGAATAAAAGATTCCCATGTTTTAAATGTGGGCCCCTAAATTTCTGGCTGGGCGACTAAGTTTCAGTTTTTAGGGGCCCAGCTTGCTCCTATGAAAAATGAGTTAGTCTGTATCCCTGCAGACTACGTAGTTTCAGCTAATAAAGCCTGCCCAGGAATAGTGTGGTTAGATTAACTGACCGTCCCGAATGACCATACAGTACCGTGCCAAAAGTGAGTCAACTTTTTTAAAATCCCATTGACTTACGTGTATTTGTCAGTGTGCAAGAAAATTAATTGCGCTGCGTCTGCTCAACAGATTGCAATAAAATATGTAGTTAGAAAGGTAGGTGAACAAAGCAATATACAAAAATTACTTGTCAGTCTAAAGTCTTTATTTTGTGAAAGACAACAGTTTAAACAACGCTGAAAATTTAGAAACACAAATTTCCCATTGACATCAATGATAATGTCACCGAAAAACAGACAAGAATCAGGACCAACCGCATTTAAAATACTGCAGTTCAAATGTGCGTCAATAAAAAAATATGTTTTTATTGTTATAAAAATTGAGCTTTCAAACGGTATAATTTTTAGTTCAATCCTGTAAGCAGGGTTAACACAGTCAAATTTCTTGCGCACTGAAAACTACATGTAAGTCTTTGGGATTTAGAAAAATGTGACTCATTTTTGGCACGGTGCTGTGTTTACTGTGGACGTAAAGTAACAAATCAATCAATCAAAAAACCTTGTTTGATAGTTGTTACAATTTAATCCGGTAGACGCTTTTCGTTTATCACCCGCCGGACTGCATCATGCAAGAAAGCGTCTGTTCGATCATGATTATAAATGAAAGAAAATTCGCTTTTTCAAGTGATTTTTATGCATTTACTGGATAAAATTAGAAGATTCAAAGATATAGGCAGGATAAAATCTGTTGAGTACTACCTGTTCCGCCCTTATGGGCTCAAGAATAAGTCAAAAGTATCTAAAAATCTGACAAAATTCAGCGGATCGTCGATTGACGAAAGTCGGCCATGACCGGAAGTGAATTTGTAATCTCTATTAAAAAGTTTTATTTCAATATTTTTTCCATTATATTGATCGAAGCAATATTAAAAGTTATAAATATAAACACAATTTAATATCTTTTGCCACTTTATAGATATCTGTCTCATCTGTTGCATAGTTTTGGTAAATAAATTTGACAGCTGAGGGTTGAGATTAACCACCACAATAGCCTGAAAAAACATTTGTTCTGTCAACAAAACTCTCAGTTTATTCAATGCTTCTTCACATTTCTGTGCAAAATGTCGCCTTCTCTGGCGAATGTTGGATTTATCATATTCCTTGGAATGTTTCTGCCAATAAATTCTAATCTTAATCTGTATATGGATGAAAAAGAAACCTTCAGATTACTTGGTGAGTTTGGGCTGCTGTCAAAGATTTTGGCTGAGGAGGCTGGTAAAAAAAATGTGTCAAGCAGTTAGATCTACTGTTTTTGTTGTTTAATATTGTAAGAGGCTTCATCATCTAGGCCTGTAAAGTGTTGTCAACTATTTTTATCCCTGGGAACTTATAAAACATTAATGTAGTACAAGTTAGCAATTAATTGTCCTCTGCTGACCTTTCACAGCACTGACTGAATTGTATTCTATACCATATACTTAATATGGGCATGGCCAGATGTTGTGAAGCAACGCTGGCTGTCCCCAAAGGGGCCAGCAGACAGCCTGCCTATAAAATATAATAATAAGCCTATGGCTGTTACCTTGCATGTTCCTTCCAGGAAGCATGATAACTGGATAAATCTGCGAGAAAACGAAGGTCTTTTTCATTTTTTAGCACAATAAAACAACATCAATGTTATCCTGTTATGCTTCTTTCATACTTCTTTGAACATGAAAGATCAAACAAATGTTGTTGAGACCAAATAAAAATTCAAAAACCGAAAAAAATATTAGAATAGAATTGTTCCACTCTATAAACTAACTGAGTGGGGTGTTTCGTGTTTCCAGTTTATGTGGTGTGGCACTGTATGGGGTTTAAGTTACCCAGGCACAGGTTCCTATGGTTCTGGACGAATGTTTCTGGCCTCTAGCAGACAACATAATCATCTCAATGCGAAAATGGTAATTTGAAACAAAAACATTTAGAATTCAACTTTATCTCAATAATTTAGAAGAAGAAAATACGATTTTTTTATATTGTTTCTATATTTTTTTTTTTTTTTTGGAAGAATCAGCCGGCACTGCAGGGTAAACAAAATCTTAAAGTGTTCTTTGTTTCAGCTGCAAAGTTTTAAAAAAAAAAACCATAGTTCTACATGAAAAAATTACAGCTTTTCTTCTTTGGACAGCACAGTAGTGCCATTCCTAAAGTTATTGCGAATCTAGTCCTGAGAGTGAAACTCATGATGTGACGTTCCGCTGTGGTATGCAAAAATTACACTGTGACCATCTGACAAAGATCTGTTGCAAACCATTGGATAGACAATACATAACAAAGCTACTGAAAGCTCATATAATTATGTATATAAAGTTATAAAATTTAAAAAAATTTGCTTGCTAAAAGATAAATTGGTAGAGTGTTTACAATTTAACTGAAATTGGAACTGAAATTTTGGTTGGCCACTTTCAGGAGTTTCATCTTAACTCTTTCATTTCTTTTACTTGAACAAAGATGATTTTAATATATGGCATGACATAATACATTGACAAAGCTTCTGCACTGGTCAAATGATTAGTTAGTAACTCCTGACTTTTTATCATGGCGTCACAAATTTGAATCCTGCTGAAGGTGTGATTCTGTTTGAGCCGTAGACAGCACTTCATTACACAGAAGATTTTCATCACCCTGATATGACTGACTGAAATACTGTTGAAAAGGATGTAAAACTGCTCAGTTATCCATCCATCCATGTGGTTGAATAATGATAAGCTTTGGCTAAATGTTTGCAGGAGCTTAAATTTCTAACTTCCATGTTGGGATGGAACTGCAAGTTTATCATACGTGTTCGAAATGAAATTGAAAAATCTGCATTTTATTTAGTTTTCTCGTATGTGTGACTGCAATGTTTGCGACAGACGGTAAATTCAGTTCAGGGCCTGACAAATCAAAATTTGAACTACTTGTCCGGTAGACAGCTTCTGCCCGAAAAAGCTGATATACATGGGTTTTCCCTATATAATTTATACATTTTTCTGGGCAAGTAAGAAAAAATATTACTTGCCCAGCAAAATTTTTTACTTGTCCCGGGCAGCCGGACAATGGATTTGTCAGGCCCTGTCAGTTTCATCTACAAAGTATCAGCAGGTACACTAAACTGATGAATGTGCTTAAATAGGCACTGAGATACAACAATAGTCAGACTCTCCAGCTTTGTAGAGAAAATCTGATGGCATCATATAACATTCAGCATTTTGAATCAACTCTAAGCAGTCACCAAGAGTTACAAAGCATTTAACTTTCGATTACATATGATGTATGTCACTAAAATTATACTAGAATGATATATTATTTTGCTGTATAAATATATCTTAAATATACATGTATGCTTTTGTGGAGAAGGTCAGATCTATATTATAGACACTGTGAAGCTTATTTTGTTAGAGTTCAAGTTTTGAGTCTATAAAATAGTTGCAATAAGGTGAAGAGATACACATTTAAAGAGTACAACTCTGCCATTTGGATCTAGTTGCTCTTTTCAAATCTGAAAGGAAACAGTTTGCTCCACTAGCAGACAATTCTTTCCTTTAAGAATAGGCCCCAATTTGGTGCTTTGTCATCTGGGGAAGATAACAGGAAGTCACTAAAGTTGTTACCTTTGTAAAAATGGTGAGTGTGCCCATGTATGTTAATTTTGTAAAAAGGAAAGGTACTTTTTGCGAATCAGGAAAGGATAAGGAGCAAAGAAGAGGGCTGGGCTCCACCCTTCATAGTTACGCTGTGCCCAACTTCAAGATATAGTGGACCTCTAGCCCCCATCTCCCCTATGGTCTCTAGGCTGTGGAAAACGTTTATCTGAATTACATTTGCACCTTTCTCTCTATCTTATTAAAAGTGTGCATGAAACTCAGTATTATCCATCCATCTACAATGTATCTATCCATCCATCCATCCATCTATCCCGCCATTCATTAGACTGACTGACTGACCTCATCTGACTGACTCATCTGCTGAGAAACTGGCATTCAGTGAAATATCTTGAATCTTTGGAAACCTCCAAAGGATTATGTATGATTTAAAATGGTAATTGTCCATGTATCATTGTATGGTGTCATCCACTAGCCCAAGTTCTTGCATGTCATCAAAAAGTTATAGTTTCTATGGACTTCTTAGTCAAGATTGGGAAAAAATATTGTTTATACATACCGTAATTGACCTTTTTAGCGCCCTGTGCGCTTAACATATTCAAAATGGATGCAAATACTTGTTGTAAATTTTCTTTCTTATAAGCGCACATTTCAACAATTTATTATATATTGAAGAAAACAAATTATAGGTTAAGCATGCATGTAGGAGAAAAGCTGTTATAAGGATCCTAGAAGGATAGAGGAGTTGAACAAACAAAAAAATGAAAGATTCTAAACATTTTTTAGCTCTTGTAAACTAGCAAACAAAGAGATAAACCAGTAAAAATATGTCATATGCCTAAAAAATTACTATGATGTGCCTTTATAGGGGCATGTGCGCTGATTAGGTCAAATAGGGTATACTAAATAGGCTTCTAAGAGTCTCATAAATTAATTCATAAATTAAATAAATTAATAGCTTCAATCTTAATCAGTGATCATTTCTATTAACCAGGTCCGGAGCCTATAAAAACATTTTCGTGCTCAACTCAGCTGAGCATGAAATTTTCTCTGCTGATCAATATGAAAATGCCAGCAAATGTTGGCATTTTCATAGATTTATCTTGACATTTTCATAAATTAATCAGCAGAGAAAATTTCATACTCGGTTTTCTCTGCTGATTAATATGAAAATGCCAGCAAATGTTGGCATTTTCATATTTATCAGCAGAGAAAATTTCATACTCAGCTAAACTGAGCAAGAAAACAGCTGTGCTTATCAATAATTTGCTATTTTATTTAATAGCAGGTAAAATTTCATGCTCAGCTGAGAGTTTTATAACCTCGGGGCATGTGCTCGCTCACAAAATTTTAGCTGAATCCAACCACCACTCCCTATAGGGCTTCAGTTATATATTTGATCGCATAAAAATCTACTATAGTTGTAATCAAATCTCTGCAGGTTAGCTGAATCAATTTTTGTCACAAGCAAATACAGCATTACTTCATCTTTACTTCAACTTATGCTTTTATAGCGATGTGAAGAAAACTCTTTCAAAATAATTTGCTCCCTGTAATGAAATCAAATATAAGAAATTGATTTTCAAGAATAGAAAGTTCATAAGTAATTGATTTTCGTTTATCCTTCCGAAGACGTGAATTGTAAATTACACGCAAAATACAAGATATAACTATGGTTTACGTTAACAGATCAAGAAATGATTATGTTGACTTAATGTGGTTTTATTCAAATGAAATCATTTATCAAGAAATAAATACAAATTGAAATTTTGATGTTATAATTATGTTTTCATATCTGCCTGCAATGCTCACGCTGTTTCAGTAAAAGATTTATTTATCATATTTATGATGTGATAATTATTCATTTGTGTCGCCAGACAAACTCTTTATTCATGCTCATGATTCGCGACAACATTTTTGTATCACCCTTATACCCATATATCAAAATACCTCATCGTTAGATTAGAAATTGATAAATTGAACTTTGAATTCAAATATTGATAAAGTTTCGAATTTATTATCTGTGCTCTTTTGGAGTTTTGACTTGACATTGGCGTACATTTTAATATTTGTAATTAATATCATATCAATTTATTTCAGTTTATTTACATCCTTTTGGGAAATTGAGGATCTTTTGCGTCAGTCAGGTCTGGTCTGGATATTAACCCATTCCATTCCATTCTGGGCAAACAGTTTGGATCCAGATCAGGCCAACAAACATGGGGCCTGATCTGAGATCCAAACTGTTTGCTGCCTATACATCATTTCTACAAGAGTTGGTTAGACCAATATTGTCAAAATATTTTTGATTTTTGATGCAGACAACAATTTCAGCAGACGACCAAAAAAATCCAGAATGGGTTAAGTTATGGCCACCAAGTATTAACCTGTCCTTGCCCAGTATTCAAAGTGGCTGGGGGAAAATAGAATCTCCTAATAAAAGCTAGGCAGGGCTGGCCCCAGTTGAGATAGAATTTTGAAAAAGTTAATTTCGTTTACTTTAGTATTTTTTAGTATTTTTTTTTCTCATCAAAACATATGTTGTGGCCTGTCATTAGACTCTCTTACCAGTAGAGATTGCTCTAATTAGTGACCAAAACAGACAATTTTATTGAAAATAATAATAAAAAAAATATGTATACAGTGCATTATTTAGAATTATGGTTTAATACTCCTCTGTTTTTAGAGCTGGCATTTGTGTTGGCCAAGGGGTTAATGTACTACACACATAATCCAGAGGCTGTAGGTTTGAGTCGGGTGCATGTATAGATTCTTCTGTAGCCTGTAGCTTATTTCATACTTATCTTCATGTCATTTGTTTCTCTGCCCAAAATACCAAAATGCCATTTAAAGGGTCATAATCAGATTGTCCAAATAGCCACCTTTATCATGTTTACATAGCTGTTAAGGTCTTCAAAATGTTTTGCAGTTACAACTGACAGTTCATTGCAGTGTGTCTCCAAAATTGTTCAGAGGTTCAAACAATGAGAGAATTTGAAAATAAAGCAAAGATAATTTTTGATAAATTCTCCATAAAAATGTATGTTGTGACCCCTCATTAAAATCTCACCAAGACTTTCTAATGAGGGGGTTACAACATACTTTTCTGTGGAGAAATAAAAATTATCTTAGAATTATTGTCAAATAGTCTCAAGTTAATAGGGCCACTGGATGTACCATAATTATTTGGCTATAAAACAATGTGTTTGCATCTCTAGAAATCCCAAATGCCCCAGTAGCTCTATGGGTAAAGCATCGGCCTGCTAATTTAGTGGTCCTGGGTTCAAGACCAACTGTAGGTGGAAATTATCTTTCCAACCGTAAACAGGGTATGGTTGCACACAGCCTTTCATTATATACATTATGTATATATCATTCTGATATTACTGAAATACTGTTTAAAGGATGTGAAATCTCAAGTCATCTGTCCATCCATTGAAATCAGAAATTTTGCTAGGAGATTGGTTTCCCCCTTCCCAAAAGGACCCAGAAATCTTAATGCATCTTATAACTTATGGATCTACAGTATTCCTCAAAATTATTGAGAATTGCATTTTGGCGCACATTTGCTAGCCATACATGTTCAAAAATATTCTAAATGCGTAAAATACAATAAAAGAACCTCTTTTTCAAGTTTGATATACAAAAACGACAATATGATGAATTTTCTTTCTTCAGTGGTAGGTAAGGATGGGCTAGGGTACACCACTGTAAAAATATGTCCCTTGATTTCGACTGTGTTTTGCTATACTACCTTTGTTACAAATAGACTATCTCTAGTGAAATAGTTTATTTTCTCCATTGTTTATCATCATCTACATCATAAATGGTGCCTTTAATATTTTGCATGGTTTAATGGTACTGATTCCATTTTCTTAGTCAGGGATTGGCTATTAAAATATAGGAAGGATATTGAAGGCACCAGAAACAGCAAAAAATCTGATCTGTTAGTGATCTGAACGGAATATTTTTGGCAAGGTATTGATAATCATGTAAAAACTCATATCCCTAAAAGCATGTTTACTAAGCCTTACAAAAAATATGGTTTTGTGTGGTTTCCGTCGAGATGTATAGAATAAGAATGAATCAGAGCAACATACCCTCAGTCAAAATTGCAATTTTCCCCAATTTCGGGCACTTTTTCGAAATGAAGTCACGTGTTTGAAAGCCAGCAGCATCTACAGCTGACAAGGTTACATAAAATTCTGTTGTCAGTTCGCTAACACCTTATCACTAGATGAGAAAACCATTCAAAAATCAACTGATTTGTCATTATTTTTTTCCACAAATATTGATTTTATTTGGTAGGGGTACATAATTTTCCAGTCGGACAAACAATCTCTGGGCAGCACAATTCAAGGGGAGATAACATTAGTGACCTAAACATATGAGGAATACTGGTATGCTAAAAAGTTCACAGAGGGATGTTGTTAGTTATGTAAACAAAGATATTAAGTATTTACATGATCTGTCAACTACCAGTGCTTAATTTTCACTGTGCAAAAAATTCTCAATAATTTTGAGGAATACTATATATTTATGGGATTGTTTTGGCAGGGAAAACCCTCCTTTAACTGAGGAAAGGAGCCCTGGTTGATCAGGATGTTAAGCAGTGGCCTGCTGATCTAGCGGTCTGACAGGTTCAAGCCGCACTAGAGGTGGAACTATTTTCAACTGTAAATTGGGCTCTATTGCACATGCCTTTCATTATCACTTCCCCATCACCCTGATATGACTGAAATACTGTTAAAAAGGATGTAAGATCGCAAGTCATCCATCCATCCGTCAAGTTATCTGGGCTTCTATATGTACTGTATTTATTCATTTATAAGATGGGAGTTTAGTCTTCCAAAATTACAACAAATATGTAAACCAGTCTCATTTATAAGATGGGAGTTTTATTCTTCAAATATGTAAACCAGTCTCATTTATAAGATGGTAGTTTATTCTTCCAAAATTACGACAAATATGTAAACCAGTCTCATTTATAAGATGGGAGTTTTTTCTTCCAAAATTATCACAGATACCGGTAATGTATTTTAAAACCAGTCTTGTGTGAGCTATAAAATGGTGTTTTCTCTTCCAAAACAATCCCAAAGATCTAGACCCATCTTGTAAGATGGATCTAGATCTTTGGGATTTTTTTTTGGAAGGGAAAACCCTGTCTTATAACTGAAGAAAGATGGTAAGTGAATTAGTTAAATATTTTAATTGGTGACAGGGCAGCTAACTACCTTTTTTGTAGGTCTTAGAAGACAGCTGATTAATTGCAGCCAGAGCTCCAGATAAGAAGGGGTAACAGGGATAATTCAAAGATAATTTTTCTTATTTCTCAACGAAAACATATGTTGTGACCCCTCATTAGAACCGTCTCGTCGAGACGGTTCTAATGATGGGTCACAAAATATGTTTTTGTGGAGAAATATGGATAATTATCCCTGAATTATCTCTGTTTCCTCTTCTTATCTGGAGCACTGGCAGCTGTAATTAGCATGGTTAATTTGATAAATATCCTCATAATTCAGCTTTATACCTCGTAAATCTTTATGACAGCACGAGTAACACTAGTTATATTCTGCAAATTAAATCATATCTGTGTGTGTGATGGATTCTGTATTTTCACTGAGCTTGCATACAGAAAACCTTCTGATGTTAATGTGTTTGTCCATCCTTCCATCCTTCATTCATTTTTCTGTACATGCAAAGATGGGTAAAATATGCACTTCCTGTATCTCAGCTTTCACATTTAGCCCTTCGTTAGTATGCCTGATGCTTGAGCAAAGAGTACAGAGCCACATCCTTGATCCAGCTTTCATAACGAACTCCTTTGATCAGGATTTATATCATTTGGCTTTCAGGGGTTAGTTTTTGGAAATTAACCGTATCATTAGTTAACAAGACTCTATTCTTTCAATTGCATGTCCGAAGGCAGCCATTTTTGCTTAAAAAGCTACTCACGTTTTGGGCAAAAATTTGAGCAGACTTGATTTTATGACTAGTAATAAAACCTTAAGCAGTTGGGCTCAGTGTTGGTGATAGGATGAATATCTGAATTCATAGATGATAAAGTTCTATAGTTATAGTCTATGGAGTATGGAATACACAGAATTACATGAAATACTTGGAATGGTCTTGATATTAATAAGTATTTTGAAAAAAATAATGGAATAGGAAAGAAAAAAAACCCTAACACCTGGAATAATGCAAAATGTCAGAAATCTGTGAATCACCTGACTGTGACTGGCACTGAATGTGGGAGTCGCACATAAGTAAAAATTTTGGGACAAAAATTTTGATAGTGTTCTTATATTGTCATAACTAAGTTATATCTTGTAAAATCTTTCATATAGAGCTCTTAGAACATTATGTTTTGTGAAGATAGACCACAAAAAACTCAAATTTTTGCCTCCGAATTTTTTGGCTTCTCTCAGGAGATCTGTGCAATTGAAGCTCTCTGGGACTGCTTTAACAATACAAGATGATAATGGGAATTAAATGGCTGTAGTCTTAACATGCTATAATTTGCAAAATAAATGAGAAGCAGTCTTATGAGGATCTACTCTGTTTGATTTTTTTTTATAGCAACCCAGCAGGCACTCAACGTTTAATCAACATAATAAGCAACATTGATTCAAGGTCATGATGTAAAATCAACAGTGATTCTGAGTGTTGGCTTACTGTGTGCACAGTGGGAAATCCTTAAAGTGTATAGGTTTCTATTCTATTCTATCGGATCTATCCCATAACCTTGCAAGGTCTTTAAAAAAGGTAACGGTTTCCCATAGCCTAATAGCCGTAGGGGCAGTGGGGGTTTAAGGCCCACTGTGTCTTGGGCACTGCAGATGAAAGGTGGAGCCCATCCCTCTCCCTTCGCTGCCTTATCCTTCCCTGATTTGAAGCAGGTACCCACTTTCTGCTGGGTTGACAGAGAGAGTTTTCCAGTCATTGGATGACAAAACCCGGGCACGATCTCACAACTTTCCGGGGACTTGCTGCGCTAAGCACCATAACTGAGTGTCTCTAACCACTGGACCATGGCACCTCTCAAGGTCTTTGGGGCCCACAAATAACTTTACGACCTTGTCTTGCTTTCAGCTTCCCTATTTGTACTGGCAAATTTAAAGAGTAACTACACTTCAGGAACTGACTGAATCAGATCCCAAACCCTATCGCCAACATCAAAGGGAAAGATTGACAAAGACATCCCAACAAACAATAAATTACAAGTGATAAGCCGAGTCAGCAGCTCTTTCCCAAATAGATGGCAACTCAGTTATCTTTATTGAACTAAATAATTTAGACCAACAGACGGGTTACAACGGACTAAGCAAATTATATGAAAAACATTTAACAATTATTTTTACCTATTTTCTATTTTTATGATAGAAGGATTAAACTGAGAACACAATAAATTAAACAGCACCGAACATAAAACAAATGCAACCGCAACAAAAGTACCGCCTTGGGACGGTCAGTAATAACTACTGGGGGGTTTAAACCGGTTTTACTGGGCCCAAACCTTCACCCTCACCCTCCGCTGCGGTGCACACAATTAGTTGGTAGTTCGGTTTGTAAGTCAATCTCTGTCCCACCTCTTCTTCTGCCTACCTTTTCTTCTTTTTCCTTTCACTGTGTCCTGTAGCTTATTGTCTTTGCTGAGACAGAAGACCCTGAGATGTTGCCAAACTAATTCTTAGTTTCCGTTTCTTGACCGTGGTTTGCTCCAGTTGTGGAGAGACAACTTTTGTGACTTTGTGTTTAACCCATTGCATTCTGGGTATTTTTTGTTGTCTGCTGAAATTGTCGTCTGCATAAAAAATCAAGAATATTTTGACAATATTGGTCTAACTAAGGGCGCGTTTACACGACCAAAGTTTCTATGTCACAGAAACTTTAACAAAGAAAGTATGACAAATATTTTGCGTTTACACGGAGCAAATTATTTGTTAAAGAAAATGTGCCATAGAATCTTTGTCACATAAACTTTGGCAATGAAATATTTGCTGCAGTGTTCACACGACCAAATATTATTCGTCAAAGTTACCTGCAGCGATGAAACAAAATCTTTGTCACATTTTCCACGCTTGTAGCAATGTTCTTCATTACATAATCTTTAGCAAAGTTCTCCGTTTACACGGACAAATTTAATTCATCGAAGTAACTTTACCATATATATTTGTCAAAGAAACATTGTCATATTTGGGCATTTACACGAGCAAATTTTTCTGTGACAAACCTACTTTGTCATAGAAACTTTGGTCGAGTAAACGCGCCCTAACTCTTGTAGAAATGGCGTCTAGGCAGCAAACGGTTTGGATCTCAGATCAGGCCCCACATTTGATCTGTATCCAAACTGTTTGCCAAGATATCCCTAAAGGGGTATCCCGAATGAAATGGGTTAATCTTCACTGTGAAATTAAATCTGTCAAAAAGGGGTCTGCTTATAAATGAAAGAACTTGCTCCTTGAGGATCTTTTTTTTTCTCTTAAAGTTGACCTTCGTTGAGAAAGGACTCCTGAACAAAAATTAAAATGGCAGAGTTGCTCTCCATGAAAGTGCACCTATTCACCTCAGGAAGGGAAAAATGATTCTGTTAAGTGTCTGACAAAGGAGAGTTTTGTAGATAATTCTGGGAATATAGTTTTGTGAATGTATAATTGTGGCCTATCAAGCCTTTAATACCAAAGTAGTTCCCAATTTTACCAGGAAGCTGAAATAGTACTGATATGTTTGATACTAAAACAAAACATTTCATCACATTTTCATAAATTATAAGTAATACATGTAATAGTGCAAGTGGCTCTAGAGCAGGTTCCAATAATACCACAGGGGTAATACAATCTGGCTACCTGTGCTTTCGACAGAGTCTGTACTATACAAAGTGGCTTTTGACTGAGAATATGATCGTAAGCATTACCAATAACAGTAAATGGTTCTATTGTTAATGGCTGTTGACCGAGCTGATACTGCTGTCAGTTGTTTCGTCCGAAAGCCACTTTTGCATGTATGGTAGTTGACTGACTCAGTCGAAAGCACAGGTAGCCAACTCGGTATTACCCCCGTGAATACTGGGCTCAATGCTCAAGATAAATTTGAGAAAAATAAGTTTCAGCTGAAACTTATTTTTCTCAAATTTATCATTAGGATTGAGCCCAGTATTATTGGAACCTGCTCTTTGATACAGGTAACAGCATGAGGAAAGATAACTGGCTGAGATCTTATACTTATCAGAATTATCATCCTTATCTGAAGAAATGATAAGATTGTCGGATTCTGATAGCCACTTTCCTTATCATATAATACCTGAATTTCTAAAGCATTTGATCCATTAAAATGTGTATGGCCTATGTCACCACCTTGTTTTAAACATGGTGTTGTACCCACGGTGGCCATGCATACACCACCATGTTTAAAACATGGTGTTGTACCCACAGTGGCCATGCATACCGTATTTAATGGGTTAAAATTGTTTTATAACTATTTATACAAGGGAGACAAATTCATCATAATAGTTAAATGTTGCTTCCCAGTTTGGGAGAAAGGGTAGATTTTCAGGTGAAGCAACTCTGCCATTTTTTTGCCTCCCTTGTCAATTGAGACTGCTCGATCTTAACCCTTAATGCGCAAAAAAGCAGACGACAAAATTTACGTCTGCTGAATTTCAACAATTTTTGGGGCTTTAAGGGTTAAAGGAAAGAATAAGTTACACTGCTGTCCTTTAAAAATAAACCCCATTTTGAGCGATGCCAATAGAAAGTCATGGAGTAAACTCATACACTTAAAGTGAATTCCCTTTGTGTATGTGTTTGTTTGTGTGTGTGGGTGCGGGAGTGGTGGTGGTGGGGGGGGGGGGGGGTTGCTGCAGGTGTGGAGTGGAGGAGGAGGGATTAACTTTAAGAGAAGAATTTGCACTCTAGTCTTGTGATTTTTATGCAGACACTAGTTTACCAGTAATTGGCCTTGGATGACCTTTACTTGAATGACCTTCTTTGACCTTTGCCCCTTGTTACCAGGTGATAGAATTTCAGCTCTTCCATAATTGTGTCAGAATTGATGAGAACAAATGGCAGTATGGTACAAATTTCAGGGTATCATTACATATTTTAGTAAAAGGCATCCTTTCCACAAAAGTACCCAGAAATTGGAGATAGGATTCTGTTCTGGTTGAGCGTATTTTCTAAAATATTTTCTCCGACAGATCAATTTTGAATGTCATGCCTCTGGGCAGTAAATGAATTGTTGGAAGAAAAAGATACTATTTTTAATAGCACGCAAGAAAACCTGTACCTGTGTCCCTGAAAGGCCCCCAAATATTTGGACAGAAGTACTTGAGCAACCAGTGCAGACCAAGATCAGACTGCTCCTTGAAGGAGCAGTCTGATCTTGGTCTGTACTGTTTGCTTTTCTGCCAGCATAACAGACTTCTTCGAATTTTTATGTAATTACATTTATTAGGAGTACCCATTACCCGTTTATTTAGGGTAATTTATGATACCTTTTCTGATGGATGTCTGTATACAGGTGTGCTCTGGTGTCCGGTACCTCTTTAGCAGCCATGTGACCACCTGCGATGTTGGTAATGTACCTCCATGTGGGGTGATGCATCATTTATGCCAGGGTATTTGTAAATGATGGAATTGTTTTGCATCTCATTAATATTGATTGGTTATCGTAGAAGACTTCTAGAGGGTGAAAAAATAACAAATGGCTGTCAGTGTATTAAATACCATTTCATTAAATTAAAATCTGTCTTGAACCAAAATCTTGTGATCTGAAATAGTAGGTAGCTGTTGACCTGCAGTTTTTACCATTTTCTTAAGTGCCTGCTTTACAATAGGTTGTCTACAAGAAATAAAATTTTGCTGTACAGTTACTTACACTCTGAGCCAGCCATTGTCATAAACTTATATTCCTGCATTTGTTACAGATGCCAGCCTAGAAGGAATCTGAAGGATGCAGGATTTTGAGGTTTACAGTCTTTCCAGCAGTATTTCAGTTATTTTGGGCCAGTGCGGGAAATCAGTGAGATGGTGATGCACTCTGAGTTATAATAATCTTTTAGGGGTTGTATAGTTCTGTTCTCCGCTTCTGCAGTCTTTCGGATTAGACATTTTTTTACCCAAGTCTCGTCGTCTTTTTATGGCCTATGTGTTGGTGAGACCTTAAACCTGAGTTTACTCACTTGCTGACCTTACTCTTAATAATCAAGAAGCTAGAGAGAGGGACATTAGTCAGGCCAAAACTGTCCTGGGGATTTATCTTGAGAACATTGAAAGTTATCTTTAAATTATCCCCGTTACCCCTTCTTATTAGCTCACCTGAGCACGAAGTGCTCAAGGTGAGCTATTGTGATCGATATTTGTCCGTCGTCCGTCCGTCTGTCCGTCCGTCCGTCCGTCTGTCCGTCCGTCCGTCAACAATTTCTTCAAACGACATCTCCTCCTAGACCAGTGGGCCAATTCTAAAATAATTTCACACAAATGTTTCTGATATAGCCCTGAACCAAAATTGCTAAAATGGTTCCGCTCTGCTAAACAAAATGGCCGCCAGAGCTAAAAATAGAAAAACCTTTAAACGACATCTCCTCTGAAGCCAATGGCTCGATTTCAAAATAATTTCACAGAAATGTTTGACTCATGACCCTGAACCAAAATTGCTAAAACTGTTCTACTCCGCTGAACAAAATGGCCGCCAGAGCTAAAAATAGAAATCTAAAAATAGAAAAACCTTTAAAAGACATCTCCTCTGAAGCCAATGGCTCGATTTCAAAATAATTTCACAGAAATGTTTGACTCATGACCCTGAACCAAAATTGCTAAAACGGTTCTACTCCGATGAACAAAATGGCCGCCAGAGCTAAAAATAGAAATCTAAAAATAGAAAAACCTTTAAAAGACATCTCCTCTGAAGCCAATGGCTCGATTTCAAAATAATTTCACAGAAATGTTTGACTCATGGCTCTGAACCAAAATTGCTAAAACGGTTCCACTCCGATGAACAAAATGGCCGCCAGAGCTAAAAATAGAAATGAATCTTAGTATGACACAGAGGGCACAGTTATGATCCAATCATCATGAAACTTTGTTAGAATGTTTATCTGAGTAAAATCTAGACCAAAATTGAAACTAGGTCATGTGAGGTCAAAAACTAGGTCACTAGGTCAAATCTTAGAAAAACTTGTGTACACTATGGCGGACACAGTTATGATCCAATCTTCATGAAACTTTGTCAGTATGTTTATCCTTATACAATCTAGGCCAAGCTTGAAACTGAGTCATGTGGGGTCAAAAACTAGGTCACTAGGTCAGATCTTAGAAAAACCTTGTGTACACTCTAGCGGGCACAGTTATGATCCAATCTTCATGAAACTTTGTCAGAATGCTTATCTTTATGAAATCTAGACCAGGTTTGAAACTGGGCCATGTCAGGTCAAAAACTAGGTCACTAGGTCAGATCTTAGAAAAACCATGTGAATGCTCTAGAGGGCACAGTTATGTTCCAATCTTCATGAACTTTGTCAAAATGTTTATCTCCAACAAATTTAGACCAAGGGTGCAACTGGGTCATGTTGGATCAAAAACTAGGTTACTAGGTCAAACCTTAGAAAAACATTGTTGATACTCTAGAGGGCACAGTTTTGGTTCAACCGTCATGAAACTTTGTCAGAATGATTATCTTAATTAAATCTAGGCCAACTTTGAAACTGGGTCTTGTCAGGTCAAAAACTAGGTCACTAGGTCAAATCATAGAATAACCTTGTGTACACAATTGTGGCTTTATTTTGCATTGAATCTTCATGAAACTTTGTCAGAATGTTTATCGTCATGAAATGTGGGCCAAGTTTGAAACTGAATAATGACTGATCAAAAAACTAGATCGCCAGGTCAGATCTTCGAAAAACATTGTGTACACTCTAGAGGGCACAGTTTTGATCCAATATTCATGAAACTTTGTCAGAATATAGAGTAGAAAGTGCAAAACTGCTCCAATTGAAACCATCATCAAATCGATGATCTTACATGTTATTTCATCATAACTCAGGTGAGCGATTTAGGTCCATCATGGACCTCTTGTTTGGAGCACTGGAGTTGTGGACTTTGCTACCATATGACAGTAGAAGGTACCTTAGTGTCTTACATTATTTCATACTTGAAAACTAATATTTCATTTTGGGCCTTATCTAAGATTGATTACCCGGGTGGGAGTTCATGTTCTCTCTGACAGTTCTTAAATAAATTGATATCCTTTCAAACATAATCACTTGAAATACTTTTGTTGTTGTTGTAAATTATCTGGTGACAGCCGAGTGACATTAGCTCACCATTTGGTGGTTGGAGCTCCAAATAAAGCGTAGTTTAAAACATGGAATGGAATAGAATTGACTGGACTGGACTGGACAGTCTCCACAGGGTATAAACCAGTCTGCCAATTTTCACTTCCTGCAGAGACTGTCCGTCATATTTGGCTTCCGTCGAGACTGTCCACGATCTCTTGCTTCCTGCAGGGACTACTGTCCTCGAAAAATGCTTCTTGCCGAGACTGTCTGCGTGACTCTACTTCGGCAGGAAGCAGAATCACGCGGACATTCTCTGCAGGAAGCCATTTATCCTGTACAGAAGTCTCAGCAGGAAGCAAGAGATCGCAGACACTCGGCGGAAGCCAGGACAGTCTGTGCAGGAAGTAAAAATTGGTAGACTTGTTTATACCCTGTGGTCTCCTCCACTTCATTTTATTGCTTATATGGACATTTTATGGCTTATATTGACATCGCTTGCTGCGTGACCTTGACCTGATTTTCATGCTACATAATCACAGTTATGTCTACCCACTGCATATAGCTCCACTGATAAGCACTTGAAATCAGCAGCACATCCAGTTAGTAGTGGCACTTAGTCTTCCAAAGATTTTTTGTTCATTTTTTTTTTTGGCCCGTCTAAGGCTTAAAATTAAAACATTTTCAGATTTACTTTTCAAAGGAAATAAAGATAAAAGAAAGATGATTTATCTCATTGGGATTATTATGTCATAAACTGCTTTAAGATTTAATATTTGTTCAATTTTTCAAATAGTTTATAGATTATACTGTCTGTCAGGTGTTTGTGAAGGGATGAATATTTTACATCAAAACTGCATGACACTGGTTACCATTCCATATGTACCTGAGCCGGGACATGACAAAACCAACAAAGTGGCATGTGGGCACAGCGAAAACTCAAATCAGCCTGGGCATGCCCAGTCTGATCAGAGTCTTCGCTGTGCGCATAGAGCTAGCTTAGACCTTTAGCTACGCTTTCAGCACACAGCAAAGTCTCTGATTAGACTAGCTCGGGGCTACCCAGGATGATTTGAGTCTTCACTGGGCGAACATGCCACTTTGTTGGTTTTATCGTGTCGCGGCTCAGGACCTGAAGTGTTTGGGTGCTTCAGTTATTAGTCTATTCTTCTTTGCACTGACTCTTCTTTTCATAGTTTGTACACAACAGTCTTTCATAAATTTTGTCATCTGCTTTTTTGGTGCTTTGTGGTTTAACTGTTTATTTTGAGACAAAAGACATGAAATTTTGTGATGAAACAAAATGTATACTAGCTATGCAGGTTGAGCTGAGTCTTTACCCTTATGCCATAGGCACATGTCTCATAATTCTTTTAATCAAGTTTTTCAAAAAAAAGACTCAAGAAAGACATTAATTATTATATAAGGCTATGAATGTCATTTTGAGGCTTTCGAATATGCTTTGACAAAAAATGGGATGCATCAATTTTGAATGTAAATATCTAATGGACTCAATAGTTTTTATTTGTGTATTTTACACCATAAACATAAATTATCAATAAAAGTGGCAAAAGTGAAAATAGTTGAACTTGAATATGCCAACAGTGTAGATCCATCTGGATCTACAGTGTTCACACTCAAGTCTTTGAAGTCTCAGATAATATAATTAGCTAGGACTAAACATTTTTTTCTAGTTTTCGGGGTTTCTGGTGATTATTGTTTTCACTTTCATTATTGTCTTTTGCACAGAAATTCATGTAAGCAAACAGTATTGACCCTAATCAGATGCCACATTCTGTGGCACCTCAGTTGGGTCTGCACTGTTTTTATATGTCCCCCAAATGGGTTTCCAGTCTAAAAAGGGTTATACTGATAATGGGCTAAATTATAGGCACGTTTCCACAGTCTGTCTCTCAATCTTACTCAGTCTTGTTGTGTTGGTAGCGATATTTTAGCCCTTAATGCGCCAAAAAGCAGACGACAAAATTTACGTCTGCAGAAATTTGAAAAAATGTTTTGTCAAAGCTATAACATATTGAGAATTCAAAGACTAGAGGGCAAACATTGTAGATCCAGATGAGGTGGCTCATAATGAGCCACCTCATTTGGATCTACGCTGTTTGCAAATTATGCTAATTTCGTCACTGCAGGTGCTTAAAGTGTTAATGGCACCTTTCTACAGTCTGTCTCTCAAACTGAGTCTTGTTGTGTTGGTAGCGATGTTTTAATCACTACGAAAAGTACTTGAATGACATATGGCATGGAACAGTAGGGATTGTGAAAACAAACGGCTTGTTTACATATTAGATTTTCACACAAAATTATTAAAAATTGGTTCAAATCTTAGTGCAAAGGTAAATATTTGCTGTGGATCTTCGATAAAGAATAAATATTGACAATGATTCTTTCGATAATGGATTCGAAATTTGAAAAATTGTTTTTTCTCGAGTGACAAAGTTAAAGTGTATTTTTGTAACCTGTTTCAGATATTTATTCAAACACTTCAAGTATCACACGTATACTGACAATGGTTTATGTGGTCTGTATATAGGAAAATATATAAATGTGAAATACGTTACTGTAAAAACTTTTGATTTGAACCCTTAAAATAAACACACACACACCACCACCACCACCAAAAAAAGCAGACATCAAAAGTTACATCTGCAAAATTAAAAAAAGTGATTTGTCCAAGCTGATCATATTTACGTCCTCATATAATTTTCTATTTTTTTCATTGCGACTGCATTTAAGAGAGGGCCACATGGAAGATAACTGTTTAACTAAATGTGTATTACCCTCTGTAAATGGTTGGTTGGTTGATTTGATGTTTAACGTCCACGGTAAACAACTAAGGTCATGTCGGGACGGTCACTTAACCTAACCACACTATTCCTGGGCAGGCTTAGACCTCCTAAGCGGTTAACCAGTACTAAGTGCACATACTTTCGCCAGTAACTGACAACTGCCCTTCTTGAATCAGCGGAAGGAGAAACGAAAGTATGTGGCCAGACCGGGATTCGAACCCAGGACCTCTGACTTACGAGTCAGGTGCCCTACCGATTGCGCTACCCGGCCCGGCCCCTCTGTAAATAAAGTCTTTTATTATTATACAGTTGTCTCCATTCTAATGCAATTTTAACTTTCAAAGTGAACTACTTCCCACCCAAAGCTGAGCGCTTTCACCAGTGTAAAACCAGATGTCAGCCTGAATAAGCAGCAAAGTTACGTAAGTAATTACATCAGGTTTCTGACGGTAAATCACATCACAAGTTTTTGACGCTTTGCGTTTTATACATACCGGTATACATGTATGTGCATTACTTTAACAGGATTCAACCTAAAGCTGGATATTACTAACCCTTAAAGCGCCAAAAATTAAAATGGTTGAATTGGCAAACAGTGTAGATCCAGATGAGGTGGCTCATAATGAGCTACCTCATCTGAATCTAAACTGTTTGCCCTCTAGTGTTCAAATTCTCAATAAGATATCACTTGGACGAAATATTTTTTGAAATTCTGCAGACGTAAATTTTGTTGTTTGCTTTTTGGTTAAGGGCTAAAACCAAACAGTAGTTTTTCTTTGGCCTTAGAGGTCCTAACAAAATTGATTTAAGGTCTAGCAAATATAGTTTTAATCATAATATTGCAAGTTTTCTATTATAACTGGATTTGTTTGCATGAAAATTATATTGAAAACAGAAACAGTTTGATAGCAGGATTAGGATGATATTTCTGCAGCGCTGATCCAATTGCTCTGTCTAGAAATCTATTAGAACTGCACCAAACCAGAGCTCCATATATAGGGATCAGTTTTGGGGAAAATTAAGGGATATATTTTCTTAAAATGAAAGGAAAGCAGATCTGCCTCCCTTCTAAATGGTTCAACTCTTCAATAAAAGAATTTGCTTCCTTAGATCCTGCGAACTGTGCTGATCCAGGAAGTCCCTTATCACAAAATTGGCACAAAAACATGGGGTGTACCTGTACACTTTAACCCTTCTTGTGGCCCCTTCAGAACCATCTCACTGAGGTAGTTCAGTTTTGGCAAGGGTTTGATGTTTTTATTGCAAAACAAGAGAATTATTTTCGGAATTTTCCGTAAAGTTTTTCTAATATGGAGCTCTGGTTACAGTGTTAACTATGGATTTGTACAAGTATTGTCTTTTCAAAACATCTCATTCTATTTCTTGCTCTAATAAAAAAAAACTCGTGTTTTCTGTGGAAAAGAAGAAACGGTCGAAACTTCACCAAAATTGGCTTTCAACCACCACAATTTCTCATTCATTGGGTTGTGATTCTTAAATCACTGGCTTGTTGGTTATATGAGCGAAATTTTGTTAAAAGGCTTTAAGAGCTGAGAAGTCCTCAAACACATAGTGAAGACAATAGCTTGATTGTGGGCCATATGAGCCACGACACGAGAAACCAATAGAGTGGTTGTGCACCCAATGCAGACTCAGATCAGCCTGGGCATTTGCCCAGTCTGATCTGAGTCTTCTCTGTCCGCATGGAGGTAGCTAAATAGACCCTTGGCTACCCTTGAGGTGCAAAGGGAAGACTCTGATCAGACTAGATGAATGCCCAAGCTGATCTGAGTCTGCGCTGGGCGCACCACCACTTTGTTGGTTTTCTCGTGTCGCAGCTCATATCATTTCATGCAATTTACTTATTGCTTCTGTGGTTGCAGTGGCTCTCTATCTTGTTTTGTTTTCTGATATGTCACATAAGGTATTTCACTTTGACAGATTTCCTTTATTTTCAAACAGTTGTATGTATTGAATAGGTAATAAATTTTAAACCAGGGGCCAGATTTTCAGTTGAAATACAACCCAGTATTTACCCAGCACTCAAGTTAATGGAGGATAGATTGATAAGTTTTGAAAGATTTCAAGTACTTGGCTTATGTACTTTCAGTCTAAGAAATAAATGGGCTATATTTTATTTAAGTCGCGGAAGAGACATTACTTTCACTACAAACAGAGAAGAACCAGCCATAGCCTGGCTTTTATGGAATCTGGTTAGGGCTTTATGTGTTTGAAAAGTACATTTACAAAAATATGCACAGTCCAAATATTGTAAAGTCAAAGGTAAAAGCCTGGAAACTAATAGATTTGGTCTCCGTTTTTATTTTCTTCAGACTCAGATCATCCTATAGATGTACCTCAGTATGGTTTCGATATGATAGAATTTAAACCCCAGACTTTCACCCGACAGTTGTGTCCCAGAGGTGGTTGCAAAATTACAGTGATTGGTTAATGTTTACATATGTCCCTGAAAAAAGGTTTCCGGTCTAAAAAGAGTTAACCCTTTTTAGACAGGAAACCCATTTTGGGGACAACAGTGCAGACCCTGGTCAGATGCCGCAGAATGCTTTGTCTAATCAGGGTCTACACAAATTGCTGGAATTTCTGTGTATGAAAACATCCACCAGATACCCCAAAAATTCAAAATGGACTCATCTAAATTATAAAAATTGACATGTAAACCACTCAAAAAAGGGGTGAGCTTAATTCCCAATAATAATCCTTTAATGCGCCAAAAAGCAGACGACAAAATTTACGTCTGCAGAATTTCAAAAAATGTTTCATCGAAGCAATATCATATTTAAATTCGAACACTAGAAGGCAAACAGTGTAGATTCAGATGAGGTGGCTCATTATGAGCCACCTCATCTGGATCTACACTGTTTGCAAATTTTAGCTATTTTAATTTTTGGCCCTTTAAGGGTGAAGGGTAATTGTGACTAATAAACAAGTACCTGTAGTAAACTACTAAAAGAGTAATGTGACATCTTAATTAGAGCAAGGTGAAGAGTTAATTTATTAATCACAGAAGTTAAATGTCACAATATAAATGTTGACATCTTTATTAGTTCAGGAAAGAGCATTTAATGAAAAATTTGACTTAACTGCCCATAGTTTTGAAAACTGTTCAACATCATACCATTAGAATTCTAAGTAATGGGACATAGATCTGAGAAAACTGTGCTTAGACCCAGATTGGTCCTAGGAGCATGCATCCTAGGACATTTTCAGGAATTGTTGTATGTGCCACAATTTTTAGAAGATTTTTCATAATTATACAAAACTGTATACAGATTATATATTGACTGTGACTTCTTGATGATCTATCTACAACAATTTGATTGATTGATTGATTGATTTGAGTTGAACGACCCTTTTGAGACAGTATTTCAGTCTATATTGGGCCGTCTCCCAGAGAAAGGGAGAAAGAAGAGAAATGATAGACGAGAGAAAAAATATCCAAACAAGCCCCACCCGCACCTACTACAAGCATAATAGGCCCTTGCCCTTCAAAGTTCCAAGTCAGTAGGATGCCCCGGCACTGGAAGTTATACACAGCACCATTGCTGCACCGACCGCCACACAACAATTTGAAGAGTTCAGCTGTTAGTCTGTATTCACTGATCAAGCCATCCAGACTTAACTATTATAGCATTCAGCTGGTCTCAGCAGTGCTACTGTCTACAACAAAACTTTGCCGTTTTCTATTTGTCACAAAAAGGCCAAATACAAAAGCGCCCTCTTTATCAAAGAATCAATAGGGGTTGGAAGCCACAATGAAATGACAGTGAGCGATAAATCACTAGATAATTGATGGGCAGCTGAAAAAAGGCCGCAGGAGCAATTATTTTAGCCATATTCAATTCCACAAGAAAAAGAGATGGTATCGTGTTTTACCTAAAAATGTTTGGACAGCTATACCCAAGCAAACAGTGTAGGCCCTGATCAGACTGCTCCTAGGAGAACAGTCTGATCAGGGTCTGCACTGTTTGGATTATACCCGCAAATTTTGACATTCCCCGTTATGCTGATGATATTTGGGATAATTTCAGTAATTGGTTCTGTCTGACCATATATTTATGGTAATTTTGGTATTTTGGCCATTTAATGGCAATTCCTATGCATAGAACATGAAGATGATTTTTAGTTTGTGAATTTATATATACAGTCTGAAGCTTCCCCAAATGGATCAAACTGCAGCAAGTTAAAATATTTTGATGTGGCAGAAGAGAGCGGAGAAGTTTATTTAGAAAATCAAAAACCTTTGGGTTAGGAAAGGAGGAAGATTAGGGGCGGAGAAGCTTAGAATTCTTTGGGGCAGCTTTAACCCAGATATGAGTATGAGCTAGATATTTGTAATATATGGGAATGGGCAGAATACACAGTTCCGAGAATAGCCGCTAAGCTCCGCCTACTTAGTTACTGTTACTACGTCTCACAAGCTTTACACAAAGATGGCGGAAAAACAAATGACAAATGCAAGTGTCTGCTAAATGTTGGCGATCTATGCCGAAGAATCAGTCTCCTCATGACCTACACATGGAAGTTGGCGCATCATGCATTTCCGGTGTGTTCTGTTCTTGCAAAGCAGGGTAAGTTTATTGAAAGTGGTGTTAGTTTGTTTTCTTTAAAAAGGTATACATCCCTCCATTAACTGTAAGGTAAAATCACGGACTTATGTACAATATTGACCACGTGCGATTTGTTTGTGAGACTATGTCATGTGCTAAGTTGTCATTGCATTGGCCAGGTATACGCTATCACATGATTTTGAGTGACATTCTGGGCGTGTTTCGGAACTGTGTATTGGTGGAGTGGTGGGGGGCTGCTCTGTAAGTTTTAACTTAGATCAGAACTCCAGATGATTGGAAATATTTTCAAGGGGAATGTGAATAAGGGTGTGATGGGGGACTTCTCTGAAAGTTTTTACCAAAGTCAGAGTTCCAGGTTATATGAAATATGTATAGGGATATAGTGGGGTGGTTGAGAGGGTTAGGGGGGAGGGGTGCTTTCAACCTCTGACAAATTTAACACCCCTGGCAGTCTCTCCAGATATTTGGAAGGGATATGAGGAGGGTTGTTTGAAGTTTGCTGCCCCAGTCAGACCTCAAGATATTTAGAAACATTTAAGGATTTGGGGGCATCTCTGAAAATTTCAATCCAAATTAGAGCTCCTGATAGTTAAAATGGGGAGGAGGTGGGGGTCTATATTTTTCATTAGCTGTACATTAGACTGTATTGTGATTATCTCATTCAAATACCTTAACTTTGACAGTTCTAGTGAAATTCTGTAACTTTTTATTTTAAATGAAAAAAAGTAAATAAAAAAAGAATAGCAAAGAAAGGCTTGTTTAATAAGACAAAGTTAGTTTCTCTGAGACCAGTAGTTTCAAAAGTATATAGTCTTGTTAGGACATATGGGATCGGGTGTCGACCTTAGGTGGTAACACTTGGATGATTGGTAAGAAAGAAACTTGATCAGTCGTGAGCAGTCACCTTGTTTGTCTTTATTGTTTGTCAAATTGCACCTTAATTCGCGCTGAAAGCGAAGGACAAATTCAAATATTTGCTCGTATTTCAAAGATAATTGGTCGTCAAATTATGTTCATTCACATCCTATCATCATGTAACTTAATCTGCCGAAAACTTAATTCTTAATCAGTCGGAAAAAAATTTGTTTGGAAGTTCATACATAAAGTTTAGAAATACTACACTCGCTTTTAGGTAGAAAATCTTAATGTCCAGCTGTATTTTACCAAATAATGTCTGGCTGCCCAATTTGTAATTTGTAAATAAAAGAAAAATTTAAAGGGCTAAAAAGCAGATGACAAAATTTACATCTGCAAAATTTCAAAATCTGTTTTGTTCAAGCTATTATCATATTCAGAATTCAAAGACAAGAGGGCAAACACTGTAGACTCAGATGAGGTGGCTCATATATCTGGATCTACGCTGTTTGCAAATTCAAACATTTTGTTTTTGGTGGTTTAAGGATTAAATTAAACAGGAAATTAGTAGGAAGATTAACATGATTAATTTAACAAGGTTATGCAGTTCAGAAATAATTATATTTCCATATTTGTCACTGTCTGAAGGAGTACACAGAAAAATGAGATTATAAAAAGCATGTTTCACCATTATCTTATGCTATGCTATAAAGAAATTGCCCTCCTAAAGTTTTTTGAAGTGTTATAAAATTTCGTAAATAGCACTTAAGACTTTATAAGGCACTGGTAAACCGTCATGTTTTTCCACCATTTTTACAAAGAGGAAAAACTTTTGTGACTTCCTGCTTGCTTCCCCGGAGGATAAACCATTTAAACCTTAAAGCGCCAAAAATAAAAAATTGTTGAATTTGCAAACAGTGTAGATCCAGATGAGGTGGCTCATCATGATGAGCCACCTCATCTGGATCTACACTGTTTGCCATATAGTCTTTGAATTCTCAATATGATACAGCTTTGACAAAACATTTTTTTTAAATTTCTGCAGATGTAAATTTTGTCGTCTGCTTTTTGGTGCATTAAGGGTTAAAAAGATTCTTCAAAGGGGCCTCACTTTAAAGGAAAGAATTTGCTCTTGGAGGAGCAAATTCTTTCCTTTAGAGTTGACCCTAACTTAGGATGGTGGCAAAAACAGGAAAATGGCAGAGTTTCTGCCCCTGAAAAAGTACCCATACACCTTAAGCGAGGTATTTGCAGACCCCCGGCACACAGATGGACAGATCACACTCAGGCACAAGGAGGATGGACAAGTTAATAATTGATGCTCACCTGCTATGCTGCTCATGGTAGAATGAAAATATGTTTGCACCAGTCATTTGTAACCATGCCCACCCCCACCCCCAGACGGGATAGCTTTATCATCCCCGCAGACTGCTGGGCAGATGCCAGGGTTTAGTCGTAACTCTTTTAAGCAAAAATAGCAGTGGAAGATAAACATTACAGACCGCAGAGTCAAACAGCAATGGTTTTTCAAACTGTTTGTCCCCGCAGTGCGGGGCTTAAGGGTACTGTAATAGCGGGGATTTGCTGGATGAAAAGTTAAAGTCCCTGCTACTTCCCTGCATCTGAGCCTCAGAAGTGGCTGTAGTGTAGTGAATAACACTCCAGACTACCAATCCAGGGGTCCCAAGATCGATCCCCCTCTTCTCCCAACTTTCGGGTGAGACTATAAATCGAGGTCCATCTCTATGACCTCGTTGTTTGTGGGATGTTAAACCCGAGTTCACTCACTCACTCACTCCCTGCATCATAGTCCTGCCGATTCTTGCAAAATATCGAGGAATACTGCATTTTATGGTACAAGCATGAAACTTGGCACAAATGTTGTTCAAAGTGATTCATTGCATTTCAGATAGGGCGGCATTCGCAAAATTATCTACTTCCGGTTCGAAACCAATATGGCCGCCGTGACTGAATTTTCCGTAAATTTACATTAACATACACGCATGTTTGCGTATCTAGTTTCGTTTGATGCAAATTTATTCTATGTATGTCTTCTAAAATCTATATGTGATATTTTGTTAGTAAAATTGTAAAACTTTTTCATGACTTCCGGTCAATTATGGCATTTCCGGTTCAATTTCGTCACATACAAGCTCAATACATGTACGCTTTCTATTATGTCCTCTTTCCATCGAAGTGTCCCAAATATTGGCTTTGGTAAAAATACATCGCATCGAAGTCTGTCCTCCTGCTCTTCGATAGTCTCTACACTACAGCTGCTGTTGATAACATAGACCACAACCCTAGCGCCACAACTGCAAAGGATTCATTTCATGGAACAGGCATTTCACTATTTCAGTTCCGAAACAGTCAGGCTACTGGAGAAAGCAATGTTGTGTCTGTCTTTCATGACACTGCAAACCAATCATTGACAGTTAAACCATTGCCTGAATCATTTTCCAGTGTGCCCCCTGCTGTCCTCATTGTTAACGAATCAGCTTTACCAGATGCTCCCTGCAATGCATTGCAGGATAACAATAACGAAGAGGAACTGATGAAAGAATTCTGTTGGCTCAGACATGTTCGAGGAAAGGTAGATAACATTTTTTATTGGAAGTGAATATCTCTTGGTCAGCCTTTCATGCTTAGAGGGAGTCAGAGAAAGACACGTCACCAGCATTGACAGCAGTGCTTCCACTTTTTGAGGAACAACCGAAATCTGTAGCCATGATTCGCCATTCCATGAACACGATAAAGGCATCAGTAGAAATGCTGAATCATGGTCAGTCAGACACCAGTAATTGCTTTTGATCAACCCCTTTATGCGATGGCCAAACAAATTCAAATGAACTGGCCAGATATGTATGGCCAACACAAATTCGTAATAATGTTAGGCGGATTTCATTTTGAAATCGCATCATTCAAAGTACTTGGTGTATGGTCAGAAGCCTCCGGCTGGACCTATGCACTTTCTAAGGCGATGTAGCTTTGTCTAGTACTGTCGACTCTTTTCTGAAAGTAACTCATGTCTCCAAAACTCGCCGTGCACATCAGATCACTGCATGCGCCTTGTACATCCTTCTCCAAGCTGCATACAATGAAAACACACTTGAGTGTCTGGACGACGATTTTCTAGACTTTGAAAGTTGGTGTGACAAAATGTCAATCGAAAAGCCCCATTTTCATTTCTGGTACATTACACTCATGCTTGAGTTGAACATACTCACTTTTGATAGATCAATACGAGAGGGCAACTTTACCCTATACTGGCTTCACTGGCAAAACTTATCCCTTTGTTTTTCGCTCTGAATCATACCAATTATGCTAGATGGCTTCCGGTTCATTTAAGAGATATGAAACTGTTACCTCTTCTCAGTTCTAGTACAGAAGCTAAGCTTCTTGAAGGTCAATTTGTGGTTCACAAGACAGTTAACAAATTTTCAGCTCTATCAATAGATCATGCTTATGAGCAAAATAATGCTCTGGTCAAATCAGATGGGGTGCAGTTGGCCTTACAGAAAATCCAGGAGCTTTGCGACGCTGGATGGTGGCTGTCCCAGAAATGTCTCATTTATATCAAGATTTCGAGGCTCTGTATTTACTTAAATCAGATATCAGAGATAGTCATCATGAGCAAACAAGAAGTGCGCAGCGGAGTTTTCACCAAATTTGCAAGTCTCTTACAGAAACTCTCACTGACCTGGGCAACCCATTTACAGAACAAAGTGAAGATTTGATCTCACTTGATACAAAGGTTATTGCAAATGCTGCTGTTGTCCAAACTGTGAGAAAAATTGAACAAACTGGTCAAGATATGTATGCAACATTTATGGAAGAGAGATTCATCAAACAAGAAAAGAAGTATTCGATCCAATAAATAAAAACTCGATCTCTTTATTTCGGACCCCAATAACAAAAACGGCGCAACAAGAAGTCACAACTTGATCTTCTCAAGAATAATTGCTCTCTATTCTCTAGGCTCTACATATCTAGTCAGACTCGAGGTGGAAATGTTCAAGAGTTCTTCATGCATGCAAAATAATGTTTTCCATCTTCTTTAAGTCAGAATGACTCTTTCCGTCTAGGAAATCAGTCTGAACTCCTTACTAAATACTTGGAGCCTCTGTCAGTGGCAACAGAAGAGGCTCCATCAGTTGATGCAGTGATAATTGACGGTGCACCTTTGGTTGATATTTTAAGGCCTGACACAAGTAAAACGTTTAATGAATATGCATCTATAGTTTTTCTCTCCTACATCTGTAGGCAGCTGGGGCTCGTTAAGTGCATTGATGCTGTCTAAGATGTCTATATTGCAGACAGTTTGAAGGGTTCTGCAAGAGAGAAAAGAGGAAAGGGCATTCGGCGACGGGTTGAAGGTCGTAATTCTATCTCACGAAATTGGCAGATGTTCTTACGTAATGATGAAAACAAACAGAATTGTTTGAATTCTTAGCATTGCTCATAGTGACGACATTCAGAAATGAAGTTCCGTATAACAAAGGAGGTCAGAAAGCAAATATCTCCCCTTGCTCGCACAAAGAAGCTGACACTGGAATTATTCTCCACCTTGCTGACGCCGTCAGCTCTGGTTGCAGTCGAATATTGATTCGAACGGTGGACACGGACGTGGTTGTTCTTGCTGTCACATACTTTTGCACAATGCTAGTATCTGAAATCTGGATCGCATTTGGAACTGGCAAGTATTTCAGATATACAGCGGTTCAAGGCATTGCAAAGGCACTTGGTCCTGAAAGAGCGTTAGTACTGCCTCTCTTTCATGCATTTACTGGATGCGACACCGTTTCCGCTTTTCGTGGAAAATATAAGAAGTCGGCATGGGATACATGGATGACTTATGAAAAGTTGGTTTAAGCAATATTTTATTTACTACACACTACATGGTTACAAAAAGTACAATATACAATATGGTGCAGGATCTGACGGTAAGCGAAACGCTTTTATGAAAGTCATCTCCTGTTATGAAAGTCATCTCCTGGTATTATGAAAAAGTTGACAGATGCCTTTGGGATGACAATTAAGTCTGTGCCTCAGTTTGATGTATTCATGCCGATCTTGCAGAGATTTGTAGGTGTAATGTACGACAGAACAAGCAGTGCTGAGAGGGCGACGAAGCAAGGTTGCAGCTGTTTGCATAAAAAGGACAGGCAAATAGAAGCTATTCCACCTACGGAAGCTGTTTTGTTACAGCATACGAAGAGGGCTATATATCAAGGTCATTGGTATGGGGACACGCTCTGGGGCCAAACCCTATGCTACCAAGCCCAGCTGACTTTGGTTGGCTCAGAAACATTGATCAGATGTGGGAACCTCTTTGGACAAAACTTCCTGAAGCATCTGCGTCGTGCCAAGAGCTCGTACACTGCAAATGTAAGGTGGATTGTCGTGGTGCCTGTAAGTACATCAGAAGTGCCTTGCCATGTACAGCGCTTTGTGCATGCAGCGGGCAATGCTCTTTATTGAATGTGTTCTCATGCAGCAGTGGTTTGATGATTGATTTAGACTACATGCTTATGAAGCAAAGGTCGATCTAACTACAGTGTTTTACATATCAGATCCGCCATCTTTGACTAAACCGGAAGAAGATTTTTTCAAGATGCCGCGCGTTCTAAAAAGATTGAGATAGACTCCTCAGCAATCATGGCATTCAAACATTGTTTTTCTTTGATTAAGACTACAGACTTTTGAAATACTTCGGGTATTCGATCTAACTGGAGTATTGTAATATCAGATCTGTCATCTTGATTTAACCGAAAGTAGTTTCTTTTCAAGAAGCCGCCCTATCAAAAAAGATTGAGATAGTCCCCCCTCAGCAATCATGGCATTTAAACATTGTTATTGGATTGAATTAGACTACATACTTACGAGATAATTAGGATAGATCGATCTTACTAGGGTATTTTAATATCAGATCCGCCATCTTGGATTAAACCGGAAGTAGATTTTTCAAGATGTTGCCCTATCTAAAATGATTGAGATAGTCCCCCTTAGCAATCATGGCTTCAAATATGGTTGTTTTGATTGATTTAGACTACAGACTTTTGAAATACATTAGTGTTGATCGATCTTCAGATCCGCCATCTTGGATTAAACCGGAAGTAGATTTTTCAAGATGCCGCCTTATCTTTAATGATTAAGATCGTCCCCTTCAGCAATTATGGCATTCAAATATTGTTGTTTGGTTGATTTAGACTACAGACTGTGAAATACATTAGGGTAGGTCGTTCTAACTGGAGTATTTTAATATCAGATCCGCCATCTTGGATTTAACCGGAAGCAAATTTTTTTCAAGATGCCACCTTATCTAAAATTACTTTGATAGTCCCCCTCAGTAATCATGACATTCCAACATTGGTGTTTGGCTGATTTAGACAATAGACTTTTGAAACACATTAGTGTAGGTCGATCTATCTAGAGTATTTTAATATCAGATCCGCCATCTTGGATTAAACCGGAAGTAGGATTTTTCTAAGATGCCGCCCTATCTAAAATGACTTAGATAGTCCCCCTCAGCAATCATGCCAAATTTCATGCTTGTACCACAAAATGCAGTTTTCTATGAGAATCGGCCGGGCTATCAGCAGGAACATTAAATTTATGATTTTGAATCTATTTTTCAAAAATATACCCTGATTTATGCAGGTTTATTGTCTGTTACATATTTATTGTTTTGGAGGCTGCTGTTTATTTTGTGAAACACATGCTCACCGTTCTGATAACAGACAATTTTTCGTTCTTTAAAATTTTCAATTTAAATGCAATAAAATGATTGTACGTGTTTTCTGGTAGTTCAGACAGATTGTTTTCCATGGAGATAAAATTAAGCGCAGTGTGACTGAGAACCAAAGCACTAGATTATGGTAAATGTTCTGAAATTTTGTTTGCCTTATTCCCAAAAAACATGAAAACATATGTTGTGACCACTCATTACAGTGCTCAAGAAAGGATGGGGTAAACAGGATAAATTAGGGATAATTTTCCATTATTTCTTCCTTAAAGATATGTTGTGACCCCTCACCGAGACGGTTCTAATGAGGGGTCACAACACGTTTTCAATGTGAAATAAGCAAAATTATCCTTGAATAATCCTCATTTACACATCTTTATCTAGAGCTCTGTCATTAGAACCATCTCAGAGAGAATTGGTTCTAATGAGGGGTAACAACTTATGTTCTTTATTATGAGGTACCTGTAGTTAGAAAAATTCTCCCAGAATTATGATCAGATTATCTCTTGCTGTAGAAAGGATAATTGAGCTGCAACATGACAAAATCAGCAAAGTGACATGTGTGCCCAGTGAAGACTAGGATCATTCTGGGCATCCACCTAGTCTGATCAAAGTCTTCGCTGTCCAAATTGAGCTAGGTTAGACCCTTAGCTAACCTTTGAGCACTCAGCAAAGTGTTTTTTATCAGACTTGGCCGTTGCCCAGGGTGATCTGAGTCTTCACTGGGTGCACTTTCCACTTTGTTGGTTTTCTCGTGTGATACCTCAAATGGACTTTTTGAAGACAGAAGTCTCTCATCAGTCTCTCATCAGAAATGGTTGGTTATAGATCATACATCTTGGTAATTTCATTATATATGTTATGAATTGAAATTTTAAAGAAATAACAATTTTAGTCAGAAACATGGCTGAAGTTGAACTATGCAGCTGGTGAGTGAGTGAACTCGGGTTTAACGTCCCACCAACAACGAGGTCATATGGAGACGGGACCTCGGTTTAAAGTCTCATCCGAAAGACCGGAGAAGCGGGGGATCGATCTTGCGACCCCTGGATTGGTAGTCTGGAGTGTTATCCACTACGCTACAGCCGCTTCAATATGCAGCTGGTTAAATGGATATGTTTTTGGAAATTTTACAAAGGGGGACAACTTTTAGGGTTCAGGATTGACTTTTTGCCTGTTAGAAGAGTTCCCATTAGATGGGGTCTGTTCTTAAAGGAAGCAAATTTGTTGAAAAGGAATCTACTCCTAAGCCTGCAAATTCTTAAAGAGTTGACCCCTATTTATAAGGAAGGCCAAAATGAAAATGGCAGAGTTGCTTCCCCTAAAAGTGTATCCTAGGATGTGGTACCAATTATGAGGGGTCAACTTTCTGAGCTCATGATCCAGAGGTCACGTACAGTTTAAAGGTCAAATATGAAGGTGTTTTTTTATTACAGAAATGAAAGCAGTTTTCTCTAAGCAACTGAGCATCAAAAAGCGCATCAAATTATCATTAATAGTTTTCGAGATATAAAGAGTTGAATTTGTAAATTTTATGACATCTGACAATCATTTTGAGCTGCCTCATTAATATTCATGAGGCCTTCGATGACATCATCGATGAACACTGAAATTTTAAATTTAATTGTCAAATATTTTCTTGTTGAACATTCTAAAATGGTAAAAAAATTGTATTGTATTATTGGTTACACTAATAACAACTGCCCAAGTTCAAAATATTGCTTATATTTGCAATTTTAGCAGTTAAATTTTCAAATTTAAATATTTAATCAAAATTGGTAAAATTTCAATTTACATGCTTATCAGTATATATAATTTAACAAAGTAGTTTTAGATCTGTTCCATTAGGTCTCTGACAATGACTTTTGTGTACTGAAGTAAAAGAAAATGTTTTAAAATCTTTTTTAAATTTTCTTTAAAATTTAAGTTAAATTTTGAATAAAATTTAAATTTGCGGATGAACATTCCCAATAAATTACCCAGCTAATAAACAAAAATTAAAATAATCAAAACTTTAAGATAACAATCATTTACTCTTTAGATAAAAGGTTGTTAATTAGTTTAAAAATTCATTTAAAAAATTAAAATCATCAGTGACATCACAGAATAGTGCATTGTGGATGGAAATACTTTAAAAAAGTAAGGGAGATAAGTCATGTAGGAAAAAACAGCCGTGGGATTTTTAAACTGGCATAACATTTGAACGGATAAGAATTTTTCTATGCCTTTTGTAGCATTATAATCCTCTCTCTCTCCACTATCAATTTGTTTCAAAATTAAGCATTTATGCAATTTCTTCGTAATTGACCTTTAAGATTTCCACCAGGGTTGTGACTCTGCTCTAGCCTCAGGATAATTCTTACCGCATCATCTCACCCATTCCCCCTTTGGCAAATGATATGACTGAATTACTGTTGATAGGAACGTTAAACCCAAAATCAAAAAAATGTATCCATACACAGTAATTGCCCCTCAGATAACCAGGAACTACTCAAACAGTTTCAAGAGGGGCTTTATCATGTTTTCCAGAAATTTATGATAGACTATTAAACAAAGCTTTTAAAATATTATAGAGAACCTCTTTTAACTGTCAGAAAGGGAAAAAAATAATATAGTGTTGTGTTAAAATTCTAAACATTGGGACAGATTGGTCTATGCAAACAGTGCAGACCCAGATCAGACTGCTCCTCAGGGAGCAGTCTGATCAGGGTCTTCACTGTTTGCCAGTTCATCTGCATGGTTTAGGCGCATTACTGTATTTAAAAACCAAACTGCTCAACTATTGAGACAAATATGGTTATTAATTGAGGTGTCCTGATTTTTAGAATTTCTATGGTAGTGTATGTTAAGTAAAACAGTGTAAAGTTATAAGATCATGCGGTGGGTTTTTATTTTCAAGTTTCAAAACATGCATGAATCTCTTGAAATCACGGGGTGATCTATATATACCACTTATCGTTATTATCATTCTAAATTTTGGTTGATCTACGATATTTTGCAAAGATTCACATTCGTGTTTATCTATTAAAATGTTTTTAATGTTGTTTTGAAACTTTGTACACTTGATAATTTGTAAATATTGAATTTAGTTTTGGCACATTTTATCGGCAAGATGCATTATATATCTGATATAGTGCAATGTCTGTCTCGAATATTTCATATTCAGACTTCCCAAAGATATCAATTTGAACATTGTATTATACTCTATATATTTATGATTTTACAGCCCGTTCCAAAGTATTTAAGGTAAATTGATACTCTTTCAGGGGAAGCAACTCTACTGTTGTCTTTTTTACCTACCTTATCAATGGAGATCAACAGTTGCTATTAAAGGAAAGAATTTGCTCCTTTACGAGCAGATTCTTTCATTTAAAAGGTTGAGACCCTATTTTGGAAGGGCAGTGTATGATCCAGGAAAGGAAACAGGAGCTCCTCTTTGTAAAAATGGCATAAAAAGCCTGGAAGTGCACCTAGAATAGTTCCTGCTAACCTTAACTTGTTCAAGTTGAAAGTCGCAGATTTTGCAAAGACTGAAGACCCAGACTGGACTGTTCCTAAAGGCAAGCCACTCTATTGTATGACAGCTCTTGTTTGAACATTGCATTTTATGACTTGACTAGCTAACCCTGAAGTGCAAAAAAAAAGCAAACTACAAGGTTGACATCTCCAAAATTTCAAGAAATGTTTCATCCATGCTGTACCACATTGAGAATTCAAAGACTATATGGCAAACAGTGTAGATCCAGATGAGGTGGCTCATTATGAGCCACCTCATCTAGATCTACGCTGTTTGCAAATTCAACTATTTTCATTTATGGCAAGCTGTTAGTATGATTGCAGTTCATGGCTTGATTCTAAAATTGCGTTTCTCTGTTTCAGGCATCCCAGAAGCCCAGTTGTACTATGTACGAAATGGAATTCGGAATAAATATGCCTTGACCTTCAACATGCCAATTGGACCCAATATTGACGCCATATTCTTCACATGGCAAAACCTACGACCACCCCCACCAGACGTAAGCTGTATTTTTCTTATTCCATGAATGTGCATGAAATGTAGTCCTTCGTATTTAAAGCTCCAGTAGAATATTTTTGAAATACATGTAAATTTCATTCTTGCAATATTCATTCAGTGCTGCATTTAACACTATTTCAGTCATGTCCAGCTGTTGCCTCTGAATTTGTGTGACTAATACCCTGTTTAGAGTTTTAATCCGAATCGAATCCGAATTCACTTCGAATTAACTGTTTACACTAGCAAATCTAATTCGAATTAAAAACTAATTCGGAGTAAACTAATCCTACAGAGCACCTTGGATTGAATCCGAATTAACTTCTACTTCGGATTAAAAGTCGTGTCTAAACAACAAACCGGAGTGAATCCGCATTAAAATTTAGTTTTGGACTGACTTCCGGCATGTTTAGGTCATGTTTACATTTGAGCATGCTGCATTTCCCCCGGCATTTTCTGAGACATTGTAAGATCTCTGTACAAATCTAAATGTAGCAAAGGACAGTGACAGGCGACTGATCTGGACACACCAAGAGACCCTTGCGCTGATTCGGGTGTGGTCAGATACTGATGGATTACCTTAATGCGAGTAACTTGCACCGAATCAAAAACGGTATAGTCTAAACAGACAAGTGGGTTCGCTCCGGATTACCTTATTGCGGAGCAATCTGTTCCGAATCGAAACAGGTATCGTCTAAACAGAGTATGAGACATTAAATGACACAGTCAGATTATTCCTAGAGCTCTGACAACTCTAAGGCAAATGCATCTGTTTTATAGGCCCTATGAGTAGGGGCCTGGTGCTTGACAGTTATTGCATTTTGTATTTCCTGGGGGGGAATAAAACTATGTATTTACCAGGCATGATAGTAAGATCAGTTAGTCTGTGCATATGGAAGGAGAAGGAAGAAAAGGACGTAAAATTTATACATGGTTGAGGACAGATAAGAATAAAGTTGGCGCAATGGGTAGGGCACCTGACTCATAAGTCATAAGGTCCTGGGTTCGATACCTGGTCTGGCCACATACTTTTGTTTCTCCTTCCACTGATTCAAGAAGGGCGGTTGTCAGTTACTGGTGAAAGTATGTGCACTTACTACTGGTTAACCGCTTAGCAGGTCTAAGCCTGCCCAGGAATAGTGTGGTTAGGTTAACTGACCGTCCCGACATGACCTTAGCTGTTTACCGTGGACGTTAAGCAACAAATCAAATCAAATAAAAAAATCAAAATAAAGTTGGCAGAGGGGGTGGGAAGCTGGAACATTATCATATCAATATTGAAAAATGAACAAAGTCCTCCTTCGTTTTTAGCTGGCCTGAACAAAGTTCAGGAAGAACTATTGTACTACCCCCGGCATAGGCGTTGGCATTGGTGGCGGCGTTAGCAAAATGTTAAAGTTTTACGTTAAAGTTTTTTAGGTGATGGGCAAGGTGCTGTCAGGTGAGCTATCCTGTCCTACTGACAGGTCTTGTTGCAACATCAATATCATTAAATTTACTTGTATAAATATGGAGTATATAGATAAGCTCTGACACAACAAAACCAACTAAGTGGCAAGTGCTCCCAGTGAAGACTCAGATCAGCCTGGGCATCAAATTAGTCTTAGCTTTCATCATGGAGGTAACTTAGACCCTTAGCTACCCATTAAGTGCGCAGCAAAGACTTGTAGGAGCAAATTCTTTCCTTTAAGAACTGACCCTGTTTTGGAATGACTGCATCTTGGGAGACTTAGAAAGTCATAAAAGTTGTTCCTCTTTGTAAGATGGCAGAAATAAAAACACTGATGTGGTGACCTTAACAACTTTAAAATGTTTTACTTTTCTTTCAGATGTTTTACAAAATGAGATTTAAAGTCTCCAATCCAACAGCTATGGATATGCCAAGACCTAGTATACCTAATGATGGCACAGTTCCTAACACTTTATCAAGTAAGTGGCTATTATTAACCTACAAGGGAGGTTACTCTGACCAGGAAGTAAATTGCCTTCCTTCTCACAGAGGGCTGTTCATAAGGTAAATGGGCATACTTTCAGGAGATGGAAATGACATTTTCATTTTTACCTTACTTCTCAATAGGGGTCAACTAAAGAAAAGAATTTGCTTCCTTACAAATTATTTTTAAGCATTTACCCTATTTTGGGAGAACTTGAATTGTCATCCAGGGAAGCTAGAGGGAAGTCGTAGAAGTTACATTGATGTTGAGTCTGCTGGCTAATCCAGACAATGAGCCCCAGGAAAGTTCTGTTACAAAAAAGCACTGATTAAAACAACAATGGTCTAAATGAGGACTACATTTAGTATGTTCTGAGCAGAGCTCCAGATAAAGGGCGTTTTTGCGTTTTTGACGCATGAAAAAAGGGTAAAAACGCTTTCCATTCCTGTTTGATGCGTCGGGAAAATGTCTTTAAAATACTGGTTGACGCATCATTTGTGAAACGGAAGCGTCAACAAATGTCTCGTATTTTGTGTATGGCCTTATGGGTATGTCTGCAAAAGTGTGAACGAATAACTGCCAAACTTGTTCACATGAAATTCCCAGCTTTGCAGGCGATTGATGCGACAGTTCGGTGCAGAAAGTGCTGTGTGACGTAATTCAATATCCTGCAGACGGGTAACTACATAATTCATATCTGAAAAAAAGATAGTACATAACCAGACTACAAATTGGGTGACCCAGTCCATGTTTCGGCGTCATTGACGGGTTACAGAGCAAATAGACAGACTGCTACATTTTACACGTAATAGATTGATACACAGTCTCCAATATTTATTTCCGGCAATTTCATCATGGCTGCTCGCTCACGAGCCAAAATCAGTTCAGAAGTCGTCGTCGTTTTTTTTAATTTTTTCCAGCAATCTGATCGGCCAGAGATATATTCAGCGGAGCTGTTAAAACCCATTATTCTTGGCCTGCTGAGTTTGTGCGTTGACATTGTTCAGAAACATATTAAAAACCATAGACATGTTGCATCTGGAACTCTGTTTTAAAAAGTTGACTTTATTGTAATATCTAATGGCAGTCAGACCACAAAAAACTCCCTGAAAAAAAACATTGGGGGTGAAAAGACTTCCAGATATTGCAGAAAAACTCCCTTGTCACAAAGTGAGGATTCAGCAACTCCCTGCTGAAAAAAGTTATCTGGAGCTCTGTTCTGAGGGGTTAATTTAAGCATTAGAAATCAATGTATTTCTTCGGGACCATCCTGTAATTGTGATCTTATGATTGAGCGCTGGCACACATCATTAAAGTTAGTTCATAACTGAGTACAAAAACTGAGAATAGGTTCTGGTTGTACAAGACTAAGGCTGTTGTTAGTTAACAAGACTACAATTTCTTCTATTTTTTTTTTGTTTTTGGCTCATGTGACATCCATGCTACTCACATCTTTGTTGATTGACAGGTGAAATCAACCCAGCTGAGACGATTTTAGCTGCATGGCCCAGTTGTTGCTAGGCCACCTTTTCCCATAAGCCCTGTTGCTAAGGAAAGGGCATGGCATTTAAGCAGTGGAGTCATGCATAGGAGGATGGTTCCTATACCACACCATAAGTCAGGGTTAAACCAGGCAATATACCTTTGTGCTGCTGAAAGTTTACAAATAGTAGCTTTGGGAGCAGCCCTTCATGGAAAACAGGGCTTTTAAGGTGGACCCTCACTGAAACAAAAACAGAAAAAAGATCTACAGGAATCTGGAACTGAAAGATCACAAAGAAACAAATATACTTCTTGAAAAAGCAGATCTTTTGAAGCAGCCAATGGCCCAATGCCAAAAAAGGGGTCCTTTTGGAGTGGCCCAAGCTGAAAAAAGCCAATTTAGAAGGGAGGCAAAATTGAAAATGGCAGAGTTGCTTCCCTTGAAAGTGTTCACGACTATTCATGGTATGATGTGTCAGTACAGTACAGAACGAAACTGATTACCAGACATGAAATACAGCTTCTTCTTTAATCCAGGGATTGTTATGCATTTAACATTCTATCTGCCACAAATCAAATCACAACATCTTCTTGACATCATGATAATTGAGGTGCATTGGGAAAAACAATAGTTGGCATACCATAGTTATCCTAAATATTACAGTGGTGGTAGTGAATTGGGTAACACAATGGACTGCATATCCAGGGGTCACAAGATCAATCCCCTGCTCCTCCAATCTTTTGGACTTTAACTCTTTAAGCACCAAAAAGCAGACGACAAAATTTACGTCTGCAAAAATTAACAAATGCCTTGTCCAAGACATTGCATATTGAGAACTCAAAGACTAGAGGGCAAACAGTGTAGATCCATATGAGGTGGCTCATTATGAGCCACCTCATCAGGATCTACGCTGTTTGCAAATTATGCTATTTTCATCACTGGTGCTTAAAGTGTTAAACGAAGATCCCGTCTCCGTAGGACCCAGTTGTTGGAAGGATAAACCTGAGTTAATTCACTCATTATCCTATATTTTAAGACAGAATGCCTGTACAAAAAGTGTAGACCCAGATCAGGCTGCTCCTAAGGAGCAGTCTGATCTGGGTGTACACTGTTTGCTAACAGTGTTGAAAACATACAGTAGGACCTCTCATAAAAAAAAACCAGCCCACTGAAATACACATTATTACAAACAGTAAAGGACCAGATCAGACTGCTCCCAAAGGGGAACAAAGGTACTCAAAAGGGGGAAAACTTTTTTGTTGGCTTCTTTGGATTAAAAAACCCTTCAAAAATGTGGTCTCTGCTTAAAGGAAAGCCCTTTGCTCCTTAGAGTCGAACTCTAAACAGATGGCAGGCCAGAATAGAAACGTGGCATTCAGTGGCACACTTGGTACTTCGTAGTGCACCCGGGTCCAAAATTGGAATTCCACCAGGACCCTTGGGTTGTGTCCCTGAGCTGAGTAAGCCATATATTCACAAATAAGCTTGTATATATATATATATTAATTGTCTTATTAAGTTGCAATAAAAGCTCATCAAAGATTATATTTGCAGTTAATAAGAAAGAGTGACAATAAATAAGGATTATTACCATTATCGATAATTAATGGCAGAGTTGCTTCCCCTGAAAGTCCTCTAGTCTAGTCTAGTCTAGTCTAGTGTAGGAAGTGACCATGGCCTGGTGATGATGATGTTCCGAGTTTGTCGCAATAGGCAAGAAAGCCAGCCCAGTCAATAAAAGTCCTCATTCACTTTATATTTCACGGAAAATCATATTGTGTAATTTTCATCCAAAATAATTTAACTAGTCAGGAGCTGTCTGAAAGGCTTATGTGTATTAACTCTTTCACTACCAAAAAGCAGACGACAAAATTTACGTCTGCAAAAATTACAAAAATGCCTTGTCCAAGACTTTTTATATTGAGAATTCAAAGACTAGAGGGCAAACAGTGTAGATCTAGATGAGGCGGCTCATTATGAGCCGCCTCATCAGGATCTACGCTGTTTGCAAATTTTGCTAATTGCGTCACTGGGGCTTAAAGAGTTAAGCATCTCTGATTTATATCTTTTATATATTCATTGGACTATAATGCTGTCATGACTTTTTTGCTGAAATTTATGAATTTTCAATATGTTGCAGGTTTTAAGATAACTTTTCCATGCACGGGAGCTATAACAACAGAGGTTGATGTAAATATTCGAATGAACATCAGTATTTTCTCGGCATCAAACGTCACTGTCCTCGACTTCCGAAGGAAGAAGTTTTGTACAAAAGGTGAGTGGATGTGTGTCTTAAAATGTGCAGGGCCGTTATATGAGCATACAGGGAAAGACACCAAGAGTGAAATTCCTCTAAACATGGTTTTCTCTGGTACACAAATGTGTTTTGCTCCCTGTTTGTGTCATATGTCCCCAAAAATTATTTCTAAAGGGGACATGGATGGTCCCTAAAATGTAAGATTTCTGTCCCATTTCTTATTTAAAATGTCTCTCAAAATCACACAAACATTACCCAGAAACCTAACAGCTGGGAGTATTATGTGCCCTAACCCTTAAAGCGCCAAAAATTAAAATTGTTGAATTGGCAAACAGTGTAGATTCAGATTCCTCATCTGAATCTACACTGTTTGCCCTCTCATGTTCGAATTCTGAATATGATATCGCTTGGACGAAACATTTTTGGAAATTTTGTCGTCTGCTTTTTGGCGCATTAAGGGCTAAAATAAAATTGTGAGGATAAACCCTGACAAAATGGTGGGTCTTGGGGTTTTTCATGGGCAACTGGTGTTTCACCCTATTATCAGAGCTTGATAAAAAGGCTTCATGATATCATGATTCCTAGTTGGCAAAAATACACTTGCACAAATGTTTCCCATTTTACCGAAAACTTAACATTTGTAGCTTTTCAAAAGAGTGACATTTCAGCCCTTTCAGTTTATTTATTTAATTTGCATATTTGTGAATCTTTGGATGAGCAGCAAGCAAAACAATTAACTTTGGTATTGAAACAATTTTTCCTGCATTTTGTTGAGTCTATAGTAGCATCACTTAAGGTGTATGGGTACACTGCCATGTTTTTAACTCACGGTGAGCTTTTGGGATACCCTGATGTCCGTCGTACGTCCGGACGGACGTCCGTCAACTTTTGCTTGTGTACACTCTAGCGGGCACAATTTTGATCCAATCTTTATGAAACTTTGTCAGAATGTTAGTCTTTATAAAATCTAGGCCAAGTTCGAAATTGGGTCATGTTGGGTCAAAAACTAGGTCACTAGGTCAAATCTTAGAAAAACCTTGTGTACGCTCTAGAGGGCACAGTTTTCATCCAAAGTTCATGAAACTTTGTCAGAATGTTTATCCTTAATATATTTAGGACAAGTTCGAAACTGGGTCATGTCGGGTCAAAAATTAGGTCACTAGGTCAAATCATAGAAAAACCTTGTGTACGCTCTAGAGGACACAGTTTTGATCCAATATTTATGAAACATTGTCAGAATGATTATCTCCATAAACTCTAGGCCAAGTTCGAAACTGGGTCATGTCGGGTCAAAAACTAGGTCACTAGGTCAAATCTTAGAAAAACCTTGTGTACTTTCTAGAAGGCACAGTTATGATCCAAAGTTCATGAAACTTTGTCAGAATGTTTATCCTTATACTATCTAGGACAAATTTGAAACTGGGTTATGTCGGGTCAAAAACTAGGTCACTAGGTCAAATCATAGAAAAACCTTGTGTACGCTCTAGAGGACACAGTTTTGATCCAATCTTTATGAAACATTGTCAGAATGTTTATCTCTATAAACTCTAGGCCAATTTTGAAACTGGGTCATGTCGGGTCAAAAATTAGGTCACTAGGTCAAATCTTAGAAAAACCTTGTGTTTGCTCTAGAAGGCACAGTTTTCAACCAAAGTTCATAAAACTTTGTCAGAATCTTTATTCTTATTATATGTAGGACAAGTTTGAAACTGGGTCATGTCGGGTCACAAACTAGGTCACTAGGTCAAATCATAGAAGAACCTTGTGTACGCTCTAGAGGACACAGGTTTCATCCAATCTTTATGAAACTTTGTCAGAATGTTTATCTCCATAAACTCTAGGCCAAGTTTGAAAGTAGGTCATGTCGAGTCAAAAACTAGGTCACTAGGTCAAATCTTAGAAAAATCTTGTGTACGCTCTAGAGGACACAGTTTTGATCCAATCTTCATGAAACTGTCAAAATGTTTATTGCCCATAAATCTAAACCCCCTATGAAACTGAGTCACATCGGATCAAAAACTAGGTCACAAGGTCAAATCGTAGAAAAACTTTTGTGCACACCCTAGAGGGCACAGTTTTGATCCAATGGTCATGAAACTCTGTCAGAATGTTTATCTTTAGGAAATCTAGGTCAAGTTTGAAACTAGGTCATGTTGGGTCAAAAACTAGGTCACCAGGTCAAATATAAGGAAAACCTTGTATACCCTCCAGAGGGCCCAGTTTTGATCCAATCTCAATGAAACTTTGTCAGAATGTTTATTCTTACAATATCCAGGCCAACTTTGAAACTGGGTCATGTCGGGTCAAAAACTAAGTCAAATATTAGGAAAACCTTGTGTACGCTCTAGAGGTCACAGTTTTAATCCAAACCTAATGAAATTTTGTCAGAATGTTTATCCTCACACTATCTAGGCCAAGTTTGAAACTGGGTCATGTCGGGTCAAAAAACTAGGTCAGATCTTAGAAAAACCTTGTGTACGCTCTAGAAGACACAGTTTTGATCCAATCTTTTTGAAACTTTGTCAGAATGTTTATCGTCACAATATTTAGGCCAAGTTTGAAAGTAGATCATGTCGGGTCAAAAACTACGTCACTAGGTCAGATATAAGAACGACCTTGTGTACACTCTAGAGGGCACAGTTTTGATCCAATCTTCATGAACCTTTGTCAGAATGTTTATCCTCACGATATCCAGGCCAAGTTTGAAACTGGGTCATGTCAGGTCAAAAACTAGGTCACTAGGTCAGATTTTAGAAAAACTTTGTGCACACCTAGAGGGCACAGTTTTGATCCAATCTTCATGAAACTTTGTCTGAATGTCTATCTCTATAAAATCTAGGTCAAGTTTGAAACTGGGTCATGTCGGGTCAAAAGCTAGGTCACTAGGTCAAATCTAAATTAAGTTATGCTTCAAGAATCAGAACTAACATTGCAATGATGCCAGCCACAAACTCCTTGGAATACATTAGTTTCACCACAGTGAGATAATGATGCTACCATTCTATCATCTGTCTTTGCTTAGTTCAGTCTAGTTCAAATCCATCAAAGGAACTCAACATGAACGGGAACTTTTCGCAGAAGGATCTCAACATGAACGGGAACTTTTCGCAGAAGCGACTCTGCCATTTTCAGCTCACCTGAGCCTTACAGTATTGGTGTTAGCTGCCTCTGTCATCCATACATAAACATTTTCAAACATCTCTGAAACCACTGGGCTGACTAAACTCAAATTTCATATGGAGCCTGCACATGGGTCAAAGGTTGAAAGTTCTTCAAATGATCTTGGTCACATGACCAAGGTGGCCGACATTCCCATGTATGTTAAAAACTCTTATAAATCTTCACCAGAGCCAGTGAACTGATTAATGCTCAGGTGAGCGATTCAGGGCCACCATGGCCCTCTTGTTCTGCTATTTTCATAAAGGGAAACAATTCTTGTGACTTCCCGTTTGCTTTGCTGGATGACATAGCTGTTCCAAAATGGGATCTACTCTTAAAGGAAAGAGTTCCTTTAAAAGTTGATCCCTATTGAGAAAGGAGGCAAAAATGAAAATGGCAGAGTTGTTTCCCCTGAAAGTGTATCCATACACCTTAAGTTGGTAACCATAATATACTAAATATTGGGACACCAGAATGTGTAATCACTGATTGCACTTAGCGTCTGGGTAAATGGGTATGCAAATTTGCAATATGTACATCAGTGACCCATTATGCTCTGAGTGGTTCTCTTACCGTTTTCTGGCCTGAGATGGATTGATGGATGACATGTAGTTTTACGGCCTTTTCAAGACTATTTCTGTCATATCGAGTCAGTGGAAGGGTGATAATGAAGGTGTATGCAATGGAACCATGTTTTCAATTGAAAAGATGTCCTCCTCTAGCAGGATTTACAGCGAGATTGCCAACTTAGTAGATCAGTACTTGACCCACTGAGCAGAGCTCTAGATAAGTGGGCGTATTCGGTGATAATTAAGGATAATTTTTGTTAATTCTGCATAAAAACATATGTTGTGACCCCTCATCTGAACCGTCTCGATGAGACAGTTCAGATGAGGGGTCACAACATTTGGTTTCAATTAGAAATAAGAAAAATTATCCTTAATTATCATTAAATACTCCCTCTTATCTAGAGCTCCGCCACTGAGCCACCTGGGCTCCATTCTGGCTTGAGGAAGGCTTCTGGTGTACTTTTGATGCAGTTGTAGCTTATTGTACTTTTCTTTCATTGCTGCTTATTTCTTTAATTCTTTAAGCACCAAAAAGCAGACGACAAAATTTACGTCTGCAAAAATTCAAAAAGTGCCCCTTGTCCAAGACATTTCATATTGATAATTCAAAGACTAAAGGACAGACAGTGTAGATCTCATCATGAGCCGCCTCATCAGAATCTACGCTGTTTGCAAATTCTGCTATTTTCGTCAATGGTACTTAAAGAGTTAAAGGTAGGTTCCTGTACTAGCGATAACAATTATGTCCACAAAATAATTTCGTCTTTTTCTGAGCAGTATTGAATTCTCTTATTTTTCTGAATTTGTTGCCACTGAGAAACTCGTCTGATGTCGAAGAAAATAGTCGTTTTCCCTTTTGGTTTATTTTCTTGTGTTGGAATTCCAGTTCTAAAAATAACTATGTTTATTATGTCTATAAGTGCGCAGTTTCTGATGCCATTCTCCAAAGGTCAATTTTCCCTTGTCGTGAGCTCTCCTAGAGGTCCTGGCATGGTGGATGGGTTAAAACTATCCCAAAATGCAATGCAGCATGACCTCAGCCGCGTTATCTATTTATGGCGCGAACTAAAAATAGCTCTAGCTGGTGTGCGAAGCAGAGTTAGGAAATCCCTTGCAAAACAACTTTTCTAATATTTTTTTTATTTACACTTTTTAGTGAAACTTATTCATTCCCTTTTATAAGTGCTTTCCAACAACTTGGATGAAAGAACATCAAAATTATGATGCATTCCAAAGTACAGGAACCTACCTTTAACTGAGTCTGTGAGTAGGTTACTATTTTTTTCAGTCATATTGTGCTAAATCTCTCAGACTCTGAATACCTGTAAAATCTGCAAAGCAGGTTCCATGGTGAATTCATTTGATAAGAATGAAAGATTAAAGAAAAACTCACAATAAAACAGTTAACATTATGTGGGGCTCTGCAGGGAAAGATCAGCAAGTTGGCATCACAGCTATAGCATAACACAGTGCTCCAGATAAGAAGGGGTAACAGAGATAATTTTGGGATAATTAGCCATATTTCTCCACAAAAACATATTTTGTGACCCATCATTAGAACCGTCTCGTTGAGACGGTTCTAATGAGGGGTCACAACATATGTTTTCGTTGAGAAATAATAAAAATTATCTTTGAATTATCCTCAATACCCCCTCTTATCTGGAGCTCTGATAACAGCATAACAGCATAATAGCAGTTATTCTGTATGGATGACTAGTTGGAGGTTTTATGGAAGTACTTGAACTGTGTAAACCCAGATCAGACCGCTCCAAAGGACCAGGGCCTGTACTTTTCCCATTCTGCAAGCAATATTTGGCACATTAAATGTCTGACAGTGAATTAAACATGCTCATATTTTAATACTGTCACAGTAACTGGTTTTGTCCGGAGTCTAAGAGTGCTCAGTGGGTTAAACCTTGGCCTGTTATGCTTGCGGTCTAGTTCTAATCCCACAGAAGGCAAAATTCTTCCTAGTCATGCATGAAGTAGGAATGGGTAGGGGCTGTTGGATATTTTTTCTCTCATCAATCCTGTCTATCTCCCTCTGTCTGGGAGAGCTATCTCCCTCTGTCAGGGAGAGGACTCGATATAGACTGAATACCGAATAGGGTATCATTATAAGGGCTGTTGAACCCGAAACAACCAGCCATCCACAAAACAAGATTGAAATGGTGTGCCATTATAGACAGCTGTCACGGAATGGAATACAGTTATTTTGAATGGGATTCTGATTCATCTTGTCCTTTGTGATCTGAAATTGGAGAAAAAAAGAAATATGTCAAATTACATGGTAGCTAGAATACCTGCATAACAGTAAAGAGTATAAAAATTGGGACACCTATAATAATTACTGTAATTGTCCTAAAATGGAACAATAGTAATGTGTCTAAGGGATACAGATAGAATGGCAAACAGTGTAGATCCTGATCAGACTGCTCCTTCAAGGAGCAGTCTGCTCTGGGTCAGCACTGTTTGTTCCAAGATATCTGTCCCAATACTTAGAATTTTTGAAGTATCCTAAATGTTGGAACACCTGAAACATTTGCTGCATTTATTGTAAAATTGTAAAATGTTTTTACAATTTGATGATGTCAAAAATTGCAGGGGGGAGGGCCAGTTGAAATAGGTCAGAATGTGATTTTAATGTCGGAGCAGTTTAATCTGTGTCTACACCGTTTCCTGAGGCACACAATTATTTCTCCTATGTCTAGATATTTAAGCTTATTGTGGTACACTGAACTTGGAAGTGAAAAAAAAAAATAAGAAAAAAATGTCAAATTACATAGTAGCACAAGTATAAAAAAGATCAGAGCATAAAAAAATGATCCGACCACCAGTGTTGAATCATGAGTAAGATTAATCTACGCGTGAAAAAAAGTACATCATGACAAAAACCGAGATCTTTTTGAACATTTACTGTTGCTGTTATCTTTGAAATGCATGATCGTGAATTTTTTGTCAGGAAAAAACACCGACTATGACAGGAAATGCAGTGACAATAATGGGCCGGTAGTTAATCAAAAGTGTATGTTTGGTTAACCTTTTAAAGCACCAAATAACAGGGGACAAAATTTAATTTGCAAAAATTTCAAAAATGTTTCATCCAAGTAATTCAAAGACGAGAGTGTGAAAGGATAGATGCGGATGAGGGGACTCATTATGAGCAGCCTCATCTGGAACTACTGTTATTGCAAATTCAACTATTGTCATTTTTTGCATTAGAACACAGGGGTAATAGCGATTTGCCTGCCTGTGCTTATGACCGAGTCAGTCAATTACCATACATGCAAAAGTGGCTGCTGACCGAGACAGTTGCCAGCAGTATCAGCCCAGTTGACAGCCATTAACAATAGTACCATTTACCGTTATCGGTAATGCTTACAATAGTATTTTCGGTCGAAAGCCACAGTACTGAATTGGTCAAAAGCACAGGTAGCCAAATTGGTATTATCCCTGTGTTTAAGAGTTAAACCAACACTGAAATTAATTATGGTGCCCTAATTTTAAATTTGCTGAGCATAATATTGAGAACAATTGGGTCAAGACTGCATCTTAGATAAATTGAGAACACTTGGGTCAAGACTGAGCACCTTAAGTTTGATGCTCAGTCTGACCTGAGTGTTCTTAATTTGCATATTATGGTATTCCTTCTTATGAAATGGCAAAGGGGCATTGCAGTTTGCATGTCCCAAACATTGCTTTCTGCAGACTGAACTTGGGCAGTGAATATTTCTGTATAATAATTCTGCTTGTTTAAAGCCAATCTGGGTGGAACTTGGCCACTTTCTTCACAGTAAAAGTGAGTGGGGGTATATATTAGAGAGGGGGCATCCATCAGAATAAAATACAGTATGCTCTTTTTCTTCAGCTGAGATAGACTGAACAGAGCCCTAGATAAGAGGGGTATTTGATGATAATTGAGGATAATTTTCTTCATTTCTCATTGAAACCATATGTAGTGACCCCTCATCTGAACCGTCTCGTCAAGACGGTTTAGATGAGGGGTCACAACATATGTTTTTATCCAGAATTAACAAAAATTATCCCTTATTATCACCAAATACTCCCTCTTATCTAGGGCTCTGGACTGAAACACTGTGGTGCTGCTGGAGGGAGGCAAAGAGAATGGGTGGGGTTGGTATTAAAAGGGGTGTGAGACGTACAAATAGTTACCAGTGTTAGAGCCAGAAAATCTATTTCTACATAATAACAAATTTTGCAGTTTGATAATTTTCTCTCATTAAAGAGGACTGATCTTTTATTAGGGGGTGGGATATTCAGAAAGGAAAATATGATAAGAATTTCTGTACTAGAAGTCCATTATGTAGAGACATTAGAAAAGCATGGCAAGTATTCCACAAACTTATGAAAGAATTTCCGTTTATTCATTTTCTCCCCTCAAGCCATCTTTCTGTCTGAACTGAGAAGAAACAGATAAATTGTTTCCTTCAGGTTTTTTGACTACAACTCAAGATGTTTTTTTTAATTTTCTACTGATACCATAATAATTATTTTGTAAAATTGAACCAAGTTAGAACAAAAGCAGCCTGATTGGGGTCTACACTGCTTGTCAACACTTCTGTGAGCATTCCCTGATAGAGAAATGGACTTGTCCTAAATTCTAAGTTGGAACAGACATGATTCACTTTCAGGGGAAGCAACTCTGCCATTTTCAGTTTTGCTTCCCTCCCCTTGAACACTCAATACACCTTATCCATTGACTAGTTGGATTTTAATTTCTGATGATACATTGCCCATTGACAATAACTAGAGCAGCTTTGGTTTATTCTGGATCTGTACTGATTTTGCCAGAGCTCCAGATAAGAAGTGGTAACAGAGATAATTTAGAGATAATTATCCATATTTCTGCATGGAAACATATTTTGTGACCCATCATTAGAACTGTCTCATCGAGACGATTCTAATGAGGGGTCACAACATATGTTTTCGTTGAGAAATAAGAAAAATTATCTTTAAATTATCCTCAATACCCCCTCTTATCTGGAGCTCTGTTTTGTTATGAGGCTGTACAGTCCCAATGATTTGGTTTATTATGAAATAATTATAGATATCAAGAATAATAAAAGTCAGATATCTCAATTGTTTTATCCAGACTATAGTCAGGATATTGACCAAAACCACTTTGAAAGCAGTTAATGTCCATTCTGTTTTGAATCATTTAGTGCCAGTCTGTATAAACCACTTAAGCGCCATTTACATTGTATATGGATGTTTTGCCCATTTTCCTAAATGACTAATTCATAGAATGGAAAGTTTTTTCGGTATCTCTGGGCTCATATTCCAGAAATTGGGGTTGAGTTGACTTCCAGCCATGGTTTTTCTTCAACATAGTTTAAAATATGGAATTAGGGAATGGCTAGGATTATAAGCTGTGACATGAGAAAACCAACAAAGCGGTTGTGTGCCCAGTGCAGACTCATATCAGTTAAGCGATTAGCAAAGAGTCTGATCGGATTGGGTGGATGCCCAGGCTGATCTGAGTCTTCGCTGGGCACACATGCCACTTTGTTGGTTTTGTCGAGTTGCGGCTCATTATTATAATTCTCCTCCACTTTATTCCAATGATTTGGGATGGTACTCCTAGAAGAAAAGAATTTGCTTCTATTGAGGGAGCAAATTCTTTCCTATATAAGAGATTAATGGATGACTTGAGATTTTACGTCTTTGATAATGAAAGGCTTTGTGCAATGGGACCCTGTTTATGATTGGAAAGATTTCCGTCTCCAGGGCCGCTAAGTCAGCAGGCCAGTGCTTAACCCACTGAGCTACCGGGGCCTTTTGACTGAAATAGACTGGAAGATATGACACTGGCTACAATTTGCTCCCGGTCATCTCACTTGTTTTCCCTCCAACCCAAAGTAGCTGAAATAGTGTTGAAAAGCAGTCACATATCTGTTGCAATCTGAAAGAATAATTTATACAGATAACTATTTCTAAATTCAGGAATTCGGGCTTGATAGTGGGCATTTACATGTAAAATGAGGAAATCTTTAGAAATTTAAACTAATAACATACACAGGGACTGTTACATTCTAAAATTACATGTAAATTAAAATGTGCATAAAGCATAAACTCTGATACAATATTGTAAGATTTATATCTTAAGAAAGCTAAAAATAACCTTGGCAACAGAAATTTAATATCATTTATATTAACTGGTGCAATTATTTATTTTGACTTAAATTAATTACTCCAGTCAAGTGTACTGGCTAGAATTTCTCAGATTTTTAATTACACTGTGCTATCTCCTAAATAGAGGCATTTGCATGTCCGGTACATGCACACCCAAGTTATGATCATGAGGTTGTGGGTTCAAGTCTTGCTGGAGGCCAGATTTATGTGAATCTTCATTGCACAGAGTCCTTCATAATCCCCCCCCCCCCCCACACACACACACACACATCATCCTGGTATGACTGAAATACTTTTAAGATAGTTTCAAGGAAGATAATCTATGCACAGAAGTATTAAGTTACCTTCTTCTTCATTGATTGCTACTCTTAAAGAAAAGAATTTGCTCCCTTTTGCTACTCTTAAAGAAAAGAATTTGCTCCCACAGGAGCAAATTCTTTTCTTTAAGAGTAACTCCAATTTTCAAGTGATAACGTTAGCACTTTTTATAAAGTAAAGAGAATACATGTAATCAACTTTAGGATCTGTAAATGGGTATGGAATATATTAGTGAGTGAGTGAACTAGGGTTAAAAGGCCCACCAACTCAGTCATATGGAGACAGGACCTAAGTTTAAACTCTCATCTTAAAGAAGAAGAAGCGAGGGCTCAAACTTGCAACCCCTGGATTGGTAGTCTTGCGCCTTAAATCCACTATAGTATGGCTGCTCCTAATTGTTTGGGTATGTAAAAATTGAAAACGTCAGGGAGTGTGGTGGGGGAGGGGGAGGGGGGGGGGGGGGGGGATCAGGGAATTTTGAAATGGAGGGTTTGAGTGGCAACCCTGAAAATGAAAGGCAGATGAGAACCCTGAATACCGTATACAAGATAATTTTCGCGGTGTTCCATTTTTTGCAGCGCACGGTCACTAATAGAAACCGCAAATATTAAAATCGTGAAATAATTTCCTGTTTCTTGCAAAGTATCTTCTGTAGACACAGTGCAGGGCTCTCACACCCCTTTTTGGGAATGGGGCCGGGGCCTTTAGAATTGGGAAAAATAGCGTTGTTTTGTCTAAAATTGGGAAAATTTTCATTGTTTTATGTGTGAAGTTTTCATTGTCAGATCAACACAACTTACATATGGTATTGTTATATTTTCAGAGGAATCCAGTCAATAAGCAGACATAGATCTAGCAGAAAGTGAATCATAATAAACTTTATCAAATAGTTGGGATATTAGATGATAACAAAACTATTTGTGTGTGTTGAATTTTTCTTTCTCTCCTTTGAACTGGCAACTTCCCTATCTTGCCACTCTCAAATTGGAGACAAGACTGGGACCTAGAAAAAAAAGTGTTTCAATATAACAACAGTATAACACTCTAGGTTTGAAGCATCTGTGAACTAAGCATAATGTGAAATTGAGAGAAAGTGGACTGTCACAATGCAGAAGATGACAAAACTTTCAGTCCTGCACAAGTGCAAAACATCCACGGTATGTCACTATCACTATACTAGCTCTTGGATGTCCCGGTAATCCTGTTTATGATTTTGGATATGGCCGAAAATGTCTGTGAAAATCGATTCAGGTACGAAACGCAAAAACAGCAGAATCATCCACCATAGGTGAAAACTCCGATCAAATTTTAGCATGGGAAGGCTTTAAATTAAATAATAAGTCAAAATATTGTTCAACACAACAATATTGGCCCTTGAAGCAAAGAAAATATTAACATATTGCAGCGAAAATCGCTAGGCTATTCGCCCTCTAATGGAAGGGAAGTAACTCTAACAGTACATTGACTAACTCTAACAGTACATGATAAAACCCAGTACCACTTTCCAGTAACAAAACATGATGATCGTGATTGAAAATGTAATCGCTTCCCGATTTTTAAAGTTATAAATTATGTTTACATTTTTAGTTTTAGGTGGTTTTTAATACATTTTGCATTGATGCAACTGCAGTATTCTTGGACCAAACAGGCTTAGTCAGATTGGGAATTTTTCATCTGGAATTGGGAAAAAAACATACTTTTTGGCATTGGGAATGGGGCCGAATTTCGGCCCCAAATTTCGGTGATCGAGAGCCCTGCAGTGTTCATATATTTTGTTTCTATTTGCTTCGGTAATTGCTGGTACTTTTCACTTGAGCCAGTTCTTTCATTAACCTGCGGCGACCGTGCCGCAGGTTAATGAACAAACTGGCTCAAGTGGAAAAGAAGTAGTTTTGCTTTTCGGGCATGTTGCTAACCACGAAAATTAAAAATCGCGAAAAATTAATGTGTAAGTTTTTTTTATCTTAAACCGCAAAAATTTGAACCTGCCAAAATTACCAGTATACGGTATTTAGGTTACATCTGAGGTACAAATAATATTTTGAGTTTATGCAGACATTTTAAATATAGTAAACTCCGAATTTTTTTTTCATGTCAGAAACTGAAGGGTTTAATGTATTACAGCTGTAGCCCTGTCAGATATAAACTTGGGCTGATTGGTAATATTTGAGGCATGTCAGACTTGAAAGACATGATAGACACTGGATCAGACTGCTGATTGGCAAGGTGATTCACTAAATGATTCCATTTTGAGTTGGTTTCAGGGGAAAATTTGCTTTGCGTTATACACTCAAAAGGTCCAGATGAATAAAAATACACTGGAACCTCTGTAAGTCAGAGTACAAGGGATGTATCATTTTGTTTGAAATACTCAAACTTTAAATTATTGAGGTAGACACTGCCTTCCACAGCCTTACAATGTAAAATTTATTATCTGCCTCCCAGATATACCGGTAGCAGTGAAACAGTCTATTATTGACGGTAAAACTAATGATCTATTCAGATGCAGAATTCAAAATGAATTCTGATATGCAGAATTCAAAATGAATTCTGATTTGTTGAGAGATATGAAAAATTTTATATCCTGAAAATCCAGCCACGCTAGAATTTTTCTATATTCTTACAGTCTGAGCAGGGTCGTTTCTGTTTTTGCAAAGCTCATACTGCTGGCTTGAAAGAAAGATCTGGATTAATGAACTGCATGGATATCATGGATATGGGTCTCATGAATTAATACATGTACTTGATATTTGTAAGGTTTTTATTTTCGCAAATTTATTTTAGAATTATTTAAACTGGCTCACAAACAAATATTTTTCATAATCCAAAAAGGTTAATGACAAACATTTTGGCTTAATTGTAGACATGCCAGAACTAAAGTTTGAAAAAAAAAAGTAAGGTCACCCAAACTAGACGCCAAAATAAAACAGTTTGTTGTAAGTCAAGTTTTTTTGTGACACAGCCAATTTAGTTCAGAGGTGCTTATAATGATCCCTGACCAGGAAAATGTCAGAAATTCCTCAGAAGATTATTGAACAACCCTTAATTGCAAAGTACCCATGGACAGATTTTCAATTACTGCCGAGGATGTTTTTATACAAGAATGTCAGGCTTTTCATTGCATTTACCCTTGATATTCAAACAGAGTCTCTTAGCAAACTTAAGACCCAGATCAGGCCCAGAGGTTATAAAACTTGAGTACATTCTCAAACTCAAAATAAAGCACACAGATTGGCTGCTTCCGAGCACATGCTCGGAAGCAGCCAATCAGTGTGCTTTATTTTGAGTTTGAGATTATTCTCAAGTTTTATAACCTGGAACCCAGGCTGATCCTAATAAGGAGCAGTCTGACCAGAGTCTGCTCTCTTTCTCAACAGTTACAGAAGGTACAGGGTCAAATATGAAGTCAGAAGGTGTCCAATTTAGAAGAGATACTGAATTGTTTGTTGTTGTTTTTTTAATTTTCTTTTTTCTTTCTTTTTTGTGGCTCTGATTGGCAGCTTGAATTGAAAAGGCTTTCATTTTCCTATTTTTACACAAAAAAAACAACAACTGAAAGCTTGGTTCATAAGCAAAACAGACATTTTGGAAGATTTTACACAGTTTTTCAATTCCATTTGTACTTAGTTTTGTAAGGATATGCCAACTTTCATTCCTGAACTTTAGAAATCTGTATTTTTCAAGTCCAAAACATAGTTTTTCAATATAGGTAATTATTTCAAATGTCAGACTTAGTTCAGTTCCAGAATCATGCAAGACTACTGAGTATTTCACATTTTGACTATGAGAGTTCTTAAACATGTAAATTCTAATGATTAACTTGTGTTTTTGTATTAGCTCGCCTGTACAAATGTACAGGAAGAGCTATTGCGCTACCCCCGGCGTCGGCATTGGCAGCGGCGTTTGCAAAATAATAAAGTTTTACGTTATTTCAGGTGATGGGCAAGGCACTGTCAGGCGAGCTATCCTGTCCTGCTGACAGGTCTTGTTTTTCTTGTTCAGTTGTTTTAAACCAGTTTTAATGAATTCTTTTAGAAGAAATGCTCCATACCAGCCTCTGAAGCTTCCAACCAAATCCTGTTCGCACATTAGTTGTATTGTGCATGACATATAGCATGTTATTTGATTGCATAAAATATTGTTTAAACCAAAATAATCGCCTCTTCCCACTCTTCAATTAGGAATGTTTGTCACAGACTTGTAAAGCCACTGTGAGTTCTCCACGAGCAAGGATCAAACTGGTGTCCTTTCACATCCAGAGCAAATACTCTTTCCCACATCTTCATAAAAGCTGGCTTCTATGTGCAAGTATATCTATACCCTATGAAAAGACAAGTTCAAGTTGCAAGAGAGCAGGAGTTTTTTCCACGAGCTCTCCAGCTTTTGCGTGCCCACCTTTCAACAGTCAGCTTGATATAAGTGATACATTCTTGAAAAGGCTATAAAATGCACAGCTAAAGGAAAAAAGAAATATATATATCCTATTACTTATGCATTATTTGGAAAGTTGTTCAAAATATAACAGAATGGCAAACTGTTGTGTTTTCAAAGGTTTCTTATTTGTCTGTCAGACCATTAGTTAATCTACATTTCTTCCCAGACTTCATTATTGTCACATTCTATAATGACGCCATAATTTACATAATTGTCTTGGATTATGACATATATTCCTTAGAAATTCCTTAGAGATTGTCAAGAGAGTATTGTGATTTCCATATGTTGTTATTTTGGTTGTTTAGCCTTATTCTATCTTATCTTTTCATTAAGCCAAGATTTGTCCTTATTGGCGAGGTTGTCATGTGCTTGCAGACTGCTATCACTTACCTTAGCGCTTTGAATCAAACTGCCTTAGTAGCAGTAATAGCTTTTTGTATGTGCTGAGTGTTATCATGCAAATGTAACACTGCCTAGATATAGAGGATCTTACACAAGTGGTCATTTCATTTGAAATTTATGAAACGAGCCTTTGGCTCGTTTCATAAATTTCATATGAAATGCCCACTTGAGTAAGGTTCTGTTTATTATATTGACCCTTTAAAATGGGATTTTATGGTCTTCAGCATGAACGTTATTTCAGTAACAAAAAGGCATTGTTGATGTGGTTGTTGTCAGTGACGTTACATGCACGGGCCAAAATGTTATTACCTGTTGTTATTTGATTTTAATGAGATGACATTGTCCACTGAATAACAGGGATGTCATATGATAAATGTTGATACTCAGTTTAATTCTAAATTGATCCTCATGAAAACTAACTGGCACAACATATTGAGCTTTGCCACCATTTGTCATTTGCATCTTGAAATTTATTTCATTTTGGAGGGGGCCTGGATCCAATTGTCATTTGCATCTAGAAATTTATTTCATTTTGGAGGGGGCCTGGATCCAATTGAAGAATATTTGCATTCCATGAAATCAATGGCTATGACTAAATTTCAATGGAGGACAAATGACAATTCAGTGCTCGCTTCATTGCCTTTGTTTTCCCTATTTTCTAGAGATATTTCTTTACTTCTGAGAGAGTAAGCTGTTTGAAATAGAATTATTTAAATTGGCTGTTGATTCCTTGGGGAACCTAGATTTAAGCCACGACACGAGAAAACCAACAAAGTGGTTGTGCGTCCAGCGTAGACTCAGATCAGCCTGGGCATCCCCCCAGTCTGATCAGAGTCTTCGCTATCCGCATGGAGGTAGCTTAGACCCTTAGCTACCCTTTAAGTGCTTAGCTAAGCGTCTGATTGGACTGGGCGGATGCCCAGGCTGATCTGAGTCTGTGCTGGGCACACAACCACTTTGTCGGTTTTCTCGTCGCGGCTCATTTACAATAATCTGATGCAGTTGCTGTAGGAGCATGACAGAAAACAGTCTAATTTAATTAAATTTGAATATTGTAGCTTGGGAATTGTCTTATCAACATTTTGTCTGAGACAGCCTTTTGTTTAATGCTTTTAGTCTGGAAGATAGTTTCCAAATACTCAGACAATGTCATTTTTATCGGCTCAATGTCATTTTTAACGGTCCGCAGGGGCATATAAAGAGATGCCAAAACTATGACAGTACCTGAATGAAAACACTCACTATGATGCAAGTTGGACTCAAATTGAAGATTTTCATAAAACATAAAATTTGCCGAAAATTTCATGGAAGTCAGACTTAAATTAAAAAAGATATGATAGTTTAAAGATATTAAAATGTAGAGCTGGGAACCAGCAAATCTGTGAGTTAATGACGTCATAAACTCACAGTCAAAAGTGAAAATCCTAAATAACTTTAAGTTTGAATTATTGTAGGTTAATGAAATGCATAAATCTATAGTTTACTTCATAAAGGAACGATTATAACAAAATGATACTGTAAAAGTAAGCAATTTATGCACTTATTTTAGATTAGAATATTTGTCACATGACAGGACTTTCCAAAATGGCAGCCTCTGAGACCACCATTCTGAATTTTTAAAATCTTCATATCTTTCTTGTTTTAAGTACGATTTTCATGAAATTTTCTCCAAATTATATTGCTAATCGAGATCTATAAATTTAAGTTGTTTATGTTTTAGTGAGTGTTTTCCTTTAAGCTTTAATCTGCTTTAAATGGGCAAAGAGTGTAGACAAAGATCAGGCTACCTCTTCTATAGAGCCATCTGATCCGGGTCTGCACAGTGATGACATTTATAACTTTCCCTGTAAAATTGTCCTTTCAAGTGATCACTAGCCTTATGCAACCCATTGCATTCTGGGTATTTTTGTCATCTGCTTAAATTGTGGTCTGCATCAAAAATCAAGAATATTTTGACAATATTGGTCTAACTAACTCTTGTAGAAATGATGTCTAGGCAGCAAACAGTTTGGGTCTCAGATCAGGCCCCACATTTGTAGGGGCTGATCTGGATCCAAACTGTTTGCCCAGATGCCCCTAAAGGGGTATCCTGAATGGAATGGGTTACGGTAAGTAGCCCAGATTCAAGTGCAGAAGCCCAGAAGACGGTATGAAATATAAAAAATGTATATGTACATACAAGAAGATAGACCTTGTATGCTTGGGTAAAATGAATACAAAATAATGTGAAAATGGCAATTATGTCAAAAGTTACTTCATTACTTCAAATCTAATATATTTCAGCATTTTATCAAATGGAGGGTAGGAGGGAGTGGAGTCCGGTATCAGCTCAGTGAAATAAATGTACATATAGTATCTAGACTTCTTTAACCCTTAATGTGCCAAAAAGCAGACGACAAAATTTACGTCCGCAGAAGTTTCAAAAAGTGTTTTGTCCAAGCTAGACTATAGGGCAAACAGTGTAGATCCAGATGAGGTGGCTCATTATGAGCCACCTCAACTGGATATACACTGTTTGCAAATCCAGCAATTTTTCATTTTTGGCGCTTTAAGGGTTAAATCACCTCTCATGTTTTTGTGGATTGAAGAGCAAAAGGTGAAAACTTGTAATTGCCTATTTTGGGAGGAAAAAAAAGATCCTTGTGAAATAGTGAGCATATTAGGAGACAAACATTTTGTAAATGACACAATCTTTAAATGACTCATTAATCTTCGGAGGCCAATCTGGATTCCTTTTCAAGCCATGTAAACAATTTGGCTCCTTTGCAATTACATGTAAAAACATAATTTACATTTCATGCATTCAGAATAGAAGTCATTTATTACTGAAATATCTAAAAGCTTGAACTATGTCATAGTGTCAGAGCTCCAGATAAATGAAATTTTGTGGATTTACTTTTTCGTTCCATATTAAACCTAGTAAATGCCCCTGCTCTAATAAACGCCCCTTGCCTCTTTTCCGAAAATAATGTATAGGGTAGGTCTTTGAAATGGCATGTTCTATTCTCTAGCCCGGCCTGGCCTGGCCTGGGCTGGCCCGATTATGCAAAATGACATAAGAGCTTATTTGATGATATAATACTTTGGGCCAGATCAAGCCAGGCCAACAAATACCAACATATACCCTTTCAACACTCAGAACTTAAAATCTGATTTGTTTCAACAGACTGCATTATCTTCTCCCAAAGGAGCTTTATCAAACTGCCATGGTAATTTTTATGGCCATTATGTTTGATTATTTTGTTTGTTTATCAGCATTTGCAACGGTGGCTCCTCTAATTAAATAATGCAATAAAGTATGATTCTTCTAATGATATTTTGGCCTGGCTTGGCCTGGTCCCATGTGTTACATCATCAGATAAGCTCTTATGTCATTTTGCGTAATTGGGCCATGCCAGGCCAGGCCAGGCCAGGCCGGGCTAGAGAATAGAACATGCCCTTTGAAATGGGGTCTGCTCTTAAAGGAAAGAATTTGCTCCTAGAGGAGCAAAGTCTTTCCTTAAAGAGTTGACCCCTTTGGAGAAGAGGGGTGGGGGGGGTGCAAAAACGTAGAGTTGCTTCCTCTGCAAGTATACCAATCACCTTTATATTGCTTATCATAGGTATTTGGGCAGTGGCTGGGTTACTGTATACACTTTTGGGTGTAAATAACCTCCCCCCCCCCCCCCCCCCCCCCATCATCATAAAATGCAAAGCCATAGGATTAGTATTATTTCTTCACAGAAACAGACCATATTTATTTGGCTATCAGATAGGGTTTTTCACCCGTGCTCAAAAAGCAACCTTATCCACAGAAGTGAACAGGAATTCATGCAAGTTAATATAACATTTTTTTCGGAAAAGAGGTAGGGGACATTTAATAGAGCAGGGGCGTTTATTAGGATTAATACGGTATTTTATACAGTGCTAACTCTCATCAGTCTGATCTATGTCTACACTGTTTGCAGAGACATTTCTGTGAGAATATTTACAGAATGGTAAAAAAGATGGAATAAAACTGTCAGAATGGTGATAAATTGTTTACATTTGTCAAAACTTACCCAAGTAATATGTTACATCAGTTCCAGGGGTAAGAGGTGATATGTGATTGTTATATCATCTTTTGACAGTAAGATATTGATTTGATAAGTTTTTTGCCCAGCTCCGCTTTAATTGCGTTTTTTTTGGCCAGTTTCTCTGGGTTTAACAGTTAATACTATATTTTTGGTTAGTCAAAAGCTACACATTTTTACTCTTCCCAAGATAGTTAGACCAGAAGCATGGTAAGTACACACTACTTGATGGAACACTATTGATATGCCCTCTGATATTTAGGCATCATTTCCCACACTGATCTGTATTGGCTGGGAGCCTTTGTTGGTAGCTCAGTGGGTTAACCCGTAAAGCGCCAAAAATTAAAATTGTTGAATTGGCTAACAGTGTAGATCCAGATGAGGTGGCTCATAATAGGGCTACCACATCTAAATGTACACTGTTGGCCCTCACATGTTCGAATTCTCAATATGATATTGCTTGGACAAAAACTTTTTTTGAAATTCTGCAGACTTAAATTTTGTTGTCTGCTTTTTGGCGCATTAAGGGTCAAGTACTGGCCTACTAAGCCAGTGGTCTGGTTTCAATTCCTACAGGAGGCAGAAATCTTTTCAACAGTACTTAATGAAGTACTATTGCACAAAATCTTTCATTAACGCCCACCCATGGTTCTGATATGACTGAAATACTGTTTAAAAGGATGTTAAATTGCAAGTCATCCATCCATCATCCATGCTGGCTATTGGAAATGAATTGTTGGGCATGCATGTTTCTTATTGTATACTTGTATTTAAAATTCGGCCCATATGCCCTTTTCATTTGATATTTGCCCTCCAACAATATCTTGTTGATGCCACCATTTCTTATCAGTTTTTCCTCACAACCTTTCTGCCAATCGGAAGTCATTTTGTGGCTTTTCGGGTCATTTGAAATAGATGCACAGAGTGACTAAGTCTTAAATTAGGATGTATTTACCATCATTTAACCCTTGAATTATTTAAAGCAAAACTGAGAACTTGAACCCTAATGAAACCCAAACCCACATTTATACTGCTTAATGACCATGCTTTTACCAATCGAGTGCAACATGCTAAATGGGTGCTTACGGCATAATGCAAACAGCCAAGATTCAGACCAGCCTGCGCATGCGCAGGCTGATCAGAACCTTGGCTGTTTGCACACACCTTTTATGGACACATTAAATCCTCACACACAAACTGAATGCTTTATCTTGTCTGCGGGGATTCACACTCTGGTTTAAGTCTTCTCTGTTCGCAAGTATGCCGAGCAGCCATTTTGTCTGACGCGGCTCAACTTATCATCCAGTTAAGGAGGTGGAACTCTTTGAAGTAGCGTAAGGTTACATTTAACTAGCGGTGCTGCATTGAAAACCAACTGCCTTGCTGAGGCATATCGCACATATATTAGTATATAACAAGGTGAAAATTAAAAGATTGTACTTTGAAAGCTTTAACCTTTATCTTTTTGTAATTATTAAAAGAAAGCTATAAACAAATTATAAGTGCAACTGAAAACTGATAGCAAACAAAACAGTAACAGTTTTGAAAATATGGATGCATAAAAAAATGTTCTCTAAACTTTCAGCTTTCAACCCAGAGTCTGTAACATTTAGAAATAATAAAAACACACACACACACACGCACAGAGAGAGAGAGAGAGAGAGAGAGAGAGAGAGAGAGAGAGAGAGAGAGAGAAAACACTGCATTTTAGTTATTTGGATAATTTCTAAAAGAGCTATGCCACTTGTCAGTGTCTAAATAGCGGGTTTCGGACATTTTTCTTTACTTTTTGGAATATCCTAATGAAACTTTACTGAAATCATCGAAATTAGTAATGTTTACTTTCTGCTACATCAAAATTTGTCTGATTAGTGAGCTGTCTCTACCTTAACCCTTAAAGCACCAAAAATTGAAATTGTTGAATTGGCAAACAGTGTAGATCCAGATGAGGTGGCTCATAATGAGCCACCTCATCTGAATCTACACTGTTTGCCCTCTAGTGTTCAAATTCTCGAACGGATCATGTCTGATGCTTTTGAAGAACATGACGGAAAGGTTAGCATAGGCGTCAGAAATATTACCAATCTGAGGTTTGCCGATGACATAGATGCTCTAGCTGAGGAAGAGCAGGAACTAGAAGCTCTAGTTGAAAGTCTCGACCAAACCTGCACAAGGTATAAGATGGAGATCAGTGCTGAGAAGACCAAACTGATGGCAAACAGCGCAGATGACATCCAGAGGGAGATCAAGGTAAAGGGGCAGACCCTGGGTACTGTAAGCAGCTTCAAATACTTTGGAGCAGTTGTCTCAGATGATGGCTCAAAACAGGAGGTTCTGTCAAGGATTGCACAAGCCACTTTAGCTCTTGCCAAGCTGAAACCCATTTGGAGAGATAACAACATATCTCTTGGATCAAAGGTGAAACTTATGCGCTCCCTTGTCATTTCCATATTTCTGTATGCCTGTGAATCGTGGACCTTGACAGCAGAGTTAGAAAAAAGAATGCAGGCCTTTGAGATGAGATGCTACCGAAGGTTACTGAACATTTCGTACAAGGACCATATAACCAATGAGGAGGTTCGCAGGAAGATCCAAGCAGCCATTGGAGAATATGATGAACTCCCGACGCTGGTCAAGAAACGGAAACTAAGGTGGTTTGGCCACGTTTCAAGGTCTTCTGGTTTAGCAAAGACAATTCTTCAGGGCACAGTGAAAGGAAAAAGAAGAAGAGGTAGACAGAAGAAGAGGTGGGAAGACAATATCAAGGAGTGGACAGGAATGGATTTTGCCAGCTCAACTAGGGCAGCTGAAGACAGGACAAGGTGGAAAGGGATTGTTTTGAAGGCATCTGTCGTGCCCCAACGACCTAGTAAGGTTATGGGATAGAATAGAATAGAATAGACTAGTTCAAATTCTCAATATGATATCGCTCGGACGAAACATTTTTTGAAATTCTGCAGGCATAAATTTTGTCGTCTGCTTTTTGGCGCATTAAGGGTTAAGGCCAAAAAGTTTTTTTTTTTGCCTGTAATTCCTTTACTATTAGGAACAACAATGTTAAACTTCATGGAAATGATTGAAGTAAAGTAATTCCCTTTCTGTTACAGTTAGTATTCTTTCTTAAGGATTTATCTGCCCCTGCTACAAGGCAAAAATGTTTCTTTACCTGTAATTTCTTTATATATGACGAATATATCAGTGAAGCTTTACAGAAATGACTGAAGAAAAGCTGTCTGTCAATATCAGAATTTTGACTGACAGGATTGTCTGCCCTTGCATCAATCCTGTATATGTCAATAAAGTGGTTATTAGCATGTTGGCTTAATTCACTGTTTAGAATATTGTGGTAAAATGATTTAAGTAACATAAGCTTACTGTTGCAATTAGAATTTTGTATGACAGAGTTATCTGGCCCTGCCATAGTGCTATGTATATGTCCAGAAGATGGTGTTTGGACTGTAGTTCTTTTACCCTTCTGAATATTTTGCTGAAACAAGACAGTCATGATCAAAGTAAAATAAACTTTCTGTTAAGGTGAAAATTTTGTCACATGGGGTTATCTCTCCTGCCCTGGCACTGAAAAAAGGTAGAAGGAAAACTAAGTAAAAAGAAAAAAAAAAAAATCATCATGGTTTACACTGCCTGCTTTTACATGACTTCCTGTAAGCTTTTACTCTTGACTTCCAAACTTAAAGTGGAGCAAGTTCTGTCCTTCACTGAGAATGAAGACAGTGCAGAAAATGGTAGTGTTCATTTCTTCAATTAAACCCAAAATTAAAAGTCTGCAAAATTTCAAGAAAATGTTTCATTCAAGCTATATCATAATGAGAATTCAAAGACTAGAGGGCAACAGTATAGATCCAGATGAGGTGACTCACTACGAGCAGTCTCATCTGGATCAAGCATTTTCATTTCTGGTGCTTTAAGTGATAATTTCTCAGCCTTACAATTAATTGAATTTTATGATATTTCAAAGCAACATTTGCATTAGTTTGACATATTTCTTGTCTAAAATTTAATCATGCGTGATTGATAATGACAAAGAGCAGCTGCAGTATTTCATTTGTACAAGAATTTAAATTCTTAAAAAAAGTTACTGGTTAGAATTTTTATTCAATACATAATAAATCTTGTTGTCTGAGGACAGAATGATGTATAAATTGAAAAAAAAACATGGGGCATATCTTTCATCTTAATGTATATATTTAGGTGTATTATAAATGTACTCCAAATTGTAAATTGTTGGTTTGTGGTGGCAAATTTCATTTTACAGTGACACATCAGCGGAGCTGTAAAATGCAATTAAGAAATTACTGTATACTTTTCTCTGGTTTCTTCTCCAGATATTGTCAGGGTCACTGATGAGGCTTTATTAGCCGAAACTGTGTAGTATGGCCCACGTTACTTCTTCTGAATGTGTTCTCTGCTCTTGACGGAACTCTTTAAAAGATTTTAATTTTACCTCACTGCAACTAGTGTTGTGCCATGTGGCGGCCATAAAACGTCTCCCCGTACATCATCTATATTGCAGATTATATTTTATTTTCGTGCTTTGAGATCAGAGGCTATATTCTGAGAAATCTGAAAATTTAGATTGGTTTAGACTTTAATTCTTAGATAATTTTCTTTTATATTATATGGACCCTTTTGATACTAATAAGTCATTGATTCGACTGCCTAATTAAAATTAAGAAATTTCAGTATGCTTTTCTCTGGGTTCATCACCAGGTATTGTCAGGGTCACTGACGAGGCTTTATTAGCTGAAACTACATAGTATGGCCCATGTTACTTCTTCTGAATGTATTCTCTGCTCTTGAAGGAACTCTTTAAGATTTTAATATTACAACTGTAAAACCAAAGATTACCTCCCCAAATGACCATTTTCAGTAGTTATATATACCCATTCTTAAGCACTTTTCACATTTTCACCATTCAAACTGTACTTCTTCAAATAATGCACCCAAAGCAAGTACTTTCAGCAACCAGACATCAGCGAGTTGAACATTGTGCAAACCCTGACTAAAAAGGCTTAATTTGTTATGCACCATCTGATTCAGATCTACCCAGGGCAAATGCTATATTTAAGTGAGTGAGTGAACTCGGGTTTAACGTCCCACCAACAACGAGGTCATATGGAGACGGGACTTCGGTTTAAAGTTTCATCCGAAAGACCGGAGAAGCGGGGGATCGATCTTGCGACCCCTGGATTGGTAGTCTGGAGTGTTATCCACTACACTACAGCCGCTCCTGCTATATTTAAAGTGGACTTTTAAGGTTTTTAGGTGTATAGGTACACTTTTAGGGGAAGTAACTCTATCCTTTCTTTTTTCTTCAAAATGGAGTCAGCTCTTAAGGAAAGAATTTGCTCCACTAGGAGCAAATTCTTCCTTAAGAGCTGACTCCAGTTTGGAATGGCTTCTTCATCTAAGGAAGCAAACAGGAAGCCTTTAGAGTTGTTTCTTTTGTGAAAATGGTGGGGAAAGATGGATGTGTAGCCATACAGCTTATGCACCAGTCATTTATAACCACAGCCCAGCCACCCCTGGGTAGGGTGGGGGATAGTGGGGGAAATGAGCCATATATTTACATTTGCATAGTCCTTGCAGTGGCGGCCAAATGCTGGGGTTTCCTCTTTTAAGCAAATGAAAGGGGTGGAAGAAAATCATAACAGACTGCTGGGTCAAACAACAGTGGTTTTACAAACTTTTTGTCCCCGCGGTGGGATGCTTGTTATAGCCAAGATTTGCTGGATGAAAATTCAAATTTCTTGCTATTCCTAGATGGTGTGGGGCGGAGGGATGTTTGGTTACAAATGACTGGTGCATTAACCCGAATGCGCCAAAAAGCAGACGACAAAATTTACTTCTGCAGAATTTCAAAAAATGTTTCATCCAAGCAATATCATATTGAGAATTCAAAGACTAGAGGGCAAACAGTGTAGATCTAGATGAGGCGGCTCATTCTGAGCCGCCCCATCAGGATCTACGCTGTTTGCAAATTTAGCTATTTTCCTCTCCGGTGCTTAAAGAGTTGAGGCTTCTTTGAGTGAAGTTTTCATTTATGATAATGTCATAAGTGATGCAGACAATGGCTTTTAAAGATGATCTGTTGACAAAAATATTTTTTTTCTTAATTTTTGCTTAGCAATATTTGTCAGGATTTCAACTATGAACGTCAATTAACGTTTTGTCACACAAAAATTTATTGTTCATGCACATCAATCTTTGCCCACTATAATTGTGCTTTTTAGCTTAGTACAAGATTTCTTAATTACATTCCGCCGCAAAAAAATAGTCCCTCATTATGAAGCAGTAATTGTTAATCCCCCAGAATTTAATGATGTTTCGATTGAAACTAGCAAACTGTCAAAATTGATTTATTACCAAAAGCCATGTAATAAAGTATCAATTGATTATTTTTAAGGAGAAAGTGACTCCCATTGTCGTGGCGAAGGCTCACGCTCGGTTTAGAACAAAACAATCCACGGCGTCATTATAGCATATACACAGTTTCACTCTTAAAATTGCAAATCAGCCTTCCATAGATAGAAAGGACATACTAGAGCTACAAGAAATTTAATCAAGTTATTTGAATGTGATCCGTTACAAAAATGACATGTCAATTATCCCGTCCCCGGGTGCTAGTAGTATAGCGGGAAGTGAATGAATTATCGGCAAAATGTCAGACTGATACACTTTTGCTGTGTTGAGATGTCGGATTAAGGGCATAATGGATCATACTGAGCAATTTTCTCTTACTTAGGCTGGAAATTTACAAGTCATATGAGCCGCGACACAACAAAACCAACAATGTGGTTGTGCGCCCAGTGCAGACTCAGATCAGCCTGGGCATCCGCCCAGTCTGATCAGAGTCTTCATTGTCTGCTTGGAGGTAGCGTAGACCCTTAGCTACCCTTTAAGCGCTTAGCAAAGGGTCTGATAATACTGAGTGGATGCCCAGGCTGATCTGAGTCTAGGCGCACAACCACATTGTTGGTTTTGTCGCGTCGCGGCTCAATTATTATTTCTTTGGCTTTATGCCCCTGTTTCCAATTTTGAAATGTATGCTGATGGTAGCCTATAATCAGTTTGTGTAGAGAGGGCTAAATTTTGTAGCGTCTGCTTATGAAGAAGGTCTCAGACCCTTGAGTAAGGTACCATTTCCAACCATGGTTGACCATGTGATGTATGATGACATGAGACAGAAAGGGTCATGTTATTTGACCATGGTCAACCATTGACCATGGTTGGTTCACCAGGGTCAGAACATGATCAGAGAATTACAAAATTTTATCAGCCAGTCTTGAAATGACCATGAAGTATCGATGTGTGTGCTTGGATAAACGTGTCCAACTGTGGTTGGGGATTGTGATCATGGTCAAATACCTACAAAGGCATTATAAGTCATCCTATGGTCAACCATGGTTGCAATTTTGACTATGGTCAAAAGACTAGTCAAACCATTGTCAACCATGGTTGGAAATTCTGACCATAGTCAAACTATGGTTAGCCATGGTTGGCAGTTGTGACTGTAGTCAACTGTATGGTCAACCATGGTATGAATAAAAGGCATGGTTATCTATGGTCATATAAAAAGCATGGTTATCCATGGTCACTTACCATTGTCCAGTGCATGGTTACCCCTACTAACAATTATTTAACCAGCAATGATTTAACCATGGTTCATTAGTGATTGGCAATGGTAACCATGGTCAAAAGCATGGTCAACCACAGTCATCATTTTGCAGTGTTAACGGATTAATGCCTAGTGTCCCATAAATGGGATATAGACAAACTGTGCAAACGATGGCCAACTTCACTTCAAACTATTGCTCGTCCTATAGTGCGTATTTGCAAATGAACACCAGCAGTATGGACTAAAATAATATCACTTGACCGTGCTAAAGTTACCATGCCTCGTACCATGGAAATTGTAGCTCTAGCTGGTTTCCAGCTACTCATCATAGCGCGAAATGGCCAACAACCAGAATTGACTCCCGATTGGTCAGTTCTTTATACGAGGGTGGAATTGCCAGTTAGCATTACAGCTATTATAGATGCTATAGTTCCAAGTGAAGTTCTTCAATGTAAGTATGAATGAGTCATGAGATAAATCATAGTATATACATTGAGCAAAAGATCAAATTTGGCAAAATATGATTGCCATACCAAAGTACATGATGAATAATACAAAATGGGCAAGAAAGTGAGAAAAAACAGAAGGGAAGGCCGACAGACAGAAGGAAGCCTCAGCCAAAATAACTAATTAACAAAGAGAATTTCGGAGACAAAATTGACTGAAAACGAGAAATGGTTATGCAACGAGAAAGCCAGATGGCAGCCATTCAAACTTCTGTTAAACTCATAATAATGGCAGCACATGGATTAACTTCCTTAATAACTTTGCAAGCAGCAAAACCCCAGACCAGACTGCACATTTGTGCAGTCAGGTCTGGGTTTTTGCTGTTTGTTGTATGACTGGTTCATGGGAGAAATACTTTGTAGCAGAAGAGGAAGTCCAAAAATCAGACAGGTTCTGTAGTTTGACTGGTTATCACATTTTTAGTAGTTTGGAAAGTTTATTAAGGCAGCGTTTCCCATACCACCCTCTGTGTTAGTTTGTTTTTGAGTTGTCAGATGAAACAATAGGAATAACATGTACCTTGCTGCCCTTTTTGTTTCGCTCCATAGAGGCTCAGCGGCGCTGATGACTTTACCAATAAAATTTCATCCGAGCTTGTAGAAATTGTTCTGGAGAAAAAAAGGAGCTGTCATCACGTCAAGTAATACAATACCGCATTCCCTCCCTTGTAGATGAGTGAAAAAATCCTGTAGACATCGGAATTAAAATGAGTGAAAAAAAAGATGAGCACTGACGAGCAATGATTAATAAAAAAGATGTTTAACTAATAAATGCACCTGCCTAATTATAAACTAATTGGTTTACGGTTCTTTGGTTTTGTGATTGCATAAATTGCTGTAGTATATTAATTTCTAGCAACTCCTTCAAAAATGTTTGCAGAATCACCGTTATACTATGGTTTTTAAGATGGCACAGTCACATGATATTCAATACATTATCAAAAGTCACACTATCGCAATTATGCTGTATACCAACTACTTCCTCGGCTGATGCTGCCATTGGTCAAAGTAATTGATGGGACTGAAATCCCAACAAATTCAATGGTCCTTGGTTTTGTACTATATCAACAAAATGCTATATGAGCCTTTTAATGCACTGTGCACTTTACTTTTACAAAATAGCAGCAAAAACTTGGACCAAACTTCCTTAAAAATGCACACATTTCATAGAATTATCTTATAACAAATGCAAGGAAACAGCATTTAATGTTTAAGCTGCTTACAGTCATGTGAAGAATGGAGAAGCCTGAAACATTACCGTAATCGACCCATTTACCGCACATGCCCCTATAACCGCACACCAAGGCCAAAAACTGCACAAGCGCGGCACTGCTTTTTCTTTGAAACTCTCACAAAACCCAATAACTAAACTGGGAACTCAAGGCTTTCATATCATGAAAAGTATAAACACAAGGTATTTCCAGTCCTACCCATGTTGCGTCTTTCCAGTCACCCTGCATTTCATTGTTCTGAGTGTGCGGTTATTAGATACATTTTAACCACGTCTTTTTGTTGCAATTTTGAAAAAGTTAAGCACACGTTGCGGTAAATGGGTCGATTACAGTATTTGGCTTTCAGCTTCTTTAAACAAATAAACAAAGAAATAAACAAGTAAAATTATTATTATTGTCTATGCCCGTGGGCTTAGACAGTCTAGTCATTGACTCCAACATGAAAGTACAGCTTATAACCACAATGCAGTTTGACCTTTATGCAGAGCTAGCTTCACATTATGCTGCGAGTGCTATTTGCATATTATGTCAGCAGAACTGCATTATGCTATCATATTATGTAGCACAATGCAGGGCTCGGGAAATATTGAAAAATGAATCGGTCCAGCCGATGACGTCATCACCTAACTAATTTCCATTGGAAAAAAAATTGATAACTGTCACGAAAACTAATAACAACAAGCGAAGTCCTATGAATTAATCCCGATTTCTGTACAATGGTCGTACATTGTTGTGTTTGGTGGAGTTCTTGGTTTCAAACATTTTAAGACGTTTAGCTAGGCATGTAAAAGCAAATACTAGACTAGAACGTGTTCGTAGGCAAAGCGGATGTGACAGAAGACATCAGACTTGATTGACAGGTGGACAGGGGAGACAACCTGTTCAAGCCCGTTGCATTAAAATTGACGGTCATTCCCGTTTGATTGTGAACAATACCACTTGTGAATACGTAAGTCCTGAGCATTAACTCGCCCAAGTTATGATGTTTGTACTGTTTAACGTACCCAAATTGCATAATTCCCCTCCACTGCCGCCGAATGGGCCGCGTCGGAAATGGTGACTTATGGAACGTGTGAAGAGCGTATATTGACTAGCCTCCACCGAAGTACTCGGTTGTCGCTAGGTCGCCGTTCATTATTATTCATGTTTGATGCGAACAAGAAAGACCGGTCTGACTGCTTAGTTGCTCTGGCTGATACGATTGTAAGTCATCTGTGTGTGTACTAAGGGACCTTTAGCCGTCATACTGTTAGAATGACACTGCGTACGTTATACTCACAGCGGCGTCTTTTATCTTTACATCAAAGACAAAACGTGCTTGACCCATTAATGAGCGGGTAATTGCATATCAACGCTACCGTTAGTATTATACCCAATATAATAATCGCGTAGACCCTGATCAAAATGCGCTGATTTTGATAAGTTGTTTTGCAGACTGTCGTAAGAGTGCGCGTCATTATGACACTTGTTATTGACAGGTAGGCGGTCTGACATGTGGTTCAGTGCTCCATACGGACAATCTCGATTGGCCCGTAGGCGGTCTTTTCGTCTGGCTAACACCTGCGTTAATCCGATTAGTTATGACACGTGCTAGAATTGTAAAGACAGTGGCGATATTTCATACGTCGGGACAAGATCAAACGGCCGTGTGTAACAATTATCGGACGAATCGGAGAAAATTTCCTAAGTATTGGGCCGGTATGGGACCGATTTTTTTGGGCTTTGGGCTGTTTCCAATCGGTCCCAATTTCTGAATTTTGGTCTGGGACCGAAAGAAATTCGGTTTTCCCGAGCCCTGGCACAATGTACCACAAGGTACAGATTCATGCATGACTTATGATTTTATGGCCTTTTAAACTGGGGCTGATAATGAAAGTGAAATGGTATGAAACCCATCACCCTCATCTGTGCTTGAGTTTAGTGTCAACGTTCAGAGATCTGCAATCTAGAATGATGTATTGCTAAGGGTAGACAAAGTTTTTTGTGATAGCTATACTTGTATAACTTAAAGAAATGCCCATAATGTGCGGCATAATTTGGCGCATGTGCACTTATTACATTGAATATAGTTACAATTTAGCCCAAAGATACAGAAAAGCTGATCCTTGCAATGTAGAAGCATGTTAACCCCCGAAGCACCAAAAAAGCAGACGGCAAAATTTATGTCTGCAACTTTCAAAAACTGTTTTTTCCCAGCTATATCCTATTGAGTGGGCAAACAGTGTAGATCAAGATGAGGTGGCTCATAATGAGCCACCTCGTCTGGATCTATGCTGTTTGCAAATTCAGCTATTTTAGTTTCTGGTGATTTAAGTAAAAATAGGCAGACATGTGCATGAACAGACATGATATAAACAGCTGTTACATGACTTTGATAAGTGAATTAAGTTATAAATCTTGGAATTTGTTTATGTTTAGAAACCTATTCCCACTGCTGCAGCGCATATTTCATTTGATTAAAATCAAAAATTTTGTTTTAGAATGATAACTGTCTGACTGGGACATGCACGAGAAAGATGAGCTGTCACAAACCTAAACCAGATGATAATCTGGGCTTCTCAAAAGCTGGGATTTAATCCGCTTCAGATACACAGTTACCTGGTCTGAGTGCAGTTGTAGCAAAAGGGAAATCTGAGAGGGAAATATCTGACGAATTGTCAGATGTATAGAGTGACAGTGCGTCATTCTATACACAGTTCAGGTACTGGGTTGTAGAATTCAGGCATGGTCAGGTTACAAGCTGGGATGATGAGTGACGCCCTTGCAGGCTGTGGCAGGGACTAAAGCTTAAGGGTGTCTTGCTTATTGATGACCTGCCACATGGGCAGCTATTTGTCACCCGACGTAGGCGGAGGGGGACTATAGAAATGACCCTCGTCCGTCCGTGTGTCAGTCCGTCCGTCCGTCTTTCCGTCCTTCCGTCCGTCCGTCCGAAATCTTGTCCCCGCAACTCCTCCTACGTCTTTCGTTGGATTGATTTGAAATTTTACAGATTGTATTCTTATGATATGAAGATGTGCATGTGGTTTTTTATTTTTGTTTCGGCCATTTTTGATGGAGTTATGGCCCTTGCTGACTCACACCTTGTCCCCGCAACTCCTGTCACATCTTTTATCAGATTGACTTGAAATTGTGCAGAATGTTTCATCATGATCTGAAGATGTGCATGTGATTTTGGAATTTCAATTGTCCTATATTTTACAAAGTTATGGCCCTTTGTCGTTTTTGGTATTTTTCCAACTTTTGAACCATTTGACCGAAAGAGCTGAAATTTGGTATGCTATTAGCATTTGGTAAATTGAGTATTCTGATTATTGTTAGGATATGCTAAATTTATTAGTGACAGAGTTTTTCCCCTTTCATAGATAATAGACATTCACTTAAAGGTAAAGGGATAACTCAAGAAATATTCATATTATTTTAATGGGCTGAATTTTCATAAATGCATTGTTCTTTTTCATCATATTCATATTAGGAGGATTATGGCCCATGTTATTTTGTTATTGGGTATACAGTCTTATGTTTTGGGCATTCTGTAAGGGCCTAAAGTTTCAGTAGCCTGATTTTACACATATACGCCCAGTTCTGAACTCAAGTATTTTATAACCTCATAGAGGCCCAGTAATTGGGGTATATGTCTCTGCTTATGCTTCAATCATTATTTGCTTACCAGGTTCTGTTATACACATATTTTCTGGTTTTACACATAAATGCCCCTTTCTAAACTTAAGTATTTTATAACTTCATAGAGGCCCAGTAATTGTGCTTCAGTTATTATTTGCTGACCAGGTTCTGTAATACACACATTTTCTGTTTTTGGCCATATAGTTACTCTGAAACTGAATAAAGGGCTGCAGTTTGTGACACATTTCAAACGTCGGGTGACACTTGGCCGATGGCCTTTTATTGAACTATTATTGGAGTCTGAATACTACTTTGATTTCATGGACATTTTGTGGGCTGCTGTCATTGCAAAAAAAGTCAGGAAGGATGCTGCTCTAGACTTGCCCAAGTCTGTAAATTAATATTCCACTTTTCTTTCTTTCTTTTTTTCAAAAACCAGAAAATGTCCTGTCTTAAACTGTAAAATTTATATTCAGAGATAACTACTAAAGGAACTTTCACATACTGGTTCAATTAAAGGGACGTTCCTGGGTTCGAGCTTATAAAACTTGAGACTTATCTCAAACTCAAAATAAAGCACACTGATTGGCTGCTTCCGAGCACAGTTCTGAAAGTGAAATTTAGATAAATATAGGGTCTTGAGAAAATCTAGGTGCTGTTCCAATATGACAGTGCCAGAGGGTGTTCTTGTCGATTTGCAGTTGGCCCAGTGAAGTATAACTGGTAAAATTTTCCCTAAATTATCCCTGTTATCCCGGCTTCTGTACACATTATTTCATGTTCAGGTTTTCTTCGAAGACTTGACATGCAAAATGGTTCATACGCCTATTTTTCAAACTGCAAAAAATTCAAGAACTTCCTAGCTGGATTAAATAATGACAGTGTCTTCTACTGTGATGCGCATGTCAAAAATGGTTGATTTGTTTTGTTGTTGATACATTTTGTAACAGTAATGGTTGATTAACATGTCACAGATGTCATGAATGCTTGATTTATTCTTCACTGAAATAAGTAAAAAATACATATGTAACAACTGAACAGCATCAGGTTAACCCTTATGTTCTTAAGTATTTGGACACGTAAAAACCATTAATTTTCCATTTGGGACAAATGGAAAATTAATGGTTTTAGGTGTCCCAGTATCTAAGCACATTAGGGCACAATTTGGTGCTGTAAAAGGGAATTTATTCAGGGTTTTTCTGAGCTTCTCTTCAACTCAGATTGCAACCAAGCAGGTCTCAAACCCAGGATTACATAATCACTAGGCCAGCGCTCAACATAGTGAGCTACAAGGGCTCCAAGGATGATGATAGAAATGTTTGAGGATGATGCAAATGCTGGAGAAAGAAGGATCAGCACCTGAGTTCAACTCAGTCCAAGTTGAATAGCCTTCCCAGGGTTTCCCAGCGTCATTTCAACGTCATGTGCCTGCTGGGCTTGGGATTTATGACTCAAGCCAGAATTTGTGATTGGTAGTGAAAATGGCATAGTCTAGAAGCTAGAATGAATGTGTTTGAATGACAACAGTTTGCTCCCAGAGCCTGGGATGGTACTCTTATGGGAGAGAATTTTCTCCCTCTGTAATAGCAAATTCTTTCCTGTAAGAGTGCCATCCCCAAGTGTAGAAGATAATTTCTGCTTGTCCATTCCATTCTGTCTCACAGAACAAACTCACATTCTCAGAGGTCTGATGGTATTTCCGTAGTTCTTGCTTGCCAGCTTTTACCGCATTGTACAGTTACCCAAATGTCTTTTAATGTATGGAAAATCCATTTGGAAGGTGTTAATTTCCCCCAACTTTCATCATAACAAAAATGCTCAGTGAATAACAGCAGGTTAAACACAAAACAATAGCCAGAACATTTGTAAATTATTGGAAAGATTTATGGAGGATTGGGTTGTTCGGAGCTTCCAGCTTCAAATAAATGTCAGTTTTGACGATAATAAAACTAAGAGATAATTTCTTGCCATTATCTATTAAAAAAGATAATGTTGTGGCCCCTCATTAGAACTGACTTGACAGGGTGGGTCTAATGAGGAGTCCCAATATGTATTTTATGGAAAAATAAGAAAATAAGAAAAAAAAATACCACTGAATTGTCTTTGAAACTGGCCCTTTCCCGCAGCTCTGGGTTTGGAAACAAATAAACTATAAATATTCGGACATTCAAGTTCCTAATCAAACAGTGCAGACCCAGATCAGACTGCTCCTGAGGAGCAGTCAGATCTGGGTCTGCACTGTTTGTCAGCAGTTTTATATTTCATCCCTTGACTAGACAAATAAACTAGTCCAAGTCTGAAGCGGCCAGAAGAAGAGTCCATTCCAGAAGAGTCTGGGTGATGTCTTAATGTTTTCAGTAAGCAGGACGCGGCCGATTACGTGTATCATTAAAACAGCATTTTACAAGTATTTTGAGTTCTTGATTCCTGCTACTGCTGGGATGATAATGATACACACAGCAGCAGTTGTTGTTATCAGGAATACCTTATCTTGTCCATTGAACTGGAAGAGAGCTTCTGAAATAAATGTGGGTGGGCACTCTGGTCCTGGAATTAATTTTCACAGTATTGATTGGCACCATGGACATGGTCATGTGATTTAAACTCACTGACATCATGGACATGGTCATGCGATTAGTTTCTAAGCTCACTGACATCATTGTTGACATGGTCATGTGAGTACTTTCTAAACTCACTGACATCATGGACATGGTCATATGATTAGTTTCTAAACTCGCTGACATCATGGGCATGGTCATGTGATTAGTTTTTAAACTCACTGACATCATGGACATGGTCATGTGATTAGTTCTTCAACTCACTGACATCATGGACATGGTCATATGATTAGTTTCTAAACTCACTGACATCATGGACATGGTCATGTGATCAGTTTTTAAACTCACTGGCATCATGGACATGGTCATGTGATTAGTTCTTCAACTCACTGACATCATGGACATGGTCATGTGATTAGTTTCCCAAATCACTATTTATCAGTACATTGCAGTTGTGGTAATCATCTGAGCATAACTATGTGTATAGTTCCTTACGTCATATGAATAGGTTAATAATTTTCAAAAGTCATTTTGTGTTGGCACCATGGACATGGCACTGTGATTAGTTTCCATAGTCAATATGGGTTGGCACTATGGCCATAGTTCCCAAAGTCTTTGTATGTTGTACTATAATAATGGTCATTATAATGGGTTGGCATTATGGTCAGGGTCAAATGATAAATTCTAAATTTTATTATGGGTTGGCATCATGGACATGATCATGTGATAAGTTTTTAAAGTCAGTATGAATTGGCACCTTGGACATTGGCATGAGATTAGTTTCCAGAGTTATTATATGTTGTATTGTCATCTTGGTCATGACATTAGATACAAATGTTAGTACAGGTTGGCATCACAGTCATCAGGTCATGTGATCAGTTTCAAAAGGCAATTTGATGATTATTTTTGAATGTATTATGGGTTGATGCCATGGTTATGGTCCTGTGATTTGTTGTCACGTGAGTAAAGTTTGCACTGTGGCACTTTTATCCTGGTGATTTTTTCCAAAGTCATATTGTGTTGTGTTTAGTTTTCAAAGTGGTTGTACAATACACTGATAGCCATGGATTATTTTCCAGCAGTAATATGGGTTGGCACTATGGTCATATTTTATATGGGTAGGCACTATGGTCACAGCTTCGTGTATGATAGTGCAATTAGGTGTAGGATGAGTAAGATTATGAACTAAATTAAATCTATCATTCCTGACAGACTGGAGGACAAGTTGATATGAAAAGAATTTTCCATGGAGTCTTATGTGCAAGATCATGATTCAAAGATTATGATTTGAAATTTGAATGTTGTTTATTTCAGTAGCACCTGCATGACAGGGTGAATTACCGTAATATGCATATTTATTGGGACACCTAAAAATAATGAATTTTCCATTTGGGACAAATGGAAAATTAATCATTTTAGGTGTCCCAATACTTAAGCACATTAGGGTATCTTGATGTATCAAACTCTGTTCTGACATGCACCTGCAGGAAATCTATGGGAAGGGATTATGCAGTTGGTGTATTTCAGCTGGTAGGTGGGATGGAGATTAAAACATTAGTACCATAATGTTGGCTCAAAATATGAATTCTTTATAACAGCAAAATCAGTTACATCAAAATGTTTGGGAACAAATGTCGGCAATTTGTAAAGAGGGTCCGCTGTATGTTGAAAGGGAGCATGATCAAAACTTCCAGGGAACAGGGAAACAATTGCGAAATTGGTTGAAGGGGCCAAATGGATAACATCATGTCATAAAAATCATATGACCACACGTGTAATAACATTTTGGAGCGTACGTGTAATGTCATTGACAAAGTCCGTGTCGATACTGCATTATGTTAAATTGAAATGATGTTCATTTTGAAGGGGTTAAAATCCCATTTTAAAGGGTCATATGATAAACAGAATCTTACACTCGTGGTCATTTCATATGAAATTTATGAAACTTGCCAAGGCTCGTTTCATGAGTTTCATATAAATGACCACTCGTGTAAGATCCTCTATGTCCAGAACTTCAAAGAACTCAGGAGAACAGGTAGTGTCAATCTGTACCAGGGGCACTCCTACAGAATTGCCAATTTCTGACAGTATCTTTGCATTGAATTGGAGATGAGAGAATTTTCTGGGCAACTTAGGGCAGAAAACTGAGAAAGTACTGGTAAGGCCTTCTGTGCAGTTTGTCAACATTTTCTGTTTTCCAGAATAACAGGTCATACTATGAAGACATAAAACTCTACTTTTGATCTCCAAACAAAGCAATCTAACAGCAATTTTTAATTCATTGTGCACATCCAGAGTTCTATACAACAAGACATTTTGAATGCTGTTCTGGGATGGTTTGTTCTTTCTCAATCAAAGCGTATGTTGTTGTCCCTTATTAGAACTACCTCACTGAGGCTGTTCTTATGAGGGACAGAAAAATATGTTTCCATGGAAACATAAGAAAATTTTGCCTAGAATTGTCATTACCTTATATGGAGCTCTGACATCTAATTCTGCCAAAGTCAGTCACATTCGTTTCTCAGAAACCAACATCAAAGAAATATATAAGCCATTCATAGAGAAAGTTTGCCTTACAGTTTGTTCAAACAGTGAAGCCTTGGCGTAGCCTTTACAGATGCACTGTCTGATCAGAATCTTTGATATTCTTCTTATAGATATAAGAGGTTCCATAGATTTTATACGTAAACAGGGAAAGCTCTGATCAGACTGCACGGATGTGCAGTCTGATCTGAGCATTTCCTGTTTGCATATGCCGATAGGCTTCAGTTCTTATAACACTGGTCTAATGATAATTGCTTTGCTGATTCCAGTAATAAACTTGTTTTGGAGACATCGTGTGCCCTTGATTTCTGGCAGTTTGACGTCAAGTTGCAAAAGCTTTTATGGAAGTTACTGAGAAAACCAGAAAAACAAAAATTAAGTCAATTTACCATATTTATTATAAATATTTGAATACCTTAACCATTTCTATGATAATTGTTTTGGTCTTGAGACTCTTGACCATTTAAACAGCTAGAAACCGTTCTTTGAATTTTGAAGAGTAGGCATTTTCTTACACTGTAGACAAACATTGCAGACTTATAATGGTCAGACTTGGAATATTTTTGGATCACGGGATGGCAGGTTCGAGTCCCACTGTAGGCAGATTCTGCCTAAACCTAAATAGTTGCTTCATTGCATGATGATAAATACTGCATGATTTCACTCTAATGCTGAACTGCCAATTTCCTAGCAAATCGCTTTTTTTAAATTGTCCAATAACCTGCATAGAAAATTGCTATATAAAATTGCCCAGTTCTGCATTAGAGTTTGGAGACGATTGAATCTGTTAATAAAAGCAGATACTGTGGTGAGTGCTAGCAGATCTTCTAGCTGTTTATGTGTTTTATAAGACTTCTTTTCTCGGGCAACTCAAATATCAGAATGCCTTCTTTATCCCTTTTATCACAATAAAAGTTCCACTCCTAGGACTGTTAGTTGATGCTCAGGGCTGTGCCAGACTTAGCTATCATTTAAGAACATATTTTCTCAAAGTCTTTGTCTTTAAAGTTATAGCTGGTAAACGGTCACTATGTTTTATTTTTGTCATAACTGCTTAAAAGTATACTCCCTCGTATTTCATTATGAAATAATCACAAAGTTATGAAACTGGTTACTTGTATGCAACACAATTAAGATTTGTACAAAAAAAATTCAGCGAAAACATCTTTGTTACAGAGGCGGAGACGATATATAAATGCATACCCTTCTTGAATATATATTCACGAATATTTTGTTGTCATAAATTGATTGACTCCCACAGGCGTTTCTGCAAGCAGGTTTTGAATTTTATGATTGGTGGAGTAAATAACTTTACAATAGCATTTTTAAACTTCTAATCTGTGCACATGAGTTCTTTTCAGCCAATAACTGTCTGAAGTTGATTAAAGAAAGGGCTTAATATTATTCATGAGATTAACTATGATTGCTGGGCGAATCCAGTCTTCATTTTTGGTGGGAATGGCTGTCTGCTATTCCCGCTCTTTTTGTGTATTTTCTTAAATTCTCCTATATTAAGTTACCATCACAATTCATAAATTTGGCAGATAAATGTACTTTTAATAGCAATCATTGCCATGACTAGGATATAATGTTTTGTGAGAAATTTTAAAGTTAATAGAAACATTGAGGGTGTAAATCTTTAAGCAAGATGCGATATAGGTATCCAGTTTTCTGTCAAGAACTTTGTTAAGTTATGGTTTCTTTAGCCACAGTATATCAGGGGCACTGTTAGAAGAAGAAACATGGTGTGGAACTCCCAATTAGTCTTGTTTGATATGATAGATCTTGCAGGCATTATGGCAAATAACTGTTTATATTTTGTTATCATTCATGTAACAGATGTAGAGTACATGAGCAAGGCATTAAAAAAAGTGCCATAATATGTCTTATTCAAGGGTTTCAGCGAGAACTCGAGCCAGGCTATTATGGTTCTTCCATTTTTACAAGGGAACAAATAATTTGACTTCCTGTTTGCTTCCCTGGATAAGGAAGGCCTTCCAAAACGAGGTATATTCTTAAAGGAAAGAATTTCTCCTGGAGGAGCAAATTCTTTCTTTTAAGAGTTGACCCCATTGAAAAGGGAGGCAAAGTGACAATGACAGAGTTGCTGCCCCTGAAAGTATACCAAGGCATATTAGCCTGAAAATGTCAGAGCTCTTCAGAATAGTCTTAGATCCTGTTGATACCCCACAACATTTGATGTAAGAATGGGCCTACTGAGCAGGTTCTGTTGTTGTGTTATTGTTTAATGTCCACGGTAAGCAGCTATGGTCATGTCGGGATGGTCAGTTAACCTAACCACACTATTCCTGGGCAGGCTTGGACCTCCTAAGTGGTAAACCAGTACTAAGTGCACTTACTTTCACCAGTAACTGACAACTGCCCTTCTTGAGACAGCGGAAGGGGAAATGAAAGTACGTGGCTGGACCGAGTATCAAACCCGGGTCCTCTGGCTTATAAGTCAGACATGCTATCGACTGCGCTACATGGCCCGGCTGCTGAGCCGGTTCTAATGAGCTCCTTTTGAATAGCCTGACTTTGAATGACCGCCACAACGTAAACCAAACCTGTGTTTAGCAAGACAAGGGAAACACAAAATGTGGATGCACAACAATACAAGTTGATTTGTGTTGTATGTAGGTGGCTCCTAGAGACAGGTGATCCCTTAATAGAGCTGGCACCTTAAATTAATATGCTTGATTATTCAGTAATGAATAAATTGAACTAAGGCCCCATTTTGCTTCATGGAACTAAGAACTCTGTGTTTTAAGCAACCGAAAGTGATATCAAATGCTAATTGCAATGGTTGTAGGTGTTTCCCTTGCCTAACACCTGGAGATATCCAAAAGATTACATCAATAAGATATCAGATGAAGATGACAGGGAATAACAATGTAAACATTTGTTAAGTCTGGAATAATGAATGGAAATTTCAGACAATAAGGGCCAATTAAAATGCCAGATTTCTGCATCAGACATTCACGGTAAAAACTTGATATATGAATGATACCATCACTTTGGCAAAAAATGAAAATGAATTTACAGTACAGCCTCTCCAGTCCACTTTGGCAAAAAAAAATTGAAAATAAATTTTCAGTCTCTTTCAGTCCTGTGCAGAAATTTACCCCTTAAAGCGCCAAAAAGCAGGCGACAAAATTTACGTCTGCAGAATTTCAAAAAACGTCTCGTCCAAGCGATATCATATTGAGAATTCAAATACTAGAGGGCAAACAGTGTAGATTCAGATGGGGTGTCTCATTATGAGCCACCTCATCTGGATCTACAGTGTTTGCCAATTCAACAATTTTAATTTTGGCGCTTTAAGGGTTATTAGCTCACCTGAGCCATAGGCTCAGGGTGAGCTATTGTGATCACCCAGTGTCCGTTGTGCGTCGTCCGTCGTGCGTTGTGCATCGTCCGTCGTCAACAATTTGCTTTAAATGACATCTTCTCTGAAACCGCTAGGCCTAGGGCATTGATATTTGGTATGAAGCTTTGATATTTGGTATGAAGCATTGTCTAATGGTCCTCTACCAAGTTTGTTCAAATGGTGGCCCCAGGGTCCAAAATGGCCCTGGGGCAGGGGGTATTGGGTTCGAAACTAAAAAATACTTAAAAATCTTCTTCTCCAGAACTGCTTGGCTCAGATGGTTGAAATTTGGTATGTAGCATTGCCTAGTGGTCCTCTACCAAGTTTGTTCAAATGGTGGCCCCAGGGTCCAAAATGGCCCTGGGGCAGGGGGTCTTGGGTTCGAAACTAAAAATTACTTAAAAATCTTCTTCTCCAGAATTGCTGGGCTCAGATGCTTGAAATTTGGTATGTAGCATTGCCTAGTGGTCCTCTACCAAGTTTGTTCAAATGGTGGCCCCACGGTCCAAAATGGCCCTGGGGCAGGGGGTCTTGGGTTCGAAACTAAAAAATAATTTGTCTTCAGAAGCACTTGGCTCAGATGCTTGAAATTTGGTATGTAGCTTTGTCTAGTCTTTTACCAAGTTTGTTCTAATGATGACCCCAGGGTCTAAAATGGCCCTGCCCCAGGGGGTCCTGGGTTTGAACCATAGAACTACATAGAAAAATATTCAAAAATCTTCTTCTTCAGAACCACTTGGCTCAGATGCTTGAAGATTGGTATGATGCATTGCCTTGTTGTCTTTTATCAAGTTTGTTCAAATGATAGCCCCATGGTCCAAAATGGCCCTGCGGCAGGGAGTCCTGAGTTTGAGCCATTGAAATACATAGGAAACTATTAAAAAATCTTCTTCTTCAGAACCACTTGGCTCAGATGCTTGAAATTTGGTATGATGCTCTGCCTGGTGGACTCCTACAAAGTTTGTGTAAATGGTGGCCCTGGGATCCAAAAAGGCCCTGGGGCAGGCAGTCTTGGGTTCGAAATTAATATGTACTTAAAAACCTTCTTCTCCAGAACCCCTTAGTGCAGATGCTTGAAATTTTGTATGATGCATTGCCTAGTGGTCCCTTACCAAGTTTGTTCTAATGATGGTGCCAGGATTAAAAATGGCCCCGCCCCAGGGGGTCCTGGATTTGAACCATAGAAATACATAGAAAAATATTCAGAAATCTTCTGCTTCAGAACTACTTGGCTCATAGGCTTGAAATTTAGCTTTTAGCATTGCCTAGTGGTCCTTTACCAAGATTATTCAAATGATGGCCCCAGGGTCCAAAATGGCCCTGCCCCAGGGGCTCCAGGGTTTGAACCATAGCAATACATAGAAAAACATTAAAAAATCTTCTTCTTCAGAACCATTTGGAAATGGTTGCAAACTATCAGGTTTGTTCAAATTATGACCCTAGTTTGACCTTTAACCTTTTTGCTCAGGTGAGCGATCCAGGGCCACTTGGCCCTCTTGTTTTACTTACCCTTGCATTTTTTATGACTGATTGAAAATGTCTTAGCTGTTAAAGTGCCAAAAAGCAGACGACCAAATTTATGTCTGCAAAAAAAAAAAAATGTTTAGTCTTATAACTGTCATATTGAGAATTCAAAGACTAGAGGGCTAACAGTGTAGATCCCGATGAGGCCGCTGCTTATGACCTAACACATCATGTAGATCTACGCTGTTTGCAAGTTCCGATATTTTCATTTTTGTCACTTTAAATGTTTAATCTCTAAAAGATTACATATTTTAAGTCATTCAGAGCAGATTAAAGGGTGAATTAAATAAAAGTTCTAAGTATAGTAACCAGAACATGAAAAAAATTACACTTGGTTCAGGGTCTACGCCTGGAAGCAGCTGACTGTTCCTCAGGCTCAGGACTGCTCCTCAGGCTCAGAAAGTCTCTTTAACCATAATTAAAGCACCAAAAAAGCAGTTAACAAAATTTATATTTCTACAAAATTTCAAAAAAAAATTCTTTCCAAGCTTTATCAAATGGAGAATTTAAAAATCTACTAGATTCCGAGCTGCCTGACGTCTGAATATAATGCTGTTTGCAAATTCAGCTACATGTATTTTCAATTTTGGAACTTTAAGGGGTATAATAAGCTGAAAAAATTACAAAAAGAAGTCAAAGTGTTAGACATTTTTAACTCTTTAAACCCCAGTCACGAAATCAGCAAAATTTGCAAACAGCGTAGATCCTGATGAGGCGGCTCATGAGCCGCCTAATCTAGATCTACACTGTTTGCGCTCTAGTCTTTGAATCCTCTCTTTGACATGTCTTGGACAAGACATTTTTTTAATTTTTGCAGACGTAAATTTTGTTGTCTGCTTTTGGTGCTTCAAGAGTTAATGCCATAAACAACTGTAAACTCCAAGAGGATCTAATAATATATTTGGTCAAAATCTGGAAATATTTGACAGTTTGTCTAGCTATTCTTATCATGTAGATTTATCTGAGATGAGCTGTCAGTCCCTATCAGGTTTGCCACTGATCTCAGCAAGGGAATTTGGGTTTTATGATAGATTTATCCCCCTTTTGTCAGAAGTAACAATGTAATTATCATAAAGAATGCATTTGATTGATGTTAAATTGTTCTTCCAGTGAGAGAACATGAATGGTTCAGTTGCAGTATTTTTCCTCAGATATTTAGATATTTTGAGAGGTGCCGTGGCGGAATGGTTAGAGTGACTCGGTTAGGGTGCAGAAAGTCGCGGAAGGTTGTTAGATCGTGCCCAGGTTTCGCCATCTGACAACTGGAAAACTCTCTCTCTCAACCCAGCAGTGAATGGGTACTTGCTTCGAAACAGGGAAGGATAAGGCAGCAAAAGGAGAGGAATGGGCTCCACCTTTCATCTGCTGTGCCCAAGATACAGTGGATCTCTTAACCCCCACTGTCCCTATGGCAATATATAGGCTATTGGGAACCTTTACTTTTACCTTTAATTTAGCTGCAAGCAAACAGTGAAGTGTAGACCCAGATCAGACTGCTCTTAAGGAGCAGTCTGATCAAGGTTTGCACTGTTTGCCTGCAGTACTTTTAAGCACCTGCCTAAGGGGGCAAATGAAGTTGACAAAATTTGAGACTTGAAGTGTCCATTGCTGAAATTGAAAGTAAAAAAGTGATCTTACAGATAGATAGGCAGATGGATGAACAGATAGGCTCAAACTCAACAAAGAATATCTCATTTTGTTTCTAGTAAAATTTCGCCTCTTTCAAAAAGTGGTGTTTGGTCAATTGGAAACCTTTACTGTTGGAACTCAAGGCCATCTTACAAATGAGCTGCGACAAGACAAAACCAACAAAGTGGTATGTGCGCCAATGGAACACTCAGATCAGCCTGGCATCTGCTGAGTCTGATCAGAGTCTTCGCTGTCCACATGGAGGTAGCTTAGACTCTTAGCTACCCTGTAAGTGCACAGAGGAGACTGATCAGACTGGGTGAATGCCCAGGCTGATCTGAGTCTTTGCTGCATGCACATAGCACTTTGTTGGTTTTGTCCTGTTGCGGCTTAAATGATCAAAGTAAGAGATGCTTTATGTTGTTACCCAGTTTTGCTATGCTGAAGCTTCAGATAGAGGTTGGGTGGAGACATAGATGAGATGAGGTAGGGGGTGTTCTGTTTTGGTTTCAAGAACAAACAATGAGCAACTGCTGTTGCTTTGTGTGTATGAATTTATCGCAGCTGATTTTTTTAAAGCAAACAAGAAAATTAAAAAAAAAAAGATAGTTGAAGAAAGATTTATAGTCCAATTTCAAAGAACAAATCGACTGCCTCAAGCCGTTACTAAAATTGAAAACTTATCTGGAAAATCCGGTCTCTCATGAAAATCTTATCTGTTTTTTCCCTCGGAGAGTTATTTTGTAAATTATGTAATTATTTGTGAATCTGGTTTCTGAAAATGACAAAAGAAATGTCTGATTGAATGGTCTGTTTCTGGCATATGGGAGAAAGAAGTTGTCTGCTCTGTGTTGGAGCTTTTTTGCATCATTTAAATTTATGAGTTGTGAGCTTTTCCTAAATATTTGAGCAGTTTAACTCTTTAAGCCCCAGTGACGCAATTAGCAAAATTTGCAAACAGCGTAGATCCTGATGAGGCGGCTCATAATGAGCCGCCTCATCTAGATCTACACTGTTTGCCCTCTAGTCTTTGAATTCTCAATATAAAAAGTCTTGGACAAGGCATTTTTCTAATTTTTGCAGACGTAAATTTTGTCGTCTGCTTCTTGGTAGTGAAAGAGTTAACCATTTACTGTACTATCTGGCAATGTATACTGAGGGAAATAAATTTAGCAAGTTTTAACAAATCAGCGTATTAATCAGACTTATTTAAAAAGTGGGAAATTGTATTATTTCCGCTGTTTAAGGCATCATTTTGGGTACCAGAAACCCAACAATTAAGGTCGAAAGTTTATTTATAGAGCAAAATCGCGTGGCATTTGTACCCAAGGGGTTGACCCAAAAAATGCCATAAATCTTTTATGCAACTCATCTTTTTTCAGGCGCTGTTTCGTCTTCAAATCTTACACCAGAGCCAGTTTGTGGCGGTGTAGACATTTTTGAACAAGAACTCAGTGTTGTGTGCTAAAACACTGTTACCATAGTAAACGTAAATGTGCTTCTGACGCCGTCAAAATTGGCAGTCACAAAGCAATTGAGACTGAGCAAAAGTCACCGTTAACGAATTGTTCCAAAATTTTGAACCAAACTGCAATGGCAAGGCCTCTAAATGACCAGAACTCTTTCAAGCAATTTGTTCCTGTAAACTGGCGCTATTCCCTCAGATTTAACCACACCCGGTTCGACAGTTACGTCATTTCTGACGTCAGTTTTTAAAACCATCAAAGATCCTTTTCACTTCAGCAATATTGAACTTAAAGTTTCTCTTCTCTAAGTGCGCACAAGGGCCATTGCATATCCACAGATTTTGTCAATTTCCGTCATAACGTAAACTGGACACCTCCATTCAAATCTTGACAGGTTCTGGTCGTTGCATTAAAACAAATGGATTACCAGGGATAATCGTTTTGCATGACAGTGTTCCCACAGTTGTCAGTAATAAAGCGCAAAAAGATTCGAGTCAAAACGTCAATTTATAATGTTTAAAATGGCGGTTGAATTTTTCGGCAAGTTAACGTCAAACTAACGTACCCCATTGCCGGCGTCTTATGCGTTATTTGCAAACCCATTTACGGTGTTCTTGTTTAAGGATCCAGTTAAAACCTTTCAAAGGCATTTTGACAATTTTCTTTGTTTATATAATTGTTTGTCAGCCCGCGCAAATTGTGAATTCATTTAAAGTGACGTCAAACGTGTGTTAAGTCACCTTTTCCGTCCAAGTTTGATGTAATCGCAGTCTCCTAACTTAAACTAACTACGGTATATGCGATCAACAACCTGGGAATACTATCCCGAAAGAAAATTTCACAACCCTTTGGAAAAATTGCTAAACTTATTTCTCTCAGTATATCAAGACACTAGCGACCCAGCCTGAGTTCTGCAGATCAGGTGAGTTAAAAGCAGACGACAAAATTTACGTCTGCAAAAATTTAAAAAATGCTTTGACCAAGACATTTCATATAACGCTGGGCCGCATAGCACAATCGGTAGGGCACCTGACTTGTAAGTCAGAGGTCCTGGGTTCTAAACCCAGTCTGCCCACATACTTTCATTTCTCCTTCCGCTGATTCAAGAAGGGCAGTTGTCAGTTACTGGCGAAAGTATGTCCACTTAGTACTGGTTAACCGCTTAGGAGGTCTAAGCCTGCCCAGGAATAGTGTGGTTAGGTTAACTGACTATCCCAACATGACCATAGCTGTTTACCATGGACGTTAAGCAACTAATCAATCAATCAATGAGAATTCAAAGACTAGAGAGGGCAAACAGTGAGGCAGCTCATTATGAGCTGCCTCATCTGATCTAAGCTGTTTGCAAATTTTGCCTATTTAGTCACTGGGGCTTAAAGAGTTAATTGAGGATAATTCTGAGATACTTTTTATTGAAAACATATGATGTGACCCCTATAAGAAATGTCTCGGCATGACAGCTCTGATGAGCTGAATCACAATATAAGTTTTTATGGAGAAATCTCTTATCACTGTTACCTCTCCTTATCTAGGGCACTGATTAGTGATGGAATGTCAAAAGTGCAGATCCTGATCAGAATGCATTATAGAAAGAATATAGTGCATTTATAGAGCTTTTGTGACAATGTAGTCTGGCTAGAAAAATTTCCTCAATTGTTTAACAGCTTTGTGCGTAACTGTCCCAGAGCTGAGCTCTGGATGAGTTGTTCACCAACCTGATTAACAAAAATAACAGTTTTTGGGAGAGTTATTCACAAACCTTGTTATTGTAACCAATCCTTATCATGGTTAACAATAGCTCTTGGTAAGTTTATCTCCAGCCTTGTCATTGACTATGAATAGCTTTGGGTGAGTTGTTCACAAACCTGGTTATATAAAACCAGTAGCTCTGGATGAGTTGTTCACAAATCTTGTAATAGTATGTATGTATGTATTTATACTGCATCACCCCCTCGCGGGGATTACGTGCAGGTGCGCGTCTGTGCGTTGTTAGTAGAAGAAATGTTATAAAAATAAAAAGTTCCGGTAATATTTGTTAGTAGAGGTGGAGTAAAAGATGATAGGGTTTAAAATGTTAAAAGTCAGAAACAAGCTGACAGTGATAGGTAAAATGTTAAAAACAGCGCGCTGACATTTATGGCATTGGATGATTGACTGCACACACTGCCCTCTTAAAGGAGTCAACAGTGGGCAGCAGTGCTATGTGTGATGGCAGCCGATTCCATTGCACGATTGCGAGGGGGTAGAACGAGTATTTGTAGTAATTCGCAGAGGTCTGAATTTGACGGAAGCAAAGGGGGTGTGAATACCTGAGGATTCTTGATGGATGCACAACATACGGAGGCAGGTCAATGGCTACAAGGCTGTGTACAATTTTATAAAATAGGCAAAGCCGGGAGTCGGACCTTCTCTGCTCAAGAGATCGCCAGCCTAAAGATTGAAGCATCTCTGTCACGCTTGCATATGTGGAATAATTATTTAGAGTCCAGCGGGCCGCTCTATGTTGGATCATTTCAAGTTTGTTAATATTTTGATCAGTGTAGGGGCTCCATACGGTTGATGAGTATTCCACCAAGGGGCGAACAAGAGTTTTATATGCCATCTCTCTTAATGCTTGGTTTTGTGTCCTGATGTTTCTCCTGAGGAAGCCAAGTGACCGACTTGCTGAAGTGGTTACGTTCTGGATGTGGTTGTTGAATGATAGGTTGCTGCTGATTTCCACGCCCAGATACTTGGAGCCTGCAACTGATTCCAAGACTTGGCCATGCAGCAGGTAATGGCTTGGGATTGGGGTTCTAGACCTGGTAACGTGTATAACGACACACTTACCAGGATTGAACTCCATGTCCCATTCCAGCTCCCATTTGTGGAGATGATCGAGATCCTGCTGCAAAATTTGAGCATCTTCCAAGCTGGAGACCGCCAAGTATATGGCCGTGTCATCAGCAAACAACCGTACCTTAGACTTTGTTGAATCAGGGAGGTCATTTATATATATGAGAAATAAGATGGGGCCCAGGACAGAGCCTTGAGGAACCCCAGATGTGACAGGTACAGTGTTTGATTTTTCATTTTCTAAGCCAACAGTCTGAGTCCGATCAGATAAAAATGCTTGAATCCATCTCAGGGTGGGGCCTCTTATTCCATATCTGTGGAGTTTGAGCAGTAGTTTCTGGTGACTTACCTTGTCGAACGCCTTCGAGAAGTCTAGTAAGACTAGGTCAGTTTGACTACCAGCTGTGCAGTTCCGCATCAGGTCTTCTATGAGTGTGACGAGTTGTGTTTCGCATGATCGTTTACTACGAAACCCATGCTGAAGGTCGTACAGCAGATTGTACTTGTCCATGTGGGAGACTACATTCGTAGCAACGATATGCTCTAACGCTTTGCATAGAATACTGGTCAATGAAATAGGCCTATAGTTTGAAGCAAGGCTGGTGTCTCCCTTTTTGAAAAGGGGACACACAAAGGCTGTACTCCAGTCCTTAGGTACTCTCCCAGTGTCAAGGGACCGTTGGAAAATGACCTGAAGGACAGGAGCTATGGAATCACAGAGCCTTTGGAGAACCAGCGGCTTAATCTGATCAGGTCCTGCTGCCTTATGGGGGTTTAGGTCCTTTAACAATTTAACAATGCCGTTAAGGGAGACAGAGATGCTTTCCATTTGGGGTGTGGTATTAAGACTCTCACCTGGTACTTGGGATGGATCTATTGCTCCTCTGTCTGAGAGGTCCTGCACAGTCATGTATGCTAATTGGCTCAGTTTCAGTGGTGACTTAGGTGTGAACACTGACTGGAATTGGTTGTTGAGAATATTGGCCTTGTCCACAGTGTCTGAGTACAACTTACTATCCTTCTTGAGTGGGGCAATGCCTTTGGAGTCCTGTTTTGAATTTTTGAGAAGGGAGAACAGCTTTTTGGAGGTATAAGTACTTTTGTGTGTATCAGAGCTTGTCTGGCTTTGTGGCTCAGACTGTTCAGAGGTATCTGTTAGGCCTAGAATGTCCTCTATATACCTATCATGAGCTTGTTTTAGCTCGTGTCTCACCAGGTGCCTTGCCTCAACAAAAGCATACCTGTCTGAAGGGCGTCTGTGCTTCTTATATTTATCGTACAGACTGTCTCTCTTCCGGATGGATCGTTTTATTGCCTGGGTAATCCATGGCAGTGACGGCTTTGCACTTACGGTACGCTGTGGTACAAACTGCTCTATTCCAGACTGAAGAGCTCCTTTAAATTCTTCCCAAAGTAAGTTGATGGACTTACCTTCATGAGAGTCTAAAAAGGACTTTTGAAATGAGAGCATGTGGTTCTCAAAGCCCTCCCAGTCAGCTTTTTTGTACATGGACATCAGTCTGGGCTTCTGTTTGTTTACCTGCGGCTTTATAAAAACCTCAGCTAGCACTGCATCATGGTCCGCAATACCGGGTTTAATTTCCACAGATTTAACCAAGGTTGGATTGTCTATTAGGAATAGGTCTAGGATGTTATCAAGTCTTGTGGGTAGGGTCACTAACTGTGTAAGGCTAAACTCATCTAAAAGGTCAATGAAATCCTCATACTGGTGTTTGTGCTTACAGTCAGGTGAAATGGTGGGGATATTATCTGTCCAGGAAAATTTTGGGTAGTTAAAATCTCCCAGTATCCATGTATGTCCCTTAACAGTTGATACCTTCTCGACTGACTTTTGAAACTCTTCAAAGCTCTGTGGGTCATACTCATCCGGTTTGTAGTAAGCAGCAATGTGGAGGGGGACAGACCCTGCAAGTTGTAGCTTGATCCATAGTATTTCGCAGTCGGTTTCCCATTCCTGTACCCTATTTGCAATGTACAAATCTCGAACGAGGATGAAGACTCCTCCTCCCCTGGACCCCCTATCCCGCCTAAACATTGTGTAACCCAGGCTGTCGGGCATTATCTCAGCATTGTAGACCTCAGAAGTTAACCAGGACTCTGTGCATACCACTATGTCCGGTGACCATTGGTCAAGCATAGCATGAAACTGGTCAAGCTTATCTTGGGCTTTGATTGAACGGGCATTGAAATTGAGGACTTTCAGGGTTGCATGGCGAAGGTTTTGGTGACTGCTGGTTGGATGCTCAGCAGAAAGGTCCGACGGCTGGCTGGCCGAATCAGACAATAAGCTAAAACTGTTATGAGTTGAAAATGAAGCTAGGTCATTTTCAAGCACTGAAACAGAATGGTTTGGAGCTCCGCATGTAAGACACATCCATGAGAAATCATCGCCCATGTTTTGACAAACAGGGTGATACCATTGTGAGCATGTATCACAGAGGATACCAATGTCGGTGACTTCCAGGCCACAGGCACCACATGGCGCTGTGTCAGAATCACTGGCAGACATTCTGGAAAAACCTATGAAAGGTAGGACAAAAACAATCACAAACAAAATTTTACCTGTTTCATACATGTCAAAAACTCGTTCGGGCCACCTACATCGTGTAAAAATGGTAAACCAATATGGCCGCTTATATTCTTAACAAAGTGCAATTTTGATTCAAAGGCTTTTCGGTCCAAGCTACGGACGATCGCAAGAAATAACCCGCGATAAAGTGACAATATACTTAGCCAAAGAAATTAAACAAGATTTGGATGACAGAAAGCTGTTTTAAACTAGGAATTGAGAATATTTTCTTCCGAGACAAAGAGGAGATGTTTAGATCGCACGACGCATGCGCATGAGCATGTAACCATAGTAACCAATAGATCTGGATGAGTTGTTCACAAACCATGTAATAGTAACCAATACTTCTGGGTGAGTTGTTCACCAACCTTGTTATAGTAAAAAGAGGCTCTGGATGAGTTGATTACAAACCTTGTATACTAGTGACTAATAGTTCGCCATCCTTGTTGTAGTAACCGTAGCTCTGGATGAGTTGATCATCAACCTTTTTAGCTCGCCTGTACGAACATACAGGAAGAGCTATTGCACTACCCCCAAAGGCGATGGCGGCGTCAGCATTAGCAAAATGTTAAACTTTTACGTTAAAAGTTTTTAGGTGATGGGCAAGGTGCTGTCAGGCGAGCTATCATGTCCTGCTGACAGGTCTTGTTGTAGTAAACAGTAGCTCTAGGTGAGCTGTTATATAAATAATAGTTCTGGGTAAGTTGTTCACCAACCTTATTATAGTAACCGATAGTTCTGGGCAAGTTGTTTACCAGCCTGTCTGGATGAGTTGTTTTATAGTAAACAAAAGCTCTGGGTGTGTACTGGCCTGACTTGGGACCAAAACCCTAAATAGACATCAAGATCCAGATGCTGCAGCCACTGTCGCTACCAAGTTTAAAACGCTTCGTAAAACTTTAGGGAAAAGTAACAGAAACACTTTCTTAATGTGCCAGGTGTTTCGATAAATTAATATCTCAAGAAAAGAAAGCATTTTCCAATAAGCATAGCCTCCTCAACAATATTTTGATTTCATTTGTATATGATAACTTAATCTTGTAGCTTTTTCGATATTTATTTATTTTGCCTGTTTTCGTGCTTTTTCTCGAAAGTAGGAATAAAAGGGTTTGATTTGTTTAGGGTTTTCTGATTGTTTTTACGTACAACATCTGTCTGAGGGAGAACTCTGTTAGAATTTTATGATCATGACTTGATTAGAAAATCCAGTTAAAATGCCATTAATTCTTAATGCGCCAAAAAGCAGACGACAAAATTTACGTCTGCAGAAATTTCAAAAAATGTTTTGTCCAAGCTATATCATATTGAGAATTCAAAGACTATAGGGCAAACAGTGTAGATCCAAATGAGGTGGCTCATAATGAGCCACCTCATCTGGATCTACACTGTTTGCAAATTCAACAATTTTTCATTTTTGGCGCTTTAAGGGTTAAAATACCATGAAAACTGCAGTGTAACAGATTAATGTAACATATTTTCATTGAATATTTGGACAGAAATCAAATGTGTTAGCAAATGGTCCAGATCCGGATCAGACTGCTCTAAGGAGCAGTCTGATCTAGGTCTGCACCTTTTGCAAACAGTTCAAGGTAATTCTGCTGGTGATTGCTGAAAGAAAGAAGAATTTTCCTAAATCCAAAGAAGGCAGAATCCATGCAGTACCAGAAAAGCAGAAGACGAAATTTGCATCTGCAGGATTTCAAAAATCATTTCATTCAAACTGATTCATATTGAGAATTCAAAGACAAGAGGGCTAGCAGTGTAGATCCAGATGAAGCGGCTCATTATTAGCTCACCTGAGCACGAAGTGCTCAAGGTGAGCTATTGTGATCGATATTTGTCCGTCATCCAACCATCCAACTGTCTGTCCATCATCAACAATTTCTTCAACAACATCTCCTCCTAGACCAGTAAGCCAATTTCAAAATAATTTCACACAGATGTTTCTGTTATAGCCCTGAACCAAAATTGCTAAATGCTGCTCCACTGAACAAAATGGCCACCAGAGCTAAAAATAGAAAAAACCTTTAAACAACATCTCCTATGAAGCCAATGGCTCGATTTCAAAATAATTTCACAGAAATGTTTGACTCATGGCCCTAAACCAAAATTGCTAAAACGGTTTAACTCTGCTGAACAAAATGGCCGCCAGAGGTAAAAATAGAAATAAATCTTAGAATGACACAGAGGGCACAGTTTTGATCCAATCATCATGAAACTTTGTCAGAATGTTTATCTTAATGAAATCTAGACCAAGCTCGAAACTGGGTCATGTGATATCAAAAACTAGGTCACTAGGTCAAATCTTAGAAAAACCATGTGTACACTCTAGATGGCACAGTTTTGATCCAATCTTCATGAAACTTTGTCAGAATGTTTATCCTTATACAATCAAGGCCCCGAGTGAAACTGAGTCATCTGGGTCAAAAACTAGGTCACTAGGTTAAACCTTTGAAAAACCTTGTATACACTCTAGAGGGCACAGTCATGAAACTTTGTCAGAATGTTTATCTTTATGAAATCTAGACCAAATTTGAAACTGGGCCATGTCAGGTAAAAAAACTAGGTCACTAGGTCAGATCTTAGAAAAACCATGTGAACGCTGTAGAGGGCACAGTTATGTTCCAACCTTATGATACTTTCTTAAAATGTTCATCTCCAACAAAGCTAGATCAAGGGTGCAACTGGGTCATGTTGGATCAAAAACTAGGTCTCTAGGTCAAACCTTAGAAAAACATTGTGTATACTCTAGAGGGCACAGTTTTCATCCGATATTCATGAAGCTTTGCCAGAATGTTTATCTGAGAAATCTAGATCAGGTTTGAAACTGGGTCATGTGGGTTCAAAAACTAGGTCATTAGGTTAAATTTTAGAAAAAACCTTAGGTACACAATAAAGGGTTCATTTTCCATTGAATCTTTGTGAAACTCTGTCTGTATGGATGTCTCTGAGGTTAAGTTCACAGGATACTCAGGTGAACGATCCAGGGCCATCATGGCCCTCTTGTGTAAATATGATACTGCTATGTGCAAATTCAACTACAGGTACAGTATTAATCCTAATAAACACCCCTGCTCTAATAAACGACCCCTGCCTCTTTTCCAAAAAATATTTCATTATCAGCTTGCATGAAATCGTGTTTGCTTCTCTGGATACTCTTTGAAATCAGGTCTACACTTAAAGGAAAGAATTTGCTTCTAGAGGAGCAAATTCTGCCCTTTAAGAGTTGACCCTACTGAGAAGGGAGGCAAAAAAAAGTAGAATTGCTTCCTCTGGAAATATATCCAATCACCTTAATAATATTAATTAGAGGCATTTTGGCAGTAGCTGATTTACTGTATATACTTAAGGCTCTAAATAACTCCCACTTTCGTAAAATTCAACGCCCCCGGGGCGTTTAATAGAATTAATACGGTATTTTCGATTTTGGACCGTTAAGTAAATTGTTTGAATGTCTGTATATTTGCTGGAAAAACTTGCAGCAGAAAATGTTCAGTGCAACAGATTGATCTAACCCTGAAGCAACCCAACATATCACATCATTTTCCCCCCAGAATTTCGACTTTTCAAGAGATCTGATGCAGTAACATTTCAAGCAACAGATGTAAGAGACAAACTGATGCTGGTTTCATATCACTCCAGACCACAGACGAGCCTTTTTGGGAATCAATGTAGTTAACATAAAAACATACACATAACAAAATAGTTCCTTTCCAAATAAACTATTTGGATGCTTGACTATTGTGCATCGATGCAATATGCTTTCCTTTTTGAATGCTTGGATATTGTGCATCGATACAATATGCTTTTTATTCAGAGATTAGATTGACAAGTACACGTAAATTGAATTGATGAGTAAAACTGATTGATATGATTTTTATCCAAAACTGGTCAACGCTTCATCAGTCAATTTCATATATCACTTAATATCTTCATTATTTCATTTTTCTTTTCATCTGCTACTTGCTTATAAAGAATCTGTCTAGACTGTTATTCTTAACCCTTCAAGCGCCAAAAAGCAGACGACAAAATTTACGTCTGCAAAAATTCCAAAATATGTTTCATCCAAGCTATATCATATTGAAAATTCAAAAACTAGAGGGCAAACAGTGTAGATCTAGATGAGGTGGCTTATTATGAGCCACCTCATCAGGATCTGCACTGTTTGCAAATTCTGCCATTTTCATCACTGGCGCTTTAAGTGTTACAACATATCATATTAACCCTAAATGTTTTAGCAGAATTTTGACTGCAAATACTGAAGACTCAGATCAGACGAGCAGTCTGATCAGGGTCTTCACTGCTTGCAAGTTGTTTTATAAATCATCTACAGATTGTGAAAATTCAAAGTTTCAAAAGTCCATCACAGAAATTACCATAATATGGTAATGGTGGCAGTGTATCAGTAGGTAGAGTTACATTAGAAGTCCATGAAAGGAAAACGCATTTAATACCATAAACTATCAGTGAGGCTCTTGACCAACTTGTTCAGTCCCATCTTCTAATCAGGGTCCAGGAAGTTCCCTGCTTGGCTTACACAGGAATTACAATCTGTATAGTCAGTGTAATAAGCAAGGACCCAGACCTGGTTGGATAGAGCCCGACAGATCTTAAGGATGGAACAAATTTCCATGCCATGGCTTTGTCCAGCAGACAATTCCAAATTAGCTGGACATCTTTATGTTTCATATTTACACAGGGTTTCCATTGATATATTAAGATAAATATGGATGTCTGAGACTTTTAACCCTAGAATGTATGAGTGGCTGAGAATGTTAACCCTAGAATTTCGTAATGTATGAGTTGGATATTCAGTGCTAAAATATATGTACCCTAATGTGCTTAAATATTGGGACACCTAACTATCATTAATTTTCCATTTGTCCCAAATGGAAAATTAATGATTTTTTGGTGTCTCAATATTTAGCCACATTACAGTATGATATTTATTTGGGTATAAGACATAGGTTTTCTTATCCAAAATAATCCCAAAAATCCAGATCTGTCATTGTCTTATAAGACAGGCCTATATCTTTGGGATTGTTTTAGAAGAGAAAAAATAATCTTATAGCAGAGTTGCACAAGACTGATTAAGATACTTAGGCAGAAAATCTCATCTTATAACCAAACAAAATAGTGAAGAATTTGTTGATGACAGAGCCATTTAACCATATAAGTATTTTCTTCTATTTCAGTGGATACTTATTTGTTCAAGGAACTGTCTACACCATCGTTGAACATCCCAGGTTTCAAGTACCCAGATCAGTTGCAGAACTTCAACCAAGAACAGCTGGCAAATTTCTCCCAGTCACTGGCTTTCCCCCCTGTCAATGGTAAGAGAATATGAATATGTATTAGCAATTAGCATATGCATGGTATTAGCCATGTCATGAGTAAACCTGCCTTAGATTTTGTGTCCGGTTCTGTTGGATATAGAGACATTACAGTAATCACTCTAAGATATGCTTATTGGGAGGCAAGTTTAACTTATGTGCACAGTGCAAAATATATGCTTATAAGGAGGAAAGTTTACAGTGCAAAATACATGCTTATAAGGAGTAAAGTTTACTTCATTTTAGAACTGAAGTGCACAGAAAGAAAAATATATGCTTGTTAGGAGGGAAGTTTACTTCATTTTAAGAATTTTAAAAGTGCACGGTGTGCTCATTTGGCCTTAGCTATAATTATTGCTTCTGTTAAGGATACATGTAAGTTAAATAGTACAAATGTTAACTTACCTGTCCTGAGTGCTTTAGCGAGTAGGTCGGCTACATAAGGGACACTGTTTGGCTGCAGTGTCTTTGTTGTTGTTTCCTTCAACAATTTAGCTCAGAGTGTTTAGCTCACCTGTACAAAAGTACAGCTCTTCAGCATTGCATTTTGCATTAAACGTTGAATTTTTTTATGTGATGGGCAAGGCACTGTCATATGAGCTATCCTGGTTGCTGACAGGTAATGGCTTGCTGACCTGGGCCTAGTTTTCATTCTCTGTTGAATGTAGCCAATGTATTCATCTACTCACTTCATTTAGCTGTCTCTTTAGTTAGGCTGCATTTACGCGAGCAAAGTTTCTATGACAAAGTAGGTTTGTCACAGAAAAATTTGCTCGTGTAAATGCCAAAATATGACAATGTTCCTTTGACAAATATATATGGTAAAGTTACTTCAATAAATTAAATTTGTCTGTGTAAACGGAGAACTTTGTAACAAAGAACCTTGCTATAAGCGTGGAAAATGTGACAAAGATTTTGTTTCATTGCTGCAGGTAACTTTGACAAGTAATATTTGGTCATGTGAACACTGCAGCAAATATTTCATTGCCAAAGTATATGTGACAAAGATTCTATGGCACATTTTCTTTAACAAATAATTTGCTCAGTGTATACGCACAATGTTTGTCACACTTTCTTTGTTAAAGTTTCTGTGACATAGAAACTTTGCTCGTGTAAAAGCTGCCTAAGGCTTTTGTAATGAAACTTTGTACAAGCTTATGGCCCAAGCATACACCAGGATATTGTCAAAGTTCCTTATAATGTGGACAGCTCACGTGGTAAATACAGTATTTTACTTGTTTTTTTTTTTCTTTTTTCCAGAGAAAGAAAGTGTTTCTAATAGTCAAGGAACTTCGACTCACATCTTCTACATTGCTGTAGGGTGTGTGTGTGCCCTGATAATTCTTGTGGCCCTGGCGGTGGCATTCTACTATATCAGCTCACAGAAAGCTAACAACAGGGCATATGCTGAAAAAATAAGGTAGAAAGTATTTATTGGAGCTGTCTTCAAGATTTCCTGCCGAAAAGGTGTGACTAGTTACCATAAATATTTGGTTAGAAATGCCAGCGTTGGCATTTCTAACCAAATATTTAGGGAAAATTGTCAGGGTATCTGGATAATTTTTGTGGCCCCTGGCTGTGGCATTCTACTATATCAGCTCACAGAAAGCAAACAACAGGGCATATGCTGAAAAAATAAGGTAGAAAGTATTTATTGGAGCTGTCTTCAAAATTTCCTGCAGAAAAGATGTGACTAGTTAGTAGTTACTCTAAATATTTGGCTAGAAATGCCAGCCTTGGCATTTCTAGCCAAATCTTTAGGGTAAAAGACTGGCGTTTCTGACCAAATATTTAGGATAAATTGTCAGGGTATCTTGATAATTCTTGTGGCCCTGGCTGTGGCATTCTACCATATCACAGAAAGCCAACAACAGAGCATATGCTGAAAAAACAAGGTAGAAAACTGTCTTAAGGTTTAATTTTGACATTTTTTTCAGAGACTGTAATACCGTTAATGCCAAGGATGCCTCTGATTGTTGTTGTGGCCCTACTTTATATCAGCTTCTACATACCCTAAAATTTCGAACACCCGAAAGTAGGACAGTTATTGTTAAAAAATTATAAGAAAGCGGATTTTACACACGCTAATGCATCCAAATGATGCTTAGTGAATGGCAGACATTGTAAACCCTGGGTTTACAATGTTTGCTCAGACCTATTTGTCCGAATATTTAGGGTCATTATGGTAACTTACGATAGAGTATAATGCTGAGGATTTAGACAGAAAAAAAAATTACGCCAGAAAACTTGACTTCCAAAACTTTTCCGCCAAAAAATATGACTATTTACCCGCAATATTTGGTTAGAAATGCCACCAGGTTGGCATTTCTAACTAGATATTCAAAGTAAATTATCAGGATACTCCATCCTAGAACTGTATAAATATGATAGTGTGTCTCAGAATTCTTACTGGAATATCGTTGTAGAGAAATATGTGTGTTAAAGTATTTTTAGTAAAGTTTAAATAAGAGAATTTGTTACAATTAATTTACAAAACACAGAGGATCTTGCATGAGTGGTAATTCCATATGAAATGACAATGAGTGTAAGATTTTCTTTATCATATGACCATTTAAAATGGGATTTTATTGTCATTAAGATTAACATTATTTCAATGAGAAAATGCATTGCTGACAGGGATGTTGTCTATGATGTTACATGTACGCGCCAAAGTGTTATTGCACGTGTGGTCATACCATTTTTATGACACGACTTTATCCACTGAATAACAGTGACTTCATATGATAAATGTTGATTGTCTAATAAATTTTGATTATCAAAAATATTGCTAACTTTGCTATATTACAGTGATACCAGCAGTTCCCAAGCACTGACCCAACAGACCCAGTCATTTCTCAGAGCAGAAACCCCTAATAAAAGTGTGACGGGGTCCGGCTCAGGTAAGTATGAAGCCATTAGTACTGATTCCCACTTGTGAAAGCATTAAGGTGTACAGGTACGCTTCCATGTTTTTCTGCCAATCTTGCAAAGTGGAGAAACTTTTGTGACTTCTGTTCTCTTCCCTGGTCAGTGTTGCGCTTCCGAAATGGGGTCTACTCTTAAATGAAAGAATTTGCTCCTAGAAGAGCAAATTCTTTCCTTTAAGAGTTTACCCAGGAGGCAAAAATGAAAATAGCAGAGTTACTTTCCCCGAAAGTGTACCCATTCACCTTTATATATAATGGCGACTTAAGGTACAGTCAACTCCCGATATCTGGAACACTGATATCTCAAAGTATATTCTTATATCAAAGAATATATTTCCTATCTTTATTTACATTCCAACTTCTGTTATCTCAAACTACTGATATCTCAAAGTAAATTTTCTGGTACCCGAAATTTACTTTGAGATATCAGTAGTTTGGGCTGAAGTTTGACTTCGAGATATCGAGAGTTAACTGTATAGCATCACATTTCTACTTGCTCTATGCATTCAGTTTATTCACTGGAGACTTCAAAAGCAAGATTAGGCTTACCGGTATTTCAAAGAATAGAGATACAGAATCAGAAAACACTAGTGTTTGCAGACAATCCCAGTTTAAAAGTTCAGTTAAAATGTCCAAATTTTATACTAAATATTTGGAAAGGCTTTAATACTGAGCAAACAATGCTGACCTAGATCAGATTCTCTGTGAGCAGTCTGATTATGATCTGCCCTCTATGCTAGCAGTTTTACAAAACATAGCAAAATAGTACACATGAGCCGCTACATGAGAAAATCAGCAAAGTGGCATGTGCACCCAGTTAAGACTCAGATCAGCCTGGGAATCTGCTCATTCTGATAAGCCTCTTCCCTATATGCGTAAAGGATAGCTAAGGGTCTAAGCTATCTCCATGTCAACAGAGGTAACTGATCGGAATTGGTGGATGCCTAGGCTGATCTGAGTTTTTGCTGAGGGTACATGTCACTTTGTTTGTTTTGCAATACCGCAGCTCATTTTATAAATGGTTGTTAGTGTCTTAATATTTAGGTTACAATGTAAATTAAAAATTCCAATGTCTTTACAAAACCATGAACCAAAAGCATTTCTTTCTCCCATAGCTGTTCTGGTCTTTGATAGCAGGGAAGCTTGAAATTAAAGCAATATTGGATTGAATTAAATCACAGACTCATATAAGACAGAAAGAAAAGAATATCATACATGAATGAAAGTGTCAAGAGTAGGCTCCAACACATCAAAAGGCTGCTTCATTTAAGAAAGCCAAACCAAATTTAATCTATGTTTAATTTTCAGCTTTTGATGTTAAGCCCTATCTGGTCCTAGTTGTTCGGATTCTTATCCTGCGGTAGGCAGAATTCTTTCTGACCATAATATGGGTTCCATTGCACGTAGTCTTTCATTATCATCGGTCCTTCAGCTTGATCTGACTGAAATACTGTCAAAAGGGCTGTACAGTCACAATTCATCCATTCATCTGCAAGTGCTACTGGCACAAGGCCCTTTACTCATGACACAACCCAGCTGTCAATCAGTGTCAATCAATATCAATATCTGTATCAATTGATTTCATTCCATTAGATTTATAATACAGTTGCATTACTCTACATCATGGTCCAATGGCAATATTGAACATAGAGAATGTTTCCTGGTACAACTTGAGAGAGAGTTTGGTCTTAAGGTGTGCAGATACACTGCCTTGTTTTTCTCCATTTGTTCAAAGGGAGACAACTTTTCAGAATTTCTGTTTGCTTCCCTGGATGATGAAACCCTTCCAAAAAGGGTTCTACTCTTAAAGGAAAGAATTTGCTCCTAAAAGAGCAAATTCATTCCTATAAGAGATAACCCCTTTTTCGAAGGGCAGCAAAAATGAAAATTGGAGGGTTGCTTCTCTTGAAAGTATACCCATTCATCCTGGAAAACTTCTAAAGAAGGTAATTCTTTTATAAATAAAGAATTTGCCCTCTTTTCTGTGGGGACTTCTTTAAAAGAAAGAGTATGCTCCCCTTCAAGACATAAATTTCTGACTTTAAGAGAAACACCCATTTTGGAAGGGCTTCATCATCTAGGGAGGCAGTCAGGAGGTCACAAAAGTAGTTTCCCTTTGTCAAACTTAGTGAAAACTATGAAGGTGTATCTTCATTCCGTAAAATCATTTGCTTGTATACAATTTACTGGTAAATATTTTCAAGTAAAGAGTGATTGAGCCATGATATGTAGAAAAAAAGGTGTGCACAGATGCACTAATACCCATTTAAGTACCAAAAGCAGGCAACAAAATTTATGGCTGCAAAATTTTAAAATATTTGGAGTTTTGTCTATATATACCATATTTTCTTCATAGTGAGAAGTTATGCCAGAGGTATTTCTCCGATCCCAGAACTCCGACCAGCAGTTCCTATAGCACCAATAGACGCACATGCCCTGTTGACAGAAATTGCCATACAGAGATCTAGGATCTCATTGTCAGAGGTGATGCTGGAAGGTAAGCAGAGATTCAGAATAAGATGTGGTTTCAGGATAATTCAGAGATCAAGACGGTTCTTTTGAGGGGTTACAACATAATTGAGCCGCGATACAAGAAAACCAACAATGTGGTTGTGCGCCCAGCGCAGACTCAGATCAGCCTGGGCATCCGCCCAGTCTGATCAGTCTTCGCTATCCGCATGGAGGTAGCATAGACACTTAGCTACCCTTTGAGCACTTAACGAAGCTTTTGATCAAACTGGGCAGATGCCCAGGCTGATCTGCGTCTGCACTACTCTCTTGTTGAGGCACTCCAGCAAGTGGTTTTTAGTGGAACTTTTTTCTCTAAAGATGCTTAAATATCAAAATTTTATGTTCAACATACCCAAAACCATTTCTCGTAGCTAAATACTGACTTGCAGTATATTGCATGACCTCTTTTGTCTATTTTTATCATTTTTTGTTTGGAGGTGGGTTTTCCAATAGTAAAAATATTCCTTCTGGTTTCCAGCCTTTGATGAGGTTCATTTTAATTTTTATGAAGCTGGGAACCACCCATTATGACATCACAACAGAAATGATGTCATCACTAATCACCTGATCTGTTTTTGGAATATGATCATTTCAGCAAAGGGTTGCTTGGAATGTCAGCTACACTTATGCATCTTTTTGTTTCCCAAAAAGATATTACTTACGAAAATAACTGCTATAAGATATAAGAATAAATTCTTCTGAACTGATTTCATGTTAATTTTATATGAAATGGTAATTTTCAAGAATGTGCTTGAAACATGCCACCCCTACAGCAATATGGGTTATCTTGAGGCCGCCATTTTGAAACTGAAAAAAATACATTGCAAGAGATTACTTTTCAAGCTTGAGAGCATGCCATTGAATTTCAAAAACTCTACTGGACAAATCTGACTACGAGAAATGGTAGTAAATTGAACCATGTAAGTGGAATTTGCTGTTTCTTTATCCTTTAAGCATAAACTTCAAAAAAACACTTGCTGGAGTGCCTCAACAAGAGAGTAGGCGCACATTCACATTGTTGGTTTTCTCGTGTCGCGGCTCATATGTTTTATGCACAAATAAAGAAAATTATCCCAAAATTATATGTGTTACCCATTCTTATCTGGGGCATCAGGTAAGTAAAGCCTGATGAGCTCTTTACCCCGAAATAATTTAAATTGACTCTTCCATTTCAATTTTTTTGCAGCACACTTTTGATTGTTCAGTCCAGCAGACCTGCCATATTTGTTTGAATTATCCAGACTTTGAATTATTGAAATACAGTCAACTCCCGATATCTCGGACACGGATATATCAAAGTGTCTTCTTATATCCAAGAATTATTTTCCTATTTTTATTATACCCCGCCACACGATAGTGGCGGGGTATTATGTTTTCCTGCTGGCTGTCCGTGTGTCTGTCTGTCCGTCGTACGTACGTCTGTCTGTCTGTCCATGAGCACTTCGTTTCCGTTCGATAACTTGAGTATTTATTAACAGATTTTCTTCAAACTTGGCATATGAATTGGTCTTGGGAATATCTCGGTTGGGATTGTTAATGGGCAAATTTCGATATCTTGTGACAGAGTTATTGCCCTTGTCAGTGTCATAAAAGTGGTTTTCGGTCTTTTATTCCTTTACACTTTGAAATATATTAATGAAATTTCACAGAAATGATTGAAATGATATATTTTTTCTGTTGTTAGCAGAATTTTGTTCACCTGGGTTATATGCCCCTGCCCCGGGGCTATATTCATGTATAAAATGATAAAAAATTCTGTATAAAATCAGGGTTGAAAGTGATTTTCCTGAAACTAGCTACAGCTTATCGAAGCAATATAAGCTTTCTGTCATGATCAAAATTTTGTCCCCAGGGGTTATCTGCCCCTGCATGGCTATATACATGTATAAAATCATGAAAAATTCTGTATAAAATCAGTGTTGAAAGTGATTTTCCTGAAACTTACTACAGCTTATCGAAGCAATATAAGCTTTCTGCCATGATCAAAGTTTTGTCCCCAGGGCTTATCTGGCCCTGGCACAGGGCTATATACATGTATAAAATCATGAAAAAAATCCATATAAAATCAGATTTTTTGTATACCTTTATGACATTTCACAGAAATGATATAAGTAACATTAGCTTTATTTTACAACCAGAATTTAGTCCAGCAGGGTTATCTGCCCCTGCTACGGGCATATATACATGTATAAAATCAGAACTGAAAGGAATTTTTTATGAAACGTAACAAATGATCAAAGCAATAATAGCTTCTAGTGATGGTTAAAATTTTATCAGAAGGAGGTTGATTATCTGCCCCAGTCCTGTAGCTGTATACAAGTATGAAATCATGAGAAAAAAAAGCTATGAAAGGTTTGCAGTGGCGGGGTATTACGCAGTTGTTTACGATGCTTTTATTCACATTTCAACTCTTGCTATCTCAAACTACTGATATCTCAGAGTAAATTTTCTGGTACCAGAAAATTTACTCTGAGATATCAGTAGTTTGAGCTGAATTTCGACTTTAAGATGTCGAGAGTTTACTGTATATGGCTTTGTTAAGCTGTGGATCTTAAAATAACTGGGCCCTACTGTATTTGACTGGCATAGTATGATAATGGACCTTAAGACATGCCTACAGTTATACACTTGAAGTGCATGCACACACTGTCATGTTTCTCCATCATTTTTACAAAGGGGAGCAACTTTTGTGACTTAGATTGTAGGTGATTTAGAATAAGATTACATGCTTTCATACATAGAAAAGAGGAAATATTTGGATGCAATTCACTTGTCAAAATGTTGCTGGTGGACAGGTAGATAGTGCTTAATGGGAAGCATGGGATTTATGGCAGTCCAGTGTGAGGTGATTCAGAGCCCTATATAAGAGGGGTATTTGATGATAATTGAAGCATAATTTTCTTTATTTCTTATTGAAACCATATGTTGTGACCCCTCATCTGAACTGTCTCATCGAGACACAACGTATGTTTTTATCCAGAATTAATAAAAATTATCCCTAATTATCACCAAATACTCCCTCTTATCTAGAGCTCCGGGTGATTTGAGCGTCTTCACCTGGGTAAGTCTGTCTAGAATAAAGGTTCCTTTACTACCAACATGTAAGTTTTACCTTACCAGCTATAATCCTTAACCATTTTAGGAGTGTTTAATTTTTATCCCCCGACCGAAAGGTTCGGAGGATATAGCGATGAGCCTGGCATCCGTCCATCTGTCTGTCCGTCTGTCCGTCCGTAAACATTTTCTTGTCCGCTCTATATCTGGATACCCTTTGAAATATTTTCATGATACTTCACAGTTATGTATAACAGGTCATGATGGTGTGTCGGGTACAAGAATGGTAACATTCGCTATTGTACTTTATGAGTTATCTCCCCTTTGGTGATTTTTTGGCAGATTCGTGTCCGCTCTGTAACTTGAATACCCTTTGGAATATTTTCATGATACTTCACAGAAATGTAGAACAGGTCATGACGATGTGTTGCAAACAAGAATGACAACTCTTGCTTTCTTACTTTTTTAGTTATTTCCCCTTGATAGTTTTAGGTGTTATTTTTTGGCAGATTCGTGTCTGCTCTATAACTAGAATACCCTTTGGAATATTCTCATGATACTTGACATATATTTAGAACAGGTCATGATGGTGTGTCGCTAACAAGAATGACAACTCCTGCTCTTTTACTTTTTGAGTTATTTCCCCTTGATCATTTTAGGTGTGATTTCGTGTCCGCTCTATTACTTGAATACTTTTTGGAATATTTTCATGATACCTCACAGATATGTAGAACAGGTCATGACGATGTGTTGCTTACCAGAATGACAACTCTTGCTTTCTTTCTTTTTGAGTTATTTCCCCTTGATGGTTTTAGGTGTGATTTTGTGTCCACTCTATAACTTGAATACCTTTTGGAATACTTTCATGATACTTCACAGATATATAGAACAGGTCATGATGATGTGTCGCGAACAAGAATGACAACTCTTGCTTTCTTACTTTTGGAGTTATTTCCCTTTGATGATTTTAGGTGTCCGCTCTATAGCTTGAATACCTTTAGAAATATTTTCATGATACTTCACAGATATGCAGAACAGGTCATGACAATTCGTCTCATACATGAATGATAACTCTTGCTTTCATACTTTGTGAGTTATTATGTCCCCCCACCAAAGGTGAGGGTGGGGGGGACATATTGTTTTCAGTGTGGATCCCGTCGGCGTCGGCGTGACAGTTTCTTGTATGCCCGATATCTCTTGAACAATTGGATGAAATTTCACCAAACTTTCATGATTATATCATTGGGACAAACTTCAGAGCTGATTAGATTTTGGTGACCTTGACCTCATTTTCAAGGTCACTAGAGGACTCAGATGACAATTTCTTGTATGCTCGATATCTCTTGAACCAATGGATGGAATTTCACCAAACTTGCATGGATATATCATTGGGACAAACTTCAGAGCTGATTAGATTTTGGTGACCTTGACGTCAATTTCAAGGTCACTGGAGGACTTAGATGACAATTTCTTGTACCCACTATATCTCCTGAACCAATGGATGGAATTTCAACAAACTTGCATGGATACATCATTTGGACAATTTTAAGAGCTGATTAGATTTTGGTAACCGTGACCTCATTTTCAAGGTCACTGGAGGACTTAGATGACAATTTCTTGTACCCACTATATCTCCTGATCTAATTGATGGAATTTCACCAAACTTTCCTGGATACATGACTGGGACAAGTTTATGAGCTTTTTAGATTTTGGTGACCTTGACCTTATTTCAAAGGTCACTGGAGGACGAAAATGACAATTTTTGTACCCACTATATCTCATGAACCAATGTATGGAGCTTCACCAAACTTTCATGGATACACCATTTGGACAAGTTTAAGAGCTGATTACATTTTGGTGACCTTGACCTCATTTTCAAGGTCACTGGAGGACTTAGATGACAATTTCTTGTAGCCATGATATCTCTTGAACCAGTTGATGGAATTTTATCAAACTTGCATGGATGTATAACTGGGACTAGCTTAAGAGCTTATCAGATTTTGGTGACCTTGACCTCATTTTCAAGATAACAGGAGGAGTTAGATATGTTAATTTCACTAAAAGTGATATGTCTCATTAGCCTTTGGCTGGATTTCCACTTTACTTTTAAAGATATACCTTTGGGACAACCTCAAGAGTCTACTTTGTTTTAATGACCTTGACCCCATTTTGAAGGTCAAAAGCTGACTTACAAATGCTTATTTTTTTTTTTCTCTTAAAATGAATTATACCTTGAACCAATTGACGTATATTCATCAGGCTTGCATGACTATATCGTTTTGACAGGTTTAAGACATGTTTAGCAGTTGGTGACCCATTTTTCAAGAACATAGTCTTATATGTAGGATATCTGTAGAACCAGTGGATGGATTTTTTTCCAAACTTGTATTCATCTTTTATTTGTACAGGCTTTATATTCATTAGAGGGGATGGGAAATGGGCTGGTGCGGGGACATCAGTTTTTCTCTGAAAAACATTGCTAGTTTCCCTTTGGTAGTTTGAGCTGCTGTTTGAGTCTTTGCTTCATATCTGTAAAACCCTGGCCTGCTCCAGAATTTGAATACCCTTGTACCTTTTAGAATATCGAAGATCAATCATTCTGTGATATCTTATCAGTGTTCCTAACTCTCTCTCTGACCCCTCCACACCCCCCCCTTCCCCCCCCCCCCCCCCCCCCCACACACACAAGTTTTTTTTATTTTTTTCCAGATTTGGATTCTTTGTCCAAATTCACTTACTAGAGAGCTCAAAATTAGGTTTGTAGGGCTTGTACTTTAGAAGTTATTCACACATTTTGAAAGTTGAATGTATCGTATGCTATACATTTGTGTATATGGTGGCTGTTTGAGATATTACCTCTTTTTAGCAGTCAAGCATACTGTTTTAGTCTGAATGTTAGGTAATCATGCATCTGTTAACAGATAATGTCAATCAGAAGCATAAAAGAATGGCAATATATTACTAATATGTATTTTGAAGTGCACCCTTTTTACCAAGGCCCATGGGGGTCTTCGGTCGGGGGGATTTGCCATCTCCTCTGATGGCTATTTTTAAAATTGATAACTTAGATTTTAGGTTGTAAGATTTCTTTTAAAAAAGTGCTGAAGATGTAAGAAGTGAATTTACTGAATGATTTGATGGACCAGTTAAGCTTAAACTGGTGTCTTTATAATTTAATAAATGTGTTTATACATTTTTTCTGCAGGAACATTTGGTAAAGTTTATTCAGGAACTCTATTAAGTGAAGAAGATAATAAAGTCGCTGACCAGGAAATATTTGTTAAAACTATAACTGGTAAGCTTGGTATATTTTCATTGTCCCACTTTCACACCCTGCAGCCTGCCTAAAAGAATCTCATATGAGCCATGACACGACAAACCAATAAAGTGGCATGTGCACCCAGGAAAGACTCAGATCAGCCTAGGCATCTGCCCAGTCTGATGATCAGAGCCTTTGGTTATTGCCCAACTTTTCACACTGCATTTCATCTACAGCTTTTGTCCTCAGCATGTTTTTGTGAACTTAAGAGCTGAAATTTTGCAATTTATGCATGAAGAAAAACCATGTTACTGTCTTTTGATATCAAGTTTATGAGGTGTGACCAGAAACAGGGTAGGAATGGTGAGGCTTGCAGAGCCATTTTTACTTGTTTCTGGTCGAGCCTGATCAACTTGATATCTAAAGACTTTTACCATGGTTTTCTATTTATCATGCATCATCAGAAGATTTTAAGGGGTGAAGAGCTTCAACAAATGAAAAGCAAGTATAGTTTTGTTCAAACTTACTGATGTCGCCAATGCATTATGATGTAAGTTAGTGACATCATTTAGCCAATCAAGCGTTGTTATCAAGGCCAATGTCAATAAATAACCAGGGAGAAGAACTCGATAAGCACATCGCTTCCGTTCTAATCCCATAGCTTGTACTGATATCTTACTTGTTTATGCATGTATATATATATATATATATATATGTTAACAGAATAAGCTAAATAAATATGTTTAAACCAAATAACCAGTCCTCTGCTGAGATCGCTTTTTAAGGCACTGCCTAATATCCTTCATGCAAGCGCAGTCCTTAAGTGACATAATATCACATTATATATGTGTTATAATATGTGTTATCAGGAGGAATTTTGCAGCAGATGCATGATAAAAAGGATTAATGAGTAAAACTCCATTGCATGAATAGTAAAACTGCATGCATCCAACTGATAAATCAAGAAATTATTCCTAGGTAAATATAATACCAAATTTATATGTTCTTTTGTTTTTCAGACCAAGCTCGGAGTGATCAGGTCCAAGTATTTCTGTTAGAAAGTTGTATGATGAAGAGTTTATTACATCCCAACATCCATCCAGTAATAGGGGCGTGTTTAGAAGAAAATTTACCTCCATATATTATATATCCCTACACGACAGAGGGAAATCTTAAAAAATTTCTACAGCAGTGTAGAATGTCTGATTGTAATTCTCATTATGTAAGTATTAAAACAATATATTCATGTTTGCGAGAGTTTTATTTTCATGAAACTTCACATTTGTGAAGTTTCACAAAATTAAAACTATCGCAAAATGGTTATGGCTTTGTCAGTAAAAAGAAAATGTTCCAAGTATTGTGAATTCAGACCTCCAAATATATTCCCTCAGTGTTTATTAATGAATATATAAGCACTCATGAAGATATTTAAATAGTTCACTTTGAACTAAGTGTGCTACTGCATCCAAACATCCATATAGTAAAAGGAAGGTATTTATGAAAAAAAACAAAAAACAATACCACCATATAAAATACATCCCTGCATGATGGATGGCAATCTAAAAAAGTTTTAAAAGTGTAGAATGTGCGATTGTAATTCTCATTGTTTGTAAATTGAAAACATTGATGCAATATTACCCGACACTAGGCAGCGGGTTGTCCCCAGCATAGAGCCATTAGTTTTCCGTTGTCACACGTAGAAGGCATGAAACCACTGTTTACTACCCAGCACTTGCCAAAACATGTTTCTGTTGTGCCAGGAGCTAGATCTAAGTCTGACATACAGTTTAAACCCAGATCAGATTGAGAGACTCCCCAGTCTTAATCAGGGAGAAGAACTCTATAAGCATGTAACTTTCATTCTAATCCCAAATTTATACTGATATCTTACATGTTCATGTATGTATATACTTATGTCAACTGGAAAAGTGAAATAAGATATGTTTAAACCAGGCCCTGAGGTTATAAAACTTGAGGACTTTCTCAAACTCAAAATTCAGCACACTGATTGTCTGCTTCCGAGCAGCCAATCAGTGTGCTTTATTTTGAGTTTGAGATTATTCTCAAGTTTTTTAACCTCGAACCCAGTCTCTCAACCTGATCTGAGTTGAATTCTGACATATAGTGTCAACCTATATCGGATTGACTGTCTCCCCAGTCTCTTAATCTGATGTGGGTTTACACTGTTAAGTTATATAGTCCAAATAAATTATTGTGATAACTTTAAATGCTTTCAAAATGATGTCACATCTAAATCTCTGAGGTTTACACTAAAATTGTGTTCTGTTTCATTTTCAGTCTTTATCCACTCAACAAATTGTATATATGGCAGTGCAAATAATACGAGGTGTACAGTTTTTACATAAAAAGAGGATAGTCCACAAAGATATTGCGGCCAGAAATTGTGTGTAAGTAAATAAAGCTATGCAACCTGAAATCATGTGTAAGTAAACAAAAATGTTTGTAAACAAAGATATTGCTATCAGAAATTGTGAGTTAGTAAACAAAGAAAATGTTATCATAAATTTTAAGTAAACAAAGATATTGCAGTCTGATTGTATCTAAGTATAGAATCGGACGGAATGACGTCACAGCCCATAGCAACGAGCATCGGAGGTGAAAACAAACATCGTAGCAACCGCTATTTGTGCTAAGTTTTCATATATTTTTCTCTATTTATAGTTCGGAATAATCTCTGATATCCCAATTAAACTTTTTCTTATGACGAATAAAACATAGAAAATGTTTGCCAGATGCAATTTTGTCACGAATCAAATAAAAACATTGGATTTCCATATCCGTGGAATACACTACGTAGTTGACTAGAACTTGGTTCTCCTATTTAGCATCGTTTTATTATTTATATTCCTATTTTTTTCTGACATTATCTTTTTCATTTTTGCTACATGTTCATTTATCGGGTATTCAGCGGAAGTATGAATGGAAACTTCAACAAAGGTTAGAAAGTAAAATACCCGATATGTCATACTATGCGAGTATGGAATCTTGTCAAAAGTTGACACTGTCTTATCAATGGCAGACGTTTTTTTTTTTGTTTTGTTTTTTTCAGATACCTAGACATAATATATACCTATTGAATCGAAGACAAAGCAAACAGTGTTTTCATTATTAAAATTGATCAAGAAATAAAAATTTACACTAGATCTACTTTGAAAACGAGAGGGTCAGGAAATTCATAAATTCTATATATCTCTTCACAAGACGACTCGTAATAGTTAGCCATAATGTCGTTTTGTGTGGTGCTAAATTTAGAATTTAAGATTCCCAATAAAAATATTCCATCAAAATTATTTACAAGAGGCAAATCAGACGCATGCGAAAACACATACTGCATTGAGCCAATACACATCCTCACTAGTCGGCAACTTGTGTTCCGTTACTGTACTGTTATAGTCCAATATATTTAGTTGCACTGAAATCGCGAAAATGCGCAAATGTGTAGAATTCTAAATTTACACTCAGTTTCACTTGTTGGAGATGACCGAGAGAATCTACCGTGGTCTCATCCATAAAACACGGAGATAGGCCTACGACCTCAAAAATGACCTATTTTCAAGAGGTCACCTAAGTTGACCTAACGCCCCAAAAGAGCCGAACTTGTCTAAAAAAAATTAACAAAGATCTAATTTTTTAATTTACTGTTGTTTATTTCCACCAAAAATATTTGGAAAGGACTGATTTAATGATATTTGATAAATTTAAATCAGGGTACCCTTTAGACTCAGAGGTCAACAGACCGCAAGAGAAATGTGTCAGAATCAGTGCGATAAAATAAATACTCAACGGACATTGTTAATAAAATACATATCAGATATGAAATGCTGAATTATCTGCCTTCTTATACATTAAATAGAAATATTTTATGAGCTTGTTTCTTATAATATGCCATTTATTTAAGCTGTTTGTATGGTGGTTAATCGCAACTGCCGTAAACAAAATGGCGGACTATCGATTGCTTTCACCTCCGACTGTGGTTGCTATGGGTTACGCTCGAAGTTCCCGGATGAGCCGTCCCACTCTATACTAAGATATTGCCACCAGAAAGTGTGTGTGAATAAGTGAAGATATTGCAGTCTGAAATTGTTTTATCGCAGCTGTGATAGCAGAAAAAGGATCACTTTACCAGTGGTGTGTGCCACTTAAACTTCTGTCATGTTTTCTGATTTATTAGGCTTTATTCTTATACTGCTTTAAATGGTGATACTGTGAAATTTAAAATTCTGCTAAATTTGTATTTGATTGCTAAGGATTGCAGAAGATTGAATATATTGACCTCCTCTGTTAAATTTTGTGTGAAATCCTATTACCGCAGGCCTATACACCTTTCCTATAATTCAGAGTCTGTTCGAGTTTTGTCCCTTGCAACGCCTATGACGTCATCTATAGGATAGGCTTTTGTTTCTCATTGTGTTACCAAATAAATGCCAGCTTTTCGTATATATTCAAAACTAACATTCAACGGTTAAGATTAAGACAACTATTTTGTTCCAACTATATTTAGCTCTTTCTTTGTCGGAAAATAAGCTTTATAACTTACAGCATATGGGAATTCGACATAAAATTAAAAGATTTCTGACTAAAATTTCGGTCCAAAATTACCGTAATCGACAGAGTATGTATCACCAGTACAGCTTCCAAAACATAAGGAAAGAAAATCGCGGAAGATATTCAGACCATTATTACAAAAGATACAAAACGAACGATTCGTTGAATATAAAGCAGACACATGCTAAAAATGACAACAAAGTGTGCTGACATGGAATGTGTTTGTGTAATCACCAAATCGCGCGCATTGTCGCAATAAACAAACACCTATGATTGTACCTAGACACGAGTTCCAAAGGCAGCTTTGACACCTACCGTGAAATGGAAACGATCAAATAAATAAATTAATACCGAAGATAAGTAAGAGATGAAAAAAATATATATATATAAATTCAACCTCGGGTTCAAACATACGGAAAACTGTCTGGATGCTGATGCTTTTCGATCGCACAAGAAACCATAAATATCAGCGCTATAATCTGTCCGGTAATAATGCGTAGTTACTACCTGAATGCTGACGTTTTACCTGTCGGAAAAATGGAAAGAACTTTTCAGATTTACGAAACTTATTTATATGAAATGTAACTCTTTTATATTGAGCAAACGTGAATGAATTGCCGGGGTGTTAAAATACGGCGTCGATGAAACGGGTCATGAAAATCATGAGCGATTTGTCGGGATTCTCTATATGATACTAAAATAAATAAATAAAAAAATATATATGAATTAAAAAATGTCACATGAAAACAGGGCAATTATACTTTAAATTGGTCTTTCAATGATTTATTTGCAGTTCACATTTACAAAACGTCTGCTTTATGCATGTTATGTGTGCTTGCAGCTGTACTGAATTATATGGGATACTCCTTTAGATGACGTCACAGGCTAATTGGGTAGATAACTTGTGCGCGGCTTTATCAATTTATAGGAAAGGTGTATAAAGACAGTGGAAATTACTGATTGATTCTACTGTAAATCACTGAGGTGTAGTGCATGAGGCTTATTGCTGATGTTGTTGGCAAAAATCATGACATCTGATTGCATTTTGCTTATATTTGACCATGAGGCATCTTTTTTTGGAAGAAAAGCACAATAAAGAAATGCATAAACATGTTTCATACTCAGGACTGTTGGCAAGACAATTACATTACAGAAGAATGTTTTGGAGAATTTAAAGTAAATGAATACATATTACTGTAATTTTATTTGTAAATGTCAAAAAAGTTCAGCTCTTAAAGGGATTTGTTGAGCCATGTATCACTGTCTGTGGGTCAGTTGTAAGTTGATGTTTTTCTTGGACTCTTGGGCTCATAATATGATGAACTTTACAGTTGACCTCCAAATCCTGATATGTTACTCAACCTTTCACTGTTAGGGCTGATATATTTCTGAACTACCAGTCATTAAAGATTCAGCATTTTTACTAATGTTTCATATTTAATCTGTTTCAGGGTCGAGAGTGACCTAATAGTAAAAATAACAGACAATGCATTATCCCGAGACTTGTTTCCCAATGATTACAACTGTTTGGGGGATAATGAGAATCGCCCAGTAAAGTGGTTGGCTGTGGAAGCTATCCTTAATAAATTTTTCTCTCCTGCCAGTGATGTGGTAAGTATGAGGGTTAGTCAGTATACCATATGAATTCTAGTAAATGCCCCTGCTCTAATTAATGCCCCCTGCATCTTTATATACTGATTATCAGTTTTACAAAGGGGAGCAACAAGAATACCTGTTTGCTTCTCTGGAGGATGTAGCTCTTCAAAATAGGGTCAGCTCTTCAAGGAAAGAATTTGCTCTTTGGGGAGCAAATTCTTTCCTTTAAGAGCTGACCCATGTAGAATAGGGAGGCAGAAATAGGAAAGTAGTAGAACTGCTTCTTTTTTCAAGTACATTAATTCTGTTGATTAGAAGTATTTCGGCAGTGACGGATTTACTGCTCTTTAGGCTCTAAATAGCAACCCATTTTGTAAAACGCAACATCCCCGGGGCGTTTAATAGGATGAATATGGTATAACTTGCTCGCAGTGACCTGGTAAGCTAAGGGTTGTTCATAATATGTTCATAATACGATGACGGCTAACCTGAATGGAGTAGTGAAGTGGTTGGCTGTGGAAAGTTTCAGTAATAAGTTTTTCATGTGTATAGTATTGGTCACTCTTAATCTAGCCTGCAGCCAGAGGGTCATTCAGTAACTGTCTGGGAGATAATGAGTCCATTGAAGTGGTGGACCATGGAAACTGTTGCTAACATGATTTAGCTAGAGATATGGTATGATAGGGTCATTCAGTAAATGAGCCACAGCACAAGAAAACCATCACAGTGGTTGTATACTAAGTGCAGGCTCAGATCAGCCTGGACATCCACCCAGTCTGATCAGAGTCTTTGCTTAGCACTTAAAGGGTGGCCAAGGGTCTAAGCTACCTCCATGCGGACAGCGAAGACTCTGATCAGACTGGGCGGATGCCCAGGCTGATCTTAGTCAGCGCTGAGAGCACAACCACTTTGTTGGTTTTCTCGTGTCGCAGCTCATATATTGAATGATTATGAGGATGGTACAGTGAAGTGGTTGCAAGTGGAAGCTGTAACTGCCGGCACGTCCCAACAGTCGGCTTAGAGTCTTTGCTGTTTGCAAACTATGTATGGACAAGGAATCTATGGACACAAAAGAAAGGTTATAGCTAACTAAAGGGATTCTCAGACCAGTTTGAGATATTGCTGTTTGCTGATGTGTAAAGCAGCCTTTTCACATGAGATTGCTCATGTATAGTAAATTTATATTTCAGTGGGCATTTGGTGTGACCATGTGGGAGCTTATTACTTCAGCCCAGCAGCCCTACCATGATATTGATCCATTTGAAATGGCAGCCTACTTACAAGAGGGGTACCGGCTGGCTCAGCCAATCAACTGTCCAGATGAACTGTATGTAATACTATACAAACTGCTTCCATTCTATGTACACTACAGTAAACGCGATAATTTTTGCGGTGTTCTATTTTTTGCGGTATTTTGCAGTCACTTAGAAACCGGGAATGATAAAACAGCGAAATAGTTTCAGGTTTCTTACAAGTATCTTCAGTAGACACAGTATCAATATATTTTGTTTCTGTTTGCTTTGGTAAATTCTGGTACTTTTCACTTGAGCCAGTTCTTCCATTAACCTGTGGCAGGCAGCCGCAGGTTAATGAAAGAACTGGCTCAAGTGAAAAAGAAGCAATTTTACTTTTCGCGCATGTTGCTAACCGCAAAAATAAAACAACGCGAAAATTGATGTGTATGTTTTTTACACTAAACCACGAAAATTTGAACCGGCGAAAATTACCGCATATACAGTATTTAAAACTGTATGAAGATATGTTAATGTCCCTGTGATATCCTAATCCATGTAGGCATCCCCAAAGCCTTTATGTAAACTTACATTTTGTGGGATCAATGTTTTTCATCAAAGAGCCATTATGAAAGTCATGCTATCCGGTGACATTTCTTGTTGCTGTAAAACTCTTCATATCTGCTGTATCAACCTTAGGCAGTATGATGAGAGTGTACATCATTATTGCAATTTACTTAAGGCATTTTCATAATGTGAGTGTTAGATATATGTCTAACTATTTTAACGTATTGGAAGCTGAAAATTAGCAGATTTCTGTTTTAGTGTTTTCCATCTATAAAGTCAGTATCAGCAAAATATGTGATAAAGTAGATTAATATGGTATTGTTCTGAGAAATATAGCACTTTAGTGTTTGCCCCAGGTAATAACCCAATCAGATCATTGGAAATTTCAAATTTTCAGTAGATTTATTGGTGTAGACTTGTCACTTATACATGAAGACCGTCTTCAATAAATCTAGTGCAAATCTGAAATCACCAGGATCAGATTATTATATGGGGCAAACACGAAGCTGGTAAGAGGCTTTGAGGAGAACTCTAAGCAATTAAGAACCCTCCACTCGCTATGCTCGCTTCAGGTTCTTGATTGCGATGATTTCTCTTCATAGCCTCAAACCTACACATAAAACTTGTATTGAAGACCGTCATACATCATATTCTTAACATATTCACAATGAGCATTGTTTACCCAAAAATTCCTTTCGCTGAGATGTATGTTCCTAGGGCCTATTTCTTGTTAAATATCCTCCAGTCAAGTATTCTTAATGCCCTGTAGAGTTTGACTTATTCATGAAGTAAGGATTTGGATTATGGTCTTCCTTAGTTAATGATACTTATAAAGGACCTCTGACGGTTGTAATGTAAATTTGCCTATAAAAATAGTCAAAATTAAATTTTTGATATCCCCAAGAATTTCTCTTGAAATTTGTTGCTCTCAACTTCCCCTAACTGGCCATGAATTTAATTTTTGATTATTTTGCACATAGACTTCAATTTTTGGTGGAAAAAGCCAAATTTTGTAATTAAACGTAATGGAAACAGGAAAAGTTTTTTAAAGATATTTTTCCCCCCGTGCCTCAGCTAGCCACTTTGCATGTATGTGTGTACTATCATAATACACATTATATGTGAGTGGCTTGCTGAGGCACGGGGGGAAATGATAGTCTACAGCTGAAAAACTGAAAAAGTGGGTGGGGTACTTACACCCTTTATATCTAAAAATAGGCTAAAGTCCTTAGTACTGAAAAAATATTGCATAATATCAGTAACAGTAGTGTGTATGTCAGTTTTAGCATAGTTATCAATTAAGATTTCGATATCTTAGAAAACCAAATAAATGGACTTATTTTCAGAGACTGAAAATTTAACATACCCCTCTTGATAAAATTGGTCTATGTTAGTCTAGAGGTATGATAATTTTTCAAAATCACTGTTAAAATGTCTTTATAGTACACAAGGCTACATATTAATGCCAAATATTTCAACTTTTGTTGCCCGAGGAAGGTGCAGTAATTTGTCGAAAAATGGGCAAATATGCATTGATACTGTCAGAGGTCCTTTATAAGCACATCATCTAGGAACATATACACAAATACAGCATGCTCAAATAAACAACTGTTCTGCAGTATTTACCTATATACTGATTACTCAAACTGGTATGGATTCTTAAGTGCTGTAGATAAGAGGGTGTATTTGGTGATAGTTAGAGATAATTATTGTTAAATCTGCCTAAAACATATGTTATAACCCTGCTTCTGAACTGCCTTTTCCAGGCAGTCCAGATAAGGGGTCACAGTTGAAATTAGAAAAATTATCCTACAATTATGAAATTTGTTTAAATAGAGCTGTTACTGTTCAGAGGTATCATGAACTCTTATTAAAGTTCTGTTAATTTTCAGGTATCATGTGATGAGCTGCTGCTGGGCCATGAATCCCGAAGAGAGGCCAAAATTTTCTCAGCTTTTATCATGTTTACAAGACTTCTACACTGCCCTGGGGAGATTTATCTGATTTGATCAGATATCTCAAAAGACACAAACTTTAAAGGGCATGTTAAGGAGTTTGTCCAGCTGCCATATTTCTGTAACAGAGCCAGTCCAAGGCAAAGGTGAAAGTCAGACCCAAAGGTCAAGGACATACAGAGTTGTTGTGTGTTGTTATATTTACCATTTGGAAATTAAGAACAAGCTTTTCTGTAGGTGTTTGAGATGAGTCCATTGAATGTGGAGAATATAAGTCCTTCCTTCCTGTGATTCTTCGATTAAGTTTGACAAAGAGGGTTCCATTGAGGTACTGCCTTGAGGATCAGAGAGGGGCCAGGATTTCAGTGACAGAATATTCAAGTTGCAAAGCAGGACTCGGAATTTTATTCGAAACATATATTTCTTATTATAGTACCCATATCCCCCAGTTATCCCTTTTTAGCTCGCCTGAACGAAAGTTCAGGAAGAGCTATTGTTGTCACCTTGGCGTCGGCGTCAGCGTCCGTGTCAGCGTCCGCGTCAGAGTCGGCGTCCGGATTGGATGTTTTGGTTAAAGTTTTTTAAAGACCTATATCTCCTTAACCCATGGATGGATTCTTTTAATACTTGCTCTGTAGTTAGATATTGGTCCAAAGTTTAACAGGGTACCACCCCCACCCCACTCCGTGACCTTGATGTCAAGGTCATGGACTTAGAAAATTGGGAGTTTTTTTGAACTGGATGTTTTGGTTAAAGTTTTTTAAAGCCCAATATCTCCTTAACCCATGGATGGATTCCTTTGATTCTTGCACTGTTTTTAGATATTGGTCCAAAGTTTTCCAAGGTACTACCCCCTCCCCCTCAGTGACCTTGATGTCAAGGTCATGGACTTAGTTTATTAATTGGATGTTTTGGTTAAAGTTTTTTAAAGACACATATCTCCTGAACCCAGATATGAATTCTTTTTATATTTGCACTGTAGTTAGATATTAGTCCAAAGTTTTACAGAGTACTACCCCGACCCCACTCAGTGACCTTGATGTCAAGGTCAGGGACTTAGGAAATTTGGTCTTTATTAAAGTTTTATATTGCATACTGATTCATAATGCTTGGCAGAGATTTAGTTTACACTTGAACTGATGTTAGACACTTCTTTGAGTTTTAACAAAACACTATATACTTACCCCACTGGATGACCTTGACTGTTTTGGATGACCTCGAGGTCAAGGTCATTGACTTTGAATTTTGTCTTAAAGATTTGGGTTAAAGTTTTATATTTATGAAGACATAGTTTCACAGTGCCACGATGGACACCAATACATGTACTTGGACTGATGTTAGATAATGGTTCAAGGTTTTGTTACATCCTAGTCCCCCCCCTAGCCCCCCCCCCCCCCCCTTAGTTCTTTGACCTCAAGCTCAAGGATTTTGAAATTTCGTGTGTTTTTTGTGTTTTTTTTATTAATTTTATTTATAAGACTGATTTCTGAGACAGCTTTGGTTTATAAATGTGTTGTCATTATGGACATGCTTGCCTGAAGTTTTATGCCTAGCAGTCCACACCACCATAGCGACTGTGTGATGGGCAAGCACCTATTCAGGCGAGCTATGCTGTCAGGCGACAGCTCTTGTTCTGCTTTGAAATGAAATGCACTTATTTGTATGATTAAATTGGGTTCAACTGAAACTGAAATTGAAAACACAGTAAAAAGTCTTAACTTCCTGAATCCACAACATCTAAGCATATGAGCCGCTACACAACAAAATCAACAAAGTGGCATGTGCTGTCAGTGAAGACTCAGATCAGCATGAGCATCCACTCAGTCTGAACAGTCGTCCCTGTCGGCATGGAGGTAGCTTAGACCCTTATCTGCCCTTTAGGTGCACAGCAAAGACTCTGGTCAGACTGGGCAAATGCCCAAGCTGATCCGAGTCTTCGCTTGGTGCATATGCCACTTTGATGGTTTTGTTGTGTCTTGACTCATGTACTGAGATATGCTTCATGAAGTTCAAGGAAACTTTCTAAAATCACTTTATTAAGGAATACCAAAAAAGTTGAACAGGCAGGCATTGTGAAATTAATTTATGCTCAAACTGTTGTTAAGTTGTTGTACAGCAATTAAGTGTGATGCTTTGCAAATATTGTAACTTCAGGGAGAAATCTCGGCTCCCAAATAAACACAATTTTGATGATGTTAAAATATTGAGAAAATGGACTCCTAAATGGACAAAGATTTGATGTTGTTGAAGGTAATTCAATTTTTGAATAAAATGTTAATGACGTGATTGAACAGCATTAAAGATAGTCTCAGAGGGAAAAAAAGGTCCTTATGATCGTGTTTATGCTAAAAAAAAATTATCAGCTCAGTTCAGCTGTTCCAAAAATGAATTCCACCAAAAAATGGATCCTTCCATCTCTGTATTGGGACAGATCTATTTGTAGTATCTTGTGATGTCATATAAAATTATTTGCAAGCAGTGTACAGCAAGATCAGACTGTTTCAAAAGAGCAGTCTGATCCAGGTTTTTACTGTTTGCTTAGATGAGCTTTCCAGCAATTTAGGGTAAATTCCATTTTATCTTTGAACAGTGAGCACAGCTGTTGTATTGAATTTGCTTTCTGCAGGAAGCAGGTTCTTTTCTGTAAGCTGTATGGGTGCACTGTCATGTAATTCTGCTATTATTACAAAAGGAAACAACTTTTATGACTTCAATTTTGCTTCCCTTTGCAAAGAAACCCTTCCAAAATGGGTCACTCTTAACCCATTGCATTCTGGGTATTTTTTGTCGTCTGCTGAAATTGTCGTCTGCATGAAAAAAAATCAAGAATATTTTGACAATATTGGTCTAACTAACTCTTGTAGAAATGATGTCTAGGCAGCAAACAGTTTGGATCTCAGATCAGGCCCCACGTTTGTGAGGCCTGATCTAGATCCTAACTGTTTGCCCTATCGAGTGGAATGGGTAAAGGGAAGAATATACTCCTAAAAGAGCAAACTCTTTTCTCTAAGAGTGAACCACAACTGAAAATCTTCCAGAATAAGTCTACTCTTAAAGGAAAGAATTTGCCCCTGAAGGAGCAAATTCTTTTCTGCAAGAGTTTACCACAACTGGGAAGGGTGGCAAAACTGAAACTGGCAGAGTTGCTTCCCCTGAATAAATACCCATACACCTTAAGATTATCCAATTCCAACGGGAAACATATACCTCCAATCGTAGTGACCTCCCTTTGTGGTTTATCCACCTCCCATATGTTGCTTGAATATTATTAAAAAAGAGTCAGCAAGTCGTAGTTGATAGCCATTGATAACCAAAGAGATACAATGTATTACCTCGTAATTATCATACATGTTTAAGCGTACATGTGAATGTAATCATACATGTAACTTTTAATCATGAACATAAAATATGTTTGCATGTGAAATTTTATCACATAGATCTATATATCATCCAATCATACATGTGAAATTTAATCATGTATGTTCTGTCATACAATCATACATGTAAGATTCATTCATACATCGTGAAGCTTGATCATACATGTAAAATTAATCATGTATATCATACAACCATACATGTAGGATTTAATCATATATTGTGAAGTTTGATCATACATGCAATATTTAATCATACAAGATTTAATATTGTGCAATTTTATTCATACTTTTGATACAAAAGTATGAATAAAATTGCACAATATTAAATTTTAATCATACATTGAAACATATGAATTTGTGACTGAAAATGAACACATGAATTTCAGTCACACATTTAGATTTGTTAGAAGTAGTCGGTTGGTTGGTTGATTTGATGCTTAACGTCCACGGTAAACAACTAAGGTCATGTCGGGACGGTCATTAACCTAACCACACTATTCCTGGGAAGGCTTAGACCTCCTAAGCGGTTAACCAGTACTAAGTGCACATACTTTCGCCAGTAACTGACAACTGCCCTTCTTGAATCAGCGGAAGGAGAAACGAAAGTATGTGGCTGGACCGGGATTCGAACCCAGGACCTCTGACTTACGAGTCAGGTGCCCTACCGATTGCGCTACCCGGCCCGGCAGAAGTAGTCGGAGTGTGGAAAGGTCATTTGGGACTGATCTATTCATAAATGAATAAAAAGATAAGAGACCAATGTGTCATTATTATGTATAATAGTATGCTATGATTGTCCTTTAACACCAAGGATGAAACTACATGTAGTTGAATTGCAAACAGCTTAAATCCAGATGAGATGGCTCATAATGAGCTGCATCATCTAAATCTACAGTAGTTGCTCTCAATTTTTGAATTGTCAATATGACATAACCTGAATGAGGCATTTTTTGAAATGTTGCCTACAACTGCTATTTTAGTGCTTTGACAATTAACTCTACCACGAAACATATACAGCTCAATATACACCTTGAAAAAGTTAAGCAGCCTCAGTAAAAATCATTTTTTACTATTGAGCTTCATAGAAAGAAAAAACAGATGTTGAAATTTTGAATGCAATTCAAAAATTGGCACATCTAACATGTTCTGACTGAATTTGGGGCCATCATTTGTCAAAATGATGATACTTTTTTCAGGAATAGCAAGACAGTCCTGTTTTATGTAGGGGTTGAACTTGACATTCTTATTCACAGACTCATTGAGTTACATAACTTTTACAAGCTTTAGACTTCATGTACTTGTCAAATCAGTCACATCTGGATATAAACAACCCATGAAACATGAAGCTCCTTGATTGCAGCCCCAAAGTCAATCAAGCCACCTTTTTCGTTCAAAACACAGCCCACGCTTTCAATTAAAATTTTTGACTGATTAACTTTCAACTGATGCCCATTTACTGGGATATCAAGAAGCAGGATATCAAGGCTAAATAATCACGAAAAGAAATGGTTTGGAACACTAGCAGTAAAAGTTGTGAAAAGTTTAGTTTAAAATTCTGCAACAATAATTGGTGGGTGCTTAATTTTTTTTCAGGTGTATAGAAAAAATAAATGTCTTACATTTTGTGTTGTGATAATAATCCGACAGCGTTGTAAGTTGTAAATGGTTGTGTCATTTAGTGAGTGCAGTCTACAATTCTTCAAGACTGCCATGTTTTTTAATTTATATTCTTAGAAGAATATATTCAAACAGAAACATATTCCAAACTGAAATTGGTCTATCTTATGGGTATTCAATTGTTGAAATGAAGTCTTTAAACAAATACTCAACAGTTCTTTAAACTGCACTTCAATGCAACAGATACAAAGCTTTTTCATCTTTTTCTTGCTTCTCCACAAACATATACTAGGAGATCTCTTCAGAACTGGCAGACTAGAAATAACTAAATCAAGATCCCACCATATATACCGTTGCTTTGATAGGTAAAAAAAATTATGTTTTGTATTTGTTATTCATTATATGACCTGTCCAGTTCAAAAGTTAGTGTGTCCAGTTTTACGTTGTGATGTCCTTTATACCATAGTCAAACTCTTGTCCGTTTTATATCTGTTTGCTGCTGCAAAAGTGTTGTGTGTTAATTAAGCATATTCAATACATTGTTGCTTCCCTTAAAGTTTTACCTCCCTTTGCATTGTGTAGTAACAGAGCAAATATAAAGTATAAGGCAAGATTCTTGCTACTACAGGTTTTTGTATTAAGATTTGGGATTGTCACATTTGGTAACTGTTGGGGCTCTTTTGCGCAAACCATAATCATCTGGGGCCATATTTATAAAACCACTTAAGTTGTTATTATGCTGTTGCTAAGGCTAAATTTTTATGAAGGAGGTTCCCTACAACTATGAAAGTTGCTCTGGAGGAACAGTCTTTTTCAGACTGTTCCCCCAGAGCAAATTTCATAGTTGTAGGGAATCTCCTTCATAGAAATTCAGCCTTAGCAACAACATAGCAACGACTTAAGTGGTTTTATAAATACGGCCCCAGGAAAACACATTTTTATTAGCTCACCTGAGCCAGCGGCTCCGGGGGAGCTTATAGGATGGTAAGGATCCGTCGTCCGTCGTCGTCCGTCGTCGTCCGTCGTCGTCCGTCCGTCCGTCCACAATTTCAAAGGACTTCTCCTCTGAAACAGCTGGGCCAATTGTAACCAAATTTCATATATGGCCTCCAGAGGAAGGGGGAACGAAAAGTTGTTCAAACCGTCCTGGTCACATGACCAACATGGCCGCCACGCCCATATATGGTAAAAACCTAAAAAAATCTTCTTCTCCAGAACCAAAAGGCCGATGGCCTTGAAACTTGGTATGTAGCATCGGGTACATGAGTACTACCAAGATTGTTCAAATTATGACCTTGGGTTGACCTTGACCTATTTTACGGCAAGGTCAAATTTGCTTCCTTGTGCTTTTATATGGGAAAATGCTAGAACATAAGATATCTTGAAAACTGTTGAATATTTTGGGCTAAAAATCGATATCTACAGTTATCTAAATGAGTACATGAAGATTTATGAGTACAAGAGGTCAAGGTCATTCTTTGACCTTTGACCCAGAACTCTCATATTTTGACAATTTCAAACAATCTTCTCAACAGCCACTTGGCCAATTGAAACCAAATTTCATATAGAGCCTCCAGGGGATGAGGGAATGAAAATTTGTTCAAACGGTTCGGGTCACATGACCAACATGGCCGCCAATGCCCATATATGGTAAAAACCTTGAAAAATCTTCTTCTCCAGAACCAATTGACCGATGGCCTTGAAACTCGGTATGTAGCATTGGGTACTCGAGTACTATCAAGATTGTTCAAATTATGACCTTGGGCTGACCTTGACCTTTTTACGGCAAGGTCAAATATGGGAAAATGCTAGAACTTAAGATATCAGGGAAAGTTTTGAAGATTAAGGTCTAAAAGTTGGTATATGCAGTCATCTTTAATGAGTACAATGAAGATTTGTGAGTACAAGAGGTCAAGGTCATTCTTTGACCTTTGACCCTGAGCTCTCATATTTTGACAATTTCAAACAATCTTCTCAACAGCCACTGGGCCAATTGAAACCAAATTTCATATAGAGCCTCCAGGGGATGAGGGAATGAAAATTTGTTCAAACGGTTCAGGTCACATGACCAACATGGCCGCGATGCCCATATATGGTAAAAACCTAAAAAAATCTTCTTCTCCAGAACCAATTGACCGATGGCCTTGAAACTTGGTATGTAGCATTGGGTACTCCAGTACTGCCAAGAGTGTTCAAAATGATGACCTTGGGGTGACCTTGGCCATTTTACAGCAAGGTCAAATATGGGAAAATGCTAGAACATAAGATTTCATGGAAAGTTTTGAAGATTTAGGCCTAAAAATTGGTAAATACAGTCATCTTAATGTGTACATCAAGATTCATGAATACAAGAGGTCAAGGTCGTTCTTTGACCTTTGACCCTGAATTCTCAGAATAGTTTGACAATTTCAAACTTCTCCTTAAAAGCCAATGCGGCAATTGTAACCAAATATTATATAGAGCCTTCAGGGGTCGAGGAAATGAAAATTTCTTCAAATGGTCTGGGTTACATGACAAACATGGCCACCATGACCATATATGGTAAAAACCTTTCAAAATCTTTTTCTCCAGAACCAATTGATCAGTGGCCTTGAAACTTGGTATGTACCATTGGGTACTCCAGTACTATCAAGATTGTTCAAATTATGACCTTGGTTGACCTTGACCTTTTTTACAGCAAGGTCAAATATGGGAAAATGCTAGAACATAAGATTTCATGGGAAGTTTTTGGCCTAAAAATTGGTATATACAGTCGTCTTAATGAGGTAATGAAGAATTATGAGTACAAGAGGTCAAGGTCATTCTTTGACCTTTGACCCAGATCTCTCATATTTTGACATTTTCAAACATTTTCTCAAAAGGCAAAGGGCCAATTGTAATCACATTTCATATAGAGCCTCCAGGGGTTGATTGAACGAAAATTTGTTCAAACGGTCCAGGTCACATGACCAACATGACCACCATACCCATTTATGGTATAAACCTTAAATATTTTTTCTTCTCCAGAACCAATACACCAATGGCCTTGAAACTTGGTAAGTAGCATGGAGTACTAGAGTACTACCAAGGCTGTTCAAATAATACCTCGGTTTTTCCTTAACTTTTTTTTGCGGCATGGTCAAATATGGGAAAATGCTAGAACATAAGATTTCATGGAAAGTTTTGCCTAAAAAATGGTATTTATGGTTGCCTTAATGAGTACATGAAGATTTATGAGTACAATAGGTCATGGTCATTCTTTGACTTTTGACCCAAGACTCATATTTTGACAATTTCAAAACATAAGAAAAAGCCACTTTGCCAATTGTTCAGGTGAGCGATTCAGGGCCTCATGGCCCTCTTGTTAAAAAAGTACAAGTATAGTTTTCTATTCCAACTACTTACCTAATCCAAAATTTTGAATCCCAGATTGTTGTCCGTATGAAAAATAAATATAACAAAAATGTTGACTGAATTGGATCTAGACATTCTGTGCTATATCCAAATGAATCAGATGAGCCGCAACACGACAAAACCAACAAAGTGGTTGTTCGCCCAGCGCAGACTCAGATCAGCCTGGGCATCCGCCCAGTCTGATCAGAGTCTTCGCTGTCCGCATGGAGGTAGCTCAGTCCCTTAGCTACCCTTTAAGTACTTAGCAAAGAGTCTGACCAGACTGGGCGGATGCCTAGGCTGATCTGAGTCTGTGCAGGGCGCACAACCACATTGTTGGTTTTGTCGTGTCGCGGCTCAGATGAGGGTACCTTTTGTGGAGAAGTAATATGACCTTAGCAAAAGAACATTGTGAGCAATTGACAAATTTTAAAATTACCTCCCTTTCTAGAAGAATTAACGGATAACCCCAGTATTTAGTAATTATAAATCATGGTTAGTGATAGTTATGTGTTCTTGTCTTAATGTATTACATGTTAAAAGTGCCAAATTTGTACATAGGATTGTATTATATGTTTGACTGTATTAAAGTTTGCTTAGAACTGTATTAAATGTTTGACTGTAAGTATACGTAGAAATGTATTACAGTGTTTGACTATAACTTCATTAGGATTGTAATATACAAATATACAGTTGATGTAAACCCCTGCAGCTACATGGCTATTAAAGTAAGATGTGGTATATACATGATAAGAAATTTTGTAATGTCAAATATCCAACCTTTATAACCTGATGTAAGTGTATTGTGTCTCCTTAAATGTGGTATGTTATACACTTGTCTGAAAAAGAAATGCCACACTTGAGTTATTTAAATGTGTATGTGTACACTTTCATATCTTTCCTTCATTTTACAAAGGGGAACAACTTTCATCACTTCCTGTTTGCTTCCCTGGATAATGTTCCTCTTCCAAAGAAGGTCAACTCTTAAAGGATAGAATTTGCTCCTTGGGGAGCAAATTCTATCTGTTAAGAGTTGACCCCCATTTCAAAGGGAGGCAAAATGAAAATGACAGCATTACTTCCCTTGAAAGTGTATCCATTCACCTTACACTTTGTCAGCATGTGTTTCAAGTGGGCGCATAAAGTTGAAATACTTAAGTAAAACATTTGAATCAATGTTACAATGCTTGACAGTGTAATGGCATTGATACAGTGTTGTGTGCCTGTTTAGATTATTCCAAGAAATTTTAGAAAGACTTACATGCAGCAGTTCTTTTTCAGTAACAACAGAAATGGCAGACCTCTAGTAGTGAAAATTAGAATCTGAATTTCCTAGCTTGTTGCACATGACTAAGCGCTGTTAATGTTTCCCAAAGAATATACCGATTAGAAGTTCCTTATTCTTATTTCTGTACAAAAGCAGATTGCAAGATCTGTCTGTCTGCAATATTAAAGATAGATATTGTTATTTGATCAGGCTTAATCTTGGTCCACTCTGTTTGCTAAGAGAATTTTGTTCAAAGAGTTGTTTTTGTCTCATGCACAGCTGGCAGAAAGAAAGACATCCTATTGCTATTTTGGCATCATTGGCAGTGCTTAACTTCTGTTGTGTTATCTGATTAAGCTGTGTTCTTTCAGACAGGCAAGTTACTGTATTTTGCTAAATTCTAGCTACAATTGTTGTGTATATATAATCCTGATATTAGTGCTCAACCACATATAAAAATCCCAACTTATCTATAATCAAATCGGCACCTTGTAAAGGTTCACTATACTGTTCAACCCCAATAAGTGAACCACTGAATTTGGCTTTTAATACAGGTGTTACTGTTTTTAGCTCGCCTGAACGAAAGTTCAGGAAGAGCTATTGTTGTCATCTTGGCGTAGGCGTCCGCGTCCGGATTGGATGTTTTGGTTAAAGTTTTTTAAAGATCTATATCTCCTTAACCCATGGATGGATTCTTTTCATACTTGCACTGTAGTTAGATATTGGTCCAAAGTTTAACAGGGTACCACTTACACCCCACTCAGTGACCTTGATGTCAACATCATGGACTTAGAAAATTGGGAGTTTTTTTGAACTGGATGTTTTGGTTAAAGTTTTTTTAAAGCCCAATATCTCCTTAACCAAGGGATGGATTCCTTTGATACTTGCACTGTAGTTAGATATTGGTCCAAAGTTTTCCAGGGTACTACCCCACCCCCCTCAGTGACTTTCATGTCAAGGTCATTGACTTAGAAAATTGGGAGTTTTTTTGAACTGGATGTTTTGGTGAAAGTTTTTTAAAGCCCAATATCTCCTTAACCCATGGATAGATTCCTTTGATACTTGCACTGTAGTTAGATATTGGTCCAAAGTTTTCCAAGGTACTACCCCACCCCCCTCAGTGACCTTGTTGTCAAGGTCATGGACTCAGGAAATTTTGGTCTTTCTTAAAGTTTTCTATTGCATACTGATTCATAATGCTTGGCAGAGATTTAGTTTACACTTGAACTGATGTTAGACACTTTTTTAGTTTTTACAAAACACTATATACTTACCCCACTAGATGACCTTGAAGTCAAGGTCATCGACTAAGAATTTTGTCTGAAAGATTTTGGTTAGAGTTTTATATTTATGAAGACATAATTTCACAGTGCCATGATGGATTCAGTTGATACTAATACTTGAACTGATGTTAGATAATGGTTCAGGGTTTTGATACATCCTGCCCACCCCCACCCCTCAGTTCTTTGACCTCAAGCTCATGGACTTTGAAATTTCATGTGGATTTTTTATTTATTTTAACACTTATTTTTTAGATAGCTTTTGTTTATAAATGTGTTGTCATTATGGACATGCTTGCCTGAAGTTTTATGCATAGCAGTCCACACCACCAAAGGCTTGGGGTCGTGTAGTGCAATCAGTAGGGCACCTGACTCATAAGTCAGAGGTCCTGGGATCGAAACCCAGTCTGGCCACATACTTTTGTTTCTCCTTCCGCTGTTTCATGAAGGGCAGTTGTCAGTTACTGGCGAAAGTATGTGCACTTAGTACTGGTGAACCGCTTAGGAGGTCTAAGCCTGCCCAGGAATAGTGTGGTTAGATTAACTGACGGTCTCGACATGACCATAGCTGTTTACCATGGACGTTAAGCATCAAATCAATCAATCAGTCACATCACTATAGCGACTGTGCGATGGGCAAGCACCAATTCAGGCGAGCTATGCTGTCAGGCGACAGCTCTTGTTTACTTATACAGTCAACTCTCGATATCTCAAAGTCAAAGTCCATCTCAAACTACTGATATCTGAAAGTAAATTGTCTGGTCTGAGAAAATTTTCTTTGAGATATCAGTAGTTTGAGATAATATCAGTAGTTTGAGATATCAGGAGTTGATGTGTAAACAAAAAAGTGCATGTATCCAAACTATATTCTTTGATATAAGAGGGTACTTTGAGGTATCAGCATTTGAGATATCGAGAGCTGACTCTAGGACCTGGCCCCAGTTCTGCTATGTTTATTAAACTTAAGTATTTCACTACCCATGAATTCATGTGTTTCTACGTCAAACATGATATTAAATGATTTGAGAATAAATCAGGTTTACAGAAAAAAATTATTTAGATTTTGTGAATTTCACAGCCTTTGCACAAGGCATTAATATGCATGGCACACCCATACTGGCATGCATTGCCAATTGGTGATGATGTAGTGATATCATAATTATGCCCATGATGATCACTCTGTCATCACTATAATAATGCCACAGATAGCTGCAAGGGTGTGCTAACCATAATGCCATAGGTTTGCCAATGCACATACATGTACAGTCAAACCTGTCTTAAGGGGTCACCCAAGGGAAGGACAAAAAGTGGCTGCTTAAGACAGGTGACCCCTTAATACAGGTTCATTTGCACTGTATTTTGGTTCTAGGGACCTGGAAAAAGTGGTACCTGGAAAAAGTGGCTGCTTAAGACAGGTAATCCCTTAATAGAGGTGACCACATAAGCAGGTTTGATTGTTCCATTTTGATGCAAAGGAAAGTGAACTCCATTTAAGATAAATGGGTACACCTCCATGTTTTTCTGCCATTTTTCAAAGGGAAATAACTATTGTGATTTCTCATTTGCTTCGCTGGATGACATACTCTTACAAAAAAAAGTGGCCTACTCTTAAAGCACAAGAATTTGCTCTTACAGGAGCAAATTCTTTCCTTTAAGAGTTGACCCCAGTTGAAAATGGAGGCAAACATAAAAATGGCATAGTTGCTTCCCCTGAAAGTACAGTCAACTCCCGATATCTCAAACACTGATATCTCAAAGTATCTTCTTATATCAAAGAATATATTTCCTATTTCTTATTTACTTTTCAACTCCTGTTATCTCAAACTACTGATATCTCAAAGTAAATTTTCTGGTACCAGAAAATTTACTTTGAGATATCAGTAGTTAGGGCTGAAGTTAGACTTCGAGATTTCGAGAGTTGTCTGTATCCTCTATCAGGTTAATCAAAAAGGATCTTAAATTCAAATATACCAAACATAAATCTCAAATCATACCATGAAACTAAAACACAGTTGTTTTTGTAATAAACAACCCCTCTCTGTAAAACATTGTCCAAATTTTTTCAAAACTTGTAAATTGCTACGCCTTTAGAAACACGCTGAGCTCAAAATAAGGTTTAGAAATGTAGGTGGAATTTGGGTCTTTTGACTACCAGTAATCTAGTGCTTTGTTTTGCATAATGTCAAACATTTTTGTATGTATTAGCCTTATATTGTTGAAATGTATTGTATCTTTATGTTGGTTTTAATCATTTCACCCCCATTAAGCATGTTATAGCGATAGTATTATTTAAGTATGTCAGAAATGAGTTTGTATTTCAACTTTATTTAAGATTAAAACTTAAAATAAAATGTACGAAATGTGTACATTGTGTGTCTTTAATTTTATTCAACCTGATGGAAAAGTGAATACCATATGCATATTACTTAACCCTTCAAGGGGGTGGGGGGGTGGGGGGGGGGGAGATATTTGAATTTGTATGGATCCTGATAAGGCAGCCTATGATCTGTCGCCTCATCAGGAATTACTCTGTCTAGTCTTTGTTTTTTTATGCCCCCGTGACGATAGTCAGGGGGCATCAAGATTTGCTCCTGTCTGTCCGACCGTCTGTCTGTCTGTCTGTTTGTCACACTTTAGGGTATGGGGTTTGTGTAATCAACTCCTCCCACAGTTTTCAGTGGATCTTTTTCAAACTTTGCATACTTGTTGTGGACATATTGAAGATGTGCTTGTGGATTTTTGATGGAGCTAAAATTAATTTTGACAGAATTACGGCCCTTTGAACTTAGTAATTTTAGGCAAATTTTGGCATTGTAGGGTATGGGGTTTGTGTAATCAACTCCTCTCACAGTTTTCAATTGATCTTTTCCAAAGCTTGCATACATGCTGTGGACATATTGTATATGTGCATGTGAGTTTTTGATGGAGCTAAAATTAATTTTGACAGAATTACGGCCTTCTGAACTTAGTCATTTTTTGGCAAATTTTTGCGTTGTAGGGTATGGAGTTTGTGTAATCAACTCCTCCCCCAGTTTTACACTCAATGAATCTTTTTCAAACTTTGCATACATGCTGTTAACATATTGAAGGTGTGCATGTGGGTTTTTGATGGAGCTAAAAATAATTTTGACAGAATTACGGCTTTTTGAACTTAGTCATTTTAGTCAAATTTTTGCATTGTAGGGTATGGGGTTTGTGTAATCAACTCCACTCACAGTGTTCAATGTATCTTTTCCATAGCTTGCACACATGCTGTGGACACATTGTATATGTGCATGTGAGTTTTTGATGGAGCTAGAATTAATTTTGACAGAATTACGGCCTTTCGAACTTAGTCATTTTTTGGCAAATTTTTGCGTTGTAGGGTATGGAGTTTGTGTAATCAACTCCTCCCCCAGTTTTACAATGAATCTTTTTCAAACTTTGCATACATGCTGTTAACATATTGAAGATGTGCATGTGGATTTTTGATGGAGCTAGAAATAATTTTGACAGAATTACGGCTTTTTGAACTTAGTCATTTTAGTCAAATTTTTGCATTGTAGGGTATGGGGTTTGTGTAATCAACTCCACTCACAGTGTTCAATGTATCTTTTCCATAGCTTGCATACATGCTGTGGACACATTGTATATGTGCATGTGAGTTTTTGATGGAGCTAGAATTAATTTTGACAGAATTACGGCCTTTCGACTTTAGTCATTTTTTGGCAAATTTTTGCGTTGTAGGGTATGGAGTTTGTGTAATCAACTCCTCCCCCAGTTTTACAATGAATCTTTTTCAAACTTTGCATACATGCTGTTAACATATTGAAGATGTGCATGTGGATTTTTGATGGAGCTAGAAATAATTTTGACAGAATTACTGCTTTTTGAACTTAGTCATTTTAGTCAAATTTTTGCATTGTAGGGTATGGGGTTTGTGTAATCAACTCCACTCACAGTTTTCACTGTATCTTTTCCATAGCTTGCATACATGCTGTGGACACATTGTATATGTGCATGTGAGTTTTTGATGGAGCTAGAATTAATTTTGACAGAATTACGGCCTTTCGAACTTAGTCATTTTTTGGCAAATTTTTGCGTTGTAGGGTATGGAGTTTGTGTAATCAACTCCTCCCCCAGTTTTACAATGAATCTTTTTCAAACTTTGCATACATGCTGTTAACATATTGAAGATGTGCATGTGGATTTTTGATGGAGTTAGAAATAATTTTGACAGAATTACGGCTTTTTAGCTCACCTGAGCCAGCGGCTCCGGGGGAGCTTATAGGATGGCAAGGCTCCGGCGTCAGTCGTCCGTCCGTTGTCCGTCCGTCCATCCGTCCGTCAACAATTTCAAACGACTTCTTCTCTGAAACCACTGGGCCAATTGTAACCAAATTTCATATGTAGCCTCTAGGGGACTTAGGAACGAAAAGTTGTTCAAACGGTCCTGGTCACATGACCAACATGGCCGCCACGCCCATCTATGGAAAAAACCTAGAAAAATCTTCTTCTCCAGAACCAATAGGCCAATGGCCTTGAAACTTGGTATGTAGCATTGGGTACGCGAGTACTACCAAGATTGTTCAAATTATGACCTTGGGTTGACCTTGACCTTTTTTACTGTAAGGTCAAATTTGCATTGTGTAGCTTTTATATGGGAAAATGCTAGAACATAAGATTTCTTGGAAACTGTTGAAGATTTAGACCTGAAAATTGGTATATACAGTCATCTGAATGAGTACATGAAAATTAATGCGTACAAAAGGTCAAGGTCATTGTTTGACCTTTGACCCTGGTGTCTCATATTTTGACAATTTCACACATCTCCTCAAAAGCCATTAGGCCAATTGTAACCAAATTTCATACAGAGCCTCTTGGGGGCAGGGGAATGTAAATTTGTTCAAATGGACCGGGTCACATGACCAACATGGCCGCCATGCTCATATATGGTAAAAGCCTTTAAAACTCTTCTTCTCCAGAACCAATAGGCCAATGGCCTTGAAACTTGGTATGTAGCATCAGGTACCCGAGTACTACCAAGGATGTTCAAATTATGACCTTGGGTTGACCTTGACCTTTTTTTACGGTAAGGTAAAATTTGCTTTTTTTAGCTTTTATATGGGAAAATGCTAGAACATAAGATTTCTTGGAAACTGTTGAAGATTTAAACCTGAAAATTGGCATATACAGTCATCTGAATGAGTACATGAAAATTTATATGTACAAGAGGTCAAGGCCATTCTTTGACCTTAGACGCTGGTCTCTCATATTTTGACAATTTCACACATCTGCCCAAAAGCCACTGGGCCAATTGTAACCAAATTTCATACAGAGCCTCTAGGGGCTGAGGGAAAGAAAATTTGCTAAAACAGTCTTGGTCACATGACCAACATGGCCGCCATGCCCATATATGGCAAAAACCTTTTCAAATCTCCTTCTCAAGAACCAAGTGATCGATGGCCTTGAAACTTGGTATATAGCATCAGGTACTTGAGTACTATCAAGATTGTTCAAATGATGACCTTGGGCTGACTTGACCTTTTACAAGGCAAGGTCAAGTATGGGAAAATGGTAGAACATAAGAGTTCATGGCAAGTTTAGAAGATTTTGGCCTAAAAATTGGTATATACAGTCGTCTTAGTTAGTACATGGAACATTTGCGGGTACAAGAGGTCAAGGTCATCCTTTGACCTCTGACCCATGTCTCTTATATTTTGACAATTTAAGACGTCTCCTCAAAAGCCACAGGACCAATTGTAACCAAATATTATACACAGCCTCTAGGGGCTGATGGAACAAAAATTTATCAAGCGGTCTAGGTCACATGACCTACATGGCCACCATACACAGGTGAGCGATTCAGGGCCTCATGGCCCTCTTGTTGAACTTAGTCATTTTAGTCAAATTTTTGCATTGTAGGGTATGGGGTTTGTGTAATCAACTCCACTCACAGTGTTCATTGTATCTTTTCCATAGCTTGCATACATGCTGTGGACACATTGTATATGTGCATGTGAGTTTTTGATGGAGCTAGAATTAATTTTGACAGAATTACGGCCTTTCGAACTTAGTCATTTTAGGCAAATTTTTTGCATTGTAGGGTATGGAGTTTGTGTAGTCAACTCCTCCCACAGTTTTCAATGAATCTTTTTCAAACCTTGCTTACATGTTGTGGACATACTGAAGATGTGCAAGCGGGTTTTTGTTGAAGCTGGAATTAATTTTGACAGAATAACAGCATTTTAGACTTATACCCTGTTTAGACTAGAGTTTTAATCCAATCGAATCTGAATTCGCTTCAAATTAACTGTTTATACTAGCAAATCCAATTCGAATTAAAAACTAATTCAAAGTAAACTAATCCTACAGAGTACTTTGGATCGAATCCGAATTAACTTTTACTTCGGATTAAAAGTCGTGTCTAAACAGCAAACCGAAGCGAATCCGCATTAAAATTTATTTTTGTACTGACCTCGGGCATGTTTAGGTCATGTTAACATTTGAGCATGCTGCATTTACATTACTGCGAAGTAACTTGCACCGAATCGAAAACGGTATAGTCTAAACAGACAAGTGGGTTCGCTTCGGATTACCTGATTGCGGAGCAATCTGTTCCGAATCGAAACAGGTGTCGTCTAAACATAGTATTAGTCATTTAAGGCATCTGTTTACATTGTATGGTTTTAAATTACTTTGTTTAATCAACTCCCACAATTTTCCGTGGCTGTTTTTTCAGACATTGTATACTTGTTGTGGACATACTGAAGGTGTGTATGTTGGTTTTTAATTTAAAAAATGACTTATTTTGACAGAATTATGGCCTTTCAAACTTAGTTTTTTATTAGGCTTCATTTTTGCTCTAGAGGGTATGGAGTTTGTATGATGCTTATGGCTGTTTCCTTATACATGTAGATGGTGTTTGTGCTTAAAAGGTGCTTCAGGGATTTACACACCCTGTGACAGGTGCTGCACGGGGGCATCATTAGTGTCTAAATGACACAATTTTCTAGTCTCAACATGATATAACTTGAACATTTTTTTAATTTTTCCAGTCATATATTTTGTTGTCTACTTTTTTTGGCACTTAATAATACCTAGCATCATAAGACAAATTCTGAAATTTTGCAGATGTAAATTTTGTTGTCTGCATTTTTGGCACTGTTATTGTTATTCATAAATCGCTAGCAGCCGCAAAAAAGAAAAGTGATCTTGGTAGACATTGAAAGACCCAGGTCAGATGCTGAAGACCACAGCATCTCATAGAAACAAACATGTAGACTGGGTGAATTCGGACAGCAGGTAAATTCGGACAGTGACATTGTTTCCTTTATACATCAGTTGTTTGGAATTAAAACAAAATTAACTGGGCAAACAGTGAAAATCCTGATGAGACGGCTCATGATGAGCCGTCTCATCTGGATTTTCACTGTTTGCAATGGTATGTCCGAAATTACCCGCTGTCAGAAGTTACCCAACTTGACCCTAAATATATATCCATATGCATGGTTGTTAGAGGCCTATAGTGTCTTGGGCATTATGACAGAAGGACCCAAACATCTCTCCTTTTGCTGAATTGATACTCATTTAACTGCTGAATTGAGAGAGTTTTCAAGTTGCTGGTATAATATTGGGATTCAAACTGGTCACTTCCTGTAACATAGCCAAGCTCTCCTACAGATCAACAATTATGCCTGTCTGAGAATAAAAATTACCGTATTAATCCTAATAAATGCCTATGCTCCAACAAACGCTCTCTTTTTAGCTCACCTGAGCCGAAGGCTCACAGGTGAGCTTATAGTATAGGCAGGCATCCGTCGTCCGTCGTCCGTCGTCCGTCCGTCCGTCAATATTTTCAAACGACATCTCCTCTGAAACTACAAGGCCTATTGTTACCAAATTTCATATATAGCATCTATAGGCAGGGGGAATCAATAATACTGTTTTTTATCCAAATCGCTTTAGAACTTTGGTTGCTATGGCAACTTAAAGTTTCCATTGAGTTGTATGGGAAAAATTGAAAATTTGCATTTATTGCTATGTCACTGCAGATATTTTGACAAAACTTTTACAGAAATGTTCCTTGAGTATTCCTCCATCAACCACATGAACTTTATGTAAATTGCACAATTTGGCTGGTTGCCATGGCAACCGAATGGTTAAAAAATAGAAAAAATATTCAAAAATCATCTCCTCAGAAACTATGCAACCAATAAAGCTCAAACTTCACAGAAAGGATCTTAGTACTAGCTTCTATAAAAGTACTGTTTTTCTTGGCAATTGCTCTAGCAGTTTGGTTGCTATGGGAACTGAAAGTTGCCTTTGACTTATAATGGCAAAATGGAAAATTTGCATTTATTGCTATGCCACTGCGGATATTTTGACAAAACTTTCATAGAAATGTACCTTGAGTAGTCTTTAACCAGCCATGTTAAATTTATGCAAATTGCGCAATTTGGCTGGTTGCCTTTGCAACCGAATAATTTAAAAATAGAAAAATATTAAAAAATCATCTTCGCAGAAACTGTGTGGCCCAATAAAGCTCAAACTTTACAGAAAGAACCTTAGTACTAGCCTCTATAGAATTATTGTTTTTTTCATGGCAATCGCTCAAGTTTGGTTGCTATGGCAACAAAGAGTTTCCATTGACTTATAATGAGGAAAATGGAAATTGGCAATTTTTGCTGTCTAACTAACTGCAGTTATTTAATTTTTTTTCTACAGAAATGTTTCTTGAGTAGTCCTTGAGTAGTCCTCTACGATTCATATGAATTTTCTCCAAATCGCTGAATATGATTGGTTGCCATGGCAAAATATAGTGTAAATTTCGAAAAAAAAAAAAAAAAAAAAAAATCTTCTGCTCAGAAGCCATATAGGGGATGAAGCTGATATTGTGTAAACATGTTGATGACAGTAGTTTCTACATAAATTTTATTCTTTTTCTTCCAATCCCATAAGAACTTTGGTTGCTGTGGCGACTTATAGTTTCCATTGACTCATAATGGGAAAAGTGAAGCCATGAGGGGGATAAAGCTGATACTAAGCATACATATCAATAATTTTAACCTCTACCTAAAGTATGTTTTATATTATCATTGCCCATGTGAATTTGTTGCTATGGCAACTTAAAGTTTCCATAGACTTATAATGAGGAAAGTGGACATTTGCTATTTATTTCTGTGTTACTGCAGATATTTTGACAAAAATTCACAGAAATGTTCCTGGAGTAGTCCTCTACCAGCCATATGAATTTTTCCCAATTACCCAATTTTGATTGGTTGCCATTGCAGCTGAAAGGCCAAATTTTCACTTTTTTTTTGCCAAAGATCTTCTGAGAAGCCATTAATGGGGGATAAAGCTTATTTTTTTTGCATAAATGTTTGTGATATTATCCTCTACATAAATGGTGTTTTTTATCGTTGTTGTGCATGGTGTTTTGTTGCTGTAACCTCAGTGCCTCAGTGCTCAGGTGAGCGATATAGGGCCATTGGCCCTCTGGTTCTTTTGCCCGGGCCGCGTAGCGCAATCGGTAGGGCACCTGACTCATAAGTCAGGGGTCCTGGGTTCGATACCCGGTCTGGGCACATACTTTCGTTTCTCCTTCCGCTGATTCAAGAAGGGCAGTTGTCAGTTACTGGCGAAAGTATGTGCACATAGTACTGGTTAACCGCTTAGGAGGTCTAAGCCTGCCCAGGAATAGTGTGGTTAGGTTAACTGACCGTCCCGACATGACCATAGCTGTTTACCGTGGACGTTAAGCATCAAATCACTCAATCAATCTTCTTCTTGGAAAAAAAAACTGTTATATTAATATGAAAGCATGAATTCCTATTTACATGTACTTCTCTGGAAGAGAAAACTCTTTGAATTTGGGTTCTACTTTTATAGGAAAGAATTTGCTCCTTTAGGAGCAAATTCTTTCCTTAAAAGTTGACCCCACACCTGTCGAGAAAGGAACAAAAAATAATAGATTTCATTTGAAAGTATACTCATTGACCTTACTACTAATTTTTAGAGGTATTTTGACAGTGGCTGAATTACTACAATTAGGGCTCCAAATAACGCACACACACCCTTTTCTGTAAATGCAATGCTCCCAGGGCATTTAATAGGATTAATAAGGTATAATGAAAATCAAATCAAAGAAACCTTACACTGGAGATGAATCTATCAGAACTGTTGGAAGAGTCTACCAGGCAGTACTGAGTTTGGATGAAAGGGTATAATTACAGGCCTGGGGTGCCCCTTTAGTGGCAAATTCTTTCCTTTAAGAGTAGACCCTATTTTGGAAGGGCTATGTTGCCCAGGAAAGCAAGCAGGTAGGGTCTATTCAGGTAACTTTGGACAGCAGGCAAATTCGGACATACCATTTCAAACAGTGAAAATCTAGATGAGACGGCTCATCCTGAGCCGTCTCATCAGGATTTTCACTGTTTGCCAAGTTATTTTTGTTTCAATTCCAAACAAGTGACATATAAAGAAAACAATGCCACTGTCCGAATTTACCTGCTGTCCTGACTTGACCCTAGTCACCGATCATAACACTTCGGCCAATTCCGTATATCAAAGATATCGGCGAGGATGTCCGATTGCCTAGTCACATAACAAGACCACTGCGAGTGGCACAATATAGGCCCATTTCAGCCACAGTCAGTATCCTCAGGCAGATTTATAGCCCTGACAATCAGCCACAGACAGGTACTAATGAGTGCACAAGTCTAGTCTAGTCTAGTTTAATCCATAAGCGAGGTTATTGAGGCACAACAGATGACTTTGAAACAATCCCTTTTCACCTACTCCTGTCTTCAGCTGCCCTTGTTGAGCTAGCAAAATCCATCCCTGTCCACTCCTTTATATTGTCTTCCCACCTCTTATTTTGTCTACATCTTCTTTTTCCGTCCACTGTGCCCTGCTGAATTGTCTTTGCTAAGCCAGAAGACCTTGAGACATGGCCAAACCACCTCAGTTGACATTTCTTGACAAAGATGTCCAATGACTGCTTGGATCTTTCTGGGAACATCCTCATAAGTGACATGGTTCTTGTGCAGATGTTCAGTAACTTTCGGCAGCATCTTATTTCAAAGGCCTGCATTCTTTTCTCTAACTCTGCAGTCATGGTCCATGATTCACAGGCATACAGAAATAAAGATATGACAGGGGAGCACGTCAGTTTCACATTTGAATCAACAGATAATTGAGCTGCGACATGACAAAACCAACAAAGTGGTTGTGCACCCATCGCAGACTCAAATCAGTCTGGGCATCCGCCCAGTCTGATCAGAATCTTTGCTGTCCACATGGAGGTAGCTTGGACCCTCAGCTACCCTTTTAGCACTTAACGAAGAGTCTGATCAAACTGGGCGGAAGCCCAGGCTGATCTGAGTCTATGCTGGGCACACAACCACATTGTTGGTTTTGTCGTGTTGTGGCTCATATGTTGTGATCTCTCTACATTAGCACCAGCTTTGTCAGTGCTACAGTGGCTTGTGCAATCCTTGAGAGAACCTCCAGTTTTGAGCCTTCATCTGAGACAATTGCTCCAAGGTACTTGAAGCTTGTAACTGCTCCTAGCTTCTATTCTTAAACTTGATCTCCCTCTGGATGACATTGATGCTGTTTTGTCATTAGCTTGGTCTTCTCAGCTCATATCTCCATTTTATACCTTGTGCGGGTTTTGTCGAGACTTTCAAATAGGGCTCCTAGTTCCTGCTCTTCCTCAACAAGAGCTTCAATGTCATCGGCAAACCGCAGATTGGTAATAGTTCTGCAGCCTATGCTAACCGTCCCATCATGTTCTTCCAGAGCATCAGACATAATCCTTTCGAGAAAAGTGTTGAAGAGAGTGGGTGAGAAAAGGCATCCTTGCCTATCACCAACTGTAGTTCTAAACCATTCTCCTATGCTGCCATTTATCTGAACTACACTTATAGCCTTGTCATAGAGATGCTTAGTAGCATGAACTAGATTTGCATTGATGTTGAACTTCCACATGGTGGCCCATAAGGCTGCATGCCATACCCTGTCAAATGCTTTTTAGCTCACCTGTAAAGGTGAGCGTATAGTAAAGCCTTGGTCCGTCGTCCGTCTGCGTTGGCGTTCACACTTTTAAACATCTTCTCAAAAACCACTGTGCGAATTGAAGCCAAATTTCATATCGAGCCTTAACAGGATGGGGGAACGAAAGTTTATATATTTGGCCCAGGTCACATGAGCAAGATGGCAGCCATGCCTAAATATGGTAAAAAAAATCTTCTTCTCCAGAACTACTGGGACGATTGCCATGCAACTTGGCATGTAGCATCTTGGACTCTAGTACTACAAAGTTATATAACTGATGACCTTGGGTTGACCTTGACCTATTTTATGGCAAGGTCAAATTTGGTCCCTTATGCTTTTGAATGGGAAAAGCTTGAAAAGTGCATTTTTATGTTGCTATTGTGCTCTGTGATATGGAAATGTAGTCAACCTCAACCCCTAAGAATTCTAGAGGTCAAGGTCATTTAGTGACCTTGGCCAAAGGTCATTTGCCTGTTGTGTGTCAACATTTTTAAAGGACTTCTTCATTGAAACTACTAGGCCAATTTCAATTAAATTTCATATACAGCCTTCAGGCAAAGGGGGGAAGAAAGTTTATATATTTGGTCCAGGTCACATGACCAAGATGGCCACCATGCCCATATATGGCAAAAATTTTAAGCAAGAGGGCCATGAGGCCCTGAATTGCTCACCAGTATGGTGGTCATGTTGGTCATGTGACCTAGACAGCTTGAATAAATTTTCGTTCCCTCAGCCCCTGGAGGCTGTGTATAAAATTTGGTTACAAATAGCCCAGTGGCTTTTGAGGAGATGTCTGAAATTGTCAAAATATGAGAGACATGGGTCAGAGGTCAAAGAATGATTTTGACCGCTTGTACCCGCAAATCTTCCATGTACCAATTAAGATGACTGTATAAACCAATTTTTAGGCCAAAATCTTCTAAACTTGCCATAAAATCTTATGTTCTAGCATTTTCCCATACTTGACATTGCCTTAAAAAGGTCAAGGTCATAATTTGAACAATCTTGATAGGACTTAAGTACCTGATGTTATATACCAAGTTTCAAGGCCATTCATTATTTGGTTCTGAGGAAGAAGATTTGTAAAAGTTTTTGCCATATATGGGCATGGTGGCCATGTTGGTCATGTGACCTAGACCGTTTGAAAAATTTTCGTTCCCTCAGCCCCTAGAGGCTCTATATGAAATTTGGTTACAATTGGCCCAGTGGCTTTTGAGGAGATGTGAGAAATTGTCAAAAATGTGAGAAATTGTCAAAATATGAGAGACCAGGGTCAAAGTCAAGGAATGACCTTGACCTATTGTATACAAAAATTTTCATGTACTCATTAAGATGACTATATATACCAACAGTCAGTACCAACATACCGTAAAAAAGGTCAAGGTCCACTCAAGGTCATAATTTGAACAATCTTGGTAGTACTTGCATACCCGATGCTACATGCCAAGTTTCAAGGTCATCGGCCTATTGGTTCTGGAGAAGAAGATTTATAAACATTTTTACCATACCTGGTTTATGGGCATGGCAGCCATGTTGGTCATAAGACTAGGACCGTTAGAACAAATTTTCGTTCCTCGACCCACTAGAGGCTCTACATGAAATTTGGTTACCATTGGCCCAGTGGCTTTTGAGGAGATGTGTGATATTGTCAAAATATGAGAAACCAGGGTCAAAGACTGACCTTGACCTCTTGTACGCATAGATTTTCATTTACTCATTAAGATGACTGTATATTATACCAATTTTCAGGTCAAAATCTTCAAGAGTTTCCAATAAATCTTATGTTCTAGCATTTTCCCCATATAAAAGCTACAGAAAGCAAATTTGACCTTACCGTAAAAAAGGTCAAGGTAAACCCAAGGTCATAATTAGAACAATCTTGGTAGTACTCACGTCCCAATGCTACATACCAAGTTTCAAGGCCATCGGCATATTGGTTCTGGAGAAGAAGATTTTTAAACATTTTTACCACACATGGGCGTGGCCACCATGTTGGTCATGTGACTAGGACCGTTTGAACAAATTTTTGTTCCCCAGCCTCTACAGAGACTCTACATGAAATTTGGTTACCATTGGCCCAGTGGCTTTTGAGAAGATATGTGAAATTGTCAAAATATGAGAAACCAGGGTCAAAGGTCAAAGAATGACCTTGACCTCTTGTACACATAAATTTTCGTTTACTCATTAAGATGACTGTATATACCAATTTTCAGGTCAACGTCTTCAAGAGTTTCCAAGAAATCATATGATCTAGCATTTTCCCATATAAAAGCTACAGAAAGCAAATTTGACCTTACCGTAAAAAAAGTCAAGGTCAACCCAATGTCATAATTGAAACAATCTTGATAGTACTAGCGTAGTTTTTTACCATATATGGGCATGGCCATGTTGATCATGTGACCAGGACCGTTTGAGCAACTTTTCATTGCCCCTAGAGGCTCTACATGAAATTTGGTTACTATCGACTCAGCGGTTTCAGAGGAGAAGTCATTTGAAAATGCTGACGGACGTACGGACGACGGAGCCTTACCATCCCATAAGCTCCCCTGGAGCCGCCGGCTAAGGTGAGCTAAAAATCTTCTTCTCTGGAACCACTGGGCCGATTGCCTTGAAACTTTGTATGTAGCATCTGGGGCTCTAGTACTACGAAGTATATATAAATGATGACTCTGGGTTGACCTTGACCTATTTTACCGCAAGGTCAAATTTTGTCTGTAAGGCTTTTGAATGGAAAAAGCTTAAAAAGTTCACCTTTTTTGTTGTTGCTTAAGTGCTCTGTGATATGGAAATGCAGACAATGTCAATCCCTAAGAATTCTAGAGGTCAAGGTCATTTAGTGACCTTGGCTAAAAGTCATTTGTCTCTTTTGTTTCAACATTTTCAATGGACTTCTCCTCTGAAACTACTAGGCCAATTTCAATTAAATTTCATGTGCAGCCTTCAGGCAAAGCAGGAAAGAAAGTTTATATATATGGTCCAGTTCACATGACCAAAATGGCCACCATGCCCATATATGGCAAAAACCTTCAAAAATCTTCTTCTCCAGAACCACTGGGCCGATTGCTATAGCATCTGGGACTTGAGTACTACAAAGTTTATATAAATGATGACCTTGGGTTGACCCTGACCTATATTACCGCAAGGTCAAATTTTGTCTGTATGGCTTTGAATGGGAAAAGCATAAATAGTGCATTTTTATGTTGCTGTGCTCTGTGATATAGAAATGCAGCTAAACTCAACCCCTAAGAATTCTAGAGGTCAAGGTCATTTAGTGACCTTGGCTTAAGCTCACTTGTCAGTTGTGTGTCAACATTTTCAAAGGACATTTCCTCTGTAACTGCTGGGCCAATTTCAATTGAATTTCATATGCAGACTTCAGGCAAAGGGGGAAAGAAAGTTTATATATTTGGTCCAGGTCACATGGCCACCATAACCATATATGATAAAGACTTCAAAAAATCTTCTTCCCTAGATTCTCAGGGCCGATTGCTTTGAGACATAGTATGTAGCATCTGGGACAGTAGTACTACAAAATATATATAAATGATGACCTTGGATTGACCTTGATCTCTTTATGGCAAGGTCAAATTTTGTCTGGTAGGCTTTTGAATGGGAAAAGCTTAAAAGTGCATTTTTTCCATTGCTATGAGACTCTATGATATGGAAAAGCCGTTGACAAGCATAAAATCTCAGACACATTTGACATTAGACCATATTGTACAATTTGCCTTAGAATTACTTACCCTTGAGTGCTGAGGATGAAGCTATATTGCTAAAATTGAAAAAAAAATCTTCTTCAAAAGTCATCAGTTATTTTTCATATAAACTTTATAATACTTGTCAGTAACCAGGACAGGAATTAAACTTCAGACCAGTTTGAAATTTGGCCATAATGTACAATTTGCCTTAGAGTTACTTGCCCTTGAGCACTAAAATAACCCATATTTGACCTTGTCTTGGGCATAATGCATGCTAGAACACAGGTGAGGGATCGTTGCCCATTGGGCAACTTGTTTGAAATCTATAAAGACATGGTACAGATTCTGCTGCTGTTGAAGGTACTGTTCAAATAGGATTCTGAGGCTGAAGATCTGTTCTGTGGTGCTTCTTGCGACTCTGAACCCAGCCTGTTTTTCAACAATAATTTCTACAGCTTGGGGTTTTTGCCTGTTCAAGATGACTGTCAGCATGAATTTACTCAGATGACTGAAGACGCTGATGGTTCTGTAGTTCTGGCAGAGCCACAGGTTGCCCTTTTAAGGGAATGTAATAATCAGTGACAGAGTCCATTGGGTTGGCCATTTTCCTGTTCTCCAGATCTTATCACAGATCTGTGACAATTCACCAGTTACGGTCTGCCCACCTTCTTGAACAAGTTCTGCTGGTATATTATCAACTCCAGCAGACTTCCTCTTTTTCAGTTTTCTACTGCAATCTCAACTTCCTCCCGAAGGATCAGTTGTAGATCTTCTGGGTGCTGAGATCAGTTCAGAACTGTATTGTCACTATAACTCTCATGGTTGTATAATAGCTCCGAGCAATATTCTGTCCATCTGCTGAGAATCTGTCCATCTGCTGAGAATCTCTTGTTCTTCTATTAGACATTTTCCAGACTTGTCCTGGATAGTTGTGGATCTCTGAAATTAGATCCTTCACCAGCTGGAACAAACTCAGTAAACTTGGAAGTAAAGGGCTGCAACTCTACTAAACAAGAGGGCCATGAGGCCCTGATCCGCTCACCTGAGCAATTGGCAAAGTGGCTTTTTCTTATGTCTGAAATTGTCAAAATATGAGTCTAGGGTCAAATGTCAAAGACTGACCCTGCCCTCTTGTACTCATAAATCTTCAAGTGCTAATAGGCATTAAGACAACCACATATACCATTTTTAGGCCAAAATCTTCAAAACTTTCCATGAAATCTTATGTTCTAGCATTTTCCCATATTTGACCATGCTGCAAAAAATGTCAAGGTGAACCCAAGGTCATCATTTGAACAGTCTTGGAAGTACTCTAGTACTCCATGCTACTTACCAAGTTTCAAGGCCATAGGCATATTGGTTCTGGAGAAGAAAAATATTAGATGTTTATACCATAAATGGGTATGGCGGCCATGTTGGTCATGTGAATGGACCATTTGAACACATTTATGTTCCCTCAACCCCTGGAGGCTCTATATGAAATGTGACTACAATTGGATCTTTGGCTTTTGAGGAAATATTTGAAAATGTCAAAATATGAGAGATCTGGGTCAAAGTCAAAGAATGACCTTGACCTCTCGTACTCATAATTCTTCATGACCTCATTAAGATGACTGTATATACCAATATTTAGGCCAAAATCTTCAAAAATTCCTATGAAATCTTATGTTGTAGCATTTTGCCATATTTGACCTTGCCATAAAAAGGTAAAGGTCAAGCAAAGGTCATAATTTGAACAATCTTGATAATACTGGAGTACCCAATGCTACATACCAAGTTTCAAGGCCATTGGTCAACTGGTTCTGGAGAAGATGATTTTCAAAGGTTTTTACCATATATGGTCATGGCGGCCATGTTGGTCATGTGACCCAGACCATTTGAAAAAATTTTCCTTTCCTCAACCCCTGAAGGCTCTATATGATATTTGATTACAATTCGCTCATTGGCTTTTAAAAAGAAGTTTGAAATTGTCAAACTATGAGACTTCAGGGTCAACGGTCAAAGAACGACCTTGACCTCTTGTACTTATGAATCTTGATGTACTCATTAAGATGACTGTATTTACCAATATTTAGGCCTAAATCTTCAAAACTTTTCGTGAAATCTTATGTTCTAGCATTTTCCCTTATTTGACCTTCCCGTAAAATGGTCAAGGTCGACCCAAGGTTATCATTTTGATCACTCTCGACAGAACTGGAATATCCAATGCTTCATACCAAGTTTCAAGGCCATCTGTCAACTGGTTCAGGTGAAAAAGACTTTTAAGGTTTTTACCATAAATGGGCGTGGCGGCCATGTTGGTCATGTGACCTGAACAGTTTGAACAAAATTTCATTCCCTCAAGCCCTGGAGGCTCTATATGAAATTTGGTTACAATTTGCCCAGTGGCTTTGGAGAAGATTGTTTGAAAATGTCAAAATATAAGAGTTCTGGGTCAAAGGTCAAAGAATGACCTTGACCTCTTATACTCATAAATCTTCATGTACTCGACTGCTTTTACCAGTTTTAGGCCTTACTCTTCAAAACTTTCTATGAAATCATATGTTCTAGCATTTTCCCATATTTGACCTTGCGGTAAAAAGGTCAAGGTCAACCCAAGGTCATAATTTGAACAACCTTGATAGTACTCGAGTACCAAATGCTACATACCAAGTTTCAAGTCCATCGGTCAACTGGTTCTGGAGAAGAAGAATTTTAAAGGTTTTTACCATATATGGGCATGGCCGCCATGTTGGTCATGTGACCTGGACCGTATGAATAAATTTTTGTTCCCTCAGCCCCGGAAGGCTCTATATGAAATTTGGTTTCAATTGGCCCAGTGGCTGTTTAGGAGATTGTTCGAAATTGTCAAAATATGAGAATTCTGGGTCAAAGGTCAAAGAATGACCTTGACCTCTTATACTCATAAATCATCAAGTACTCATTACAATGACTGTAGATACTGATTTTTAGCCCAAAATCTGCAATAGTTTCCAAGATATCTTACGTTCTAGCATTTTGCCAATGAAAGCACAAGGAAGCAAATTTGGCCTTGCCGTAAAAAAGGTCAAGGTCAACCTAAGGTCATAATTTGAACAATCTTGGTAGTACTCGCGTACCCAATGCTACATACCAAGTTTCAAGGCCATCGGCTTATTGGTTCTGGAGAAGAAGATTTTTTTAGGTTTTTACCATATATGGGCGTGGCGGCCATGTTGGTCATGTGACCAGGACCGTTTGAACAATTTTTCATTCCCCCTTCCTCTGGAGGCCACATATGAAATTTGGTTACAATTGGCCCTGTCGTTTCAAAGGAGAAGTCGTTTGAAATTGTTGACGGACGGACGGACGACGGACGGACGACGGACGACGGACGGACGACGACGGACGACGGAGCCTGCCTATACTATAAGCTCCCCCGGAGCCTCTGGCTCAGGTGAGCTAAAAATCATTGGCCCTTACCCTCCTTTTGAGACAGGGATATATTGTATAAAACTTTGGACCAGCATCAAAAGAATCCATCCACATTTTGTGAAAACTGTGTATTTAGTAAACTCTAACCAAATAGTTTAACCTGAGATTTCTAAGTACATGACCTTGACCTCAAGGTTGTTGAAGGGGAATGGAATAGGGAATGGTTCTATGTAACACTTTAGAACATTGTATAACAGTGAAAGTGTAAATCCATCTATTGGTTATATAGGGTCTTTAAATAACTGTAATCGCTCACCTGAGCAAAACGGTCAAAGTCGTCATTTGAACAAACCTGATAGTTTGAAACTTTCCAAATATGAGAGACATGGTTAAAGGTCAAAGAATGACCTTGACCAATATCACTCAAAAATGTTCTTGTACTTAACTGTATTTACCAACTGTTGCCTCAAAATCTTCTACAAGTTCCAAGAAATCTTATGTTTAAGCATTTTTCAAAATAAAAGCACCAGAAAGCAAGTTTGCCTTGCGTAAGAAGGTCAAGGTCATCATTTTTACAAACTTGGTAGTACTCATGTACCCAAAGATACATGCCAAGTTTCGAGGTCATCGGTCTATTGTTTCTGGAGAAGATTTTTAAAGCCTTTTACCATATATGGCCATGACAGCCATGTTGGTCATGTGATCTGAACTGCTTGAACAAATTTTCATTCCTGCAAACCCTGGAGGCTCTATATGAAATTTGGTTATAATTGGCTCAGTGGCTTTTGCTGAGATGTTTGAAATTGTCAAAATATGTGATGGTCAAAGGGCAAAGAATGACCTTGACCTCTTGTATTCAGAAATCTTCATGTTTTCATTTAGGTTACTGTATATAACAATTTTTATGCCAAAATCTTCTATAATTTCCATGAATTCTTATGTTTCAGCATCTTTCCCATATACAAATATAAAAACGCCAGAAAGCAAATTTGACCCTGCCATAAAAAGGTCAAGGTCAACCCAAGGCCCTCATTTGAACAATCTTTGTTGAACTTCAGTACTTGATGCTACATACCAACTTTCAAGGTCATTTGTCTGTTGGCTCTGGAGAAGATTTTTAAAGCTTTTGACCGTATAAGGGTGTTGCAGGCATGCTGGTCATGTGACCTGGACCACTTGACCAAATTTTCATTCCTGCAAGCCCTGGAGGCTCTGTATGATATTTTGGCCCAGTGGCTTTTCGAATGAGATGTTTGAAATCATCGAAAGACCAGGGTCAAAGCTCAAAGAATGAGCTTGATCTCTTCTACTCAGAAATCTTCATGTACTTATTAAGATGGTTATATTAAACAATATTTAGGCCAAAATCTTCAACAATTTCCATGTTTTAGCATTTTCATATAGAAGCACCAAAAAGCAAATTTGACCTTTCCATGAAAAAGATCAAGGTCAACCCAAGGTCATCATTTGAACAAACCTGGTAGTACTTGTGTACCCAATGCAACATACCAAGTTTCAAGGCAATCAGTTTATTGGTTTGAGAGTATTCACTTACAGATTGAAACTACAAAAGTTTTGGTCATTAACATTGCGTCTAAATGCATAGTTTAGTCCTGCAATGCTGTAGGAAAAAATCGGGGATACTGTAGGAAAAAATCATGGACTCTATATCAATCGTCACAGTGACATTTCGCAATAATTTCTTTCCCGATTTGCAGCGGCTATGCCCCAGCCATGTGCGTATGAGCATTATGACTAAACGTGTACATGAAAGAGCGCAGAAATCAATTTGATTATGAAAATTTTCAAAACACATTAGAATCAGTTATTTAGTTACCTAATGACATACCTAAGTATATCTTTGACAACTGACCAGCGGATTTTTGACAAGAATCCTCATTGAAGTGAAGTTGAAGTCTCTTCGGACGGACGAACGAACGTTGCCCTGTGTTACTGCGGCTATGGAGACGCTCCGCAGGGGGAGGTGGGGGAGGGGGCAACGTCTTTACGAGAATTGGAATATACACATCACAACTGTCAGAAAAAGTCACTTCCTACCAGGACCAAGCAGTCATCTTGTGCATATAGTTATCATAAAATTCGGCTGTGATCAACATATATAGCCACCGGAGAGAGGGATGGGCTTCGTCAGACTGAACTTTATCCAAGAAACACGAAGAAATTCTCATTTCAGTGTTCTTTCTTTCTTTGCTTCTCTCCACAGGAACTTGTGGTTAGTTCAAATAGCCCTTAAAACAGCCAAAAGCCCGATAACAGTGGTGGCGAGCCTACACTGTTTTAAGGGCTTTTGACTGTTTTAAGGGTTATTTGATCGAACTACAAGTTCCTGTGTTCTCTCCTTCTTTCATGTATTCTTATTGTCTCCCGCATTTTGGAAGAAAGGCGATGACTTTTCGTAGTTCCGTCTTTTCGTAGTTCCATGGTCCGGGGTTCCGCCCCTCCCCTCCTCTACCCCCCCCCCCCCCACACACACACACACAGACACGGACAGTAGGTACCTTGTTCGAGCGTTTCTGGAATCATTCTGAAACTTCGCAGGCTTCTTTTCATGGTCTGTAGATATCTATAGGTCACTGTAGTGACTGTACTATATGATTTCCCCAAGAGTTATGTACAAATCATTTCTCACTGATTCATTGATTTTGGATTGAAGTGGATCCAACTAGCATAACGTCTATTCCAGCTAATGTCACGCAATGTGGCTAGAGAACAAAGGTGTTTTGTTACAAATCGCTATTTATGTGTTAAGAAATAAAACATTAATAGTGATCTTCCCATAGGTTATTGGTCTGCCAAAGGATAGTGACGTCGCTCAACGATGGTGTATTCGTTCCACCTCATTCTAACAAGTTCCCCGGGAGACTCCGGGGAACAAATCCTTTAGTGAGGTTAGGAGAATTGAATTGAACTGAACTGAACTGAAATTTAGTGTGGTTTGTCAGTACCAATACATGTACAATCTGATTTCGTATGATTTTCTTGCAAAGGACGTTAAACACTGATTCTCAAGAAAGTGTAACGAATGGTGTCATGGCTTTCCACGCATGTATAATTTTGTTTAGGGTTGTAAAACAAATCAAATAAGTGCATGCTTAGAAGTTTCTGCATCTACCTGAAACATTTAAGTTATAATATTGATTCAAATACATGGAAAGACTCACATGCTCATACCCGATACTGAAGGACCCCCCTATTTTTTGCATGTCATAATGAAAGATGTCAATATTTACTTTCAATGCTTTGGTAGACTTTCGACGTGAAACAAACAGATTTGACTTGAAAAGGTTGCCATTATCGAGTAATTTTGAATAGTGATTAATGGGTATACATAGGAACACAATGCATTTTTTTAACTCGTGGTCGTTTGTTGTCACTGAGTTTTGTGTATTCTACGAGTCCAAGCATTAACAATGCATTCCAAAGTTTCGGATGAAGCTAACAAGGTTTGTTTTTGCACCAAGTAGGTCATAATCAGTCATCCTGACAGGTCATAAGTATTTTTTCCTATCTATTCAATTTAAATTTTGTTCTGACGCGTCCTTAGTATTCCGAAAAAAACGTAATTTTTCACGTGTATTTTACGAGTCAAGCCAGAATCACCCAGTATACAAACAAGAAAGAAACCTATTGCCTGCATCGGAAAGGAGAAAACCCCCACTGGTCATTGAACAACTATTGTAACTCTTATCGAATATGCTTCGTGAAAACAAGTTTCACGTTTCATGAAATTATTTTACGGGACGTATTATACGGGACAATGAGTAATACAAGAAGGGAACCAGCAAGAAGCTGATACACATTTACAAAGAGCACTTTGTCTTATTCATTTAAAATTGTACATATGAGCGGCCATTTGGAAGCTGCAAAAGACTGAAAACACCGGATAAAATTTCAGTTTTTGAAGTTTTCATATTATGATATCAGGATTCAACAAAATACTCATTTAGTATTTATCCATTTTTAAACTGTATTTGATATGTGCATATATGCTCAAAATATTTTCTACTGATTGTAATGTGCAATTAAGATGAAACACTGGTGCACTGTGGTGTATTTTTAGGCAATAAATCGACGTTCCAGTAGTCCCGTAAAATACAGAAATGTGTCCCGTAAAATACATTTACATTTAATAGCCTTTCTATGAAGAAAAACCGTTCCTACATACATGAGGATTAAAACTTGTATTGTAAATTAATCATAGTATGCTTGCCTTTATTTTCTGCTCTAGACTGTGTAATGTGCTCTCTCTGTTTGTAATTTTAATTCGTTTTCTTGGAAATTTGCTCAAATTTCGGGTCCGCAAAAATGAATATGCCTAATTCGCAATTTATATGGTGCTAGAAATCATGTTTGAGAACAGTTCAATTGTCTATAAGTGTTACTGAAGTGTTATTGTCATTACAAATTGGATATATTCTTAGTGGCAAGACTGAAGAAATCGTGCGATAAAATACAATATCAATGTCCCGTAAAATACAAATTTATAACAAGTTTCACTGGCTTACTATGATGATTTTATTGTGTTTCTTTGTTACATAAGAACGTAATATACTAAAGTCAATGATATTTTACTTTTAGATACATTTATCTTGAAATATTCTTCTAGGAAAGTCTTCATATTAAAACTGCTGAGTTTTCAAGTTTTTCTATTCAAGAACTGATATGAAGAACTTTAAATGCAAAGCAGTACCGCTGATAGAGAAAAGCAAACAGGCTGGCAAATTGTAACACAAACACTTCTCTGTGATTGAACATAGCACTTGTTCATGTACCAATACCGCATTTAGTCCTTTAAAGTTAAAACATGTATCTAAACACAAAACAGTCACTAGCATATTTGAGACCGTGTATTTTACGGGACAGTACAGACGACAAGAAAAGCAAAGTAACCGTTCTACCTGCTCTATTAAACATATACGTTTTATATAGACAGGTTGAAGTTTAAAAGTTTGAAACAGGAGTTTTCCTTGAGGTTTTCAAGTCTACAAGTTTATGTGTTTTGCAGGAATAGTTTTCTTTCATGCTAGTTTAGTACAATGAGATCGTATTGGTTCATTTTGGTAGAAGAAGAGCATTTTGTTTCTTTAGAAATAGTAGAGTGAAGATTTCTATAGCTTATCTTCGTCTTAAACAAAACCAATTGCCTCTACGGTGGATTATACCCTTAAAACACTAGCAGTTGCTTCAAATCTATTGGTATATACGACTCGTAGAATACTAAAGAGAAGTGTTAGTCCCTTCACGTTGTCTCTCGTTATCTGAATTCACATGATATTTACTGTGCAATACTTTAGAACTAGCTTCGTGAGACACCAAAGTTGAGAAATGACAGTGAATGATCTCTTTATGACGTGTTTAATTTTTCGATATTTTAACCACCCAAAAATCACACTTTCTTGAGAATCAGTGTAAAAGGACCAGGGCCCAGAATTACAATCGTTCCTTAAGGTTTTGGAACCTTTTTGGACCGTATTCGACCTATTAAACTCAAAACCTTTTCGCAAAGTACTTATTAAAAGCGGCTAGTTTTAATGACACAAAAATACCTTCCTTAAAGTTAAGTTTACTAAGGAATGATTCTAGTCCTGGGTCCAGCTTTCTACCGTAAAAATTCCGTAAATTGCCATAACTGTCCTAAAAGTCTAAAAGTTGAACAATTTAGGCCTGAAATACTGTTATGCGCTTAAAAGAGTTGTGCAGTCATTAAATCTGAACGGCTTTCCGCTCTGTTCTTTTACATTTCTCAAATCAGATGCCATAAACGTTATTATTAAAAGACATACTCCAGTTCTTTTGTCTTGCCAGAAAACATAAGAGCCGCGACACGACAAAACCAACAAAGTGTCATGAGCGCCCAATGAAGACTCAGATCAGCATGGGCATCCGCCCAGTTTGGCTTAAAGGGTAGCTATGGGTCTAAGCTACCTTCATGCGGACGGCGACGACTCTGCTCAGACTGGGTGGATGTCCAGGCTGATCTGAGTCTTCGCTGGGCGCACATACCACTTCGTTGGTTTTGTCATGTCGTGGCTCATAAACAAATAGAGCTACTGAGGCTTGGATTGGAGGCAACTATTAGAGAAGTTTTCTCCGCTTTCCAACGGAAAACTACGTATAATAGTAAGGACGACCATATAGTGGATTATCAGGCCTTCATAGAGCCACTTTCACCCACTTTCACTTAATGGACCTTCCCTACCCCCACCACCCACCACCGGAAATTGGCTATCATGCAATTCTGGGATCTATTTTCCGGCAGTATTTTTCACAGATATCAGATTTGATCTTCATTATTTTAAATGACGGGGGAGCAAATCCACCATGCAGGATGGAGGGGGAAAACAGCTATGCAAAAACATAGTAGATTTTCTCCGGGGAAAATTGGCTATATAGTCACATTTCCAAGGGGAAATTCTACTCAATTAAATATTTTTCCAGCGGCAAATCTACTTTGAAATAATCATGGCCCTTTTTCCGGAGATCGATGGGTGGGGTGGAGGAGGCTACTAGGGGAGGAAAGCTTCTCTTTGACAGCAACATCACTAACTTGGCAAACATACTCAAATTGGATAACCGACAAACATCGTAGCTTCGTTAAAGGTAAATGGGTACACTTTCTGTCATTTTCATTTTTTCCTCCCTTCTTAATAAGGATCTAGACCGTAGGGGAGCAAATTCTTTCCTTAAAACGGTGACCCCCGTGACCTCCTTCTGAGTGGGTTTTGTGATCCAGAGAAGATAGCTTTACGTCACAAAAGTTGTTCCCCGTTGTAAAAATGGCTGAAAAAACATGGAGGTATACCCATACACCTTAAAAGCGGCTCGCCGGTACAATTGATTTTGCCGAATTTTCCTGTATTTGCAACTATGGTCTAAGACCTTAAGATGGCTGGGAACACTTTCAGGGGAAGCAACTCTGCCACTTTCAGTTTGTCTGACCTCTCGATGAGGGCCTACTCGGAAAGGAAGTGCAACCCTATTAAATATACACATTCTTTCCGTAAAGAGTAGACCCCACAACCCCAGATCCAGGGGGTGGGCTTTGGGGCTTCTGCTCCGCCATCTAGGCCTCTGTGTTATGTATTTTATGTAGGCCTCTATAGATAATAAGGAGTATCTGGTGACAGTTTGAGACAATTTCTCCATGTGGTTAGATTAAAATATAATGTTGTGACATCTTATTAGAATCGCCTCAGTGAGGCGATTCTAATGAGATGTCACAACATATATTCAAGGCAAAAAAAGACATTATCAAAAATTCTCATCAAATTAATCCCTAGTTATGTTATATATTTACAATGCCCGCCCCCATCTCCCACATACACACGCATACATCTCGGCACCTCCCAGACCCACCAGTATTCCAGAGCCCCACTATTACGTGGTGGTCTGGATCCGGGTCTGCCCCCATATTGTAAGGGTTTCGTCGTCCAGAAAAGCAAACGGAAAGTCACAAAAGTTATTTCTCTTTGTAAAAATGGCAGTATCACTCAGCTCCGACATCAAATAGCTTCGACATATGCACATATGATATGGTCACTGTTTGCGTTATGTTTGTACGTTTGACTGTTACAAGTTCCTTAACTTCCCAGTCCTTTGGGACCAAAACAATCACCATCAAACAGCACCCGTTTTGAACACGCATCCATGACAACAGTATCACCAAACAATTATACAGTCAGAGTTGGATGTCCGACACGAGAATCATCGCGGATTGGCCTACTCGACCAGTGAAAGTCTAGGCAAGCCTTACATGTTCATAGGCTGCTTTAAGGGCCGATTACAGAAACGACAAAAAGCTGTGCGGACGCACAAGTTCGGTTGGGCCGTCGTGTTGGCAGGTACTTTTTTTCCTAATTAAGATCTAAGTTCCTAATGTGCGAAGATCAACTCATCAATAATAGATTTTCTGAGATCTATAATGAGTTTTTTTCCTAATCATTGCGTCATTATCGGAGTTGCGGGTAAAAAAATGAGGACATGCTTTCTCCTTCTGCAAAGTAATTTACTGAATTATCTCGACGAGACGATTCTGATGAGTCTATGGAGACAGAAGACAATACAAAACCCTTTTTTTTTCGACATTTAATTGAAATACCTACCATAACTGACGTTAGCTGTTTGGCAAAAATTTAACCTATCAACACAATTACCCTTAATTTGGACACGACGAATCCTCGTAAATGCGCATGTCCATTCCAGTTTGGAAATTAAAAAAAAAAAAAAAAAAAAAAAAAAAAAAAAAAAACAATTTCTGCTAATGGGACGCCAAAAATTTTACAGCGCCAGTTGACTCAAATGTGTGCAAATTTAATGGTACAAAAAAGTTAGCTTTGTAACATGATAGACTGGTGGAGTTCAAAGTGGCCAAATCGAAATTCGATTTCGATTTGGCCACTTCAGGAGATTTTCTGAGAACTCATCCAATCTCTTACTTCAAAGAAACTACTGTTATATACATACGAGTCGAATAGCATTGTTATTTTTTGGCTAACCTGAAATTTTAATTGCACAAGATAGGTATGGAGCTGCGTTTAAAGCAGCCCCGGATCCAGGGGGTGGGCTTTGGGGCTGCAGCCCCGCCATTTGGCCGCTGTGTTATGTATAATATACATGTATAGGCCTCCAGATAAAAAAAACAATTTGAGAAAAATTATCCAATGTTGTTAGATAAAAATATTCAAAATATATGTTGTGACATCTCATTAGAATCGCCTCGGGGAGGCGATTCTAATTAGATATCACAACATATATTTCAAGGGAAAAAATATATAAAAAAATCTCTTGAAATTGAAACATAAATATGTCATATTTTCAAGCCCCCTCACAAACACACATACATTTCGGCACCTCCCAGCCCCACCAGTTATCCAGAGCCCCACCAGTACGTGATGGTCTGGATCCGGGCCTGTAATGTGTGCTCTGTCTGGCGACGTGTCAAATTTTTGTTCGAGGACGCCATTTAGAGTTCATTCCCTGGTTAGAATGCTCCTTTTGAAAAAAATCTGATTTTCGTCTACATTGGCTGCTCAGACATTTCTGTCCCAATATTTTGGCTTGTCTCATTACCTGGAATTCTTATTGATCAAATGATCAAAGGCAAAAATCGATAAAGCTGTGATTGTTTCATTAAAAAATGCACCAGGGCGTGAAGGATTTCCCTGACACGCCAGCTACCTGTTATGCATTACGCGTAATAATCCGGGGTACAATAACCGATGTCGCAGCAACTCATACGTGAACGGGAATTACTAGGTTAAGAAGGTAAGTTTAAAATTATTATCTTAAAACTTGTTTTTTAAAAAAAAGAAAGAAAGTAAGAAAGAAAAGAAAAAGAAAGACAAAAATACAAAAAAAAAAAACAAGTTTTTATTTTTTTATTGTTTTATTTTCTCACTGAAATGCTTTTAAGAACACGAAGAAGAACTAATTAAATAAGAAGAAAACTATTTACAAGACGAAAACATATTTTGGTTGTAATCATGCGACAAGTGCATTTCATAACCATGTCACAGGTTTGAAGTTCTCCCCAAAAATAGACTGGCACCACCTGCATTATAACGTCGAGGGCCCTATCCGAATGCGAAGATCATAGAAAAAAATTAATGACATTTTTAAAGTGCACGTATATGAAAATGAATATATGTCACTGCAATAATTATGGTATTGAAAATAACAACAACATATGTGAAAATGAATATGTGTCACTGCATTAATTCGAGATCAGCTCGGGCGACGACCATTAACAGTAGTATCATTCACCGATACTGTATCGCTTTCGACCGAATTCTCGGTCGGTAGCCACTTTTTGTAGTACAGCGCAGGTAAGCTAACTGGTATATTTTTTTTTGACAAATGTACCTAAAACAATTACTGTAAATCCCAAATTGACTCACCAACATGACCAAGGCTCAAATACCGGTTATAAGACGAAGTTTTTCCCTTTCAAAACCATCCCAAAAGTCTAAATCCGTCTTATGAGATTTTTGGATTGTTTTGGAAGGGGAACCCCTTCTTATAGCAGAATTTTGCGGGAAGGAATAGAAGCCGGGACCAACGCCCGGGACCCGGGACCAAATTCTTGAACCAATTGTTGTTGGCCTCAAAATTGTACTAAACATGCAAATAACAAGCTGAAAATTGGATCATAAGTAGTTTATAGGCTCTTCTGAGAAATGCATATAAAGATTTTATAAAACTTTCGATATTTGTTGAAATTTCAACAAAAATACAGGACCAGGTCAAGCAATTTCGACCCGGGACCAGTTTTTGCGGTATTGACGATGTCAAGCAAATCTCATTTTTTTCCTTCAGAAACATTTTAAACCCAAATTATTTTACATCTCATCATATGTAAACATACTAAAGAAGATTAAATTTAAAAAAAATGCGAAATTTATCTATTATTTTTGCGAAAAATTCGACCCGGGACCAACCCGGGACCAATATCGTCATGATGTGAAGGAAATTTCAGTTTTTCTCTCTATAGGCGTTTAAAATCCCATTAATTTTACATTTACTCGTATGTAGAGATGCCAAAAAAAAAAAATAGAAATGAAAACTAAATCATTTTAATGTGAGCCCCTATCATATTTAAACCTAATTAATTAATAATTGATTGTATACAATTATGTGCAATTTTTGTTAAGCCCAATATTAAACTTGTGCAAACATGTTTCCAGTCTTGTTAACGATTTTAAGTGCTTTAAATCAAAATACGCAGTCCTTTCTTTTGTCTTAATTTGGCCCCATTTATTTTAGAAGCTGGTCAATTTCTGCTTTTGTGGAATGTTCAGATTCTATGGCAACGTACCAAGACAATGTCTAAACCGCAGAAAATAACCATATGGTCCCAGGTAGGTTTTCTCTTACAATAAGGGATATATTTAACGATTTTTTGCATTTTCGACTTTTGTGACATCTTAAGATATGACACAAAGTAAAACAATGAGATTTTTAAAAGATAATGTAGAAGAAAATTGAAAATTCATTGACATTGTTAACATCGCACAACAGATAAATGACAGTTTTGGTCCCGGGTTGGTCCCGGGTGGAATTTTCAGCGAAAATCACAGTTAAATTTCACATCTTTTAAAATTTTATTTTTTTGGTAAGTTTAGAGATGACGAAATGTAAAAAAATTGGGATTTAAAATGTTTCTGTAGGAAAACATTGAGATTTGCTTAACATCGTCAATCCTGCAAAAACTGGTCCCGGGTCGAAAAAGCTCGACGTGGTCCTGTATTTTTGTTAAAATATTTCAATAAATATTACAAGTCTTATAAACACTTTATATGCATTTTTGAGAAGAGACTATAATCTACTTATGGTCCAATTTTCAGCTCGTTATTTGCATGTTTAGTACAATTTTGAGGCCAACAAAAATTGGTCCCGGATTTCGGTTCCGGATTTTGGTCCCGGGTCCCGGCTTCTATTCCTTCCCGATTTTTGCTGCTGTGTTGACAGAGTTTTTCAGTCGCCGCCGGCTGGCCTGTTTGGATTTGAAACCCGCCATCAGCCAATGCAGCCACTAAGTTCCGAGCGCCTCTAACAGCTGGACTACTGTGGCTCTCTTCGAGAAATCAAAGAACTGAAAGGTCAGTTGCACACAATGTCTAGCACAGTTTCAATGAACTAAGACTTAGCAGCTTTAAGGTGGTGATTTGTGGTAAATACAAAAATCTGCATAAAAACAAATAAAAAAGAAAAGTATCTCCCGGAAAGTTAGCAGACTTCTTATTTTTGTTGTTCTTTACAGTTAAGAATACAAACTAGACGTACATGCTGCTTAAAAAAGTATTTTATAAGGAAAGATCAAAGGGTAAATTTTTGCGAATAAATCTGAAAAAATATTCTGCGAATAAATCTAAAAAAACAATATCATTATTGAAAATTTACGTAGTGCTGAAGGTGCATTATTGCATAATGAAGAGCGTCCTAGCAATTATTTATTCCAACTCTTTCTCAAATTGTAATGTAGACTAGATGAAAACGGTAGCTTTTTCTCAAATATTCAACCATGTACAAAGTGTATGTACACTGGACGCATTTATTAAATACAGGGTAGGCAAGCATATCTATGTTAACACCTACAATATAAACAATACATTACTGAAATGATCAGTGGTGTGTAGATGAAATTGTTCAACCTTGTTAAAATAGTCTCACCTGTCTCACCTGTGTGTTTTGACAAAAAAATTCGGACACAGACTGCATCTTTTTTCATCTGCTCAGCCTGATAATGTGTGAAAGAGTTTGAAAAAAAATAATTGCTAGGACGCTCTCCATTATGCAACAAGGTACTCTAAGCACTAAGTATATTTTCAATAATGATATTTTTTTTTCAGATTTATTCGCAGAAAATAACCCTTTGATCTTCTTTTATGAAACACTTTTTAACATTTACAAATGCTACATTTTGGGATTCTAAATTATGAGAAACAACATAAAGAAGGCATCTTCTAAGTTTTGGAAAGATGAGTGTTATTTTGAGTATCTTATGCAGATTTCTGTCTTTGTCCCAAATCAGTGATTATCACCACCTTAAACCTAAATAAATCTATTCAATATACCAGCTATACTCAAAGATGCACCACAATCGATAATTAAATGTCTCTGTGTCAAGATACTGTAACATTAATATTTGCATAATATTTACACTAAGTAAGTCTGTAAGAGGGCGGAGGGACAGTCGCGCTCACACTTATGAATGGCGGAGTGGGTGGGGATGTATATGCACAGCAAACAGGTCACAGCGTTGTTTTGAGCCCTTCTGTCCCATTATTTTTATTTTACTAGGGTACATCATCAATCAAACCAGCCACTTTTGTAAACATGTCGCCTGTTTGTCGTCTGCTTGCATATTGTACTGATGTATTCTATGTAAATTTGATAACCTATATAAATTTATTAACCTTTCTCTGCAAAGTTATTTTAATATTATTTTTACACCATTCTGTGACTTACAAAGATGGAAGAATATCATCATATTTTTTTTTTGTCATTATGCATAGAACTATAGGAGAAAACGCGGTGACGTCATCGATAAGGATTTCCAAGGTATTCCCCATACTGGTTGGCAAAAAGTCGAAAATCAATCACGCTATATTGAACGTTTATTGGGTGATGTTAAACTATGTAATTAATCATGCCGTGTATTTTGCGCATTATGATGCATGTTTTTTTTTTTATTTAAATGATAACGCTGAGAAATGTAGGTATTTTAGTGTGAAATATTGTTCTAATCTCTCTCCTAATTCCTCTCCTGGTTCCACATGGAATGCTTTTAGATGTACGTTTTAGCATGGATACTCTAAAAAAATGTGTCTGTCTGTATCTGGTGTACATTTTGAAATTAAACCGGTTGTTTATTGTTTATAAATGAATGTATCCGGTATTCAGCGGGTCTTTTGATAAGGGATGTCTTTAAATAACGCCGCGGGTGTCCTACAGTGACAATTTCATATTGACTTGTTTTATATAACCAACTGTTTTTGGCAGTGTGGCTAATTTAAATATCAAATAAAACTCGATTATCATAATCTATGATATTTTGATATTAATGTGCTTGCCCGCTAATAAACAATGAGAGAGAGAGAGAGAGAGAGAGAGAGAGAGAGAGAGAGAGAGAGAGAGAGAGTATTTGTTGTTTAGATGTCATGAGCTCGGACTAAAATACTTTGGTGAATACTGCATTTCAAAACAGAGAAGATTCTCTGTTTGTATATCATCCTTTACCGTTTTATCAAACCATTAGAGAGAGAGACAGACAGAGTGAATCTGTTTTTCAGATGTCAGGAGCTCGGACAAAATAATGAGGTAATTACTGATAGTAATTTCAAAACAGAAGTTTCTCTGCTTATACATGTATATTATCCTTTACCGTTTTATAACATTCTCTTTTGAATCGCAGTCATGACTATTAATTCATTTACTTAATTTTATTTTTTACATTTTCTTATCCCTAAATCAGACCAATATGTTTTATTAATTTTGCATTAGTTCTCGTTGGATACAAGTTTCTATATCTCATTGTCTTTCATTTTCTATTACCCGAGTTATATTTACTAATCAACTTGATTGTCGAAAAGGTTTAAAGGTTAAAATACTGATCTTTAGTACATCCGATTTATGTATTTTTATTTCATTTCTTTATTTTTCTTTTTCAGTCAAAGTTATTAAGAGAAAAAGTCCTGTTCCGAAGCAAGTCAATGTATATCGAGCAATTAAATATCTTTAAATAATATTGAATAACTATCTTTTTTTCGCGCGACAAGCGATTAAGACAATATTTGCACTGGTTTTATCGGTTTCTATTTATTCGTAGCTTTCTAAACTATATTTTACGCATTTCAGAGGTTAATTTTAAGCAAAATCCCATAGATGACCACTGACTGTCGCTATCTTTTTGCCAACCAATCTACCCACGTGATCATCCGATGACGTCACTCCGGGGATTCCCGTTATCTCCTATTCTGTCATACCAGCGCGCAATTGAAAATTTGCTTTTTTTTGCAGTGAATTAATTGATTCCATATACATAAAAGAAAAGGCAGTCTATTTCTGTTTCATACAGTTTTTGCCAGCTGTCAACAGCATTGATTAAACATATTGTGCACAGCTTAAAAGGTTGGATAAAGGATGGCTGACTTGTGATTTTGCAACCCTTTCAACAGTATTCAGACCGAATCGCTAGAGCTAGGCGATGATTTAAGTCTGTGTAGAATGGAGCCCTGTTTACGGCTGACCTGTGCTTCCGTAGAGGTAAAGCAGGAATTTCTCTGTGGCAAATTGCATGCCTGAAGCCCTCCGTGCTTTCAACTACGGTTGGAATAGAGAGGGGCTAATCCTTCATGTAAGAGAGCATGAAAATGACTTCAAACTGGTTGAAGTATAAGAACACATTCCCCCTAAGATGGAATTGCGGAAGCAGAACTTTACCCCTAGAGCGGAGTTGCGGAAGCGGAACTTCATGAAGACATTCCCTTAGATTTGCGGAAGCGGAACTTCGTGAAGACACCCCCTTCTGAGCGGAGTTGCGGAAGCTGAACTTCGTGAAGACAGTCCCTCCTGAGCGGAGTTGCGGAAGCGGAACTTCGTGAAGACAGTCCCTTCTGAGCGGAGTTGCGGAAGCGGAACTTCGTGAAGACAGTCCCTCCTGAGCGGAGTTGCGGAAGCGGAACTTCATGAAGACAGTCCCTTCTGAGCGGAGTTGTGGAAACCAAACTTCAAGAAGACAGTCCCTTCTGAGCGGAGTAGCCGAAGCAGAACTTTGTGAAGACACTCCCTTCTGAGCGGCGTTGCGGAAGCGGAACTTCGTGAAGACAGTCCCTTATGAGCAGAGTTGCGGAAGCGGAACTTTGTGAAAACAATCCCTTCTGAGCGGAGTTGCGAGAGCGGAACTTGGTGAAGACAGTCCCTTCTGAGCGGAGTTGCGGTAGCGGAACTTTGTGAAGACAGTCCCTTCTGAGCGGAGTTGCGGAAGCGGAACTTCGTGAAGACAGTCCCTCCTGAGCGGCGTTGCAGAAGCGGAACTTCGTGAAGACAGTCCCTCCTGAGCGGCGTTGCGGAAGTGGAACTTCGTGAAGACAGTCCCTTCTGAGCGGAGTTGCGGAAGCGGAACTTCGTGAAGACAGTCCCTTCTGAGCGGAGTTGCGGAAGCGGAACTTCATGAAGACAGTCCCTTCTGAGCGGAGTTGCAGAAGTGGAACTTCAAGAAGACAGTCCCTGCTGAGCGAAGTAGTGGAAGAAGAACTTCGTGAAGACACTCCCTTCGGAGCTGCGTTGCGGAAGCCGAACTTTGTGAAGACACTCCCTTTAGAGCAGGTTGCGGAAGCGGAACTTCGTGAAGACACTCCCTTCTGAGTGGAGTTGCGTAAGCGGAACTTCGTGAAGGCTGTCCCTCCTGAGCTGACTTGCGGAAGCGGAACTTCGTGAAGACAGTCCCTTCTGAGCGGAGTTGCGGAAGCGGAACTTCGTGAAGACAGTCCCTCCTGAGCGGAGTTGCGGAAGCGGAACTTCGTGTAGACACTCCCTTCTGAGCAGAGTTGTGGAAGGGGAACTTCGTGAAGACAGTCCTCCTGAGTGGAGTTGTGGAAGCGGAACTTCGTGAAGACAGTCCCTTCTGAGCAGAGTTGGGGAAGCGGAACTTCGTGAAGACAGTCCCTTCTGAGCGGTGTTGCGGAAGCGGAACTTTATGAAAACAATCCCTTCTGAGCGGAGTTGCTGGAGCGGAACTTCATGAAGACCGTCCCTTCTGAGCGAAGTTGCTGAAGCAGAACTTGGTGAAGAGGGCAACCGCCTAGATAGCTTTGTCATAGGGGCCTGTGGCCCTGATCTATCAGGGGGCCCTTCGGGCCCCCTCTGGCTCAGCATTAGTGTAGAATTATCATCAGTACTTTTTCAAGTTACCTGTCTTAGCCTGAGCAGTTTGCCACTACAACACCAGCTTTGTCAATAAGGGATTAAAGCTAAAAAAAAATCCTCCATTGCGCTACCACAAAGATGGCTACACCAACGGGCAACCGCCTAGATTGCTTTGTCACAGGGGCCTGCGGCCCTGATCTATCAGGGGCCCTTCGGGCCCCCTCTGGCTCCGCATTAGTGTAGAATTATCATCAGTACTTTTTTAAGTTCCCTGTCTTAGCCAGAGCAGTTTGCCATTCTCCATTGCGCTACAACAAAGATGGGCAACCGCCTAGATAGCTTTGTCACAGGGGCCTGGGGCCCTGGTCTGTCAGGGGCCCTTTGGGTTCCCTCTGGATCCACATAAGTTTAGAATTATCATCAGTACTTTTTCAAATTACTTAGGCTGAGCAGTTTGCCATCAAACAGCGATAATGTGCTTGCGAAGTTCCGCTTCCACAACTCCGCTCAATGGGTAATGTGTTCGCGAAGTTCCGCTTCCGCAACTCCGCTCAAGGGGTAATAAGTTCTTGAAGTTCCGCTTCCGCAACTCCCCTCAAGGGATAATGTGTTCGCGAAGTTCCGCTTCCGCAACTCCGCTCAAGGGGTAATGTGTTCCCGAAGTTCCGCTTCCGCAACCCCGCTCAAGGGGTAATTTGTTCACGAAGTTCCGCAACCCCGCTCAAGGGTTAATGTGTTCTTGAAGTTCCGTTTCCGCAACTCCGCTCATGGGGTAATGTGTTCGCGAAGTTCCGCTTCCGCAGCTCCGCTCAAGAGATAATGTGTTCACGAAGTTCCGCTTCCGCAACTCCGCTCAAGGGGTAATGTGTTCGCGAAGTTCCGCTTCCGTAACTCCGCTCAAGGGGTAATGTGTTCACGAAGTTCCGCAACGCAACTCCGCTCAAGCGGTAATGTGTTCGCGAAGTTCCGCTTCCGCAACTCTGCTCGAGGGGTAATGTGTTCACGAAGTTCCGCTTCCGCAGCTCCGCTCAAGAGATAAAGTCTTCACGAAGTTCAGCTTCCGCAACTCCGCTCAAGTTCGCCAAGTTTCTGCAACTCCGCTCTGGGACTATCTGTGTCTGAAGTTCCGCTTCCGCAATTCCGCTGTAGGTGAAATGTCTTTCCCAAGTTCCGCTTCCGCAATTCTGCTCTTAGGAAATGTTACTTGTCAACATAACCCCACCACCCACCCACCCATTACCTTGGTATGTTTTTCGTGCTCTCTTACATGAAGGATGAACCTAGAGAGGACCCTGATTAACCTGCGCACAAGTACAAGCTGATCTGCACACAAGTACAAGCTGATCTAAGAATTCACCATTTGCACATTGTATGTCTCTCTTTTGCCTCATTGTCAGCTTCCCAAGTTAATTGTTGTTGTTGTTGTTGTTGTTGTGGAGTCTAGTGAGCTGTCACTCCGATACTTTGCCTCAATATATGTAGGCCTTTTACCCGACCAGCGGTAACACAGGGTATAATCGATTCCGCCAATTTTCGCTTCCTGCAGAGACTGTACATCATATTTGGCTTCCGCCGAGACTGTCCGCGAACTCTTGCTTCCTGCCGAGACTTCTGTACATGATAATGGCTTCCTGCAGAGACTGTCCGTGTGATTCTGCTTCCTGCCGAGAGCCTCGGCAGGAAGCAGAATCACGCGGACAGTCTCGGCAGGAAGCCATTTCTCGAGGACAGTAGTCTCTGCAGGAAGCAAGAGTTCGCGGACAGTCTCGGCGGAAGCCAAATATGATGTACAGTCTCTGCAGGAAGCGAAAATTGGCGGAATCGATTATACCCTGTGGTAATGGCGGTTCCTGCTACAGCTCCTAGCAGCTCTGCCACGGAGGCACCAGGCATCCCATATATTTAACGAGCCCCGATAGATGGGGGCCGAAAAGTAAGGAAATATATTTCAAAATGGGAGACATTTGTATCCGCCCCCCTTTGTATAAGATTACCTTCCCTACCCAGCAGGCACATGGCGTCAAAATGACGTCAATGCGACGTCATTTTGACGTTGTGTGCCCGCTGGGTACCTACATTTGCTTCCTTGCCTGCGCAAAATATTTCATGCTCCTTTTCTGTTATTTCACTTTCAGATGGTAAACTGTGTAACAGTACTGCTGGTTGTCTTTGCAGCCATACATTTGGCAGCGGGAGGTATGCTTTCAAATGACATAATATAAGTCCTCTGCTTGACCCTGCTTCGGCTTTACTCCTTTTCTCTTACCTCTGTGAAGTTTAAATTATTATTAATAGAGTTCTTTCGAATTAGACGCAGCCGTATAAGTAGCAGTATCGGCACGTATCCGAGAGGGAGCAATCATTATTGCGATTTTTAAACACATCTATATAATACCATCAAATGTTAGTTTGAAGATGATAGAAGTTTTTTGTTTTTACATATGATTATGGTTTTAGTTTTTGTTTAAGGGTTTTGGTGTATGACTGACCAATACTTGATTGTCCTCAGCCGCTGAATTATTGGGTGATTTTGGAAATAGTACATGTCCCTGCGTCTTTCCGTTCGACTGTCTCACTTTCGTTTCCATACTCTTTAAAGTTATTGTACTAAACCCGAATTTGCGAACAAGGATATCCTCCCTTGTCAACAATAATTTCCTCCCTTGTCCTCAGTTTTATTTTACAGGCAGTGTCCTTATTTTGTCGGCTGGTTTGTTGTTTTGGGGTTTAAAGCACCTTTGAGGTAGCATTTCAGTCTACACGTGTCAGTGGCGGTAGGGGAGTAGGACTGGGGGCGGGAGGGAGAAAAGCCAATGTCAGAAGTAAATAAAAGGATGTTTAAATATGTATATATAAATATATATTCAGTATGTTTTAACGTAAGTCTCTGTAGCTCAGTTAGTTAAACGCTTGACTAACAAACCGGCGGACCGAGTTCAAATTCCACTTAAGGAAATTTTTTTTATCCTAAAATAACACAGACTTCCGTTCTTACCCTTTTGAAATATGATAGTCAATATATATGACTGAAAATCTGTTGAAATGGTTGTAAAACCACAGTGGACAACGCCACATGACTGTCACGCAACAGCAGTATGTATGTGTTGTATGGAAACACGAGTGCCATACGAATTCAGGGCCGTCGTTGGCTTTTGAAAAGTGTTGAGGCCATGGAACGCCCCGAGTACCGAAGGCACGAGTGGGGAGAGCACGAGAGGGGTATCCCCCTAGCTCTCGAAAGGAGGTTCGGGGACCTCCCCTGAGGAATGTTTTGGATTTATAATGCATTTTGAGACCAATTTACTTGTGAAACTCAAATAATTTTGTATTTGCTGTATGTCAAATGGTTATCCAAGCTTTTAAAAACTGCCAAGGGTGTTCTCCAAGTGCCGAAGGCACGAGAGGGGGAGAGCACGAGAGGCGGTTTCCTTTCTCTCGTAAGTGGGGTGGGGGGTTCGGGGCCCTCCCCCGAGAAAAGTTTTGAATTCAGGACGTCTCTAGAAGCTATTTTAATGCATTTTTGGGACAAAGGCAAAGAAGGAATAACGGGGAAAAGTGGTCCGGCCAATACCATATTCAGCCGAATGAAAAAAGTGGTACGGCCAATACCATATTCGACCGCCCACGACGGCCTTGAATTTAATTTCGAAATCGGTGCGTCTTCAACTCCAGTGCGAATGTTGATTGATTTATCCTTCATTTGAAATATCGAATATAAATAAACTTTATTACTTCTCTGCCTGAGATACTCAAACGAAATAACTTGAAAAATGGTGTTTTTTTATTCATTACAGGGCTTACCTTTTCATTTATTCAAGGGAAGTAATAATGTTCATGATGTTCTTCCAAGAAGTAGCTTTAACAAAATACTTGTTTTGGTAAACGATGTCGGGCACGCGACGTCAAATTGGCGTCGTTCTGACTATGCGACGTCATGTGCCTGCTGAAGGCATATCAGGGGATAACGTTATCAACACTGTGAAAAAGGGTTTGATGACGCGCTTTTACCACCCTTTCTACAGTATGTCAGTCACATTGAGCCGATGGAAGGAGGATAATGAAAGACTGTGTACAAGATGACACCATTTACGATTATAAAGGACTTAACCTGCATCAGGATTCGAACCTGGACGGCTGGCTTAGCACGTAAAAGCCTAGTGAATTACCACGGCATGAGACTATGGGTCAAGGTAAGAGCAAACACAATCTGATTCAGCTGGCTTAGAGGTCAGTGCCTAACCTAGTGAGCTCCCACTACGTGACACTATGGACCACGGCAAGAGCAAACAACTCTGATTAGCCATGATGCATCTGCGTGACCGCTAGGCCTGCAACCCGACCGTAGGTATTCAGACAAGCAGAACCTACGGCCGGATAAGCTACATTGACTTTTTACTGAAATCGCGATAGTGCTCCTTAGCAACCGCCCATATCGCGCAACAGCAGCTTGTCTGAGAAATATCTTAATTAGTATTCACTAAAAATATGATTTTTCTATAAGTCTGTCACAAAATCGCGCAACATGTAATTTTTCTAAGGCCCTTTTTCTCCTTGTTTGTGTCGAAATTCGTCACCTTGGTAAACAAATCCCACTGCGCATGACGAGATTTGACGTCGGTGTTATATTAATTTACTACCCGATGAATTGTCTGGCGTTCAGTATAAAATCCATAGCCATGACTCCGAACCCGCACGTTGACCTTGTGCTTATGATTCTGTATGCAATAATAAAATGAGATAATAATAATAACAAAATAAATAAATGAATAACTAACTAACTAAATAAAGTTGGAAATTGGAGGGTGGTGGTATGTGTTCCAGCTATGGGTCATTTTATTATTAAACTCCGTTCATTAATTCTGAAACTGGATTTTTCGCTGCTTATACTTTTATAAGCTAATCCATCAAAGTAAGACTGTGCATAGTGATAAAGCTCGACTTCCGCCGATTTCTCATAAAGGTCTCATGTACCTTAGCCTGGAGTCTGATGCTGCAGTTACGTGTATGAAACTGCAAATTTCAAAAACTCGTCCGCAAACTAAGACCATTTGATGAAAATTGATAGCCTAAAGTCATACATATTCACATACTTTCCACGTGGCTATCACGCTGGTCATTCGGATAATAAGTGTTGGCCCTCCAGCAAAGTCACACGAAGGATGATTCCAGAAAAAAATGCTTTGAAACCCGGCTGCTTAAAAAAAATATTCGGAAGGAAATATTGCTTGCATGCGGGTTCCTCTTTGTCCGTCAGTGTCTATAAAACAATTAATTAGAAGTAAATGATTTGCACGCTTGTGAAAAGGTACCCTTGTATTGTGCAAACAGGGAAGACTCAGACTGTGCAGTCATATCAGAGTCTACATTTTTGCATCAACTTTCTTAGATGATATAACGAGATCATAGTGAAAAGCCAGTACAGTTGAGTAGTAACAGTATGCACATGACTTAATATTCTTTCCAGATGACGCAAATCAAATATGTGAACCTCTCAGCCTTTACTTAAACTCAGTACCGTGAGGTTGACTTCGACCCCGTTTTACTCTGATCAGACTGCCTCCTGTTTGCGCAAGCCCGTGAGGTTCGAGGATGTAGTATTTACATTGAGATCTTCCTTGCGTATATATTGTTAGTGTCGAGGTGTAGAGGTCGGGTGATAGACCGAGGGAATAGCGGTTTGTTGAAAAGTGGAGGGGTGCGTGTCTAGATACTAGGGTGAAGGTTCGGGTGGTAGACTGAATAAGGCGTATGTTTACGAGGGGGTCATATCGAGGGGTGGGAGTTTGGATGGTAGACAAATGGGGGAGGGGTTGTAGGTAATGAGGTGAGGTAGGGATTATTTTTCTTTTTTTTTTTTAGAGTTTGGGGGGTGGGGGGGGGGGGGGAGGGAGGAGGAGCAGACCGATTGAGGGGAGCTGTAATAATTTAAGAGATGCACGATTTGGTCGTTGTATTTAACTTCGCAATTCTAACGCAACCTCGGTATTAAATGTTTTGGAAATTCAGAAATTTATTAGAAAAAATCGGAAAGCTGTAATAGTTGCGTTAAACTAGCGCCAGTGAACATCATTACGTCGCACTGACGCTGATATAACGTCATTCAGACGTTGTTTGTCGGTGGTGAAGGACTACGGTGAAACACTGAAAACCTTGTCCAGTGTAAATTTATGCGGTGTGATCAATTTCAAATCGAGATAGAATTATCTAGATGATATGCTTGTTGTCACGCTGACTGATTTCGCACGCGCAGACCATGTGTTAGAATACTAACCACACCCGTACACAAAACTATTTATAGCGACCACTTTATATGGTATGAAAAGGCGTTTCCAACCTGTCCGATGGACTTAGTCTCTGGTTGAAAATGTGTTATTTGCATTTTCGTGCAGGTTAGCCCAGTGGCCTACGAAAGTCAGAGTCACTGGACACATTGATGAGAAATCGGCGGAAGTCTAGCATTATCACTATGCACAGTCTTATCTGGATTTATTAGATTATAAAAGTATGAGCAGCGAAAAACCCAGTTTCAGAATTAATGAACGGAGTTTAGTGGTATTATTTTATATTGGGAGGACCTTCCAATTCAAATTCATTTATGCTTGTGCCCTGTGCATAACCAAGAACACTGCATGAATAGCATGCTTAGAGCATCACCAGACGATGTTGCAAAGACAAGGCCGTCGTCCGGACCACTATTTCGGCTGAATATGGTATTGGCCGTACCACTTTTTTTCATTCGGCCGAATATAGTATTGGCCAGACCACTTTTTTCGGCTATTCCTTCTTTGTCTTGGTCTCAAAATGCATTAAAATCGCTTCTAGAGACGTCCTGAATTCAAAGATTTTTTCGGGGGAGGTTCCCCGAACACCCCTTACGAGAGGAAGGACACCCCCTCTCGTGCTCTCCCCCACTCGTGCCTTCGGCACTCAGGGAACACCTTCGGTAGTCTTCAAAAGCTGGGGAAGCATTTGAAATACAGCAAATACTCATAAAATCAATTGAGTTTCACAAGCGAAACTGGTCTCAAAATGCATTAAAATCGCTTCTAGTTTCGTCCTGAATTCAAAAGTTTTCTCGGAGAAGGTCCCCCGAGCCCCCCCCCCCTTACGAGAGGGGAACAGGTGGCAAAAAAGTTAATAACCCAACTCCAACCGACAACATCCCTACATTCACTTGATAATGACCATTTTACCTATTTTGTCAGACTGATCTCAGTCAAACCTATGAAAGACAATGACAATGAAAGTTTTCTCATTTTTACAGGTTAATTAATGGTCAATTATATTTTTTTCTACATTTTTTTCTGCTTATGCTCACCCAGATATCAGATGCTGAACGCTCAATAAAGCTGTTAATGAAATTAAGGTGGGGGGGGGGGTCTGGTGGCGCAGCCCCAAGAAGCCAAAGCATTTTTGTTGATAACACGCACCTGGAGATTTGGATTTGATGTCGCCATCGCAGGTATTAAATTATTAAATTTTCTGATTGGCATGATTTTGTAGATGAATTTCTACTGTTCTATTAGCAAATCAATGAAAATATGAATTGGGAAAAGTATCTCTTTGATGTAAGTTTTATGGGGTTTTTTATTTATTATTTATTTATTCTTTTTGTAAGAGAGGCACCGTAGTCGACTGGTTAGAGTGGCTCGGTTATTGTGCAGAAGTCAACGGAAGGTCGCGAGTTCGCGGCTCACCATCGCCATCTGACGACCGGAAAACTCTGTCAACTCAGCAGTAAATGGGCACCTTTTTCGAATCAGGGAAGGTTTAGGCAGCGAAAGGAGATGTGCTCTGCCTTTCATCAGCTGTGCCCAAGATACAGTGGGTCTCTAACCCCACTGCCCCTATGGCTATTAGGCTATGGGAAACCTACACCTTTACCTTTTTATATTTTGTAAATGTTTTTGATGCAAGTTTGAAAGATTAGAATTAATCTTAAAATGTAGGAGTAAAGGGGGGGGGGGGGGGTTATGGTTTTTTTTATTTATTATTTATTTATTCTTTTTGTAAGAGAGGCACCGTAGTCGACTGGTTAGAGTGGCTCGGTTATTGTGCAGAAAGTCAACGGAAGGTCGCGAGTTCGCGGCTCACCATCGCCATCTGACGACTGGAAAACTCTGTCAACTCAGCAGTAAATGGGCACCTTTTTCGAATCAGGGAAGGTTTAGGCAGCGAAAGGAGAGAGATGTGCTCTGCCTTTCATCAGCTGTGCCCAAGATACAGTGGGTCTCTAACCCCACTGCCCCTATGGCTATTAGGCTATGGGAAACCTACACCTTTACCTTTTTATATTTTGTAAATGTTTTTGATGCAAGTTTGAAAGATTAGAATTAATCTTAAAATGTAGGAGTAAAGGGGGGGGGGGGCAGAAGCTTAGACATATTTTTAAAAAATGATCAATGAAACACAAGAGGGCCAAGAGACTCTGAATCGCTCACCTGAGCAAAAGGGTTAAAGGTCAACCTAGGGTCACCATTTGAACAAACCTGATAGTTTGCAACTATTTCCAAATGGTTCTGAAGAAGAAGGTTTTTGAATATTTTTCTAGGTATTGCTATGGTTCAAACCCTGGACCCCCTGGGGTCAGGCCATTTTGGACTCTGGGGTCATCATTTGAATAATCTTGGTAAAGGACCACTAGGCAATGCTACATACTAAATTTCAAGCATCTGAGCCAAGTGATTCTGAAAAAGAAGATTTTGAATATTTTTCTATGTATTTCTGTGGTTCAAACCTAGGACCCCCTGGGGCGGGGCCATTTTTTGACCCTGGCACCATCATTTGAACAAACTTGGTAAAAGACCACTAGGCAATGCATCATACCAAATTTCAAGCATCTGCACTTTGGGGTTCTAGAGAAGAAGATTTTGAGTATATTTTAATTTTGAACCCAAGACTCGCCGCTCCAGGGCAAATTTGGATCCCAGGGCCAACATTTACACAAACTATGTAGGAGTCCACCAGGCAGTGCATCATAACAAAGTTCAAGCATCTGAGCCAAGTGGTTCTGAAGAAGATTTTTGAATATTTTTCTAAGCATTTCTATGGTCCAAACTCAGGACTCCCTGCTGCCGCTGGGCCATTTTTGGACCCTGAGGCCATTATTTGAACAAACTTGATAAAGGACGACAAGGCAATGCTACATACAAAATTTCAAGCATCTGAACCAAGTGGTTCTGAAGAAGAATTTTTTTGAATATTTTTCTATGTATTTCAATGGTTCAAACCCAGGTCCCCCTGGGGCGGGGCCATTTTAGACCCTAGGGTCATCATTTGAACAAACTTGGTAAAAGACCACTAGGCAGTGCTAAATACCGAATTTCAAGCATCTGAGCCAAGTGGATCAAAAGATGAAGATTTTAGAATATTTTTCTATGTATTTCTATGGCTCAAACCTTGGACTCCCTGCCCTTGAATAATTTTGGACCCTGGGCAATGCATCATACCAGATTTCAAGCATCTAAGCCTTGCAGTTCTGAAGAAGATTTTTTAATAACTTTCTTTTTATTTCTATGGTTCAAACGTTGGACTCCATGCCAAGGGGCCATTTCGGACCCTGGGGCCACCATTTGAACAAACTTGGTAAAGGACTATTAAGCAATGCTACATACCAAATTTCAAGCATCTGAGCATTGCCGTTCTGAAGAAGAAGGTTTTTAAAAATATTTTTCTATGTATTTCTATGGTTCAAACCCAGGACCCCCAGGGTTGGGGCCATTTTGGACCCTGGTGCCATCATTTGAACAAACTTGGTAAAAGACCACTAGGCAATGCTACATACCAAATTTCAAACATCCGAGCCAAGCAGTTCAGAAGAAGAAGTTTTTAGAATATTTTTCTATGTATTTCTATGGTTCACACCTAAGACATCCTGCCATAGGGCCATTTTAGACCCTAGGGCCACCATTTGAACAAACTTATTAGAGGACCACTAGGCAATGCTACATACCAGATTTCAAGCATCTGAGCCAAGCAGTTCTGGACAGATATATGTGACCTTTGGCCAAGGTCACTAGATGACCTTGACCTCTAGAATTCATCGGATTTGACCTGAATGCATTTCCATATCACAGAGCACAATAGAAACAGAAAAACCTTTTCATTTTTTTCCCATTCAAAAGCCGTCACAGAAAACACCATCCAGTCAGGGCATACACTGTTGGCCTTAAATCACAGGAAATTCTGAAGAAAAATAAAAATCAAATTAAACATCCCTTATAACGGAAATCAAAACTAGAAGAATCTATTTTGCAGTTATTCATTAATTTTAACTATTGTCACTAAATACCCAAAATTACAATTCTACACCTTTACAGTTTCTGAATCAGAATGGCACCATTATCTGACCTTTGGCCGAGTAAGTTACTTAATTGGCATTTGATAGAGTCAAACATCGCATAATGGCAAAACCATATGAGCCGCGACACGGCAAAACCAACAATGTGGTTGTGCGCCCAGCGCAGACTCAGATCAGCCTGGTCATCCACCCAGTTTGACCAGACTCTTCGTTAAATGCTCAAAGGTAGCAAAGGGTCTAAGCTACCTTCAAGCGGACAGCGAAGACTCTGATCAGACTGGGCAGATGCCCAGGCTGATCTGAGTCTGCGCTGGGCGCACAACCACATTGTTGGTTTTGTCGTGTCGCGGCTCATATATCATCCAAGGGGTTTTATTAACCATCTGTCTGTTGGTCCAGGACCAGTAATTTTGGGGCAGGACCAGCTGATTTCTGTATCAGCTGGTCCTCCAGACCAACTAATTGAAATGTTTACTGCAAACCAACAGAAACAACGAAAGGACCAGTCAAATCACATCCATGCTGGTCCTGTGGACCAGTTGGGTTTTGGACCTTAGCATAAACCCTGTCATCCCACAATGCTGTCTGCTTCCTTTCTTAAGCGATAAGAGACAAATCAACATTCTAAATTAAATGATGTGCTACCCAAAATCAAGGTTTCTAAATGCAGAGGATACAGGTATGGAGCAGAAACTGGTGAGGTATAGTCTTCATGATGCATAGTCTGCAGATAAGAATACGGAAGACTCTGAGAAGACAGTCGTTCATGCTGGCCTATGAGGTACTTTTCTAGATTTGTGATAGAATCCGTCATTTTGGGGCTTCAGAGCCCTTTAATTCTAAGAGTTGACCTAGTGACCTAGTTTTTGACCCAACATGACTCTAATGAAAGCAGACTTGGGGTCGAATACTTTCAAAAGTATTTGAATACAAATACTTTGCAATTTAAGAATACAGAATACAAATAAAAATACTTTTTTTTATGAATGTATTCAAATAAAAATACAAATACTTTGCAAATGTATTCAAATACTTTTGAATACTTTTCAATAAAAAATTGAAATTTCATTAATCAATAGGTTATGCTGAACTTTCATATCTCTAGTAGTTCAGATTCTAGAGGTTTTACTTCATAAAATAATTTTGATTACAAGATTCTTTCTTTTGACATGTCCTAGATATCTTCATATCTATTTTAGGAACCTTTTATTTAGATCTATGGTACAGCTGGATATCTTTCTATGTTTGCAAATTTGCATATTTGGTGTAAGGTGACTTTATTTCCATATTCTGATGCCAAAGCTGGAAGCCATTTCATCTGGATCTACACTATCTGTCATTTTGATTCTAAATTTATAGTAATAAATTGCATCAAATTCAAAGTAATCATGGCATTTTAATCAGAGATTGGGCATTTGTTGTGATTTTCCTCTCTATTTCAAATTATGTTTGGCTGAAATTAAGATGGGATCATAACTGTGTATTGTAATTTTTGAGAAACAAGTGTCAAAAAATTGTACAGGTATGGCATGGCTTAGTTGTCAGTTCTATGCCTTGTCCCTATTTAATACTGTCCTGGGGCAATCTACTGAAAGGTGACATCATAGGTATTATATTTGCTAACTTGGAAGTTTAACCTAATGATGCCTAGTGCCATAAAAGAGATTTTGACTACAAGTGTTAACCAAGATCAGACACTGTAGAATGCAGCATCTGATCAGGGTTTTCAACAATGGCTTCAAAAACTTAATTTTTTTACAGAAAGTTAAGAAAATAAAATCAGCCAAAGCAATCAATTGATATATAATATTCTGTGATGTCTTTTATGTATTGTATTTACCTTTGAGGTGTAGTCTTCAAAGTTTCTACACTAGCATTCTTGGACTTTAGTCACATCAATCCCATAATTTATATAATTTTATGCATCAATGTTTCCTTAAAATGACAAAAGTATTCATAATGTATTCATAAAAGTATTCATGAATACATGAACTTTGCAATATATTCGAATACAAATACAAATACTTTTATTCTAAGAAATCCACGAATACAGAATACTTTATGAATACTCAGAAAATGTATTCGAATTGTATTCGAATAAGAATACAGAATGCGATTACCCCAAGTCTGAATGAAAGTTAAGAAGGCATGCTCACACACTGAATCAACATTGATCCATGGCATGACACAGAATCAATGTAGTTTCAATGCTGTGTGGGAACTTAATTCTGGCATGGTGGTGAGTCTTCTCTATTCACAGTATTATTTCATTGAATCATTCGGATAATCATGGCACCCATTCCCTATTGGCCTGATGCTGATATGACTGAAATAGTGTTGAAAAGGCTGTAAAACTCCAATAACAGGGCTCAAGGTAAGGCAAAATTTGGGGGATTGGAAGGTTGTTTGAATCACACTGGTTCTAAATAAACTTTGTATTAAGTCCCACTTCTGAAAATTGTAGCTAAATGCAAATAACTTCTATGGATCTCTGTGTCAGACCACCTGCCTCCCACTTCCACAGAAGCAGAGTCATGGTTAGAGACAACAAGGGCTTCGCAAGCGGCGCATAATACGCCCGTTTTAATGTCATATAGGAGTTATAGAATGAACAAGATTGTTGACAAAAGGATACAGAGGCAGACAAACAGGGGAAACCACTCTATAATTAATGATGGCAACATTTATATTTAAATATTTAACATATCAAATACTATTATCATACCAAAAGTCAGCTTCCATGGTGAAGCAGCTCAGAAGTTGAGTAATGCAAAAGTCAAACACCGGAGGTAATTCATAAACTAAATATACTAGAGTTACCATTCTTGGTTCTAACACATTCCCTTGACAATATACACATCACCATTAAGTTGTGTTAAAATATTTTAAACGGTTAAGGAGTAACAGAGTAGACAGCAAATTTATGCAAGGGCAGATAATTCAGTAAGTAAGCTGGAGTTGTGGTTCTTGTTCAGGATACACTGCCCCATTATTATACACATTCCTACAAAGTTTCATTATAATATTTCAAAAGGTTAAGGAGATATGGATTGAATGGGAAAAGCCTATAAATACTAATCAAAGGGAAGTTACTCCAAAATTAAGTAAGGGGGAGCAACCATTCTTATATGCGACACATTGTCTTGTGATCATGTACATTGCTATATAGTTTCATCATGATATTCCAAACGGTTACCTAGTTATTGTATGCATAATATAAGTATACACAAAAACAGCCTTAAAAACTAATCAAAGGGACATAACTCTAAAAGGAAGTTCGTGAGAGCAACCACTGTTGTATGCGACATATTGTTTGGACTTCATACAGTGACACTGCTATGAGGTTTCCAGATATCACGAACTGTTATCTAGTTGTGGAGTGCACAAGACTTGCAGGGAAAAAATAATCAATAGGGCATAACTTGGAAACTAAGGAAAGGGGAGCAACCATTCTTGTATGCGACACATTGCCTCGACCTAATACATATTCCTACAAAAGTTCATGAAGATATGCCAAACAGTTACTGAGTTATGGTGCGCACAAGAATGTTTATGGACGGACGGACAGCGCCATGACATAATATGTCCGTTTTTTCAAAACGGGCATATAAAAAGGCTCATGTGATTCTGGTTGTAAAATTTCTACATCAACAGAGCATGAAATATTGGCTGATAACTTGATGGTACAAAGTAGTATAACAATCCAGCACATCTGCAGCAAAGCATCCCTGTCACTGCAGAAATGAGGGATTTCTGTGTTGCTGCTGCAAGCAAAAGTTGGCATGAAACACAAGACCTAGCATTTCATTATCAGTTTTATGTAGCCTTTAGGAAAGCACATGTACAGAGCTCTAGATAAGAGGGAGTATTTCGTGATAATTAGGGATAATTTCTATTAATTCTGCATAAAAACATATGTTGTGACCCCTCATCTGAACCGTCTCGACGAGACGGTTCAGATGAGGGGTCACAACATGTAGTTTCGATGAGAAATAAAAAAAATTATCCTTAATTATCATCAAATACTCCCTCTTATCTAGAGCTCTGCATGTACACATGTTAGATTTGTTGATTTATTCCTCATTTCTGACAGCTCTCTGCCCATAATATTACAAGCTTGAAACTTCACACAGTGACTAATCACTACCACTCCTAGACCTACAATAGCCAGTTTTTGGATTTCCCAGTATCTTTTTCCCTAACAGTCATCTCAAAACTTTTAATATTAACAGGCCAGTTTACTCTAAAAGAAAGCGTTGTTCATTCCTTTGGCAAACTCTTCTAAAGTCACATCACAAGTTCCTGTTCAGTCCCTCATCATTAAAAAAATAAAAATAAAAATAAAATGATCTCACTTTAATAATTCAACCTCATTGTAGATTAAACACTGTTTTCAGTTTCAGTGATAAAATAACAGTCAATGACAACTTTATCCCTATATCTGTTTTTCTTTTCCCCTTTCCTCTGGAACTCCCAGTCTGATTTTCGATCCAAAAGGCAAACCCAAGTAACAAGTTGTTCATCTGTAGAACATGTCTGCCTAAATATGAGATGAAGGTACTCTGCTCCTGTAATACAGTTTAATTAAATTTGATAATACTGGAATTTGAAATTACATTTCCAAAATTATTTACTGATAATATTTAGACACCCAAACCATTTGAGCCGCAACACGAGAAAACCAACAATGTGGTTGTGCGACCAGCACAGACTCAGATCAGTCTGGGCATCTGCCCATTGTGATTAGACTCTTCGCTAAGTGCTTACAGGGTAGCTAAGGGACTAAGTTACCTCCATGCAGACAGCGCAGACTCTGATAAGACTAGGCATATGCCCAGGCTGATCTGAGTCTGCGCTGAGCGCATAACCACATTGTTGGTTTTCTCGTGTGGCGGCTCATTTCTATATTAAATAAAAGGCCATCGGCCAAGTGTCACCCGACGTTTGAAATGTGTCACAAACTGCAGCCCTTTATTCTGTTTTAGAGTAACTGGGCATAGTGATTCCCCTATAGAGGTATAGAAGGGTGCTGCACCCTTCTGCCTTTTGGCTCTACCCTTCTGCCTTTTGGCCTTACCCTTCTGCCCTCCCTTTGTGGAAGGCAATTTTATCCATATTTATGTCAAATGTTTGCAAAATACATCTTTTGGCATAATAAAACAGGCCTTTCATATTGCAAATACTTACAACTGCCTGCAAGAATAAGGTGTTTCTCCTGTTAGAAGGTGTTAATAAGCTTAAGTTAACCAGTCACATACCAGGAAACTTTAGAATAATGCCTTTTTGGAAGTTTATCTCACGCTAAAAGTGCCCTTTTTGTGGCCAGTACCCTGCCCTTTTTTCAGGCTAGGGGAAACACTATGGGCATATATGTGTAAAATCAGGTAACTGAAACTTTAGGCCCTTACAGAATGCCCAAAACATCAAGACTGTATACCCAATAACGAAATAACAAGGGCCATAATCCTCCTAATATGAATCTGATGAACAAGAGGCCCAAATGGGCCTGATATCGCTCACCTGGCTATTGTGCAACGGAACCATTCTGATACAAAATTGGTCCAATTCCACTGAGAATTTCTCATTTTCACATTTTGCTACTTTTAGTAACAGAGGCCAACTTGCCTGGTCTTTATATATTTACTTTTGAAACACCTCAATGCAAGAATCATTTTGCCACAAATTTCATCAAAATCCATTCAGGGGTTACTGAGATATTGCCAGTTTCATGTTTTGTGCTATTTTTAGTAACGGCAGATGGCGGCCATCTTGGATTGCTAAAATGCAAAAAATCGAAAAGCCTTCATGCAAAGACCATTTTGACACAAATTTGGTCCAATTCCATTGAGATTTTCTGATTTTCACATTTTTCTATTTTTAGTAACAGAGGCTAATATGACTGTCTTACAGTTAGATATTTTTGAAACATCTCAATGCAAGAATCATTTTGACACAAATTTCGTCAAAATCCATTCAGCGGTTACTGAGATATTGTCATTTTTATGTTTTGTGCTATTTTTAGTAACGGCAAATGGCGGCCATCTTGGAAGGCCAAAATGCAAAAAATCGAAAAAGCTTAATGAAAGGACCTTTCTGACACAAAATTAATCCAACATCATTGAGATTTTCTTATTTTCACATTTTTCTATTTTTAATAACAGAGGCCAATATGAATGGTCTACAGATAGATATTTTTGAAACATCTCAATGCAAGAATCATTTTGACACAAATTTCGTCAAAATCCATTCAGCGGTTACTGAGATATTGTCATTTTCATGTTTTGTGCTATTTTTAGTAACGGCAGATGGCGGCCATCTTGGATACCAAATTGCAATTTATCAAAACCACTGTATGCAAGGAACATTCTGACACAAAATTGGTCCAATTCCATTCAAGGGTTCTTGAGTAATTGTCATTTTTATGTTTGTGCTATTTTTAGTAACACCAGATGGCGGCCATCTTGGAATGCCAAATTGCAATTAATCGAAACAGCTTCATGCAAGGAACATTCTGACACAAAATTGGTCCAATTCCATTCAAGGGTTCTTGAGTAATTGTCATTTTTATGTCTGTGCTATTTTTAGTAACGGCCCCCATGGTGGCCATCTTGGATAGTCAACTAGAACTAGTCAAGAACCAAATCTGGTCAGAATTGGTTGCATTTTCTTTAGATATTGACATTTGAGCAAAATCGGCCCAGTAAACGCTAAGTAGGTCACTGTGACCTAATTCCGCTATAGATTTTTTTTTTTTTATAATTATTAATACCAAGGTCCCACTTATGTTCCATGCAAACTTTCAATCAAATATACCAAATGGTTCTGGAGAAGAAGTTGATTTTGTTGTTTTTGCTATTTTTAGTAACAGCAGCCATCTTGGATTCTTGACCTGACCCAATTTTACAATTTTGAAACCCTGCAGTCTGGTCATGCTCCATGTGAAATTTGAGATCCATGGGCTCAGTGGTTTTAGAGAAGAAGTTGTTTGAAGTTGTTTAAAAAGGTCATTTTTTGACATTGGCATTTGAGCAAAATTACACACGTAAACAGAAAGTAGGTCACTGTGACAAAACTCCGCTACAGATTTTTTTCATTTTTACAATTTTCAATACCAAGGTTTCACTGATGTTCCATGCCAAAATTCAGACAAATATACCCAGTGGTTCTGGAGAAGAAGTTTATTTTGTTGTTTTTGCTATTTTTAGTAATGGCGGCCATCTTGGATTTTCAACCTGACCCAATTTTACAATTCTGAGACCCTGGAGTCAGGTCATGCTCCATGTGAAATTTGAGAACCATGGGACCAGTAGTTTTACAGAAGAAGATGTTTGAATATTTGTTTTTAGATGTTGACGGACAAATTCCTTGACGACGCACGACGCACGCCGGACGCATTGGTATGACAATAGCTCACTATGGCCCTTCGGGCCAGGTGAGCTAAAAATGAACAATGCATTTATGAAAATTCAGCCCAATAATATGAATAGTTGTTGAGTTATCCCTTTACCTTGAAGTAAAAGACTATTATCTAAGAAAAGGGGAATACCAAATTTCTACTATCTCGGTCAAACGATTCAAAAGTTGGAAAAATGCCAAAAACGAAAAAGGGCCATAACTTTGTAAAATATAGGACAATTGAAATTGCCAAATCACATGCACATCTTCAGATCATGATGAAACTTTCTGCACAATTTCAAGTCAATCTGATAAAAGATGTGGCAGGAGTCTGAGTCAGCAAGGGCCATAACTCCATCAAAAATGGCCGAAACAAATGTCAAAAACCACATGCACATCTTCATATCATAAGAATACAATCTGTAAAATTTCAAATCAATCCGATGAAAGACGTAGGAGGAGTTGCGGGGACAAGATTTCAGACGGAAGGACGGACGGAATGCCAAAAACGAAAAAGGGCCATAACTTTGTAAAATATAGGACAACTGAAATTGCAAAATCACATGCATATCTTCAGATCATGATGAAACATTCTACACAATTTCAAGTCAATCTGATAAAAGATGTGGCAGGAGTTGCGGGGACAAGGTCTGAGTCAGCAAGGGCCATAACTCCATCAAAAATGGCCGAAACAAAAATCAAAAACCACATGCACATCTTCATATCATAAGAATATAATCTGTAAAATTTCAAATCAATCCGATGAAAGACGTAGGAGGAGTTGCGGGGACAAGATTTCGGACGGACGGACGGAAGGACGGACGGACGGACGGACTGACACACGGACGGACGAGGGTCATTTCTATAGTCCCCCTCCGCCTACGTCGGGTGACAAATCTGATAAAAGATGTGGCAGGAGTTGCGGGGACAAGGTCTGAGTCAGCAAGGGCCATAACTCCATCAAAAATGGCCGAAACAAAAATAAAAAACCACATGCACATCTTCATATCATAAGAATATAATCTGTAAAATTTCAAATCAATCCGATGAAAGACGTAGGAGGAGTTGCGGGGACAAGATTTCGGACGGACGGACGGACGGACGGAAGGACGGACGGACTGACACACGGACGGACGAGGGTCATTTCTATAGTCCCCCTCCGCCTACGTCGGGTGACAACTATGCCAGCTTCCAAACTATGGCAAGTCTATTTGTTCTATCAAATGATCTAGAAAATGGCACAAACAGTGCATGATATGACAGCTCATTTGAAACACTCTGATGTGGGTTGCTAACTGTACAAAGGTTGTCCAAATATTTTGGGTTGGTATATAATTATTATTACAGAGCAGGGATAAAGACTAGCATTACTTAGGTCCAGTCACCCAAGGTCCCTAGATTTTTTGAAGAAATTGCCTATACATATACCTAATATAAAATATGATTGAAAATGGTAAGTTTGTATCTCTGCAAAGCACTCTTTGACTCTCATTATCTCAAATGATAATGCATTTTCTGAATAGGTTTTTAGTAATAAATGTAAAATATATACATGTATATAGACATTAGTGAATATGCCTGCCTCATGTGCACTACTATAAACACAATGTTCCCCACTGATCCTATAAATTAAATGCTGCAAATGATTTTTTTTCCAAGGGCCATACAGCTTCAGAGATTTCATTTGAAATTTATGTTTAGTAAAATTATGCCAGATAGCTGTACATGTGTACACCATCCTTTACCTTAGGGAAGCTAAAAATTGTTGATATTCTGTTTACCTACCCAATCACACTGTCTGACTCTTGGCCACTTCAGTCTTTTATAAATATCAAGGAGCATAGTAGTGAAAGAATATAAGTACCACTTCCAGTGCTTGCTTCATGGCAACATGGCCTGTTTTATCACCTGGAAAAGCACACAAATATTTTTCAAAAATTACTGGAATAAGAATTTTTAGAAGACAATGCATTGCACCTTATAGCAACTTGCAACTAACAAAGGGCATATATTCAATGCAGACAATACTGGCCAGGTTAAACAGTTCATATCATTGGAGACAGCAAGTAAAACATGCTGGACAATAAAATACCACATAAATCCTAATAAACACGCCTGTTCTAATAAACGCCCCCCTGCATCTTTTCCAAAAATAATGTATTACTAAACAACATTTGAATTCCTGTTTGCTTCTCTGGATGAAGTAGCTCTTAATGGGGTCTACTATTGAAAGAATTTGCTTTCCTTTAAGAGTTGACCACTACTGGGAAGAGAGGCAAAATAGTAGAGTTGCTTCTTCCTCAAGTATACCCACTCGCCTTAATACATGTACTGTTTATTAGAGGTTACAGGTATTTGGCAGTGGCTGGTTAACTACACTTTAGGCTCTAAATAAGGCCCCCTTTTGTAAACTGCAACACCTGCAAGGCATTTTATAGATTAATACAGTATACATGTACACACAGTGACTAACAACTACTGTGCTATCAAGCACAATGTCAGCCTGAAGCATGTCAACCACAATGTCAGCCTGAAGCAGTATCCTGATTATAATACAAATGTATTTTTCTAGTGAACCCAGCCCCCACCGAAGTGTTGCCATTTTGGACTCGGGGGCCACCACTGGAACAAACTTGGTTACCCGTTATGATTCTGGAGACTGATGATTTTGGGGAACTTTAATTGTATTTCTTTGGGGCCATGCTTAAAAAATATTTAGTTTGCCGCTTCCTACTGGGAGGTTTTAGAGTTGAGTAGGTAGGGAGCATTTTTTTTTTTTTTTTGCATATGCATAATGCTAATGAACAAGTTATATTGGATACCCAGATTACAAGCTTTTTCTAATAGTTTTTAGTCAAATAGTGTCAGAAAAAGATGCAGAAATCATCATTTATACAAGAGTTAGAGATGAAACGCAAAATATAGGCATTTTGCTAAGTAGGCAGAAATGAAAAGCAAAACAAAAAAAAAAAAAAAAAAATCCTAATTCTGAGGCCATAAAATTTTTTTGGGTAGGGGGTAAATTGCTGGGTAGGTAGGAAACGGCAAACAAACATTTTTTTAATTTAGGCCTGGAAGATAATCCAGAGCTAGTATCTATTACTTTCGACTCTGAAAGCATTAACTTTATTTAGACTTTTGAACCTCTGCTAAGTTTTTCTGATTATCTGATGTTGATTTTATGACTTTTAATTAGGTAAAATATCTAAACTTTTAATTTTTTAGGGAAAATAGTGACTTCCATTTCATATTACCATTTATTTGGCTATTTATTTCTCCAGAATAAACCCAAATATCTAAATCAGTCTTATGAAATTCTGCTACAAGATGAAATTTCATGCAAAAACAATCCCAATAATCTAAATCCATCTTTTTCGACTGATATATATATTTTTGGAATTGTTTTGGAAGGGAAAAACTGAAGAAATGAGGTAATTGCACAGACAAAAATCCTTATTCACAAAAATAAAAATAAATGGATGTAATTTTTGCTTGGTTTTATTTGTCATTCTTTCAGAGTGTTTACCAAATAATTTGTATTTATAAACATGATTCAAAGCCTGATGATATCCATAAAACTTCTAAAAGATTTTGATGAGCATGGGTACACCTCCTCCATGTTTTTCAAAAGGAAAAAAAAAATATGTGACTTCCTGTTTGCTTCTCTAAGGAAAAGTCAATGTTAGTACTAAAGTCAACATTGGCCCCAAGGAGGCATACTCTATTCAACCTGTGAATGGAGGCAAAAAGATAAGTAAAAGTTGCTTCCCCTGATACTGTGTCCCATTCACATTAACATAGATATAATCAGAAAGTCATTTGTTGATCAAGGGTCACTGATAAAGATTTCTATTTCTTTATTATTTATTAATTGTTATTTTTTTCATTATTATTATTATTGCATAATTTCTTTCTTGTTGGTGAAATTTGCCACCAAATGAACAGTAAAGAGCTATAATTTCCACAAGGAAGGTTTTCTACTGTCATTAGTTTTGTTAAAAATAATAGGATGGTGTTGCTTCCCCAGAAAGTATAAAATTTCATCTTAACAGGCAAAGAGTCAGAAAGTTAGCATGTATTGTACTGCAATCATTGCCAAAATATTGGGACACCTATAATGATTTTAAAATTTTCCATTTGGGACAATAGAAATTGATAATTTCTAGGTGTCCCAATACTTAAGCACATTATGGTAATTATGGCTAGTAATTTCTGTCTTTGTTTTTCCTCTTTTCAGTTTCTTTCTGGTGGCAGTTGCCACAGTAAGGATCTTATTCCATGATTTGTATTTTTCTGCTGTTACTGCTTTTGAAATGAGCCTTATGTCATGTATGTCGGGATAATCTATTCATTATACAAGTACTTGATGAAAGTTTTCACCAAGAAAAAGAAAAAAAATCCAACTGCTCTGCATTGCTCCTTACACCAAGCTTAGCTAGTATATAACTAAAAGTTTGCAGGTACTAAGCTGGCAAACGGGGGTCAGAGGGCAAGCCAAAGTATTTTTTCTGATCTTAAGGGTGTAAAAAACTGAAACTTGGCCCTTTCTGCATGTATTTTTAATTTATTTATTATTATTTTATTTTTTTAATGTTAGGCAGACCTAAATAAAATTTTAATTTTAGTGATGTTGTAAAGCAGCAATGAATTAGTTTCAAAGTGTCTCAGATAGATCTGATACCATAGTCAGAGTCCCTGATAAGCATACTGAATAGTAATTTTGAATATCTTTTCTTTTTACATACAAATATATGCTGTGAATGAATATCTAATATTATCTTAGAATGATTTTTTTAATACCCATCTTTATCTTGGGCTCTGATAAAGACAGTTATTTTTTTCATGGTTGTACATTTTTTTTTTCTGCTTAGGGTTTTATGCCCCTTAAAAGAATTCCATTTTTACTGAGGTTCATTAAAGTTGGACTAAAATTGAGTTCCAGGAACACCTGAATTCCCTAGGCTCCCTTAGCACAACCTGACTTTCTCACATTGGTATATGATAATGGCCTGACTGAGGCTGTATGAAACTCCTTGTGCTTTGACCCACTAAGAAGTGACCTTTGAAATAATATTGTCACACAGCATGTGTGAAAAACAAGAGAAAAATACAGAAGCTTTGTTGTACCTGTGAACATGCAGGACCATTTACAACTGCAGAAATCTGGTCAAATAAAATTTTCAGTTAAATATTCCAGATTACAGAAATGCATAAACACCATCTGAAAGGTATATATGCTCTGAATGGATCTGGGTAAAAAGTGAACTCCACCCCACTGCCAGGACAATGCTGAAGAAAAATATGGCACATAAGCCTCATTTTGTCCCCAGCCTCGTAAGAGATGCGGGTACAAACAACAAATTTTACATTTATTTCCAAATAAGAGCCCCAAAAACAGGTTGAGAGAAGAACAATTCAAATTGTATTCTTAGAATGAGGTATAGACATGAATCAATATAACATTCAAAAGTACAATATACAATATTCTAGTAGATTTGTTCCTGTTCAATGGTGGGGAATCAAAACATATTTTTAAAAATTTACTTTTCAAAATTTTGTAATGGTGGTTTAATTTAATTGAGTGTGTGTGTGTGTTTTTATGTATTTTCTTTATCTTATTTCTTTTTTTTTTTACATTTGCTCCTGGTGTTTCAAATTAGCAATAATACTTAGCAATAGTACTTTGCAATATTCTTTGGTAATCAGAAAATATCAATATTTCATATTTCTGCATGCATGTCTACTTTATACTTAGATAGATGTGTATACCTTGTTCAAGGTATGTACTTAGGGGATGAGTCTTTATTACCAGGGGAGAGGGGGAGGGGAGGGTCTACTCACTCATTTTTTTTTATATGATTTACAAAAAGTTTTACAGCCCTTCTACCTATTTTACTATTTTAAGTCAAACAAACCATAGTATGAAACACAAAGAGCATATGATACCCAAAGAACATCCTCTCATTTCTACCTGTTAATTATATGCTTTTTTCTGCACATGCCCACCAAGAATCTGATGCTGAATGCTCTAAGTATTATAAAGCTATTAATTATATCAAGAGGGTTTGGGGGCTGTGCCCCCAGAAGTCACAGCAGTTATGCTGCTGATAGGCACCTAAGGATCTGATGCATCATGCCACTAATTTAAATTTACTGACCGGCATGATTTTAGACTATATTTATACTGCCCTACTAGCAAATCAATGAAAAGAAGTTTTTCTGGATATATGAAGCAGGCAATTTTTTAATATTAATTATCATTATTTTTCTTTCTGAAATTTATGTTTTTGAAGACTAAAGTTTGAAAGAAAAGAACATGAATCGAAAAGTCTAAGAGAAATATATGGGGTCTGACTGACTGATTGTTTTGGATTTAACGGCCCTTTGAGACAGTATTTCAGTCTATATCGGGCTATCTCCTAGAGAGAGGGAGAAAGAAGAGATGATAGATAAGAGAAAAAATTGTCCAAACAACCCCCTTCCGCACCTACTTCAAGCGCAGTAAGCCCTTGCCCTACAATGATCCAAATCAGTAGGATCATGGATGCCCTGGCACTGGAAGTTATACAAAGCACCATTGCGCCACCCGACCTGCCCCCTTATGCGGGGTCTGGGTAGCCCCTATTGTACTCTTGGATTCAAACATCATATTTTTATTTTAATTCTGAATTATGTTTCTATGATTAGATGTGTGTATGTGTGTGTGTGTGGGGGGGGGGGGGGCTGTGCCCCCTAGAAGCTGAGACATTTTTTTAAATGAAGACTGATGAAAGAATTCAGACCCAACCTATGTCAGAATCGGAATTGTTTACTGGTGAATGGGAATTGTTTACTGCTGAGATTAAAGTCCAAGAAAAACCACTCACCAGGCCAAATTACATTTATGACATTGGGGGGGGGGGGGCCTGCTCCACTGCTTAAATTACTGAGTTCGACTCAGCCTCCCACTCATCCCAGTCGATTAACAAAAATGTTCGGTCCCCATCCCCTGAATGTACTGGGTCCCCACCTGATAATAAATGACTTGTCCCTAGAATTGATCTCTCTTGCCAACCTGATAAAGGGTAAAAGTGCACTCACTGGCACAAAGAAGTCACACCTCCAAGGCTCCATACAGATTAATAATGATTAATGACTATTTTGCATATTTGAACGACAGCGTGACTTGACCATAATACTGCAGTGGGTGCTGAGCTCACTGTCGGTCGTAATCTAACTCGTGAAATGGCTGAAAATTGCTAAAAGTAATGTGCACCATCACCCCACCCACTCATGCGTCAAAATAGACACGATAAATAAACGTATTTACTTACCCAGTCATTCATCTGTTGAAACGAGAAGACCCTAACTGGTCGGGTATTATTAGAATACACCTCATTTAAACCTATAAAGAGCATGACAAGTCTTTGAAACCGTTTAAATTTCGACTCGACCGTTCGAATCGACCAGTATGGATAAAAGCGGTAGTGTTAAAATTTACTAGTTACACCGGCAAGAAGCGATATCGCTTTTGTCACGTGACTCGTTCGCAATGCGGCAACGAACAGTGGCTAATGCAAAAGAAAAATATAGCAGGTGTCTTTGACAGCTGATATTTCTATGAAGATTGTCCCCGGTCTAGAATCCTTTGCCTATACTTCAAGATAAAGGATGTCTCCAGTCAAAAACACCTCGTTTTCTGAGAAGTACCCCCTAATAAATGCCCCATATTAGGGAACAGAAATGATTCCCTAAAATTTCACGTTTTTATTATGTAGCGCTCCGTGAGGGTGGCTCGGAGAAAACCGGAAGTCAGCCTCACGGCACCGGGGTTACGGGTATATACTAAAACCTGGAGTGGAGTTAACCTTTGGAGTGGAGTCTTGGAGTGGAGTGTTTTTTTGGGGTGTTTTTGGAGTGGAGATTTGGTGTGAACTTAATCTGACTCTGCTAGGAAAATGTCTGGAAAAGAAAACATGCCTAACCTTTCACCGGCAATGACCGGTTGCAAAGGGGCATGTTGTGATTCCTGAGCTGGCATGACCCGATTATGTGAAATGACATAACAGCTTGCTTGATGGCATACTACTATAAACCGAGCAAGGCCAGGCCAATTATACTTTGGGGAACCAATAATTAAACGTAATGGCCATACTGCATATAAACTATCAGCAGCATACAGTCTTGGCAGTTTGAAATAGCCCCCTTGGGACACGATAATGAGTCATGTTAAATTCTAACAAAATTAAATTGTACATTCTGACTGTTGGAAAAGATGTATACATGTACTTACTTACTTACTTACCCACTGGCTGGCTGGCTGGCTTGGTGGTCCACTTATATACTTATTTGATTGTTGGGCCTGTATTTTCATTGACACGGCCAATTTATTTGTACACTGACAATGGACTCAGGAACAGTAGATCTGGTTTTAATTCCTATAGTCTCTGAGTCAAGGAGAGGTCATCTTCTGACCTTATATGACTTATTACCTGACTCCAAAAACCACTCCAAAAAACCATTCCACTCCAAAAGTTAACTCCACTCTATGTTTTAGTACATGCCGGGGTTACGTGACCGCAAATTGGTCACTTACTGTAAAAAGCTCTTTATATTGTCGGTGTTAAAGGCCCCATTGCTTTATCAACAAGAAATACTGCATCATGCGGTCCCACCATAGTTTTGTCATTGCAAATGACTGCGAATAGTCAACTTTAAACAAATAAATTATCTTTGAGCTTCACATGAAAAAGGTTATAAAAATATCTGAGTCATTTAGTTGGGAAATAAAATGACCTTCTTTCGATATCACAAACTTTAACAAAATGGTAAAAATACAATGCACAAGCGTTCTGTGCCCCGTGTTCTGTTTCTATTCCATCGCTCGACGGGTAACCAGAAAAGGAAATAGCGATTACATGTTCCCCCTATTTTTTGTCAGCGATAAGACTCAATCTATGCCCGTCAACTCTCATTTTATCACCAAAAGTGACGGTTGAAGCGCCTTTCATAAAGATTTGTGTTTAGACGATTTTACATCGCGTAGGCATGTGGAGACTTTAAGGGGAAAGACTCATTGGGCTGAATTGTTGTTGCTCCCGCTTGCATTGAAGCATGCGTGTTCAATCCTGTATGCTAGCAGAAGGCGGAGTGGAACAATAATTGAGTCAACGCCATGCAGCGCTGTAGAAACGTTTTTTTTTATATGGCAGCGTGCCCACTGGGAGTGTCTCTCAGTAACCCGACCGGGGAAGCAAACAGTAAATACATACTAGCATCGAAAACAGGAAAGGACACCTCAGTCCCCGTTGCAGCAATGCATGTTGCAATGAGCAAGAATTCCAACAGTATGCTGCTGTATTCATTACATAAACAAATTGCCAGTGATCTAATGTTTTAATAGTGTGAAAAACATCTTTTGGGGGACATTAATCAGAGCCATGGGGGCGATTGGTGTGGTAAGTGGCTATTTTGGGTGGGGGTGGTGTCGCAGGGATAATTTTACATATGTGCTCAAGTCATCTATGCTGCATGTCATGCTATTCTAAAAGCATGACAAGGCAATTCTTGTTTAAAATTCACAATCATTAAAGGTAGGTTCCTGTACTTTGGAATGCATCATAATTTTGATGATCTTTCATCCAAGTTGTCGGAAAGCACTTATAAAAGGGAATAAATAAGTTTCACTAAAAAGTGTAAATCAAAAGAATATTAGAAAAATTGTTTTGCAAGGGATTTCCTAACTCTGCTTCGCACACCAGTTAGCGCTATTTTTAGTTCGCGCCAAAAATAGATAACGCAACTGACGTCATGCTGCATTGCATTTTGGGATAGTTTTAACCCATCCGCCATGCCAGGACCTCTAGGAGAGCTCACGGCAAGGGAAAACTGACCTTTGGAGAATGGCATCAGAAATCACGCACTTTTTGATATAATTAACATAGTTATTTTTAGAACTGGAATTCCAACGAAAGAAAATAAACCAAAAGGAAAACGACTATTTTCTTCAACATCTGACGAATTTCTCAGTAGCAACAAATTCAGAAAAATAAGAGAATTCAATACTGCACAGAAAAAGACGAAATTATTTTGTGGACATGATTTTATCGCTAGTCCAGGAACCTACCTTTAAAGCTACAGACACCATTGCTGTAGCGATGTAAACATTTATGAAATATTTTGTCAGTCGCTGCCAGATCCTTACTGCCACTTTTAAAGAAACAAAACATCATTGAGTTTCACCTAAAACGGTTTTAAATTGATTTTGGTCATACTTTCGACAGTAAACCTGATTTAACTGGTAAAAATTCAATGTACAGGCATGTGACCCATAAACGTCCCGCTTTTTCCATCGCTCGAAGGAAAACCAGAAATTGACGGATTGGTGTGTTGGTTTGTGTTTAACGGCTCTAAGACTTTAAGACATTATTTCAGTCGAGCCGTCTCTCAGAGAGAAGCTTACGGAGAAAGAAAAGGGACAAGATAGACGAGAGAATAAAATATCCAAACAAACCCCACCTGCATCTACTGCAAGCACAGTAGGTCCTTGCTATACTTTTATCAAAACGGCACCATAAGTCACGCAGCACCATCGTCCGACCACACGACCCCCACTAGATATTGAAACTGCATTTTATGGAACAATGTATCATTTTTCAAAAACATGTTCTGCCTTTGTTTGCCACTTATAAGACTCAATTATACACATCAATCTAAACAAAGCATTATGACATTTCCTGTTCAATATCACTGAGGACAAGGGAGGATATTATTGTCGACAAGGGAGGATATCAGTGTTCGCCAGATTTGGGCTAATAACAATAACCTCAAAGAGTATAGAAAGGAAAGTGTGACATTCAAACAAAAAGACGGACGAACATGCACTTTTTCCAGAATTACCCAATCATTAAGTGGGTGAGGACATTGAAGTAACTCTTAATCAAAAACTAAAAGCTTTAGGTATATGTAAAACAAGTACCTTTATCTACTTCAAACTAACATTTGATGGCATTATATAGACCTGTTTAAAAAGGCAAAACAATGACTTCTCCCTCTCAGATACGTTCAGATGCGGCTACTTATACAGCTGCGTCTTTTCCGAAAGAACTCTAATAATAGCAATACTATATTATTATTTTCTTTAGGGACGAGTCATTTATTATCAGGTGGGGGTGGGGGGGGGGGGGGGGGGGCGGGTACATTTTCATATGGTTCACCAAAATTTTTCCGACCCCCCCCCGTCTCTCCAGAATTATTTTTCCGACCCCCCCCCCCCCCCCCCCCAGATAGGTGGCAAAACATTTTATGACCCCCCCTATCCCCAGTGCCAGCTACCCTTCACACACATACCATATTACCTATTTTATGTCAGACTGACCTCAATCAAAACCTAGCTGTATGAAACACAAAGAACATTTTACATGTAATCATGGTCTGTTTAAACTTTGTCTGCATTTCTTGCACTTTTTCTTCTGCTAAAGGCCATCCAGAAATCTTTTTGTTGAATGCTTAATAATCATAACTGTAAATAATATTAATTGGGCCTCTGGGTAGTGGGGTCTGGGGGCTGTGTTTTTGCTGATGAAAAGGCACGTGGAGAGCTGATATCACAAATGCAGGCATTAAATTTAATTGAGCACAAATTCATCTGCTTGACATAATTTTATAGACACTTTCATACTGTTCTAGCAAATCAATGAAAAGTTTTGTTTTTGGATATGAGGCTGCCCATTTTTTTTTGAGTCAATTCCATAAAGACTTTTAAGTTTTAACTTTGTGAGTGTGAAAGAAAAGAATCTGAAATTTTATGAGTAATGGGGGGTCTGGGGGGCTTCGCCCCCCCAGAAGCTGAAACATTTTTAAAAATGAAGACTGATGGAAGAATTCTGACCCCCCCCCAATATGCCTAATAAAATATATGACCCCCCCTGCTCCTAGGCTTTTTTATTTCCGACCCCCCCCCCCCAGTAAATCACAAAAAAAAATTCCGACCCCCTAAATGTACCCGGCCCCCCCAGCTGACAATAAATGACTCGTCCCTTATGTAACAGGCACCTTTCTTGAGCCATCAATGAACAAAACTAGGCTATAAAAGTTTTCTAAGGGCTGTGATTGAAGAGACTTCAAGTCCATGAACTTGATATAAATACTTGGAAAACCGCCTTTCACTGTACAAATGTTTGACATTCTCTCTCTCTCTCTCTCTCTCTCTCTCTCTCTCTCTCTCTCTACCTTGAGGTAAACTAAATACAAAATAGAACATCTTAGCATGAATCTTGAGAAGACAAGATACTATCTATTTCCAACAATATCATATCATATCTCGATCCCTTCTGTCTTAATGCACCGTGGCCGCCCAGGTCTGTGTGGAAAAGACTAGTTTACACGATTTTTTTTATATCATAGCCCACATAAATCTTATTTGATATCACAAGTATATTTGTTATATCGCTTTACTTTAGGTTATATCTCTAATCCTGTTTTGTGAAATTACTAAATTTTGATAATCTCTTTTTTATCACAAGATTAGTGATATTTAAAATAGAGCTTGTAATAAATATGAATAAGTGATACCTGTCAGAGAGTAGCTTTTCCCCCTAGTAGTTTTCCCCCCCGGAAAAATGACTATGATTTTTCCATAGTAGAATTTCCCACCGGAACGCTATATAGTAGAATTTCCCCCCGGAAATATGACTATATAGCCAATTTTCCCCGGGGAATATCTACTATAGATGGTTTTGCATAGCCGTTTTCCCCCTCTATAGTGGATTTTCCCCCTGGTAATATGATTGCAGAAAAACACGCTACATAGTAGAATTTGCTCCTTATCCAATCATAATAGTGAGGTGAAACAGAGATACGAGTATCTGTCCGTAAAATATCGATGGATAACAGATACTAGAACCGCATGCATGTGTCCATCAGTCTGTCTTATTTTTGTTTTGGAGAAAACAGGCAGGCATTTTGCTTTTCCATGTTAGCGAAACCGGCTATGAGTGTACGTGGTTGTATGCATAAATCTGTATAATTTTGAGTTTGTTCAAGTGTTCATCTGTGCGTGAGCGCAGCGGAGTGCCTGGACTAGAGTTCGCTTTTCATGCAGGAGCCGTCGGCTCGACCCCCATCGGGACACACGTCCGATTATTATTTTCAATGTAATAAACTGCCTGCTACATCAACATGACTAGACAAAGAACCCGTTCGTACATCTTCCTGTAAGTTTGCATGCGTGTGTGTACCTATATAAATATCTGCGATGGGAAGAAGTCACACCCTGCTCGTTTCGTAAATTAGTTATTATTGATTATTATAAAAGTATGGTTTCTAATTTTAGAATTAATCGTGTTTATTACCTTCGTTGAAAGCGTGATGCATTTCTAATGCGATCAGTTCCGTGAAATGTCTCTGTTCTATTCCGTTCCGTTTCGTTCCGTTCCGCAAAATACCAATAGCCATGCAAAATTCACTAATAGCCAATTTCCCGGTGGGGGAAAAAGGACAATGGGGGAAAAGTGGCTCTATGAGGTCCGGACAATCCACTATATAGTCGTTTTTCCTATAGCCATTTTTCCGGGGGGAAAGGGGGAAAAACCACTCTCTGACAATACCAAAGACAGATTTTGCTCCATCAAGGCTCGCAACGTAGGTAGTGAGAGATATGACGAATTCATATCCATTTTGTGATATCAATGATGCAGACCCATTTTATGATATCATTTGATAGAATTTGTGATCTCGCTCCTTCTTTTTTTTTTGATATCACAAAAAATAAACCCATTTCGTGATATCACAAATATCGATTTCGTGATATCATAGAATAAAGTGATATCAATGTAGTGAAGTTTCAAAATAGTTTGACATACATAAAGTGATACCGTAAAATATTTTGACATAAGAAAAGTGATACCGTAAAATTTTAAGTTTAAGTTAAACTGTCTTAATGCACCGTGGCCGCCCAGGTCTGTGTGGAAAAGACTAGTTTACACGATTTTTTTTTATATCATAGCCCACATAAATCTTTTTTGATATCACAAGTATATTTGTTATATCGCTTTACTTTAGGTTATATCTCTAATCCTGTTTTGTGAAATTACTAAATTTTGATAATCTCTTTTTTATCACAAGATTAGTGATATTTAAGATAGAACTTGTAATAAATATGAATAAGTGATACCTGTCAGAGAGTAGCTTTTTCCCCTAGTAGTTTCCCCCCCCCCCCCCCCCCCGGAAAAATGACTATGATTTTTCCATAGTAGAATTTCCCACCGGAAAATGGCTATATAGTAGAATTTCCCCCCGGAAATATGACTATATAGCCAATTTTCCCCGGGGAAAATATCTACTATAGATGGTTTTGCATAGCCGTTTTCCCCCTCTATAGTGGATTTTCCCCCTGGTAATATAATTGCAGAAAAACACGCTACATAGTAGAATTTGCTCCTTATCCAATCATAATAGTGAGGTGAAACAGAGATACGAGTATCTGTCCGTAAAATATCGATGGATAACAGATACTAGAACCGCATGCATGTGTCCATCAGTCTGTCTTATTATTGTTTTGGAGAAAACAGGCAGGCATTTTGCTTTTCCATGTTAGCGAAACCGGCTATGAGTGTACGTGGTTGTATGCATAAATCTGTATAATTTTGAGTTTGTTCAAGTGTTCATCTGTGCGTGAGCGCAGCGGAGTGCCTGGACTAGAGTTCGCTTTTCATGCAGGAGCCGTCTGCTCGACCCCCATCGGGACACACGTCCGATTATTATTTTCAATGTAATAAACTGCCTGCTACATCAACATGACTAGACAAAGAACCCGTTCGTATATCTTCCTGTAAGTTTGCGTGCGTGTGTGTACCTATATAAATATCTGCGATGGGAAGAAGTCACACCCTGCTTGTTTCGTAAATTAGTTATTATTGATTATTATAAAAGTATGGTTTCTAAATTTGCATATTGATTTTTTAGAATTAATCGTGTTTATTACCTTCTTTGAAAACGTGATGCATTTCTAATGCGATCAGTTCCGTGAAATGTCTCTGTTCCATTCCGTTCCGTTTCGTTCCGTTCCGCAAAATACCAATAGCCATGCAAACTGATGATTCACTAATAGCCAATTTCCCGGTGGGGGAAAAAGGACAATGGGGGAAAAGTGGCTCTATGAGGTCCGGACAATCCACTATATAGTCGTTTTTCCTATAGCCATTTTTCCGGGGGGAAAGGGGGAAAAACCACTCTCTGACAATACCAAAGACAGATTTTGCTCCATCAAGGCTCGCAACGTAGGTAGTGAGAGATATGACGATTTCATATCCATTTTGTGATATCAATGATGCAGACCCATTTTATGATATCATGTGATAGAATTTGTGATATCGCTCCTTCTTTTTTTTTTTTTTTTTTTGATATCACAAAAAATAAACCCATTTCGTGATATCACAAATATCGATTTCGTGATATCATAGAATAAAGTGATATCAATGTAGTGAAGTTTCAAAATATTTTGACATAGAGTCTACATAAAGTGATACCGTAAAATATTTTGACATAAGTAAAGTGATACCGTAAAATTTTAAGTGATGCGTCTGCGCAAACAGTGCAGACCCAGATCAGAAAGGAGCAGTCGGATGAGTGTCTACACTGTTTGCCATTTAATCTGCATCTTCTGGACGCATACCTGCATTTTTTGGTTAAGCCAAATTGTCCAGTTTAGGACATTATAGTAATTAATTTAGATGTCTAATTTTTTTATTTCTACGGTAGGGCCTATCACAAAATGCATTATTTACAGTATTTACATTCTTCGTGTATTTACTGAAAAAGCTCCATTCTAAATCATTGGAACGTAATGTAGCTTACATTTCAATAATCCCATTGAGTAACGTGACGTCACGTGACTTTTAATGACGTGAAAATAAACCATGGCTCTCTATAATCTGATTGGACGTCGGCGACGTCATGACGTTACTGACGCTGTTCCACTATTAGCAAAAAATCGTGTAAATGTTTTACTGCTTCATTTTAGCGCTTAAAGATTTTTTAACAAAGTTTATTAAAACGAATGTAAATAACGTTATAAGCAATGAACGTAATATTTCAGATGTTTATCGAAGTGTAAACTGCATTTGGTCACTAGGAAAGTTCACATGAACCCCGAATCATTTTGCACGCGACCCAATGTAGTGTACACTTCGATAAACATCAGAAAAAATGAAATTCATTCCTTAAATATGTATGTATTTTTCTTGCATGCGTTTAGCGGGCAATGATGAGGTATGCTCCACTGATTCTGATTGCGAAGTGACCAACCAGGAATGTGTGGGAAACGATGATTACACTTCCGATACTTGTAGCAAGGGAAAATGTGCCTGTTCAGATGCGTATGCTTGGCACGATCCAAAATGCAGTGAGTACTCTCTCTCCCCCTCTCTGTCTATGTTTTCATATTAATGGCTCTCTCTGTGTTTTCATATTAATGGCCATTTAACTTTTCAACACCCAAAATGCCAAAAAAAAAAAAAAATGAAAATAGCTGAATTTACTAACAGAATAGATCCAATCCTGCCACCTCTAACGCATCGGCATCATAATGTGTACGTCAAAAATGGGAAAGCATTGATAATATTCTACCATGTTTGTATTGTTTATCGGTGTGTATGTGTTTTCCAGTTTAAAGTCGTTACGAGAATTGCAACAACAACAACGATCCACTTGGGGAACGTCGTTACAAGAACTGAAACAGACCAGAACAGAATTATAATGTATAACGATTCTTAAAATTCTGTTTTTATGTTATATATAATTTAAGGGAGCCAAAAAAAAAAAAAACAGATTTGCCTCTCTGTTTTCCCGCCAATTTATCAATGGCAAATGTGTACTTTTTTCTATTTTCCCGCCAATTTATCAATGGCAAATATGTATCTTTGCCTGTTTTCTTGCCAATTTATCAATGGTAAATGTGTATCTTTACCCATTTTCCTGTCAATTTAGCAATGGTTAATGTGTACCTTTATCTGTTTTCCTACCAATTTATCAATGACAGGAAAACAGATAAAATGTGTACATTTTAAATGTATTAGTCCTTATCGTAACTAATGACTTTTTTTCTTTTGCTAGAGAACAAAAAGTACAACGGAGAGTCTTGTGTAGATGCAGATGATAAATGTGTTACTGGCACGTGCTTAAGTGGCACGTGCTCCTGCGGAAATTCAGCCGACTACAACAACAACTTACAAAATTGTTTGACCGATGGCTTGAAAATTTTGGGCGAAACATGTTCAACCACTTCGGAATGTTATGGAACTGCATGTGAGTTGACTTGTTTTGTCATTAAAGTTGTTTTCAGTCTAAGCCGTAAGTATATATATATTCTAAAGTGTCTGTATTTGATTTTTGAAAGAGTGGTTTAAGCTGGGAGTATGACTGGCATTCTGGAGAAACTTAAATGGGAATCTCTGAAAAAGAGAAGGAAAGATAGTAAACTCATAATGCTTTACAAAGGTCTGAAGGGTGCAGCCAGTATACCCATAAATGACCTTGTTCCCCCAAGTGGGCGTACTAGGAATCATCATTCCCTGGCTTTTCAAACCCCTGGGACCGACATTTACAGTTCCAGTTTCTCCCCCCCCACCACCTCCCCCACCTCACCCCAAGACTATTAGAGATTGGTATTCCCTGGAAGATACCCTTATTCCTACTGCTGAGTGTGCAGAGGATTCAGTCACTAAGTTTACTTCTTTTGTAAGGGCTAGGGACTAGCTTCCCTGATTCACAGGTCCTGGTGAATGATTGTCCTTGGGCGTATCACCAGTAAACAATTCTGATTCTGATTCTGATCGGGGCAGATAATGCCAAAGCACTTATGTTTCAGTCGTGCCATAATCAGATGATTGCATCACATGAAGAAAATGCCCATTTTCCATGTTAATTCTGTTATTGAGCAGCGATTTTCCTTTCCAAAAATACGTATTTGAGCCGCGACACGACAAAACCGACGAAATGGCATGTGCGCCCAGCGAATATTCAGATCAGCCTGGGCATCCACCCAGTCTGATCAGACTCTTCGCTGTGCGCTTAATAGGTATCCAAGCGTGTAAGCTATCTCCGTGCAGACAGTGAAGACTGTGATCAGACTGGGCAGACAGCAATAACGTGTTTTACCTTCCAAAAGAATCCCAGAAATCTAGGTCCGTCTCATTTTTATCTCCAAAACAGTCCCAAGGCTCTGTGTCTTAAAGGACGAATCTAGAGCTTTGAAGAGAAATACCTTCGTTTTAAAATCGAAAAAATACGGTATTTGAAGACACTTTTGTACAGAGCAGACTCATTCAGAAGGAAATCTATTAAACATATGAGCCGCGACACGTGAAAACCAACAATGTGGTTGTGCGCCCAGCGCAGACTCAGATCAGCCTAGGTATCCGCTCAGCCTGATCAGAGTTTTCTCTAAGCGCTTAAAGGGTAGCTTAGGGTCTAAGCTACCTCAATGCGGACAGCGAAGACTCTGATCAGTCTGGGCGGATGCCCAGGCTGATCTGAGTCTGCGCTGGGCGCACAACCACATTGTTGGTTTTCACGTGTCGCGGCTCATATCAGGCTGACTGCTCAGATCTAGTTTAAGACAACCTTAATTTAATTAAAGCCATATAAACTATGGTTTACTTCAGGGTTAACTTTAAACCAGATCCTAGCAGTCGGTCGATCACGTTTTGTATCTGACAGGCACAGAGGAATAAAAATTTATATTACGAAGAATGTTAATCTATTTGACAGGTACAGTGGTATAGAAATATGTTTATATATTTGACAGGGACAGTGGAATATAAATGTATATGACTAAGTATGTTTATGTATTTGACAGGCACAATGGAATTTAAATGTATATTGCGATGTATGTTGATGTGTCTGACAGGGACAGTGGAATATAAATGTATATTATGAAGTATGTTTATGTATATGGCAGGCACAGTGGAATATAAATGTTTATTGCGAAGTATGTTTATGTATATGACAGGCACAGTGGAATATAAATGTTTATTGCGAAGTATGTTTATGTACCTGACAGACACAGTGGAAAATAAATATATATTACGAAGTGCGCTGATGTCTCTGCCAGGCACAGTGGAATATAAATGTACGAAGTATGTTTATGTACTAGACAGCCTTCGTTTAGTGTATACTATGTTACTAAACACAGAGTCTCGTTGAAGTGTATAGTACGTGACTAAACATATATTAGCCCATTTATCTGCCAGTCAGAGTTGAAATATGCTGAGCAAAAAATAGAAACTTGACGGCTGATAGCTTGTCCTTGCTTTTGGAGCATCAACATTTTTGGAAACCTCAGGTTAACACCAATATTGTGTTACTGTCATTAGCCACTGGAATCTCTGCTGCAGAAGCACTGTACGGTCAGTCTCTCTCGCGGGCAACGGTGCATAACCATGGATGGGGACATCTCTAATGCTGTAGTAGTAGTAGTTTTGACCACCGGTAAAATTACCGAAAGTCTGAACAAATAGTTTTGATCCATATAAAAAACGCTGCTTTATTTAAATAAACCACGCAGTCAGCGTTTTGTCGTACTTGTTCACACGAGACTGCACTAATCCTTTCATGTCTGGAGACCCATAAAAGGGACATTGGTAAACAGTGAAGCCCAAGATCAGACGCCACAAATTGCATCTGATCAGGGTCTGCACTGTTTGCCTTTAGTATTGGATTTGTAGAAATAAATTAAACGTGACACCCCTTACACTAGAGCTGGACCCGCTCAAAGAGCCAAGTAGAAAAACCCATTTGTCATCAATGGGTTAAGCTATTTCAATATTTCGTACAATTTCAACTAGAAGTGGTTGATGTGTCTGTGAGTCGGGCTCTAGATACCGCGAAGTCAGTTCTGTTCAAGTCAGTTTCTTCCGGCCTGGCACCATGGCCCTATAGATGTGACGGAATACTAATTTTGATGAGTATTGTATGATATTCTCGTATTTCTTCTTTAAACTTATATTGCGATTCCTCATTTGAATCATCTCGTCGAGGCGCTTCAGATTAGGGCCATACTATGCATTTTATACTGATGCCTATCACTAAATACTGCCACTTAGCTAGAGTTCTGTTGGCAGTATTAGCGGTAGTTCCAGACTGTTTGTCAAGTTGTGTCACTAACTCCACTAACGCAAAATATACTATGTTTGGGAAACTTTGATAAAAATAATTTGCATAAACTTTTCTATAGTTTGGTGACCAATGGTTATCGAGCAATCGAAGTACAGTATAATTAATACTGCGCATCTTCATTTATTTACCTTCGAGTTTCTCGAACCTCTAAATTCCTTGTATCGGGTCTTTAGATTATATGGAAGCTCGTCTTTGTCGAAACATTTTAGTATACCATGGGTGTTAATCCTGTTTGTTTGTTTTTTCTATCCTAGAATTGAGTTAAGCCCCCTTCAGTGAATAGTTGCGGACGTGCGGCATACTAAAGATTTTACAGGTTCAGTCAAGTGAAAAATAAGTGCACCTGATGCAAATATTCAACAGCAATATATTGATATATATCAAATATCATGTCTGATTTCTCAAACCCAGGAAATGACAGAAAAATTAAAACGGCCAAGTTTCTTTTTTTTGGTCTTTTTCCTTCTTTCTTTCTTCCTTTTTTTTTTATTAAGTATACAAACCTCATTGCACCTCATATTTTGACAAACTGTCGCCATGATGTATACATGTTAGAAATATGTAGGGAGAGGAACTTTATAAGTACATGTGCTTTCGTTCCAATCCCATTATTTGTAATGTATCAATGATTATGTGAACTGTAAAAAAGTTTGAAATAAATATGTTTAAACCAAACCTCATTGCAGCGTATGCTTTATGTGATTAAACGTATTTTATGCCTGTATTTGACAGCCTCATTGAAGTTTTTACTATATGACTAAATGTATTTTATGTATTTTACAGTGTCTTTGAATATAGTCACTAAATGTATTCTATGTATTTGATAGCCACAGTGAAGTGTGATACAACTTGTCAGTGTGAAACGGGGTATGTGTCATCGAACTACGTGTGCAAAGCTCGTAAGTTATATATAGATATTCTCCCAGTCTCAGCCGACAAAAGATGCTTTGTATGTAAACAGTACACTGAGATTGTCTAAATTTGTCCTACGAATAAGACCTCAGTTGCCTAGATAAATATTAGTCACAGTTACTTTAAGAATTTAGGTACAAATATATGGAAACATCGGCATATATCAGCCATTTTCACAACAGGTAACATAGACGGATGACGTAATTCTTTCAACAGGAGGTCTACTCTTCAGGGAAAGACTAAGCCTTTGCTCCTTAACAAACATACACCAATACAGATCGACCCCCGCTTCTCCGGTCCTTCGGATGAGACTTTAAACCGAAGTCCCGTTTCCGTATTACCTAGTTGTTGATGGAAGGTTAAGGTGGTGATTTAGGATAAATGCAAAAATCTGCATAAAACCATAAAAAATAACATATCTCCCTGAAACTTTGCAGACTTCTAATTTGTGTTGTTCTCTACAGTTTAGAATACAAAATAGAGGTACATGTTGCTTAAAAAAGTGTTTTTAGTGTTTTTACAAAGAAAGATCAAAGGGTAGTTTTCTGCGCAGAAATCTAAAATAATAACATCGTTACGTCCGCAACTTTCTACGCCACCTGGAGTAATGTGTGAATTCTGTTGGATATTTGCGCCAGCATAGGAAATAAGGGTGCTGATCGAAAATGTAAAAATGACCGCACTGTTTTACTTCCTATTTCAATAAAAAATATATCAGTGAAATGCTGAATAATTGTAGTTTTCGGAATGAACACGGAAAATTTTCATTTTATGAAAAAAAGAGACATATGCGGGTAAAAACTTTGATCAACGCAGTAAAAATGTCATGATTTACTATATATTCTATACATTTTGAGGGTAGTCAACTTAAACTAAAAAATGACCGCGGTATTTCTTATGCAATCTTTTCAAAAATTATATCAGGCTGTTCGCAAATTAATGCGGTTTTCGAAATGAACACGGAAAAATGGATTTGAATATAAGGAAAAATAAAATAAGAAGAAAAAGATGACTTGCCCATATCTCGTAGTGTATTTCATTACCAGCTCGATTCGCGAATATCGATTATCGATTTTTAAACAGTGGCGTGGAAAGTTATCCATGTTGAAAATTTATGTAGCGCTGAAGGTACGTTATTGCATAATGAAGAGCGTCTTAGCAATTATTTGTTCCAACTCTTTCTCAAATTGTAATGTAGACCAGATGAAAACAGTAGCTTTTTCTCAAATGTTCAACCATGTACAAGGTAAATATACACGGGACACATTCATTAAATATAGGGTAGGCAAGCATACTTATATAACACCTACACTGTAAATAATACATAATTGACACTATAACAGGTGTGTATAAATGAAATTGTTCAACGCTGTTAAAATATTCTCACCTGTGTGTTTTGACAAAACATTTGGACAAAGACTACGTCTTTTTTGTCTGATCAGCCTGATAATGTGTGTAAGAGCTGGAAAAAATAATTGCTAGGACGCTCTCAGTAATGCAACAAGGAACTCTCAGCACTAAGTATATTTTCAATAGCGATGTTATTTTTTTTAGATTTCTGCGCAGAAAATTACCCTTTGATCTTTCCTTATAAAACCACTTTTTAACATCAACAAATCCTGCATTTCGGGGTTCTGAATTATGAGAAACAACATAAAGAAGGCATATGCTGAGTTTTGAGAAGATCTGTTGTATTTTCAGTATTTTATGCAGATTTTTTTGTTTTTGCCCCAAATCAGTGATTATCACCACCTTAAGGTAGAAAGATACTGAATAGAAATATTAGCGGGGTATTCAAACCATTATACCAGCTAAATAACCCAAAGAGCTATTAAACATTTGGGTAAGATTTTTCACCGTTTTGTTTTTCTAAAACCAAAATTTTGCATTTCTACAAACTTTTTTCTTCTTCACATTTTCCATTTAAATTCTTTTGCACCTGAATGCACTTTCATTTTTGCAGTTCATATGATCTATAATCTGGAATATTTGAAACAACTGGTTAAAAAAAGACAATGCAGTTATTTCGATTATAGGTATTTATTTATTTATTTTATTTTATTTTTTGTATTTTTCTAAATAATGCAAGAAAACTGAATTTCAAGAAAAATTTCTTAAAAAATATATGATATCGATGGTCGATTGGGCATGTTTATGCATATTATTTCAGTAACACTTACATTTTAGGTTACCGAATAAGAAAGAAAAAAAAACATTTCACCGTTTCGTTTCCTAGTAAAGCAATGTTTAAGTTCAAAGATATCCCCAAAACAGACAACCCCCATCCTGCACCTGCTGCAAGCACAGCCGGTCCTTGTCCTACTATTTATTTTCCTGTTATTCCGGTTCTACCAAAGAGTAATGCCTACAAAAATGCACAGATGGAATGGCAACTGTGTAGACTTCGATCAGCCTGGTTCCTAAGGAGCAGTCGGATCTCGGTTTTCACTATTTGTACATATTTATCTGCCCGAAAACTTAGGATCTTAACGGTAGAGATTGTAAGTATATGATATAACTGTATATACTCCACAGCTGACCGGTTTCATCATGAACAATAACTATCTTGTTTTAACAAATAAAAAAGTGTTATTCAGTATCCAACTACCTTAAACCCGAGATCACTCACTCGCATACATCAATACAATGATGATGTTTGTAAACGAGATAAAATTTCCTTTTAAAAGGAAGGCTTGCCCAGCTAAGCCAGTGAAATTTTCATGAATTGTTATTGAAGTGAACCCAGTTGTTGGTGCACTTTCTGTTGCTATCTTTTAATTAGCAAAGTATTTAATTTCTTAACTTTTTGAATGTTGGCGTTATCCATAGGTGTGAGGTAAAAACAAGTGTAGAATTTATTTGAAAAACAAACTGAGGAAATATTTAAACACACACACACACACACACACACACACACACACACACACAGTTTTCCAACGTTTTGGCCGTTAGGCATGTCTCAAGGAAAATTACCATATGAACCTATTTCAAGTCGTTTCTTTACGGCTGCTGAGTCACTTAGTTTGAATCAAATTTTAGGAAAGACTGTTTCAAACCCATGTTGAGGGAATTTTGGCATATCTGAACTTGGCATCAAAGACAACCGGGCCGGGTAGCGCAATCGGTAGGGCACCTGACTCGTAAGTCAGAGGTCCTGGGTTCGAATCCCGGTCTGGCCACATACTTTCGTTTCTCCTTCCGCTGATTCAAGAAGGGCAGTTGTCAGTTACTGGCGAAAGTATGTGCACTTAGTACTGGTTAACCGCTTAGGAGGTCTAAGCCTGCCCAGGAATAGTGTGGTTAGGTTAACTGACCGTCCCGACATGACCTTAGTTGTTTACCGTGGACGTTAAGCATCAAATCAATCAAATCAAAGAAGACAATAAATTTATATTTACTGAAGTTTATTTTTAGTTTTAGTGCCATCAGTGGCAATTTTGACATTCTGAGAAGAAAATGCATGCTGCTATTGTTCGAGACAATAACTTGCATTACACCATTTGGGAGCAACAAAGCATGGAACCCATTGTGTTCATACTTCCATGAACTTCCGAAAAATGAAATTTATCTTTTATATTTATGCTGTGTTTTCACATCAATTTTGTTACTTATTCGTGAAGTTCTGACTAATTTAACACCGAGGAAAGGACGAAGAATAGTTATAAACCAACGTGTTTTATAATGATGTACAACAGCCGCCACTATGACATGACGTCAATCAAACGTTTCACCGGCCAATCATCTATTTGAATTATCCGTGACGTCGCTTACGCGTAAGATTGTATGAGTGAGTGTTGTTCATGGATGTATGAACATCGCCAGCCCAGTATAGGTTCATCTAACGAAACCGTCGATGAGTGTAAATATTTCTCTATACATTTGTATAGGTGAAGTAAAGCGGCAGCATAAGAGAGTGTTATAAAAGCAAGAAAAATGTCCACACAATCCCCACCCGCACCTACTGCAAGCACAGTAGGCCCTTGCCCAACTATAATCCAAATCAGTAGTACGTCCCGGCACTGGAAGTTATACCCAGCATTATCGCATCATCCAACCAACCACTCCATTGTCATAAAGCTGTCAATGATTCCCTAACAGTCGGCCTCAACGAAATTCAAATTTCAACGGTTCTGAATTGTCCCCTTTTCCTGTACCTGTATCTATGCGTTAATATTACTCATCTACATTACCAGCTTTTACATACATAACACGGTCAGTTGTACATAAAAGCCACACACACGGACAGATGGGATACATTTTTTCAGTAAATGTGTTGAGTGATAAGGGGAAAAATCGTCAAGAGCGCATGTTTCTAAATTAAAACAATGAATTTGAACTTCGCTATTTTTTACAGATGCACAGATCAGCCCATTCCGGCATAAGCGCAGTCTGATCAGTCTATCCTCAGCATGAAAGATGTCTGCATCATGAAGAATATATATGCCGAAAAAGACTGACCAGACCCTAAGAATGCACCGGCTCTGGACAGTGTGCCGGCTGCTCTGACTAGTCAGATTATGCGATGCCCTAAGGCCTATTTTTCGCGACGCCGCTGCATGCTAATGCTTGTAAACTAAGCTCTATAAATATACACTGTTTCTTACACAACGTCGATATGAGAGTTGAAATACTACTACCACAGGTTTTGGTATATTTCTAAGGATGCAAAGCCAAATATTTTGCATTAAATTAAGAGTTTCATTTTATAAAAAGCAAAAGATATGTGGCCAAGTTCAAGGCACTTGTGAAAGAAAAACGTGCTTTTTAACGGAAATATCAAAAACAAAGTACATGCACTATCAAAAATAGATTTTCCGTCTGTTATTTATAGCAGATGAGGTAAATCGGGTATGGATAAAAATAGACTCTCTTGGTATTTTCCGACTAAGCGTGACGTATCGTCTCTTCCGAAAATAACTCGGTATCACTAAACCACTTGAATACTGGCTTGCGACCGTCATCGCAAGCCAAAAAACATAAATAATCATCAGTATGATAAAGTGAAACGGTACAAATACTCTCTAACACTTATACATATAACTTACATATTTTCTGAACATTTTTCAAAGACTAGAGGGCAGATAGAGTAGATCCAGATGAGACGGCTCATTGTGAGCGACCTTATCTGGAGCTAGGCTGTTTGTGGCAAATTCGACTTATTTTAAGTGTTTATCTTGAATCCTTTCCACACACATTCCTGACCACACCCTATGACACAGTCGTTTTATTGTTTTTTAAATTATTATTTTTATTTTCTTTCAGCACACGTTGGGCAAGCTTGCGTATCTACAACTGCTAGTCCCCCGGGAGTGGCGTGTGCCTCACAACTTTCTGCGGACTCGTCATTAGCAACTGAAACTTGCGTCAGTGGTACATGCACGTGTCCCTCCAGTCCTACTAGTACTCAGAGAAGTATTACGTTCCGTGGCACGACGTATGAGTTCTGCCTAGGTATATTGTTTAACACTTTCATTCGTTCATTCTGTCCCCTCTTCTTCACCTATCCATGTCCCAGTTTTTTTTTCTTTCTCTCTCTCTCTCTCTCTCTTTCTCTCTCTCTCTCTCTCTTATTTTACGCATATCTGTGTGTAGAGGCTGCCAATCCGGGTACGAAATTCTATAATTCGCACCCCGAGAGACTGTCCAAGAGAAGTATAGACAGCCACTCTCCCGAGGGAGCTTGGACTAAATGTGACCTGCTCAACGAAACCGTTGCTAAAGAGGCAGTATTTAGACACAGCATCGTGGGCAAAATGTGATGAAAATTCAAGCTGTTCAATACGAACAATTTCAGCATGTACTGTGAAAAATCTAAACATTGGGACATCTAAATTTTAATACCGTAATCGTCAAATATGGTTTTACGATGCAGCAATGATTCGTGCGCAAGACGTAGCTTGGCCGCCATTACTCACAAGCACTATCGCGTCCAATCGGAGCACGCTCGGCCAATTCCGTGAATCACGGAATTGGCTGAGCGGTGTTCCGATCTAATGGAGCACGTAAGAAAAAAGTTTGGAAGGTGCTTTCCAGGCCTCGGATGTCGAAAGGCATTATGCGGGTTAGCCTAACCAGACTAGGATCACAGAGTGTTTTATAAAGAAATAAACAAATGCCCAAAATCATCGAAACCGCACTTTTTCTGGAGCTTTTGCGGAGCTGTTTCAACGGACTAGGCGCACAGTCAAAATGACGTCGTTTGATTTTTAACATATTTTATTTTCAAGAATATACATTACAACAGCGCAGATGGCATCCAGCAGCGCAGATGGAATCCAGAGGGAGATCAAGGTAAAAGGGGCAGAAGCCGGGTACCGTAAGAAGTTTCAAATACCTTTGAGCAATTGTCTCAGAGGATGGCTCAAAACAGGTTATCTGAAGGATTGCACAAGCCACTTCAGCTCTTACCAAGCTGAAACCAATTTGGAAAGATAACGACATATATCTCTTGGATCAAAGGCGAAACTTATTCGCTCCCTTGTCATTTCCATATTTCTGTGTGCCTGTGGATCGTGGACCTTGTCAGCATAGTCAGAGAAAAGAACGCAGACCTTTTGGATGAGATGCTACCGAAGGCTACTGAACGTAACGTACAAAGACCATATAACCAAGACCATATGAGGAGGTTCGCAGAAAGATCCAAGCAATCATTGGAGAATATGACCAATTCCTGGCGCTGGTCAAGGTGGTTTGGCCGCGTCTCAAGGTATTCTGGTTTAGCAAAGACGATTCTACAGGGTTCAGTGAAAGGGAAAAGAAGAAGAGGTAGACAGAAAAAAAGCGGTGGCTAGACAATATTAAAGAGTGGACAGGGATGGATTTTGCCAGCTCAAATAGGGCAGCTAAAAATAGAACAAGGTGGAAAGGGATTGTTTTGAAGTCATCTGTGGTGCCCCCAACGACCTAATAAGGTTACGGGATAGACTAGGCTAGACTAGAATAGAATAGACATTACAACATACATATAACTTAAAGGATCAGAACGAAAGCTTATAGATGGCTTATAGAGGTCTTCTCCCGACATAAAAATGCATACTATTAGGCTGAAAGAAACCATGTATAATGCTTGTTTAAACATTTAAATTGACGTCGAAATGACATTAATTTGACGTTGTTCGTTTGGCTATCACCGCGGCGTTGTGTCTGCTGGGAAGAAAACAATTTTCTCTTTTCAGTTGATTACAGCGGCACTGCGAAATCGGACGGCGCCTCATGTTCGGACCACAACACCTGTAGCTCGTACTACTGCGGAACCTGTCCGGGGGATAACGCCAAGACTTGCCTGAGAGGTAGGATTTATCATGCATCTGCTGCAAAATATACATGATAACAGGGGGTATGGTAATATTATGTGATATCATGTCACTTTAGAACTGCGCTTGCGCGAATGTTATCGGGCGATACCTTTAGAATTGATCTCAGAAGACGATTGGCTATATACTCGCGTTGGCTGTGATAAAAACGTTCCATTGGTTAAATGATGTCACTGATTTACGTCATAACGCATTCACGACATCAGTAAGTTTGAATAAGACTGTGTTTGCCTTTTATTTGTTTGACTCTCTTTATGCCGTAAAATCTTCTAATGGTGCATTATAAATAGAAAACCATGTAAGCGTCTTTGATATCTAGTTTATCAGGCTCGACCCGAAACAGTTCGGACTGGCTCGGCAGGCCTCGCCATTCCAACGCTGTTTCTGGTCTCGCCTGATAAACTTGATATAAAAAAAATCTAACGTGGTATTCTCTATTTATACAGTCTGGAGTCAAAATGAATAGACTTTCACAAAGTTAATTACCCCCCCCCTCTCTCCCCCCCCCCCCCCACAAATAAGTACAGTCAAACTTTTCCCAAGCCCAGCGGGCACATGACGTCGAAATGATGTCCTACTGATGTCGATGCGATGTCACTGCCTCGCATCGACGTCATTACAACGTCATGTGCCTGCTTTGAAGGGTCACTCTATTAGGGGTCTCCTAGCTATTTTTAACAGTCACCTTTTTGGGGTCCATTGAACCACAAAACAGTTCAGTTCAGTCTGTATTTAGGGCTCACCTGTCTCGAACAGACGTTTTTCACACCGGGTAGGCGGCAGTCGAAAACGCTTAACAATCGAGTAACGCGGATAAAAAATAGCGTTTTCGATTGCACAACAGCGTTTTCGATTGCAAATTGTCGCCTATTTGCTATCGAAAACGCTGTGTCTAAGGGACCGACCATTTGATATTCTGGGGGGGGGGGGGGGCCTGGTATTCTTGATGGAGACACAACATTTTATTTCACTGGCCTCTGGAAACAATTTCTTTTTTTTTCACCTTGTGGGAGCTAATTTATTTTTTTTACAAACTAACTCAAACAGGTTATTTTTTTTTTAATTTTATAGCCGAACTATCAGATCCTTGTTTACTTTCAGACCTTAATATCCTTTTATTTTACCCACATCAGTATTTTTTACACCTTTTTTCTCACAAAAAGAACATGGTCCTGTCTTTAACCAGGCCAAGGGCATGGCTTAGCTTGCTTTTGCAAACCAGTGCCTGGAGCATGTTACCCTTTTCATCTAAGGTACAGATACAAACATCCCTGTACGAGTTTGGCAAAAAATTAGGCCTTAAATTAAGGATATTTTGGCGAAAATTTAGGGCTATTTTGGCAAAGTTTTGGGCTAATATTAGGAATTTAAGTTTTTTTTTCTATCCCAATATATGCCCAAACATGCTTTATTCGTACTTTAGAAAGTTTGATAAATACTTACATGATAGAGTCACATTACTTACATGATAGTCACATTATACATGATTGGCAATTAATAAAATGGCTGAAAGTTATGTGCTAAGAAGTTAACAAAGGGGGGTCTGGGGGGGCAATGCCCCCCAGAAGGTAAAGCAATTTCCCAATTTCAATGGCAATTTTAAGACTGGAAACAATAGAGAAAAACTAGGAATGATGATAAAAATAAGGGTTTTTATATTAGGACTTTTGCCTTTTAGAGTGTTTATTTTGCCATAATGGTTTTGTCTCCCATAAGCTAGCGACTCTTTTGCAATTCAGTTTTAGTGGAAACATTTACTAAGTAATGTGGCAGATCAATAATACATGTATGTGAATGTTGTATGGGATGTTTTTGTAAATGTATGCACATGCGGGCCCGCTGGTGTAAACCAATTGTAGATAATATTAAAATATTACTATAAATATGGGGGTCTGGGGGGCGCAGCCCCCCCAGAAGCCAGAGACATTATAAAAACTCAATTCCAATGGAATTATCTGCAGACTATATTTTTTTTTTGAAATTTTGGATGGAGACAGGTTATTTTTTTCTCTTACTTTTGGGGCCAGATTATTTTTTTGAACACCCTTATGAGCCAGGTTATTTTTTTCTTGCATATCCAAAGACAGGGATTTTTTTTGATAAATATACCAGCCCCCCCCCCCCCCCCCCCCCCCCCCCCCCCCCAGAATATCAAATGGTCGGTCCCTAACTGTTTTTGATCCGCGTTCGTCGATTGCACGAGCGTTTTTGATTGCCGCCTACCCGGTGTGTTTTTTGTATCCCCTTACCATATGTTTGACTAAGGTTTTTACTGGTAACTTATTTGTTGCATGTCAGCTTAGCCTTCTACTATTGTTTAGGTACTGTTAGGAAGCAAAACAAACAAAGTGGCATGTGTGCCCAACGAAGACTCAGATCAGCCTGGGCATCCGCCCATTCTGTGCGAGTCTTCGAAGTCGGCATGGAGGTATCATAGACATTTAGCTAACCACTTAGGCCTAAAAAATAATAGCTGTGTTTCCACTAACATGCTGAAAAAAATCTGGTCGGTAGGAAGGAAAAACTTTTTTTTTTATTGTTTTATTTTTTCTCCCGAAAAAAATAGGGTCGGTCCTGTATTTTTGTGTATTTTGGTTTTTGTACATGTATTTTGTTGATTAAATTGTATTTTTGAGACTTGCACTGTATACGATAATTCATCTTAGATGCTCGAAAAAGTTAAATCTGTATTTTGGAAGGTAGTAAATGCCAAAAACTACAAAAAGGTAGTGAAAAACCGAAATTACTATGGGAAAATGCAAAGACGAAACTGGGTAGGGTCGGAAATTGAATATGGTAGGGTCGGTGTTTTAATTTTCATTTTGTTCTTTTATTGATAAAAATAGCAGAGTCGGGGGGGGGGGGGGAGAGTGAAGGTCTGAAGCAGGGTCGGTCGGGTTAGTGGAAACACGGCTATATTTTTTTAGGCCTTAAGCTCATAACGAAGACTGATTAGGCTAGGTGGCTGCCCAGACTGGGCGCACATGCCACCTGGTTGGTTTTGTCATGTCGCAGCTCAAATGAATATAGAAATAAAAATCACTACCTTAGCCTCCTACCATCGCCACGTGTACGTTAATCGCCATTTTACGTAACGACATCGTTTCTAAGACGAATATTGCAGGTAAATTATTTTATTCGCTTTGATGTTCACATCTAGATAGTTGAATAGTTGTAGATTAAAATGGACATTCGGTGTTTTTTTTTTTGTGTGTGTGTTTCACATTTATCCATTTGTCGACTAATTATTGAAATAATTGCAGCTTCCTCAGGAAGCCAATGTGGAAGGTTATATCCATTCGAAAGGAGAAACTTTTCCAAATGACATTGAAAGAAAAACAGTTAGTGTAATTGAACATATGATCATGGCGCGACTGTCTAGCAGTTAAGACAAAATACGCAAATGCAACTTTAACCTACTGATGCAAAAATAATATATTAAAGTAATGCGTTTTTTTGTGTGTTTTTTTTCAATCTTTGAGCAGCCTCCTCAGCCAGTCGCCTACCATGCTCTGCTATTATCGGAAGCCTGTTGGTGGTACTGTCCTTGAAACTGATGTAAGATCTATAACAGGGTAGGTATTCTATCTCTTGTACCAGTTTAAGAATTATTAAAAAAAAAAAAAAAAACTGTTTAAATGTACCATAATTTTGAAATATTCTACGCATATTGTTTACGCCATATTATTTCTTTACCGTTTTTGTTTTCAGAAAAACGTCAATACTGTATGAGGATAAGGAAAGTCAGAAAACTAAAAAGGCAGTCAGGATGAAACAAAACCATATAGTAGATTTCAGTTTTGTTTTGTTTGAACACCAAATAAAACTGGTAACGAAGTGCATGCCCACCCGGGAGACAGAGCGTTGAAACAACGTTGAATCCATGTCATATATCAATTAATACTTATACTTGCCGCTGAACGTTCCCAGCAGGCATATAACGTCAAAATGAAGTCGTACCGTCGTCGACGCGACCACATTACGTCGCTTCGACGTCCGTACAATGTCAATACGACGTTATTAGCCTGCTGAGACCCAGCTGAAACAACTGACACCTTGTCAGTGGATTAACTGCCGTCGTGAAAACTGAGCGATCTGATTTTACTTCATAACGTTTGAATGACGTCTGGCTATGGTCACAACTGTTCAACGTAAAGACGAATGATGGGCGTTAAATATATTTTCTATACTGAATATTTAGCTTATTTTCGATATACCAGTGTGTATATATATACCAATCCATGTGCATAAAAGTCTTGTCTGGTTAACATATGTAGTATATTTATATATACTGGACAAAAAAAGTTAAGGATCAATTATTAGACTGAATTTTTTATACTGAAAAAAGTAATTTTCAAAAAATCATTTTCTTCTGTTGAATACATCTAACAATCCTGCACAAGACTGCATGACACATATTGGAATCTGATCACTTGAGACACCGGCAGAAATGAATAAACAGACATACCCCTAAAATCAAAGTGAAAAATGGCATTAACACAAAACTGAATGTCCATTATTTTTGGCTTTATCCATGCATAATCATTTCCAGTTCTCAATGTGACCTCCAAGGGCCTGAATAACTGCATGACAGTCACTCGGTATGCTTCTGGTAAATTCCGAGAGGCCCATTTAGGGGCTCATTTGCCATGTTTTTTACGAAAGGCCTGAATGATCTCTCCTTGAGTTTCAGGAAGCCTCTCGTGATCAGAGTTGGCGGTGTAACATGTCTAAAGAATGCTCAATCGGATTTAAACTTTGTGATCAAATTGACATGCCAATACGGGCGATTGTTTCTGTCGCTAGGAACTGGTCCACCACATCTGCCCTGTGATTCGATGATGTCATCGCCAAACACTTCAGCAAACTGTCTCGTATTTGGATAAAACTTGTCATTCCTAACTCGAACATCAATCTGAGCGCCTCTGTCTGGCATGCGCGAGTCCACACAGCCGCCAATCCAGATGCAGCACCATACCATCTTCCATCCTCCTCGAGACATGTCATATTCCGCAACAGGATTTAATTCATAGTCTACACGACGTGTTCCTGGCAGGCGTCACACCCTTCTCCCATCATCGTGGATATCTACAAACAAATCTGGACTCATCTGAGAAAGAACATGGGTTCAATGGCCCAGCTGCCAATCTGTGTCACTTTTTGCCGACTGTCGCCTCGTATTTCTGTGTAATCGCATCAATCCTGGCCTCATTACCAGCATGAAAGTGCGCAAATTAGCTGTGTAAAGTCTGTTTCTACCTGTTTTCGCTGAAAATGACCGATTAAATCGTTTAATGGACAAACAATGCGCGTCTTTACAGTGTTATTGTGATGAACCAGCAGCTTGGGACAGAGAATATCGTCCGTATGGACAAGTCTTGTAAATCGCAAGTTTTAAATCTGACTGAACATGCTAGACAGATGCTACAAAACACCTGTTCTAATCACCAAAGGCTTCAGGAAACTGCTGGAGAGTTACTCCAGGCCTTTCATGAAAAAGGGCAAACGAGTCCCCAAATGAGCCTCTAGCGCTTTACCAAAGAACACCGAGTACCTGTCATGCAGTTATTCAGACCCCCATGAGATACCGAAGAGCACTGGCAATGGTTTTACATGGATAAAGCCAAGACTCATGGACACGCAATTTTGTTGTGATGCCAATTTGCACTTCAGTTTTAGGGGTATATCTGTTTATTCCTTTCTACTGGTGTGTCACGTGATCCGATTCCAATATTTTTCATACAGTTTTGTGCCGATTTGACCACTGTATTGAATAGTAGAAAATTATTTTTAGGTAATTTATTTTTCATGATTTAAGCTCCAGTCAAATATTTGATCCCTAACTTTTTTTGTCCAGTATATGTAAAAAGAGTTTTTTCTGGTACATATATGAGAACCTTGCGTCTTTTTCAATTTACCTGTTAAAAATTGACCTGATATGTGCATAAAAGTCTTTTTTGGCTTGCATATGTAAAAAGAGTAGTTTTCTGGTTAAGGTGGTGATTTGTGGTATATACAAAAATCTCAATAAAACCATAAAAAGTTATCGTATCTCCCTGAAAGTTACCAGACTTCTTATTTTTGTTGTTCTCTACAGTTTAGAATACAAAATAGAGGGACATGCTGTTTAGAAAAGTGTTTTTATATGAAAAGATCAAAGGGTAATTTTGTGCGAATAAATCTAAAAAATGACTATCATTATTGAAAACGTAACTAGGTCTGAACTTAAATTAATCCATTAAAAAGAGCGTCCTAGCAATTATTTGTTCCAACTCTTTCTCAAATTGTAAGGTAGGCCAGATTAAAACAGTAGCTTTTTCTCAAATGTCTGACCATGTATATAAGTGCATGTATAGTGATTGCATTCATTAATACAGGTAGGTCAGTTATACCTATATCATACTCACAGTATAAATATTACATTACAGTGACCAAACCAGGCGTGTTATTGTAATTATTCAACCTCGAAAATCATGGAAATGGACTCTACTGTGTATTTTAAGACAAATAATTTGGACACAGGCCACACCTTTTTTTCATCTGCGCAGCCTGATAACGCGCAGCAAAAATGGAAAAAATAATTGCTAGGACGCTCTTCATAATACATTAATTTAAGTTCAGACCTAGTTACATTTTCAATAATGATGGTCATTTTTTAGACTTATTCGCACAAAATTACCCTTTGATCTGTCCTTATATAAATCCCTTTTAAAATCAATAAGTCCTGCATTTGGGGATTCTGAATCATGAGAAACAACATAAAGAAGGCATCTGCTAAGTTTTGGGAAGATCCGTTGTATTTTCAGCATTTTATGCAGATTTTTGTCTTTGCCCCAAATCAGTGATAATCACCACCTTAATATATGATAATTTTTCATATTTTTCAAATTGAAGCATCCACCATTTATAAATTGAAGCCTACGTGGCTTTAAAAAGGTGTAAATGCAAGAATTGAAATTATACTTTTCAATGTATTTCAGGGATAAAGCTAGTGCCCATTGAAGCTTCCCCACGATGAACGTCGAACAGTATAGCTTAAATTCTTAATATACTGAACAAAAAAAATATACGTTACATCAACATTCAAATCAAATTTTCCAGAAACACTTCATTCAAATTTCAAAATTTATTCAAGGCTGAAAACTTAAACAAAAAAGTCACTACTATGATTCCATTCATTACCAATCCGTATTTTATTCACGCCAGTTCATTTGAAGTTGCAGGGGTAGAAAATCAAAAGTTAGTTTTTCAGCGTATGTAACGTTTCTTTTTTTTGTTCAGTACAGATGAGTTCTGATTGGTCTCTAATAGAACGAAAGAACTTACATATTTCTAAAACATCTAAACGTTGGGTTCGAACATTCACATGTATTTATAACCCTATTTTAAAAATTGTTATATGTACCTGTATACATGTATTTCATATTTTGTGCCTTTTTTACTTCTAGGCAGTAGCTGTCAGAAAAATATATTTTTAGACATGTACCAGTCTTGTCCAACCTGGTCCATTATGAAGAACGTTGCTAGGCCGCAATAACTCATAAGTCCCGTTGCATATAAAAGGGCTTGACCTATCAGCCATGTAGTCATGCATGTGGGCATGCATATAGTAAATGAAGCATGGAAGGCTGTAACCTGGCCTTCATTCGCCGTCATGACGGCAAATGCATGTCAGGTTACAACCTTCCATGCCACCATGCCTAACCCTTTTCTGTGCAACGAGATTAATGGCGTGCCGTGGAAGCAGACTCGTGCACGATCAGCGAAAATATCGGCGGAGACTGGCCATAGCTATTGCCGCACATGAAAATGAGAATAGGAAAATTGTGGGAGAGTGACTGCTTGGATCAGATTTGTAACATAATGTCTTCAGTTGTTTTTATGCCCCCGCCACGAAGTGGGGAGGGGCATATAGTTTTGCCCTTGTCCGTCCGTGCATACGTACGTACGTCCGTCCGTCACACTTTGTAGTACTGTTCTTGTCTCCGCAACTCCTCCTACAGTATTCGATGCAGGGAGCTGTAACTTGGAACACAGTTCAGACATGCATTGAACATGTGCATAAAGGAAACAGAACTGTGATTAAGATCTTTATTGCAGAATTATGTCCCCTTGAATAATATACATATTATAACCATATTTCACATTTGAGTACTGTTCTTGTCTCCGCAACTCCTCCTACAGTATTTAATATAGGGAGTTGAAACTTGCAACACAGTTCAGACATGCATTGAACATGTGCATAAAGGAAACAGAACTTTGATTAAGGTCTTGGTTGCAGAATTATGTCCCCTTGAATAATATACATATTATAACCATATTTCACATTTGATTACTGTTCTTGTCTCCGCAACTCCTCCTACAGTATTTAATGTAGGGAGTTGAAACTTACAACACAGTTCAGACATGCATTGAACATGTGCATAAAGGAAACAGAACTTTGATTAAGGTCTTTATTGCATAATTATGTCCCCTTGAATAACATAAATATTTTGACCATATTTCACATTTGTCGTACTGTTCTTGTCTCTGCAACTCCTCCAGTTGTATTTGATGTAGAGATTTGAAGCTTGTAACACAGTTCAGACATGCATTGAACATGTGCATAAAGGAAACAAAACTTTGATCCAGGTCATTATGGCAGAATTACATCCCCTTGAATGACATGCATATTTTGACCATATTTCACACTTTGTAGTACTGTTCTTGTCTCTGCAACTCCTCCAATAGTATTTGATGTAGGGATTTGAACTTTGCAACACAGTTCAGACATGCATTGAACATGTGCATAAAGGAAACATAACTTTAAGTCAGGTCTTTATTGCAGAATTATGTCCCCTTGAATAACATACATATTTTGACCATATTTCCATAGCTTAAATACAATCTCACCTTTTATCGTCGCTCTAGCGGCCTCATTTATTAACAGATTTTGATATTACATCACAGCTTTATTGGGTATGACAGAACCTCGAACAACTTTGCGTTTCAGGTTTTTAGGATGAAGGTCAAGGTCACAGTTGCTATTTTCAGAAAAACTAGGGCATTGCTCCAGCGCTTTCATTTATATATCGATTTTGATGTAACTTTACATAAATGTTAAGTATAACAATATCTTGAATAAATTACTGTTTCAGCACCGCAGGTCTAAGGTCAAGGTCACAGTTGCTATTTTTAGAAAAAAACTTTATCATTCCTCTACTCCTCTATTCATTGACAATTTTGATGTAACTTCACTCAAATGTTTAGTGTGACAATATCTTGGACAAGTTCGTGATCCAGAATTTCAGGGTAAAGGTCAAGGTCATATTTGCTATTTTAGAAAATATGCTGTCATCCCTCTGGAATGATTTTGGCATAACTTAACACAAATATTTAGCTTGACAATATCTGGGACAAATTTACGTTTCATCATTGTAGGTCCAAGGTCTAGGTCACAGATGCTATTATAGGTAAATGTAAATCTTTGTCATGGTTCTAGCGCTTTTATTTTTTAACTGATTTTGATAGAACTTCACACATATATTAAGTATGACAATATCTTTGACAAGTAAACCTTTCAGGGATGTAGTTCCAAGGTCAAGGTCACAGTTGCTATTTTTAAGAAAAACTCAGTCATCCCTCCAGCACCTTTATTTATTGACAGATTTTGATGTAACTTCACACAAATATGTTTTAACACATTACTTTTCTAGTGAGGCATATGGCGGGGGCATTCATCACCTTTAGTGATTGTCTAGTTTTTTGTTGTTGTTTTTGTGTGTGTGTGTGTGTGTGTGTGTGTGTGTGTGTGTGTGTTTCGCTGGTCCCAACCAATAGCTTATATGTATCGACTAGTGCTGCATTTTCTTTTTCTTTCAAAGTATTGTTTTGTCAATATTCAAGTTATCTTTTGATTTTGGAAACAAGTTTTAGATACACCGATTACTGAATAAGCGGCCAGGCGAGGGTAATTAGGCAAGGGGCTCATCCTTAACCCTTTTTAGACCGGATACCCGTTTTGGGGACATTATGCAAACAGTGCAGACCCAGTTCAGACGCCGCAAAACGCGGCGTCTGATCAGGGTCTACATTGTTTGCTTACAGGAATTTCTATGCAAAGTACAATAAAAGTGAAAATATTCACCAGAAACCCCTAAAACTAGTAATGGGTTTATCTGAATGATAAGAATGGACAAGTCCACTGGTCAAAAAAGGGTTAATGTCGTCAGTGCAATCTAGTTCGAACATTAAAAAATGTCAACTTCTAAAATGAAGGGTTGAGTGCTTTTGTTTTCTACCCTATGTGATTTCACTTGATAGGCATTGCTCAAAAAGGGCTTTATGGTATGAGCAAGACACAGAACAGCCTGGGTATCCCTGCAGTCTGATCAAAGTTGTTCCTTTGCACATATAAAATGTGACTCCTGAGAAAAAAAAATGGATTCAAAGTCTGTTTTTGGTTTGCGCAGCTACGCCGTCTGATTTAATATGCACATTCCTTGTAAGATTCCTTTTCATGCGAAAACAAATAAACTGGCTTTTGGGGCACACTTTCTTCGAATAAGAGAGAACACGGACAGACTAAATGCCAGATGCTAGTTATGGATTTGTTCTCTTAAACCTGTGGAACACCGTTATGAGAATTGGACGAAATATATTACATGTATTGGGGACGGAACAGCTACAGATTATTCGGTCCCCGTTAACCCCTAATGCGCCAAAAAGCAGATGAAAAATTTATGTCTGCAGAAATTTCAAAACATGTTTTGTCCAAGCTATATCGTATTGAGAATTCAAAGACTATAGGGCAAACAGTGTAGATCCAGATGAGGAGGCTCATTATGAGCCTCCTCATCTGGATCTACACTGTTTGCAATTCAACAATTTTTCAATTTTGGCGCTTTAAGGGTTAATGATTCATTCTCACCGTACCATATATGGGAACAACGAATAATTTGGGGGCAAAAAAAATAAAAAGACGTTCCTATATAGAGGAGATGGTCGGGTCGGGCGAGGGTCCTGGGTAACTTTCAGTGCCGGCGCGTCCTGCTTATTTGGGTAATAGTAGGGCAAGGGCCAACTGTGAGTGCAGTAGGTGCGCATGGGGTGTTCTCTGTCATTTCTCTTCTTTCTCGCTCTCTTGGAGATGGCCCGATGGCCGTTAAAGCCAAAACAACCAACCAACCCTTACGCGAACAGCTTCTAGGACAAGCACGGAATATAACTACCGTATACACTGAACAAAATTTCTAATTGGTCAGTTTTTGCCATAGAATTAAGCCTTAAGCAGATTTACAATTAGCCTGGCTACCAACTAGGACGAACAAATGTACAGATATTCTTATATTTTACAACAGCACAAGCGATTATGCATTTTCAAAATGATTTACATCAATTCGAGGCGTCTATTAGGATTTACACAAACATTGAAAGGGAGGTAATTTGAAAACGTCAATATTGAAATTAATACAGGTGAAAAATGCATGAAGACTAAAAACATACCTCATGTTTTTATGATGAAAAACTTTATTTACTTCTAAAATATCATGCTTTTGTGGGAGTTTGATGCAGCCTGTGTGTGTTTTGAAAGCATTCTATGGTTTACATAGAAGGGGTAATAACTCTTATACAATAATAAAGTTTTGATTACAACGTTGACTTTCAATAAGCAGATAATAGCCCAAAATTTTGATTATAATTATATTAAAAAATACAGTTTAAAATCATATTTCTGCATATTAGAATACTGACCAATTAGAAATTTTGCTGAGTGTATATGTGGGGCTTGATTAGCCGAGCTGCAGAAAAGTGGGTGTTTTTCTGCTTTCTTTATAAAAAAAGCTTTCCGCAGCCCATTGTCTTGCTCTGATTTATGAAGATTTTTTTGTGTGCGTTTTAGAGTCCTTTCGAGAATATTCCACTTATATCGAGCCAACCGTTAAGCAGAGGTAGGCTTAAACTGGAGCCCTGGTGGGGAAAAACCACCTGACCTTCCGCAAGCAAAACGTGGCTTTCTCACTTCTGCTCCGGTGAGAGACCTTATGCTTTTTAAGAGTCAGTGCTCTTATCCACTAGTCCACAGAGGCGCGTATTAATGAAGACAGAGAAAAGAGAGAACATACACCATAAAGAAGCAATGAAATCCTAAATATTGTGGCATATTTAGAAGTTTGGTATTTGTTCATTTACAACGCCAGTAATGTTTATCTTGTAAGTACAGCCCCAACGTATTGCAATGATCATCAGCTGCTATCGTATGGGGTGCCATGGTACTATTTATTCAATATATACTCGAAAAAAATATTAAGGCGTCAAACTTTTACCCTGCGATTTCTGGAACATTTTAAACATTTGGTTAACTAAATAATTTCTACCTTCCATTTTATTCATTTTGCAAGTTTTATACACACGAAGTTTGAATCTACAGTCTTTGTCTTGACCAAGTCAAGACTTCCATTCACACTACCCTCAAAATCAAAGTGGTGAGAAGTCCATAAGGAACAAATCGCCAAAATTTCCGATTTCGCCAATTCATGATTTTTTTTTGCAAAATTGCTCGATAGTCATCAAATTTAATCATTTTTAAGGTCAGCAAGCTGTAACAATTTTAAAACTCATATATATTTTAGAAGTAATGCCCGACCAAACTGACACACTATCAATTCTCTATGGGAATTCAAACAACTTTCATTTTAGGGGTAGTTTGACTTAAACCCCGCACTTGGTCAAGACAAAGGCTATAGATTCAAATTTCATGTGCATAAAACTTGCAAAATGAAGAAAATGGAAGGTAGAAATGATTTATTTTACCAGATGTTTGAAATGTTCCAGAAATCGCATGGTAAATGTTTGACCCTTTAATATTTCTTTTGAGTGACAGAGTATACATGATATAAACAATTCGATTTCTGGATTTTCATAATTCAAAGTTTTGATATTCCATAATCACCTGATTTTTGGTTATCCATAATTAGATTGTTGGATATCCATAGTTCGATGTTTAGATATCCATGATTGTTTATTTATTTCATTTTTAATTAATAAAGTGATATGCTTTATTCAATCTCCATACCTTGTCATTATTCTCATTTAAATAAATCTTATGATAATTGTAGTGTTTTCATCTTTTATCATTAACCTTTATGTTCCATAAAACTTTCAGTTTTGGTTTGACGATTTTTATATTACTATATTTCACAGCCAATTCTGATTTGTAAGGGCATACAGTACGCCCTTGCAGCTACTGGTTATGCTTGTGGGGTACGAAAATAGCAAGCTTGGGTGATAATAAGTGTTATGGACATTGTATTTCTGGTTTGCAAAGTACTTGAACTCAGGAATCCACAATTACAATGTATATAAGGACACGATTTTTTTTTTATCTTCACGACCATGTTTTTTCTAAAAACAAATAATATTTTGATTCAGTGTTATTTAAAATGGCATCGGAAACTTCAGAGAGTAGTCCCCACCTTCCTTAACCCCTACCCCACTCCCCAACATAGAACAAGAGCTTCGCAAGCGGCACATAATACACCCGTTTTAGTGTCATGAAGGAGTTGAATGAACAAGATCGTTTACAGAAAGATGGACAGGCAGACAAGCAGGGGCAACAACCCTGTAATAATAAATGACTGCAACATAAAAACATTTATCTCATCAAATAGTATAAGTATACCTAAAATCAGCTTTCAAGGTGAAGCGGCTCAGAAGCTGAGAATTGCAAAAGTCAAAAAAGGGAAATAATTCATAAACTAAGTAAAGTAGAGTAACCATTCTTGGTCCTAACACATTCCTTTGACAGTAAACTTGTCACCAATATGTTTCGTTAAAATATTTTGAACGGTTTAGGAGTTACAGAGTAAACAGAAAGTTTATGCATGGGCAGTTCATTCAGGAAGTAAGAAAGCCTGAGTTGTGGTTCTTGCTCATGATTGCCCCATTATTATACACATTCTTAAAATATTTCAAAGGGTTAAGGAGTTATGGAGTGACTGGGAATTACTTAAACAAGAGCTGTCGCCTGACAGCATAGCTCGCCTGAATTGGTGCTTGCCCATCACACAGCCGCTATGGTGGTGTGCACTCTATACATAAAACTTCAGGCAAGCATGTCCATACTGAAAACACATTTATAAACAAAAGCTATCTCAGAAATAAGTCTTAAAAATAAAATTAAAATAAAAAGAAAATGAAATGAAATTTCAAAGCCCATGAGCTTGAGGTAAAAAAACTGACGGGTAGGGGGAAAGGGGGAGGGGGGGGGGGGTCGGGGGGGCTACTAGGATGTATCAAAACCCTGAACCATTATCTAACATCAGTCCAAGTATTAGTATCAACTGAGTCCATCATCTAGGCACTGTGAAATTATGTCTTCATAAATATAAAACTTTAACCAAAATCTTTAAGACAAAATTCTAAGTCGATGACCTTGACTTCAAGGTCATCCAGTGGGGTAAGTATAAGGTGTTTTGTAAAAACTCAAAAAAGAGTCTAACATCAGTTCAAGTATAAACTAAATCTCTGCAAAGCATTATGAATCAGTATGCAATTACAAAACTTTAAAAAAGACAAAAAATTCCCAAGTCCCTGACCTTGACATCAAGATCACTGAGCGGGGTTGGGGTAGTACTCTGTAGATCTAACTACAGTGCAAATATAAAAAGAATTCATCTATGGGTTCAGGAGATATGTGTCTTTAAAAAACTTTAACCAAAACATCCAATCAATAAAAAGACAATGTTCTAAGTCCATGACCTTGACATCAAGGTCACAGAGGGGGGTGGGGGTGGTACCTTCGAAAACTTTAGACCAATATCTAACTTTAGTGCAAGTATCAAAGGAATCCATCCATGGGTTAAGGAGATATTGGGCTTTATAAAACTTTAACCAAAACATCCAGTCAAAAAAAATACCAATTTTCTAAGTCCATGACCTTGACATCAAGGTCACGGAGTGGGGTGGGAGTGTTACCCTGTTAAACCTTAGACCAATATCTAACTACAGTGCAAGTATCAAAAGAATCCATCCATGGGTTAAGGACGTATAGGTCTTTAAAAAACTTTAACCAAAACATCCAATCCGGACGCGGACGCTGACGCCGACGCCGTGGTGACAACAATAGCTCTTCCTGAACTTTCGTTCAGGCGAGCTAAAAAACTAATCAAAGGGAAGTTACTCCATAATTAAGTAAGCATTTCAATAAAGTTTCATCAAGGTATTCCAAACAGTTACCAAGCTATGTAATGCATAGGATTAGTATACATAAAATAGTCTAAAAACTAATCAAATGGATGTAACTCTGAAAAGAAGTATGGGACAGCAACAATTTTTATACATGACACATTGTTTTGACATCATACACATTGCTATGAAATTTCAGCAAATTTCCAAATTTCAGCATATCCCAAATGGTTATCTAGTTATAGCTTGCAGGCTATTGGTATTTTATGGAACAGAACATACACTTTTTATGGAATAAAAAGCATTGTTAATTTATAAGACTGACAAGGGAGGGTATCAATGTGCTTTATTCCATTAAATTAATATACAAATTTAGCAACCAATTCTATTATAATAATCAATATTTATTAGTTTGAGAAAGCAGAAGAGTAGGTTGGTACGGGGCAGGAACAGGCTAGTAGTGGTTCCGTTCTGTTCCATTCTGCAAAATACCAATAGCCTAGTGCAAACAAGACTAGTCAGGGGAAAAATCATCAAAGAAGCATAACTTGGAAACTATGAAAAAGGGAGCAACCATTCTTGTACGTGTCATGTCGCCCTGACCTAACAGTCATGTCGCCCTGACCTAATACGTATTCCTACAAAATTTCATGAAGATATCCCACAGGGTTACAGAGTTTAGATGCTCACAAGAATGTTAAGGGACGGACGGACAGAGCCATGACATAACACGTCCTTTTTTTTCAAAATGGGTGTATAAAAAATGCTATGTTTACATTTTATTGAGCACTGCATTGTATTACGCTGACTTGTGCCCATGTCCTACAGCATGCACACAAACTGACTGTTTTTACTGTTTCCTATCAGTTGTCTACTGCCTCCTTAATATATATGTCTACTTTTTCTTTACTGGGTCACAGTAGGCAGTAATCATTAGGCAGGACACACGATGTAGTAGGAAGTATATGTTATACAACAAGCATGTCCTCGATCTGTTTTTCAGGTACAAAGTTACAATCGCAGTAGTCAATGCATAGCTGTATACAACTGTTGCAAAATGAGATTGAATCCGAGTCGGTGGATAGATATGGAATTTCTTACTAGTAAACTTTTTTCTGTGCATTTTTTTCTGCAACAGTAAGATTTTTCTTGTTTAAGAGATTGTGCATATGCTGGCTGTGTACTTTCTACTGCTTAATTACTGGGGTTTGACTGAATGTTGACTGCTAACTACTGGGGTTTGACTGAATGTTGACTGCCTAACTACTGGGGTTTGACTGAATGTTGACTGTCTAACTACTGGGGTTTGACTGAATGTTGACTGTCTAACTACTGGGGTTTGACTGAATGTTGACTGTCTAACTAATGGGGTTTGACTGAATGCTGACTGTCTAACTACTGGGGTTTGACTGAATGCTGACTGTCTAACTACTGAGGTTTGACTGAATCCTAACTGCCTAAGTACTGGTGTTTGACTTAATGCTGACTGCTGAACTACTGGGGTTTTACTGAATGCTGACTGCTGAACTACTGGGGTTAACCGTTTGACTGAATGCTGACTGCCTATCTACTGGGTTTTGACTTAATGCTGACTGCCTAACTACTCTGGTTTGACTGAATGCTGACTGCCTAACTACTGGGGTTTGACTAAATGCTGACTGCCTAATTCCTGGGGTTTGACTGAATGCTGACTGCCTAACTACTTGGGTTTGACTGAATGCTGACTGCCTAACTACTGGGGTTTGACTGAATGCTGACTGCCTAACCACTGGGGTTTGACAGAATGCTGACTGCAGAACTACTGGGGTTTGACTGAATGCTGACTGCCTAACTACTGAAGATTGATTATTGTCTGTGAGAGCTATTTCAGTCTACCTAGAGAGCAGAAATAGACAAAAATTGGGTGCCCAAGAGTAAAACAAACAAACTTAATATGTTTAAACCAAAACAAACACGCTTCATATTGCACCTGCTGCTACAACAGAGCACGGCCATTTGTGAAATAAAAGCACCGCAAAAGACTGCGTGATACCCCGCCACTGCAAACCTTTTTCACACAACAATTTTTCCAGATTTATTGTTTCTCTGTATAAGCCCAGGGCAGGGGCAGCCTGACCACATTGAACACAGATAAAAGTCTTTGTCATGCATGACAGGACATTTCATTACTCTGATAACTTAAAAATAACCTTCAAATAAATCACATACCACTCTAATGGAATACAATTTTAGTGATTTTAAACATGTGGCCATGGGACAGGGGCAGATAACCCCTGAAGGGTCAAATTTTAATCAGCACAAGAAGCTTTTATTACTTCTGTCATATATCAGATATAAATTTCTGAAAATGTGTTTCACATGAATTTATATAGATTTTATTGTCATTTTATGCATGTATATAGCCCGGGGGCAGGGGAGATAACTCCCATGGGGTAAATTTGAGTATTACTGAAGGCTTTCATCACTCTGATCATTTGCTGAAAGTTTCAGAAAAAGTGCTCTCAACTCTGATTTTATATGGAATTTTTCATGATTTTATACATGTTTATAGCCCTAGGGCAGGGGCAGATAACCCCGATGTTAAATTTCTCTGCTCGTATAAAGCATTTGTTACTTCATTCATGTTTGTGAAGTTTCATCATGATACTCCAAGTAGTTAAGGAACTAAGGGCCAGACACCATTTTTTTGTACATTGACAAGTGCCATAACTCTGTCAGAAATTAACGAAATTTGCCCATTAACAATGCCAAGCGTTACATTCTTAAAACAAATGCATATGCAAAATTTGAAGGAAATCCGTCAATAAATACTGAAGTTATTGAACGGAAGCGAAGTGCGGAGACGGAGAGACGTATGTACTACTGACAGACAGACACACAGACAGACAGCCAGCGTGAAAACATAATACCCCGCCACTAACGTGTGGCAGGGTATTAAAATAATGTACATGTAGTTAGATAATGATTCATTTTTCCAGCATTTTGTATGGGAGAAAATGCCAATTTTTTTTTGCTGGGAAAAAAAACTGGAGTTTTTTTAGCAAAAATATTGGCACACTTTATTATGCACTTGTGCATCTATAAAAATCCTTGGCTTACAACTTAGTTAAGTTAACAATGCTTTGAACAACTGGGCAATGGCGAATATTGGTAGCATTCCCTAATTTCAAAAATTTCAAGCCACCTTTGATCCTTTCTACCATTCACCTCCTCCACAAACTACAGGGAAAGTCAAATTGGACTAACAAAAAGACTGCTTCAAACTTGTTTCTATTATGCTGTTTTATTTAAGCTTGGCACATGATTAAGGAACATTATAAACCTCATCTATTAGTTTAATTGCTGCTGCCTAGAAAGGATGACAAAACCCATACAAAGACCTCAATACCTCAACAAAAATTAAAACTCTAAAAATACATGATTTACCCACTCCATTCGGGGTACCCCTTTATGGGTATCTGGGCAAACAGTTTGAATCCAGATCAGGCCACACAAACGTGTGTCCTGATCTCAGATCCAAACTGTTTCCTGCCTAGACATCATTTCTACAAGGGTTAGTTAGACCAATATGGTCAAAAATATTCTCGATTTTCGAAGCAGACGCCAATTTCAGCAGACGACAAAAAATAACCAGAATGCAATGGGTTAAATGTTATTCATACACACTATTCACAGGAGCTTGAGGTTCTAGCTCAGAAACATTTCTAAAGTGTCCAATACAACACTGTACAATAAACGGCATATGGCCTTACCAATGTTTTGACATTTTAAAGTGTTTCACTGTCTAAACTTCAAGCGCCTGTGCACTATAATTTAACATGTGGATACACCTCCATATTTTCTTCCATTCTTACCAAGAGGCACAACGTTTGTGACTTCTTGTTTGCTTCCCTGGAAGACATACCTCTTCAAAAAATGGGCGTCAACTCTTGAAGAAAAGAAATTGCTCCTAAGAAAGCAAATGTTTTCTTTTAAGAGATGACCCCTTTTGAGAATGAAGGCAAGAATGAAAATGTTAGAGTTGCTTCCTTTGAAAAGACATTTAGTCAGCTTCTTTTATTTGCTGTATTTAGTTAAGGAATGAATTTCATTTTTCTGATGTTTATCGAAGTATAAACTACATTGGGTCGCGTGCAAAGTAAGTGAACCCCTTCCCTAGCAAAGTTTACAAGAACCCCTTTGGAGTTCACTTACTTTGCACGCAACCCAATGTAGTTTATACTCCAATAAACACCAGAAAAAATTAATTCCATTGCTTATATTTATATTCTTTTTTATCTATTAATTGATCGCAACTTTGCGTTAGGGGCTACAGTTGAAGGAGAAAAACATTTATACGCAGATTTTCTACTAATTGTGGAACAGCGTCAATGACGTCATAACGTCACCTACATCAATCAGATTGGAGAGAACCATGTTTTTTTTAGTCACTCAACCTCATGTAAAGTCGCGGGAACCAATTTAGTTATTGAAGTATAAACTATGTACATTCTAATGGTTTACCATAGGGCTTCTCAATAAATGCATTGAGAATGTAAATATTTGGATATATTTACATTCTTGGTGTATTTACTGAAAAAACCCTATAGTAAACAATTGGAACCTAATGTAGTTTACATTCCAATAATTACATTGAGCCACGCGACGTCAATGACGTCAAAATAAACAATGACTCTATACAGTCTGATTGGACATCGGCGACGCCATGACGTCATTCACGCTGTTCCGCTGCTAGCAGAAAAACTGCGTGTTCATGCTTTACTGTTTCAATTTTAGCGCTTATATATGATTTTTCATCTAGGTTCTGATTGAAATGAATGTAAATATAAGGAATGAATTTCATTTTTCTGAGATTTATCGAAGTGTAAACTACATTGGGTCACTAGCAAAGTTTACATGAACCCCTTCGGGGTTCATTCACTTTGCACGTGACCCAATGTAGTTTACACTTCGATAAACCTCAGAAAACAGAAATTCATTCCTGATTTAAGCAACTGACAGACAGGGAATTCCATATTTACTTGAAATTTCTCACTGGTCAGTTTTTTTTCTTTGACAGAAATATGATTTCAAACAACAATTCTTAATATTAAATGTTATAATCAAACTTTAAGGCTGTTATCTGTGTCTTAAAAGTGAATGTTGTAATCAAAACTTTGTTGTAGTATCAGAGTTACAACCCCTTTTTAGTAAACCATATAATATTTCGAAAACACACAAACCTACTAAAACTAAATCAACTATCACAAGATAAGAGTTTTCAGAAATAAATAAAGTTTTCCAGCATAAAAACATGAAATATGTTCTATGAAATTTTTGTTTGTATGAATTTAAATGCTGAAGTTTGTGTAAATCCTGACCGACCCATTGCAGTAAATCATTTTGCAAATGCACGAGCCATTGTGCTCATGAACTACAAGAATATATGAGCTTTCTTTTTCCTAAGCCAGAATATTCAAAATATGCCTTAGAAGCAAATTCTTTCCTTTCAGAGAATATCCCATTTTGGAAGGGCTTTGTGCCCATGGAAGCAAAATGGAAGTAAAAAAAAGTTTTAAAAATGGCAGACAACATGGTGATGTATCCATACACACAAATCCATACACACAAATCTACAATTGGCACTTCCATGAACAATCCACTATAAAACCCACTTTCCTATACCTGACAGTTTTCTGTTACCAAAAATGCAGTGACCTAGTTTTGTAAGGGGGTGCCAGGAGTGGTGAGGTGCATGCACTGATGAAGTTTCAATGGTCCAGGGCCATTGAAATAGGAGATATGGGGCTGACCTCGAAAACTATATATGCGGAATTTTTTCATGAAAGTATGTCAAAGTGACCTAGTTTTGTTGGGGATGACCTGGAGTGGTAACCCGAAGAGCATAACACATTTGGATAAGAAAAAAGAAATTCACCGTTTTGTTTTCCTAAAAAACAATATTTTGTATTTCTACATACTTTTTTTTACACATTTTCCATTAAAATTCATATCTCTAGCACATGAATGCACTTTCATTTCTGCAAATCATATAATCTATAATACAGGATATTTGAAACAAACTGGTAACAAAAAATTGCAGTTATCTTTTCAATAAGTATATTTTTACATTTTTTTTTAAAAAATGCAAGAAAACTGAATTTCGTGAAAAACGCCATGAAAAATATATTCACTCGATAGGGCATGCTGATGCATATTATTTTAGTAAAACTTACATTTTTTGTTACAGAATCAAAAAAAAAAAAAAAAAAAAAAAAAAAACATTTCACCGTTTCGTTTCCTAGAAAAACAATGTTTAAGTTAAAGAATATCCCCAAAACAGACTTCCAAATTCTGCACCTGCTGCAAGCACAGCCGGTCCTTACCTTACTATATATTTTCCTGTTATTCCGGTTCTACCATAGAGTAATGCCGACAAAAATGCACAAATGGAATAGCAACTGTGAAGACCTTGATCATTCTGGTTCCTAAGGAACAGTCTGATTTCGGTTTCCACTGTTTGTACAGACCCATGTGCCCAAAAACTTAGGATCTTTACGGTAGACATTTTTAGTGTGTGTTATAACTGTATATACACCGCACAGTTGATCGATTTCATCATGAACAATAACTCAGTTGTTTGAAAAATAAGTAAGAACAGAGTTGTTCCGTATATGACTATATACCTTAACATAACACTACCATATTGTGATTTCCAAATATGATCTGCAGGCAAACGCCTGTAAAAATTACAGGAAATGGACTGGCAGCTGGTCTTCAGTTATTCTAACGTAAAATCTACGGACTTTCTTACACTGTGTTTTTCGAAAGCAGGGGACATAAATTCATCGAATTTGCTCTTTTAGCTCACTGTTAAGGTGAGCTTATATTATAGCCAAGTGGTCCGTCGTCGGCGTCCACACTTTTAAGCATCTTCTTCTCAGAAACCACTGGGCCGACTGAAGCCAATTTCATATGGAGCCTTAACAGGATGGGGGAACGAAAGTTTATATATTTAGCTCATGTCACATGACCAAGATGGCCGCCATGTCCATATATGGTAAAAAAATCTATAAAAAATCATCTCCGGAACCACTAAGATGATTGCCTTGAAACTTGGTATGTAGCATTTTGAACTCTAGTACTACAAAGTTTATATAACTGGTGATGCTGGGTTGACCTTAACCTATTTTATGGCAAGGTCAAATTTGGTCCCTTAGGCTTTTGAATGGGAAAAGCTGAAAAAGTGCAAGTTTCTGTTGCTATTGGGCTCTGTGATATGGAAATGCAGTCAACTTCAACCCCTATGAATACTAAAGGTCAAGGTCTTTAGTGATCTTGGCCAAAGGTCATTTGTCTGTTGTGTGTCAACATTTTCAAAGGACTTCTCCTCTGAAACTACTGGGCCAATTTCAATTAAATTTCACATGCAGCCTTCAGGAAAAGCGGGAAAGAAAGTTTATATATTCGGTCCAGGTCAAATGACCGAGATGGTCGCCCTGCCCATATATAAGGCAAATAGCTTAAAAGATCTTCTTTTCCAGAACCACTAGGCCGATTGCCTTGAAACTTGGTATTTAAGATTTTGGACTCTGGTACTACAAGGTTTATATAAATGATGACCCTGGGTTGGCCTTGACCTATTTTATGGCAATGTCAAATTTGGTCCCTTAGGCTTTGGAATGGGAAAAGCTGAAAAAGTGCAATTTTCTGTTGCTATTGTGCTCTGTGATATGGAAATGCAGTCAGCTTCAGCCCCTATGAATACTAGAGGTCATGGTCATTTAGTGACCTTGGCCAAAGGTCATTTGTCTGTTGTGTGTCAACATTTTCAAAGGACTTCTCCTCTGAAATTACTGGGCCAATTTCAATTAAATTTCACATGCAGCCTTCAGGAAAAGCGGGAAAGAAAGTTTATATATTCGGTCCAGGTCAAATGACCGAGATGGTCGCCCTGCCCATATATAAGGCAAAAAGTTTAAAAGATCTTCTCCAGAACCACTAGGCCGATTGCCTTGAAACTTGGTATTTAAGATTTTGGACTCTAGTACTACAAAGTTTATATAAATGATGACCCTGGGTTGGCCTTGACCTATTTTATGGCAATGTCAAATTTGGTCCCTTAGGCTTTGGAATGGGAAAAGCTGAAAAAGTGCAATTTTCTGTTGCTATTGTGCTCTGTGTTATGGAAATGCAGTCAGCTTCAGCCCCTATGAATACTAGAGGTCATGATCATTTAGTGACCTTGGCCAAAGGTCATTTGTCAGTTGTGTGTCAACAGGAAAAGCGGGAAAGAAAGTTTATATATTTGATCCAGGTCACATGACCAAGATGGCCGCCCTGTCCATATATGATAAAACTTAAAAAAAATCTTCTTCCCTAGATCCACAGGGTCTATTGCTCTGAGACTTGGTGTATATAGCATCTTGGATTCTAGTACTACAAAATGTATAAAATGATGACCTTGGATTGACCTTGATCTATTTTACGGCAAGGTCAAATTATTTCTATAAGGCTTTTGAATGGGAAAAGCTGAAGAAGTGCATTTTTCCATTGCTATGAGACTCAATGATATGGAAATGTCGCCGACAAGCATAAAATCTCAGACGCGTTTGACATTAGACCATATTGTACAATTTGCCTTAGAGTAACTTACCCTGGAGTCCTGAGGCTGAATGGACTCAGATGGGCTACAGGACCAATGGTCCTCTTGTTTTTCTATATAGTACTCGTATATTACGATTACTTTGATACCTGTCATCATTTATTCATTTCTTATTACTAATGGAATTCCCCAGGAGTAACTAATCATTTCGCACAGATTGATTGATTTTGGATTGAAATGGATCCAAATAGCATAACGTCTATTTCAGTTTAAGTCACGCAATGTGGCTAGAGAACAAAGGTGTTTTGTTACAAATCGCTATTTATGTGTTAAGAAATAAAACATTAATAGTGATCTTCTCATAGGTTATTGGTTTGTCAAAGGACAGTGACGTCGCTCTACGGTGGTGTGTTAGTTCCAACCCATCGTAACAGGTTACCCAAGAGAATCCGAGGAACAAGCCCTTGATTGTGACAATTAATACATGCGAAGACATGAACTATTTTAGCCTACCAAAGTACATGTACAATCTCATTGTATATGATTTTCTTGCAAAGAACAAGAAAAAGAGAAAAATTTCCCTAAATTATCATAACTGTCCTTGCAGAAATGCGTCTAAAAGTTACGATAATTTAGGTTATGCAATGCACAGTGAGTTTAAACGTCCCACGAACAACGAGGTCATATGGAGACGGGACCTCGGTTTAAAGTCTCATCCGAAAGACCAGAGAAGCGGGGCATAGTGAAGCGGGGGCTCGATCTTGCGACCCCTGGAATGGTAGTCCGGAGTGTTATCCACTACACTACAGCCGTTCCTATGCAGTGCACAACTCACACAGTTTGAACCTTACACTGATTATATACATAAACATTTAAAATGGCATAAAATATACAGTGCGTTTGAATGCCAACGAGGTTGTCTACTATCAGGCGCCATAAACGTTATTCTTAAATGAGATACATGTACTTTGAACAGTTCTTTTGTCTTGCCAGAAAACATTGAAAGCCACGACACGACAAAGCCAACAAAAGGGCAGTGAGTGCACTGTGAATACTCAGACCAGCCTGGGCATCCGCCCAGTCTAATCAGAGTCTCCGCAGTGTGCTGAAAGGGTAGCGATAAGCCTAAGCTACCTTTATGCGGACGGAGAAGACCTTGCTCAGTCTGGGCGGATGCCCAGGCTGGTCTGAGTCTTCGCTGGGCGCACATGTCACTTTGTTGGTTTTGTCATGTTGCGGCCCATAACTAAATAGAGATACTGACTTTGAGATTGGAGGCAACTGTCAGAGAGTAGTTTTCCCCGCTTTCCCACGGAAAGCTAGCTATAGTAAGGTCGACCATATCATCATGAGAGCTCCTCCTCCCCCCTCCCATCCACCCCCTTGGTCTTCCCCCCTCGCCCCCTCCCCCCTCCACCGGAAAATTGACAATTATGCGGTTCTGGTTCTTTTTTCCGGCAGTATTTTTTCGATATTCGCATTTGTGTGTCAGATTTGATCCTCATTATTATGAGCGGGAAGGGCGCAAATTCCACCGGCATGCAGGCAGTTTTCCTGCAGTCGTATTACCAGGAGAAACCCCACTGTAGAGGGGGAAAACAGCCATGCAAAACCACGTATAGTAGATTTTCTCCGGGGAAAATTGGCCATATAGTCACATTTCCAGGGGGAATTCTACTCAATTAAACATTTTTTCCAGTGGGAAATCTTCTTTGAAATAATCATGGCCCTTTTTCCGGGGATCGGTGAGTCGGGGCGGGGGGGGGGGGGGGGGGGGGGGGGGGGGGGGCTACTAGGGGAGGAAAGCTACTCTCTTACAGCAATATCTCTAACTTGGCAAACATAATCAAATTGGATAACCGACAAACATCGTAGCTTCGTTTAAGGTAAATGGAAGTTGAATCAACATTGAATCAACCTAGATTCAACGTCATGACGTTGAATCGAGGTTCAATCATTGTTGATTCAACATTGTGTGCCCAGTGGATAGTTTACTTTAGTTTAGGCATATTTTATTGCTATAAGTGACAAGCAATGGGGTTAGGCCACAAGTTCTCACAACATTAGTTACGGCCCGTCCCCTACATCATACATTAACAGATATAAAGAAGCATAATAATGACAGCAAACGAACATATTCGTAACATAACTATGAACAGTACCAAATAAGAAAAAAACTAGCTATACAAAGGAGTCTTGTCAGGTGATCCGAGCCAAATCTTGGTAAGAACTGAAAACGATGGTGGCAAAGTGTATACATATACATATATGTATATACACCAGCCGACTATGTATATAGCTGTAACTAGTCTTAAAACCGCTTTGAAGATTTAATAAAATTATGGATAGCCTTAAAAAGAATTATGTTGTTTTCAGTACCCAGTTCTGGTTTACCAAATAATACAGTGTCAGTACTGAGAGGGTGAAAATTTCTTGTAGCGTTAAATAACAATAGCCTCTTCGTAGTGCATTTTGGGCATCGGAAGAAGTAATGTTCAGCATCTTCTATTACATTTGAACAGGAACAGGTAGGGTCAAGTGTTAAGTAGTTTGTAAAGAGATCGAAATTTAGATTGCTACATTTGTTACGTAGTCTAGCATGCAATACAGATATGTATCTACAGCCATACGAATAATAACTTGGAGTTGCAGAAACATTCGTGTATATTTTCTTAGTATTCAATTTAAAACTTGTAAGTGTGTTTATTTCTCTCAGATTGTTGTCGATCGAGTTCCATAATAAAATTGACGAGGGAATACATGATTTTCGCAAGATTTCTGTACGGGTATAAGGTACAGAATAATTATTTTGATTTCTAAGTGGATAATTAGAAACATTTCTAACTAGTGGTGGGAAAAGGTCAATGATATAAGAAGGGACTAGATTATTATGGACTTTATACATAAAATTTAATTTCTGTTGACGCCTCCTTTCTTCTAATGAGACCCAACCTCATTCACGAAAAGGTATGCTATTGATACAGATCTAGTTAAACCCGTTACAATGCGCGCGGCTTCATTTTGAATTTTGTCTAATAGATATGAATTCTGGGCTGAGCCGCCATCCCAAACAATGGAAGCATATTCTAATATAGGCAATAGATAAGAAGCATATATCTGATTAAGTGCTTTTCGACTAAAAGTGTATTTAAGTTAACGCATTATTTCAAGGACTTTTGAAGCTGAAGTTATAATATTATCAATATGAACAGTCAGTGGATACACTTTCAGGAAGCAGGAGAAGCAACTCTGTCATTTTCATTCATTTTTCCTCCCTTCTTAATAAGGATCAAGATCCTAGGGGAGCAAATTTTTTATGAGTTGAAACCATTGTGGGTGGGTTTTGTGATCCAGGAAGCTAACCTTACGTCACGAAAGTTGTTCCCCTTTGTAAAAATGGCCGAAAACATGGAGGTGTACCCGCCGGCTCGCCGGTACCGAATTGAATTTGCCGATTTTCCTGTGTTTGCGGTCATGAGCTAAGACCTTAAGATGACTGGGTACACTTTCAGGTGAAGCAACTCTGCAACTTTCAGTTTGTCTGACCTCTCGATGGGGGTCTACTCGGAAAGGAAGTGCAACCCTATTTGATATACACATTCTGTCCGTAAAGAGTAGACCCCACATCCCCGGATCCAGGGGGGTGGGGATTTGGGGCTTCTGCTCCGTCACCTGGGCCTCTGTGTTATGTAGTTTATGTAGAGGCCTCTATAGATAATAAGGAGTATCTGATGACAGTTTGAGACGATTTATCCATGTGGTTAGATTAAAATATATGTTGTGACATCTCATTAGAATCGCCTCAGTGAGGCGATTCTAACGATTCTAATGAGATGTCACAACATATATTCAAGGCAAAAAATGACATTATCAAAAATTCTCATCAAATTAATCCCTAATTATGTCATATATTTACAACCCCCGCCCCATCTCCCACATACACACGCATACATCTCGGCACCTCCCAGCCCCACCAGTTATCCAGAGCGGCAGAGCCCCACCATTACGTGGTGGTCTGGATCCGCGCCTGTCCCATTTTGTAAGGGATTTCGTCTAGAGAGGCAAACTGGAGGTCACAAAAGTTATTCTTCTTTGTAAAAGTGGTGGTATCGCTCAGCTCCGACATTAAATAGCTTCGACATAGGCACAAATAATATGGTCATTGTTTGCGTTATGTTAGTACATATATTTGTTATGGTCTAGTTCCTTAACTTCACAGTCCTTTGGGACCAAAACAATCACTATCAAACAGCACCCGTTTTGAACACGCATCCATGACAACAATTATACAGTCAGAGTTGGATGTCCGACACGAGAATCATCGCGGATTGGCCTATTCGACCAGTGAAAGCCTAGGCAAGCCTTACATTTTCATAGACTGCTTTAAGGGCCGATTACAGAAACGACAAAAAGCTGTGCGGACGCACAAGTTCGGTTGGGCCGTCGTGTTGGCAGGTACTTTTTTCCTAATTAAGATCTAAGTTCCTAATGTGCGAAGATCAACTCACCAATAATAGATTTTCTGAGATCTACTGGCGTGCGACCAGTGGTGGCCGCGTACCAGTGGTGGCCGTTTGCATTTTGCACGCGCAATTACGTATTTGATCCGTCTCAGATTTGGCCATTTTGTAAAAGGAAACAAAAGGAACTCCCACAAAAAAGACTGGTTAAATTATGTCCCCGGAAGGCAAAAGGTTAACAATTTCCCAAAGCTACCCTCATACCAACAGTATTGCCTTGCCGGGGATCACAACCCTTGATACACACATAATTAAATACAGAAATAAACATGAACAAATTGCTTTATAAATGATTACCTATGACGAAAAAGGTATAACCTGCAACCAGCCTGCAAAAAAAAGCATATAAATTCTTGTAAATGACAGCACACGTGTAACCATTATTTATGTTTGTTTTCGACGTCTACGAAATGACTACGTCAAAGTTTTAAAGTCCATTTCTGATTGTTGCTTATATTCTATCTGTGCTGAACGCGCTAAAACTATTTAACTCTGACAAATACCACAGACTTACTATGACATATCATCAAAGTTTAAATCCACAACAAGGTTTTGAAAAATGCATCATTCAACGCATGGCATTCGTGACGGCCATTACTGGTACGCCACGCTCGTATTTCAATGCGTTTTGGTGACCTGGTTTGAGGAATTGTCACAGGAACAAGTTATAGTCTATTTCAAAAAATAAATCAGTATTATAACGACAGTTACCCCTAGTTTATTAAACCAAAATATAGAATCACTAATCACTATATGTCCGTTACAAGATAAAATGAGTAACAAAAAAACGGCCATCACTGGTCGCCAGCCAGTATAATGAGTTTTTTCCCCAATCATTGCGTCATTATCGGAGTTGCGGGTAAAAAAATGAGGACATGCTTCTCCTTCTGCGAAGTAATTTATTGAATGATCTCGACGAGACGATTCCGATGAGTCTATGGAGACAGAAGACAATACAAAACTATTTTTTTCGACACTTAATTGAAATACCATGACTGACGTTAGCTTTTTGGAAAATTTTAACCTATCAACACAATTAGCCTTAATTTGGACACGTTTCAAATCCTCGTAAACGCGCATTTCCATCCCAATTTGGAAATTAAAAAATCCCAATTTCTGCTTATGGGTATCCAAAAATTTTACAACGCCAGGTGACCCTAATGTGTGCAAATTTGTTGGTACAAAAAGTAAGCTTTGTAACATGATAGACTGGTGGAGTTCTCACAAAACTCCTGAAAGTGGCCAAATCGAAATTCGATTTCGATTTGGCCACTTTCATGAGCTTTTCTGAGAACCCCACCCATTCTCTTACCTTTAAAGAAACTATTGTAATATAAATATATACGAGTCGAATAGCATTGTTATTTTTTGGCTAATTGGAATTTTAAATGTCACGAGATGGGAATGGAATTTGCGCGTTTAAAAGGCGTGTTGTAACTGGCAATGTATCAAAATTCGCATTATGTGCGTAATAATCCGGGGTACAATAACCGATGTCGCAGCAACTCATACGTGAACAGGAATTACTTGGTTAAGAAGGTAAGTTTAACATTATTATCTTCAAACTAAAAAAAAAAAAAAGAAAAGAAAGAAAAGAAAAAAAAGAAAAGAAAAAGAAAGGAAAAAATACGAAAAAAAGCATATTGGAAGGTGTTCGCAAGATATTGCCAATAGGACAAAATACAATCACGTAAAACAGCTGCAATCAAGGGCGGGCTCCGATGAGAGTTCTGAGTGAGTCAATTCTTTTCATCTATCAGGGATAGATAAGCCATGGACCCTAGTGGAACCGCCTCATCGAAGTGGTTCTAATGAACGTCCGGACACACGTTGCAATAATAAGAAATTGAGTAAGGAAATAAAAAAATTATGTCGAAGTCACGGCATCCAGGCCCACCCTTGTGTGTAGCTATGAACGAGACAGAACAGAAAAAGAATGAAAACAATATGAATAAATAGATAAACAAATAAAAATATATAAACAGGAGAAGGAAAGAAAAGGAAGACTCCACGGGGGACCCCGGGTGAGGGTCTTACCGAGTAACCAAGACATGCTAAGCTGGATGGCTCGGTTGGTTTGTGTTGCCATGTTGCACACAGAATCAAAGGCTAGAGCTTGTCTTTTTGATAAAAATTGTATGTAATTAGACATATGTACAGTGTGTCTGGAAACGCTTTGTTTTTGAAATGAAAGACTGTACAGCCAAAAAAATAGACTCATTAGCTTCATTTGTTAGCTCTAGATTCCCAAAGAGTAGAGTATTTAGTGTGGGAGTGGCTATTTCAGAAATGGTCGCTATCATCTCTTGTCTAAAATTCTGGAATAAGTTGCATTCCAAGAGAAAATGATTAGTGTCTTCGACAGCCCCACAGATACAGTTCGGATGCCCTATAATAGTCTTTGAAAACAGATGCTGGTTTAGAGTACTGCCATTCATTCTAAGTCTGGTATGATATATCTGAAACGGCTAGCTCAGTCGGTAGAGCACGAGACTCTTTGAAATGCCTTTAAGAACACGCAGAAGAACTAATTAAATAAGAAGAAAACTATTTACAAGACGAAAACAAATTTTGGTTTCAATCGTGCGACAAGTACATTTCATAACCATGTAACAGGTTTGAAGTTCTCCCCAAAATGAACTGGCACCACCTGCATTATAACGTCGAGGGCCCTATCCGTATGCGAAGATCATAGAACAAAAATGACCCAACCTTTTCAAAGTAAAATGAATATTATGTCACTGCTATAATTATAATAATGAAAATAACAACAACAACGTATAAGAAAATAAATATATGTCACTGCAATAATTATGGTAATGAAAATAACAACAACAACGTATATGAAATTAATCTATGTCACTGTAATAAGTATGGTAATGCAAACAACAACGTATATGAGTGAACTCGGGTTTAACGTCCCGCCAACAACGAGGTCATATGGAGACGGAACCTCGGTTTAAAGTCTAATCCGAAAGACCGGAGAAGCGGGGGATCCATCTTGCGACCCCTGGATTGGTAGTCCGGAGTGTTATCCACTACACTACAGCTGCTCCTACAACGTATATGAAAATGAATATTATGTCACTGCAATGATTATGGTAATGAAAATAACTACAACGTATATGAAAATAAATATTACGTCACTGCAATGATTATGGTAATGAAAACAACAACGTATATGAAAATAAATATTATGTCACTGCAATAATTATGGTAATGAAAATAACTACAACGTATATGAAAATAAATATTACGTCACTGCAATGATTATGGTAATGAAAACAACAACGTATATGAAAATAAATATTATGTCACTGCAATAATTATGGTAATGAAAATAATTACAACGTATATGAAAATAAATATTATGTCACTGCAATAATTATGGTAATGAAAATAACTACAACGTATACGAAAATAAATATTATGTCACTGCAATAATTATGGTAATGAAAATAACTACAACATATATGAAAATAAATGTATGTCACTGCATTAATTCGAGACAAGTGACAGCAGTATCAGCTCGGGCGACGACCATTAACAGTAGTATCATTCTATGGAAGGGTATCAGGGTCATAATTCAAATACTTAGTTGCATTTTCTATTCTGCAAGAACACAAAGTGTCTCTCAGAAATATCCATTCTGTATTTTACAAAATGCCCTGATGCCCGATTCCATTTGCATGTTATGGATGCTTATTATGCTTTAACACAAAGGGCTTCTCAGTAATATGCATTTTACACTCTACAAAAATCTATTTCCCATTAAATGAAAATATAACAGTGAGTGTCTTTCTGTGATACGGAATCTGCTTTCTACAGAATGTCTTTCCGATTGGCTCTTTGATTATTCTGTTACAATTCAATCGCTTTTCCTGAACTTGCGTTTTGTTATGTTGGCTTACGGTAAATCTGGTAACCGCTATATGGCATTTGCCTTATCGCTTTCCGCTTTAGCGTATTTCGACTACGCAACTAAATTTCTAGCTTCACAGTAAAATTAGAAGAAAAGAAAAGAAAAATGGAAATATTTAAATATTTACCTTTACAATGATTGACCTTGATATATGCAATGTTTACAATTTTGGTACCGGTGTCGAGGTAAAATGTATTCAGTATGAGAAGCCATGTTGACAACAGTTATGATTTATTTTCCATGCATTAACCTTAGCATTCACTGTGAAACCATCGCAACCCGGAAGATGACAGACCATCATACATGTCGGTGAAAGGTTATTATTCATATTTTCACCATTCGATATTTTTGCTGGTAAGCGCTAGCGAGCCTCGAACCCACACGGCAGAGGTTTGTCTCGAGGGGAGTGAGGTACTCAGAAAGTTTCTTACCACATAGGCAGGGATTATTTTTGGGGTTTGAAATTTCAAAATTTACTATTTTCATGGGTTTTGAAAAAATCATGCTATTTTTATGGGTATTATGGTGTTTTGAGCAACCTTTTATTTTTGTGGTTTGGGGGGGGGGGTGCAGGGTCACCTCAAAAACAACTATTTTTATGAGATTGTCAGCGGGGTTGTCAAAAGTTCTGGGTATTTTTCTAGGACCTGTGCAGTTGTCTTGGGCCCAAATATAGGCTCGCATTAGTGTTTACAGACCTCCTGTAGTTCCATGTACTGATGAAGCACATTATTTTATTGTTAATGTCTCGTTCATAGCATTTAGGATGCATGAATAAAATAAATACAATCATATTTTAGACTGAAAAGGAATAGAATTTAGTTTGTTTTTTTTTGTTTTTTTTGTGGGGGTGCTATTTTTTAAGCACTAGAGGCTAGGTCCCAAACTATGTAGCGAAAAAAAAAGGGAATCCCCCTTCCCCCGGAGGTTTTAGCTAGACACAAGTCAAATATTCTATCATCTTTGGTATCGGGACGCCCAACCTTGTCTATTAATAAAAAATAATAATAAAAAAAAAAAACGATTGGCCCTTTGGATGTGACACCAGTAAATACTTCAGATTCAGAACTCTCACTCATGAAAGCTGCATTCTTAGAGCTTGGGTGCATTGTTTGAAGTCCAGGAATTCCAACGACATGATCTATAAGCATCTTCAGTTTTTTTTTGTTTTTTGTTTTTTTTGTCAGGAGTTATATGATATTGATTTAATGCTGATCAAAAGAAGCCAGTGTAAGAATAATATCTATTGCAGCAGATACCCACAGGTAGTCAGAACTGGTACCTGGGTACAAATTTCTAACCGTCCCAGCCCGGCAGTTAACTCCATTTATCATTGTTATTTGAATAATTATCGTTTCAGACAGATAATGTTTTTCATACATTTAAGCGTAGTTTACCCATTACATTCTTCTTGTAATCAAACTAGGCATTTCAGTTATTCCAGGAAAAATATGATCGTGATTGCATGTTGATAAAAACAAACAGTGTATAAGAATAAGATCCCGGGGATCGGGATGCTACATGTACCCATCTCAGTCCTATAGCGCACTCCATTAAATATTTTGAGATGGGACTATTAATCATTTACGACAGCTAAGACTTCCCATACCTTTGAGCAGTGGAGCTAGCCTTTATTTTTTTTTTCGTAGTCGTAAAGCGGAATGCATTTAATCGTAAATCGATTTGCAACGAAGCGATAAACAATGATCCGAAATACGCGGGGAAATACGGAAAGCGTTTTGGAATAAAGCCAATAACAGTTATTGTGAAAGGGATAAAATTAATGTGATATTTTTTTTAAAAAAAAATATTCTAATCATAAAACATTAACAACAAATCAATAAGCCCGATGGTCACAGATTTAGAAAACCCACAAAGCATAATGGATTCAAGCGTAAAGGCATTTTCTATATTACCGAAAGACTCTCTGTGTTATCACGGAATACAAAAACAAATTACATAAATAGAATTATGACCCTGAATCAAGCGTAAAGGCATTTTGTAGAATGCATAATGCTTATTATTGAAAAAGCACTTAACACAAAGGCATTTTGTAGAATGCATAATGCTTATTGTTGAAAATGCACTCTGTGTTAAGACAAAATAGAAGTACACAAAACCTAAATGGAATTATGACCCCGATACCCTTCCATATCATTCACCGATACTGGTCGCGCTTTCGACCGAATTCTCGGTCGGTAGCCACTTTTCAGTGTAGTACCGGATCGGTCGACAGCGCAGGTAAGCTAACTGGTATAACTTTTTTGACAAATGTACCTAAAACAAATACTGTAAATCCCACATTGACCCACCAACATGACCAAGGCTCAAATACCGCACTCAGCCCCGGATCCAGGAGGTGGGCTTCGGGGCTTCAGCCCCGCCATCTGGGCCTCTGTGGTGTGTATAATACCCCCAGATAATAAAGAGTATCTGATGACAGTTTTGTATAATTTATCCATGTAGTAAGATTGAAATAGTTGTTGTGACGTCTCATTAGAATCGCCTCGGCGAGGCGATTCTAATGACATATCACAACATATATTTCAAGGCAAAACAGACATTATAAAAAATTAGATCCTTAATTATTTCATATATTTTCAAGCCCCCTCTTCCCTCCCCCATCCCCCTCCCCCCACACAAACATCTCGGTACCTCCTAGACCCACCAGTTATCCAGAGCCCCACCAGTGTGTGGCGCCTGACCTTTCTGCGGTTATAAGACGAAGTTTTTCCCTTTCAAACCATCCAAAAAATCTAAATCCGTCTTATGAGATATTTTGGACTGTTTTGGAAGGGGTACCCTATCTTATAGCAGAATTTTACTGCTGTGTTGACAGAGTTTTTCAGTCGCCGCTGGCTGGCCCGTTTTGATTTGAAAACCGTCATCAGCCAATGCAGCCACTAAGTTACAGCTGGAATACTGTGGCTCTCTTCGAGAAATCAAAGAACTGAAAGTACTGTTGCACTTAATGCCTAGCACAGTTTCAATGAACTAAGTCTTGGTAGCTTTAAACCTGAATAAATCACGATAGGTATTTATTATTCAATATACCAGCTATTCTCAAAGATGCACCACAAACGATAATTAAATGTCTCTGTGTCAAGATACTGTAACATTAATATTTGCATACAACGAGACGCCTTAATTTTTACACTAAGTCTGTAAGGAAAAAAAACCTTCCACGCTCACACTCAGGAGCGGCTGGGTGGGTGGGGGTGTATCTGCAGGGCAAATAGTGCAGACTACGACCAGATTTCTCCTTTATTTCAGCACTTCTGTCCCATTATTTTGATTTTCTAGGGTACATCATCAATCAAACCAGCCACTTTTGTAAACATTTTCCTCCTGTTTGTCGTCTGTCTGCATATAGTACTGATGTATTCTATGTAAATTTGATAACCTATATAAATTTATTAACCTTTCTTTGCAAAGTTATTTTCATATTATTTTTACACCATTCAGTGATATACAAAGATGGAAGAATATCATATATATATATGTTTTTTTTGTCATTATGCATAGTACTATTATGTCATATCAGCGCGCAATTGAAAATTTGCTTAATTGATTCCATATACATGAAAGAAAAGGCAGTCTATTTCTGTTTCATACAGTTTTTGCCACAGCTGTCAACGGCATTGATTAAACATATTGTGCACAGCTCAAAAGGTTGGATAAAGGCTGGATGACATGTGATTTTGCAGCCCTTTGAACGGTATTTCAGTCAGATCGAATCGCTAGGCGATAATTTTAAAAAGTCTGTATAGAATGGAGCCCTGTTTACGGCTGACCTGTGCTTCCGTAGAGGTAAAGCAGGAATTTCTTTGTGGCCAATCGCATGCCTGAAGCCCTCCATGCTTTCAACTACCGTTGGACCCTGCGAATAGAGAGGACTCTGATTAACCTGCGCACAAGTACAAGATGATCTAAGAATTCACCATTTGCACATTGTATGTCTCTCTTTTGCCTCACTGCATGGCTTCCCCAATAAATTGTTGTTGTTGTTGTTGTTGTTGTTGTAGAGTCTAGTGAGCTGTTATTACGATACTTTGCCCCCAAAGTTGTAGGAATTTTACTTTTGGTGGCTGGTTTGTGCCATTTCGTCTTTTCGTCTTGTCGCCGTGAAAGGACGCCAGGCGAAAAGACGAAAAGACGCCATGCGAAAAGACGAAAAGACGAAATAACGCCATGCGAAAAGACGAAACCCGCCACGCGAAAAGACGAAATTTCAGCGCGAAAAGACGAAAAAACGCATGCGAAAAGACGCCATTTGAAACTCTTATTTTGTCGTCTTTTCGCGTGGCGTCTTTTCGTCTTTTCGTCTTTTCGCCTGGCGTCTTTTAGTCTTTTCGCATGGCGTTATTTCGTCTTTTCGTCTTTTCGCGTGGCGTTATTTCGTCTTTTCGTCTTTTCGCATGGCGTTATTTCGTCTTTTCGCGTGGCGTTATTTCGTCTTTTCGCTGCGAAAGGACGAAAATACGACATGCGAAAAGACGAAATAACGCCACGCGAAAAGACGAAAAGACGCCATGCGAAAAGACGAAATAACGACACATAAATACCCTGTTATTGATAACTGTATTGATATCATATACTTAGACAGTTTGTCTGAGTAAACTGTGAAGACTCATATCAGACTACTGCAAACACAGATCCTGATGCAGTCTGACCATGTTCGCACTGAAATGTTATTTGATGTTCTTTTTCGACGTACAAGAATTATAAGGTTAGACTATATAAGTAATGTGGAGTCGGCAATATTTTCGGGCAGTATGGTACCGTTTTGCAATTACGGTGTATAAATATCCTATTCTTATTACAGTCAAGACACTTATACTTAGACAAGCGTTTTTGATTAAACTGTGTAGACTCTGATCAGAATGCAATATGAGGAAGTTCATTGTGGTATTTCTACTGAACGGACAGACAAGAAAATGAGCCGTCCTTATGTTTTGGAGAAAAATACTCAAATCAATTTCATCATAATTATATCTTCGTTTTGATCTTAAACTACCAAAAAGATTAAGTACCTTGTTGACCATCTAATTTCCCAAATATTATGGAGGAAAAGTTACAAGTGTTTATATAAACACTGAAAACATGATATGAATATGGCATACTTTAACCTGCAGCTAACCCCAAATTTGAACAAATTTATAGTTTTCTAAAGACGTGCCGATCGCAGACAGAGCAGAGCCTGATCAGACTGCTCTTTTGGCTAATGCTCCTTCCGCCATCTTTACAAAAGGGAACAACTTCTACGACTTCCTCTTCAAGTTTTTCCTTCTTAAAGAGGTTTGCTCTTAAACGAAAGAATTTGCTCCAAAAGGAGCAAAGTCTTTCCTATAGGTGTTGTCCCTTACAGAGAAGGAAGGAAAAAACACAGTGTCGTTATTTCGTCTTTTCGCGTGGCGTTATTTCGTCTTTTCGTCTTTTCGTTTTTTTCGCATGGCGTCTTTTCGCCTGGCGTCTTTTCGCGGCGAAAAGACGAAATAACGCCATGCGAAAATACGAAATAACGCCACGCGAAAAGACGAAAAGACGAAATAACGCCATGCGAAATGACGAAAAGACGCCACGCGAAAAGACGAAAAGACGACAAAATAAGAGTTTCAAATTGCGTCTTTTCGCGCTGAAATTTCGTATTTTCGCGTCGCGGGTTTCGTCTTTTCGTCTTTTCGCATGGCGTTATTTCGTCTTTTCGTCTTTTCGCATGGCGTTTTTTCGTCTTTTCGTCTTTTCGCCTGGCGAAATGGCACAAACTAGCCACCATATTTACTAGACCTGCGGTAATGACAGGTCCTGCTACAGCGACTAACGGCTCTACCGCGGAGGCATATTTCACAAGCCTCGATGACTCGTTCCATAACCAATAAGTAAGGAAATATATTTCAAAATGGGAGACAATTGTATCAGCCCCCTTGTAAAAGATTACCTTCCCTATCTACATTTTTTTCCTTGTTCATACTCTTTTTTCTGTTATTTCACTTTCAGATGGTAAACTGTGAAACAGCACTGCTGGTTGTCTTAACAGCCATACATTTGGCAGCAGGAGGTATGCTTTCAAATGACATAATTTGAGCCCTCTGCTTGAGCCTGCTCAGCTAGGCTTTACTCCTTTTCTCTTACCTTTGTGAAGTTTAAGGTGGAATAGGACAAAACCAAAATTTTCAGTTTTCTAATAAAAATGTACATGATAAAATTTTTTAGTCTTTTCTGACTCACGAAATGACTTTCTTTTTGGCGTCAAACAAATATTTCTTTTTCTATGACGTCGTGAAAATGTGACGGTCTGACGTTTTTTACGCAAAATAAATAGCGCTCAGATATCCTTATTTTTCAACCCTGTTCTGCTGTCGTTGAAGATACTGATATCAATTTCATATCAGAGTGCGACCCGTCAAGAGATCTTCGAAGCTGTGATATTATTTTTCCCCAAGCTCTACGCATTACGTCAGGATTGACGCAAACATGATTTTCCATTTGCTGTTGAAATTTGCCTTTTTTAACATAAAATGGTAAATAGAAAAAAAACGTCTCCGAAAAATATACCTCAAATTTTGATATGTTTTAATGATAGGTATTTTTAAGATTTTTAAAAACTAAAATTAAAAATTCACCGTGTAAATTTTTCGCAATACTGACTTTTTCAAGTATACCCCCTGTTCAGACAGCGTCTCGGTTTCTAACGTCACATTAACGTTTCTGTTTACCGGCACACAGTCTTAGTATGAAAGTGTATTCTTGTTCAAGGGAAATGGTCTTTATTCGTAATCTTGGGACGGTGAGCGTGATTAAATCTAAACAAAGTACTAATAAGAGCTAAATTTAGGAAGAGTAATTATAACTGATGCTAAAACTAATGAATCTGTCCATTTAGTAATTCAATTTAATGATCTTAATAAAAAGCAGTCTGGCCAAAGTTCACCCTGCAAGCACAATTATATTGGATATCTAGAGAATGAATAGTAAGGACTGTGAAGGCTATACGGTATAGGCCTATGACTGAAAGAGACCATCAACATTTGAAAATGCTGTCAGGTCCGCCCCAAGCAACCATGATACGACCCATGACAACCCGTCCCACGTTCCAGGAAGTATCTGGCGTGGGTCGCACCACGACCGGCCCTGATAGGGGTCCGTCAATTATAGGCCCTATAGGGCGAGAAGTCCAGGGACAGACATGATAATAATAATGAGCCACAACACGAGTAAACCATCAAAGTGGCATGTGCGCCCAGCAAAGACTCAGATCAGCCTGCGCATTCGCCTGGTCTGATCAGAGTCTTCTCTGTCGACATGGAGCTAGCTTAGACCCTTAGCATCGAAACGCATGAAGTGAAGACGCTGATAAAATTGGGTAGATGCAGAGGTTGATGTGAGTCTTCGCTGGCGCACATCCCACTTTATTGGTTTTGTCGTGTCGCGGCTCAAATCACATACCGTTTCAGCGTCTACAAAATTTTGACAACACAAATCTATCGAACTATTGTAGCAATTGTACTAAGAAATACTTTAGTATTGTATTTCGATACCATGGATCCGTTACGCTGAGCCTTTTGAAGACCACTATTACGAGAAATGAAACTACGGCATCAAAACATTGCGGCATTAAAGTTATGCTTTCATCAAAGTTATGCTTTAACTTTGCTTAGTTTATCATCATAAGATCATCTTAGATATTAGGACAGGTGTCTCGCTGTCTGACATTATCTGCCTGTCTGTCTGCTTTTAGCGGTGTCTGTCCTTTCAGTCCGTACAGAAAGCCTAGTTTATGATTTGACTGGATGCACTGAGCTGACGGTAATCAAAGCGTAGGGCACGGCGGAAAATATAGATATGCACTGTAAAAAAATTCCGTCGATTTTACAGTAGAATATCTGGGAACCAGCTGCCAGTCCACTTCCCGTTAATTTTACGGGCGCCCGTAAACATTGGCGTAATGATCACGCAGAGTAGGGTAGAAATGACAGTTAATGTTTGGGTCATATAGCCCTTCAACACTATAAAGTTATTTTCGAGTGCGGTCAGTTAACATAACTCTACCATATCGAGATTTCAAAAAAATATATTACACATATTATACAGTGTGGGACATTGATCAAACATGGCCGCATACAAAGAGTTCATAACATGGAAGACCCAGGGAATAAACTGTATCATAATAGAGCACATGGCCTTGTATGTATGTATGTATGTATGTATGTAGATAGGTAGGTACACTGTAGAAAAATTCCGTATATTTTACGGTAAAATAACTGGCAACCAGCTGCCAGTCCTTTTACCGTTATTTTTACGGGCGCCCGTAAAAATTGCAGGACTCATCCAGCAGAGTGGGACAGAACAGAGCAGGTGTCGTTTTGGTGTGATAACCCTTCAACAATACAAAGTAATTTTCGAGTGCGTCCAGTTAACACAAAACTTCCATTTCGTGATTTCCAACAATGTATTACAGGCAAACGCCCGTAAAAATAACGGGAAAAGGACTGGCAGCTGGTTTCCAGATATTTTACCGTAATATTTACAGTATTTTTTGCAGTATAGGTAGGTAAACATTTTCCGTAGATTTTACGGTAGAATAACTGGAAACCAGCTGCCAGTCCATTCCCCGTTATGTTAGGGGCGCCTGTAAAAATTGCAGGAACCATCGCGCACAGTAGGATAGATAGCAATTGTTGTTTTAGTCATATAGCCCTTCAGCACTACAAAGTTATTTTCGAGTGCGGCCAGGTAACATAACACTACCATACCGTGATTTCTGAAATTGTCTTACAGGCAAACGCCCGTAAAAATAACGGAAAATGGACTGGCAGCTGGTTGCCAGTTATTCTACCGTAAAATCTACGGATTTTTTTACAGTGCTGGTAGGTAGGAGGGTAGATTACAGTATCGCAGCTGCATGATCAGACTAACCAAGAGATCCTTTGACATTTACAGCGTACGCTCCTCGTGTTGCTTGACATTTTCCCGTCACCGTCTTTGGGGGCGCTATTGTCTTTTGCCCTCCACATGGGCATTTGAATGTGAATATACTACATAGTCCATACCGTTGCTCTCCGCAAATGTTTCTAAACCTTAGAGTTTCTCCACACCAGTCGCAACCATTGTCAAATCCTGCTTCAAAGCTTGCAAAATCTAACATCCGACGACCGTGCACACTGTAGGGAGTTCCATTGCACACACCATTTCAGTGCCAACCTCCCATCGTCCTGATATGACTAAATTACTGTTAAAGGACGTAAAATCGCATGTCATTTATCCATTCAGTTTGGCTGAAAGCTATAGACCATATAGTCATCTAAATATGAAACGCTGAACAACAAAATATTTGTCTTTTATGCGGTATATACTGGAACTTGCAGTCATGCTCGTGTTCAGTTTTCCATCGAGCAAAGTTCAGGATGCACTCATAGGACAAGTAGGTTCCGTCATCCGTCCGCACTGGTAGACGTCCTCTGAATCCACGGCATCGATAAATACCAAATTTCAACTCTAGCCGCCATGGGATCAGGGAACAAAAAAGATTCATATGAATGCGCAAGGTCTGTGATCCAAGATGGCCATCTTAAAATATAACTTTGTTAAAGCACAAAAAAAAAAAAAAAATCTTCTCCAGTACTCATGAAGCGAATTATGTCGGTATATTTCAAGAGGTAGTAAGCGAACTCCTCAGTACACGAGTTTGTAATAAACGTAACTGTTGGATCACGTATGACCCCGAACAAGGGCTGCAAAACAGAACAGTAAAGCTGGCCACTTGAAATAATTTAGATAAAATTAGAGTTCATAAGGAGTTTATTTATTTTGCAACAAATAATCAACGTAACAAAAAATCACTATCATGATCTGGTATCATAACTATTGCTCCACTTAGTTAACAAATTTGCTTTCTTTCACGCTCACCGTCCCAAGATAACGAATAAAGACCATTTCCCTTGAACAAGAATACACTTTCATACTAAGACTGTGTGCCGGTAAACAGAAACGTTAATGTGACGTTAAAAACCGCGACGCTGTCTGAACAGGGGGTATACTTGAAAAAAATCAGTATTGCGAAAAATTTACACGGTGAATTTTTAATTTTAGTTTTTAAAAGTCTTAAAAATACCTATCATTAAAACATATCAAAATTTGAGGTATATTTTTCGGAGACGTTTTTTTTCTATTTACCATTTTATGTTAAAAAAGGCAAATTTCAACAGCAAATGGAAAATCATGTTTGCGTCAATCCTCACGTAATGCGTAAAGCTTGGGGAAAATAATACCACAGCTTCGAAGATCTCTTGACGGGTCGCACTCTGATATGAAATTGATATCAGTATCTTCAACGACAGCAGAACAGGGTTGAAAAATAAGGATATCTGAGCGCTATCTATTTTGCGTAAAAAAACGTCAGACCGTCACATTTTCACGACGTCATAGAAAAAGAAATATTTGTTGGACGCCAAAAAGAAAGTCATTTCGTGAGTCAGAAAAGACTAAAAAAAATTATCATATACATTTTTATTAGCAAACTGAAAATTTTGGTTTTGTCCTATTCCACCTTAAATTATCAAATTATCATTATAATAGCAATACTTTATTATCATTTTCATTATGTAACAGGCACCTTTCTTGATCCTCCATTGAACAAAACTAGGCTATAAAAGTTTTCTAAGGGCTGTGATTGAAGATACTTCAAGTCCATGAATTTGATATAAATACTTGGAAAACCGCCTTTCACTGTACAGATGTTTGACATTCTCTCTCTCTCTCTCTCTCTCTCTCTCTCTCTTGAGGTAAACTAAATACAAAATAGAACATCTTTGCATGAAGATATAATCTTGAGAAGACAAGATACTATCTATTTCCAACAATATCATATCTTGAGATTTCAGTCATATCTAAATCCCTTCTGTCTTATGTGGCTGTCACACACTGACGTATAGCATCAGCGTATGCCGACGTATGAGAAACTTAGCAAACACGCTGGTGTACGTTGAATAAGTTAGGGGTACGTTATGAACAAGTTACGAGCACGCTGAAATACGATGGTATAAGTTGTACGTCGAATGCGGACCAAAATTTTGTGCATGCATAAAATTTTCAGCGTACGCCGACGTATTGTTTAAAAGTTAGTCATAAGTTTGGTGTACGCGACAGGTAAGTTATGCGTACGTTCATGCACGTAACTTGTAAGTTAATCATACGTTGACATACGTCGGGAGCCAGCAGGTCCGTTGTGTAGCGTACGAGTAACCGTTATTTCTAATCTACAGGTAACTTATCTGTAACTTATACCGAACGTTTCCAGAACGTATTCGACCTATGCCTGACGACCTTAGAACTTATTGAACGTGTCACGAACGCACTGAGCGTATTTAGGTAACATATCTGCCAGCGTCCTGGGCTTCAGCTATATATATTGGATACAGATGAGCAATTTATCACTTTTAAATAAGGAATCTTCTTGGATCGCTTCGGCTTGTCGTTTTGGGGCTTGAGAGGAGGTTGACACCTCAGATGCCACCACAGCTGCTGTAGATGCCACCACGGATACCACTAAAGAGGCATTGGAGTCTGCGCGAGAGCGAGGTTGGCTACCATCGTAGGCACGGTAGTCGGGTGATGATTGTGACGATGGTAGTCATGCAAGTGGTAAAGATGAAGTTTTCTTGGGTCAGCTACTACCTGCAACGTTCCCTAATTTTCGTTTCTGAGGCATGTCCATCACGTCCACTTCAATAAAAAGTGTTGTAGAGAGCCATCGCTTTGCATCTGATCGTCGAAGCACGCTCCAACACGCCATACATAAGGTCGGCGTAAGTTAGACTAACGTTGTGCATACGTTCGGCATAAGACAAGAACGCTACAGATACGCTGGGAACACGCTGTTATATGCTTGTATAAGTTATGTATACGCTAGGGATAAGTTGTGTGAATAAGTTATTTGTACGTTGTACAGTCGTTCAGTACGCTATTTATGCGTTCCAAAACAGGCTGCCGTTTGATTTTTAAATTTATCTCCAGCGTACGCCAGCGTATTGGATAAAGTTTTCATACGTCGGCATACGTTGTCTGAAACGTTGAAGTGTGACAGGGCCTTTAATGCACCGTGGCCACCCAGGTTTGTGTGGAAAAGACTAGTTTACACGATTTTTTTTTATATCAAAGCCCACATAAATCTTTTTTGATATCACAAGTATATTTGTAATATCGCTTTACTTTAGGTTATAACTCTAATCCTGTTTTGTGAAATTACTAAATTTTGATAATCTCTTTTTTATCACAAAACCTTATTAGTGATATTTAAAAAAGAACTTGTAATAATTATGAATAAGTGATACCATAGACAGATTTTGCTCCATCAAGGCTTGGAACGTAGGTAGTGATATGACGAATTCATATCCATTTTGTGATATCAATGATGCAGACCCATTTTATGATATCATTTGATAGAATTTGTGATATCGCTCCTTCGTTTTTATGCCCCCGCCACGAAGTGGGGAGGGGCATATAGTTTCGCCCTTGTCCGTACGTACGTCCGTCCGTCCGTCCATACGTACGTACGTCACACTTTGTAGTGCTGTTCTTGTCTCCGCAACTCCTCCTACAGACGCAGGGAGTTGAAACTTGCAACATAGTTCAGACATGCATTGAACATGTGCATAAAGGAAACAGAACTTTGATTTAGGTCTTTATTGCAGAATTATGTCCCCTTGAATAACATACATATTTTGACCATATTTCACATAATATGTAGTACTTTTTGTGTCTCCACAACTCCTTCTACAGTATTTGATGCAGGGAGTTGAAATTTGCAACACAGTTCAGACATGCATCGAACATGTGCATAAAGGAAACGGAATTTTGATCCAGGTGATTATGGCAGAACTATATCCCCTTGAATGACATACATATTTTGACTGTATTTCACACTTTGTAGTACTGTTCTTATCTGTGCAACTCCTTCAATAGTATTTGGTGTTGGGATTTGGAACTTGCAACACAGTTCAGATATGCATTAAACATGTGCATAAAGGAAACAGAACTTTGATTCAGGTCTTTATTGCAGAATTATGTCCCCTTGAATGACATACATATTTTTACCATATTTCCATGGCTCATATACAAGCTCACCTTTTGTCATCGCTCTAATGGCCTCATTTATCAACCGATTTTGGTATTACATCACAGCTATATTAAGTATGATAATACCTCGAACATGTTTGCGTTTCAGGTTGGTAGGATCAAGGTCAAGGTCAGAGTTGCTATTTTCAGAAAAACTTGGGCATCGCTCTAGCGCTTTTATTTATGGATCGATTTTGATATAACTTCACATAGATGTTAAGTATAATAGTATCTTGAATAAATTACCGTTTCAGCTCAGAGATCCAAGGACAAGGTCACAGTTGCTTTTTTTTAGAAAAAACGTGTATCATCCCTCTAGCCCCTTTATTTATTGACAATTTTGATGTAACTTCACCCAAATGTTTAGAGTGACAATATCTTGGACAAGTTCGTGATCCAGAATTTGAGTGTCAAGGTCAAGGTCAAATTTGCTTTTTTAGAAAATATGTTGTCATCCCTTTGGAATGATTTTGACAGAACTTGACACAAACATTTGGCATGACAATATCTGGGACAAATTCATGTTTCAGCATTGTAGGTCCAAGGTCAAGGTCACATATGCTATTATAGGTACATGTAAATCTTTGTCATGGTTCTAGCGCCTTTATTTGTCAACAGATTTTGATATAACTTCACACAAATATTAAGTATAACAATATCTTGGACAAGTTTACCTTTCAGGGTTGTAGATTCAAGGTCAAGGTTACAGTTGCTATTTTTAGAAAAAAAACTTTGTCATCCCTTTAGCACCTTTATTTATTGACAGATTTTGATGTAACTTCACACAAATATGTTTTAACACATTACTCATCTAGTGAGGCATATGGCGGGGCATTCATCACCTTTAGTGATTGTCTAGTTTTTTTTGTGTGTGTGGTTTTTTTTTTATGTCACAAAAATAAACCCATTTCGTGATATCACAAATATCGATTTCGTGATATCATAGAATAGAGTGATATCAATGTAGTGAAGTCTCAAAATATTTTGACATAAATGAAGTGATACCGTAAAATATTTTGACATAAGTAAAGTGATACCGTAAAATATTAAGTGATGCGTCTGCGCAAACAGTGCAGACCCAGATCAGACTGCTCCCAAAGGAGCAGTCGGATGTGTGTCTACACTGTTTGCCATTTACTCTGCATCTTCTTTACGCATACCTGCATTTTTGGTTAAACCAAATTGTCCATTCTAGGACATTATAGTAATTAATTTAGATGTCTAGTTTTTTAATTTTTGCGGAAAGGCCTATCACAAAATGCATTATTTACAGTATTTACATTCTTCGTGTATTTACTGAAAAAGCTCCATTGTAAATCATTGGAACGTAATGTAGCTTACATTTCAATAATCCCATTGAGTAACGTGACGTCACGTGACTTTTAATGACGTGAAAATAAACCATGGCTCTCTATAATCTGATTGGACGTCGGCGACGTCATGGCGTTACTGACGCTGTTCCACTATTAGCAAAAAAATCGTGTAAATGTTTTACTGCTTCATTTTAGCGCTTAAAGATTTTTTAACAACGTTTATTAAAACGAATGTAAATAACGTTATAAGCAATGAACGTAATATTTCAGATGTTTATCGAAGTGTAAACTGCATTTGGTCACTAGGAAAGTTCACATGAACCCCGAATCATTTTGCACGCGGCCCAATGTAGTGTACACTTCGATGAACATCAGAAAAAATGAAATTCATTCCTTAAATATGTAATTCATTCCTTAAATATGTATGTATTTTTCTTGCATGCGATTAGCAGGCAATGATGAGGTATGCTCCACTGATTCTGATTGCGTCGTGACCAACCAGGAATGTGTGGGAAACGATGATTACACTTCCGATACTTGTAGCAAGGGAAAATGTGCCTGTTCAGATGCGTATGCTTGGCACGATCCAAAATGCAGTGAGTGTACTCTCTCTCTCCCTCTCTTCGTATTATTGTTGATTCTTTCACTTTTTTTAAAAACACCCAAAGTGCCAAAAATGAAAATAGCTGAATTTACAAACAAAATGGATTCAAAATCTACAATCTGAATTCAATATGATAAAGCTTGCACGATTTTTGTTTTCAGCAGACGTATTTTTTCCGTCTGTGTGTGTGTGTGTGTTTTTTTTTTTTTTTTTTTTTTTTTTTTTCGCTTTAGGAAAATAATTTATTGCTAGTATAATGGCAAACAGGGTAGATACAGATCCGACCACCTGTAATGCATCGGCATCGTAATGTATAGTCAAAAAAAAGAGAAAAAAGCATTAATAATATTCTACCGTGTTTATATTGTTTATCGGTGTGTATGTGTGTTCCATTTTACCGGGTCGCCGGTTGCAACAACAACAACGGGCCACTAGGGGAACGTCGTTACAAGAATTGAAACAGACCAGAACAGAATTATTATGTATAAAGATCTTATAATTCAATTCTTACTCGAAGTTAGGCGTATTTTTCATATAACTGAAGGGAGCCAAAAAACAGATTTGCCTCCCTTGACTTTTATCTGTTTTCCTGACAATATATAAATGACAAATGTGTACTTTTATCTGTTTTCCTGACAATTTATCAATGACAAATGTGTACTTTCATCTGTTTTCCTGACAATTAATCAATGACTAATGTGTACTTTTATCTGTTTTCCTGACAATTTATCAATGACAAATGTGTACTTTTATCTGTTTTTCTGACACTTTATCAATGACAAATGTGTACTTTTATCTGTTTTCCTGAAAATTTATCAATAACAAATGTGTACTTTTATCTGTTTTCCTGACGATTTATCAATAACAAATGTGTACTTTTATCTGTTTTCCTGACAATTTATCAATGACAAATGTGTACTTTTATCTGTTCTCCTGAAAATTTATCAATGACAAATGTGTACTTTTATCTGTTTTCCTGACAATTTATCAATGACAAATGTGTACTTTTATCTGTTTTCCTGACACTTTATCAATGACAAATGTGTACTTTTATCTGTTTTCCTGAAAATTTATCAATGACAAATGTGTACTTTTATCTGTTTTCCTGACGATTTATCAATAACAAATGTGTACTTTTATCTGTTTTCCTGACAATTTACCAATTACTAATTTGTACCTCACAATAGTTATCGTAACTAATGACTTTTTTCTTTTTCTTTTTATGCTAGAGACCAAAAAGGACAACGGAGAGTCTTGTGTAGATGCAGACGATAAATGTGTTACTGGCACGTGCTTAAGTGGCACGTGCTCCTGCGGAAATTCAGCCACCTACAACACAAACTTACAAAATTGTTTGACCAATGGCTTGAAACTTTTGGGCGAAACATGTTCAACCCCTTCGGAATGTTATGGAACTGCACGTGAGTTGACTTGTTTTGTCATTAAGTTGTTTTCAGTCTAAGACGTAAGTATATATATATAAGTAAAGGGCACAGCTATGGGTACCAAATTTGCACCAGTGTACGCAACCCTAACTATTGGGTACTTGGAGGAAAAATTATATAATTCTGTAGAAACCATTTATGATACAGAATTTTATATTTACTTCAAACGGTACTGGAAAAGATTTCTAGACGACTGCTTCGTCCCCTGGACTAAATCTAGAGAAGAACTAATACATTTCCACGACATTTTAAACAATCTACACAATGATATTAAATTCACATTACAATCTGATACAGTTGAACAACCGTTTTTAGATGTTATGGTCCGGAATTTAAGAGGAAAGATTGAGACAGATATCTACTATAAGGAGACTGACAGTAAACAGTATCTTTTATTTTCTTCCTGTCACCCCCGACATAAAAAAAATTAACATACCCTACAATCTGGCACGAAGATTAAGAACAATAATTTCAGAAGAACAGATACTAGAAACTCGAATTAAGGAACTGAAGACGTTTTTAGTCAAACAAAAATACCCTGAGAATATGATTAACATGGGAATCGACCGAGCTATGAATCTTGATAGAACTACATTAAGACAAGTTGCGCAAAAGACGGAGGAACCCGTTATTACTTATGTGTCCACACATAATCCGCGAAATGCAGAGATATTTAATATAATAAAATATAATCTTCCAATTTTACAAGAAGATCCAAAAATGAAAAGTATTCTTTCAAAGTTTACGATGATTAAAAGCAAAAGGCAACCAAATAGTTTGAAGCGAATTCTAACAAAAGCCACATTTAGTCATGACTCTGAACACAAAGTAAAACGTTGTCAGAGGTCAAACTGCGGCCTCTGCACTCATCTATTAGAAGGCATCGCATTTGATTTTAATTGCGGTAGAAAATTTTACGTACATGAAACAATGACCTGTGAAGTAAAAAATGTGATTTATGTCATGAAATGCAGAGGCTGCGGCAAAGAATATATAGGCGAAACCGGAAACTATTTACGAAAACGGGTCACTGTACACAATCAGCAAATCCGAGACCCAAGTACTAGAATGCTTCATGTAAGTGAACACATAAGTACATGTGCCAATCGGCAAGATCCGAAATATTACATCTTCCCATTCTACAAAATGTATTTTGAAAGCGTGTCACTAAGGCGCGCGAAAGAAAAATATTTCATTAACCTCCTTAAACCTGAGCTAAACAGGTATTCCTAATCTGTACAATCAACGTATATCGTTATTGTATACATGTAGTAATAACAACTTACTCTTATATTAGTAAAATGAACTATACGCCATTATTACACTATACTGTATAGATGTTAATGTGACAGTGTATTGTACTGTAATGAGCGGAAGTAGACGTTACGGCGCATGCGACAAGAACGCTACGTTGCTAACGTCGTTTCCATGCGACACAAAGTCGCCATATTTGTTCCTGATGATCTGTACTGTAACAGTGAAACCGGTAGAAAACAGCGAAATAAATCATACGTTACTGTGAAATCGGACTCAATTGTTTTATATATATATATATATATATATATATATATATATATATATATATATATATATATATATATATATATATTACGGAAACGTTTCCCCGCCACCCTTATATTATCTATACATCGTTATGTTTTGATAGTTTTATACTGATATAACAGACAACTCGCTTTTTTGTTGTACTTTTATATATTAAATTAAAACGGATATCACGAGTGAAAGTGGTGATATATTATTCATGTTCAACACAAAGTATGTTGTAAATAGACGTTTATTAGTATTTACAAAAGTAAATGAGCTACAGTTAATTGAACGTTAATGAGCTGGGAATCTTCCACGCATACCGAACAAATAAGTGTCTGATGAACCAAAGCAGAACCAAGGGCATGGGTTGGTCCCGACCGCAAGCCTGTTAAATTCCCCCCCCCCCCCCCCCCTCACCCACCAACCCCAGTAATATCATTACTGGCCGTCCCAAGGCGGCGGTTCTGTTTTGGTTCATCCTGATTGTTTTTATATGTTGTGTTGTGTTGTTGTGTTATTGTTTAACGTCCACTGTAAACAGCTATGGTCATGTCGGGACGGTCAGTTAACCTAACCACACTATTCCAGGGCAGGCTTAGACCTCCTAAGCGGTTGACCAGTACAAAGTGCACTTACTTTCACCAGTAACTGACAACTGCCCTTCTAGAATCAGCGGAAGGGAAAATGAAAATAAGTGGCCGGACCGGGTATCGAACTCAGGACCACCGGCTTAAAAGTCAGACGCCCTACTGACTGTGCTACGCGGCCCGGCTATTATGTTGTTATGTCAGTTTTTAATGTACAGACCGTGGCGAGGAATATATGTTAAGTTTATAAACTCTCAATAGTGAAATATATCTATATAAATATGTAATAAAACGTTCAAAATACAACGATGTATAGATAATATAAGGGTGGCGGGGAAACGTTTCCGTAATATATATATATATATATATATATATATATATATATATATATATATATTCTAAAGTGTCTGTATTTGATTTTTGAAAGAGTGGTTTAAGCTGGGAGTATGATTGGCATTCTTGAAAAACTTGGGAATCTCTGAAAAAGAGAAGGAAAGATAGTAAACTCACAATGCTTTACAAAGGTCTAAAGGGTGCAGCCAGTACACCCATAAATGACCTTGTTCCCCCAAGTAGGTGTACTAGGAATCATAATTCCCTGGCTTTTCAAACCCCATTGGCTGGGACCGACATTTACAAGTCCAGTTTCTCCCCCCACCCCCACCCTCCACCTCACCCCGAGACTATTAGAGATTGGTATTCCCTGGAAGATACCCTTATTTCTAGTGCTGAGTGTGCAGAGAATTCAGTCACTAAGTTTACTTCTTTTGTAAGGGCTAGGGACTAGCTTCCCTGATCACAGGTCCTGTCAGTAATGTATTATTTATATTGTAGGTGTTAACATATACTAGTCAAAATAAGTTCCGCCGCATTTACATTAGCATCTTTTTCAGTAAAGGTACCATTATGAATGAACTTAAAGAGTCATTGTAGTACTGATATGACCTTTTTATATTGCTAGACAGACAGGTTTCAAAATTTTAATATAAACCGAGAGTTTGCGCAACTTTCAGTTTAAGTGGGTGCTTTTTCTAATTTCCCGAGATTTTTCATGAAAAAAAAATCGCCTTTTCTTTTAGTTTTGCTCTTATTTTCTCTTCTGTATATCTTAGACACATCTTTGGATTCCAAATGTGTCATATACAGAAGAAAATCGGAATTCAAAACGGTTTTCACGATAACGTCTCACTTCTAAATTTCAACGTTAAGGCAGAAAAGCCAAACTTTCTAAAGTTGCTGTGTCATTGTCATAAACATTTCAAAACTGCATGACTGACACAATTTTGCGATAAACTGATGCATTCTCATTTTAAAATGTTGCAAAGAAGCGTATTCACATGTCCGGAAAAGCAGAACTAAAATTTGTGACTGATAAGCCCATGATCTGAAGATCAAATTTCCTATAATTTTGATTCAAAGGGAGGTAATTTACCGTCTCGCACACTTTAAGATGCAACCTTCGCCATTTGAAAGTTTGTTCAGATTTGATTTAGATGTTTCTAGAATGTACGGTTTCTCGTGAATTAAACGAGACAAACATAATGGTACTGCGCATGCGCAGTAAGCGCCTAGTCGCAGTTTCTATGGTTTACTAGTTACGCGAGATAACTCTGTACACGCAAGCAGGAAAATGAGACATTAAAAAGTTTTCCGTGGACAAATGTTGTGGCAACTAATTAAAAGCAAAATAATTTGACAGTGATATATTTAAAATCGTCAGTATCACAATTAAAATTGCGGCGGAATTTGTTTTGACGAGTATAGGTATGCTTGCCTCCCCTATATTTAATAAATGCGTCTAGTGTACATTTACTTTGTACACGGTTGAACATTTGAGAAAAAGCTACCGTTTTCATCTGGTCTACATTACAATTTGAGTAAGAGTTGGAATAAATAATTGCTAGGACGCTCTTCATTATGCAATAATGCACCTTCAGCACTACGTATAATTTCAATAACGATAATATTTTTTCAGATTTATTCGCAGAAAATTACCCTTTGGTCTTTCCTTATAAAAACACTTAGTAAGCAGCATGCACGTCTATTTTGTATTCTAAACTGTAAAGAACAACAAAAATAAGTCTGCTAACTTTCAGGGAGATACGTTACTTTTTTATGGTTTTATGCAGATTTTTACATTTACCATAAATCACCACCTTAAAAGCAGTACGATAAATGAAAATGTTAACACATTTTTATCTCAACTGTAAAGTTGACGTCTGATTTTGACATAGCGTTAGATAAACGTAGTGCAGGTTCCGGGTCTCTATTCTGCGCTTGGTTGTTTTCATGCAACAATTCAATGTCTCTGGCTGCCAGAAAAAAAGTTTCTGAGGCTACTGGTTATGCAATCACAGGGTATAAACCAGTCCGCCAATTTTCGCTTCCTGCAGAGACTGTCCGTCATATTTGGCTTCCGCCGAGACTGTCCGCGATATTTTGCTTCCTGCAGGTACTACTGTCCTCGAAAAATGGCTTCCTGAAGAGACTGTCTGCTTGATTCTGCTTCCTGCCGAGAGCCTCGGCAGGAAGCAGAATCAGGCGGACAGTATCTGCAGGAAGCCATTTGTCATGTACAGAAGTCTCAGCAGGAAGCAAGAGATCGCGGACAGTCTCGGCGGAAGCCAAATATGACGGGCAGTCTCTGCAGGAAGCGAAACTTGGCGGACTGGTTTATACACTGTTGTAATGACTACAATCGAACGTTTGGAACGTCTTTGGCGACGTTAACGTCGGTGCACAGTTCTAATCGCAATTTCAGTTTTCCTCTAAATTTCTGATAAGAATAACATTATGATAGTAATTCAGAAATTTAATTTTATACACGAGTTTACTTTTGCTATCAGTGTAGAGTGCCTTCATAGCAATTTGCTAGTAAAGTTACTAATGCACAACTGTGCACCTGCAAAATATGCAAAAAATGCAAAAACAAGTAAATGCCGCATACTAAAAATTTTACAGGTTCAGTTGAGTTGAAAATAATTGCACATGATGCAAATAATATTCAATAGCAATATATTGATATATATCATATTTCTGATTTGTCAAAACCCAAGAAATGACGGAAAAATTAAAACCGTCAAGTTTCTCTTTTTTTTTTTTTTTTTTTTTTTTTTTTTGCTAAGCATTGAACATCAACATTCAAAGCGTTTAGTGCAATGTGAGTAAACGTGCATGTATTTTATACGCCTGTATTTGAGAGCCTCAGTGAATTTTATACTATATGACTATAATATTGAGCCGCGACAAGACAAAACCAACAAAGTGGCTGTGCGCCCAGCGCAAACTCAGATCAGCCTGGGCATCCACCCAGTCTGGTCAGGCTCTTTGCTTAGCACTTAAAGGGTAGCTAAGGGACTAAGCTACCTCCATGCGGACAGCGAAGACTCTGATCAGACTGTGCGGATGCCCAGGCTGATCTGAGTCTGGGCTGGGCGCACAACCACTTTGTTGGTTTTGTCGCGTCGCGGCTCGTATGTATTTCATTTATTTTATAGTGTCTTTGAATATAGTCACTAAATGTATTTTATGTATTTGATAGCCACAGTGAAGTGTGATACAACTTGTCAGTGTGAAACCGGATATGTGGATTCCAACTACGTGTGCAAAGCTCGTAAGTTAAACAGACATTTTCCCAGTTTCAGACGATAAAAAATATTTTGAAAAATAATTATTATGTAAACAGTACTCTGAGATTATCTTAATTTGTCCTAAGAATAAGACCTCAGTTGCCTAGATAAATGTTAGTCACATTTACGAGGATGGTCCAAAAAGATCTGTCACTGGATTCATAACTTTGCTCACAGACGTGATAGCTTACCAGGGTTTACAACAATCAAAAGAACTGTCTCTTATCTTCATACTGATATCATGTACATGGTGAAAACATGCCATATGGTTGAGTTATCAGCTGAAATACAGACCTTGTATTTGACACTGGCCTATTTTCATGATTTTTGTTTTTCTGCTGGCTTGTGATTCATGCTGCATATCTTGTCAATTACATATCGCAGGATTCTGAAAATTTCAGGGTTGCTGTCTGTTGCATTCTGTTGGACTCTACATAAAAATCAGCGACTTCTGTCAATTATTGCGGTGCAAAAGATTGATATCTATGGTGTCACTGAAATATGGTGAAATATACAGTCACGTGATTTTTAACGACTCGCTGTGCCTTCATTTTAGGGAACTTTTTTTTTTAATTTTGATTGAGATCACATTGTCATGATCTACTGCAGTAAATATATGCTTCAGAATTCGAAATATTATACATTTATGGAGCTTTTATACTTAGAACATGACCTAGTCGATTTTCCTATGGCGTTGTTTGCATAATGTTGAGATTACGAAATGCTGTAAACTCTTTAAAATTGACAGACTGACTTGGAGAATTTTTGCTGTGTTTATTAGCACCTGAGATATCGTAGGCACCAGGCAGCGATAATGACCGTCCCTTCATTGGACATTGCCGGAGTTACATCTACTAATTTGTCAGTAGGGTGAGGGTACCCTTCTTTTTAAGCAGATTGTGAATGTTATGTCATTGATACAAGGATCAGTTATGTTACAGCTATGTGATAAAACAGGGTTTCTGAATGGTTTTTATTAGAGGGTGAATACCACCTTTCGTTTTCGAGATATAAGGCAGTGACAGAACTTTTTGGATGACCCTCGTACAACAAGAAATAAGTTACAAATATATTGAAACATCGCCATATATTCTGCCATTCTTACAAAGGGTAACATAGATGGATGACGTAATCCTGTCAACAGGAGGTCTACTCTTTAACAAACATACATCAATATAGATCGATCCCCCGCTTCTCCAATCCCTCGGATGAGACTTTAAACCGAAGTCCCGTCTTCGAATGACCTAGTTGTTGGTGGGACCTTAAGGTAGAAAGATACTGAATAGACATACTGGCGGGGCATTCAAACCATTATACCAGCTAAATAACCCAAAGACCTATAAAACATTTGGGTAAGATTTTTTTTTCACCGCTTTGTTTTCCTAAAAATAAAATTTTGCATTTCTACATACTTTTTTTTTTCACATTTTCCATTTAAATTCATATCTCTAGCACATGAATGCTCTTTCATTTCTGCAGATCATATAATCTATAATATGGAATATTTGAACCAAACTGGGGAAAAAGACAATGCAGTTATCTCGATTATAAGTATATTTTTGTTTACATTTTCTAAATAATGCAAGAAAAATGAATTTCAAGAAATTTTTTTTTTAAATATATGTTATCTATGGGGCATGCTTATGCATATTATTTCAGTAAAACTTACATTGTATGTTACAGGATAAGACAAAAAAAGGACAAAACATTTCACCATTTCGTTTCCTAGCAAAACAATGTTTAAGTTAAAAAAAATATCCCCAAAACAGACAACTCCCATTCTGCACCTGCTGCAAGCACAGCCGGTCCTTGTCCTACTATTTATTTTCCTGTTATTCCGGTTCTACCATAGAGTAATGCCTACAAAATTGCGCAGATGGAATGGCAACTATGTAGACCTTGATCAGACTGGTTCATAAGGAGCAGTCGGATCTCGGTTTCCACTGTTTGCACATATCTATCTGTCCGCAAACTTAGGATCGTAACGGTAGACATTATTAGTGTATGTTATAACTATATATACTCCGCAGCTGACCGGTTTCATCAAATAAAAAAAAAATATTCAGTATCCAACTACCTTTAACCCGAGATCACCCACTCGCATACATCAATACAATAGGTAATGATGAACTTTGTAAACGAGAAAAACATACATAATCATCAGTATGATAAAGTGAAAAGGTACAAATACAATCTAACACTTACGTATATAATTTACATATTTTCTGAACATTTTTCAAAGACTAGAGGGCAGCTAGAGCAGATCCAGATGAGACGGCTCATTGTGAGAACTCGTCTGGATCTATGCTGTTTGTGGCAAAGTTGACTTATTTTAAATCTGGCGCTTTTTAAAAGTGTTTATCTTGAATCCTTTCCACAAACATTTCTGACCACACTCTATGACACAGTCGTTTTATTGTTTTTTTGGCTTGCCGTCTCGGCGGCAAGCCAGTATTCAAGTGGTTTAGTGATACCGAGTTATTTTCGGAAGAAACGATACGTCACACTTAGTCGGAAAATACCTAGAGAGTGTGTACTGCACGCCGTTTCTTCCGGTGGCGTAAGCTGTTCCGGTACTGCTACATACCGTCACCACTACACTAGGGCCGCAATATTAAGCCAAAGAGATTGGAAAGCTCGTTCCGGTTTGACTGAATTTCTTCATTATTTTCTTCACAGACATAACAAACAAATTTTGTCAATTTTTATCCATATGCGATTTACCTCATCTGCTAAAAATATCTATGGAAACTTTATTCTATTTTTGATAGTACATGTACTTTTTTAATATTTCCGTTAAAAAGCACGTTTTTCTTTTACAAGTGCCTTGAACTTGGCCACATTTCTTTTCCTTTTTATAAACTGATTGCATTAAAAATGAAACTCTGAATTTAATGCAAAGTGTTTGGCTTTGCATCCGAAGAAATATACCAAAACCTGTGTAAGAAACAATGTTTATATATAGCTTAGTGCAAAGCATTAGCTTTTCCAAAAATCATGCAGCGGCGTCGCGAAAAATAGGCCTTAGGGCATCGCATAGGCTGACTGGTCAGAGCAGCCGGCACACTGTCCAGCGCCGGTGCATTCATGGGATCTGATCAGTCTTTTTCGGCATATATATTCTTCATGATGATCCATGATGAAGACATCTTTTATGCTGAGGATAGACCAATAAGACTGCGCTTATGCCGGAGTGGGCTGATCTGTTTATCTGTAAAAACTGAAAGAGCAGAGTTCAAATTTATTGTTTAAGCTGTGCAAGCCTTCCTTTTAAAAGGAAATTTTATATATTATTATTTTTATTTTCTTTCAGCACACGTTGGGCAAGCTTGTGTATCTACAACTGCTAGTCCCCCGGGAGTGGCGTGTGCCTCACAACTTTCTGCGGACACGTCATTAGCAACTGAAACTTGCGTCAGTGGTACATGCACGTGTGCCTCCAGTAATAGTACTCAGAGAAGTATTACGTTCCGTGGCACGACGTATGACTTCTGCCTAGGTACATTGTTGTAACACATTCATTCATTCATTCTGCCTCCCCTTGCCCCGCCTTTCCATGCCCCCGTCTCTCTCTCTACTCTCTCTTTCTCTCTCTCTGTATTTTTGTACGCATATGTGAATATCTTTGTTTACTACAAGAGAGGTAGAGACTGCCCGTCCGGTACGAAATTCAGGTGAAAATTCGCACCCCGTGTGACTTCCAAGAGAAGTATAAACAGCCACTCTGGGTACAAGTTTCCAAAGTTAGTGCTCCCGAGGGGGGCCATATGGAGAAAATCTCATCGTCACCAACGGCCAGGTATACGCAAAAATTTACATTGGAGGTCAATGGAAGATGATGTTTTAACTTAAATATCGTGATTTGTATTAAAGTAATCAATCCTGTGCAAACGGTTCTGAAATGCGTGTCATCTAAACTTTTATAAAGCTGTAAGTTACGAATTTCTACGTTAAAAGGGAAGTAGTCTGTTTTTAGAAAAAAATAGAGGCACCATCTAAATGTAATAAATATATAGTAAAACGGAAAATATTAAGGAGTTGTGAGTCCCTTTCGCACTTATTTTTTCAAAAAGAGAAAACCACAGAAAGCGTGTGCAAATAGTTTCATATACAAAAATATTCGTCCTTTCTAATGGTATAATTTTTATTTTGAAATAATAAAAGCAAAATAGTCTGTTTTTAACGTTTCTATGCAAGGTATTAAATTATTTTACTGGTCGTGATACCTCGGAATTTTCCGTCCATTTAACGAAGTGTCACGGAGAACGAGGTATTGAGCCGCTTGCCTCGGGCTGTATTTATGAGGGTATCTGACAGAGATTAGCAAACGCATGATATGTGAAATTGTACATTGTTTGATTTAGGGATTTTTATGTTTATTAACTGAATGTTCCTAGTTCTAATTAACTAGCTGAACATTACTTTTTTCAAAATACAAATACATTTTTTTTCAAACAGTAAAGTAAAAACAAATACCGTTTGCTTGTTTGACTTTTAAAACAATGATGGCATAAAACTTTCTTTAGCAGTAAATAAAATAGGTAAATGATGACCATTATTTAATTGTTATAAAAACAAACGTCTTAAATTGATTTTAAACCTGATGGTGCCCAGATAAAGTGTTACGATATAATTGCAGTTACTCAATAATTGCTCAACCATTTAAGTGTGAAATTGACATCTTTGAGTATTACATGCTAATTTATGTAATTAGATATTTGGTGTTTGTAAATTTATTTGTTAAGTCTGCCAGTAAAACTTAATTTATTTGTTTCCTAACTATATACTCCGAACGTTTGACTAAATGTAACTAGACACGGCATCGTGGGCAAAATGTGATGGGCAAAATGTGATAAACAAAGCAAGATGAAAATTCAAACAGTTTATTCTGAACAGTTTCAGCATGTACTGTAAAAATTCTAAAAATTGGGACATCAAAATTTTAATACCGTAATCGTCAAATATGGTTTAACGATGCAGCAATGATTCGTGCGCAAGACGTAGCTTGGCCGCCATTACTCACAAGCACTATCGCGTCGTCTTACGCGAACACAACAATGGAGCACGTAAGAAAAAAAGTATGGAAGGTGCTTTCCAGGCCTCGGATGCCGAAAGGCTTTATGCGGGTTAGCCTAACCAGACTAGGATCACAGAGTGTTTAATAAAGAAAAAAACAAACGCCCAAAATCATCGAAACCGCACTTTTTCATGAGCTTTTGCGGAGCTGTTTCAACCGACTAGGCGCACAGTCAAAATGATGTCGTTTGATTTTTAACATTTTTTACATTACAACAGCGCAGATGGCATCCAGCAGCGCAGATGGCATTAAGGGGGAGATCAAGGTAAAAAGGGAAGAAGCAGGGTACGGTAACAAGTTTCAAATACCTTGGAGCAATTGTCTCTGATGATGGCTCAAAACAGGAGGTTATCTGAAGGATTGCACAAGCCACATCAGCTCTTACCAAGCTGAAACCAATTTGGAGAGATAACGACATATCTCTTGGATCAAAAGTGAAACTTACGCGCTCCCTTGTCATTTCCATATTTCTGTATGCCGGTGAATCGTGGACCTTGACAGCATAGTTAGAGAAAAGAACGCAGGCCTTTTAGATGAGATGCTACCGAAGGTTACTGAACATAACGTACAAAAACCATATAACCAATGAGGAGGTTCGCAGAAAGATCCAAGCAATCATTAGAGAATATGATCGATTCCTGACGCTGGTCAAGGTGGTTTGGCCGCGTCTCAAGGTCTTCTGGTTTAGCAAAGACGATTCTACAGGGCACAGTGAAAGGGAAAAGAAGAAGAGGTAGACAGAAGAAGCGGTGGGAAGACAATATTAAAGAGTGGACAGGGATGGATTTTGCCAGCTCAAATAGGGCAGCTAAAAACAGAACAAGGTGGAAAGGGATTGTTTCGAAGTCATCTGTGGTGCCCCCAACGACCTAGTAAGGTTACGGAATAGACTAGAATAAAATAGAATAGACATTACAACATACATATAACTTAAAGGATCAGAACGAAAGCTGATAGATAGCTTATAGAGGTCTTCTCCTGACATAAAAATGCATGCTATTAGGCTGAAAGAAACCATGTATAATGCTTGTCTAAACATTTAAATTGACGTCGAAATGACATTATTTTGACGTTGTTCGTTTGGACATCACCGCGGCGTAATAACGTCGAAGCGACTTCCTTTTGACGTTGTGTCTGCTGGGAAGAAAACAATTTTTTTCTTTTCAGTTAATTACAGCGGCACTGCGAAATCGGACAACACCTCATGTACGGACCACAACACCTGTAGCTCGTACTACTGTGGAACCTGTCCGGGGGCTGACGCCAAGACTTGCCTAAGAGGTAGGATTTATCATGCATCTGCTGCAAAATTCACATGATAACAGGGGGGGGGGGGGGGGGGGGATGGTAATATTATGTGATATCATGTCACTTTAGAACTGCGCTTGCGCGAATGTTATCGGGCGATACCTTTAGAATCGATCTTAGAAGACGATTGGCTACATACTCGCGTTGGCTGTGATAACAACGTTCCATTGGCTAAATGATGTCACTGATTTATGTCATAACGCATTCACGACATCAGTAAGTTTGAATAAAACTGTGTTTGCCTTTTATTTGTTTGACTCTCTTTATGCCGTAAAATCTTCTAATGGTGCATTATGAATAGAAAACCATGTAAGCGTCTTTGATATCTAGTTTATCAGGCTCGACCCGAAACAGGTCGGACTGGCTCGGCAGGCCTCGCCATTCCAACGCTGTTTCTGGTCTCGCCTGATAAACTTGATATCAAAAAAACACTAACATGATATTCTCTATTTATACAGTCTGGAGTCAAAATGAATAGACTTTCACAAAGTTAATTACCCCCCCTCTCTCCCCTCCTCCCCCCCCCCACAAATAAGTACAGTCAAACTTTTCCCAAGCCCAGCGGGCACATGACGTCGAAATGATGTCCTACTGATGTCGATGCGATGTCACTGCATCGCATCGACGTCATTACAACGCCAAGTGCCTGCTTTGAAGGGTCACTCTATTAAGGGTCTCCTAGATGTCTTTAACAGTCACCCTTTTGAGGTCCATTGAACCACAAAATAGTTCAGTTAAGTCTGTATTTAGGGCTCGCCTGTCTCGAAAAGACGTTTTTGTGTATCCCCTTACCATAGGTTTGACTGTGGTTTCTACTGGTAACTTATTTGTTGCACGTCAGCTTAGCCTTCTACTATTGTTTTGGTACTCTTAGGAAGCAAAACAAACAAAGTGGCGTGTGTGCCCAACGAAGACTCAGATCAGCCTGGGCATCCGCCCATTCTGTGCGAGTCTTCGAAATCGGCATGGAGGTATCTTAGACATTTAGCTAACCACTTAGGCCTAAAAAATAGCTGTGTTTCCACTAACATGCTGAAAAAAATATGGTCGGTAGGTAGGAAAAACTTTTTTTTATTATTTTAATTTTTCTCCCGAAAAAAATAGGGTCGGGCCTGTATTTTTATGTATTTTGGTTTTTGTACATGTATTTTGTTGATTAAATTGTATTTTTGAGACTTGCACTGTGTATATGAAAATTCATCTTAGATGCTCGAAAAAGTCAAATCTGTATTTTGGAAGGTAGTAAATGCCAAAAACTACAAAAAGGCAGTGAAAAAACGAAATTACTATGGGAAAATGCAAAAAAAAAACTGGGTAGGGTCGGAAATTGAATATGGTAGGGTCGGTGTTTTAATTTTTATTTTGTTCTTTTATTTATAAAACTAGCAGAGTCGGGGGATGGGGGGGGGAGGGGGGGGTCTGAAGCAGGGTCGGTCGGGTTAGTGGAAACACGGCTATATTTTTTTAGGCCTTAAGCTCATAACGAAGACTGATTAGGCTAGGCGGATGCCCAGACATCTTCTCTATGAGTCTTTACTGGGCGCATATGCCACTTGGTTGGTTTTGTCATGTCGCGGCTCAAATGAATACAAGTAGCCCAAAGGGCAACAATTGCTCACCTGAGAGACACTGTACACCTATAGGGATATTTAAGATGCTCAAGGGCAGCTAACTCCACAGTCAGTGGTCCAATCAGGCTGAAAATTAAACTCATCCAAAACATTATGTATGCCCTCATTTAATATATGCAAGTTTAAAAAGTATCCGATCAAGAGCACAATAGACAGAGCTGTCAAGGGCAGCTAACTTCGGAGTGGTTGGCCTGATCTGGCCAAAATTTGAACTTGTTTAAGATATTATGCATTTCCTCATTACCTCAGGCCTCATACTGACAAAGCTTTTCCAAGCCTGAAATGCCTGCTTTCGAAGCCTAAAATAGCCCTTTTTAAGCAGAAAAAAACACTGAAAACTTAAAAATCAAAGCCTGAAATCCAGTAAAATTCAAGAAATGAAAGCCTGAAATCCTGCAAAAGCCTGAAAAGTATGAGGCCTGTTACCTGCAAGTTTGAAAAGGATCGGATCAGTAGAAACCAAGAAAAAGTGGTGACATTGATTTTTTGGATGCTCAGGGCAGGTACTCCATAGTCAGTAGTGAGATCTAGCCGAAATGCTAACTAATCCAAGCTTTTATGCATATCCTCATTACCTGCAAGTATGAAGAGGATCCGATGAAAAATGAAAATTTTATGTGATGACGTTGTTTTCTCCATTATAAGACTATGGAATTTTTTTCAAACGCTCAAGGGCAGCTAACTCCGTAGTCTGTGCTCGAATCCAGCCAAATTTCAAACTCATCCAAGCTCTTATGTATGTCATCATTACCTGCAAGTATGATAAGGATCTAAACAAAAACCTTGATTGCAGCACCCTGAAAGTCAAACTTGCTCGAGATATTGTCATGCCCTACATTTGTGTGAAATTATTTTAGAATCCGTTGAGAAATGTAGGTGCTAGAGTGATGACAAAGTTTTTCTAAAAATAGCCACAGTGACCTTGACCTTGGGCACAGCATCCTGAAAGTCAAACTTGCTCGAGATATTGTCATGCCCTACATTTGTGTGAATTTATTTTAAAATCCATTTAGAAATGTAGGTGCTAGAGCGCTGACAAAGTTTTTCTAAAAATAGCCACAGTGACCTTGACCTTGGGCGCAGCACCCTGGAAGTCAAACTTGCTTGAGATATTGTCATACCCTACATTTGTGTCAAGTTATTTCAAAATCCATGGAGAAATGAAGGTCCTAGGGCGATGACAAAGTTTTTCTAAAAATAGCCACAGTGACCTTGACCTTGGGTGCAGCACCCTGAGAGTCAAACTTGCTCAAGATATTGTCATGCCCTACATTTGTGTGAAGTTATTTCAAAATCCGTTGAGAAATGTAGGTGCTAGAGCGATGACAAAGTTTTTCTAAAAAAAGCCACAGTGACCTTGACCTTGGGCGCAGCACCCTGAAAGTCGAACTTGCTCGAGATATTGTCATGCGCTACATTTGTGTGAAGCTATTTCAAAATCCATGGAGAAATGTAGGTGCTAGAGCCATGACAAAGTTTTTCTAAAATTAGCCACAGTGACCTTGACCTTGGGTGCAGCACCCTGAAAGTCGAACTTGTTTGAGATATTGTCATGCCCTACATTTGTGTGAAGTTATTTCAAAATCCGTTGAGAAATGTAGGCGCTAGAGCGATGACAAAGTTTTTCTAAAAATAGCCACAGTGACCTTGACCTTGGGCGCAGCACCCTGAAAGTCAAACTTGCTCGAGATATTGTCATGCCCTACATTTGTGTGAAGTTATTTCAAAATCCGTTGAGAAATGTAGGCCTTAGAGCGATGACAATGTTTTTCTAAAAATAGCCACAGTGACCTTGACCTTGGGCGCAGCACCCTGAAAGTCAAACTTGCTTGAGATATTGTCATGCCCTACATTTGTGTGAAGTTATTTCAAAATCCATTGAGAAATGTAGGCGCTAGAGCGATGACAAAGATTTTCTAAAAATAGCCAAAGTGACCTTGACCTTGGGCACAGCACCCTGAAAGTCAAACTTGCTTGAGATATTGTCATGCCCTACATTTGTGTGAAGTTATTTTAAAATCCATTGAGAAATGTAGGTGCTAGAGCCCTGACAAAGTTTTTCTAAAATTAGCCACAGTGACCTTGACCTTGGGCGCAGCATCCTGAAAGTCGAACTTGCTCGAGATATTGTCACGCCCTACATTTGTGTGAAGTTATTTTAAAATCCGTTGAGAAATGTAGGCAATAAAGCGATGACAAAGTTTTTCTAAAAATATGTGATGACGTTGTTTTCTCCATTATAACACTATGGGATTTTTTTCAAACGCTCAAGGGCAGCTAACTCCGTAGTCTGTGCTCGAATCCGGCCAAATTTCGAACTCATCCAAGCTCTTATGTATGTCATCATTACCTGCAAGTATGATAAGGATCTAAGCAAAAACAGTTGAGAAAAGGTGATGACGCCATTTTCCCCATTATAACCCTATGGGATTTTTTTCAAACGCTCAAGGGCAGCTAACTCCGTAGTCTGTGCTCGAATCCGACCAAATTTCGAACTCATCCAAGCTCTTGTATATGTCATCATTACCTGCAAGTATGATAAGGATCTGATCAAAAACAGTCGAGAAAACGTGATGACGCCGTTTTCCCCATTATAACCCTATGGGGGCTATCTGTTGCCATGGAAACCAGAGTTCTGAGCTGATCGGCACCAAAACCTAATGCAGCCTTTCCCCCACCCAAATGATGCTTCAGATAAAATTTGATTGCGATCGGCCCACTGGTCTCTGGGATATTTATGTTTGAAAGTGTTGACGCACGCACCCACCCACGCACCCACGGACGGACGGACGACGGCTCGACTCCCATCCTATAAGCTCACCTCTGAGCCTTCGGCTCAGGTGAGCTAATAAACATAGGGAAGAATTCTCGTTATAGTGACGGGATTTTTCGATAATCTCCAAGAGGGCCGGAGATAAGCGGTTACCTGTATGCGGTTCTCGGTTTAATAGGGAAATGTATAGAAGCTCATAAATAAATTAAATTTTCTTATTTAATATATTTTCCGACATTAAATTATAACGTCTAGCACGAAAGAGCATTTCAAGCTCTTTAATCTGGTATAAAAATCATAGAAATGTGTCAATGAGAAGTTTCTTCCATCAGAGCCCATAGTTTTCTTTCTATAACCCATGAGTTTCTTAACACAATTTATTCAAATTATGCGAATCTTCGTTTTTGGACCTAAATAACACATATAAATTAACATTTGCGAATCTATTATAACGTATGAGCTAGAAGCTGTTATTCCACTGATTACAATGATGTATTTTATACATACATAGCTAATTGGGAAATTTCTTCCCTGAACGCCTAATTTTGCTAACTATTGATTCGAAGCTTGTTCGAAAATTTTCTAAGTTCTCTCTATTAACCATTAAAACACTGGAAAGGGAAGCAATCTCATTTATGGTCAAGGGCTAAAATTTACAGGTAGTACAGAGTTATCGATTTTACACCGTAACGAGTTTTCTGCCAGATGAATGAAAATCACTACCTTAACCTCCTACCATCGGCACGTGTACGTAAAAATAGCCATTTTACGTAACGACATCGTTTCTAAGATGAATATTGCAGGTAACTTAGTTTTTTTTTTCGCTTTGATGTACACATCTAGATAGTTGAATAAATGTAGATTAAAATGGACATTCAGTTTCTTTTTTTTTCACATCGTCCCCAACAATTCTCCTCACCTCGATATAGTCACGCACGGTACTGAAAATTCAGTTTTTGGATGTAGGGTAGTATTAAGTTTGTAAAAAAATGACCGCACTGATATTTCTTTGATTTTCCAACAAAATATACCAAAAGATTTGTAAGATAGTGTAGAATACTAGAATAACACAACATTTTTGACTTTAGATCCGTGCTTTAAGAAAAACGTAGAAAACTGAGTAACTTTTTCCTCATTTTCCGCCTCTATTTTCCCTATATACTATTAGGAAATGACGGCCATATTAATTAGAGCAAAAATGACCGCATTAAATGTAAACTTAAAAGCTTGAAAAAAATATCTATGTGCAGCTAAAAATGTGCTCTTTATTGACCTAACGCAACATTTTTCATTTTTTATTCAAGGAAGACAAAAAAGAGAAAAACTATCAATGTCCTATATAATTTAATGCTATTTCAAGCTCGCGCGATATCGTCGTTTACAGGTAGATTATACGGGGCTGAGGAAATAAGTTGCCCATGTTATCCATTTTTCGACTAATTATTGAAATAATTGCAGCTTCCTCAGGAAGCCAATGTGGAAGGTTTTATCCATTCGAAAGGAGAACCTTTTCCAAATGACATGGAAAGAAAAACAGTCAGTGTAATTGAACATAATAATTATGATCATGGCGCGACTGTCTACCAGTTAAGACAAAATATGCAAATGCAACTTTAACCTACTGATTCATGCAAAATAATACATGTTTTTTAAAGTAAAACGGCTTTTTCTCAATCTTTTAGCAGCCTCCTCAACCTCCTCAGCCAGTCGCCTACCATGCTCTGCTATTATTGGAAGCCTGTTGGGGGCTCTGTTCTTGAAACTGATGTAAGGTTTATAACAAGGTAGGTATTCTGTCTCTTGTACCAGTTTAAGAATTATAGAAGAATAAAAATGATCGCTATTTAAATGTACCTTAATTTTGAAATAATATATGCATATCGTTTACGCCGTATTATCTCTTTACCGTTTTTGTTTTTCAGAAAAACGCCAATACTCTATGAGGATAAAGGGAAGTATGAACTCAGGGTGAAACAAAAACATTTAGTGGATTTTCAGTTTTGTTTAGTTTGAACACCAAATAAATCTGTTAACGGAGTGCATGCCACCCAGGAGACAGAGCGTTGAAACAACGTTGAATCGATGTCATATATTAATTAATACTTATACATGCCGCTGAACGTGCCCAGCCGGCACATAGGGGAAATTGGGGCAAGTGGGACACTTATTGGAAAAGCACCTGCTTTCACAGGATAATACGCTAGAATGAGATCAAATCTGTTGGCACTTTATAACTGCCCATCACATGATTTCATATTACACATGAGATGTCTTGTACCAGTATATGTCTAGCAACAGGGCAGCATTAATGCCATGCAGTCAAATGTCCCACTTACCCCAAAATAATGGGTAAAGTAAGACACTAATTGCTAATAAATTTTAAGCATTTCAACTTTCATTTATGTTCACTATAAAAGAAAAATGCACGAGTTTAGGTTGCAGTTAAAACCATTTGTACCACAGAACAGAGATATGCAGAAATCAAAACGCTTTGTTCCTTTTTATAATATCGGATGTAGATAACAAAGAAAAAAATAGGGATAAACTTTACCCCGGCATTTCAGTTATTCACTGTGGGCTTCAGTTATTTTAACACATTCATTAACTTGAATATGCAAAACAGTACGATAAAACTCTCAAAAACTATAAACAGTGAACTGACATTAACAAGAGAACGGGTATGTTCCATTCAAAGTTTATATCAAAATACCCCACCCACTACATTTTCTTTGTAAGTGTTCTTCCCAAATATAATAAAATTCTGTCGTCGACACTTTTGTTAAAATGGCATTATTGTTATGAAGAATCTGTGTAGAAACAATTTAAAGCATAGTGCTATGCAAGGAGTGTTTAAGAAATAATAAATAATCAAACGAAATAAAGTGGGTGGGGTAAAGCCAAATTATAATGTTTCAAGTCGAATTTGTTAAGTAAATATGAGCTAACTGATCTTTTGTCACACCAGGTTGCTCCCAGCAAGATTATGGGTACCAAAAGTATTCAACTTATTCCCTGAGCTTCTACATCAAAATATCTTCTACATCAAGCTGAACTTGTAAAGTCAAAATTCTGGCGTCCCAGTTACCCTAGTTTATTGAAGCAAATGGCCGCCAGCTTCAATCAACTGCCTGACTGTGGAGTTTGAAAGATTCAAATAATATCGAAACTGTTAAAATCATAACTATTTTCTACCATTCTTTTATTTACCGTCTGTTTGAAAAGAAGTATGACAATAAATATAAAAATAGTTGACTCAAAATCATGAGTGCAACATCATAGAAGATGACAGTAAACTGACGTGACGTCAGATCGAAATTGCGTTACGTATTTGTAGTTCTATGTAGACGTGTTGTTGTCGTGTCTTGAAAATTTTCATACCGAAATATTACCACGCTTTCTGTTTAAGACAAGAGTATTGGATTATCACATAAAGTAGTATTTTTTTATAAGTTAATTTCCTTTGTATAACGTTATTTGTATATGTGCCCTGTACATTACGTCACTTCAGTCACAGCTTACGTCAGGAATTTTATTTTGAAAATGGTCTAATAAATATTCGCTCATTTAACGAAAAGAAACAATAATACTTGAGCTCGACTTTTGACAATGACCCTTGTTTTCCCTTGCTCGAGTGATGTAATCTTTAGTGACTCGATGGAAGGGTTAACTTATAACGGTGGTTCAAACTGACCAATGTTGCTATATCTTTCTTATACAAATGAATGACTGTGCCTATTCTGGACCTTCAAATTTAAAATGCCAGCAGTGCATACTTTTGAATACCTAAGAATCGTAGAACTATTATTTCTAAACAAAGAAATAGAAATGCTTTGGCAATGTTTATTGTCTTGGTAAGTACGTACCATATGGCGCTCAAAGAATAAAATGTGTCCCATTTACCCCATTGTCCCACTCGCCCCAATTTACCCTACGTCGAAATGAAGTCGTACCGATGTCGATGCAACCTCATTACGTCGCTTCTACGTCCGTACAACGTCATTACGACGTAATTAGCCTGCTGAGATCCAGCTGAAACAACTGACTTATCTGTCAATGGACGACATTTGACCGCGTGTCTTTACGTTTAACTGCCGTCGTGAAAACTGAGCGATCTGATTTTACGTCATAACGTTTGAATGGCGTCCGGCTATGGTCAGAACTGTTCAACGTAAAGACAAAAGACGGGCGTTAAATATATTTTCTATACTGAATATTTAGCTTATTTTCGATATACCAGTATATATATATACCAGTCCTGATATGTGCATAAATGTCTTGTCGGGTTTACATATGTAAAAAGAGTATATTTACATTTGTAAAAAGAGTATTTTCAGGTAAATATATGATAACCTTGCATTTTTTTCAATTTACCTGTTATAAATTCACCTGGAAATGACTTTATATATAAGAATTTTGCTTACTGTCAAATCCTGTTACTTTTGAAATTATATTGTAGTACATGTATATGTATATGTAATTTATAGTTGATAAAAAATCGTTTAAATCAAATTGACCTGATATGTGCATAAAAGTCTTTTCTGGCTTGCATATGTAAATAGAGTATTACGTAGTTTTCTGGAAAATATAATTTTTCATATTTTTCAGTTTACCTGTTATAAATTGAAGCATCTACCATTTATAAACTGATGCATACTTGGCTTTAAAAAGTGTAAATGCAAGAATTGCAATTATACTTTTCAACGTTATTCGGGGATAAAGCTAGTGGTCGTTGCTAAAAATCTTCATTGTAGCTTCCCAACGATGAACGTCGAAGTATATCTAGCTTAAATTGTTAATAGATGCGGACAGCAGGTAAATTCGGACAGTGACATTGTTTCCTTTATATGTCAGTTGTTTGGAATTAAAACAAATATAACTGGGCAAACAGTGAAAATCCTGATGAGCCGTTTCATCTGGATTTTCACTATTTGCAATGGTATGTCCGAATCTACCCGCTGTCCGAAGTTACCCGACTTGACCTGTAATTGTTTGTCCTTCTAAATGGTCTCTAAAAGAACGAAAGAACTTACATATTTCTAAAATATCTAAACGTCGGGTTCAAACATTCTCATGTATTTAACCCTATCTTTAACATTTATATACCAAACAAAAAAAGAAACGCACAAAGTAAGATTTTACTGTTTAATTTACCTTTCAAAGCATGATTAGAAAATGGTCTACAAATCCGTAATTCTAATCAAATCTCGTTCAAAGTTCATCATCGCGTATTCGAGTATCTGTACCTTCGATATGCATGATTAATAAGCATTAACGAAATCGTTGACAGTGATTTCCATGCATTTGTTCAAGCTTACTGTCTGCATAGACTATAGAGTATAAATGTGTATTTGGATATTGTAAGTGAGTTTTGCTTGTGTTTTAAACGTCAAAACACGTCAGCAAATAGTCCCTGTTTTAAGTCAAGAATGGAATGCGATTCCCTAGCATTCGATTTGGATTACCATCAGTTCTATGCGCGGTAGATGTACGGCATGCACACGCACCAAGGGAGGTCACACCTCTTATTGAAAACTGTGACAATGAAAACTAACCCCTGCCATGTTCAGAGACCCGTCACAAAGTACTGAATTGACACAATTAAATCAACTTTGCGGGTTGAACTGTACGATTGTCTACCTCTAACACTATATATTTACACTTGCCACTGACTTCCCATAGATGAACCGTATAGAGCAACTGGCTTCATAAACCGATGAAGGACAGTTGATCATGTGACGTCGTCGTCAAGCTACGTCTAAGGTAAACAAACGTCTTGATTGGTCCACGTAACGTTCGACTGACGTCACGTTATGGCGACGGCTGTTTAACGTAATGACCGAATACGTCGTTTCTGTCTTTTCTTCCACGCATAGTTTCCATATCTAACATTAAATTACCACGAAAACAGCACTGGAAGGGTCTAAAATAAAGTGTAAATATAAAAAGTTAAATTTGATTTCTCAGCGTTCATCGTGTGAAGAAGCCAGTGGTCGTCGCTAAAATTCTTCAAGAAGCGCTTCGCGCTTCATGGAATTTTAGCTCCGCCCACTGGCTTCATCACACGATGAACGCTGAAAAATCAAATTTCACTTCTTAAATGAATTATTTTCTTAAATTCTTGGTAATTTCCAAGAAAATACCAAAATATTACTATGTGCGTTTCTTGTTTTGTCTGGTATATATGTACTCAGAGTAATTATATGTTTCATATTTTGTGCTTTTTTTTGCATCTGGGCAATAGCGGTCAGAAATATACACCTTTTGACGACTAATCTTGTTCAACCTGGCCCATGATGAAATACGTTGCTAGGTCGCAATAACTCATAAGCTCCTTTGCATAGAAAAGGGCTTAACCTATCAGCCATGTAGTCATGCATGTGGGCATGCATATACATGTGGTAAAGAAAGCGTGAAAGGTTGTAATCTGGCCTACATTCGCCGTCATGACGGCAAATGTAGGCCAGGTTACAACCTTCCATGCCACGCCCTTTTCTATGCAACGGGATTAATGGATAATGGCGGCCTAGCCACGCCTTGCGATATAAGAGCCATGTTGAATCAGACCGATGTACGACCAGCGAATATTTCGGCGCAGAGTGACCATAGCTATTGTCGTATATGTAAATGAGAATCTCAAAGAGTGCCTGCCTGGATCAGATTTGTCACTTATGTCAGAAGTATTTCTCCCTCTTTTTTTTTTTTTTTTTTTTTTTATTTTTTTTTTATTTTTGCTTCTTTCATGTATCGACTAGTGTCATATTCTTTCTCTTTCATTAAATATGCTTTGTATTATTGTGTTATCCATGTCTAAGTGTGTTTTGATTTTTAGAAACATGTTTTCTATACACCATTTGTTTGGGCAAGAGGCTCATCCGCAATATATCGGTCCATCGAATTACCCCGAACCACCCAAAAACACCCTAAACCACCCCAAACCGCCCATAAAAAAACTCCCCAAACCACCAAAACCAAATCACTCCAAACCAAAGTTGGCATTTTTTTTAGGAACTGACACTGCTTCAGAAATGTTTATGATGCTAAATATGTTTATAATTTATGATAATTGTTTTACATTTGCAGCTATAGGGAAGAATTGTCATTACCAATATGTAGGCTATTTTTGTATATGTGTGATTCCATGAATCTGAATGCTATATAACATGCATTTACTTACATGTGCATGTAAACATGCATGCATTGTCAATCGTACATGCCGTTTGTCGTTGTGGGTCTAGAATCTTAATACTCCAAAAAGGGACACTTATCATGCTGGTATCTATATCTTTTCTTACCTTTCTTTTTTCTATTCTCCACGGGGACTCAACTTTTTTTTCCTTGACGTTATGCATTCAACACGACAGTGAAATGGAAGTTTGTAAACAGACACAAATGTTTCTCTTCGCGTCCAAGACTCTTGTTCGTGCCCTCATTGATTGCATTTCGTAAATGATTGACATACAGACATACAGGGCGCGAATAGGGTTACATTGCTGTCGTCATTTCAAGGTTAAAGGTCTTACTTTTCTATCTTCCTTTGAACTGATGATCATACTATCGCTATTACTCTTAAAGAGTGGTGATGTTGAGCGTAATCCTAGTCCTGATTTTTCCGATACCTCTTCTTCTTCGTCGTCGTCTTATAATACTATCCTACAGGAACACTTTTCTGTTGTGCATTATAATATACAGAGTTTGTGCAACAAAGTCGATATACTCGAATCTGAATTAAGACATTTTGACGTGGTGTGCCTATCTGAGACATGGCTAGACCATAGAACAACTGATAATGACATTAATATGCATGGCTTTAATGAGCCTCATAGGAGGGAACGCCAAGGTGATAACCATGGCGGGATTTGTGTCTATGCTAACGAAAATGATTATGCCAAACGTAGAGTTGACCTTGAACTTCAAGACATAGAATGTCTGTGGATCGCAGTATCTTGTAATCGAAACAAACTTCTTATCGGCACGTTTTATAGGCCACCTAACTCTTCTCCTGCGACTTTGGAATCAATTCAGAATTCTATAGGCTTGGCTTATGATACTAATATTGATAACATTTTGATAACAGGTGATTTTAATCTTGATACTTTAAAGCCGGCATCTAGTAGGAAGATTGTAACCTTATGTCAGCAGTTTAATTTACATAACTTAATAAATGAAGCCACCCATTTCACTGAATCCTCCAGTTCTATTATAGATCTTATATTGACCTCTAATAAGCAGGCTGTTATGTTAAGTGGAGTTGGTGAGCCTTGTCTTGAACAAGCTGTGAGGTACCACTGTCCGATATTTTGTGTGTTAGATTTTAAGAAGGTAATAACTAAAGTGTTTCAAAGACAGGTATGGCTTTACGACAGAGGTAATTATGGTGCACTTCGACAGGAAATTTCTGACTTCGATTGGCAATCACTCAAAAATGAAGATATTGACACTTACACAAAAAATGTTACAGATTATATCATTAACACCTCCAAGAAGCACATTCTAAATAAAATTGTTAAGGTAAGAAAGTCTGACCCTCAATGGCTAAACAGTAAAATAAAGAGAATGATGCGGAAAAGAAAAAGATTATATGATAAGTATAAACGAACAAATAATGCCACTGACCATACCAATTACAAAACACGTAGAAATAAAGTTACAAACGAAATAAGACAATCTAAAAAACTTATTAATGAAAAATTAGCCAATAAACTGCAGAATAGTGACCTGCGTCCTAAAGACTACTGGAAAACGTTAAATCATTTCATTAACAATGAGCAATCTTTCTCTATACCACCTCTTATAGCTGACGGATTTGTTATTGAAGAAGATGTGGAAAAGGCAACTGCGTTAAACGACTACTTTACAGAGCAAACAGTCCTTGATGACACACATGCTTCTCTTCCTGCAACTCCATTTGCTGAATTACATTCCCTGAGTTCTATTGTCATTACCCCGGATGAAGTACAATCAACCCTTCAGTCTTTAGCTATTGGCAAAGCAGCTGGGCCAGACTCTATCAGCAATAGGCTTTTAAAAGAACTAGCAATTCCGCTCTCCGCACCATTATGTGATCTGTTTAATTTCTCCCTTCAGTCAGGCAAAGTCCCCTCCACTTGGAAAGAAGCAAATGTATCGCCCATTCACAAAAAGGATGACCCTTCAGTTATCTCAAATTATCGCCCCATTTCTCTTTTAAATACTATAGGTAAAGTCATGGAAAAGATTGTACATAAGCATGTTTTTAACTTCTGTAAAGACATTTAGTATTATAACTGCATTGCAATCGGGCTTTGTTCCAGGGGACTCCACTGTTAACCAACTTGTGGATCTATACAATACTTTTTGTAAAGCTCTTGATGAAGGTAAAGAAGTGCGTGCTGTCTTTAGCGACATAAGTAAAGCGTTTGATAGAGTCTGTCACACAGGTTTACTTTACAAGCTTAGACGTATAGGCATTTCTGGTTCTCTCCTCTCTTGGTTTGCAAATTATCTTAAAGATAGACGGCAACGTGTTGTCCTACCGGGAGCGTCCTCTAACTGGTCTTTTATAAATGCTGGAGTTCCTCAAGGTTCTATTCTTGGTCCTCTTCTCTTTCTTATCTACATCAATGACATTGTTGAGAATATAAACTCATCTATCAGGCTTTTTGCCGATGATACTAGTCTGTATATTATCGTAGATGATCCAACAGATGCAGCTATAACTCTAAACTCTGATCTCTTAAAAATCCATAGATGGGCAGCTGATTGGCTAGTTTCGTTTAATCCTTCTAAGTCAGAGTCACTTATCTTTTCTAGAAAAGTCAATAAACCTTACCAACAAGTTAATGAAGTGTCTTCTCATAAACACCTAGGTCTATACCTTTCTAACAACTGTTCCTGGCATGAACATATTGACTATATTAAAGCTAAAGCGTGGCAACATATTAACACCATGAGGCGGCTAAAATTTGTACTGGATCGTACATCATTGCAAATAATATTTTTTTCTTTTATAAGGCCATTGTTGGAGTATGCTGATATTGTTTGGAACAACTGCACACAGTATGAATCATATCAACTTGAACAAATTCAATATGAAGCTGCACGCATTGTTACGGGTGCGACAAGACTTGTTTCTATTAATTCTCTACTAACTGAAACAGGTTGGGAAACCCTTTCTTCTAGAAGGAAAAATCATAAGCTTGTAATGTTTTACAAAATGCAAAATAACTTATGTCCTGTTTACTTGTCTTCACTCGTACCTAGAACCGTTGGATCATCTGTTAGCTATAACTTACGCAATGCTAGTGATATTCAAACTGTCAATACTAGTACTCAGCTCTATTACTCTTCTTTTTTACCTTCAGTTATTAGGGATTGGAATGACCTTCCTGGAGAAATTCAAAATGTAACTAGTATAGCTGCCTTCAAATACAACCCTAAACTTATGAGTAACATTATTTCACCCCCTTCGTATTATTCATCCGGAAATCGCACTTGCCAGATTTATCACACACGGATACGAACAAATTGTAGTTCCCTCAACCAGCATTTATTCTCTAAGCATATCATTCTAGATCCACTTTGTGCATGTGGTGAAGTAGAAGACTCCCGTCATTTTTTGCTTGAGTGTAACCTATACCAAAATATTCGAAATGACATGCTTGCTGCTGTTTCAATGATTTGTTTACCTACACTCAACTCATTGTTGTATGGAAGTACAGCCGTTTCTGTAAATGACAACATTATGATTTTTAAAGCTGTTCAAACCTTTATACACAAATCTAAGCGATTTCATCAGTAAATCTTTCTGAATTCTAAACTAAGCAGTCATCTTAACGCATAATTTTACTGCCTTTTACCTAATAAATGTATTTGTTGTTGCTTCCGAAAGCATAGCTATACCTCGTGTTTTTTATATGAATATCATAAGATAATAATGGAATTTTCCTCCTTTCCCCGTGGAGGCTACTATAGATATCTACATTGTTTCTCTTTACCCTTTAGGTTTTTGTGCTTAGCTTCTTTCTTTCTTTCTGTTCATACTAATTTTTATGTTTTTTTCTTTTTCTTTTCTTCTACAATTTAATGTATTCCTAGGCAATTATCCGACCAATGTTAGAAGTAATCTCTGTTAATCATGGGTCTGAAATTTGCAGTGTAAATATTCTGGGAGACAGATTTAAAAAAGTCAATATATACGACTTTCTTCTGAATCCCTTTTGTATGAATAGTTTATTTCCATGAACTGTATTTGTATGTATCTGTATTATTTGTACAAATAAATAAAGTTTAAACTAATCGTACATGCAGACATGCCACATATATTGTGTCGACTTACGTGCATACGTACATATACACATACATATACCACTGGGTTATTATCAGCACATACCATATGAAAATGAAAAGATACATTTTGATATTTTACAATTGTGAGATCATAAAACGCATAAACAAAAGGTTTGCAAACTATTTTAACCTGAAACAGAATGAAGAAAAGTGGTTTGGGGTGGTTTTCAGGCGGTTTGGGGTAGTTTGGGGTGTTTTGGGGTGGCTTTGGGTAATTCGATGGACCCCTGCAATATATCACTGATGTGGGACGTCATGAATTAGTCAGTTCTCATAAAATGTTGATCTAGTTAGAAAATGTTCATATGTCAAGTTCTACAATAATGGCGGGGGTGGTTCTGGTCGGGCGATGGTGCAGGGTAACTTTCAGTGCCTTGGCGTCCTACCAATGTATATAATAGTAAGGCAAGGGTCTACTCTGCTTGCAAAAAGTGCGGATGGGGTTGTTTGGACATTTTTTCTCTCCCTTATCATATCTCTGTTCTTTCTTCCTCTGTCCGAGGCTCTGGGAGACGGTTCGATATAGACTGAAAAACTGTCTGAAAGACCCGTAAAACCCACAAGAAATCCGCGGAATGCTATGTCGCACCTGCTATGTGCCTTCACATTACGAACTCAAGTAAGCATGAGTTTGATACATATTTGGTCAAAATCCATTTGGATTGTCCGTTTCATGCTACAGATTTTTTTCACTTTGATAATTCCGAAAACCAATGTCCCACTAATGCTTCATGCGAAGTTTCAGCCAAATATACTAAGTGGTTCTGGAGAAAAGTTGATTTTATTGGTTTTGCTATTTTTAGTAACGGTGGCCATCTTGGCTTCTTCACCTGGCTGACTTTTACCATTCTGAAGCTTTGCAGTCTGATCATGTTGAATGTGAAGTTTGAGAACCATGGATGCAGTGGCTTCACAGAATAAGTCACTTGAATGGACTTAAATGCTAGGGTCGAGGTAAATTATTATAGGGTTGGCGTAAGGTCACTGTGAAATACCAAGGTCCCACAAATGCGCCACACATATTTTCAGCCAAATATACCAAGTGGTTCTGAAAAAAAAAGTTGATTTTATTGGTTTTGCTATTTTTACTAACAACGGCCATCTTGGATTCTCGACCCGGTTGAATTTTACCATTCTGAAGCCATGCAGTCTGATCATGCTGCATGTGAAATTTAAAACCATGGATGCAGCGGTTTCAGAGAAAAAGTCATTTGAATGGACTTAAATGCTAGGGTCGACGTAAATTATAATAGGGTCGACGTAAGGTCCACGTGACCTAATTCCGCTACAGATTTTTTTTTCGTTTTGATAATTCTGAATACCAAGGTCCCACTTTTGCTTCATAAAAAAGTTCAGCCAAAATACCAAGTGGTTCTGGAGATAAAGTTCATTTTATTGGTTTTGCTATTTTTTAGTAACGGCGGCCATCTTGGATTCTTCACCTGGCTGACTTTTACCATTCTGAAGCCCTGCAGTCTGATCATGCTGCATGTGAAATTTGAGAACCATGGATGCAGTGGTTCCAGAAAATAAGTCTTTTGAATGGACTAAAATGCTAAAGTCGACGCAAATTGTGAACGGACGGACTGACGGACGGAAAACCGCACGCCTGTAATTGCACCTTGCTAAAGCAGGTGCGACAAAAACGACCAACCAACCAACCATTCCTATGGGTTGAGTTCTAAAGTTTCCTATAGAAGTGCCATGTTATTTCACTTCGTTGATATATAGGCATTGCGTGAAAAAAGTTCTTTTTGTTTGTATGAGCAAGACACAGAACAGTTTCACAGGGTATTATCGATTCCGCCAATTTTCGCTTCCTGCAGAGACTGTACATCATATCTGGCTTCCGCCGAGACTGTCCGCGAACTCTTGCTTCCTGCAGAGACTTCTGTACCTGATAAATGGCTTCCTGCAGAGACTGTCCGCGTGATTCTGCTTCCTGCCGAGGCTCTCGGCAGGAAGCAGAGTCACGGGGACAGTCTCGGCAGGAAGCCATTCCTCGAGGACAGTAGTCTCTGCAGGAAGCAAGAGTTCGCGGACAGTCTCGGCGGAAGCCAGATATGATGTACCGTCTCTGCAGGAAGCGAAAATTGGCGGAATCGATTATACCCTGTGAGTTTGGGAATTCCTGCAGTCAGGTCAGAATTGTTCCTTTGCACATATATAATGTGTAACCCAATGAAAATCAAATTCACTTACTACTTTGTGCAGCTACGGCAGCTGATTTAGTCACATATTTTTCAAGCGGAAACAAACAAACTGGCTTTTGGGACACACTCTGGAAAGGACACGGACAGACCAGATACCAGAGGGGTGCGAGTTTTGAATTTGTTCCCTTGCGCTTCCTGTGGAACATAGTCATGAGAATTGGACGCAATTTATACTAGATACAAAACACTGCACACTCGGACACTAAGCCGGGCCGGGTAGCGCAATCGGTAGGGCACCTGACTCGTAAGTCAGAGGTCCTGGGTTCGAATCCCGGTCTGGCCACATACTTTCGTTTCTCCTTCCGCTGATTCAAGAAGGGCTGTTGTCAGTTACTGGCGAAAGTAGGTGCACTTAGTACTGGTTAACCGCTTAGGAGGTCTAAGCCTGCCCAGGAATAGTGTGGTTAGGTTAACTGACCGTCCCGACATGACCTTAGTTGTTTACCGTGGACGTTAAGCATCAAATCAACCAACCAACCAACTCGGACACCAAGCACCATACAGTGCCTGTCATGGATACGATTGGGAGCTCCGATATGGGAAACACGAACAATCTGGGGACAAAAGGAGGGCGTACAGCTGGGGATAATTCTCAAAAATGGAGACATCCTCTGCATCGGGGGATATTGCCATATACTCTAATGTATTTTGGCCATTTTTGCACGATGTGCTAATATTCTGTCTCCCGATCGGAAGACAGGAATTATGGCCTCAATATATCGTAACAGATTCAAGTTGGTATCTTCTGCTTGCAAATTTATCGCACAACAAGCAATGCTTAACAATAATTCACCAAGAAACTAAATAATTCTTATCAGTTTGAAATCTAGAAACTAGACCAGGGTATGTCACGCATTTCTGTAGTAATAGCAACGGTGCACTTTTTAGAAGCAAGGGATAAAAAATTAGGTTTTGTTGGACTGGTGTCTCCCAATCTGGTTTTAATATGTGCTTTTTGAAAGTAAACTGCGCAGAGCAGTCTGTAAATATGTCATTTTATCACAATGTCTCCCGATGAGGAGACTGTCCTCCAAATCAGAGACATTTTTATCTCCAAAGCGAGAGACATTTTTCTGATCGGGGGACATTTGATTGTTTCAGGATGTGCGTATTTTATAACAGAATTTGTATTCTAAAACGGGAGACAGTCGCTCAAAACGGAGATTGTCTCTATTATTTGTCGTAGACATATCAGAGCATGCATGACCTGCATCCGGGTTTTTATTGTATGGGGGATAATAAACACAATCTACCATTTGTAAAAAGAAACAGTTTTAAAATGACGTTTTATGAATATAAACTTTATTTTGGCTTCGTTTCCTTTTTAATTTAATCGCCGTTATTTGCGGATAGACGTGTTTTATTCAATAATAACGAATGACGAAAAGTGTATTTGCAAATTTCATGACCCGTTTGAGCAGCCGTCAATCAGGCGCATTCGAGTTTTCCAATCGTATATTTAAAGGTCTAGTATGAAAGCCATAACCGCACCGCGCTTCCGATCTGCCGCGCCAAAAATCAGTTTTCTTTAACAACTGATGTATTTCTAACTAAAATTACAAGGAAACAAACAGTGCTTCGACTAGTGGAAGTCTGGGGGTCTGTGACTTCTAAAACTGAATGCCAGGAAGTCAGTGACTTCAAATTTTTATCATAACCTACCACTTATAAAGTGAATATTGACTTAAATAATGAGTTAAATTTGTTGTAATAATGGTATTTCACCCATTAATGAAGGAGAAAGCAATATAAATATGGACATTCTGGAAGAAACCAAGTCTATCCTTCAGCATGACTTCCAAATGACAAACCTTGGAAGTCATATGACTTCCTGATTTTGATGGTTAGTGCTAGCACTGAACAAAATACAATGAGAACAAAAAACTACTTTTCGAAGCTGAACAAAAAATCAGACATACCCCTTATCTTTTTGAATTTGTATACTAAGTCATCATAAAATTCTGGTTCCGATAGGCCTTCATGTGGAAGTGATTTTAACCTGACATTGAGTTTTGAAACCAATTCATTGCATCGGCGATAAAATTTTCTAGATAAGGAATTATTTCGATGCAGGCTTATCTTGATACTCATTCGCTCAATTGCACACACGCTCACTCACTCACAAACTCACGAATTCACTCCCCTAGCAATTGGGTCAAACGAAGTCAGGGAAAATCATGAAAATATGAGGCAGAAAAGGCTAAGAAATAGACTTTTAATAAGTGTTCCCCGGTTACAGCTAGCTCCTGGTGAGGTATCGGTATTTTTGCAGTTCAGTCATGCCATTAAATCTTACTTGTGGCAAATAAACTAGGATATCGAAGTTGTATGAAAATGAGTAAGGAAAACATCAGTTTGGGCCATGGTGCCGCATGGTTATATATCTATGCGCCAGACATTTGTATCCACACACCCCACCTACAGAAATGGAATTTTTACATTTCAGAGACCTGTGATGATTAGCTGATGGTAGCAACCTTGCTCTTATTTCGACCCTATACTACAGAAAATCTCACAGGGTAAAGGACCCCAATCTTAAAACTCCGGCACAATGGAAACAATTAAAATATAATTGCCCTGCACCTTGGTCCGGCTATCCCAGCGCCATTGTATTATTGTAGGCCCGGAACGTCCCGTTACCATAGTCTAGCTGCAGTTGCAGTTATCCGTTGAGGAATTATATATTAATTCATGTTTTGTCCACCATTTTGAAGGACTTCTTATTAAATCAACAACCCAACAAACTCTATTCGTTTATTGTGTTTCCGTTCATTCCTGGCGCAGCCCATCTTCGTAGGTTGGGGCGAGGATGCAAATGACAGCAGGCCGAATTGACACGGACGAGTTGAATGGAGGCCGAGTTGACGCAGGAGCCGTGAAGACCCCAGGCTTACAGAAAGCAGGCCGAGTTGACCCGCTTCTTCCATGACATACTATCGTCAGACAATAGTTGTAATCGAACTCGACCAAGGCTGATCACGATAATCCTCACTCGGGAATTCATGTTTTGTCCTTGACTTTACAAAAGTACTGATAATACCCAGGAAGCGGTGGATCCGTCCTGACATGACTAAAAAGTTGCTCTTTAAAAACGAATTTCATCTTCGACAATTATCTTTTTTTAAAGATGTTTCTTGTTGAGAATTATCCCCAGCTGTTATAGGAAAAGCTTCATAGAAACACACGGCATATAAGTAGATTCTATATAAGGGGCTTGATGAGCCAGCATTTTGGGATGGAGATGCAGAAAATGGTGTGTTTTTTATTGCTTTCTTTATAAAAACAGCATTCCGCAGCCCAGTAGAATTGCCTTGTTCGGATTTATGAAGATATTTGATGTGTTTAAGAGTCCTTTCGAGAAAATTTCACTTATATCAGGCTGGTTGTTAAGCAGAGATGGGCGATAACGGGGGCTGCCGGGGAGAAAACATTTGTTCTTCCGTAAGCAGAACATGGATTTCTCACTTCTGCATCGAGCAAGGCTCGAACCCACAGTGGTGAGAGGCCTATGTTCAAGAGTCAGCGCTCTTATCCACTAGTAAGCAGAGGCCCGTATTATCTGATTATGGACAAAGAAAACACACACCAAAAATAATCAATGAAATCCTAGATATTGTGGCTTCTTTATGGACTTTGTATTTGTTCATTTATAACGCCAGTAATGTTTATTTTCATATAATAAGCCGCGACACGACAAAACCAACAAAGTGGCATGTGCGCCCAGTGAAGGCTCAGATCAGCCTGGGCATCCGCTGTCTGATCAGAGTCTTCGCTGTCCGCAAGAAGCTTGCATAGACCCTTAGCTACCCTTTAAGTGTTTAGCGAAGAATCTGATCAAGACTGAGCAGATACCCAGGCTGATCTGAGTCCGCGCTTTTCGCGCAACCACTTTGTTGGTTTTCTCGTGTTGCGGCTCATATATATGGCTCATTGTTGTTACTGCTTCTTGTTGTTACTGTACTGTAAAGACATTCCCATCGTATTGCAGTGCAATGATCATCAGCTGCTACATGTATTTTATGGGGTGGCATTGTACTGTTTATTCAATATACATTATGGATTTCCATATTCGAATTTTGGATATTCCATAGTCACCTGATTTTTTGTCATCCATATTTGAGCCGCGACACGAGAAAACCAACAAAGTGGTTATGCGCCAATCGAAGACTCAGATCAGCCTGGGCAACCACCCAGTTTGATCGGGCTCTTCGATAAGTGCTCAAAGGGTAGCTTAAGCTCTAAGCTACCTTCATGTGGACAGCAAAGACTCTGATCAGACTGGGCAGATGCCCAGGCTGATCTGAGTCTGCGCTGGGCGCACAACCACATTGTTGGTTTTGTCGTGTCGCGGCTCATTTAGATTTATGGACATCCATAGTTAGATGTTTAGATATCCATGATTGTTTATTTTATTTTTTATTAATAAAGTGATTGAAAACACTGAATATGCTTTATTCCATCTCCATATCTTGTCATTATTCTCATTTATCATATGACGTCGCTGTTATTCAGTGGATAACGTCGTGTCATAAAAATCGTATATGTATGACCACACGTGTAATAACACAAAGTTTGGCGCGTACACGTTATGTCATTGACAACGTCCATGTCAACAATGCTTTTCTTATTAAAATAATGCTCATTTTGAAGGCATTAAAATCCCATTTTAAAGGGTCACATATGATAAACAGAATCTTACACTTGTGGTCATTTCATATGTAATTTATGAAACAAGCCAAAGGCTCGTTTCATAAATTTCATATGAAATGACCACTCGTATAAGATCCTCTATTTAAATAAATCTTATAATAATTGTAGTGTTTTCATCTTTATCATACATGAACAGCATGCTGTACATGAAATGTTTCAATTGTGTTTCATGTTTTAATGAGCTGGGATGTGACAAAATCAACAAAGTGCACCCAGCGAAGACTCATATCAACTTTGGCACCCATTTTAATCACGCCCCCCCCCCCCCTCCCTCCCTCACCTGCCTCCTTCCCAACTCGGAAAAATCACTGCATTTACATTTTATTGTGTACTGCCTATTATTAAACCACAGGCCCTTGAAGTTTTTATGCTATTAAATATATTTCAGTTATGCCGCTAAACATCCAGGCCATTACGGAATGATCTATACGCTGCATCAAGTTGAGGGTTGTTTTTTTTAGTATAGAACTTCAAGCGCCTGTGATTAAACTGACTTGTGCATGTCCAACAGCATGCACACAGAAATAATTCCAAACAACTGACATATAAAGGAAACAATGTCACTGTCCGAATTCACCCGCTGTCACCGAATTTACCGACTTTACCCTAGTCAATGCATAGCAGTATACAATTGTTGCAAAATCCAGCAGATCGATTCAGAATCGGTGGATAGATAAAGAATTTCATAAACTGTTTTCTGCGCATTGTCTCCTGCAACAGTAACATTGTTCATATGCGAGAGATTGTGCACAGGCTGGCTGTGTACTTTCTGCTACCTAACTACTGGGGTTTGGCTGAATGTTGACTGCCTAACTACTGGAGATTAATTATCGTCTGTGAGAGCTATTTCAGTCTACCAAGAGAGCAGAAGTAGACAAAAATTGGGTAGCCAAGAGTAAAACAAACAAGCTTAATATGTTTAAACCAAAACAAACAAGTTTCATATCGCACCTGCTGCTACAACAGAGCAGGGCCCATTGTTAAAAAATAATGTACATGTAGTTAGATGATGATTCATTTTCCAGCATTTTGTATGGAAAAAAATGCCTTTTTTTTTTTATTTTGCTGAAAAAAGCACAACTAGAGTTTTTTTTAGCAAAAATATTGGCACACTTTATTATGCACTTGTACATTTATAAAGTCCTTGGCTACATCTATCGTATGTTAAGTTAACAATGCTTTGAACAACTGGGCCATTATTGGTAGCATTCCCTAATTTCAAAAATTTCAAGGCCCCTTTGCTCCTTTCTCCCATTCACCTCCTCCACAAACTACAGGGCAAGTCAAATTGGACTAACAAAAAGACTGCTTCAAACCTGTTTCTATTATGCTGTTTTATTTAAGCATGGCACATGATTAAGGAACATTATAAACCTCATCTATTAGTTTAATTGCTGCTGCCTAAGAAGGATGACAAAACCCACACAAAGACCTCAAGACCTCAACAAACATTAAAACTCTAAAAATACATGATTAACCCACTCCATTCGGGATACCCCTTTAGGGGTATCTGGGCAAACAGTTTGGATCTCAGATCAGGCCACACTGTTTCCTGCCTAGACATCATTTCTAAAAGGGTTAGTTAGACCAATATTGTCAAAATATTCTTGATTTTTGATGCAGACGACAATTTCAGTAGACAACAAAAACTACCCAGGATGCAATGGGTTAAATGTTATTCATACACACTATTTAACATGTGGATACACCTCCATATTTTTCTACCATTTTCACCAAGGGGCACAACTTTTGTGACTTCTTGTTTGCTTCCTTGGAAGACATACCTCTTCAAAAAAGGGGGTCTACTCTTGAAGAAAAGAAATTGCTCCTATGGGAGCATATAAGTATCTTTCACGGGTGTGAGGTGTGGATAGAAAAATCCGTCACTGGATCACTGTTTCGGCATCACAAGGCTTCCCTCGTGATGCCGTACAGTGATCCCAAGTGACGCATTTTTCTAGCCACACCTCACACCCATGATAGATACTTTTTCTTGCACACAGAGTTTTCTTTTAACTTCAGAACTTGTTAAAATGCGTAATTTTAGTACCTGAGAGCTTTCTATTTGATTTTGGAAGAGGGCGCCGCTTTCAACGATCGCCATTCGGTTCTTTACGTCAATGTCTGACGTGCATAAACTGACGTCATTTTTGCCGTCATTATCTAAAATGCCAACGTCACTTGATGACATAGATACGTGACCTTCAATACAACCAATGTATTGAATGTACGTGATTTTTATCCGGTCCAGTGTAAGAACACCTGGGCAAGGTAAGATTTTCTATCCGCTGTGAAAAGAATGGCATTTTCAATCCAGTGTGCAAGAAAATGATTTCTTTTAAGAGATGGCCCCTTTTGAGAATGAAGGCAAAAATGAAAATGTAAGAGCTGCTTCCGTTGAAAATCCATTTAGTCAGCTTCTTTTATTTGCTGAATTTATTTGGATTTAAACAATAGACAGACAGGGAATTCCATATTTACTTGAAATTTTTCATTTATCTGTTTTTTTTTCTTTGGCAGAAATATATTTTTAAACAACATTTCTTAATATTAAATGTTATAATCGAATTTTAAGGCTGTTATGCTAGTGTCACACTATTACGTATCAGCGCCGTATTTCACAAAAATTACATACGCGTGTCGATCGCGAAGAACTGTGGCGTATTTTATGCAAATTTTAGTCCTGCAAAGGACGCGGCGTATGTGTGACGATTCTGCAACGTACCTTTGGCGTATCTGAGGCGTATGCGTGGCGTATGTGTGGCGTATAATGCGTTGCTGTGGCGTAACTGTTTCGTTGGCACGGCGTTTCATTTTTAATACAATGTAACTACTGCGTACTAGGGGCTTAAACAGCTGCGTCTAAATGTTTCTGCGTGGCTCTGCACTGCTGTTTTTCTTTCAAAAGCAGTCACTGCAAGTCACGCCCAGGAAGCACCACGGGAACGGGGAAAATCGGCTGCACCCACCGAGCCAGACCTTCGGACACAGTCAGCTGTCATCACTGAGATCCAGCAGCAGCTAAGTCTGAGACAGCAGTAAACCTAACAGGGGTTAAAGAGGCCATTGCCTATGGGGAGACGTTTTACTATGTATTCACTATTTATAGATATCGATAAAACTTATGGACAGCCATAATTCGAGAAAGGTATATCCATTCTCCGAATAAGTGATCTTCCTGATTATCTCTGAGTTTCCCTAATTATTTATGGATATCCATGGGTCGAACTATGGATGTCCATTATTCGAATTATAGATAATCATCTGAAAGATTGATGGATATCACCAATTCGAATTATGGATATCACTTTTTCGAGTTATGGATCGAATCATGGATATCCATAACTCTGCCAATTTATGGATATCACTAGTTCGAGTTATGGATGATTTCAATTAAGTCGAGTTAGTGATATTCTTTAATCAAATTAGTATATCCACTTATCATTTAGATTTCTGGATATTATCCATAATAAAAATAAGTGATGTTCATGAATCGGATTGTGGATGTCAATAATATCACTTACTAGATATATGGGTATCAATAATTCGTCTTTGTTCTTTGTAAATAATAAGTTTGAATAACAAGCCTCTAGGGTGATTTATGGCTATCCATAATTCGAGGTATGGATTTCATTGATTCAGTTCGGTTTATTGATATCACTGATTCAAATTATGGATATCCATCGTTCAAATTATGGATATTCGTAATTCAACCTATTTAAAGATATGAATGATTCGAATTATGGAGATTCATTAATTGAATTTGTGATATAAATGGATAGGTTGAGTTATGGATATCACTTATTCAAATAATGGACATCCATTATTCAAATTAATGATATTTATAAATAGGGATTAGATGGTGAAACTGCACCTCATAAAGACCGAGTTAAAAGCTCCCTTCTTCATTACTGGAGAAAGTGGATCTTCCAGGTCCATGACTATGAAAAGAATGAAAACTAACAAGAAAAATGTGTCCTTTGCCTGCGATCGTCGTGTTGACGTAGTAGGTACTCATGCAACGCCGACACAAAATTGACAACATAACACATACGCAGCGGCACCGCCACAACAGCGCAAGGTGCGCAGTCCATACGCAGTTCGTACGCACTTCATACGCCACGATACTCCATAGAAGCATAGTATACGCCATTCATTCGCACCTGATACTCTATAGATAAGAAAAGAACACCGCAGTTACGCAGTGAAAACGCTTTATACGCCATACGTACGCCACAGTTACACCGTACGCGTTTCCATGGCGTACCAAGCGATCACGCTACGTACCAGCTACGTCACTGCTGCGTTGTTTTCGCTTTTACAGCGTTCGTGTGACGTATGTATGGCTTATCAAAGGTGCTACGTACATGCGGCGATTTTTTCAAACCGGTTTGAAAAAATCGCCGAACCCTGGCGTACAAGGAGATCGTGCTCCGTATCAGCTACGTAAGCTTTTGTTGCTGTGGCGTTCCTTTCTTACTGCCAGGTATCAGGATACGCCGTACGTACGCAAGCCGATACGCCGATGTGTGACACTAGCATTATCTGTGTCTTAAAAATGAATGTTGTAATCAAAACTTTATCGTAATATCAGAGTTACAACCCCTTCTTAGTAAACCATATAATATTTCGAAAACACATAAAAAACTACATCAAACTGTCACTAGATCAAGACTTTTAAGAAACATATAAAGTTTTCCACCATAAAAACATGAAATCTGTTCTATGAAATTTTTGTTGGTATGAATTTAAATGCTGAAGTTTTCAAATTAACTACCCTCAAATGTTTGTGTAAATCCTAACTGACCCATTGTAATAAATCATTTTGCAAATGCATGAGCCATTGTGCACATGAACTACAAGAATATATGTGCTTTGTTTTTCCTAAGTTTCCTTTTTCCTAAGCCAGAATAATCTAAATTTGCCTTCGAAGCAAATTCTTTCCTTTCAGAGAATATCCCATTTTGGAAGGACTGCAAAATGGAAGTAAAAAAAAGTTAGTCCCCCATTTTAAAAATGGCAGAAAACATGGAGATGTACCCATACACCTAAAATCTTCATGCACTTCCATGAACAATCCACTACAAAACCACTTTCATATAACTGACAGTTTTCTATTACCCAAAGTGCAGTTTTATTACATTATATACAGCCATTTTTCCTATTTCCCAAACTGTATTTTTCCTATTAATCAGGATCCCAAAATTCAGTTTTCTACAAAGTCACCGGTTTTGTTATATTTTCTGGTTCCCAAAATGAAATTTTTCTTCATAAAACAGCTATTCTTTTTCTTTTTTTTTTCCCCCAAAATGCACTTTTACTACATTATAACTGTTGTTTTTTTCTAAAACCTAAAATGCCAAAAATTTTCCAGTTCCCAAAATGTAGTTTAACAGCTGCTATAATGCAGGGTGACAGCTGCTGTTGTTCATCGATTGATTTATTGCTTAACGTCCACAGTAAACAACTATGGTCATGTCGGGATGGTCAGTTAACCTAACCACACTATTCCTGGGCAGGCTTAGACCTCCTAAGAGGTTAACCAGTACTAAGTGCACATACTTTCGCCAGTAACTGACAACTGCCCTTCTTGAATCAGCGGAAGGAGAAACGAAAGTATGTGGCCAGACCTGCTGCTGTTGTTGTTTTTCTCTTTCCCAAAATGCAGTTTCGCTACATAAAACAGCTTTTTTTCTGTTTCCCAAAATGGATTTTGCAAAATATTACAGCTGTTTTTTTTTTTCTTTCCAAAATGCTGTAACTGATCTGTCCAATTTTGGTCTCCTCCCTAAAAAAGCCAATGGTATGTCTTCCCAAGGGTGGCCTATTTAGAGACATTGCACTAATCACAAGTTGCATTGTTAGAGTATGTAGCTGCATGCTTTGTGTAAATTTAAACAAAATTAAACAAGCAGAATAGATCTAGATCAGATTCCTTCTTAACAGCAGTCCATCAATTTTGGTCTCCTCCCTAAAAAAGCCAATGGTATGTCTTCCCAAGGGTGGCCTATTTAGAGACATTGCACTAATCACAAGTTGCATTGTTAGAGTATGTAGCTGCATGCTTTGTGTAAATTTAAACAAAATTAAACAAGCAGAATAGATCTAGATCAGATTCCTTCTTAACAGCAGTCCATCAGGTCTGTATCAATCACGCAAAAATTTCAGCCATAATCATTAGGATAAATATAGTAACTATCCAACACAAACTTACAAAACATACAGAATATCCAGTAAACTCCAAAAGAAATTAAGAAAAATAGAACTCTGCTTAAAATACTTTAACATGCCCAATGTTAAACATGAACTATATTGATAAAGCCATAAAATCACGCGAAAAATACATATTAAAAAGGATTTATGATAAATTGCATATAATAAAACAAATGAACAAGAGGCCCAAATGGGCCTGATATCGCTTACCTGGCTATTGTGCAACGGGACCATTCTGATACAAAATTGGTCCAATTCCACTGAGAATTTCTCATTTTCACATTTTGCTACTTTTAGTAACAGAGGCCAACTTGCCTGGTCTTTATATATTTACTTTTGAAACACCTCAATGCAAGAATCATTTTGCCACAAATTTCATCAAAATCCATTCAGGGGTTACTGAGATATTGCCAGTTTCATGTTTTGTGCTATTTTTAGTAACGGCAGATGGCGGCCATCTTGGATTGCTAAAATGCAAAAATTCGAAAAGCCTTCATGCAAGGACCATTTTGACACAAATTTGGTCCAGTTCCATTGAGATTTTCTGATTTTCACATTTTTCTATTTTTAGTGACAGAGGCCAATATGACTGGTCTACAGTTAGATATTTTTGAAACATCTCAATGCAAGAATCATTTTGACACAAATTTCGTCAAAATCCATTCAGCGGTTACTGAGATATTGTCATTTTCATGTTTTGTGCTATTTTTAGTAACGGCAAAAATGGTGGCCATCTTGGAATGCCAAAATGCAAAAAATCGAAAAAGCTTAATTAAAGGACCATTCTGACACAAAATTAATCCCAACTCCATTGAGATTTTCTAATTTTCACATTTTTCTATTTTTAGTAACAGAGGCCAATATGAAGGGTCTACAGTTAGATATTTTTGAAACATCTCAATGCAAAAATCATTTTGACACAAATTTCGCCAAAATCCATTCAGCGGTTACTGAGATATTGTCATTTTCATGTTTTGTGCTATTTTTAGTAACGGCAGATGGCGGCCATCTTGGAATGCCAAATTGCAATTAATCAAAACGACTTCATGCAAGGAACATTCTGACACAAAATTGGTCCAATTCCATTAAAGGGTTCTTGAGTAATTGTCATTTTTATGTTTGTGCTATTTTTAGTAACACCAGATGGCGGCCATCTTGGAATGCCAAATCGCAATTAATCGAAACAGCTTCATGCAAGGAACATTCTGACACAAAATTGGTCCAATTCGATTCAAGGGTTCTTGAGTAATTGTCATTTTTATGTTTGTGCTATTTTTAGTAACGACCCCCATGGTGGCCATCTTGGATAGTCAACTGGCACAAAATTGAAATAATTCCATTCAAGAACCATTTCTGACCAAATCTGGTCAGAATTGGTTGCATTTTCTTTAGATATTGACATTTGAGCAAAATCGGCCTTGTAAACGCTAAGTAGGTCACTGTGACCTAATTCCGCTATAGATTTTTCTTATTTTTATAATTTTTAATACAAAGGTCCTACTTATGTTCCATGCAAACCCCCAACCAAATATACCAAATGGTTCTGGAGAAGAAGTTTATTTTGTTGTTTTTGCTATTTTTAGTAACGGCGGCCATCTTGGATTTTCAACCTGACCCAATTTTATAATTCTGAGACCCTGGAGTCAGGACATGCTCCATGTGAAATTTGAGAACCATGGGACAAGTAGTTTTAGAGAAGAAGTTGTTTGAAGTTGTTTAAATAGGTCATTTTTTGACATTGGCATTTGAGCAAAATTACACACGTAAACAGAAAGTAGGTCACTGTGACAAAACTCCTCTACAGATCTTTTTCATTTTTACAATTTTGAATACCAAGGTTTCACTGATGTTCCATGCCAAAATTCAGACAAATATACCGAGTGGTTCTGGAGAAGAAGTTTATTTTGTTGTTTTTGCTATTTTTAGTAACGGCGGCCATCTTGGATTTTCAACCTGACCCAATTTTACAATTCTGAGACCCTGGAGTCAGATCATGCTCCATGTGAAATTTGAGAACCATGGGACCAGTAGTTTTACAGAAGAAGATGTTTGAATATTTGTTTTTAGGTGTTGACGGACAAATTCCGTGACGACGCACGCCGGACGCATTGGTATGACAATAGCTCACTATGGCCCTTCGGGCCAGGTGAGCTAAAAATAGGTAAACATAGTATCTCTAGTTTGAGATAGGCATAGTAAATATATGAACACTTTTATGAAAAAAAAAAAAAAAAAAAAACAGAGATGAAAAAAGATGGCAAACAGCACAGATCAAGATGAGGTGGCTCATAATGAGCCACCTCATCTGGATCAACAATGTTTGCTCTCTAGTCTTTGAATTCTTAATATGATATGGCTTGAATAAAACATTTCACACTTTGCTGCTATCGCTACAGTTTTGGGGGAAGGTATAACAATATAAATTTTTGGGTTCTATCAAACCATTAGCATACCGAAAAATCTGTATTTTAATTTTTTTCTGAGTTTGTTCCAATTAAACCTGCAGTCACTGAATAGTCTACAGAACTACAAACTACAAGTGAAAGTACAAACCATTATTCTTTCACCATTTCAAAAAGACTCTTTTCAAAGACTTTGATTGACAGCCTTTTTCTAGAGGAAAATACTTTGGTTCAGCAAGCAATTGAACTGAAAACATAATCTTAGAACCGAAATGTAACTATCTCTTAAACGAATATTAGATTAATCCATTAAACAAATCAATAACCTGTTTTTACTTTACACCTGAACATAGTAGTTGACAATTTACAAAGTCTTGTCAAAGGGAGTATGTTTTTAAAATATTTTGTTTAAAACTGAATCACTGTTTTTCCTGCTTTTGCTTTTTCTTTTTTTCTTTTTTGACATATTTTTTTTGTGAGCTGGGACACAAATACTTAAACATCAAGTAATCTCCCTTAAACGTAAAAAACCCTAGTAAGCTATAAAATTACAAAACCAACTCCTAAATCATCTTAACAGCTACCGATGGAATTGCATTTCTTTTTATGATAACTCTGGAATACCTTTTTTTATTTCTCATAAAAGCAGATATTATGACCATTCAAAACAAAAACCCAATGAGGGCAACAATATTTATTTCTATGGATAACAGGACTTATCCCAGAAGTATCAAGTGTTGTCTCCCCTGTATCCCCAGTCACAAAAGAAAGGTAAACCTGGAAAACTCAACAAAAATATTATAAATGCCGCAAAAGCCAACAAAATTATTCTTATGACTTGAATATGCCACCATATTTATTCAGTTATAAGACAGGGTTTTTTCCATTCCAAAACAATCTCTTGTGTATTTCAGCTTTAAATTGGGGTTTTCTGTTCCAAAAACATTCCTAAAGATCTAGATCTGTCTTGTAAGTGTTCCAAAAACATTCCTAAAGATCTAGATCTGTCTTGTAAGTGTTCCAAAAACATTCCTAAAGATCTAGATCTGTCTTGTAAGTGTTCCAAAAACATTCCCAAAGATCTAGATCTGTCTTGTAAGTGTTCCAAAAACATTCCTAAAGATCTAGATCTGTCTTGTAAGTGTTCCAAAAACATTCCCAAAGATCTAGATCTGTCTTGTAAGTGTTCCAAAAACATTCCCAAAGACCTACATCTGTCTTGTAAGTGTTCCAAAAACATTCCTAAAGATCTAGATCTGTCTTGTAAGTGTTCCAAAAACATTCCCAAAGATCTAGATCTGTCTTGTAAGTGTTCCAAAAACATTCCCAAAGATCTAGAACTGTCTTGTAAGTGTTCCAAAAACATTCCTAAAGATCTAGATCTGTCTTGTAAGTACATTCCTAAAGATCTAGATCTGTCTTGTAAGTGTTCCAAAAACATTCCCAAACATCTAGATCTGTCTTGTAAGTGTTCCAAAAACATTTCCAAAGATCTAGATCTGTCTTGTAAGTGTTCCAAAAACATTCCTAAAGATCTAGATCTGTCTTGTAAGTGTTCCAAAAACATTCCTAAAGATCTAGATCTGTCTTGCAAGTGTTCCAAAAACATTCCCAAAGATCTAGATCTGTCTTGTAAGTGTTCCAAAAACATTCCCAAAGATCTAGATCTGTCTTAGAAGACAGATCTAGATCTTTGGGAATGTTTTTGGAAGAGAAAACTCCAATCTAAAGCTAAAATACACAAGACTAATTTACAATTTTGCTGTCACTTCAGAAGGATAAACTCGTTTTATATCCAAATAAATATAGTAAGTCAAAGGCCAGACAAGAAAACTTGTCTCATCCGCTATGAATCTTGTGAAATGAACCAGTCCACAATGTAATGCAAACAAAAACATTATTTCCACCGGGCTATATAAAACTGATTACATGTGAAGTATAAAGCAAAATTTTTTAAAAACTCTGGCCAAAAATTCATGATTTTTGTTTTTCCTTATGCAACTGACCCTAAATATAGGCTGTATCCCAAAAATTTCATTTGGGATTTCAAAAATACCAGCAAAACTACTTTTTCTTCACCAAAAATAATAGTTTCCCATTTGAAAATTTTACTGGATTATTTTATTTTTTCATACCATTCCATTGCAGAATTCTAACTAAAACCTTGTGTTAACATGCAACTGTTTATGCCATAAACAGTTGCATGTTAACACAAGGTTTTAGTTAGAATTATGGTCATCCTCATATTTTGTTATTAATAATCCTGCTTCAAGAAAGAAAAAAAATTCATTGACTGACCGACCCTTCTTTTTTTGAAAGGGCCAGGTAAAGGGAAACAAAAATATTTTTAAGGTTGGCCTTACCAAAAAAATATTTACAACAAGTATGAAAATTATGTATTTTTAGAGTCTCACACCAATGCTGACTAATAAAATACACAATTTTCTATTTTCATACATCCTGATTGGATACAAATAAATATGTAATGGGCAGTGCCAAATGAAAACATATCTTAAGACCTGCTGACATCCACTACTAAGAGCCTGAAGTAGCAAATATTTTCTTCTTTGCTACATATACTGGACAAAAAAAGTTAGGGATCAAACATTAGACTGAACTTTTTATTTCGAAAAAAGTAATTTTCAAAAAATCATTTTCTTCTGTTGAATACATCTACCAATGCTGCACAAGATTGTACGATACATATTGGAACCTGATCACATGACACACCGGCAGAAATGAATAAACAGGAATACCCCTAAAATCAAAGTGAAAACTGACATTAACACAAAACTAAATGTCCATTAATTTTAGCTTTATCCATGCAAAATCATTTTCAGTTCTCAGTGTGACCTCCAAGGGCTTGAATAACTGCATGCCAGCCACTCGGTATGCCTCTGGTAAATTCCGAGAGGCCCATTTAGGGACTCGCTTGCCATTTTTCACGAAAAGCCTGAATGAGCTCTCCCTGAGTTTCAGACAGCCTGTCGTGATCAGGAATGGCATTGTAACATGTCCAAAGAATGCTCAGTCGGATTTGAAGCTGATCTGGATTGGAGATCAACTTGACATGATAATGCGGGCGATTGTTTCTGTCGCTAGGTACTGGTCCACCACATTTGCCCTGAACTTCGATGATGCCATCGCCAAAAATTTCAGCATACGGTCTCGTAATTGGATAAAACGTGTCATTCCTAGCTCGAACACCAATCAGAGCGCCTCTGTCTGGCATGCGCAAGACCACACAGCTGCCATTCCAGATACCGAACCATACCATCACCCGCCCTCCTCGATACATGTCATATTCCGCAACACGATTTAATTCATAGTCTACACGACGTGTACCTGGCAGGCGTCACACCCTTCTCCCATCATCGTGGGTATCTGCATTCAAATCTAGACTCATCTGTGAAAAGAACGTGGGTCCAATGACCCAGCTGCAAATTTGTTTAACTTTTTGCCGACTATCGCATCGCATTTCTATGGAATCGCATCAATCCTGGCTTCACTACCAGCATGCAAGTGCGGAAATTAGCTGTGTAAAGTCTATTTCTAACCGTTTTCGCTGAAATTGACCGATTAAATCATTTATTGCACAAACAATGCGCGTCCGTATGGACAAGTCTTGTTAATTGCAAGTTTTAAATCTGATACGGATGTTACAAAACAGCAATTCTAATTACCAGAGGCTTCAGGAACCTCCTGGAGGGCTAATTCAGGCCTTTCATGAAAAATGGCAAACGAGTCCCCAAATGAGCCTCTAGCGCTTTACCAAAAGAACACCGACTAGCTGTCATGCAGATATTCAGACCCCCAGAGATATCGATGAGCACTGGCAATGGTTTTGCATGGATAAAGCCAAGAATCACGGACATTCGATTTTGTGGTGCTGCAATTTTCACTTCAGTTTTAGGGGTATATTTGTTTATTCGTTTCTACTGGTGTGTCACGTGATCCGATTCCAATATTTTTCATGCAGTTCTGTGCTGATTTGACAGCTGTATTGAACAGAAGAAAATTATTTTTTGGGTAATTTATTTTTCATGATTTAAGCTTCAGTGAAATATTTGATCCCTAACTTTTTTTGTCCAGTATAGTTTGCTTTACTTTTGTCAGCGAAGATTTAACAAGGTCTCAAAGTATATATATATGGGCCCAGTTGTTCAAAGCAATTTTAGACTAACAAGCTCGTTAAGAGGTCAACTTGTTAAGTGTTCTATGACTTTATAGCCAAATCCACTAATATTTTGTGGAAAATATGTGAGAAGCTTTTGAAATGTAAAAGCTTCTCACATTTTATCCAAATAAAATATTGGCGTATTTGAAATATTAACATTTGAAATTGTAACGGCTTGTTAACTAATGGCGGTGTTAGTTTTGAACAACTGGGCCCTGGATAATTCTGATACTAAGGCCTACACCCACTCTTTGCCATTTTCTACTACAAGAGACAGTGTCTCAGGATTACAGAGCCCTTTTAAAATGTGGTATTTTCTTACAAGAGCAAATTCTTTCCTGTATGTGCTGACCCCTACTGAGAAGGGAGGCAAAAATGAAAAGGCCGAGATGCTTTCCCTGAAAGTGTTGGCATGCTTGTTATCAAATCCTGTTCACCATTTTGTACTCTGTAAATGGCTAACTATACTTTGCGAAACGGAACGGAACGGACCGGAACAACTTCAGGGGTACACAACGGGGTCCATGTGTAATTATTCTTGTCCACTATTTTTTACGATAGACTTTTTCTTGCCAAAGATATAATAGCCATGAATTTTATAATTTATTTAATTTTACATGTTTAATTGATTACTTGTCGTTTTGCTATGCTTGCAACAGAAATATTTGTATCTCTGCAATAACTAACGTCACATTGTTCCGTTCCGTTCCGCAAAGTATAGTTATCCACACAGATATTTATAATTAACGGAACGGAACGGAACTAGATTTTTCTTTTTCGTTTTTAGCATCAAACAACATGCAGAACAAACATTTTGCCTAGCCTCAGGGATAAACAGGATTATCCAGAGATTGTATGATAGCACTGTATTTTACTTGAAGATCTAAATTTCACGCAACATGTTACATGTATTATCATTGTCAATCAGTCGGACATATCTGACGCGTAAAAGCTCCCCTTTGATCATGCGCGCCTTCATTTTGGGCCGTAAATTCTTGTCTGCTATTGTACAAAGTATATGACGTTTTGTTGTGCAAGTCTAATTCTGCTTTAATATAGGCCTGCGTCAAACAAAACAGAAATTTCTTCGTGCATGTGACCTCGTTGTCGTTCATCAATATATAAAGAATTAGATGCCCCTGCAAGTGTTTCTGTCATACATGTAGATATGTTTTGTGGTTGCCGTCATGTTTAAACAAATGCAGATTTTTTTTTTCATTAGCGTTCACATACTCCTTTCAATTTCAAATAAGGCTGAGCTTTTGGCTCCATATTATTCTATTATGAATATAACAGAAATGATTATACATGTATTCCCGCAATTACTGATAGTATCGTGTTCCGTTCCGTTCCGCAAAGTATAGTTGTCCACACTGATATTTATAATTAACGGAACGGAACGGAACAGAAATGCCTAATGTGTTGGGCTTCATACAATATACAGAACCTATAGATGGCCTTACCCAGAAACGGTAAGAAGATTGCATAGCATTTTATTTGAAGTCACACAGTTACACTTCACGCGATATCTGGAAAGCGTTTTGTTGAAAGTTTCACTTCACGCAATAACTGGAAAGCTTTATGTTGAACATGTATAATAATTATCAATCAACAAATTGATGAATAGAACTTTCCCAAGATTATGAGCGTCTCATTACTTGTCTGTTTCCTATCTCATTTGATTTTGTATTAAGACTGTATATTGCATGTGTCTCTTCTTTCGTTTTCGCAGGGTATCAGACGTTTTGTTGTGCAAAACTATTTTTGTTCTGAGGTGAGTCAATCAAAACAGTCACTGATTTCAGCCTTACTCCTCTTATCTGTTAATTAAAAAAAGGGATAAAAAGAGAGGCACCAGGATGTGTGCCGTATTTGTAGATCTATTGAATGGTTGTCGTAGGTTCACCATGATTTATTAACCCTTTTTTCCAATAAGGCTGAGCTTGTGGCTTCAAATCATTACGTTTTAACTTATCAGAACTTGTTGTATCCCTGCAATTACTGATAGCTTCGTGTTCCGTTCCGTTCCGCAAAGTATAGTTATCCACACAGATATTTATAAATAACGGAACGGAACGGAACAAGAATTTCCTAGGCTCCATACACCACACAGAACCACTTTAACTTTGAATTGTTTTGCTCAACCTGTTCCACAAACGGCCTTATCCAGAGATTGTGCGATTGCACTGCATTTTATTCGAAGTCCGGAAGTTAGCCACAAGAAAGGCAATATCTGTAAGAGGATAGGTTTCCTACCCGGCGCTTAGAAACCCTCCTTTGATCTGGAGTTTCTTAAAATGGGATGCAGACTCCTGTGTTTGAGGTTTATTCAGACTAAATTGTGATTGGTGGACAAAATAAAGCCATAAAAATGGTAGCCAGTTCTAAGTCGGCGACTTTGTATGGTCTATAAGAGTTTAGGGACGTTAAATGTTGTTAATCTAATAATAATGATAATAGTATTATTGTGATTATTATTAATATGTATTATTGTTATTATTATCAATACGATTTAAACGTTCATAAATGGAATTTAAACAAAACACTATATTTTCACCATTGAATCTATTTGTAGTCCATTCAACCTGTAAGTTTCCTGATGAAGCAAATTTTGTGGCGTCATATAATGTGGGCGTTCGCCTTTCTTCTAAATGCTAGCGATCGCCAGAGCACCGCCGAGCGATCGCCAGAGCACCGCTGAGAGCTCGCTAGCGCTTGCGAGACACCAAAAACAGTATTTCTTTTGCTTTCCAGTGTGGCGACCGTACAAAGCAGTTCCTTATTAGCTATTAACTGGGCGACGACATATTTCCCCAGTGGTAGCAAAAGTTTGTGTTGATCGTAGTATTTATTCAAAAGCAGCTCAACGTTAATAAATATTGTTTATGCCTATAATGGGAGACCACTATTGAAATATAAAAGAAAACTACTGAGCGAACGATTTCAGACATTCAAGAGCACATAATTATACTTCTATCAAGCTGTCCCCGACCGCCCTCATAGTTTAACGCTTCTTGTTCCGTTCCGTTCCGCTAAGTATAGTTATCCACACCGATATTTATAATTAACGGAACGGAACGGAACAAGGTTTTCCAAAGGCTTTGGTGTTCTCTAAAGGCAGACTTTGCTCATAAACTATACTGATTAGTTCAATAGGAGGGATCCCACTAATCGATGTATTAAAATGTCATTTATCGGCAATGTGCAAAGATAACTATTAGCTAACCGCATCATCCACCTGATTGAAACAGCTTGCATATTACATGGTTTATCAGATGCTGTCTTTAGAGAATACCATAAGTACCTACAGTATTAGTACCCTTCAATACTTCCGATACTGTTCGTCAAATATGAAGGCGTGTCAAGTTCCTGGCAAAATAGCAAATAGTGTAGAACGTGATCAGTGTAGAACCAGTTTCCGTGAAGCAGTCCGATCTAGGTCTACACTGCTTTGTTTGGGCCTGTCTGTCGTTTTTGTTCGTACCGTATTTAACAGCCTTTTTAATTTTTTGAGAGAAGCGGTAGGTCGAGTGGTTAGAGGCGCTTGGCTATGGTGCAGAATGTCTCTGTTTTGCCTATCGGGACTGAAAAAAATGTACATTGGTAGCTTTTTCGAACAAGGAAATGATAAAGGCAGCAAAAGGAGAGGAATTAGTCCCGCCTTTCATACCCTGTGTCCAAGATACAGTGGGCCTTCAAAACGCACAGCCACTACGGGGACTAGGCTACTGGAAACCTTAACTTTACTACAAATTTCTGTAACTGCGGAAACAGTCCTGCACTGACTATTTGGGCATTTTATAAAGTTACTGTATTGTTTCCAAAACTGGAACAAGTTGATAATGTCTCCAACACCTGCTGGTGGAATTGCAAAAAGTCTAAACTAAGTCAGGCGGCTTGTGAAGCCCAGTGGAAGAAGTAGTCTATCAAGATTGAACAATGGCTCAGTCTGATCAGGGTCTGATCTGTTTACGCGGCAACATCTGTCTCAGTATTCAGATTATAGATTTTATGAATACTATCTTGATAGCTGAATGGATAAACCCTTCCAGAGGTTTATTTTTGCTGATCTGCGGACAATCCGGGAGGCACAGACAGAATTTGAACATCGCACAGCGAAAGGCTAGTGAAGGACTTTCGAAAAAGCAAAGCAAAATTACAGTATACATGGTATATAACTACTACATGTACATGGTGGAAATTAACCTTTAAAATTCAGACTGAGCTTGTGGCTTCATTCAAGAAATATCTGTATTCCTGCAATAACTGATAGCATCATGTTCCTTTCCGCACCGGAAAGTCTGTAGCGGCCACCCTTTTCTGGTCCTTTAAACTAAAATTTTACTATAATTATCTACACCGATATTTTTATTTCGTAATTAACGAAACACATTTGAACAAGAATTACCACAACGTTTGCGCTTCAAATAACTCACAGATCCTGGATCTGTCTCACTTCGATTTATTTTGTTATGCCGTATCTACGCCTCTTTGCATCTCAAAAAAATCTACTACTCTGCGCTGGTATCATCCAGAGACAGCCTAAGCCATAGATGACATACAGATTGCATTGTAGTTTATTAGAAGTCTGCGTGCTCAAAGTCAATGCCCCTATTTCCTAAACGCTATAGGCTCTATAAGAAAATCTGGTTTTCATTTTGATGCGAATTTGAATATTATCGAATGCGAATTATATAAACCAGCAAATTTTCACTATTCTGCATATTGTGGTTCATCCATCCATTTACTTTCCTAACTAGGCTGAGATGATTATTATTTCTGTGCAGCAAAACTGGCTGATCACTATATAAATACGTATGAAATTTTGTTCCGTTCCGTTCCGCAAAGTATAGTTATCCCCACCGATATTTATAATTAACGGAACGGAACGGAACAAGATTTCTCTGAGCTGTTTATAATATTCATGAACTATTTAGAAACAACCTTTAACTAGACATACTTTTTCTTAGTCTTAGATGGTATGAAGAGTGCATGGTAATTTGTCTAAAGTTAGATGTTAAACTAGGTAAATGCAATGTGTATGTAATGTACTGATAACATCTATGATCCCAAAGAAGATCAAGTCAATGATTGCCGTAAGTTTTAAACAAATGCTGAACAATTTTCATCAGGGTTCACATATCATGATTTATTATCCTTTGAATTTTTTAGAAAGTTTGAGCTTATGCCTTCATAGAATTCAGTTTTAACGCAATAGAAGTCCTTGTGTCCCTTCAATTGCTGATGACATCATGTTCCGTTCCGTTCCGCAAAGTATAGTTATCCACACTGATATTTATAATTAACGGAACGGAACGGAACAAGAATTTTAATTACGTTTTGAGCTTCATTGAACTTAATTGGTAAAAAAGTACAATTTTCCTTTTCTGGTTCCCCGTCGAGCGATGTTGACAAAACGGGACAGTGAATAGGGTCTACGCCTTTACATTGTATTTCTACCATTTTATGCAAATTTATGATATCTAAAGTATGTCATTTTATTTTCCAACTTAAATGACCCAAATCATTTTTCAATTTTTATTTTTTATGTTAAGCTGAAGGGTTTTTAATTGACTCAAGTTGGCTTATCATGGTCCTTTACAATGACGAAACTATGGTTAGAAGCTTGCAACGTCAATGTTCGGAACAAGTAACGTTTAGGGCTTCTCTGACATGCAGAATCCACCTGAGTTGAAATTAAAATGGATTAAAATGAATTGATAGTCCATTGATTGACAGCATCTCTTTTATTAATCAGGTTTAATGGCATTAACTCCCAGCATGTTAATGTTCTGTTTCTGGCACAGTTGGTCATCAGGTCAAATTTACTGCTTCTGCAGAATGTGTTAATTTACTAGAATCAATGTTGTGTGTTAAGATTTATTCCCAGTTAGATTGTCGAAAGAAAAACTATTATAAATTCATTAAGATCCCATGTTTGATAGGTAAAGTCAGGAAAATTTAGGACGGCTTTTATATATGTAAAGTAAAGAATCAGTTTCTGAATAGGCACTGAAGATGGTCCTATGCTTTAGCATAATCAACAAGTTTGTATTATTATTATGAGGGTTTCACAGCTCATCAAGGTTATTAAACCCCTGACGAAGTCGAAGGGGTCCATAGTAATGAGTTCCGTCAGTCTCACCGTTTGATTTTCTCATCGGATTTTCACTATGCTGACACTTCCAGAATATATCGGGTTTGTGATCGGACTCTTTCTGCTAGAGTAACGGCTATTTATCTGTAAATTTATTTATCTGTAAAACGCTTCCAGGTAAGATAGGATCTGCATATCGTACTAAGCTCAACACGTTAGGACTGTCGTGTTCCGTTCCGTTCCGTTAAATATTAATATCGGTGTGGATAACTATACTTTGCGGAACGGAACGGAACAAGTTTTCTTCCGTATCTGTAGGTCACAGTCATTTTTGTTGTACTAAAACTGAATAATATTGACAACTATATTTTAGGGATTGTAACGGAACATGATGCTACGAGTATAAGTAAATGCATGGATACAATGATTTTTGTTGTATCTAAATTAATAATATGAAGCCAAAAGCTCAGCCATATTGGAATTGAAAGGGGTCACAATATGTAAAACACTAAATTTAAAATTTCCCCATTTGTTCAACAATAACGCCAATCACTGAATATATTTGTATGAATGTGACACTTGCAGTGCCTCTAATTCTTTATTCATTAATGAGATCGACAATAAGGTATAATATTGATAAAAAATATTTTGTTTGACGCGTACTAAGACAAAACTAGACGCACAGCTAAACATCCTACCTTCGTTCAACGGAGCAAATACATTTATAATGAATCTTAATAACTGAGCTGCGACACGAGAAAACCAAAAAGTGGTTGTGTGCCAAACGCAGACTCAGATCAGCCTGGGCATCCACCAACCCTGATCAGACTCTTCGCTGTGCGCTTAAAGGGTAGCTAAGGGGCTAAACTTCCTCCATGAGGACAACGAAGACTCTGATCAGACTGGGCGGATGCCCAGACTGAGCTGAGTCTGCGCTAGGCGCACAACCACTTTGTTGGTTTTGTCGTATCGCGGCTCATATAACCAGAGGCAGGAAATGACAAGAATTTTACGCCCAAATAAAGGAAAAACATGATCAAAGGAGAGCTTCTACACATCATATGTGTCCTGTTAACGGACACTGATAATACGTTTGCAATGTCTTGCCTTCTGCATGTTGCGTGAAAGTGTTGTTTAGGACTTCGTATGAAATGCAAGGCAATATAGCATTTCTGGTTAAGGCCCTTCATGTTATGGATAAGGCTAAGCAAATTGAAGGTTCTACATTTGTTTGATGCTCAAAACGTACGAAAATTCTCGTTCCGTTCCGTTCCGTTAATTATAAATATCGGTGTGGATAACTATACTTTGCGGAACGGAACGGAACAATAAGATGTTAGTTATTGCAGGGATACAAATATTTCTGTTGCAACCGCGGAAAAACGACAAGTAATCAATTAATCATGTAAATTAAAATGATTGTTGAAATTCATGACGATTATGCTAATGGCAGAAAATATTCTGTCGTAAAAATAGTGGACAAGATTAATAAGATTTTGGTCCCGTCGTGCACCCCTGAAGTTTTCCCTATATTGCCTTTCTTGTTGCAAACTTCCGGACTTCGAATAAAATGCAGCGCAATCGCAGCATCTCTGGAAAAGGCCGTTTCTGGATAAGGCTGAGCAAAATGTTTCCAGATAAACTGGTTGTGTGTTATGTATGAAGCCTAGGAAATTCTTGTTCCGTTCCGTTCCGTTAATTATAAATATCTGTGTGGATAACTATACTTTGCGGAACGGAACGGAACACGAAGCTATCAATAACTGCTGGGATACAACCACTGTTGCGTTAGAACTTAATGATTTGAAGCCATCTTTCAGATATATTGCTATAATGTGCTATAAAAGAGCTATAAGAAGTATTTTGGATGCTTCAATATGGAACATTTGTAGTGGCAGGTGGTGTAGACCGGGAATGGACTGTTCGTAGAAGAGTAGTGTGGTCACGGCCTACACTGGCTGCCATCTTGTCTATATCACTTGGACATACTGCTGTATCGGGGAACAAAAGATTTGGATGCTTCAATACGGAACATTTGTAGTGGCAGGTGGTGTAGCCCAGGAATGGACTGTTCGTAGAAGAGTAGTGTGGTCACGGCCTACACTGGCTGCCATCTTGTCTATATCACTTGGACATACTGCTGTATCGGGGAACAAAAAAAATTTGGATGCTTCAATATGGAACATTTGTAGTGGCAGGTGATGTAGCCCAGGAATGGACTGTTCGTAGAAGAGTAGTGTGGTCACGGCCTACACTGGCTGCCATCTTGTCTATATCTTTTGGACATACTGCTGTATCGGGGAAGAAAAAATTTGGATGCTTCAATATGGAACATTTGTAGTGGCAGGTGGTGTAGCCCAGGAATGGACTGTTCGTAGAAGAGTAGTGTGGTCACGGCCTACACTGGCTGCCATCTTGTTTATATCTTTTGGACATACTGCTGTATCGGGGAACAAAAAATTTGGATGCTTCAATACGGAACATTTGTAGTGGCAGGTGGTGTAGCCCAGGATTAGACTGTTCGTAGAAGAGTAGTATGATCACGGCCTACACTGGCCCCATCATGTCTATATCTTTTGGACATATAGCTGGCGCAAATTGACCTGTCTCTTTGACCCCTCATTTGAATAAATTAATAGGTTCAGTTGATTTCACAGATAGGGATGCATGAATTATAAAACAAACTTAAGGCCATCCTCTAAAAATATGTTTGTTGAGCTCCAATGCAGACTTAGCTGGATCGGTAGGTTGGGAGGAAGTTGTATTTTTTTTTTTTTTTTTTTTTTTGGGGGGGGGGGGTGCCACAAAGTACTGGTTGCGACCAAACTACATTTGCAAATAGTGCAGACCCGAATCAAAGTATTCCTTAAGAGCACTCTGGTCATGATCAACAGTGTTTGCCATCTTACACTGACAGTCTTAACTCCGTTCAGCAGCCGTTACCCAATTTAAAGTTGACAATTACATATATTATGATTAAATATTACTACATACGAAAAAAATGAAAGAAAGGACACAAAGGCCAAATCTCGGATAGCATGGAATGCAGCAAACAGATTTTTTATCATGGCCTTACACATAACAAATCCTCTCAAGATTCACGAGGATTTCTACCAGAAATGAATTACTTCATGCAATTGTGAATAGTTTACCAGATATACTTGCATAAACCTATAGACGTCTTGCCCTTGTTAACTGTTGGCACAACTGTATGGGGTTGGTACAAATAAAGTTTATCAATTTTCAATAGGGCTTTTGATTTGGGGCCGATAATGTTATGCATTCAAGAAGACATAATTCGTTTTAATCGCTTAATTGCAAACAGAAGCAACTGCAAAAGCATACGCCTCAAAGAGAGTTCAAAACCTGGACGGGAAGAGGAGGAATTGCTGGATAACGTGCAGTTTTACTTAGTTTTAGACAGTATTTATGTCATATCAGGACGATGGGTGGGTGATAATGAAAGGCTATGTGCAATGGAACCCCGTTTACGATCGGAAAGATTCCCGTCTCCAGCGGGACTTGAACCAGGGGCCACTAGATCAGCAGACCACCGCTTAACCTACTGAGCTACCGGGGTTCCTGGACGTATGTGTCAGAGAGAGAGAGAGAGAGAGAGAGAGAGAGAGAGAGAGAGAGAGAGAGATGCATTCTACATCTTAATAGCATGTTACCCAAAGTGAGAATACAATGTAGCAGAAGATACATAAAGAGATACAGGGATAGTGTATTACATCCATCTACGTATCTGGATATTATTTCAACGTCGTCATGATTCATGGTATGGTAAACAATACCATGGGTGAAAAAGTAAGCATCTTAACTTATTCAGCATCTTGCCTCAACCTACTACATGATGCTCGTGTTTGCAACGTTTCCATTCGCCTAAGCTGAAAACTGAATGCCTACTCTCTCTATTGAATACACTCTCTCTCTCATAACCAGCTCTGAAATCAAACATTCATAAAAAATGATTATATGATAAAATTTAGGCAATTTTCCATACAGCATAGTTACGCGCCGAAACTCCTTGGTATTTGAAAATGGAAAACCGGCTTTATGAAGCAACACGCTCCGTAAATATCTAAGGCTCTTTTCTATGGCGTGTACTTTATGAAGATTTCGGCGCCGAAGCTGCCCTTGTAAATACAACGCAAAAAGAGTTTCGATGCTGAAGCCAACTATAATACGCTTCACGAAAACCCGGCTTTAGGATATGGCAGTCATTCAATCGCGTAAACACGTGTAGGTGTGGTTCTGCAAGAAAGCTTCGTCTCCTATTTCGCAATGAATTGTGCTATTTTGCATATTCATGCATAAAGGTCAGAAAGACAGGTCAATTTGCGCCAGCTATACTGCTGTATCGGGGAACAAAATTGGAGTTTTTTTTTTGTTTGTTTTCTTCTTATTTTTTCTTCCTTGGTACACTTATTGAGATTATTTAAGGTATTTACTTTATCTTAAAACTTTTAAACACCTATATATGTTATTAATAGGATATGATATGCTGTTTTACAAGTTTTGTAGTGAGAGAATGCACTGCGCTTGACTGTATAGAACAGTGACCTATAAATACAATACATCTATATATAGGTCACTGTATAGAAATAGTATTTATTGTATATTTAACTTATATAAGAATATTTTGATTATGCTGTATGTTGTGAATGTGTCAATATTATGAATAAATTATAAAAAAAATGATTTGAAGCCACAAGCTCAGCCTTATTGAAAATAAAGGGTTCATGAATCACTGGTGAATCTACGACAACCATTCAATAGATCTATAAATACGGCACATCCTGGTGCCTCTCTTTTCCCCTTCTTTTAAATGACGGATACAGAGGAGTAAGGCTGAAATACTATTTTGATTGACTCACATTTAATATTATGAATAAATTATAAAAAAATGATTTGAAGCCACAAGCTCAGCCTTATTGAAAATAAAGGGTTCATGAATCACTGGTGAATCTACGACAACCATTCAATAGATCTATAAATACGGCACATCCTGGTGCCTCTCTTTTCCCCTTCTTTTAAATGACGGATACAGAGGAGTAAGGCTGAAATACTATTTTGATTGACTCACATTTGAAAAAAAAAAAATTTGGACAACAAAACGTCTGATACCCTGCGGCAACAAAAGAAAAGACACATGCAATATACAGTCTTAATACAAAATCAAATGAGATAGGAAACAGACAAGTAATGAGACGTTTATGATCCTAGGAAAGTTCTATGCGTCGAATAGGTCCTGTTGATTGGCAATGATTATCAATGTTCAGCATGAGGCTGGCCAGATACTGCGTGAAGTGTAACTTTGTGACTTCAAATAAAATGCAATGCAGTCTTCTTACCGTTTCTGGGTAAGGCCATCTATAGGTTCTGTATATTGTATGAAACCCAACACATTAGCTATTTCTGTTCCGTTCCGTTAATAATAAATATCAGTGTGGATAACTATACTTTGCGGAACGGAACGGAACACGATACTGTCAGTAGTTGTGGGAATACAATCATTTCTGTTGTATTAGAATTTTATAATAAGGAGCCAAAAGGTCAGCCTCATTGAAAATTGAAAAGAATTTAATGAATCATAATATGTGAACGCTAATGAAAAAATTGCCGCATTTGTTTAAACATGACGGCAACCACAAGACATATCTACATGTATGACAGAAACACATGCAGGGGTATCTAATTATCTGTATATTAATGAAGGACAACGAGGTCACATGCACGTAGAAATGTCTGTTTTGTTTGACGTAGGCCTATATTTAAGCAGAATTAGACTTGCACAACAAAATGCTATATACTTTGTACAATAGCAGACAAGAATTTACGGCCCAAATAAAGAGCGCGCACTGTCAAAGGGGAGCTTCTACGCGTCAGCTATGTCCGATTGATTGACAATGATTATACATGTACAACATGTTACATGAAATGTTAATTTAGACCTTCAAGTAAAATACGGTGCAATCATACAATCTCTGGATAGGTCCATTTATGCAAAATTGTTTGTTCTGCATGTTGTTTGATGCTCAAAACGTGAGAAAATTCTTGTTCCGTTCCGTTCCGTTAATTATAAATATCGGTGTGGATAACTATACTTAACGGAACGGAACGGAACAAAGTGGCCCAAATAAAGGGCGACTACGGTCAAAGGGGAGCTTCTAAGCGTCAGTTATGTCCGATTAATTGACAATGATAATACATGTACATGTAAAACGTTACATGAAATGTTAATTTAGATCTTCAAGTAAAATACGGTGCAGTCATACAATATCTAGATGAGCCCGTTTATCGGTGAGGCTAAGAAAAAATGTTTGTTCTGCACGTTGTTTGATGCTCAAAACGTAAGAAAATTCTTGTTCCGTTCCGTTCCGTTAATTATAAATATCAGTGTGGATAACTATACTTTGCGGAACGGAACGGAACAAAGTGGCGTTAGTTATTGCAGAGATACAAATATTTCTGTCGCAAGCAGTGCAAAACGATAAACAACCAATCAAACATGTATTATTTAAATTAACTATGAAATTCATGGCTATTATGTCTTTGGCAGAAAAAGGTCTGTCTAAAAACAGTGGACAAGAATAATTAGACATGGACCCCGTCGGGCACCCCTGAAGTTGTTCCGCTCCGTTCCGTTCCGTTCCGCAAAGTATAGTTAGCCCTGTAAATGTTATGCATGTAATTTACGTGAAAAAAATATTGTTTAAACCAAAGTGTTGGTATTCACCTTAGTAGAACCTTCCAGCTACGAACATGAAGATTTGCCCTACTAGTGGATGCTGATAAGATTGTTGGAATATAGTTCTAGCAAAAGCAGTCTGGTATCTGTCTACACTGATTGCTGAAGAATTTTTTTTGCAAAATAATGCAAAAACCATGTCAAAGAGGTCAAAACATAGTCTTTGGTGACATAAGTATTGCCCTATACATTATACTCATTAGAGTAGCAAAAAGAGTGGCTTGTTCAATTGAGCATATATTTCCTGAAAAAATCTACCAGAGATCTACCCTGCCAATACTGTTGGGTTGAACGAGCCATGCCATGATAAAAAGGTGCAATATAGAATAAGATAATTACAAAATAATTTTTCCTTGACACTAAATCATCACTGATTAAAAACTATGTTGGAGGGAAGATTGGCAAAATTTCAATTAGTGAAGGTGAAGCTGACTGATTAATATTTGCAACTGCCTGACCACACATGAATTCAGGGTTACCACTTATAAATTCCCTGCATTTTCCCTGATATTTTACAGTTTTCCATTCCCTTATTACAAATCCAAAAGTCAATTTAACTCTTTACTTCAACAGTGCTGATTGTATCACTTGGAAATTGGTGGTTACACTAAATGGAAAGAATTTGTCCCCCAGGGAGCAAATTCTTTCCTTTAAGAGTAGTACCCAATGTGGAGGTGGATGTGCCTAGATCATCCTTTCCCCTTTAGATAGAATAAGTATATTTTCAAAGACTGTCATATAGCCATTTATTTTCAAATTCCCTGACTCTTCTCTATTTTTCAACTCCTTTCTAAATTTCCCTTCACCAACCACAAAATTCCCTGACTTTTCCCTACCTGAATTTTTTTTCCAGATGATTTTCCCTGACCATGGCACCCCGGACATGGGTAATCAGTGACAATTTACCAGTTAGAAAAGACTATGATTCAATCATTATACTAAATCCTAAACCTAATGTTCTTTCTTCCCTTTAGATCGAGCCCTTGTATCGTATGTTCTTGTATTTGTATTTTTGATAACTGTTGTCTGCTTCATCATGTCTATTACAACCTCTTCATTACTCAGGTGGACCTTCATTTCTCTCCACGACTGCCACAACATGTACACCGGTAAAATTACCCACAGTCCATTGAAGAACACCAGGTAGACCCATAGATACAGGAAGTTGTCTGTCCTTAAGTTCTTACTTCCTGTCAGCCATTCGGGACAAAATGTCATCCAGCCTAAAACGAAGAAATGAAGACAAAAGCTGCACTTATTTTCTCTCAAACAAATAATGAGGGCTGACATGGGAAAACCAACAGAGTAGCATTTGCATCTGCCCAGTCTGATCAGAGTATTCCCTGTCCACAGAGAGCTAGCTTAGACCCTTAGCTACCCTTTTAAATGGACAGCGAACATTCTGATCAGACTAAGCCACTGTTTAGGCTGATCTGAGTCTTCACTGGGAGTACATGCCACTTTATTGGTTTTCTCTAGTCGGGGCTCAATTATGCATTTGCAACAAAATAATTTCTAGGACTGATGATTGTACTGTATTTATCCTTCCAAAATTATGGCAAATACATGTATGTAAATCGATATATTGTGTTATTCAGATGTGAAATGTTTTTGGTTTTTTTTGTTCCAAAACAATCCTTAAGATCTAGATCCATTTTACAAGACAGAGCAAGATCTTTGAGACGTTTTAAAACCGAAGAAATATGGTTAAAGATCCAGATCAGGATGTAAAATTAATGTAAACATTTTCAGAGTCATTAGAACATGAAATATAAATTAAATAAGTGCAGTGTCAAACGAGACCAACGTAAAAAAAAATTTATATCCAGGACTGATGATTTTCGGCATTTTAGTTTAAGATGAATAGGCTTTAACGCAAATTTTAAGACTAGGTCAGTGTAATTGTGGATGGAATGACAAGTGGACTAATGTTTATATGAGCCGCAACACGGCAAAACCAACAAAGTGGTATGTGTGCTCAGCGAACTCAGATCAGCCTGGGCATCTGCCCAGTCTGATCAGAGTCTTTGCTGTCTGCATGGAGCTAGCTTAGACCTTTAGCTACCCTTTAAGGGAAAAAAGCAAAGAGTCTGATCAGACTGTGTGGGTGCTCAGGCTGAATCGATTCTGGGGTGGGCGCACAACCACTTTGTTGGTTTTCCCGTGTCGTGACTCATATGGAAAACCAGAATCTATATCACACCTTGCTACAGCAAATGCAACAAAAAGAATCAATTTTTTGCACTGAAGATGCAGAAATTGAAAATAGTTGAATTTGTAAACAGCGTTGATCCAGATGAGGCAGCTGATCATGAGCCACCTGATCTGGATCTACAATGTTTGCCCTCTTGTCACTGAACTCTCAATATGATGACGCTTGGATGCCTGGTCCCTGGACCATTTTTTTTTTTTTGAAATTGTGTGAACATAAATTTTCTCATCTGCCTTTTCAAGTACTTTAGGCCAACCTTAGAAATAAATTTGTTTCCCCTTACACGACCCTGTCAAAAAGAGAAGGGTCGGTCGGTCGATAATATATTTTTTTCTCTCCCAGTTTAGGATAATGAATTCCAATATATAGGAAAATTATCACAACCACTTCAATGTGCCAAATAGTTCCATAAAGAATTTAGCAGTAGAATTTTGAATAAGAAAATAACAAAATAACTAAGAAAAGTCCTCTTATAGGAAGATATAAATTTTAGTGAAGAAAAAAATAAAAATAATTTTTATTCCAAATCATGGAAAAAATTTTTTGGGTAAGGCCATTTTTTTAGGGTCGGTCGCGTAAGGGGAAACTTTAAATATTTTATTTTTGGCCTTATGGGTTAAAATGTAATTGCTCGCCTTCTAGTCTTAGAATTCTCAATATGATAAACCTTGTATAAAACATTTTTAGAAATTTTGCAGATGTACATTTTGTCGTCTGCTATTTTGACCCGTTAAAAGTTAAAAAGGCTTACCTCCATACAGTTCACAGACACACACAAATATCTGAAGAAAGTGACGGTAATATTTCCCCTTCAAGATGGCGTACACCAAAGCAATAGCACACACCTCCACAATCGTAGTGGTGAGTATTTCAAGGGAGACAATTGTGGGATCAGACACACCCCATCTGTAGTCAGCCTTGGCATACTCTTTCCCTGAAATGCATATAGTGTACCGTATTAATCCTATTAAAAACCTCGAGGGTGTTGCATTTTCAGAAAGGGGGTTATTTGATAGGCAAACAAGAGTTGTCAGAAGACAACAAAGCGCGCCTAATGGGTGCCTGACTCTCAAGGTTACAAAGTATCCCGACTCAAAACATTGTTAACATAATTGACCACGGGTGAATGTGGTAGCTAGTGCACAAATGAAGTTTGCATCAGAAGCTAGACTAAGTCAATTGTTCCCTTTGGCATACAGGGCCGACTTGTATGCCACTATCTGGACACTTTGCGGACATTGAGGGTCGGGTCCTCCTGCACCAGACGGAGAGATACCAACTCAGTCTAACTTATAATGCCTCATGGTGACAAAGGGTGGTTCCTAGTATGGGTTTTCACACCACCTTTACCAAGTACTAAGTCGGTCTGATGACACCTCCTTACCCTTTGCAGACTTCTCATGTTTCCTTTGGTCCCATCCCATAACCTCACCCCTAGCCTGAACCAGTTGTCAAAGCCTGGTCTTGGGTAAGTATCATACTGCATTTAAACTTTGTAGCATAAAAGATATCAAAGTTTTAGGCTCGAAGAGAAATGCATAGTCATATTGCATACTTATTAAATAGTGCTAAAGGTATAAGGCAAAATCACTCAACCATGAATAATGGTCAAGGACACAAAAGTCTGCATGGATGCTTTGCTGCTGCTGCAACCCAATTCTCCAGGGAAGGTCCTGACCAAATACGAAGCAGGTGCCTCGAATGAGTTTGGAGGTACAAGCCTTAAACTTTAACATCAAGATCATCCTAGATATTGACCTCTTGCCCACCCTGGACAAGGATTCTTACGCATACTTGTGGATATGATGGTGGGTGGATGAAAGGGGAGGGGTAGGTGGGTGTCATAGTGATCTATAAATAGTATGAGGTCATACACAATGTTGGACTGATCCATTATGCCAGGTATAATGTTAATTCATCTAATAGTGCTAGAGATAGAAGGCAAAATCAGTAGACCGTGAATAAAGGTCAAGGACACAGGAGTCAGCATGGAAGCTTTGCAGCTGCTGCAATTATAGGGAAATGCTATTTGACCAAGTATCAAGTCTCTTGTGTCAAAGGTATCATGAAAACTAGAAAAAAATCCTTAAAAACAGTGCCAAACAGCAAAGTCAGTCAACCGTGACATATAGGTCAAGGACACACAATTGTGTGATGCTGCTGCTGCAGTCATATGGATGCATATATGTACCAAGTATGATGACTGTAGCTCCTGTAGTTTGTAAGATACAGAGCTAAACATCGAGTTAAACGCAAAAGTTAACATTGGGTTAACCTGTCACCGACGCCGACGAGGACGCTGACGCGGACGCTAACGGATACTCGGACTACGACGCCGGGGGTATAGCATAAGCTCTCCTTTGCTTCGCAAAGGCGCGCTAAAAATGTAGTAAATCAGACAATGCCGAAATACCTCTAACAAACAGTATTAAGATGAATGGTTTTCTCTCAGAGGAAACAACTCTACTATTTTTGCCTCCCTTTTCAGTATGGGTCAAATCTTAAAGGAAAGAATTTGCTCCTCTAGGAGCAAATTCTTGCCTTTAAGAGTAGACCCCATTTCAACGCGCTACCTTATCCAGAGAAGCCAACAGAAATTTATGCAAGTCTAAGTAACTTTATGTTTGGAAAGCAGGAGTGTTTATTAGAGCAGGGGCATTTATTAGGATTAATGGTAGGAAAGAGAAAAGAAACTATCACATTTACCCTTTATATCTGGAGAGAGATGCATGAACCAGTACCAGACTCTCAGAGCTGAAGATGAACTCAATTACATACAGTGTTTCTTCCTATAAACACCCCTGGGGCATTGCAATTCACATGGCACTCAAAGCCACTCTTGGATAAAATTTGGGAAATAAAGAATAAATTTTGGTGGTGTAGAGCCAGTCTTGATTGTATGATTGTATCAGGCCACTTTTTTCATAGAAAAGGTAAGGGAGTGTTTGTTACATGCTGTTATGATCCATAAGATTGAAGAGAAAGAGAGAAGGAGAGAAAGAGAGCATAAAGTACTTGAATACTGCACAGCTCAGTTACTATTATATACAACATGTAAAAGCCTTTAATTTCTATCATGAAATAAGTCATGATATGTATACATATACATTAATGCAACATGTCTCCTTTAAATTATACTGTTGTACAAGGTGAAAAAAATGACCGTTTTCATGCCTACCTAATGTTCAATAAAAGGGACCTTCACATATAGTGTAGCCTGAGATCAGATCATCTGGTTAGGGCCTACACTGTTTGCATTGAATGAATATTCTAATGCACTTACTTATGTAACATGACGTCTGATTGGATAACGTCAAAAGTTTGCGACAGTATATCCTGCGATATACTGTCGGAAACCCAACGTCAATACATGACGCCGCTTCTCATTGGCTGACGTCAGGTTTTAAGTCGCTGAAAGTGTTTGCCATGGGTGCAAAATAGCACATTTAAAAAGGTGAAAAAATGAAAGTGCATTAGAATGGGGATAACTGTACTGAAAATTGTCATTTGGGGAGGTAAATCGTCGGCTAGCGTGTCGCTGTAAAACAAAATTTCCGACCATAAAACCGATGAGTTACCTCCCCAAATGACAATTTTGAGTACAGTTATCCCTTAATTAAAGAAACAAGAGGGCCATGAGGCCCTGAATCGCTCACCTGGGCAATTGGCAAGGTGGCTTTTTCTAATCATGTCTGAAATTGTCAAAATATGAGTCTTGGGTCAAAAGTCAAAGAATGACCATGACCGCTTGTACTCATAAATCTTCATGTACATTTACTCATTAAGACAACCATATATACCATTTTTAGGCCAAAATCTTCAAAACTTTCCACGAAATCTTATGTTCTAGCATTTTCCCATATTTGTCCATGCTGCAAAAAAGGTCAAGGAAAACCCAAGGTCGCCATTTGAACAGTCTTGGTGGTACTCTACTACTCCATGTTTATTACCAAGTTCAAGGCCATAGGTGTATTGGTTCTGGAGAAGAAAAATATTAAAGATTTATACCATAAGTGGTAATGGCGGCCATGTTGGTGACCTGGACCGTTTGAACAAATTGTTATTCAATCAACCCCTGGAGGCTCTATATGATTGGTTGGTTGGTTGATTTGATGCTTAACGTCCACGGTAAACAGCTAAGGTCATGTCGGAACGGTCAGTTAACCTAACCACACTATTCCTGGGCAGGCTTATACCTCCTAAGCGGTTAACCAGTACTAAGTGCACATACTTTTGCCAGTAACTGACAACTGCCCTTCTTGAATCAGCGGAAGGAGAAACGAAAGTATGAGGCCAGACCGGGTTTCGAACCCAGGACCTCTGACTTATGAGTCAGGTGCTCTACCGATTGCGCTACGCGGCCCGGAGGCTCTATATGAAATGTGTTTACAATGGGCCCTTTGGCTTTTGAGGAAATGGTTGAAAATGTCAAAATATGAGCGATCTGGGATAAAGGTCAAGAAATGACCTTGACCTCTTGTACTCATAATTCTTTATGACCTCATTAAGACAACTGAATATACCAATTTTTAGGCCAAAATCTTCAAAACTTTCCATGAAATCTTATGTTCTAGCATTTTCCGATATTTGACCTTGCTGTAAAAAAGGTCAAGGTTAACACAAGGTCATAATTTGAACAATCTTGATAGTACTCAAGTACCCAATGCTACATACCAAGTCTCCAGGCCATCAGCCAATTGGTTCTGAAGAAGAAGATTTTTAAAGGTTTTTTCCACATATGGGCATAGTGGCCATGTTGGTCATGTGACCTGGACCGTTAGAAAATTTTTTCATTCCCTCAACCCCTGGAGGCTCTATATAAAATTTGGTCACAATTGGCCCAGTGGTTTTTGAGGAGATTGCTTGAAATTGTCAAAATATGAGTGTTCTGGGTCAAAGGTCAAAGAATGACCTTGACCTCTCGTACTCACAAATCTTCATGTACTCATTAAGATGACTGTACAGTAGTACTTCAATGACTCGAACCCTGATGGCTCGTTCACCCTGCCTGGCTAGAACGTCTTCCTGAGTCCCTAGAGGTCACTTTATATAGATACCAACCCTGAATGGCTAGAACTATCCTTGGCTGGAACTAATTTTCATGGTCCCAAGCCTGTTCGAGCCACTGAAGTTCTACTGTATATACCAATTTTTAGGCCAAAATCTTCAAAACTTATCATGAAATCTCATGTTCTAGCATTTCCCATATTTGACCTTGCAGTAAAAAAGTTCAAGGTCAACACAAGGTCATAATTTGAACAATCTTGATAGAGCTCAAGTACCCAATGCTACATACCAAGTCTTAAGGCCATCGGTCAACTGGTTCTGGAGAAGAAGATTTTAAAAGGTTTTTACCATATATGGGCGTGGTGGCCATGTTGGTCATGTGACCTGGACCGTATGAATAAATTTTTGTTCCCTCAACCCCTGAAGGCTCTATATGAAATTTGGTTTCAATTGGCCCAGTGGCTTATGAGGAGATTGTTAGAACTTATCAAAATATGAGAGTTCAGGCTCAAAGGTCAAAGAATGACCTTGACCTCTTGTACTCCTAAATTTTCATGTAGTCATTAAGATGACTGTAGATACCAATTTTCGGCCCAAAATCTTCAACAGTTTCCAAGAAATCTTAAGTTGTAGCATCTTGCCATATAAAAGCATAAGAAAGCAAATTTGACCTTACCGTAAAAAAGGTCAAGGTCAACCCAAGGTCATAACTTGAACAATCTTGGTAGTACTCGCATACCCAATGCTACATACCAAGTTCCAAGGCCATCGGCCTATTGGTTCTGGAGAAGAAGATTTTTTCAGGTTTTTACAATATATGGGCATGGCGGCCATGTTGGTCATGTGACCAGGACCGTTTGAACAATTTTTCGTTCCTAAGGTCCCAGGAGGCTCTATATGAAATTTGGTTACAATCGGCCCAGCGGTTTCAGAGGAGAAGTCATTTGAAATTGTGGACGGACGACGGACGGACGGACGACGACGGACGGCGGAGCCTTACCATCCTATAAGCTCCCCCGGTGCCGCTGGCTCAGGTGAGCTAAAAAAAAAGAAGAAAAACAAAACAAAATCTGGACATAGACTGGTTCATAATATCAAGTAAAAGAGTCTTATAAGCATTTATTTAAGAAAATAAAGGGAGAGAACTTACAGAGATGGGCAGTAACGTGATCAGACTCCAAGACAGTACCAACTAGTGACAGCACCACAAATGGACTTTCCTGGAAAGACAGCAGAGCTTCAGTAACATAGTGCTCCGGGTAACAAGGGGTTACAGGAATAATTCTGGGATAATTTTTTTGTTATTTCTCATCCCAGCAGGCACATGATGTCAAGATGACATCATACTGACGTCGATGCGACGTCATTACATCACATCGACATCGGTACAATGTCATTTCAATGTCATGTGCCTGCTGGGATCAAAAGCTTATGTTGTGACCCTTCATTAGAATAGTCTTGGTTCTAATGGCGAGGGGTGAGGTGGGGTCACAACATAAGTTTTATGGAAAAATCCCAAAATTATCCCTGTTACCCCTTGTTCCCTAAATTATTAATAGTGTAGCTGGTAAGGGGCAGAAATACTGATCAAGGGATCGCAGGTTCCATCCCTGTATATCCATTATTTCGGATGAGACTTTACACTGAGGTCCAGTCTTGATATGACCTTGATATTACAGTAACACTATAGCCGCTTCAAGCGATGTTGAAGAACACCTGTTCATAACAGGGAAATTCTGTTGTTGATGGGTTTTGATAATTCAGGGTTTATTGCTGTAAATTGTCAGCTGATGTTTCAAATCTTGCAAAATGGACAATTCTGAACATGCCAGGACTGATATGTTGCATAATTGAGCAGTGCCACGAGAAAACCAACAAAGTGGTTGTGCGAAAAGCGCAGACTCAGATCAGCCTGGGCATCTGCCCAGACTGATCAGAGTCTTCGCTAAGTGCTTAAAAGGTAGCTAAGGGTCTAAGCTACCTTCATGCAGACAGCGAAGTCTCTGATCAGACTGGGCAGAAGCCCAGGCTGATCTGAGTCTGCGCCGGGCGCACAACCACTTTGTTGGTTTTCTTGTTTCGCGGCTCACATAATTTCTGACTCTCAAATATTCACAAGGGTGTTGCCATTTGCCTTCATTATCCAACAAGCATTTTAAAATCATCAATATTAATAAAACTAGTTTCCATGTTTTAGTTTTGGTATCTTATTATTGAAAGTGAGGTACAAACATCTGCAACATGATTTTCCTTCACATCATATTGGTGATAAACAAACCTAGGGATGAGATGTCTGTGTATGAAATTTCTAGGGGTGTAACAATACATCGGACTATCAATATATCGCAATAGTAACATTGGCAATAGTCACTATGGATAGGGAAAGCTGCCATGTCAATACTATTGGCAATAGTGTTTCCAATATCGCAATAGTTTCAATAGTTTCTAGACATGCATCTGTTTCTTGAAAGAAGTTGTTAGCTAAAAGAATAATAGAAATGCATGTGGATTCCAAAGAATGAAAAATAATATTTTCTTGTATTTTGTAGCCAAGGTGTGCATGTTGTGAAACAACAGTCATTAAACAATGCTTTTCAGCCGTAAACTTGTGAACATACCAGATTTTTATACAGAAAAGCTCAGTTTCTGGATAAAAAATCTGTCCCCAATTGTTACCGCAATGCATTGCAATAGCAACCTGCAATAGTAATAGTATCGCAATGGTACTTCTTGCAATTTCAATACTATCGCAATAGTCATTTATGGACTATCGTTTCATCCCTAGAAATTTCTGGTATATGCATCAGAAGAGTGGAATACCGCAGTACAGTTTCAAAAGATGATACCAAACCCAATGTAGACCTGAGGCCGGTTATTCAAAACTAACAATGTTGTTAGTTAACGTTTCGTTAAAAATTCTAACATTAATATTTCAAATATACCAATATTTTTTTGCAGTGCAAAGCTTCTCACAACTTTTTAAACAAAAATATCAGTGTATTTGATTAATAAGTTGTGAAACACTTACGAGTTGACCTCTTAACGAGCTTGTTCGGCTAACGATGCTTTGAACAACTGGGCCCTGAACTTTATAGCACAAGCTTAACTTTTCATTTTCACTTATTTAAGCTGGCAGTTTGCCCTGCAAAAGCTCAACATTTTTGTGTGTGTGTGTGTGTGAGGGGGGGGGGGGGGAATGTTAACACACTTGTATTTGTGTTAGCAGACACACCAAATTGTTGACTAACGACTTTGTTTGGCTAATTATCAAATTCTTTACTGATGACTTTGTTACGCTAATGATGTGTTGAACAACTACTGTAAAACACTTATATTTGGCATTTACTGAATTTTGGCTATATTGATGGTAAAAGCGAAGAGTGCTAAAATATAAGTTTATTTAAGTCTGCCAATATTTGATTTTCAATACAGTTACACACACACAAACACACACACAGCATAACAGAGGTTCAGATAAAAAGGAGTATCTAGTGAGTATCTGAAATATTTTCTATACTGTTCTATTAAGCTATAAATTGTGGGACCCCATTAAATTGCCTCACTTAGGCAATTATAATGGGACGCCACAATGTCAAGTTGATAGAAATGTAATAAAAATTGTAACAAATTTAAATCAAACGGAGCCAAGGTATATCATGAATGGCATTGAACGCCAAAAATGAATCTGTGCAAATATGTAGTTTTCCTTAAACCACAAAATTTGATACTGCAGACATTATGTGTTTTACACAGGCACTCGACAAAAAAAATGTTAAATTTCTTAATATTATCAAATGTCAATCTATTTTCTACCACTCTGTAAAATTTCAAGTCGATCTGATGCGAAATAAGTTGCAATTCAGCCTGCTGCATTTTCATGAATAAGAAGTTTACAATAATGCAGCAGGCTGAATTGCAACTTTCTTATTTCACATCCGATCGACTTGAAATTTTACATTCTTGTTTACAATAATGCACCGGGCTGAATTGCAACTTTCTTATTTCGCTGCCGATCGACTTGAAATTTTACAAAGAGGTAGAAAATAAATTGACATTTGAAAACATTTAGGAATTTAGCACATTTTTTGTTGAGTGCCTGTGGTGTTTTGGTATTTTTACAGTAGTCGCAATTGAGTATCTTACCACAAACAAATGAATCAAGACATCAAATATGAGCCAGATGAGAATCACTTTCTCTTCCACTGGAAAATTCTTAGCAAATAGGAACACAAACACAAAACCAGCTACAAGACACACTGCAGTTGCTAATAGTGACACCACTGTAACCATAGAAACAAGTGCTTCCTCTGCCATGACTATGCTTCAAGCTTGTAAGGTACTGAAAATAGAGACAAATTTTTTTTTGAATATGTGTGAAAGGCAAATAGGATATTATTTGTGTGTCTTTTTTGCTGCGCAAGTGTAAGTGACTTATAGAATCTATGGTAGGGGTTGAGGCCTCACAAGAAAATTTCAGGCTAGTTTTCAAATTATTTAGTGTTATGCGAGGCTTGCCGAGCATAAGACTAAATAACCTGAAAACTAGCCTGAGATTTCCTTGTCTCGGCCTCAACCACATCATCACTGATTATTTTTCTCACCCATTATATTTTTATAGAACAGCATATTCATTGAATATCTTAAATTCTTGTTGAAGCCATTCCTATAAAGTTCAAGTTAATTTTCTATTAATAGTTCTGACATATGCGTTAATTTCTCCTCTTGCATGCAATTTTCATGACAGGTAGCAGCAAGTTGATTTGTTGAATGGCAGTGATACACATTTTGAGACAGCTTTCTGAGCCTTGACTGTCACACAAGGTTTCAATGATTTGAGAATCAGACTTTAACACTAGGGTTGATGTGTTTTACAAATTCAGCGGAGTGTAGAATATACCCTAAGTCGATGGTAGAAAATATTGCAACAGCTCTGGAAACCATTTTATACAGAAATTTTATGCCAGGTGCGGTGATTGTAGACATTATAGTTACAGAGCAGCAGACTAAAGGCTGGAAAAATTCACTCGTAGTCGTAGCTCACCATGGCGAGTGCCTCAAGCTACGGGATGAGTAGAATTTCTCACTACTGCCAAGGTAACTTATTAATGTCACTATACATCCTGTGACCCAGGACCAGTGACAATTTAAGAATTTTCCAGCCCCGAGACTTTTAAAATGCAAGGGTCAATGTAATTTCAGACTCACAATCTTAGAGAGAAATGGACTTTAATGCTATAGTCAATGTAAATGTGGATGGGCAGAAAAATGGAATAACAGACTGACGAAAATTTGAACTCCTACATTGCACCTTGCCCAAGCAGTTGCAACTAATTAACATTTAAGAATTTTTCTAAAATGGATTAATATAAAAACTAGAGCACTAGCATCAGAACCGGTATTACAAGTAAGTTATACCATGGTTTGTCTGTCTGTAATAGGTGACAATCCATGAGTCATAGCAAAGAGGATTTCAAGAATGTGAAAATGAATAAAATCAAAGATAGCTGCCAGTGGCCATACTTGTCGATGGACTAGAACCATGCACTTTCTTTAGACAGCTCAGTGTGCAACCAGGTGTTGTCTCACAACTAGTTACAATGTCTCCGCCACCCAGGTTGAGTCGAGGTAGATGCCTAATTGCTGGCAGGTATAAATGGTTGGCTGTTCCCTTCAAGGTTGCGGTGGTTTCAGAGTATTTCCCAGCCCCTACACAGCTATCTATGTTTACTGCAGCACCCTGAGTGCTATGCGCAGGCTTAGTAAGAATAAAAGTAAAATAGTGCTAGTGAGATCTGACAGTATAATAGCGAAGTTAGAAAACAAGATGAAAGTGTTAGAGTTGTTAGCAAAGTAATGAGATAAAAACAAGGTAAAAACAGATTTCATTTTTTATCCCCTGTTATATCTTGCCCACTTCCAATTTGAATGAGTCTCGATCCCTTAAAAGAACAGTACCTGTTAGAAGCCAGTTCCACAAAACAACAGTCATTGGGAAAATCAAATACCTATAGTAACCTGTAGTTACTAGTTACAAGTACCAAGCAGAAATTAAGTGGGTACATATGAGCAAAGGGATAAAGACTAACAAGGGCCCAGTAGCCCACAGCCCCTAAATTTTGCGCGGCACCCCGGAAATTTTGGAGAAATGCCCATACCCCTAATGTCAAAGCAGTGTGGGCCCCAGTGTCAAATTTGCGGTGAGACGATTGACCGAAATCACCGAAATCTACTGAAATCACCGAAATCACCATAGAATTTAGAGAAACCACCTATAATAGTGTCAAATAAATGACTATATATGTATAACTGGTTATTAATAAGTCATATTTTTCTTTCCTGATGAAAATCTGCAGTATTATATAAGAAATATGCATAAAATAGCACCATAGTGACGATAAACCGAAATCACCATTAGCTGATGTTTCAAAACACTCATAAAATCGATAACCGAAATCACCTATAGGTATAGACATGTAAAATCTGGGTTATTGTACATGCATACACAGTAAAATCAACCAAAATAAAGCATCTTAAATGCAATCTTGATTTTAAATTTACAAGTCCGTAGGTAATTTTCAACCAAGTATCCAACAAGCCTTCCTTTTTATTAACCGACAGTGTTATGCTTGTATGTATCGACGATAAACTGAAATCACCACTGAACACTTTCTTCTCAAATTCGGCTGGCTCAGATAAATTCGACAATTTGGTGATTAACCAAATCACCGATGAAATATAAGATAAAATAAATAAAACACACGGCGAAATAAAAAGTATCTGATGTCTCTTTCCTGTAACAGAAGCATTAGTGCTTTTTTTATTTCTTCATTTATTCAATTACAATTTCTTTATAATCTAATCAATTTATAATCAACCCTATATTTTCTTGTATGATGGTATACATTGACCGTCATTTTTTTTTAAGTTTGTTTCAAGTACTGTATAACAATTAGTTTTACTAATAATGCCCAATCAGTTCTCTAAATTATATAATCACGGCGGCATATACATTAAACATATTACGCTATGCGATTAAACTGCAACAAAGAAATATTAGAGAGAGAGAGAGAGAGAGAGAGAGAGAGAGAGAGAGAGAGACGGGAAAAGAGAAAGAATATGCCAAAACTAAACAGACATGACGACAGGAGGAAATGTTTTGCAGGAGGAAAGGTTTTGCGTATTTTTAATATTGTATGTAGTATATAGAATAGATATAACGTTTTTGCCTGTTCTCCTGTGTGTCCGTTCGCTCGTCCGTAAGGTCTCATTTCGTGTAAAAATGTGTGTTAATTTTTTTCTAATAGTGTTTCGTATGAACACAATATTAGTAAGTATCGATCTTAATTTATTTGCAATTTGTTGATGCTGATGCTGTTGCTGACTTAAGGCCAAGGCCACAGACTTTGAACTTTTGTATCATTTGGGTTAAATTTTTGCGTCACGTTTTATCACTCTGAAATTCTTAATGGGAACTTGTCATATAAGCATAAGATTATTAGCAATACCATAACAGGGCTGAGACTGACTAGTGTGCATCGTGTTGATGCTGGTGTTGACTTAAGGATGCTGGTGTTGACTTAAGGTCATGTGCCGCTAGCGCTAGGAGGTTAACCCACGACCACCAATCCCCCTTCCCCCACCCCAACCCCGACCGCCATGAGTCAGGGAACACACAATTCACCAGGCCTTGCGATCTGCTTTGATTAACTAATTAATTAATTATCAGAGCTGGGAAGCAATCAGCCATAAAACGTCTTTTGTCCCAATTAGTATTGCAACAGCTGGAGGCGTTCCGAGTAATTTAAGTTCTTTGTGGTGATTTCGGTCAATCGTCGAAAAGGTGATTTCGAACCCAAAACCTCGGGAAAAACACTTTATTATTAATTTATTTCTGTATTTATTAGTTTTTTAATTGATTTAGAAGCAATTTTAAAATACCTTCCAAGCAAAAAAACTAGACATGTACGTCTTATTTCAATACTGAGGCTAATACCAACACAGACTTTTCGATGCAGGCCCATGGGTGATTTCCGTTTATCCTATCTTAATTAATACATCTATTTTTAAAAAAATATATAATTTATTTCTTTTTTTTTTAATAAATTCAATACATATTATCAATAAAAAGTGATTTCAGATGAATTCAGTGGTGATTTCTGCAAATTCTACGGTGATTTCGGTGATTTCAGTAGATTTCGGTGATTTCGGTCAATCGTCTTACCCTCAAATTTGTATCTTCATCTTTTTCAGCAAAACTAATTTTATCATGATTTTTTTTTCCCATGTGATTTTCTCTGTATTTTTAACCTGTCTATCTCTTTTTCTCCGTGTTCATGTAGCAAGAACTGAATTACCCTGTGTCAACCTCAAACTGCCGTACAAGACTTTGCACCTGGCCTGAAAAGTCGCCTGATCCTGTGTGTGCGTTCAAAACGAAAGTAGAAATTTTGGCGGGTTCGATTTTACTCTCTGAGCGGTGATGCTAAATACCGCAAGATATCGCACGGACGCACAAGGCACCGCAAGGTAGACACACGGTGCGCAAACTGGCACAGATTTATAACGGACAATGAAACCCCGTTTACAGTGAAAGATCCAGTGAGAATCGAGCCCGACACATGGATCTGCAGGTCAGCCAGAGAAAACTCTGTTTTTTACTGGACATTCCTCTGTTAATAAGTGTGGTGGAGATGGAAACTTGTATCTCAGGTATTCCAGCCTGTATGAGGCTCACCCTCCTACATGCCACATGGCAAGAGGAGGTAATTGTAACCATGAGTGGACACGAAACACCCCGAGACCGGTATACGGTCAAAAAAACGGAGTACTCGGAGAAAGAACCACAGCAAGCTTGTTCGGTATACAGACAGAACCGAAACAGACGTATTCTCGTCTTTCTAAGGCATCAGAGACCAGTGGTCTGCTGTCGCAGGTCGAAGCCCTTGACAAACAAGCTGCCTCGGGCCAGTGGAGGGGTACACTGCTTCACTGGAAGGCAAAATCTTCCTCAGCAGCCTGCATCATAGAGAGGGCAGTAGTCTGACCTCTCGTAAAATAAATTCAAGAGAAGTCAGTCCTACTGTCCCCTCTCAACAAACCCAAAATTTCATGGTCGACAGACGCAAATTTTATAACCGCCACCCACATTTACCAAAAAAGTTCTGTATTACAATATTACAAGGCGCTTAGGTTGGTGCACGACAGCTAGAAAATCAGAACCAGGTTTTTTACATAAATCATATCACATCAGCAATGTCAATGGCGAACAAACCTAACAATATTAATTAAATTACATAAACAGCAGCCTCGCGCTCACGAAACACGCACACACACTCGCAAACACGCACGTACACACGCAAACACGCACGCAAAGCACATGAACACACATCAATCTACTTTTTCTGGTCCGTTCATTTATGAAATGGCATGTAAGTTCTAAAGATGTATGGCTACAAATCCATGGTCTGGTCGGTATTGTACCAGGAAGAAAACTTTGATAGAATAGTATTTACTTCCCATCAGGCCCTTTGTAAGGACGCTGAGATTGCAGTAGAAGCATTAAAAAAGAAAGTCCACAGGTCGGTCGATAATATACATGTACCAGCATAATTTTGACGATCAGCGGGGAGACCATTACTGTGTTACGAAATGAATTGCATCACAGGCGTTTCAAGTCTAAATTCTTTTTAATATTATATCTGTCTGACGTGTTTTAACGTCAGTCAGCAATACGACAGTATGTAAGGTAAATATGGTAATAAAACACTTACGGAAAATGCGGCTTGTTTTCCGCACGGCAGACTCATGAGATGGGTCTTGTTTACCTCTTTTTAAATTGTACTTTTTTCTTAATACAGTGAGTTCCCATAACTGAAAATTTAGCTATATAGCTAAATGGGAGGTAAAACATTTTTTTAGAAATGTCTTTTCTTGGCGCGGATTCTAACATTCATTTAGACTCAGTTGTTCCAAATCGTTTTTGTGGGCGTAGGGCATCATTTGATGAAATTCTCATTGTTTACCTGTTTTAGTCATCCAAGAATTGGTAAAGTAAATATAGGCAGTTCCTATACTTGAGATTAAAATATTTCGAGGCGTTTTTTTTTCATGCTATTGGCGAAATATTTGAATTCTAAGATTTGTATAAAAGCTCTCGATTTCAAAGCATCTTTAGGAGTGGCTACTTGTGTTGATGACGGAATATATTGAGTGCCTAGCTTTTGAAATCAGTTCAAAAAGGCATCTCAAGCCAGACGGTCAAATGTTGCGACTTTGAGCCACTCCTCACCTGGAGGAACATCGCTCCAGGTGCATCCTCACCAGGGTGCTTGATTGATGTTTCTATCATAACACATCCGATATTAGAAGCCTAGCAGAGGCGGGCTATATCATGAGGACGATATTATGAGGACAATATCATGAGGACTATATTCGTGGTAAGTTAAAGGCTCAGCAGAGGCGGGCTTGACCGCAATCTATTCCAAGTCCGTGAGACATATGGATCATCTGTGTGAACACACCCATTTATGTTATATCACTATATACATATTCAACAGAGACTGGTCCCTGATTTTGTTACGGGGAGCGACCAGTGCTTGAGTTGCCGGTAGCTTATGATAAGGCCTAAGCTCTCGTGTTTGTTTGGGGGTATATTTTACGTTCTTTTTTTTTCTTTTTTTTTTTTTTGTTCTTTCAGTTCATGACGCTGAGCCGAGTACGGTGTTAGCATTAGTCTGTAATTGATTTGTGTAATGTACGCAAATCGAGTGCTGATCGAAGGTAAACGTCATACTCAGGCCAGCGCCATGAACTGACCTGTGTTGTATATCATTGTATATGCGTCAGTTGTGAATTGTGTTGTTTGCATTTAGAACTGTTATTACCATATATAAATTTCCAAAAGAATCTAACCTTGTTAGAGTTTCATTTGTTGAGATGTTGTTCATTGGTTGATAACGCCATTAACGGTAATCGCCCTACGCCATCTTGGCGGCACATGAAGCTCTACACCCCGGTGTAGAGTGTTTTGTGTAACAGACTGACTTTTAAATAAAGGTCTGTAACAAGATCTGTAGAACGACCTCCCCCATGGACTCAATCGCTGATTATTACAATCCATAGAAAGACCACAGCTCTGCCAGAACTAAACAGAACAACCAACCTTTTCAGCCATTAGTGCAAAGTCAGGCTGAAAGTTATCTTGAACATTCTTAAATCCAAAGCTGAAGACATAATCGCCATAGAACAGGTTTGATTCAAAACCGGAATGAGCACAACAGAACAGATCTTCAGCCTCAGAATCGTATGTGAGAAGTACCTTCAAAGAGGACAACAAGTATTTAAGTCTAAGGTACAATACTTGGTATACATGGTCGACTAAATGACCAGATGAAGATATTATGTCACAAAAGGTCAAGGTCTTTCCCTCGGACCATCCGTTTCAAACATCTTCTCCTCTGAAACCACTGGGCCGATTGAAGCCAAATTTCATATGGAGTCTCAGTGGGATGGAGTAACGAAAGTTTATACCCTGGGTCTGGGTCACATGACCAAGATGGCCGCCATGCCCATATATGGTAAAAACCCTTCAAAAATCTTCTTCCCCAGAACCAAAAGGCCTATGACCTTGAAACTTGGTATATAGCATCGGGCATGCGGGACCATCATAGTTTATACAAAACATGACCTTGCGTTGACCTTGACCTAATTTACGACATCGTCAACTTTGGTACGTTAGGCTTTTATATGAAAAAATGCTTTAACAGTGGATTGCTCAGAAAATATTTAAGTCTAAGGTACAAGTAAGGTACAATACTTGGTATACATGGTCGACTAAATGACCAGATGAAGATATTATGTCACTAAAGGTCAAGGTCTTTCCCTCGGACCATCCGTCGTCAAGATTTTCAAACATCTTCTCCTCTGAAACCACTGGGCCGATTGAAGCCAAATTTCATATGGAGTCTCAGTGGGATAGGGGAACGAAATTTTATACCCAAGGTCTGGGTCACATGACCAAGATGGCCGCCATGTCCATATATGGTAAAAACCCTTCAAAAATCTTCTTCTCCGGAACCAAAAGACCTATGACCTTGAAACTTGGTATGTAGCATTGGGCATGCGGGCCCAACATAGTATACACAAATGATGACCTTGTATTGACCTTGATCTAATTTACGGCATGGTCAACTTTGGTACGTTAGGCTTTTATATTGGAAAACGCTTAAACAATGGATTTCTCAGAAAATATTTAAGTCTAAGGTACTATACTTGGTATACATGGTCGACTAAATGACCAGATGAAGATACTTGTCACTAAAGATCAAGGTCATTCCGTCGGACCATCCGTCGTCACGATTTCCAAACATCTTCTCCTCTGAAACCACTGGGCCGACTGAAGCCAAATTTCATATGGAGTCTCAGTGGGATGGGGGAACGAAAGTTTGTACCCGGGGTCTGGGTCATATGACCAGGATGGCTGCCATGCCCATATATGGTAAAAAAATTTCAAAAATCTTCTTCTCCAGAAAAGGCCTATGACCTTGAAACTTGGTATATAGCTTTGGGCATGCGGGAAAACGCTTATATAGTGGATTTCTCAGAAACTATTTAAGTCTAAGATACAATATGTGGTATATATGGTCAACTAAATGACCAGAGGAAGATATTATGTCACTGAAGGTCAAAGATATTTTGTCGGTCTGTCCGTCATCAAGATTTTCAAACATCTTCTCCTCTGAACCCACTGGGGAGATTGAAGCCAAATTTCATATGGTGTCTCAGTGGGATTGGGGAACTAAAGTTTATACCGGGGGGCTGGGCTACATGACCAAGATGGCCACCATGCCCATATATGGTAAAAACCCTTCAAAAATCTTCTTCTCTAGAACCAAAAGGCCTATGACCTTGAAACTTGGTATGTATACCCGGGGTCTGGGTCACATGACCAAGATGGCCGCCATGCCCATATATGGTAAAAACCCTTTAAAAATCTTCTTCTCTAGAACCAAAAGGCCTATGTCCTTGAAACTTGGTATGTGGCATGCTGGCCCATCATAGTTTATACAAATCATGACCATGCGTTGACCTTGAATTAATTTACGACATGGTCAACTTTGGTACGTTAGGCTTTTATATGGGAAAACGCTTATACAGTGGATTTCTCAGAAACTATTCAGGTCTAAGGTACAATACATGGTATAAGTGGTCAACTAAATGACCAGATGAAGATATTATGTCACTGAAGGTCAAGTCATTTTGTCGGTCTGTCCGTCATCAAGATTTTCAAAACATCTTCTCCTCTGAAACCACTGGTCTGACTGAAGCAAAATTTCATATGGAGTCTAAGTGTGATCAGGGAATAAAAGTTTGTTCTCAGGGTCTTGGCCAAGATGGCCGCCATGCCCGTATATGGTAAAACCCCTTCAAAATCTTCTTCTCCAGAACCAAAAGGTGTATGACCTTGAAACTTGGTATGTAGCTTTGGGCACTCAAGCCCATCATAGTTTATACAAATGATCGTGTGTTGACCTTGACCTAATTTATGACACTGTCAACTTTGGTACATTATGTAGTCTTTTATATGGGAAAATGCTTAAACAGTGGATTTTTCAGTCTAAGGTGCAATATTTGGTATATATGGTTGACTAAATGACCAGATGAAGATATTTTGTCGTTAAAGGTCAAGGTCATTCTTTGACTTTTGTACAAGGTCGTTGAGATTCTGTCACCCGTCAACATTTTCAAACATCTTCTCAGAGGCCACTAAGGTCAGTTGAAGCCATATTTCACATGGAGCGACACCGGTTTAAAGGAACCATAGTTTGTTCAGATGGTCTTGGTCACTTGACCAAGATGGCCACCATGCCCATATATTATGGTAAAAACTCTTCAAAAGTCTTTTTCTCAAGAACCGAAAGGCCTATAACCTTGAAACTTGGTACCGGTATGTAGCATTGGGCACTCAGGCCCATCATTGTTTATACAAATGATTACTGTATTTCATATGGAGCTTTAATACTGGGTCAAAGGAATCAAAGTTTGTTCAGATGGTCATGGTCGTATGAACATGGTGGCCGCTACACCCATTTATGATAAAAACCCTTCAGAAATCTTTGTCCAGAAACAAAGGCCCAGTGACCTTGTGGCTTGGTATATAGAATTGGGACTCAACATTAATCCCCAAGGGAGGGGCCCCTGCCCTGGTGCTATATACATGTATAAAAGCATGAAAATATATACCAGGACCAAGTGTCAGGTGAGCTACAGGACCATTGGTCCTCTGGTTTTTTAAATTTGAACAAGTAGATTTTAATATATCGAGCTGTATCATAACATACGCAGAATGGTTACCAATGCAGAGCTTGACCAGACCACTGTTTTTCCAAGGACACATATGTCCTAGGATTTAGGATCATAATGGTAACATGGACCAAATTTATTATTTAATGCTAGCACCTTATCTACTACTTAATGTATTTTCTGAGTAAACTGTGCTACAATATTATTGTTCAAACTGAGAGATCGAGAGAATTGGGTAAAACGTCCCAACAATGCTAAGGTCATATGAAGAGCGGCTCGCGGTTTAGAGTCACATCTAAAGGACCACTGAGGCGAGTGTGTGTGTGTGTGTGTGTGTGTATGTGTGTGTGTGTGTGTGTGTGTGTGTAGAGGGGGGGGTCGAACTGACTGCAACCGCTGGTCTAGTCTAGTCTATCCCATAATCTTGTGGGGTCGTTGGGGCACCACAGATGCTTTCGGTCAGTATAGTACCGTTTTGCAATTAAGGTGTATAAATATCCTATTCTTATTACAGTTAAGACACTTATACTTAGACAAGTGTTTTTGATTAAACTGTGTAGACCCTGATCAGAATGCAATCTGTAGAGAAGTGGACTAATCACGGTTTGCAGTTTTTGCCACGGTTTTTTTTTTGTTTTGTTTTTTGGAAACATCACCAAAAATATGATGAAGGTCATTATGGTATTTCTACTGAATGGACAGACATGAAAATGAGCCGTCCTTATGTTTTGGAGAAAAATACTCAAATCAATTTCATCATAATTATAGCTTCGTTTTGATCTTAAACTATCAAAAAGATTAAGTACCTTGTTGACAATCTAATCTCCCACAAATTAAGGAGGAAAAGTTACAAGTGTTTATATAAACACTGAAACATGATATGAATATGGCAGATAACCCAAAATTTGAACAAATTTATTGTTTCTAAAGACGTACCGATCGCAGACAGAGCACAGCCTGATCAGACTGCTCTTTTGGCTAATGCTCCTTCCGCCATCTTTACAAAGGGGAACAACAGAGAAGGAAGGAAGAAATGCAGTGTCGTTATTTCGTCTTTTCGTCTTTTCGCGTGGCGTTGTTTCATCTTTTCGTCTTTTCGCGTGGCGTCTTTTCGTCTTTTCGCGTGGCGTCTTTTCGCGGCGAAAAGACGAAATAACGCCATGCGAAAAGGCGAAAAGACGAAATAACGCCATGCGAAAAGACGAAAAGACGAAATAACGCCATGAAAAGACGAAAAGACGCCAGGCGAAAAGACGAAAAGACGCCACGCGAAAAGACGACAAAATAAGAGTTTCAAATGGCGTCTTTTCGCATGGCGTTTTTCGTCTTTTCACGCTGAAATTTCGTCTTTTCGCGTGGCGGGTTTCGTCTTTTCGTCTTTTCGCATGGCGTTATTTCGTCTTTTCGTCTTTTCGCATGGCGTTTTTTCGTCTTTTCGTCTTTTCGCATGGCGTCTTTTCGTCTTTTCGCCTGGCGTCTTTTCGCGGCGACAAGACGAAAAGACGAAATGGCACAAACCAGCCACCATAGACAAGGGCGGTGATATTTTTCAGTTGAAACCATCAATTAAACTGAAAAAAAGTTTTCTTCCACCTTGAAAAATCCGAGAACTGTGTTGCAGCTAAATTCTTGTTATAATCAGCTCAGGGAACACCAGCACAAGGCCAGTTTAAGGAGCCTAACGAGCTAGCTAGAGAAAAACTCAAAGCAAGAGTTATTCTTAAGATTCGGAGTAAGTTTGACTTTGAGCTATTTCTGGAAGAAAAGAAACAGATGAAGAATTGAAAAACATGCAGCAGGACATCCTAGACCTTTTTGACACTTTGTTAGCACCTGTTCTCAGTAGATTAGACAGTCAAGTGCCTAAATGTAATTTCTTGAACACCTATAAAAAGTATGACACACTGCTAATAAACACATTCACTCTATGTAACAGATGTGTTCATCCATTTACAATAGTACATTGATATAATAAATGCATATTTATAGTTGTAAGGTTGAAGATAGTAAACATGCAAAGTAACAAGAAAATCCATGCGTGGGCAGATTTGGACCCCCCCCCCCCCTTTCATAGGAAGTGTGTCTTGGTCCCAGCAGACAAAGCTGCAAACAGCGTTGTTGATGTTTGATAGTCGCACTACATTAATACTTTGAAGCGGGAGCTGAGTGGCACTAAGGCGTATGAGGAGACTTCCGCAAAAGAGAAATCTATCACCTTTGACCACATTTGCCATACAGCCACTAAATTTGCTGTAAGTGTTGATGAAGACCAAGAGAGGCTTCCTACATTCTACTGGCTGCCTAAACTTCATAAACGACCTTATCAAGCACGATTTATTTCTAACTCAAGCTAATGTACGAATACCGAGCTTTTTAATTGCTGACTTCTTGTCTTACTGCCACCAAAAATCGTGTTATTAATTATTGTGAAAAGGTCTATGAAAAGTTCGGTAAATTAAAATCTTAATGAGTTCCTTCGAGAGCAGAGAAAACATTCCAGAGAAGGAACCTGGGCCATACTTTTTTGGTCAACTTGTTTGGTCAAATAAAAATTCATGTGATGTATTAAAAAGGTAGAAATCGCTAGGTTTTCTTGCGTCTACTTTGTCTACATATGATTTTTCGACATTATATACTACAATGCCCCACAATCTTATTAAGGATAGACTAGTGGATTTAACTGAAAGAGTATTCCTACGGGAAGGCTCTCTTTATATTGCATGTTATGATAGGCGTGATTTCTTTACCTCTGAAGTGGTCAGGAAATATAATTTATGGTCTTGTCAGAAAGCGTGTGAAGCTCTTACCTTTCTCTTGGACAATATTTATATCAGACTTAGCTCTAAATTACACAGACAAATTGTAGGTATTCCTATGGGCACTAATTGTGTTCCTCTTGTAGCTGATCTGTTTTTTTATCTGTTATGAGAGAGAATTCATGCTGTCTCTTTCAGAGGATACCCAATCTGAAGTTATGGAAGCTTTCAATTCTACTTCTCGGTATCTGGATGACCTCCTGAATATTTACAATAACTTCTTCGACAGCATGGTCAGTCAAGTTTACACTCCTGAACTTCAGTTGAATAAGGCCAGCATCTCAGATAATGAGACCTCTTTTTTGGATTTACAATTATTTATATCGGATGATTTTTTTACGAATAAAAGTAACGATAAGCGAGATGATTTTGATTTTCACAATTTTAGATTGTGGTGTTCCTCGTTCTTCATTCTATGGTGTTTACATTTCTCAGCTTATTCGTTTTGCTCGAGTGTCTAGTCATGTTAATGACTTTAATATTCATAATAAAGTTTTGACTGCAAAACTTCTCAAACAAGGTTATAGATATCAAAAACTTCGTAAAGCGTTCTCAAAATTTCATCGACGGCATTTCGACTTAGTGCCTAAATATAATGTCGGGCTGAAAACATTTCTTTTGCAAGGCCTTTTGGAACCTGAATTTTATGGCGACTTGGTGTATAAAGTCTGAAAAATAATTGGTAAAAACGATTTTCCTTATCATTTTAAGAAGATGAATCGATTTAAAAAGATTGGTTATAATATAGATGTTTTGCGACAAACTGCATGCTTGGTGGTTAACCCAATCATGGTTAACAGCTTTGCTTACCTGTTCGATTTCACGATGGTGGGTCGGGCCTCAGACTTTATGAAGGCGCCAACCTAAACCTAACTTAATAGTAACACAGACGGTTGAGGCCTGACACCCGTACTGAGACGTAATGGATCGGGCCCACCGGTAGGTTTCATCTGCTCCGGAAGTTCAGTGTTGCTATTACTGTGAGTCCTCATGTTTGTTTTATCTTTGTTTTAATTTTTATTTCTATGTTTCTGAGATATTACATTTATGAGCTTGGAATCTTCCATGCAAACAAAGTGTGATGAACCAAAGCAGAACCTAGGGCGAGGATTTCTCGCGACCGCAAAACGGGTACCCCCCCCCCCCCTCCCACCCAGTAATTTCATTACTGGTCGTCCCATGGCGGTACTTCTGTTTTGGTTCTTCTTGATTGTTTTATATGTTGTTTGTTGCTATGTCTGTTATTTATGGTTTGTTTGTGATGTTAAGTCTAGCCCGGTGATCGCCTACATGGGAAATGGCTGTTCATATGGCTGCAGCTGATTATGTCTTTGGTGGGGACTAATTTCGTGTTATTTTCTCCATATGGTGTCTTGGGTGAAATCTGGAATTGAATTGTGTCAGTTCCTGAGAATTTTCCTATTTACTTTTTCATTTATTGATGACTGCCAGAACGATTAAATTACCAAGAGAATGAATGCCCTGTATATTATGTAATGCATTACTTCTCTAAGCAGTACACATTTAACAGAATGGATATGGATGTAAGCTACGCTATCAAGGTTTTGAATAAACTATAGATGAAGAAAGCTATTTGTATATAATTACCTGTTTTGCTTACAAAGGAAGTGAAAAATCCTAGAATAAAATATGCTCAGTCATATCGTATGATAAAATCTACGTTATGTAAGCTACGTTAACGGTGATTTTGTGCAATGCAATTGATGCTCTACAAAACTAGGGCAAGTGAGGAGAGGCTCACGTAAACCTCCGACCAGCACCGCCGCCTAATGAAACCAACTTAATTCATACTTTAATGCAAATATTTAAAAAAAAAACATGAATTGACAGACAGGCAATCTATAGCAAACCCATTAGGCAACTTACTCATGCATCCTAAGTCAGTCAAGGATTCTGGAAATATAAGCAAACGAAAACAGATTTACTTCAAAATTGAAAGGACTTCTATGTTTTAAGTGTGAACTTTCCCCATAATTAGAAATTTATACGGTAAACTGACTTTTGCTTTGCATTTATGACTATGACATGTAACTTGCATGACAAATGAATTTTCAAGTGTTTGTGTCTCTGTTAGTACATTAAACATACGTCGACGTTGACGTCATTGTTGAGATTAATTTTAAATTATCCTCAAACTGATGGTTGAAATAACGTTTTCATGTATACATTTCACACTTTTTTTACTTACATTACTTATATAACAGACATCACTGGATAGTTTTAACTATATGTATGTGACCTTTATCGCATTTCAAGGTCATCGTACACAATTTAATCCTTCAAGATCACAGTGCTACTCTTGACAATTCTTCTTCTTTTGGCTTACTGAGTATCTTCCCCCCCCCCCCGTGACCCAGCTTTCCACTGATATATATTGCGTACTTACCTTGCATACGTCTGCTGCATAAAGAATATGCTGGGTCACGGGGGGAGGGGGGGGTACTTGTATTTTAATTATAGTGAAGCGTTACCTTTTGGCCGCTTTAACCGGAAGTATAACTTTGGTTTTGCAAGTTTAAATGCTAATCAGGCGTAACAAGAAGAATATTATTGCTTAATTGTAAAGCGCGAGTATTTAGCATGCATTTATGACAAAAATCATGGAATGAAAGACTGACTTCAATATTTTCATTCCGTCAAAAAGTGAGATATAAGAAAACCTTGAATTTAAGGTAGGTAATGTCAACCTGGATTATCTCCCCATGTCTTCGGGTTTGAATCACAAATCATCTGATTTCATACGGTTTACATATTTGTGGAAGCGCTACTAAGAAAAATATGTAGACTTTATACTTTTGAAAATTCGAACCGTCGTGTCGGTCTAATGGGGAAAATCCTCGCCTTAAACATAGAAGTCCTTCAGCTTTATTATGAAATTGCAAATCTGTGATATCGACTTTATACCAGCAGGTGCATCTAGATGATGGCAATCAATGCAGACGCAAACGCAGTCACATATCAGCAGGTTCCATACAACAATTTTACCATATGTACATGGTTACAAACTTCACATGAGACTTTAGCGCAAACATTACACAATATTTGAAGTATATGACCTTGACGTTATCCGGCTGAAGTAAGTGAATCTGCATTTATCTACAAGCAAACATAGCCATATATTAAAACGGTTCCAATGTAGAATATTAGAAATATATAAGCAATAAATACAATCTTAACATAAAACTCTAACGCAACTGTTGCACATGTTTCTAAGTCCGTGACCTTGAATTTATGTTCGCAGCATCAGCCAAACGATGGTTAATTAGTACAGACATGTGTCCTGCAACACGATACTACCCATCAGGCACATGACGTCGAAATGACGTTATACTGACGTCGATACGACGCCATTACGTCGCATCGACGTCAGTATGACGTCATTTCAACGTCATGTGCCTGCTGGGTAAGTACAAAAGAACAAGTTACAGTTTAGGTTTCGAGAAAACAGAAGCAAAACAGAAAGCTTAACGCAAAACTTGTTGATTACGTACATATTGACACACAAACGGACAAACGGATGGAAGGGGGAAAACTAACCAGATAGTGGCATACCATTCTAAGCCTCCAAATATATAAGATTATAACAATCCATCATGAGTGTGCATGTAGGATAGGGAAATCTCACCCGAGGGGTCGGAATTTCAACCATGGACGAGGCTTGCCCCTATCCTACATGGACTGGCTCATGATGGATTATTTTTCTCCCACTGTTAGCGGATTTTAAACCGCAAGTCGAATTAGGCTTCAGAACAGGAAAATTTCAACCTGAAGAACATTTTGACCAGACCAGTGTGTTTATCGGGTCCTAAAAGGGGTAAGGGGTGCAAACACACCTTAAAAATAGACGGAAAACACGATATGTGGACTACTTAATCTTCCAAAGGGCGGAAACAAAATGCAACTTAGCCTCTAACGTCAAGCGCGTCAAGTTTGTTAGCGACGTTTTATAATAGGTTTTAGTGACGTCATTAAAATTGAGTGACATCACAAACATATGATCTGCTATAAAACGTCATCCGACATGCTTGCGTGTCAATTTTGGTCATTTAAAATTAAAATATTAGTCAAAAATTTAAAAAAGTATGTGTGCTAATATAAGAAAGATGTTGCCAGGTGTAAGATTATAATAATCCATCATAAGTGTCCATGCAGGATAGGGAAATCTCACCCGAGGGGTCGGAATTTCAACCAGGGGCGAGGCTTGCCGAGTCCCTGGTTGAAATTCCGATCCCGAGGGTGAGATTTACCTATCCTACATTAACTGGCTCATGATGGATTATTTTTCTCCCACTGTTAGTGGATTGTTTGCACTTTAAGAATAGACGGAAAACACGATATGTGGATTATTTTATCTTCCAGAGGGCGAAAACAAAACTCAGCTGAGCCTGTCACGTCACGCGCGTCAAGTTTGGTAGCGACGTTTTATTACCGGTTTTAGTGACGTCATTAAAAGTGAGTGACGTCACAAACCTATGATCTGCTATTAAACGTCATCCGACATGCTTGCGTGTCCATTTTGTTCATTTAAAATTAAGATATCTAGTCAAAAAATGAAAAAGTCTGGTTGCTAATATAAGAAAGAAGTTGCCAGGTGTAAGATCTTATATGTGCAAAGATGGGAGAAAAGAAGTTTCTTATATGAGCTGAGGGCCTATCTTATATATGCAAAGCTGGGAGAAAAAGTGTCTCTGACATTCGAAACTACGCACACCATTATGAAAATAGTAGCTGCATTATAACTAGACAGACTGATTTCATTAAATCAACGAATCAGTTAAAAAGATGGAAGTAAGCAGCGGTATTATTCATATTCAGTATCAAATGATTCTGATGTCCAAACTTTTTAAGTTCATTCAGACAAACTTGCAATCGAGTATATAAGGTATGATTTACAGATTTTGTAAACTATGTTATCCTTTTAATTTTCACTCTACAGCTGGAAATTCTTTTTTTTTTTTTTTTCTTCTTCTTCTTTTTTTTATATTTTCCCTTTGAAAATCCTACACTTTTGAATATAAAAACCAGATTATATGAAAATATTCATCAGTAACGTAGTGCCTATGTTCTTAAAACTGAAATTAAAGATTAACGAAAATTCAGTAATGAATTATATTTAAGTACATGCAATTTTGTAATCCTTATAATTTGGGAATTACAGATAAGATAAGATAATTATTAGCCAATTATGGACCATTTTCATGGTATAGAATTAACTATAAATTGCATGAACATACGAGGGGCGTTCGAAAAGTTTTGCAAATGGCGTAATTTCTTGGTAACCGCCATAAAGACAGAACTACTGATAGCAAAAACACGTAAAGCTATGTTATGCCTACAGAAGTTTTCAAACGCACCTATATTTTTCTTAAACGACGCGTTTTTAACTTCTTTGAAAGAGGTATACCCTACAGGCACTGCAGAATTCTACTTTAGTAGGCCGTAATTCATATATGAACAATCTTTGATTTTTTTAATCTTTGCTGCTTAAAGACAATGCCCGGACAAGACTGTCCTATAAATATCGAGGAAATTATACTGTATTTAATCTAGGTTCCGTACTGTCCCGTAAATATGTGTTATCCGTATTACGTGTAATAGCAAATTCTCCCTTTCTACTAAAGTCATTATGATTTTATTTTGAAACCAAGTCTGTTAGTATTTGAAATCTTGTGAGCAAGAGCCTTTGCATGAATCAACTTCAAACTGTCAAGAAATTCAAATTAATGCAAAATATGAAACTGCTTCAATCTTTTGAAAATGACGTTAACGTCGATTTTAACAGCGTCATTGCTTTGCAAGGAATGAATCGATAACAGTTGCCACCCTTCTAACTTTTGTATGGGTAATGTAGGCAATGATGGACATGCAGTTGACAAAGAAATATTTTGTATTTACAACGATATTCGAATTTAGGGCCTAACACTGAAAAGATTTTACATGTGAAATTAGCCCAGTGGTAATACTGGGGCCTAATAAAATGCATTGTAAGTCAATAAGAAAAAGTGCCTTTGTAAAGTGTTTGGTATCATTGTAAAGACCAAATGTAGTGCTTTCAGAACATGCATAGCATTTGTACCCAGAATGTCCCTAAACAAAGTTATGAGGTCATTTGCAAAACTTTTCGAACGCCCCTCGTACATATTACAATAACAAATATTTTGTTGATTTTGGATAGAATATGTATACACACAATAACGATTTATAGACTTGACCAATACACGTAAAACACTCACACATTATAATCACAGGACATCTGCACAATAGCGCCCAGTCCAGCACGAAAATAACGTCACTGAAACATATGTCGATGTTTATTTTAAAATGTAACACAGCTGTCTATGATAAGCAGATTTTTAAAGTCGAGTACCCCTATCATGAAATCAATTAGACCAGCTCAAAACTGCAATATATAATTTGCAAGGGTCGCAAAATAGAAATAGTTGAACTCGTCCAATATGAATTCACAAAATGTTGAGCCAATAAAAGGTTCCCATCATAAACAGATGGTATGAGACAAATGAGAATAAATATATGCCCGATAAACCAAACATTCCATAACACAGTAACTATCGTACATTGCGCAAGCTAAAACATTTATAGACAAATATCAGCTAGTTTTTTGTATAATATGAGTTTCTTCGCATGTCATCAGCCAGATCATTTTTGAAGAATCATCAAGAGTGTTGAAAGATGGAACTAAATCTATTATGTATTTGAAAAACATATATCTTTCGGAATCGTAAAAGGGACAACTTCATAGGAAGTGTTTCTCATCTTCAACTTGATTTAAGCTGCAACATTTACAAATTCTTTCTGAAAATGGTTTCTTTATATATCTGCCAGATTCTACTACTAGCTTGTGAGAACTAATTATCAGCGAAGTCAAACATTTTCGCCTGCTTGCACCAGTAACTGTATCTAAATAGTGTTCTCTTTGAAAGGACGACTTGAATAAATACACTGTCCTCAATTTACCCTGATTTTGCACTGCCTCCTTTTGAAAATTTATGAACCAAACATTTTTATATCTATTCTTAAGATTATTTTTAACTTGATCAAGATTGTAATCTTCCAAATTTACTTCACTTAAAATAAGATTTACACCACTATACCAATTTTAAAGAGTAACTACACTTCAGGAACTGGCTGAATCAGATCCCAAACCCTATCCCCAACATCAAAGGGAAAGATTGACAAAGACATCCCAACAAACAATAAATTACAAGTGATAAGCCGAGTCAGCAGCTCTTTCCCAAATAGGTGGCAACTCAGCTATCTTACAACAGACTAAGCAAATTATATGAAAAACATTTAACAACTATTTTTACCTATTTTCTATTTTTATTATACAAAGATTAAAATGAGAACACAATAAAAACCTTTATTGTGTAAATCCTTTATTGTGTATACTAGTTTGTAGTGTTTGACCTAGTAATGTATCCGAATTCGTTTGCAACAGGCGAGAATAATACTTAGTAATATTTTCACAAATGTCATTATATAAAGGAAATCGTCCTAATTCACCGACAGTCGCCAAGTTAGATGCTTTAGCATGTACCCCTAGGATGTATTTACAATATTTCAGATGTAATTTCTCGGCCTGTGGATCTTCGTAAAGATTTTCGAGTGTTTGGTCGGAGGTGCGATTAGTGTTTGGTCATGTATATGTAATATGTGAAGCATTCATATATACATAAGCATATCACATTAAGTCATTTTAACTAAACCTAATGCATGGTGTGTGCAATCTTATAAGCCGGGCCGCGTAGCGCAGTCGGTAGGGCACCTGACAGAGGTACCCAGTCTGGCCACATACTTTCGTTTCTCCTCCCGCTGATTCAAGAAGGGCAGTTGTCAGTTACTGACGAAAGTATGTGCACTTAGTACTTATTGACCACTTAGGAGGTCTAAGCCTGCCCAGGAACAGTGTGGTCAGGTTAACCGACCGTCCCGACATGACCATAGGCATAGCTGTTTACCGTGGACGTAAAGCCACAAATCAGTCAGTCAAAGCAATCTTATAAAAGAGGAAGTAAATAACATAGCTTACTTGTGCATGTCCCCTCGACCTTTATAGTGATTTGCATTTGCCTTAAAGATGCATTCCCGGACCCCAGTGTAGTGCTTTTAAAACATGCTTTGCACTGCACGTCTAAATATATAACATAAAGATTTTTTTCCATTAAAAAATATTTTCACTCTTTTATAATTTTATTGACTGTCTATTCTGAGAACAGGTGTAAGACTCTTCAAAAAGGTTTCAAGGCAGTAGGTCATAATCAAATGAACTTCGCATCTTGGCTTAAAATACCCTGAGTTCATACATAACTTTTGATGCAATGACTGGTGCTACCTTGATATATCACAGCCAAAAGAAGACGTTAAACGAAACGAGGTCTTAAATAATGGTGCAATTAAGCACTTATTTTTAAACAGGGATGCTATACTTATGAGTACAGTATATGAGGTGCCGTTTTACTATTTAATTGCTCACTATTTATTGATATCCATTAATCGACGTTTGGATATCCATAATTAGATTTATGGATATCCAAAAATACAGCATGATATTTGATGTCAATAATTCGATTTATGGATAGCCATAATTCGATTTAGAGTTATCCATAATTCGATTTGTTTGATAGATCTATCTGCTGTTTTTTTGTGTGTTTTTTGATATCCATAAATTAAATTGTGGATATTCATAGATCAAATTATGGATATCCATAATTCAGTATATGGATATCCACAAATATAGCACATATTTAGATATCCTAAAATCGAATTATGGATAGCCAAAAATCGAATTATGGATATCATATTTCGTTTTATGGATATCCATACTTCGATTCACGGATCCATAATTTGATTTATGAATATTCATGAATCAAATTAGTGATATCAATAATTCAATTTGTGGATATCCATAATTCGGTGTATAGATACCCATACTTCATTTTTGGATATCCATTAGTCATTTTGGATATCACAAAATAATATTTTGTGATATCCAAAAATGAATATTGGATATCCATAAATGCAATTTAGGATCTTCAAAAATGAATTATGGACATCGAAACATAGGGAGTAAATAGTAAAACAGCACTCCATATTAGCCAAACCAGACGACCTAAGTGCACGTGTGTTAAAAGAATGCAGTGCTGAAATTGCCCCGGTCCTTGCCTGCATTTTCAACCAGTCCTTGGCCCAGTCTAGAGTACCAGATGACTGGCTGCAAGCTAATGTGGCTCCCATTTACAAAAAGGGAGAAAAGTATGACCCTGCCAATTATAGGCCGGTCTCTTTGACTTGTATTTGTTGTAAGTCTCTGGAGCACATTCTCGTGAGCAAAATCATGCAACATCTATCGGACCATAAGATTTTAGTTGAGTCTCAGCATGGCTTCAGAAGTGGTAGGTCATGTGAGACTCAACTGGTCCAGTTCATTCATGATTTGCAGGCAAACCTAGACAGAGCCAATAATAAAGGTCACAAACAGACGGACCTCATTATTATGAACTTTGCCAAGGCTTTTGATAAGGTCCCCCATAGACGACTGATTTATAAACTGGAGTATTATGGTATCCGAAATGATATCCTCCGGTGGATCTCTGCCTGGCTATCTGGAAGGACACAAAAAGTTGTTCTGGATGGTGTCTGTTCAGACCCTCTCCCCGTGTTGTCTGGTGTCCCCCAGGGTTCTGTTTTAGGGCCCATTCTGTTCTTAATCTTTATTAATGACCTGCCAGACAACATAAGCTCAACAGTCCGCCTTTTTGCTGATGACTGTGTACTCTATAGAAATATTAGACGGTCCGAAGACCAACAGATACTCCAAGATGATTTGGATAAATTGGCACTTTGGGAAGAGGCATGGCTCATGAAATTTAATGTAGCCAAATGTCACTCTATGAGGGTGACTAGGCACCCCCCCCCCCCCCCCTCCAAAGCAAATAATCCATGGTTATACATTGCATAACCAAGTCCTAGAGAATGTATCGTCAGCCAAATATTTAGGAGTTGAAATTACGGATGACCTCGAGTGGGGCCAGCACATCAATGAAGTTACCAGTAAGGCTACTAAGACTTTGGGTTTCCTTCGCAGAAACTTGACTTTTGCATCGAAGGAAATCAAGGCTGCTGCATATAAAACTCTGGTCCGGCCCAAATTAGAATATGCAGCGCCAGTTTGGATGCCCCATCACCAAGTAGATATTAACAGAATAGAAAAAGTACAGAGGACTGCTGCCCGTTGGACCTGTAGGCGCTGGCGCAATCAAAGCCATGTGGGAGAAATGTTAGAAGAACTCCAATGGCCAGACCTGCAGGAAAGACGACAGCAGGCTTCTGTGTCTCTATTCTACAAAATTCACAATAATCTTGCCATTGTAGATAAGAATAAGTACCTATCTGAGGTCGGTGAAGGGAGCAGGAGAACTAGGTCCCACCCATTTCAGTACCACCGTCCAAATGCTTACACGGACGGTTTTAAGAATTCCTTTTCCCCAGGACAATTGCAACTTGGAATGGCCTTACAACCAAAGCTGTCTCTTTGGAGACAGTTGATGGGTTTAAGGCCAAAATTTAATATCCTAGGGTAGAGCAGGGGTAAGGCATGGAATGCCTGCCCCTGAGGACTTCTTGTAAACAGTTTTAATCTGCTGGTGGCTTTGTCACAAATTCATTTTATTTTTTATTTATTTATTTTATTTTTTTTGTGACAACTTATGCGCCACACCAGAAAACCTGTCATCATGGTCAAAATTGACCGAGGACAGTAAAGATAGAAAGAAATCTAATCAGGAACTTTTCTGAAAAGCCAATACTTGATATTTGCTGCTGGGAATGAAGCGTACACAGTTTCGTATGAAGCATGGCATCTCACTTAGTTTAAAAATGAGTTTTGATGTAATATGTAAGACACTTAAATCAAAGATATTTATCCATTTAAATCGATATTCAAATAGACATTTTTTTTGCTGATATAAAAAATAATGTCAGCTTTGCATAAGAAATAAAATTGATAACTTACAACTGTTTTGATTGGTTATAATCGTCTGAAGGAGTTTTGACAAAACAATTGTATATACCTGAAATGAGTGGATTAAATACAAAATATATAGTATAAAACAAAAGATCCCGCCATTAGATTATCATATTTGTATCTGAATGTTAAAATTAAAAGCAAATCGTACCAGGCATTTAAAATTTACGCTTGGTTGCTCATGACTTTTGTCCAATCAGAGACCACTTAATAAAACTCGGTCGGCCACAGTTCAGAATCCTGTCAGACATTTTGAACGTGATTAATTTTCCATTCATTTCGAAAATTACGCATTCAGTCTCAATAATGGCTACAGAACTGAACACAAAAGCCAGGGCTCAGCTATTCAAAAACAAAGGAAAAGATGCCGAGGTAAAGATGTTCATATTCAGATTCCTTGTGGCTTGTGCTTTAAAAAGCTGTAAAAAGTTCGCCAATAATATTGGTGATGAACTCAGTTTCTCTTTCGTTTCTTAATCTTTTCATCTTTATTTATTCCCTGGAAGATTCTTTTATTTTTTCTGCTGAATGTGTAGAGGATTCGGTTTCTACCGTATTCGACCCTTTTAGCACACTGTGCATAAAATGAAGATTGGTAATTATTTTCGCTGGAAATCTTGTTCTTTTATGCCTGTTCATCAGTTCATGTGTTTGGTAAGTTCTGCATTCATTCAATGACACATAATTTCGCAATTTTACCTTAGCTAATTTCCAAATTCGGACATACAGAAATGTTCAGAATATGATTGGCCGTATTATCAAGGATTTCTTATTTTATTTATATCTGTATCTGAGCCTTTAGGCCATAGGGATTATGGAGGTTTCGCCACTAAACAAGTTCGCCATCGGAGGTTTCGCCACTAAACAAGTTCGCCACTTGGAGGTTTCGCCCCTTGAGAGGTTTCGCCCCTCGGAGGTTTCGCCACCAGTAATGTAAAAGGCATTGGTCAGAAATGGATACAGCCTAAGTTAAAACATTGATATTGGTTTGACTTATCTGTATGTTTTCAGCATCAAATGGTATTAAAGTGTTTTCTCGGGGATCCATAACCCAGTGCTGAGTACTACAACTCATGGATGATACTTCCAGCATGACTTGTATTCCTCCAACGCCTGCAGTCCTCTGCACATCCTCTATCTGTTATGAGTGGCTCTTGGCGCAAGGATACTTATTCCAGTTTTACACGCACAAGCGTTTTTCTATCCAGCTTCCATGGCTCTTCTAGGTAGGGGACAGAAAAAACAAGAACTGAATATCATTATACATGTTTAGCCCAAACTAGATTATCTTGGTGGAAAAAAACAGCACTGTGTGTGGTTAACTGTATTATAAAGTAGTGTAAAAGGAATGAGCAGGAACTGATACAACCAGTTATCATATCCCACCCACGACAACAAAGGGGGGGAAATAACATTAAGTATGACACTGGAAGTAAGAAACCACAAACAGATAGCAAAATGATCAGCCCTTGCATTGGTATTTGCACTAGTTGGTCACAAGGCTAACCACATATTTGCCCATTTTCTTTTTCATATACGTCAAACATAGTTCAGAATAAAAGGAGAATATCCAATTTCAGAGTGTTTTTCATCAATGCTAATTCATTTGAGAAATGTGGTGAAACCTCCAAAAGCAAAAATGTGAACCCTCTCATCCAGGTGGCGAAACCTCTTGTGGCGAACTTGCAGAGTGGCGAAACCTCCAACACCCGGCCATAGAAACACTCTGGTATAATTCTTCAGTGGTAAGTAGCCCCAGTATAAACACACAGGTATGATTGTTTTTTGAGTGCGTTGCTTAAGTTCCAGAGCTCCAGGTAAAGGGCGTTTTTGACGCATGGAAAAAGGATAAAAACGCATTCCATTCCTGCTTGATTGGTCGCGGAAACGTCTCTAAAATACTGGTTGATACATTGTTTGTGAAATGGAAGCGTCAACAAACGCCTCCAGAGTTCACGAAAGTCTGTGAGATTTTACAGGACCGAATCTGGTAAAATGATTAAAATGTACTTGAAAATTCTGAATATTTTTACCAGACCGAATGAATTTTTACCAGACATGTCAGGCAGTCAGACGGAGTTTCCTGAAGACTGGCCTCGTATTTTGCGCATGGCCTTATGGGTACAGTGATTTTCTTCACTATTTTGGGAATGGTGCCGGTGCCCATGGAATTGGGAAAAATCGCGTCGTAGTCTCCTGAAATATGGAATTTCAGAAACACCTTTATTTAGCCTCAAGTGGTAGGATAGGGGACATGATTCTGAATATGTAATATTTGCATTCAATTATAGCTATATATCTGCCAGTTCTCTAAGCGAGCAAGTAAATTTATGCCTGTAGTATGGTCCCTAGAAATTTTTTTCCTGCAATTGGGAATTTTTCAACTTGCAGTTGGGAAAAAAAGATACTATTTTGAATTGGGACTGGTGCCTTTTATGGGCACCACTTATATAGAGGAAAAAATCACTGGGGTATGTCTGCAAACCTATGAACGAATAACTGCCAAACTTATTCGCATGAAATTTCCCAACTTTATCCGCAATTAATGCGACAGTTTGGTGCAGAAAGTGCTCGGTGACGTAATTTCAAATCCGGCAGACGGGTAACTACATATCTGAAAAAATAGTACATAACCGGACTAAAAATTGGGTGACCCAGTCTATGTTTTGGTGTCATTGACGGGTTACAGAGCAAATAGACAGACTGCTACATTTTACACATAATAGATTGAGACACAGTCTTCAATATTTATTTCCGGCAATTTCATCATGGCTGCTTGCACGCGTGTCAAAATCCGCTCAGAAGTCGCTTTCTAAGTTTTTCCAGCGATCTGATCCGCCAGAGATATCATCAGCTGTTAAAACCCATTATTTTTGGCCTGCTGACTATTGAGTTTGTGCGTTGACATTGATGAGAAACATATTAAAAACCCAGACATGTTGCATCTGGAACTCTGTTTTAAAAAGTTGACTTTATTGTATGCTGCTTTACCCAGTTACCGGTGATCTTAGTTGATTTATAAACTTTGTTTGTATATCAGTAATTAAGAAATAAATATTACCTATATTGAGTTAAAGAGGACTGACAATTAGCGGAAGATTTGGACAGCTCAAAACCAAAATTTCAGGTATGCAAATTGCGGTGACGTAAAAAAAAAATTGGCAGACTTCGGAAATCACTGGTAACTGGTAAACACCAGTAACTGGGTTAATGAGCATAATATCTAATGGCAGTCAAACCACAAAAAACTCCCTGAAAAAAAAATGGGAGTGAAAAAAACTTCCAGATATTGCAGAAAAACTCCCTTGTCAAAAAGTGAGGATTCAGCAACTCCCTGCTGAAAAAAAATCATCTGGAGCTCTGAGTTCTTAAATTCAGGTTTTAAGTAAGTAAGTATTTATACCAGTATTGGTCACACTTTGAAACTCTACGGAGATGCAGATACAGAAAAGCGCTGTGTTCTTTAACAAAATTTTCGAGCAATTTCACTTCTTATGTCATTGGCTTCCTTTTCATTTTTTGCTTAGAGTAGTAACTTTGAGTCAGTGTAAATTATTCTTAACTGCTGGACAAGTCTCTTTCTGAGGAATTCTCTCTGTTTTATAAATAGGATACTAAAGGAAGAAGTGATCAGGAGTTTCAATTTTCCCACATTCACACTTATCACTGTCCTTTTAACCACATTTTAACAAATATTCATTCAAATCTGTTATGTGAACTCACCGGATTGGACCGGATCAGGCTAAATCACCGGATCGGACGTGAACTTTAGCATTTATAGCTGTTTAACTATACTTTCTATGACTGTTAATGTTTACATTTTGTATAAGATAGTGTGTCTATCAGATATATTGCAGTAATATTTGGGTTTAAAGGGGTCTTCATTGCATCTATGACTTGTTAGCATGATGTATCCAGAATATATCATTTCTGCCCTAAAATGTATCAGAGCTCTAGATAAGAGGGGTATTTGATGATAATTGAGGGATAATTTTCTTTATTTCTCATTAAAAACATATGTTGTGACCCCTCAACTGAACCGTCACGTTGAGACGGTTCAGATGAGGGGTCACAACATATGTTTTTATCCAGAATTAACAAAAATTATCCCTAATTATCACCAAATACTCCCCCTTATCTAGGGCTCTGATGTATAGCTTCCAACATTTTGCTGTGATGACTACCAATATTTTACAACTTTTCAGGAAATGCGAAGACGGCGAACAGAAGTTACAGTTGAATTGAGGAAGGTATGCGACCTTATTTATCTTTGTATTCATGTTTGGTCACATGGTTGGAAATAAAGTCCTGGGGTCGTATTTATACAACAACTTAAGTGGTTGCTATGCTGTTGCTAAGGCTAAATTTCTATGAAGGAGATTCCCTACAACTATGAAATTTGCTCTGGAGGAACAGTCTTTTTCAGACTGTTCCTCCAGAGCAAATTTCATAGTTGTAGGGAATCTCCAACATAGAAATTTAGCCTTAGCAACAGCCTAACAACCACTTAAGTTGTTTGATAAATACGACCCTTGCATACATACTGGAACAGAAACAAAAACATTATCAGTACGGCTTCTACTTATATGCGGATAAACGGTAATAGTTCGTGTATATGTGACAAATATTTACAAAATTTACACATCGTTTAACCGAACTTGAACATAGGGTAGACCACCAACATGTTAAAATATCTTACAGTTGACAGCAGTCCATTTTAATTTACTTGACAGGGTCCTTGGAAACGTTTAAATCTTTATACTCTAAACTCTGTGTGCTGCTATACAAACTAATGACATGTACCTGTCACGTTAGAAAATATTGTTTCATTGTAATCGGCAGCTTATTTTACACCTTGCAGATCAAAGGTACAGAAAATTTCAAAAATCCCTGCTACCCCTTTTTATCTGGAGCTCTGTATATTCAGAGTTGTAGCTGTAGGATGTGTAAAATTTTTGAATGTTTCTAGTTTAAATTATTGAAATCACCATACCTTGGTCATGTAGGACAAGTGAAAATTTTAAGAATTTTCCAGCCCTGTTTCTATATGATATGACCACTTTTTTTTCTCTTTACCCCAGAACAAGAGAGATCAGCATATGTTAAAGAGAAGGAATGTTCCAACACAAGACAGCACTGACAGTGATGACAGTGAGAAAACAACAACTCAGTCTTTACAATCCATAGTACAGAATGCTTACAGCTCCGAGCCAAATGTGCAACTTAGTGCTGTACAGGCAGCAAGGTACTGTAAAACACTTACTATCTGCTGGCTAAAAATTTTGCGGTTTAATGAAAATGACATATTGAGGCAGATTAATTTTGATGTTCAAGATATACCATGGCTCCATATAATAAAGAAAGTTTAATATCCATTTGTTATTAACTTTTTTATCAAAATATATGAGCAGCGACACGAGAAAAACAAAGTGGTTGTGCCCTCAGTGCAGACTCAGATTAGCCTGGGCATCCGCCCAGCCTGATCAGAGTGTTCGCTGTCCGCATGGAGGTAGGTTAGACCCTTAGGTACCTTTTAAGCGTTTAGGGAAGAGTCTGATCAGACTGGGCTTTGTTGGTCTTCTCGTGTGGCGGCTCATATACATGTATTGAGGCAGCTTTTAGAATGGCCTCACAGAAGCAATTCCAACAAGATGTCACAATGTGTATTTGTTTTGGAACTGCATGAAAAATATCTCGGACTTTAATCAGTTTCTCTCCTGTTAACTAACGGTATACTTAAGGACAAAAGTTCTGCACGGATGTTCCTTTAACTCTTTTTAGTCTTAATAGATAGAATTTGCAAATTCTTCCCCTTAAGAGTTGATCCCCATTGAGAAGGGAGGCAAAATGAAATGACGAGTTGTTTCCCCTTAAAGTTTACTTATTCACCTTAAGTGTATGGATACATCTCCAAGGTAGATCACTTGTTTGTAATTGTTCTACGAAATATGCTTACGTCTGAGTAGGGATGGGTATCGCCACTGAAAACTGTATCGCGATATATCACGATACACTGGTCTGTATCGGGATACGTATCACGATATATCATGACTTCTTTTTAAGTATGTACTTCCATGTTACATGCTTTTACTGTGTTGTTTGCTTCTGTCTTTTATTAAATGATTGTAATAAAAATGAACATCCCATTCTTTACCTGTTTATTTTAACACCAAAACAAATTATAACCAGCTCATGTACTTTATTAAAATGCAACTGTTACTGGTCTGCGATCTCATTTCATTTAACTAATTGACTTACTTACTGACGTGACCCTGGTGACCATGCATCTGGTGCATGACTTCTTTATTTGTTATTCTGCCCTGACCCAGTTTTGCCCCAAGGCGAGAATGAAAAAAGCATGCAGATTTTCGACACCAGTTGTCATCAAAGATCAAAAGAAATTGACACGTGTCTGAAGTCTAGGTGAATTATTTTATCGGTGACATGAAAAGGAAATACACTAAATAATCGGACAGTAATTGCTGGGCAAATGTTGTAGACCCAGATCAGACAGCGCATTGGAGCAGTTTGATCAGGATCTGCAGTCTAGTATGTCAACAAAATAATGAAACTTCCCGTAAGTGAAAATGTGATATACACACAAAAAAATATTCCAAAAGATGTTCGAATATTTACGTAAGTTATGAATGGGAATATGTGTCAAAATGATCATACCGTTGGAGTGATAGGATCAATTGGATACTGACAAAAGGATTAAACTGGACACTATTATCTACAATCACAGTAATTTTTGTTTACATCTTCTTTGTGGGTGATAATTACGGAGACAAAAGACAAAAGAGGAAGCGAGCCTCTGGCAAAAGTAAACAATCAAAACCTGTTTTTAAAGACTATTGCCTTTAATTGACTTTACTACCTAGATCCGTCTTATAAAAAAAAAGAATATTTGGGACAAAATACTAACAAAATGAAAAGGAAATTGTTAATTAAAAGCATATAAAACGTTTTCACGAGAATGTCCGGAAACACCCGAAATTTACCGAGCGTACCGGTATGGCCAAAACGTATCGTGATTCGTATCGTTGGAATTTTGAATCACGATTTACCGGTATACCGGTAATATCGCGCACCCCTACGTCTGAGCAAATATTTTTTGGTTCCCTTATCCTGCACATTTGTGAAAGCAGCAAGATTGCAAAACAGCCCCTTACAGTTTTGGAATTATGCAGATGCTTTGTATTGCAAATTAAACTTAGGGATCCAATAGTTTAACCTAAAAAAATTTTTTTTTTTTTCAGAAAACTCCTATCCAGTGACAGAAATCCACCAATCAACGACTTGATATCGTCAGGAATATTGCCAGTACTTGTTGAATGTTTAACAAAAGACGATGAGTAAGTTTATGAGAGTGAGCTTGCACTGCATAGACTGTGTCTGTCAGAGCCCAAGCATATGGGGAGTACATGTATGTGATGAAAATTAGGGATAATTTTTGTTTAATCAGCATCGGCAAAACCAACAGAGTGGCATGTGCACCCACCGAAGACTCAGATCAGCCTGGGCATCCACCAAGTCTGATCAGAGTCTTCCCTGTCCACATAGAGCTAGCTTAGACACTAAGCTACCCTTTAAGTGCACAGGGAAGAGTCTGATCAGACTAGGGGGATGTTGTCACACCTAGACAAGGCTGTTCTATTGATGGGTCACAACAAAGGTTTTTGATGAAAAATAAGAAATATTTCCCAGTATTAAATTGTGCTCAAAACAGTAAACATAACTGGAGCTTTGAATACCACCAGATAGTTCAGGGCCTGACAAAATTCATAACCTGGCTGCCCAGGACAAGTTTTAAAAAATTTTGGCTGGGCAAGTTAAAAAGTTTATATTACTTGCATATAAAGTTGTATACAGCAAACAGTGATTTGAAACAGTATTGAAGAAATGCTATTCAGTTTTGATTTGTCAAACCTTGTAGTTTCTGGAAACAATTCAGAAATATTACTGGTTCTAACTAAGTACATTGTATTTAAAATAAGGTCAAGTGTGGTGTATGTGTGTCTGTAGTTTGAATGTAACTCTGTCATCACCAGTCTATGATTACATTCTTTCATAAAAGTATCACAAAGTTTTCAGTTCAATGGGAACATTGTAAAGACAGTGATCAGCTAAGTTTTAATGATGGGATAAAGCGCTGCTCCATGGATGCTACTGCCCTAGGGAGTAAATTCTTTACTTTGACAATAATTGCCAGTTTTCAACATTTAAAATAAATAGTCAATTTTGTATCAAAATAAGGTACAGGAAATTGGAAAACAGAGAAATATCAGGAAAAAGTCAAGAATTTTTTAAGCGTAAGCTGAGTGGCAACCTTACTATATTTTTACCCTGAATTGAAATGTTTGGAAACTTTACAGGATCGTACAAATTGTATTTTTATCTTTCAGACCATCTTTACAGTTTGAGGCTGCCTGGGCCCTCACAAATATTGCCTCAGGAACTTCACAACAAACGAGAGCTGTTGTAGATGCAGGTATAGTCTGTTTGCTTCCAAGTGCAAATGGGGTTTTGCTTATTTTCTCGAAAAAGATGAAAGTTCCATCAAATGTTCAAGTGTCCTAATGATTCCTATAATTATACATAACAGAATACGAAAAATCCAAATTTTTTGATGCTTTTGTAAAATATTTTCCATTAACAGTAATGCAAAAACTGAGCAGTTTCATTATAGGGTGTCGTATGTTTGTTAGAATAGCCAAAATATTGTTGACAGGCAAAAGCGTAAACACGTAGTTTACTACAGGTGTGGGCGTATATGAATGAAATAGTAAAATGTATTCACCTGTCCGCATGCGTAACGCATGGTATCACTGGTCAGGTGATACTTTTTTGTAAATATACATTGAACTATCATATAGTTTTGCAAGAAAAAGTTTATGTTTCAAAATTTGATAAAACATGGGTGAAACAAAAAGTAGAAAAAAATGGATTCAGAATAAAATTTCAATTATGCAAATTTTCTTCTAGGGATAGCATACACTGGTCACATGCTCTAATACGTACGACTAAAAGGGAATTCCAACAGCCAACTTTTACTCCCTTGTAATTAAGATGTGAAAATGACACATTTTAGATCCTTTTTTGTATAGAAACTTTTTTATGCAAAGCCTCAGATTTCAACAAAATCATGATTTTGTTATGTATAGGATGAAAATTGTGAATGCTCAAGTTGAAAATCTTCTACCTCTCACCAATTTTGAGAAAATAATGGGGATGCCGTTTGCATTTGGGAGCAAACGGACTATAGGGAGTTACTTTGTTCAATGATGTGGGCCCAGTTGTTCAAAACTAATGACGTCGTTAGTTAACATTTCGTTAAAATTTCAAATGTTAACATCTCAAATACGCCAACATTTTTGTTGAAAAAATGTGAGAAGCTTTTGCATTGCAAAGCTTCTCACATTTTTTCAACAAAAAATATCAGTGTATTTGGTTATAAAGTCATAAAACACTTAACAAGTTCAGCTCTTAACGAGCTCGTTAGGCTAACGATGCTTTGAACAACCCGGGTCAGGCTGCTTGTAAAAGGCAGCTATGGTCATTTGCTCCATGAACCAAGCAGACAAGAGTACCTAAGTGTTCTCTGGGAGGCCGCAGGCATATGTCTCTAGTTACATGACTCATGAGTGTGGCAATTGAACAAAGAGCTAGAACTCTAGATTAGAAGACTATTGGCGAAATATGAAAATTACGAGTATAATTTTATTCATCCATATAAACATATGCTATAGCCACAGTTATACTCCTACACTCTCCCTCTCCTCTCCCCCATCCCCCAGCAGGGTGGCTATAATAATTAAGGACCTGAACATATTGCAAGGGGAAAAAAACACACAAAAAAAAACAGTTTCTTTTCTCAGAAATTTTTAGTATATAACCAGTGAAAATTGGCAAAAGAGAGCTGATTAGGCTATTCTATAGAGCTCCAGGTGAGGAGGGGTTTTAGAGATAATTTGTCTTATCTCTTAGTGAAGATATGTTGTGACTCTTTGTTAGAACTGTCTTAATGAGACAGTTCTAATGAGTGGCCACATCATCTTTCAGTTGTCAGTTACTGGCGAAAGTATGTGCACTTAGTACTGGTTAACCGCTTAGGAGGTCTAAGCCTACCCAGGAATAGTGTGGTTAGGTTAACTGACCGTCCCGACATGACCGTAGCTGTTTACCATGGACGTAAAGCAATAAAACAATCAATCAAAAACATCATCTTTCATTGAGAGACATGGAAAATTACCACTTCATTAGCGTGCCTGTACGAAAGTACAGAGAGCTATTGTTGTCACTTGGACGTGTGGGCGTGGGGGTGGGCGTCACACTTTAAAGTTTTATGTCAAAGTTTTTTTATGTGATGGGCAAGGCACTGCAGGCGAGCTATCCTGTACGCGGACAGGTCTTGTCCCTGTTATTCCTTCTTAACAGGAGCAGTGATTCTGTTTTGGCAGATGAGTATTACCATAAAAGCTCTAAGTATTGGGACACACAGGATTGAGCAAACAGTGTAGACCCAGATCAGACTGCTCCTAGAGCAGTCTGTGCAAGGTCTGCACTGTTTGCCAGTCCATCTTTGTCTTTCAGATGCATTACTCTATTGTAAAACCAAACTGTTCCATTTTCAGGACAATTTTGGTAATTACTTTTGGTGTCCCAATACTTAAAACTTTTATGGTAGTTTCTTTATTTTGCAAGGTTTCTTTCTTACCTGTTTCAGGTGCTGTACCCTTATTTTTACAATTGCTACATGCACCACAACAAAATGTTCAAGAACAGGCAGTCTGGGCACTTGGAAATATCATTGGTAAGTTTGCACAAAGTAAGAAGCAAGACTTGGGTATTGGCTTTCTGGCGGCGTTGACATTGGGGCAGCTGTGACACGACAAAACCAACATAGTGGCATGTGCGCCCAGCAAAGACTCAGATCAGCCTGGGCATCCGTCCAGTCTGATCACAGTTTTCACTGACTGTCTGCATGAAGCTAGCTTAGACCATTAGCTATGCTTCAAGCCTATAGCAAAGACCCTCTTCAGACTGGGGGGCTGCCAAGGCTGATCTGAGTCTTTGCTGGGCACAAATGTCACTCGGTTTTGTGGTATAGCTACACCTTATGACAGTGTGCGGACAGGCAAAACACAGTCTTCTTTGATTACAGTGACGACTAGTGTGAAAGTTTGAAAAACTAGTGGAAAACATGTACAGATCCTTCAACTATAATCCACGTTTCTTAGTTTTTTGAATTAATCATAAAATGTTGGCAAGTTCATGATCCATTCAACAGCAGTTTTAAGTTACTTCAAGGCTAAGTGGACCTTAAGCCAGTCCATCTTCCAAGCTTGAGAAGAACTCTGCAGCCAGGAACTTGGATAGTATCTGAAGATATTTAACTTAATAAAATCCTGTTATTTCTCCATTAGAACGGCCAGATTTAGGCAGTCTTATTTGAGAGTCACAACATGTTTTAAGGCTAAATAAGAAAAAAGTGTTTAAACTGTTGTATGTCATCCAAATACTTTTGAAGAGTAATACACTATCCCATCAGGATTTCTCAATCCACAGGTGATACACTTCACATTTCATGCGTAAAACACTGGTTCTGTATCAGCCATTAATTCTTTGAATTTTACAGGTGATGGGCCCCAGTGCAGAGACTATGTGATAAATTTAGGAGCAGTTAAACCTTTATTAGACTTTATCAACCCAAATATACCTCTTCCGTTTCTACGGAACGTTGCCTGGGTCATAGTGAATTTGTGCCGCAATAAAGAACCCCCTCCGCCAGTAGACACTATTCAAGAACTCTTACCGGCTTTGTGTCAGCTAATACATCATACAGATATAAATGTAAGTAACCTTGTCAGTTTATCCATATTACCGTAAAAATTCTGAAAAATGAGATACCTAATAACTTTACAGTAAATTTCCTAAAGTGGAACAGTTTAGTTATACAGTGCAGTAATGCATCCAAAAGATGCAGATGGAATGGCAAATAGTGTAGGCTCTGATCAGATTGCTCCTTCAAACAGCAAAATTAATGTCAGCAAAATTTAAAAAATATTTCATCCAAGCTATATCATCTTGAAGGCAAACAGTGTAGATCCAGATTAGACTGCTCTGTATGAGCTCTCTTATCAGGATTTATGCTATATGCAAATGCAATTTTTATACGCCCATTTTGAAAAAACGGACGTATTATGTCGTGGCACCGTCCGTCCGTCCTTCTGTCCGTAAACATTCTTGTACACGCCATAACTCAGTAACCATTCGGGATATCTTCATGAAATTTGGTAGGCATATGTATCAGGGTGGGGGAACGTGTCGCGTACAAGAATGGTTGCTCCCCCTTTCTTACTTTTGAAGTTATGTCCCTTTGATTAATTTTTTCCCTGTAAGTCTTGTACGCGCCATAACTAGATAACCGTTTGGGATATCTTTATAAAACTTCATAGCAATGTGAATGAAGTCCTAACGATGTGTCCCGTACAAAAATGGCTGCTTTCCCTTTCTTCGTTTTGGAGTTAATCCCTTTCATTAGTTCTAAAAGGCTAGTTTTCGTGTTTTCTTGTACAATATATTGTCAAGCGAAAAAACTAGAACTAAAATTTGTGTATTTAGGTTATTTCCCTTGTCCAACTTTACCTTGGAATACTAACAGTATATCATGTGTTAAATATTTAGATGATGTTGCAGTCATTATATACCCCCACTTTGAAAAAGTGGGGGGATATACTGGTTTACATCTGTCAGTCCGTCCGTCAGTCCATCTGTCCGTCCTACCATCTGTCCTTCCGTCCCCATTTGATCAAATTTCTTCACAACCATACAAGCTGGACTGGTCATATTTGGCATACAGGTTGATGACGACATGTTGTATTGTGGGATTGAGAACCAGCCTTCTCCTGCTTATTCTTCCCTGTATTGCCCGATTTTCTTTCTTTCCATACTTTGAATAATGAAATTTTTCGTCTAAGATTTCTCCACAACCATGCAAGCTAGAGTAGTCATATTTGTTATGCAGGTTGATGACGACATGTTGATCCCACGATAACCAGCCTTCTCCTGCTTATTCTTCCCTGTATTTGTCCGATTTTCTTTCTTTCCCTACTTTGAATAATGAAATTTTTCGTCAAAGATTTCTGCACAACCATGCAAGCTAGAGTAGTCGTATTTGGTATGCAGGTTGGTGACGATATGTTGTATCTTTGGATTGAGAACCAGCCTTTTTCTGCTTATTCTTCCCTGTATTTTTCCAATATTCGTTCTTTCCATACTTTGAATAATAAAATTTTTCATCAAAGATTTCTCCACAACCAAGCAAGCTAGAGTAGTCTTATTTGGTATGCAGGTTGATGACGATATGTTGTATCGTGGGATTGAGAACCAACCTTTTTCTGCTTATTCTTCCCTGTATTTGTCCAATATTCTTTCTTTCCATACTTTGAATAATGAACTTTTTCATCAAAGATTTCTCCACAACCATGCAAGCTAGATTAGTCATATTTGGTATGCAGGTTAATGATGACTTCCTGTATTGTGGGATTGAGAACCAGACTTCTCCTCTTTTTATTCCCTGTATTTGTCCGATTTTCATTCTCTCTTTACTTTGAATAATGCATTTTTTTTTTGCAAAAGATTTCTATGCATCTGTAAGTTAGGGTAGGGATTTTTGTATGCATGTTGATGATAACTTGTTGTATTGTGGGATTGATAACCAGTCTTCTCCTGCTTATTTCCTGACTTTGAATAATATAATTTTTTGTAACAGATTTCACAGCAACCATTCATTTTTGGTATACATGGTAACAATGATTTCTCTCCCTGTTTATGCTTTTTGTTACGACAATAACATCATTTGATTTAAGCAATTAAGCGGGGTATAGTCGGATTCGCTGACAGTTCTAGTTAATTATTATAGAGTGGTTGCCCCTGTTTGTCTGCCTGTCTATCGTTTTGCAATCTTGCTCATTCTGTAACTCCTTTAGGAAATTGAAACGGGTGTATTATGCGCCGCTTGCGAAGCCCTTGTTTATATTTATGCTTTTCATTTTCAGTGCTCTTTAGCTCGCCTGAACGAAGTTCTGGAAGAGCGATTGTTCTACCCACGGCGTTGGTGTTGGCGGCGGTGGCGTTAGCAAAATGTAAAAGTTTTATGTTAAAGTTTTTTAGGTTATGGGCAAGGCGCTGTCAGGCGAGCTATCCTGTCCCACAGACAGGTCATGTATGCTTTATGCTTTTCATTTCAGTGCTTTAATACTTAATTATGCAGATGAATAATTGTCATTTTTCTTCTTGTTTTTCAGATTTTAGTAGATACAGTGTGGGCGTTGTCGTACCTAACAGATGGTGGCAATGAACAGATTCAAATGGTGATAGATTCTCAAGTTGTTCCTTTCCTAGTTCCCTTATTGAGTCATCCAGATGTCAAAGTGCAGGTAAGGATGGTAGTGTACAGTTAACTCTTGATATCTCAAAGTCAAAGTTCATTTCAAACTACAGGTATCTCAAAGTAAATTTTCTGGTCCCAGAAAATTTACTTTGAGATATCAGTAGTTTATGATAAGAGGAATTAACCTGACGCGAAAATTGATTGACAATTGTGACTGACCAGTGAAAATGACATAACGGTAACACAAACCTTGGACAAACAAATACACGTGCTTTGGATTATGTACAAAATGCATTAACCACGAGTATTTGTTTGTCCTGGATTTTTGGAGGGGCGTAGCGATAGTCTAATTCGCGTCAGGTCAATTGAAATGTAAATAAAAACAGAAAATTGGTCCAAACCATATTCTTTGATATAAGACGGTACATTGAGATATCAGTGTTCGAGATATCGAGAGTTGACTGTATATGAAATACTACCTTAAAGAGTTGACCTCTTCAGGGAAAGAATTTGCTCCCCTTGAAAGGACTATGTCATGCAGAGAAGTAAACAGGAAGTCACAAAAGTTGTCTTCCCATGAAACAATGGAAAAACATGGAAGTATACTTTAAAAGCTGACCAGGATTTGTAAGAGTAGAACTGCTAAATAAATGGTTTATAGAATGATGAATGCTTAGGATATTGGTGTGTTAGGGATTGAGTATATGATAGATAAAATGAAAGCAAATAAATACACTGTTCCGAGCCACACCCAGAATGTCACTCAAAATCACCTGATAGCGTATACCTGACTAGTGCAACGACAGCACATGACAGTCTCGCAAACAAATTGCATGTGGTCAATATCCAACATAAGTCTGTCATTTTACCGTACAGTTAATGGAGGGATGTATACCTGTTTAAAGAAAACAAACTAAAACCACTTTTAATAAACTTACCCTGCCTTGCAAGAACAGAACGCATCGGAAATGCATGATGCGCCAACTGCCATGTGTAGGTCATGAGGAAGCTGATTCTTTGTCATAGATCACCAACATTTTGCAGACACTTGCATTTTCATTTATTTTTCCGCCATCTTTGTGTAAAGCTTGTGAGACGTAGTAACAGTATCTAACAGGGTGGCCACAAGCTCTGGAAAACGGAAAATGATGAAAAAAAAACCCTGCAGGGAAAAATCAGGGAATTTGAAAATTTGATGAAAATCAGGGAAAAATCAGGGAATTTTAAAAATTCTATTTTGATAACATGAAACTTTTCAAGCAGATATCATGGTTACTGGTGGTTTCTTTCTGCAATAAAATAAGTGTAAGTCTCCTTCTGACAACTGTATGATATACATGTACTATTTAATTTACTATTAATGGGTATAGTGCAAAGTATTGAATAAGCATTTTCCTTCCATAGGTTTCGAACTTTGTAATGAGCATTTATCTGAAAGCAATGATTTTTTAATATCTTACTACAATAAAAGAGATTTTTCTGTAGTGGAGAATTGAAAAACAATCTAAATTGAAATATGAATGTCCAGTTTGTGTGGTTACGGTCATGTGTGTTACATAATTCAGTATTGCGTGCTTCTCTGAATTGGCATTGTATGGTTACCTACTTATTTTCTTGAAATTATAATATTTTTGAGCTAACAAAAAGTAGTTTTAGGAAAAAAAACACTGAAAGTATTCTATGAGCAGCAAGTTTTCAGCTACATTTATATGCGTGTGTTAATTTACTTTATGGTTCAAATAAAGTATAAAATAATGTGTATAGTAGACTGTCAAATAACCAAATGTTAACACCAAATGATCCTTGATGCTAAGTTACTGACACTGTAATTTGATGAAAAATTAAGTATAATTCTATAGAGTGTTAAGTATTGTTTGTGCCTCTAAGTTCAGTTCTAAGTAATCTATACACCAGAAATGTATAAGTTACAGAACATTTTACACCACTGGTTTAATGTTGTGAAAGGAGACATTCGTATTGTCTGAAGTCCTAGGGTCATCTTTTTAATAGTTTAATAGGTTTCAAATGGTCTTTTTAGCTCACCTGAGCCGAAGGCTCAGAGGTGAGCTTATAGGATGGGAGTCGAGCCGTCGTCCGTCCGTCCGTGGGTGCGTCAACACTTTCAAACATAAATATCTCAGAGACCAGTGGGCCGATCGCAATCAAATTTTATCTGAAGCATCATTTGGGTGGGGGAAAGGCTGCATTAGGTTTTGGTGCCGATCAGCTCAGAACTCTGGTTTCCATGGCAACAGATAGCCCCCATAGGGTTATAATGGGGAAAATGGCGTCATCACGTTTTCTCGACTGTTTTTGATTAGATCCTTATCATACTTGCAGGTAATGATGACATACACAAGAGCTTGGATGAGTTCGAAATTTGGCCGGATTCGAGCACAGACTACGGAGTTAGCTGCCCTTGAGCGTTTGAAAAAAATCCTATAGGGTTATAATGGGGAAAATGGTGTCATCACGTTTTCTCAACTGTTTTTGCTTAGATCCTTATCATACTTGCAGGTAATGATGACATACATAAGAGCTTGGATGAGTTCGAAATTTGGCCGGATTCGAGCACAGACTACGGAGTTAGCTGCCCTTGAGCGTCTGAAAAAAATCCCATAGGGTTATAATGGAGAAAACAACGTCATCACATATTTTTCGAAAAACTTTGTCATCGCTCTATTGCCTACATTTCTCAACAGATTTTAAAATAACTTCAAAAAATGTAGGGCATGACAATATCTCGAGCAAGTTCGACTTTCAGGATGCTGCGCCCAAGGTCAAGGTCACTGTGGCTATTTTTAGAAAAACATTTCTCAACGGATTTTAAAATAACTTCACACAAATGTAGGGCATGGCAATATCTCGAGCAAGTTTGACTTTCAGGGTGCTGCAATCAAGGTTTTTGATTAGATCCTTATCATACTTGCAGGTAATGATGACATACATAAGAGCTTGGATGAGTTTCGAAATTTGGCCGGATTCGAGCACAGACTAAGGAGTTAGCTGCCCTTGAGCATTTGAAAAAAAATCCCATAGTCTGATAATGGAGAAAACAACGTCATCACATTTTCATTTTTCATCGGATCCTCCATACTTGCAGGTAATGAGGATATGCATAAAAGCTTGGTTAGTTAGCATATCGGCTAGATCCCACCACTGACTATGGAGTACCTGCCCTGAGCATCCAAAAAATCAATGTCGCCACTTTTTCTTGGTTTCTACTGATCCGATCCTTTTCAAACTTGCAGGTAATGAGGAAATGCATAATATCTTAAACAAGTTCAAATTTTGGCCAGATCAGGCCAACCACTACGAAGTTAGCTGCCCTTGACAGCTCTGTCTATTGTGCTCTTGATCGGATACTTTTTAAACTTGCATATATTAAATGAGGGCAAACATAATGTTTTGGATGAGTTTAATTTTCAGCCTGATTGGACCACTGACTGGAGTTAGCTGCCCTTGAGCATCTTAAATATCCCTATAGGTTTACAATGTCTCTCAGGTGAGCAATTGTTGCCCTTTGGGCTACTTGTTTATTGTCTTCAGGACTCAGCTTAGGGCTCCAGAAAGGGAGAAGCTTGCTGAATATCTTTGAGAAATTTGGACCAAACATTTTGTCTTCCCTTCTTTTCCATACATATTAGCTCGTAAATTCTCTGAACTGAAACTCAGAAGGAGGAGCATTTCTTCTTGGCTCAATTACCCTCAGACTGAGCCTTGGTCTGTGTTTGCACAACACTGCTGTTAGCTTGGAAATGGCAAAAATGTTTAGACAGTCTACCATGTACCAAAAAATAAAAAATAAAAGAATAAAATAAAATCAGACAAAATAAATGATTAAAAAACATTAAAACAGTAACGTTTGTAACATTCATTTGGAGGTGAAGGTATGGCTATGAGGGAAGGTTGGAGGCCATTTAAATATTGACCAATTGATTTTTGTTACCATGTAATTAGCAGGGTGTGCGCTGGGCCCAAAAAATCGGGCGAAATAACTTCGCCGTCCTGCCGAAGCTAAGCGACTTCTCAAGAAACAAGGCGACTTGAGAAATTCATGATTTTTTTCATGCCCTGTCATAGTTAAAAACGCAATCGTTAAACTGAAAGTTATGACCTTGTTAACTTCTTTTTCCCCTGCCCAATTATAGATAAAGATGCAGACCTGCGCATACTGACCGTTATGCGATTCCGTCAGATTTCATGTACGTTAGATGCGGGGGGTGGTCGGGTGGTGCGATGGTGCTGTGTGTAACTTCCAGTGCCGGGGCGTCCTACTGATTTGGGACATTGTAGGGCAAGGGCCTACTGTGCTTGCAGTAGGTGCGGGTGGGGGTTGTTTGGACATTTTTTCTCTCGTCTATCATTTCTCTTCTTTCTCCCTCTCTCTGGGAGACGGCCCGATATAGACTGAAATACTGTCTCAAAGGGCCGTTAAACCCAAAACAATCAATCAATCAATCAATCAAACGTTAGATGCGAACAGAAAAGACTCCGATAAGCCTGCGGAGACTTGCAGGCTGATCTATGTCAGTTCTCTTTGCATATGCACCCAGTATCTTTCCCCGTGACACACCAGTACAAATCTGCACGTGCCACTTGTCTAGCGGTGTCTTTGAAGTCTGGATGTTGCGACACTGCATGTACCAATGAAGTCTCCGAAAGCTTGCGCATTTATAGAGACTTCAGAGTCAACGCCTTGGCTATATATTTCTCAGAATCCATACTTAATTGATGCGAACAGACAAGATTCTGACAGCGCGGATACGCAGGCTTATCCGAGTCTTGTTCCTCTATTATATAACTTCCGCACAGTCCAGAGCTTGTTTGTACGGAAAAACTTTGATCAGAAGTCGCGATTTCGGTCGTCGGCTCAATGCCGAAGTAAATTTTACACCAGCATCGTACATAGCGCAGTCTCGTTCCGAGACAACTGGCTGTATATTGAAACAAAATCTGACCATTAGGACAAGACTGCGCAGGCTGGTTTACGTTTGCACACCCACAATGCCAAACTCGTGGATGCGATCTCACCACTTCGAAGGCTACTTTTAAAAAAGGTACTTATGCATACGACGCAGATTAGCATGCGCACTCCCAAAGTCTGATGAAAGCTAACTCGATGAACAATCTATAGAGGAAGACTCTAATTAACTTCAGTTTCAGATGGCGTAAGGTCTTATTTTACCCGACACAAAGAAAATATTTTAACTCAAAGCGGACAGTCGCTGCATGGGAAGTCCGGGGAACTCATGACCCGCACCACATAAAATGTATCTTATGGAACATGCGAAGAGTGCAGACTTCTTCGAAAGCATTCGCTTTTCTTGGGTAACGGTGACGCTCATATCACAAAGACCTTATTAGCGGACAGGAAACACCAATCGCATTACAATATTGCGCAGGCTGATACGAGTCTTTGCTATCAGCGTATGTCTGGGTTAAGATACCTTGTCCCGTCTCTCGGTTCAATCTGACACATTGAGTTGCACGTGTCAGACGGCGGCTCCTTTGATCTGAAGCTGAAATCAACAAGCGGGATTAAACAAATGTGTCTGACCTATTAAAGTGCAATGGTTACCGTCTTTAACCATTGCACTACCGGTTTTACGCACGGTAATCGCGTTTGCATTGATCAAAATGCACAACTCGCACTGGTCGCCAATTTTTGCAATTTTTTTTTTTGAGACTTGAGATTGTTCATATGCCGGTTAATCCCCAAAACGATATTGAATATGTGACAGCGATTCGACGGGAATGAGTAAGTCGGGTAATGCATTTGCGAATAGTGCAGCCCGACGTCGGGGCTACACTGTCCGAAGAACTTGTGCAATCACAAAATTCTATGAATGATGTAGATCATAACCTGATGCGCTGTCCTGCACTTGTCTACACGGCCAGCATTATCATTCTGAACTTCGAAGAATACGACGGACTTCGTAAGCCTGCCTAAGTGAGAACTGTCAAGTGGTATCTGCTCTGCTCGTTATCGCGCTAGTTGAAAGATAGGAAAATTTCTACCATAACGTAAGAAATCAATAAAGACCATGATCAGAATGCGCTTTACACCTGCCGCCAAAGCAGATGGATAGATTAAGTCGGCAAAATGTAGTGGGATCAAAGCTCTTTCGCTCGTCACTTAGTGGATTAACTGTACTACCGTTGGCTTTGCCGTGGTGTTAATTTTACCGACTTGATGTCGGCAACACCTATCGAGATCAAAGCTCAATCAGGGTCGGTGATGGGATTAACGCTGGTAAATGAAAGGGGGCTTTGTTAATTGGCGTTGAAATTTGATATACTGGCGCCAGTCATTTTGACGAATTATTGATCTTACGACCCAGAAAAACAGGGCGACTCGAACTTCGCTTTTCGGGAAACCCAGGGCGAAGTTATGAGCCCCAAGGCGAAGTTATCGCCCAACTTCGCCTGCGACGCACACCCTGAATTAGTAAATTGAAAATTATTAACATTATGAAGGCATTATATATCATAGTTTGAGTTTTTTTAATAAAAAATGGAGATACTTTCTGTCATAATGACTTCAAAATGAAGGCTTTTGTGACAGTATCAGGAAATTTTATCAGGGAAAATCAAGCCAGATCAGGGAAAAATCAGGGAAAAATCAGGGAATTTGATTTTCAAAATTTTGTGGCCACCCTGATCTAAGCAGGCGGAGCTTAGCAGCTGTTCTTGGAACTGTGTATTTGTGAGTTGCTATGTGTGCATTAGAAGTCATAAAACCTCAGTTTTAGCATGCTATCATAATTTCTATTGCAGACAGCAGCATTACGAGCTGTTGGCAACATAGTGACGGGAACGGATGAACAAACACAGGTGGTACTTAGTTGTGATGCTTTATCTCATTTCCCCTCACTGCTGACCCATACCAAGGAAAAAATTAACAAGGTAACAGCCACAAATTACACATATAAGCTTTGCCTTTAAAGCTATGTTTCTGCTCAAACAGACTCTGTTAATATCTGTATAAAATTGAAATAAATTAACAGCTTATACATTTTTAGAAAGCAGGGCTTCACAAATCAAAATCTGATCTGCTGGTCCAATAAATTGCTTATGTTAAAAAATGTTGAAATACATTGGTTTTCCCTGTGTAACATAAATTTTTCTTGGCAAGTAAGAGAACGGTTAACTGCCCCAAAAATTATTTTGAATTTGTTGTGCCTAGCCAGACAATGAATTTGTCAGGCCCTTGAAAGTGTGAACACTTTTACACACTTTGAAAATTGTTTTACATCAGAGCTGTAGATAAGAGGGGTCTTTGATGATAATGAGGGATAACTTTTCTTATTTCTCATTGAAACCGTAAGTTGTGACCCCTCATCTGAACTGTCTCGATGAGATGGTTCAGATGAGGGGTCACAACATATGTTTTTATGCAGATTTAACAAAAATTATCCCTAGTTATCACCAAATACTCCCTCTTATGTAGAGCTCTGAACATGCATAACAAACTTCTAACAGTATTCTAGGAGCACATGAGATTTGAGCAGAAATACTTCTTTAAAGTTTATGCCTGTATTTTGTGATATGGTTGTTTTGTTTATTAGCTCCCCCCTCCATACTGTAAAATCCTGTCACTTTGTTTTCATTCTTCTGTTTAAAAGCTGGAGAAGTTTCAGTACATTTTAAAGTTTTTGTATATATTTACCCTAAACTTTGCACATATAGGCTTTTTCTAAGGTGACTGGGTATACTATCAAGGGAAAGAACTCTTCTGTTTTCATTTTTACCTCCTCAATAGAGGTCAAATCTTAAGAGAAAGAATTTGCTAATCTAGGAGCAAATTCTTTCCTCTCAGAGTAGACTCCTTTTGGAAGGGCTGCATAATCCAAGGGAGCAAATTGGAAGTCTAAAAAGTTGTTCCCCTTTGTAGAAATGGCAGAAGAACATGGAGTTGTACCCATACACCTTAATAAACCGTCTGTGGATTTGGACAAGTCTGTGTGTGTTTTTGGTGAAATGCATGAAATAGAAAAGATGCAGACCCATATCAGATGCTTCAAGGAGCAGTCTGATCTTTGTCTGCACTGTTAGCTTAGGCATTACTGTCAGAGTATTTAAGTTAAATATGGTCATGAATGTTAGCTGGGCTTTAAGCTGCTTCTAGTTGCTGAGTGACTTTTTTGGGGGTGACAGGAATTTATAGTAATTATTTTACCTTAATGCTGCATGCCTAGCACTAAAGAAATGATGGGGCAAACAACCACACTTGTTACATTTTTGACATTTAATTATGCTTTTGCTGCGTATCTTTCAGTAGGCTTGCTTTATGGTTATTGTCTCGCCTGCGAAGCAGAGGCGAGACATATGTATTGCTTTTCCGGTGTCGGCGGCGGCGGCGGCGTAAACTTTTGTCGAGTTTTTGCGTTTAGGTCATTTTCTCAGAAACTATAAGGGCTAGAGCCATGAAACTTGGTACATGCATACATCTGGAAGAGTAGATCTCAAAGCCATCATCAATATTGAGTCTTGACCTATATTTTACGGTTGACTGACTTTGCCATTTTTGTCGAGTTTTTTGGTTTAGGTCATTTTCTCAGAAACTATAAGGGCTAGAGCCATGAAACTTGGTACATGCATACATCTGGATGAGGAGATCTCAAAGCTATCATCAATACTGAGTCTTGACCTATATTTTACGGTTGACTGACTTCGTAATTTTTTGTCGAGTTTTTGCGTTTAGGTCATTTTCTCAAGAACTATAAGGGCTAGAGCCATGAAACTTGGTACATGCATACATCTGGAAGAATAGATCTGAAAGCCATCATCAGTTCTGAGTCTTGACCTATATTTTACGGTTGACTGACTTTGCCATTTTTGTCGAGTTTTTTGGTTTAGGTCATTTTCTCAGAAACTATAAGGGCTAGAGCCATGAAACTTGGTACATGCATACATCTGGATGAGGAGATCTCAAAGCTATCATCAATACTGAGTCTTGACCTATATTTTACGGTTGACTGACTTCGTAATTTTTTGTCGAGTTTTTGCGTTTAGGTCATTTTCTCAAGAACTATAAGGGCTAGAGCCATGAAACTTGGTACATGCATACATCTGGAAGAATAGATCTGAAAGCCATCATCAGTTCTGAGTCTTGACCTACATTTTACAGTTGACTGACTTTGCAATTTTTTGTCGAGTTTTTGCGTTTAGGTCATTTTCTCAGAAACTATAAGGGCTAGAGCCATGAAACTTGGGTCATACATTCATCTGAAAGAGAAAAGCTCAAAGTCAATATCATTATTGAGTCTTTACCAACAGTTTACGGTTGACTGACTTTGCATTTTTAGCTCACCTGAGCCGAAGGCTCAGAGGTGAGCTTATAGGATGGGAGTCGAGCCGTCGTCCGTGCGTGCGTGCGTGCGTGGGTGCGTGGGTGGGTGGGTGCGTCAACACTTTCAAACATAAATATCTCAGAGACCAGTGGGCCGATCGCAATCAAATTTTATCTGAAGCATCATTTGGGTGGGGGAAAGGCTGCATTAGGTTTTGGTGCCGATCAGCTCAGAACTCTGGTTTCCATGGCAACAGATAGCCCCCATAGGGTTATAATGGGGAAAATGGCGTCATCACGTTTTCTCGACTGTCTTTGATTAGATCCTTATCATACTTGCAGTTAATGATAACATACACAAGAGCTTGGATGAGTTCGAAATTTGGCCGGATTCGAGCACAGACTACGGAGTTAGCTGCCCTTGAGCGTTTGAAAAAAATCCCATAGGGTTATAATGGGGAAAATGGCGTCATCACGTTTTCTCAACTGTTTTTGCTTAGATCTTTATCATACTTGCAGGTAATGATGACATACATAAGAGCTTGGATGAGTTCGAAATTTGGCCGGATTCGAGCACAGACTTCGGAGTTAGCTGCCCTTGAGCGTTTGAAAAAAATCCCATAGTGTTATCGTCATCATATATTTTTAGAAAAACTTTGTCATCGCTCTATTGCCTACATTTCTCAACGGATTTTAAAATAACTTCAAAAAATGTAGGGCATGACAATATCTCGAGCAAGTTCGACTTTCAGGATGCTGCGCCCAAGGTCAAGGTCACTGTGGCTATTTTTAGAAAATCTTTGTCAGCGCTCTAGCACCTACATTTCTCAGCAGATTTTAAAATAACTTCACACAAATGTAGGGCATTAAAAAAATATCTCGAGCAAGTTCGACTTTCAGGATGCTGCGCCCAAGGTCAAGGTCACTGTGGCTATTTTTAGAAAAACTTTGTCAGCGCTCTAGCACCTACATTTCTCAGCAGATTTTAAAATAACTTCACACAAATGTATGGCTTGACAATATCTCGAGCAAGTTTGACTTTCAGAGTGCTGCACCCAAGGTCAAGGTAACTGTGGCTATTTTTAGAAAAACTTGGTCATCGCTCTAGCGCCTACATTTCTCAACGGATTTTAAATCAACTTCACACAAATGTAGGGCATGACAATAGCTCAAACAAGTGTGACTTCCAGGGTGCTGCGCCCAAGGTCAAGGTCACTGTGGCTATTTTTAGAAAAACTTTGTCAGTGCTCTAGCACCTACATTTCTCAATGGATTTTAAAATAAATTCACACAAATGTAGGACATGACAATATCTCGAGCAAGTTTGACTTTCAGGGTGCTGTGCCCAAGGTCAAGGTCACTGTGGCTATTTTTAGAAAAACTTTGTCAGCGCTCTAGCACCTACATTTCTCAATGGATTTTAAAATAAATTCACACAAATGTAGGGTATGACAATATCTCGAGCAAGTTTGACTTTCAGGGTGCTGTGCCCAAGGTCAAAGGTCACTGTGGCTATTTTTAGAAAAACTTTGTCATCGCCCTAGCACCTTCATTTCTCCATGGGTTTTGAAATAACTTGACACAAATGTAGGGTTTGACAATATCTCAAGCAAGTTCGACTTTCAGGATGCTGTGCCCAAGGTCAAGGTCATTGTGGCTATTTTCAGAAAAACTTTGTCATCGCTCTAGCACCTACATTTCTCAACGGATTTTAAAATAAATTCTCACAAATGTAGGGCATTACAATATCTCGAGCAAGTTTGACTTTCAGGGTGCTGCAATCAAGGTTTTTGATTAGATCCTTATCATACTTGAAGGTAATGATGACATACATAAGAGCTTGGATGAGTTCGAAATTTGGCCGGATTCGAGCACAGACTACGGAGTTAGCTGCCCTTGAGCGTTTGAAAAAAATCCCATAGTCTTATAATGGAGAAAACAACGTCATCACATTTTCATTTTTCATGGGATCCTCTTCATACTTGCAGGTAATGAGGATATGCATAAAAGCTTGGATTAGTTAGCATTTCGGCTAAATCCCGCCACTGACTATGGAGTACCTGCCCTGAGCATCCAAACAATCAATATCGCCACTTTTTCTTGGTTTCTACTGATCCGATCCTTTTCAAACTTGCAGGTAATGAGGAAATGCATAATATCTTAAACAAGTTCAAATTTTGGCCAGATCAGGCCAACCACTAAGCAGTTAGCTGTCCTTGACAGCTCTGTCTATTGTGCTCTTGATCGGATACTTTTTAAACTTGCATATATTAAATGAGGGCATACATAATGTTTTGGATGAGTTTAATTTTCAGCCTGATTGGACCACTGACTGTGGAGTTAGCTGCCCTTGAGCATCTTAAATATCCCTATAGGTTTACAATGTCTCTCAGGTGAGCAATTGTTGCCCTTTGGGCTACTTGTTTTTTTCAAGTTGTCGCGTTTAGGTCATTTTCTCAGAAACTGTAAGGGCTAGAGCCAAGAAACTTCGTTCATGCATACATCTTTGCTGATTTACCTTTGTTTTGTGACAAAGCGCCAGCAGGCGAGACACCGCATTCCGCGGAATTCTTGTAATAACTTGGCTTAACTTTGCTTCTGAGCTTCGGTTAATTATGATATGAGCCATGACAGAACAAAACCAACAGAGTGGCATGTGGGCCCAGCCAAGACTCAGGTCAGCCTGGGCATCCGTCCAGTCTGATTAGATCCTTCGCTTTGGATTTAAAGAGTAGGTAAGGGTCTAAGCTAGCTCCATGCGGACAGCAAAAACTATGATCAGAATGGGCGGATGCCCAGGCTGATCTGAGTCGTCCCTGGGTGCACATGCCACTTTGTTGGTTTTGTTGTGGCTCTTTTTGTTTATGCTTTTTGTCTCAGCTGTGACTAGCAGAGATTGAGATATTGCTTTTCTGGCATTTGCGGCTTAAACTTTTATTGAGTTTTCTGGTGAAGCTATGTTTTGTGACAGCGCACAGAAAGGCGAGACATCATCTTTGTCAAAATTTTTGTTAAAGGTTTTTCATTCAAAGTTATGTTACACAAGTAGTAGCTCTATGAGTTCAATTTCCAGATAAGGAGAGTATTTAGTGATAGTCTGAGATATTTGTTATTAGTCATGAAGTGTCCATGTGGCAGAACAGATAGTTTTAATGACTTCAGAACATGGGGTCAGGGGTTTGAGTCCTGCAGGAGGAGGGATTCTGTTCAAAATCAAAACAGCACTTTATTGCATGTAGCCTTAATGATATCCTTTCATTGTCTTGATATGACTGAAATCCTGTTGAAAGGGGACACAAAGCTGCTAATTTACCCACCCATCTTCTGCCAAGTTATTAGTTACAGTATGGCCCTTAGATGGCACACTGCCTTGTTGATGCATTATTGGTTAAGTCTTATTGAAAATTTAGAGAAAAAATAAAGTTTTCTCAAATTTACCAACAAATGCACCCTTTATCTGAAGTACTGATACATTCATGTAAAAAAATCAGCTTAAATAGCTTTACTTTGTGGAAAAGTTATAAGGAGATAAACACCAGTGCCCCCTTTTAAGCACACATGGCTTTTAGTTCTTTTTACATTTCCAGAATTTATGTTGTCGACAATTAAGACCTCATGCTGGCTTGATGCATACATCAAAAAAAAATTGGGGCACCAAAGAAAACTGACAGTTTTTGCCTTAAAAAAGGAAAAGTTTTGTTTTAACATGCAGTATTTTGACAAAAAGATGCAGATGGTATGGCAAATGTTGTAGACCAAGATGAGACTGCTCTAGGAGCAGTCTGATCTGGGTCTGCACTGTTTGCTCAGACCTATCTGTCCCAATACTTAAAATTTTTATAGTACATGAAACTCAGGTGGCACTTACAATGATGAAATGAGAGAAAAGGCTTGTATTGTGTCTTATATGTGTATGTGTGGTCAGTGTGTAAGGTTTATATGAGTCGCAACACGACAAAACCAACAATGTGGTTGTGCGCCCAGCGCAGATTGATTCAGATCAGCCTAGGCACCCACCCAGCAAATACAATGCCCAGTGTGATCTGAGTCTGCGCTGGGTGCACAACCGCATTGTTGGTTTAGTCGTGTCGTGGCTCATATATGTATGCATGGCTATGTGAATGTTGTGGTGTCTTCCAAAATGTCAAATTTCAGTCGGAGACCTGAGAAACCACAGGTAGTGGTTACATGATAGCTACTGAAGTGCATATGAAGGTCTGCAGACCTGGTGATTCAAACTTGGAAGTTCCTCGGATGAAATTTACGCCTTTTCTCTCGCAGTTGATTCTCATGGTTTAAACATGATCGAGTCACTGGTTCTGAGCTTTAAAATTATTGTCTGGTGAAGAGTTTCAGACAAAGTGGGATTTTGAGGATCATTCTGAGATAAAAATATTTTTCACAGAGCCCTAGATAAGAGGGAGTATTTGGTGATAATTAGGGATAATTTTTGTTAATTCTGGATAAAAACATATGTTGTGACCCCTCATCTGAACCGTCTCGACAAGACGGTTCAGATGAGGGGTCACAACATATGGTTTCAATGAGAAATAAAGAAAATTATCCCTCAATTATCATCAAATACCCCTCTTATCTAGAGCTCTGTTTTCAGCTTGATGAAATCATACGTTGACTGTGAAATCATACATTGACTGTGAAATTTAGACGGGATGGTTCTTATGAGGGATCACAACAGATTTTTAGCCCTCCTTTGCGAATGCAAAGGAGAGCTTATGCTATACCCCTGGCATCGTAGTCCGAGTATGCGTTAGCATTAGCGTTGGCCTCCTCATCGGCGTCTGTGATCATGTAAACCAATGTTAAGAATTGCGTTCAACTCGATGTTCAACTCTGTATCTTACAAACTGCAGCAGCTGTGGTCATCATACTTGGTACATACAGTAGAACTTCAATGGCTCGAATCCTGATGGCTCGTTCACCCTCCCTGGCTAGAACTCTTTTCTTGGTCCCTAGAGGTCACTTTATATGGAAACTAACCCTGGATGGCTGGAACTACCCTTTGCTGGAACTAATTTTCATGTTCCAAAGCCTGTTCGAGCCAATTAAGTTCTACTGTGTATACATTCATATGACTGCAACAGCTGCAGCACACAATTGTATGTCATGGACCTATATGTCACGGTTGACTGACTTTGCTGTTTGGGACTGTTTTGAAGGGAAAATTTTTAATTTTGAAGATACCTTTGAGATAAGAAGGTTGATACTTGGTTAAATAGCATATCCCTTTAATTGCAGCAGCTGCAAAGCACAAAGCATCCATGCTGACTCCTGTGCCCTTGACCTTTATTTATGGCCCAGTGATGTTGCCTTATATTTCAAACACTGATGGATTCACATGATCAGTCTATTATTGGGAATGACCTTATACTATTTATAGATCACTGTGACCTAAATTTCATGGTTCAGTGATTCAGGCAGCCATGAGGCGCACTTGTAGTCTCCTGACAACTCTTGTTTATGGAGTTATATCCAGATGATATTAAGATAATAATGAAAGGTTTTGTGCAGTCGAACCCCGAAACCCACATTATCCGGATCTCTATAACTCCAAGAAAATTTTCTTATCTGCTTATTAAAGTATGAGTTTTAAGTATGGTGAACGTACATGTAATTCATTTTGGATTAATAAGGCAGAGTCCTGGAATCGGCATCCAATGTTCTTCACCTTAGGATTTCTGAATTTAGACATTCAGCGGGTAATTCATTTAAGCAGCATGAAAGCCATGCAAAAGGACTTCTGTAGCCCTGTAGCTGGTTTGGCTTAGATGAATTACAGAGCTGATGAGAGAAAAACAGTAAAACTTTAACTGTTAGTAGTCTCTTGTACAAGTGAAAATAACTGAAATGTACTCTTTGGGGCCTACCCAGCCGATGGCCTTCCATGAAGGGAGACTGAAATGCAGACACATACAGTTAAATCTGTCTTAACCATTAAAGCGCCAAAAAATTCAAGTAGTTAAATTTGCAAACAGTGTAGATCCATATGAGGTCGCCCATAATGAGCCACCTCATCTGAATCTACACTGTTTACCCTCTAGTATTCGAATTCTCAATATGATATCGCTCTGATGAAACATTTTTTTGAAATTCTGCAGACGTTAATTTTGTCGTCTGCTTTTTGGCGCATTAAGAAGCGCCCAAGGGAAGAGTCAGAACTGCTTGCTGAAGATAGATCAGTTTAAGCTGAAAATACTACGCTGGATATATTTTGGTCTTTTAAGACAGGTTTTTGCTTAACAGAGGTTGCCTTTAAGAAAGGTTGGACTGTAAATATTTATAATACAGTATAACCTGTCTAATCCGACCAGCTCTCCCACTGAGAAAAATGGCTGGATTAGACAGGGGGCCGGAATAGACAGATTGACTTCCCCCATGACTCCAAGGTGACTCTTGTTAGTATAGGCATCTTACATATGGTAGATAATGGATACATAATTGAGTTGTACACACAAATTTATTCCATATAAAGAATGCTGTAGACAGGCTAAAATCTCTGTTGTGATAATTTGTTAATTTGATAACAAAAAATAAACAAAATTGAGTGAATTTAACGTGCAAACACTGGTCACTGACAACAACAAAATAAGCGTAACATCATCAATAAATTGCTCAGTCAGCTGTACTGTGTAAATACTGTGATCACCTATGAAATAATTAAGGGCAATTAGGTTTAACAGCTGATGCACTATTGCTGTCATAGTACACTTTATTTGGAATACACAAGATAGATTGTACCATATAGACTTGGAAAATAGGACGGAATTCGGAGTGCGCAGTGTACAGAGTAGCCAGGGGATTTTAACATTGTATTATATGGAGAAATCCAACAGACTGGGATTTTTGAACGGATTGGACAGGAAATCAGAGTAGACAGGGGCCGGTTAACGAAGGTTTGACTGTAATTACATTTGAATTTTGCAGGAAGCTGTTTGGTTTCTGTCCAACATCACAGCTGGTAATATGCAGCAAGTTCAGGCAGTCATCGATGCTGGGCTTGTACCCCTGGTGATACATCATTTAGCCAAGGTGAGTGGTAGTTTTCATATCTGGGGCCGTATTCATAAAGCCACTTAAGTCGTTGCTATGCGGTTGCTAAGGCTAAATATCTATAAAGGAGAGTCCCTACGACTATGAAAGGACCTCTGACAGTATCAATGCATATTTGCCCATTTTTCGACAAATTACTGCACCTTCCTCGGGCAGCAAAAGTTGTAATATTTGGCATTAATATGTAGCCTTGTGTACTATAAAGACATTTTAACAGTGATTTTGAAAAATTATCATGCCCCTAGACTAACATAGACCAATTTTATCAAGAGGGGTATGTGAATTTTTCAGTCTCTGAAAATAAGTCCATTTATTTGGTTTTCTAAGATATCGAAATCTTAATTGATAACTTTGCTAAAACTGACGTACACACTACTGTTACTGATATTATGCAATATTTTTTCAGTACTAAGGACTTTAGCCTATTTTTAGATATAAAGGGTGTAAGTACCCCACCCACTTTTTCAGTTTTTCAGCTGTAGACTATCTTTTCCCCCCGTGCCTCAACAAGCCACTCACATATAATGTGTATTATGATAGTACACACATACATGCAAAGTGGCTAGCTGAGGCACGGGGGGAAAAGTATCTTTAAAAAACTTTTCCTGTTTCCATTACGTTTAATTACAAAATTTGGCTTTTTCCTCCAAAAATTGAAGTCTATGTGCAAAATAATCAGAAATTAAATTCATGGCCAGTTAGGGGAAGTTGAGAGCAACAAATTTCAAGAGAAAAATTCTTGGGTATATCAAAAATTTAATTTTGACTATTTTTATAGGCAAATTAACATTACAACCGTCAGAGGTCCTTTGGTCATGAGGAACAGTCTTTGTAAGACTGTTCCTCCAGAGCAAATTTCATAGTCGTAGGGAATCTCCTTCAAAGAAATTTAGCCTTAGCAACATCATAGCAACCACTTAAGTCGTTTTATGAATACGGCCCCAGTTCTACCATATCTATCTTCAATATTTGAGTACCTCAAACAGTTCTGTAATAGAATCTTTAATCTTCAGTTTTGGACAGGCCAACCAGTCCAACAAATGAAAATGCACTCTAGTCACTACCAGGATTTTCTGACGATGGAAAAACTACCTACTTACTTACTCAGCTGAAAAAGCCAGATAAGAGCACAGCAAAGGTTAGATGTTTTGACGGGATTGCCAAATACAGTAGAACTTAATTGGCTCAAACAGGCTTGGGACCATGAAAATTAGTTCCAGCCAAGGGTAGCTCTAGCCATCCAGGGTTAATTTCTATATAAAATGACTGCTAGGGACAAAGGAAAGAGTTCCAGCCAGACAGGGTTAATGAGCCATCAGGGTTCGAGCCATTGAAGTTCTACTGTATTTTCAGGTGATGCCTTTCTAGTGGTATTTCTAGTTAACTGTTAATACACTTCTTTTTTCTGCAGGGTGACTTCCAGACACAGAAAGAAGCTGCATGGGCTATTAGTAATTTAACAATTAGCGGGAAGAAAGAACAGGTGAGTCAAGACATGGCCTGAATTATTTAGTAGCAGGAGAGTCCAAGCAAAGATGTAGTACAGATACATTTCCATGTTTGTTTGTCATTTTTACAAAGGGAACAACTTTTGTGACTTCTTTATTTGCTTCCTGGATGTCGGAGTCCTGAAAAAAAGAACAATTTTTAAAGGAAAGATTTAGCTCCAGGAGGAGCAAAATCTTCCCTTTTAGTCAGTCACGACATGACAAATCCAACAGTATAGCATTTGTCCCCAGTGAAGACTCGGATCAGCCTGGGCATCAGCCCAGTCAGATCAGAGTCATCATTGTCAGTATGGATGTAGCTTAAGCTACCCTTTAAGCACACAGCAAAGACTGATCATTCTTGGCCGATGCCCAGGCTGATCGGAGTCGTTGCATGGCACACATGCCATTTGTTGGTTTTGTGGTGGTGTGGCTCAAGTGTTCATAAGTCGACCGTCATCATTAAGGGCGGCATTCATGAAACTGGCAGAGTACTTGCCCTAGCAGTGTATCTTTCCCCTTTAAGGTGAACAGTCATCTGGCTCTTTTACAAGTTAGATGACTATTTTAAAATAGTATTTGCTGCCCTAATATGAGCCGCGATACGAGAAAACCAACAAAGTGGTTGTGCGCCCAGCGCAGACTCAGATCAGCCTGGGCATCCGCCCAGTCTGATCAGAGTCTTCGCTGGTCGCATGAAGGTAGTTTAGACCCTTAGCTACCCTTTAAGCGCTTGGCAAAAAGTCTGAGCGGACCAGGCGGATACCCAGGCTGATCTGAATCTGCACTGGGCTAACAACCACGGTTTTCTCGTGTTGCGGCTCATATGTGCATCCCTTCTCATGTTGGACTTCTTAAAGGTGCATAGACACACTTTCAGGTGAAGAAACTATTTCTGTCTCCCTTTTTAAATGGGGCCAACTTTTAAAGGGAACATTAATTGAGCCGCGAGGCGACAAAACCAACAATGTGGTTGTGCGCCCAGCGAAGACTCAGATCAGTTTGGGCATCCGCCCAGTCTGATCAGAGTCTTCGCTGTCCCCATGGAGGTAGCATAGGCCCTTAGCTACCCATTAAGCGCTTATTGAAGATTCTGAGCGGACTGGGTGGATGCCCAGGCTGATCTGAGTCTGCGCTGGGCGCACAACCACATTGTTGGTTTTGTCGTGTCGCGGCTCAATTATTATGAAGAACTGATGAACTAACAGACATAATCTAAAAACTGTCTTCAGCTTTTTCAGGGAAAATGTGTCTGGTTCCCATGGGAGGTACTATCATCTTGACTAGCCTTTTTAAGTGTTTTATTTGTATTTGTAGGTGGAGTATGTTGTTCAGAGTGGAGTTATTTCCCCTTTCTGTGCTTTGTTAAGTGTAAAAGACACTCAAGTAGTAAATGTTGTATTAGATGGTATAAATAATATTCTGAAAATGGCGGGAGACGACACAGAACATATATGTCAGATGATTGAAGAATGCGGAGGTAAGGATAGTTATTATAGACCATTAAAGCACCCACAATGCAAATAACAAAATTTACCACAAAATTTATCTCTGCAAAAGTTGGCTGAAAGACCGGACTTCTCTGCTGAGGGGTGGGGGTCTAGTTCCCAGCAATAGCATATGTTACCTGTACAGGTAAAGGTGTGAAAATTTATTGAACCAATCAGTGGACCAGAATTACCATTTATGATAATTAATAATTTCATTGGCTGACTGGAGGTGGTGACATGATGTAACCAAGTTACAGAATGACACAGTGGAAGTTAATCCTCCTCATATAGTACCGCTTCTGCCTGTAAACAGTATTATTTGTATAGATAGCAATGACAAACAATATATTCATTTGATAAGCAAGTAATATCTGAACAAAAGCGCAATGCTTCTAAATTTCATTTTCTTTCAGCAAAACTTAAAAAAAATGTTTAGTCTAGGCATACACATATTCAGAATTTAAAGAGTAGAGGGCAAAAAGTGTAGATCAGATGAGGTGGCTCATTTCGAGCCACCTCATCTAGATCTGCACTGTTTGCAAATTCAACTACTTTTAATTTTATGCCCCCGTGACAATGGTCAGGGGGCATTAAGATTTGTTCCTGTCTGTCCGTCCGACCGTCTGTCTGTCCATCCGTCCGTTCTTCACACTTTACGGTAAAGAGTTTGTGTAATCAACTTTTCCCACAGTTTTCAAACTTCGCATACATGTTTTGGACATATTGAAGATCTGCATGTGGGTTTTTGTTGGAGCTAGAATTAATTTCGACAGAATTACGGCCTTTTGAACTTAGTCATTTTTTGGCAAATTTTTGCATTGTAGGGTATGTAGTTTGTGTAATCAACTCCTCCCACAGTTTTCAATGGATCTTTTTCAAACCTTGCATACATGTTGTGGACATATTGAAGATGTGCATATGGGTTTTTATTGGAACTAGAATTGATTTTGACAGAATTACGGCCTTTTGAACTTAGTCATTTTAGGCAAATTTTTACATTTGTACGGTGTGGAGTTTGTGTAATCAACTTCTCCCTCAGTTTTCAATCGATTTTTTCCAAACTTTGCATACATGTTATGGACATATTGGAGATGTGCATGTGGGTTTTTGTTGGAACTAGAATTAATTTTGACAGAATTACTGCCTTTTGAACTTAGTCATTTTAGGCATATGTTTGCATTGTAGGGTAAGTACTTTGTGTAATTAACTCCTCCCACAATTTTTAGCTCACCTGAGCACGAAGTGCTCAGGGTGAGCTTTTGGGATACCCTGATGTCCGACGTCCGTCCGTCCGTCCGTCCGGACGTCCGTCAACTTTTGCTTGTGTACACTCTAGTGGGCAAAGTTTCGATCCAATCTTTATGAAACTTTGTCAGAATGTTTATCTCCATAAACTCTAGGCCAAGTTCGAAACTGGGTCATGTCGGGTCAAAAACTAGGTCACTAGGTCAAATCTTAGAAAAACCTTGTGTACACTCTAGAGGGCACAGTTTTCATCCAAAGTTCATGAAACTTTGTCAGAATGTTTATCCTCATAATATATAGGACAAGTTCGAAACTGGGTCACGTCGGGTCTAAAACTAGGTCACAAGGTCAAATCATAGAAAAACCTTGTGTACACTCTAGAGGACACAGTTTTGATCCAATCTTTATGAAACTTTGTCAGAATGTTTATCTCCATAAACTCTAGGCCAAGTTCGAAACTGGGTCATGTCGGGTCAAAAACTAGGTCACAAGGTCAAATCTTAGAAAAACCTTGTGTACGCTCTAGAAGGCACAGTTTTGATCCAAAGTTCATGAAACTTAATCAGAAAGTTTATCCTTATAATATCTAGGATAAGTTTGAAACTGGGTCACGTCGGGTCAAAAGCTAGGTCACTAGGTCAAATGATAGAAAAAACCTTGTGTATGCTCTAGAGGACACAGTTTTGATCCAATCTTTATGAAACATTGTCAGAATGTTTATCTCTATAAACCCTAGGCCAAAGTCGAAACTGGGTCTAGTTGGGTCAAAAACTAGGTAACTAGGTCAAATCTTAGAAAAACCTTGTGTACGCTCTAGAAGGCACAGTTTTCATCCAAAGTTCATGAAACTTTGTCAGAATGTTTATCCTCATAATATGTAGGACAAGTTTGAAACTGGGTCATGTTGGGTCAAAAACTAGGTCACTAGGTCAAATCATAGAAAAACCTTGTGTACGCTCTAGAGGACACAGTTTTGATCTAATCTTTATGAAACTTTGTCAGAATGTTTATCCTCATAATATCTAGGACAAGTTCGAAACTGGGTCACGTCGGGTCTAAAACTAGGTCACTAGGTCAAATCATAGAAAAACCTTGTGTACGCTCTAGAGGACACAGTTTTGATCCAATCTTTATGAAACTTTGTCAGAATGTTTATCTCCATAAACTCTAGGCCAATTTCGAAACTGGGTCATGTCGGGTCAAAAACAAGGTCACTAGGTCAAATCTTAGAAAAACCTTGTGTACGCTCTAGAAGGCACAGTTCTGATTCAAAGTTCATGAAACTTAATCAGAAAGTTTATCCTTATAATATCTAGGATAAGTTTGAAACTGGGTCACGTCGGGTCAAAAACTAGGTCACTAGGTCAAATCATAGAAAAAACCTTGTGTATGCTCTAGAGGACACATTTATGATCCAATCTTTATGAAACATTGTCAGAATGTTTATCTCTATAAACTCTAGGCCAAGTTCGAAACTGGGTCTTGTTGGGTCAAAAACTAGGTAACTACAGTACACGCAACGTGAAGACTTGATCTGACACGCTCTCGCGTGACACTTAAAATCGCGTGGAAGGGATTAAAATCCACGAGATTCTCTCGCATCTCGCGTGAAATTCATAGAGTGGTGTATGCGAGAAACTTTCTCGCATCACGCGTGGAATTTTATCCAGGTAGGTACATGTACAGTAAATGCAAGTTTCTAGACAAGTACATTAATTTACCTTTACAGACAAGGCACATGATTTGCAATGCATTTTTTTCGGCGATGATAACGGTTCAATTAATACATTGTAAGCGTGCGTGAAAAACCTAATTGATCGCATCCTCAACGCAAGTATTGTTTGACCGTACGGTATTTACATTTACGAATTAAGGATGGGTTGATAAACAATCATAATCAGCGTAATTTTGTTGCAGTTATACGCGGCGAGTTAATTAGAGAGGCCTATGTTTCAAAGAATATTGTTAATAGGTTAGTTAGTAAACGGAGTTCTTTCAAATTCTAGAATGATGACACAGACAAAAAAAATTGCTCAGCCGATAATAGCCCAATCCATGTCAAAACAGTCACAAAGATCAAAGCGTTTCTATCAGCTTTTGAACTCAAAGATATAGCCGCTAGTGGCACGGGCCGAACTTTCTGATGTAAGAGCTCTCAAGTTTCCATTAATAGCGCACGCGACAACAATGACTTGATTAGCAAATGGGCTGTCTCAGCGGTGATTGCCGTCCACTTATCCACTCTCTGAAATATGCAAATTTGTAAACCTGTTGGTTTGACGGCTAAAAAAATACGTCACAGCTGCATCCTCATAATCAGTTCAGTCATGAAATATGGAAAATATGATTTTGCGTCGTGGATCAATAGTCAAAGTGTTTGGATTTTAAAAATGCATCAAAATGAAGAAAAAATAAGAGGTGAGAAGTTTGTTTTTTATTCCGATCTCCGCGTGGCAAAATCACATTATCTATATGAAAAACGAAACTGATTCTGCTGCGCGGAAAAATTCTCAAAGTATTCGGACAAACTATATTCATATTTAGAGGTGACTGAACGCATTCAGGGCCTTCGCCATAATAAAATGTGAAGACGGTAGCATTTGTTGAAATACGTAAACACAGCACGTTTATAGGTCAGTCTCGTGCCTTGACATCAAAGGACGCCGCTAAGAGCACAAAATGGTGAAAGGAATCTTATTCCATACGCTGATAGTAAATATTAGGATCAGCCTGCGCAGTATTAAATACAATGCGACAAACTGGTATGCTTTACGTGTCATAGCGTGAGCGGTTTACGCTGTCTATTTGTTCGGCACTTTCGGTTAATTCCGGAATGTCGGAAATTGCCGATCGTAATTTTTTTGAGTCGGTGCCAAAAAAGACCAGTCGGTTGGAAACCGGAATCACACAACTTTTTTTTAGGCCCAATGTAAAAACATAAATGAATTACCTGTACAACATATAATGACCTGTGAAATTATCAGGAATCGTTAATCGGTAAATCCTTTCCACTCGAAAACACGCGTCACACGTGATTAAGTTTGGCGCGATGACTCACCTGAGCATACATGGAGTTAATCCTTTCTCTCGAAAGTTGCGTGTCTCGCGTGAAAAGAAATTGTTTTCTCGCGAGTTTAACGTCACGCATCTCGCGAGTCTCTCGCATCTCCCACGCATTTCACATGCAAAAACCCCACTAAACTTTCGTGGAAAAGATTAAAATTTCTCGCCAGAGCGTGTCAGATCAAGTCTTCACGTTGCGTGTACTGTAGGTCAAATCTTAGAAAAACCTTGTGTACGCTCTAGAAGGCACAGTTTTAATCCAAAGTTCATGAAATTTTGTCAGAATGTTTAACCTCATAATATGTCGGACAAGTTTGAAACTGGGTCATGTTGGGTCAAAAACTAGGTCACTAGGTCAAATCATAGAAAAACCTTGTGTACGCTCTAGAGGACACAGTTTTGATCTTATCTTTATGAAACTTTGTCAGAATGTTTATCTTCATAAACTCTCGGCCAAGTTTGAAAGTAGGTCATGTCGGGTCAAAAACTAGGTCACTAGGTCAAATCTTAGAAAAACCTTGTGTAAGCTCTAGAAGGCACAGTTGTGATCTAAAGTTCATGAAACTTTTGTCAAAATGTTTATCCTCATAATATGTAGGATAAGTTTGAAAGTAGGTCATGTCGGGTCAAAAACTTGGTCACTATGTCAAATCGTAGAAAAACCTTGTGTACGCTCTAGAAGGCACAGTTTTCATCCAAAGTTCATGAAACTTTGTCAGAATGTTTATCCTCATAGTATGTAGGACGAGTTTGAAACTGGGTCATGTCGGGACGAAAACTTGGTCACTAGGTCAAATCATAGAAAAACCTTGTGTACGCTCTAGAGGACACAGTTTTGATCTAATCTTTATGAAACTTTGTCAGAATGTTTATCTTCATAAACTCTCGGCCAAGTTTGAAAGTAGGTCATGTCGGGTAAAAAACTAGGTCACTAGGTCAAATCTTAGAAGAACGTTGTGTAAGCACTAGAAGGCATAGTTTTGATCCAATCTTCATGAAACTATGTCAAAATGTTTATTGTCCATATATCTAAGCTCCCTATGAAACTGAGTCACGTCGGCTCAAGGTCAAATCTTAGAAAAACTTTGTGTACACCCTAGAGGGCACAATTTTGATCCAATCTTCATGAAACTCTGTCAGAATGTTTATCTTAATAAAATCTAGGTAAAATCTGAAACTGGGTCGTGTCGGGTCAAAAACTTGGTCACTAGGTCAGATATAAGAACGACCTTGTATACGCTCCAGAGGGCACAGTTTTGATCCAGTCTCAATGAAACTGTATCAGAATGTTTATTCTTACAATATCCAGGCCAAGTTTGAAACTGGGTCATGTCGGGTCAAAAACTAGGTCAAATGTTAGTATGGTAAAAACTCTTATAAATCTTCACCAGAGCCAGTGAACTGATTAATGCTCAGGTGAGCGATTCAGGGCCACCATGGCCCTCTTGTTCATTGGCTGTTTTTCTGACATTGGAGACTTGTTGTGAACATAGTGAAGATTTGCATGTTGATTTTGATAGGAAAAAAATAATTCTGAAGGAATTACAGCCTTTTAAACTTAGTCATTTTGGGCTGCATTTTGCACGGTAGGGTATAAAGTTTATGTAATGTTTTCAGTGGATTCTTTGTAAATAGCATTTGTGCTTGAAAGGTGCTTTAGGGATGTACACATGTCCTGTGACAGGTGCTGCACGGGGGCATCATTAGTGTCTAACAGACACAATTTTCTAGTTGGAGCTTTAAGGGTTAAGCATTTGATAGAGAAATTAGATAAAGCTGTGTATATACATTTTAGGAATTGAATTTCAGTATGTCTTGGGGCATCCAGGTTCTGAGAACTGGACAGAAACAAAATAAAGACAGAGGCGTGAGCATGTGGACCCATACATAGGCTGGTCTAAGTCGCTACTTGCAAATAATGCTAACGACTATTAAGCAAGTAGTAGCTCAGATAAAGCCTAAAGCACACAAAGTGCTGCTTTGACAGTATTTCTAGTTTAATGCAAGGCTTGTACAGTGCTCCAGATAAGAAGGGGTAACAAAGATAATTAAGGGATAATTATCAATATTTCTCAATAAAAACATATTTTGTGACCCATCATTAGAACCGTCTCATCGAGACGGTTCTAATGAGGGGTCACAACATATGTTTTCGTTGAGAAATAAGGAAAATTATCTTTGAATTATCGTCAGTACTCCTTCTTATCTGGAGCTCTGTTGTAGTATTTCAACTGAAATGCTTGTTGAAGGTATTTGGATAGACCATCAGGTCCCAGTTATTCAAAACTGTTTGCAGGACGAGTCTTAAGAAATATCTACTGGCCTTTATCAACAAACCACTCGTAACTACGAGCAGACAAGTGTAAATTTCGAGCCATGCAATTTAAATTCTACAGTGTCACAAAAGATTACAAAAATGAGGCTACACAGTTCTGACTAAACTAGCTAACTTTAACCCATTGCATTCTGGGTATTTTTTGTTGTCTGCTGAAATTGTCGTCTGCATCAAAAGTCAAGAATATTTTGACAATATCGGTCTAACTAACTCTTGTAGTAATGATGTCTAGGCAGGGAACAGTTTGGATCTCAGATCAGGCCCCACGATTTGTGGGGCCTGATCCGGATCCAAACTGTTTGCCCAGATACCCCTAAATCCGAATGGAATGGGTTAGATAATTTTATTGCATGTCATTTATCATTCTTATTTCAGTGCATTACAATTGTTTTGTCTCTGATTTCAGGTCTTGACAAAATTGAGAACTTACAAAATCATGAAAATGAAGATATTTATAAACTAGCATACGAAATTATAGATCACTACTTTTCTGGAGATGTAAGTACAATGTTTTTTGTCAATAACTTTAAAGTCATTCAGAGCTCTAGATAAGAGGGAGTATTTGGTGGTAATTAGGGATAATTTTTGTTGATTCTGGATAAAAACATATGTTGTGACCCCTCATCTAAATCTCGACAAGACGGTTCAAATGAGGGGTCACAACATATGGTTTCAATTAGAAATAAAGAAAACCATCCCTCTAGTATCACCAAATACCCCTCTCATCTAGAGCTCTGTTCGTTTATTTTACATTGATCGGACAGAAGCTTAACAAATTTATACATGCATTTTTGAAGGCTTGGATTGCTGACATGTTGGGTTTAATTATTTTATGCCTCACAGAGGAAGATTGATGTTTTATTGGCAGAAAAGACATCTGAAACTGTAGAAGTGCAATATTTTATTACACCATGAAAATATGACATTCTCTTTAAAGCGTCAGAATTGGATAATGCAAATATTAATTGTTTTACAGTATTGCTGTAATCTCAAACTAAAAATTGGTTTCTTCTCTGATAAAATGATTCCTTCTCAACTAATGTAATTATGCATATATTTGCCTCACTGTAATCTTGAATTCAGAGCTCCAGATAAGAAGGGGCATTAGGATAATTCAAAGATAATTTCTCTATGAAAACACATGTTGTGATCCCTCATTAGAACCGTCTTGATGAGACGGTTCTATTGGGGTGTGAAATAATTCACTTGTGAATGTAAATCGTGTCAGTTCACAAGACAGAAGTCTTTTCATTTGCTCATTCACTTTGTGTTCACCTAGACATAGTCTGTAATCATTGATCTGTAACTGATGAAATGTAAATGATCAAAGGTGGTTACAATAAGACTTCTGGACTAAAAGTCCTTGTCAACGAATAACTAAACATTATGCACAGTATGGATGATCGATTGGCCTGGTAACTTTATATTGGCCCCCAGGCTAGTATAAAGCTATCCATGTCAATAGGCATATCAATGTGACACCAACCATTCTTCAGCATGTTTAGTTATTGCAGCACAATCATGTAATGTAAACAAAAAAAAAAAACAACAGACAACATAATTTACGTTTGGAAAATTTCAAAAAATGTTTTGTCCGAGCTATATCATTTGAGAATGCAAAGACTAAAGGACAGGCAATGTAGATCCAGATGAGGTGGCTCTTTATGAGCCATAATGAGCCACCTCATCTTGATCTATGCTGTTTGCAAATTCAACAATTATTATCATTTCTCATGCTTTAGGTGTTAAAGGTAGGTTCCTGTACTTTGGAATGCATCATAATTTTGATGATCTTTCATCCAAGTTGTTGGAAAGCACTTATAAAAGGGAATGAATAAGTTTCACTAAAAGGTGTAAATCAAAAAAATATTTAAAAAGTTGTTTTGCAAGGGGTTTCCTAACTCTGCTTCGCACACCAGTTAGCGCTATTTTTAGTTCGCGCCAAAAATAGATAACACAGCTGAGGTCATGCTGCATTGCATTTTGGGATAGTTTTAACAGCTCACGACAAGGAAAAATTGACCTTTGGAGAATGGCATCAGAAATCGCGCACTTATAGACATAATATACATAGTTATTTTTAGAACTGGAATTCCGATGAAAGAAAATAAACCAAAAGGGAAAACGACTATTTTCTTCAACATCTGACGAGTTTCTCAGTAGCAACAAATTCAGAAAAATAAGAGAATTCAATACTGCTCAGAAAAAGACGAAATTATTTTGTGGATATAATTGTTATCGCTAGTACAGGAACCTACCTTTAATACCAAAATTTATGCTTATATTCTCTGTCTTAAATGTTTTAGGTGGAAGAAGATCCAACTTTGATACCAGAAACCAATCCCCAAGGATACCAGTTTGATCCGACGATCGGTGTACCCTCGGAAGGGTTTAAGTTCTGACTAGATCCTCATGAAACTGACTATCTCAGTTTTCATGACGACGAAATTCCTAGTTATCATGAAGTTGAAATTAACGCTTCTCATGATGCATTAAAGGGCAGTAACTCTAATATTGCTGTTCATACATCAAAGGGTAGTAACTCCTGTGATTCCCAAATTGGTATGGGTGATAAGTTGTATGTGACTGGTGACAGTGATTCCGAAGTTGAAAGTAATTTTGCTGAAACAGAAATGATGGCTCAGCAAAATCAACAAGTGTGTGATAAAAATAGAACAGATGATCACAGTTATTCCGGCCACCAATCAGAATCCGATATCATGGGATGGTACTGCTTAGGAGTTGCTTAAACATGCTTTGCAGGATTTTCTAACTCGTTCATGCTAACTGTGCATCATACAAGTATGCAGGAGTTCAGCATATCCTGTACAGCGATAGGTTGCAGTTTATAAATGTAACTGTGGTTACAATATATAAATGTATATATGCATTATATGCAAGATAGCATTTTTAAGCTTCTTGTTTAATGTGTTATAGAACGTGACAAAGCATAATTTGTATGCATTTGCAGTACTTAATAGGTATCTAACAGCGTGTTCAAGAGCCAAAGCTTGTTTGATATACAGACAGAAAGAGCTTTCCGAGTTTTAGTGAATACGCTGTTGCTTGAAAGAAACTGTAATATTTTAATATTAATCGCATTTCTTTCACCTTGTAGATACACATTCTTGTTTTAACTGCTTTATTTGCATTCAACCCTGTATATTAGAGGTAACCTCGACAGTGTGTTTTGCATGCAATTTTATTGTCAGACAACTCAAAAAAATGAAAGTATTTAATTAACCCATTCCATTCGGGATACCACTATAGGGGTGTCAAGGGATATCTGGACAAAGAGTTTGGATCCAGATCAGGCCCCACATAGGTGGGGCCTGATCTGAGATCCAAACTGTTTGTTGCTTAGGCATCATTTCTGCAAGAGTTAATTAGACCAATATTGGCAGAATTTTCTTGATTTTTGATGCAGACGACAATTTCAGCAGACGACAAAAAATACCCAGAATGCAATGGGTTAAGTATTTTGTGACATTCTTGATTCAAGATGCTGTGGTGTTAAGGGGAGTTGTCTGTAAGAAGCCTATTTTATGACTCTTACAAAGCTTGGATAAGGCGTCAGTATTTGATGATAATTTTGGGACAATTTTTCTTATTTCTCCATAAAAACCTATGTTGTGCCCCCTCATGTATAATGAGTATAATGCGGGGAATGAGATGGTTCAAACTATTCTAACCCTTAAAGAGCCAAACATTAAAATTGTTGAATTGGCAAACAGTGTAGATCCAGATGAGGTGGCTCATAATGTTTTGCCCTCTAGTGTTCCAATTCTCAATATATTATCGCCTGGACGAAACATTTTTGAAAAAACGGACGTATTATGTCATGGCGCTGTCCGTCCGTCTGTCCGTAAACATTCTTGTGCGCTCCATAACTCATTAACCGTTTGGGATATATTCATGATATTTGGTAGGAACATGTATTAGGTTGGGGGAACGTGTCGCATACAGAAGTGGTTGCTCCCCCTTCCTTAGTTTCCAAGTTATGCCCCTTTGATTAATTTTTTCCCTGCCAGTCTTGTGCGTGCCATAACTAGATAACTGTTTGGGATTTCTTCATGAAACTTCATAGCAATGTGTATGAAGTCTGAACGATATGTCTCGTACAAAAATGGCTGCTCTCCCTTTCTTCATTTTAGAGTTACATCCCTTTCATTAGTTGATTATGGTTATTTTTGTGTATACATATCTTGTGCATACCTTAACTTTGTAACCGTTTGGAATATCATGATGAAACTTTATAGCAATGTGCATGATCACAAGACGATGCGTGGCATACAAGAATGGTTGCTCCCCCTTTCTTCATTTTGGAGTTACTTCCCTTTGATAAGTAATTTTAGGCATTTCTCAGTCACTCCATATCTCCTTAACCTTTTGAAATATTAGAATGGAACTTTGTAGGAATATGTATAATAATGGGGCAATGTATCCCGAGCAAGAACCACAACTCTGGCTTACTGAATTATCTGCCCTTGCATAAATTTCCTGTTTCCTCTGTGATTCCTTAACCCTACATGTGATTTTGTCAGGGGAATGTAGTAGAGCCAAGAATCTAGTATATTTAGTTTATGAATTATCTCCCTTGTTCAACTATGGCATTACTCAACTTTTGAGCCACAATAACTTTGAAGCTGATTTTGGTATACTCATAGTATTTGATGTGTTAAATATTTGAATAATGTTGCCGTCATTAGTTATAAAGTGGTTGCCCCTGTTTGTCTGCCTATCCACCCTTTTGTAAACAATCTTGTTCATTCCATACTCCTCTATGACATTAAAACGGGCGTATTATGTGCCGCTTGCGAAGCCCTTGTTTGAAATTCTGCAGACGTAAATTTTGTCGTCTGTTTTTTGACGCATTAAGGGTTAAAATTATCTTCACATACCTATCATGGGCATAAGCCCTCATGAGAAATGCCAAGTGGAGGCTTCAATTAGGGGTCATAACATGATATTGACTTTCCAGTGGAATAGCCAAGCCGCGTAGTGGAGGCGGTAGGTCGTCTTGACTCAAGAGCCAGAAGTCCCAGGTTGGATACCCGGTCCAGCCACATACTTTCGTTTCTCCTTCCGCTGATTCAAGAAGGGCAGTTGTCAGTTACTGGCGAAAGTATGTGCACTTTGTACTGGTTAACCGCTTCGGAGGTCTAAGCCTGCCCAGGAATAGTGTGGTTGACAGTCCCGACAAGACCATAGCTGTTTACCGTGGACATAACACAATAAAACAACAACAACAATCCAGTGGAATAGAAAAAAGATATCCTTAAATCATCACTACATACTCCCCTTATCTCGAATGCAGAAAAAAGGTGTGATTTATGTTCTGTAAGTATCGTTTTACATGTAGTTGCATTATATGTGACTTTAGTGAGTTACTTTAATGAGTTGTGAGCTGCTCTTAACTTCAGATTGCAAAATTTCACTAAATGGAATGTTTTCCTTTCATTCATATTTTATTTGCCGAATTTACCATAAAAATTCAACCACCTCCACCTTTGCTGTTATGGGCATTTCCATTAAGTCCATATGTCATGTTTGGTTGTTTTAGAAATTGATGGCAAACAAATGCAGACTCTAAACAAATGAGCCGCAACACAACAAAACCAACAAAGTGGCGTGTGCTCCCATCCGCCCAGTCTGATCAGAGTCTTCGCTTTGCACTTGAAGGGTAGCTAAAGGTCTGAGTTACATCCATGCTGGCAGCAACGACTATGACCAGACTGGCCGGGCCGCGTAGCGCAATCGGTAGGGCACATGACTCATAAGTCAGAGGTCCTGGGTTCAAAACCCGGTCTGGCCACATACTTTCGTTTCTCCTTCCGCTGATTCAAGAAGGGCAGTTGTCAGTTACTGGCGAAAGTACATGTATGTGCATTTAGTACTGGTTAACCGCTTAGGAGGTCTAAGCCTGCCCAGGAATAGTGTGGTTAGGTTAACTGACCGTCCCGACATGACCATAGTTGTTTACTGTGGATGTTAAGCTACAAGTCAATGATCAGACTGGGCGGATGCCCAGGCTGATCTGAGCCTTGCTGAGCTCACATGCCACTTTGTTGGTTTTATTGTGTCGCTGTTCAAAGATTTTGGGTAAATATTGTGTAGATAAATGAGCATAGAATATTCGAAAAATAAATCAATCATGGAGACTTCCTGTCAGGTAGGATAATGTACAAACTCTGATTTTATTATAACAAAATTACCGTTTACATGTATTTTGTTACCATATTTATGTAGTTACAAGACAGGAGTTTGTCCCTCGGAAACAACACCAGGGCCCAGTTGTTCAAAGCATTGTTAGGCTTACGAACTGGTTACGAGGTCAACTCGTTAAGTGTTTCAGAACTTTATAACCAAATACACTGACATATTTTGTTGAAAAAATGTGAGAAGCTTTTGCACTGCAAATGCTTCTCACATTTTTCAACAAAAAATATTGGCATATTTAAGATACATAAAAAATTTTAACGAAATGTTAAGGATGTCGTTAGTTTTGAACAACTGGGCCCAAAAATCTAGATCTGTCTTCGAAGATTGCTTTGGAAGAGGGAAAACATCTTCAGACAGAATTGCAAGTTACTTATTTAGATATTTCGGGTCATCTAAGAGTTGAAAACCTTATTTTATAGCTGAATTATCATGGTAATTCCACGTTTGCTGGAGTGTTTTGCCATCAGTCAGAGGCAGTATTCACTATCTGCACAAGTTGTAAATATGTAAAGCTGTAATTTCAAAATTGAGCTGGTCTCAAATTAAACATATACAGAAGCTGACCAAAACTCAGCATCTGGTTATAATTAAAGGTAGGTTCCTGGACTAGCGATAACAATTATGTCCACAAAATAATTTCGTCTTTTTCTGAGCAGTATTGAATTCTCTTATTTTTCTGAATTTGTTGCTAATGAGAAACTCGTCAGATGTTGAAGAAAATAGTCGTTTTCCCTTATGGTTTATTTTCTTTCGTTGGAATTCCAGTTCTAAAAATAACTATGTTTATTATGTCTATAAGTGGGCGATTTCTGATGCCATTCTCCAAAAGTCAATTTTCCTTTGCCGTGAGCTCTCCTAGAGGTCCTGGCATGGCAGATGGGTTAAAACTATCCCAAAACGCAATGCAGCATGACGTCAGCCACGTAATCTATTTTTGGCGCAAACTAAAAATAACGCTAACTGGTGTGCGAAGCAGAGTTAGGAAATCCCTTGCAAAACAACTTTTCTAATATTTTTTTGATTTACACTTTTTAGTGAAACTTACTCATTCCCTTTAATAAGTGCTTTCCAACAACTTGGATGAACGACCATCAAAGTTATGATGCATTCCAAAGTACAGGAACCTACCTTTAAGCAGTGCTCCAGATAAGAAGGCGTAATAGTGATACTTTAGGGATAATTTTCCATATGACTCCATAGAAACGTATGAGACGGTTCTAATGAGGGGTCACAACATATGTTTTTGAGAAATAAGAAAAATTATATTTGAATTATCCTCAATACCCCCTCTTATCTGGAGCTCTGTTTAAGGAGTACAAATCAGCAGGATTTCACTCCTGTACATGGACAGTAGGAGCGAAAAGCTTTTAATGGAATCTGAAATGAAAGATGGCATATTGTATCGTGAATGGAAGTGTGGTGGGGTAATCTAATATTCAGAGTGTCATTAAGGAGAAAAAAAAATCAACTAAACTTCCCTGTTTGGTCAGTACAACTGTAAAGATCTGAATAAGAAAGATTATAAAGTGTGTCCCGAGTTGAAGTGTGGTGGGGTAATAAGCTCCATTCAGAAACTGTAAAAATATGTTAAAAATTCATTTTCCGAAGAGTGAGTAGTTTTTGTGTAGAAATGACAGAGTGACAATTTGAGGTTAAACTATGTATGTAGAGCAGGGTTTGACCAATCAATACAAATTTTATCCAGAATTTGAGCAGAAATGTTTTGAAACATTATCATTGGCCTTATATGGAAGACAGTTAATATATACCCGAGAGGTATAGAGTCATCCATCACCTGAATGTACTTTACTTGCAAGCGCCAGCAAGATGAAGACAAATTACAGTCACTATTTTTTATATCGGTTTTCCAGATAAGGCTAATTGATAGACATTCCAGAGAAGTCTCTCTGATGGCCCGAGAATTCTGGGTATAGAAGTTGGTGCTAAAATATTAAAAATGAATCGTGCATGTATCTTTGTAAAACATGACTAAAATGGGTGTTTGCAATCTTTTGTGACCTTCTAATAAGGAGAGGTTTTGATCATAGTATTAAAAAAAATTCATACCGTTCCTGATAAAAACGTCAGTGGGATATGGTGGGATAATTCTGAGATAATTTTTCTTATTTTTCAGCAGAAACGTTGTGACCCCTCATCAGAACCGTCTCAGTGAGAGGGTTCTGATAAGGGTTCACCACATACAGTCAACTCTCAATATCTCAAGGTCAAAATTCAGCCCAAACTACTGATATCTCAAAGTGAATTTTCTGGTACCAGAAAATTTACTTTGAGATATCAGTAGTTTGGTACCAGAAATTTACTTTGAGATATCAGTAGTTTGAGATAGCAGGAGTTGAAATGTAAATAAAAATAGGAAATATGCTTTGATACAAGAAGATATTTTCAGATACCAGTGTTCGAGATACCTGAAGTTGACTATGTTTCTATGAAAAATTATTCAAAATTATCCTTTCTATGAAAAATTATTCAAAATTATCCTTTCTTATCTGGAACATTGGAACATGCATTTTCGTCACTGGGGCCCAGCTAAGGAGGGATCACAAGTTTTAATAAGTTTTTATATAGAAATAAAACAAATACAAAACTATATCAAAACATTTTCTTATTAAAAGCTTAGTGACTCAACTTTTCTTTGCTCAAGGCTTCATTATAAGAATTGTTTTAACTGAGATTTGTCCAGCCCTGGTCAATCATTATCATGTTGTTATGGATATCAGTGCCCTAGATAAGAGGGAATATTTGGTGATAATTAGGGATAATTTTTGTCAATTCTGGATAAAACATATGTTGTGACCCCTCATCTGAACCGTCTCGCCGAGACGGTTCAGATGAGGGGTCACATTATATGGTTTCGTTGAGAAATAAAGAAAATTATCCCTAAATTATCATCAAATACCCCTCTTATCTAGAGCTCTGGGATATGTTATAAGATATCAGACTTGTTCAACGTTAATAGTATTTAATGATGCATATTACAATTAAATGTATCATTAATCTTTTTATTTTTGCTACTTTTACTCCAAAGAGTAATTTTTAGTAGTATATGAAGTTAAAAGTACTTGTGTTGCCTACAAAGCAATATGATGAGTTATTGTCCCTTTGGCGTCGGCATCAACTTTGGGACATTATATTTATTCAAAAGTTTTACAATGTAAGGCAAGCTATGCTGTCCTGTGACATCTCTGTTTTTTTGTTGTCTTTTTCTGTACATACTTCTTGAATTCGTTTTTCTGTGCCGAACTAATTGCAGCTAATTTTGTTCTATTGATGACATCAAAAATCCTAATACATGTATTTAAAGGCGTAAAATATGTTTCAGCCGCTGTTTACTTCAAAATCAGTACAATACAGTAGTCTGTGCTTACAATATATTTGTGGACTAAGCACTGGTATTTACATTTACTGAAAGAATGTGCATGCATTTATATGTATAAACTGTTCTTATAAGCAGTGCCCGAGAAAAAGAGCCGTACAGCATGTTCAGGGCTGCCACAGTCAGGGAAAATTTCTTTTTTTTCAGGTCAAGAATTTTGTGCTTGGTAGGCCTTGAAAAGTCAGGACTAGTCAGGCATTTGAAAATAAATTGCTATAGCAGTCAGTAGAAAATACACTTATTTTACTCAAGGGGAAGGGGATGTCAGGAAACATAATCCCTGCACAGAACTTCTATCTCTTCCTTTATTTAGGGCTGCTTTTGGCGTGGCATGGCATGGGTGTCACACTTCAAGGTTTTTATGCCTACAGCAGTGATGAAATTTGACGTCAAGTTAACTAAAATGGCAGCCAGTTCAACTGAACATATAGTCATTATATAATAAAACAATTGTTAACTTTTGTTTCGGTGAACATGAAGTGTTATTGAACAGTAAACAATCCATATTGACCGCCGCTCCGCGTCGGTCAATATGAAGTTTACTGTTCAATAACACTTCATGTCCACCTTAACAAAAGTCAGTTATTGTATGATATCCAACAGATGTTAAAAATATGATTGGAAAATGATAGGATTTTAAAATGACATGCTTCTTTTTGAAGAAGCTGTTGTCTTTGTTTTGTTTGTTTTAATTTTTTCTTGTTGTTGAGTAATGTGAAAGGTAATGTGTTCATGCTGATAAATAATTTTGAATGTCTGAAATCTTATACATGTGTATGTTATTATATTTATGAAGTTTTGTTTTTACTTCATAACCCTGAGTTCCAGTAAAGCCATACCAGAGCTCTAGATAAGAGGGAGTATCTGGTGATAATTAGGGATAAAAACATATGTTGTGACCCCTCATCTGAACCGTCTCGACGAGACGGTTCAGATGAGGGGTCTCAACATATGGTTTCGTTGAGAAATAAAAAAAAATTATCCTTAATTATCATCAAATACTCCCTCTTATCTAGAGCTCTGCATACGTTTCTTAGAAAGGTGAAAAAAAATATTTCGAAGTTCGATGGCTCAGCTGGAACTCCCAGGCCCATACCACAATATAATCTCACCTTGCTGTTTTGAAATTGACATCATAACAAAGGATTGCATTCCATTATTAACATCGGAAATTTGTGATGTAGATTTTTGATTATCTGAATATAAAAAAAGTGTAATAATTGCTGGCTACCAGGCCACTCCTAACATGAAATCTCATAGCTATGTGATGAAAATTTTTAATCATTGGTGTTTAAACAAATGCTTTACAATAGTGTTATATAATCCACATATATTATTTCTAACTCAACCGAATTGCAGATTGGCATAAGCTGCTTGAATTGTGTATAAATCTGTCTCGTATATATGGGCCTTCCAAGGGAATTATTTTGACTTCAGAACCATGAATTTGGAGAAATTTGTCATTATTTTTGCACACATTCTGCTATGAAGTATCCTATTTATAGCTTTATGAGGAACTTTAGATCGACAAACAGCAAGGGCTCTAATAGGTGTAATAAAGATCGTTTATTACAAATCTAGAATTTAAAACTTAAATCTTTCTGTGTTTGTTTAACATGATAGATTTTGTTTAAGTTTTGCATGGGTATTTTACTGTTGTTGGCAAAGGATACGTTGTGGGATCTCTTCAATGGAAATTCAAAAAAAATATCCACATGCCATAAAATTTATAACAGATAAGTCTGATAATATCATACACAGGATTTGATACTTTATATGTATTGACTTATTGTCTAGTTATATGAGCTGTCTGTATGCCCATGTTAACTTCTCTCTTCTTGTCATAAAATGAGCTTTTTTAGAAAAACAAATCTGCCTTTTCTTTGTTTATAAAATGTGAGATATAAAAAAGGAAAAAAGAAATGAATAAAACCAACCATAGCAATTGTAACAGTTTTGAAAACATTTTCCTGACCATAGCCAAATTTTTATTTGGCTTAAGTCACATGTACACCAACATTTCGGTGATAAATCACATTTTCTTATCTCGCTATAAAACTTGTTACAAATACCTGGTAGAGTTGTGCAGTGACGTAATTCTAACACCGTACTCTATTATATTTTTGTGCATAGGTGCAAATAAAAATCATAGATATAAAATGACCATTCGAGTCTGCAGATTGTACCTTCAATGGTTTATTTTCTTTTATAAAGAGACGGCAGATTTGTATGTTTATAAATTAGTTGACTTCACACTGTATGATCTTCCTTGGTGTAATTCTAACATTTTGAGGCCCAATGTATTACATGTATCAGAGCTCTAGATAAGAGGGGTATTTGATGATAATTGTGAGATAAATTTTTTTATTTCTCATTGAAAACATATGTTGTGACCCCTCATCTGAACCGTCTCGTCGAGACGGTTCAGATGAGGGGTCACAACATACGTTTTTATTCAGAATTAACAAAAATTATCCTTAATTATCACCAAATACTCCCTCTTATCTAGTGCTCTGATGTATTTTATAAGAGTAAAATTAAAATGTTTTGTTAAATATGACAGATTTTGGCCGAAATATGCAGACTGTTTAGGTTACTGGGTTACTGGGTACACCTTTAAGGGAAGCACTTCTGCCATACTCATTACTGGGTCAACTCTTAAAGAATTTGCCCTCTATGAGCTTAGTCTTGTTTTCCAGAGTTGATCCCAGTTTTGAAGGGCTTCATCGTCCAGGAAAGCAAGCAGGAAGGCACAAAAATTGTTTAGAATCATGGTGGTATACCCAATCACTGTAAGTACAGTATGCTGGGGCCGTATTCATAGAGCCACTTAAGTCGTTGCTATGCTGTTGCTAAGGCTAAATATCAATAAAGGAGATTCCCTGCAACTATGAAATTTGCTCTGGAGGAACAGTCTTACAAAGACTGTTCCTCCAGACCAAATTTCATAGCTGTAGGGAATCTCCTTTATAGATATTCAGCCTTAGCAACAACTTAAGTGGCTTTATGAATACGGCCCCTGGTGTTGCAATGATAAATTGAGCCATGACAAGACAAAACCAACAAATTAGCATGTGCACTTTGTTGGGCCACATGCCACTTCATTGGTTTTGTTGCGTTGCGCCGCAAATGAACTGTCTGTTTAGAATCAATGGTAGTCCTTTTGATATTATCAGGTTTTCTGGTCCCAAGGAGTTTCAAAGTGAAGTCAACTATGAAAGTGTTATTTTAACTGGTATAAAAAAAAAAACATGGCAGATTTTGAAGTTTGTACTCACTAAATTATATTATTTCAAATTTTGAAATAGAAATGCGAACGTATTTAACTAATTTTACAAAATAAACGACAAGATCTGCTCTAAAAGCAATACAAAATAAAAAATAATAAAAACTAGAAATGAAATTTTTTGTTTTGTTGTAATTGTAGGTAAAATTGTACAAAAGCTGGTTGAATCCATGAATCATGTATTTGAACCTCAAAGACTGTGACCAGTCTGAGGCATTGATGCGAGCACACACAATACATTGACATGTAATATACAGACATCACTGGGCAGAAAAGTAATGGGGCAAAAAGAGGGGAATTGGAAAGGTGTTGCTGTGTCAAAATTAATTTTACCACCATCAGAACAGCATATGCATATTATTTCTGTCATGTTTCTGCTAATGCTAAGAAAAATAAAAGGCCATCGGTCAAGTATTACCGGATGTTTGAAATGTGACACAAACTGCAGCCCCTTTATGTGTATTACAGAACCTGGTAAGCAAATAATAACTGAAGCATAAGCAAATATATAGTGAACGCCAAAAGAAACGCCTACAAGTTTTGGTTCAATTTTCTTCTGTCAGCTGATTTATGGTTTTAAATCATATATAGCAGAAAACACTACTGACGTCTGCCAACAATATAAACTTATCTTCTTGCAAAATTAAACTTGGATTAAAGAGTTATCTCAATTTATCTAGAAACATTCAAAGTTGTTGTTAGAGTTGTCTTTCCTTTGGCGGTATAACAAATTGTTTCTAAAACACGACTCTGATGTGTGGTTATGAAAAAAACGTCGGTTTTATTACCATGTTATTCTTCTTAGGAACATGACAGCAGTTTGAAGTTGAACACTTGTCAAATTATCTCCCTTGCAATTAAACAAATAGCAAAATGGGAAGTCCAATAACATCAAAAGTTCAGCAGTGTTACGAAAAATTTCTTTGCAAACCTTTTTATTTCACTCTTGTTAATTCATTTAACCTCTTCGTATGGATGGTTTCTGTTCTTTTCAAGAAATACAGGGTGTTAAAAGGTCTGTGAAAATCCAATGGTAAACCAGTGTTACTGTTTCTACTGCCAACTTTCACCTGATTGTTTCTCTAAAAAGCAAGGCTCGACTGCTTTGATTTTTTCGCTGTTTCTTACCCTTGCCGCGGACATTATGTCTGGAGAAAATAATTAGCTGAACATTATATGGAATTTAAAATTCAGCTTCTGAAAGTATGGTGACTTTAAGTTTAATCTTATCACAAAAGCAAGCGTTCTGGTCTCTAAAGCTTATGGAATATCGATGCGTTAAGGTGCTTATTCTGCAGGAATATGATAAACAAAGTAACTCAAAATGTCTAAATAAGAGCATATACCTATACCTTCAAATAAATTGGGCGTATACTTTGTATGCGTTTCTTTTGGCGTTCAGTATATATACCCAATTACTGGGCTTCTAGGAAGTTATTAAATTGTTAAGTTCAGAAAGGGACTTTTATGTGTAAAATCAGGTTACTGAAAGTTTAGGCATTTACAGAATGCCCAAAACATCAAGACTGTATACCCAATAACAAAGAAGAAGGGCCATAATCCTGCTAATATGAATCTGATGAAAAATGAACTATTCAAACAGTTCAAAAGTTGGAAAAATGCAAAAATGACAAAGGGCTATAACTTAAAAAAAAAAAAAAAAAAAAAGAACAACTGAACTTCCAAAATCACATGTACATCTTCAAATCATGATGAAACACTCTGCACAATTTCAACTCAATCTGACACAAGATGTGGCAGGAGTTATGGGGACGAGGTCCTAGTCAGCAAGGGCCGTAACTAATCAAAAATGGCCGAAACAAAAATCAGGGAAAAGAACTTGATAAGCACATTGCTTCCATTCTAATCCCATAGCTTGAACTGATGTCTTACTTGTTTATGTATGTATATAATATGTATGTAAACTGAATAAGCTAAATATGTTTAAACCAAACAAAAATAAAAAAACACATGCATATTATCTTCATGTCATTAGAACACAATATGTAAAATTTCAGTCCGTCCGTCCGTCCGTCGTCAACATTTTCAAACATCTTCTCCTCTGAAACCACTGGGCTGATTGAAGCCATATTTCATATGGAGCCTACCTAGGTCGGGGGAACAAAAGTTTGTTCCGGGTATCTGGGTCACATGACCAAGATGGCCGCCACGCCCATATATGGTAAATACCCTTCAAAAATCTTCTTCTCCAGAACCAAAAGGCCTATGACCTTGAAACTTGGTATGTAGCATCGGGCATGCGGGCCCATCATAGTTTGTACAAATGATGACCTTGCGATGATCTTGACCTAATTTATGACACGGTCAACTTTGGTACATTAGGCTTTTATATGGGAAAATGCTTAAACAGTGGTTTTCTCAGAAACTGTTTAAGTCTAAGGTACAATACTTGGTGTACATGGTCAACTAAATGAGCAAATGAAGATATTATGTCACTAAAGGTCAAGGTCATTCCGTCGGTCCATCCGTCGTCAAGATTTTCAAACATCTTCTCTGAAACCACTTGGCCGATTGAAGCCAAATTTCATATGGAGTCTTAATGGGATGGCGGAACGAAAGTTTATACCCAGGGTCTGGGTCACATGACCAAGATGGCTGCCACGCCCATATATGGTTAAAACCCTTCAAAAATCTTCTCCTCCAGAACCAAAGGGCCTATGACCTTGAAACTTGGTATGTAGCATCGGGCATGCCGGCCCATCATAGTTTGTACAAATTATGACCCGTCGATGACCTTGACCTAATTTATGACACGGTCCACTTCGGTACCTTAGGCTTTTATATGGGAAAACACCTAAACAGTGGATTTCTCAGAAATTATTTAAGTCTAACGTGCAATATTTGGTATATATGGTCAACTATTAGAACAGCTGAAGATATTATGTCACTTAAGGTCAAGGTCATTCTGTCAGCCTGTCCGTCTTCAAGATTTTTGAACATCTTCTTCTCTGAAACTACTGGACCGAGTGAAGTCAAATTTCATATGGAGCCTACCTATGTTGGGAAAACAAAAGATTGTTGCGAGTATCTGGGTCACATGACCAAGATGGTCGCCATGCCCATATATGGTAAAAACCCTTCAAAAATCTTCTTCTCCAGAACCAAAAGGCCTTTGACCTTGAAACTTGGTATGTAGCATTGGGCAATCAGGCTCATCGTAGTTTGTACAAATGATGACCTTGCGGTGACCTTGACCTAATTTATAACACAGTCAACTTCGGAACCTTAGGCTTTTTATATGGGAAAACGCCTAAACAGTGGATTTCTCAGAAATTATTTAAGTTTAAGGTACAATATTTGGTATATATGGTCAACTAAATGAACAGCTGAAGATATTATGTCACTAAAGGTCAAGATCATTCTGTCAGCTCGTCCATCGTCAAGATTTTCAAACATCTTCTTCTCTGAAACCACTGGGTCGATTGAAGTCGAATTTCATAAGGAGCCTACCTAAGTTAGGGGAACGAAAGTTTGTTCTGGGTATCCCAGTCACATGACCATGTTGGCCTCCATGCCCATATATGGTAAAAACCCTTCAGAAATCTTCTTCTCCAGAACCAAAAGGCCTATGACCTTGAAACTTGGTATGTAGCATTGAGCATTTGGGCCCATTATAGTTTATGCAAACGATGACCGTGCAGTGACTTTGACCTAATTTATGACACAGTCAGCTTTGGTACCTTAGGCTTTTATATGGGAAAAAGCTTAAACAGTTGATTTCTCAGAAACTATTCAAGTCTAAGGTACAATATTTGGTATATATGGTCAACTAAATAAACAGCAGAAGATATTATGTCACTTAAGGTCAAGGTCATTCTGTCAGCCATCCGTTGTCAAGATTTTCAAACATCTTCTCCTCTGAAACCACTTGGCCGATTGAAGCCAAATTTCATATGGAGCCTACCTAGGTTAGGGGAACAAAAGTTTGTTCGGGGTATCCAGGTCATATGACCAAGATGGCCGCCATGCCCATATATGGTAAAAACCCTTCAAAAATCTTCTTTTCCAGAACCAAAAGGCCTATGACCTTGAAACATGGTATGTAGCATTGGGCATTCAGGCCCATCATACTATGTACAAATGATGACAGTGCGGTGACCTTGACCTAATTTATGACAAGGTCCACTTCGGTACCTTAGGCTTTTATATGGGAAAACACCTAAACAGTGGATTTCTCAGAAACTATTTAAGTCTAAGGTACAATATTTGGTGTATATATGGTCAACTAAATGAACAGCTGAAGATATTATGTCACTAAAGGTCAAGGTCATTCTGTCAGCCCGTCCGTCATCAAATTTTTCAATCATAATTTATACAAATCAGGACTGTGCATTGACTGTGACCTAATTTATGGCAAGGTCGATTTTGATGCATTGGAAAATGCTTAAGCAGTGGATTTCTCAGAAACCATTCAAGTCTACGACATGCCCATATATGGTAAAACTCCTTCGAAAATCTACTTCTTCACAACCAAAGGCACAACAACCTCGTGGCATGGTATGTAGCATTGAGGACTCGGGCCCATTATAGTTTGTTCAAATCATGACGGCGCATTGACCTTGACCTAATTTATGGCAAGGTCAACTTTGGTATGTTATGCTTTTATGTGGGAAAATGCTTAAACAGTTGATGTTACGGATTTTTTTGAAGCCTAGATATAATAATTGGAAAATATGGTTAACTAAATGAATACATGAAGACAAGGTCATCAAAGGTCACGGTCTTTTTTTGAACTTTGCTCAAGGTCACTGAGATTTTAAAATTAAAATATGCATACCTTTTAAGCTACTGGTTTCAAATTTGTTACAAATGAGCGAAATGACAAATTGTGTCTGTTGACAGAAGGTGCCAGGTGAGCTACAGGACCATTGGTCCTCTGGTTAATGGGAAATTTACTGTGACCAACGTAAGATAGTAAGACAAACAGGCCTGAGCAAACAGTGCAGACCCAGATCAGACTGCTCCTGGAGAGCAGTCTGATCTGGGTCTACACTGGTTGCCTTCCCATAAGCACATCATGGGTACTCCATGGGTATATTAGGTTTGTTCATCTTGTAGGATGCTGTTATTTTGGTATGTAATATAATATTCTGACATGTTATGTAGTATTTGGGCTGCTCGTTTGTTTTGCAGGAATAAAAAAAGAAGACAACCGACCTACCTTCCCTAAGAAATTATCCTTGGTCGACAACTGCAAATAAACTGTTATGCTTGGCCTAACATACTGACGCAAGTTTTCTACCATCCGATTTCAGGCTGACTGAAAAGTAAATATGTTCCCAGAGGCCTGGAAGAAAATACATTTGTCATATAACGGATGTCGGATGTTGTATCTGGGAGTATTATATGCATTAAAATAATCCACAAATGAATTATCACTTAAATAGGTACACTGGCAGTCTGGCACAACAGCTTGGTTTACTGTCAAAATTTGCACTACTCAAAATTTGCAAAGCATTGAACTAATGGACCTTTTTGAGGAACTAAAATCAGATTACAACAATTAATTCTCAGAATTGTGAACATGGAGCTCAGCTGAACAAGATGGAAAAGTTAACTTTTATGTTTTGAGGTATGTGTGATGCTCTGCAAATTTTGATTAGTATACTAAACGGATTTGGATTGGATTGATTTGTTGCTTACCGTCCACGGTTATACTAAACGGAGAGTATTTGATACGGTGTGTAACACCATAAGCCACTTGGGGAACATGTTTCGAGAATTGAAACAGAACACATATTATATTGTTACATTCATATAGCTTTGTATTGACTATTGGCCATATCTTGAAACTATGATGAAAATTGCCAATTAAATGCGATTTTATGTCATAATGTCATATGCTCATGTATTATATACTTAATTTGTAAAACGGTAAGCTTCAAATACCTTGGAGCAGTTGTCTCAGGTTATGGCTCTAAACAGGAGGTTCACTCAAGGATTGAACAGCCACTTCAGCTCTTACAAAGCTGAAGCCAGTTTGGAGAGAAAACAACATATCTCTTGGATCAAAGGTGAAACTTATGCTCTGAATGTTACTAAACATTTCGTAGAAGGACCATATAACCAACGAGGAGGTTCGCAGAAAGATCCAAGCAGCCATTGGCACGGTATGTAGGCAAATTTACGGACACGAAAGTATTACGTACGAGGCATTGCGGGAAACTGCGCGTGCCAGGTAAACAACTTTTTTTCTGACAGTTTTTCTTAAATATCTCTGCACTAACAAAATATTTTACAGATCTGTTTTAACCATTATATTTTGCATATTTCCTTCTATCTAGAACCGTTGAGACGCTGATGATGCACTCACCGAGTTAAGCCTGTTTTTTTCAGACGAACGTGTAGAGTCTTGTATTTCGTCACAAAGCGATACATTTTTCCTTTATCATTTGCAAACCTGAACCCGTCAGCGCGTGGCCTAGTTAGTGCTCTTTACAACCACGGTTAAAATCAGATTTCAGCTTCATACGTTACAAGAATAAACAGCCATCTTTCACAGGAGGGGTCTAGCTTTTCGCATTTACGACCATCTCAGCATTCCTTTTAAACATTATGACCATCTGCGCAACAAAACACAAATCATGACACGACTATCGACACAAAGCATGTACGAAGTTCTTCATATTTGGATTTTTGCACTTAACCGTGTCTTCTCCTCAATCTAGATTTTCAGTCCAGTGATAATAGTTGTAAGATGGTCGACTAACTTTCGAATGAGATTTTATTGACAAAACGGAAGGATGGGGATTGCTAGCTAAGTATCAGGTACTCAGCCACAACAGACACGTCCAGACTGACGTTTTGAAGTTTACCCGCCCTTAGTCGTCGCCCCTTAACTTGCGTCATAACTACAATGTACGACCTGGTCCCGAGGTTATAAAACTTTTTTCGTGCTCAACTCAGCTGAGCATGAAATTTTCTCTGCTGATAAATCTGAAAATGCCAACTAATGTTGGCATTTTCATATTCATAAGCAGAGAAAATTTCATACTCAGCTAAACTGAGCATGAAAACAACTGGACTTATCAGTAATTTGTTATTTATAAGCAGGTAAAATTTCATGCTCAGCTGAGTTGAGCATGAAAAAAGTTTTATAACCTCGGGGCCTGACCCCAGCCCGGCAGTGGCATGGCGACTGTTTGAAACTGCAGAACCGCAATATTTTCAAGCCTTCTATAAACTTTGTGAACCCTTTGTCACTCGGCATCAAAAATATGCATATCAGTATGTGAGGGGTTGCGTGACCTAATGTTGCATGTGTGCAATGCATTCTTTCTAGCAAAAACAGTCAATGAACACTGGGTATATGAACATGAGTGACAAATGAGAGACTCTGAGTACTTTGCGCAAGATCATGTGCGCATTTGCGACATATTTTTACATGCTCATGCTTATTGCTGTGTATTACCAATGCATATTGTCATTTTTCAAAATGTGCTTGCTGTTCTCGAACCCGCCGAAAACAAGATACAACAATATGCAAGAAGTTTATTACGAATTTTCGGCCCACAAAGGAGCACCTACAGAAGGTTATAGATAGTAGAGTAACTAAATATAATCAAGGCAAGAAATTCAAATGACAGATCATATCAGGAACAAAGAGACGGACATGCACACTTATGAAATACAACTACAGTTTAAGGTGAAAGGGCACACTTTCAGGGAGACAAACTTTGTCATTTAGACAGCTGCCTCCCCTCCCAAAGCCTATCCCCTCATATGGGAAGAATCTGTTCCCCTTGGAACAAACTCCTCCACCGAATGCAGACCCCCCCCCCCCCTCCACACACACACACACACACACACCTGGAAAGGGCTGCGACAGTTACGGAAGCAGACAGGAAGTCACAATAAGTCACCCTCTTTTTTAAAAAAAGGCAGAAAAAAGATATTGAAGCGCACTCTCTCACCTTACATGCCATGAGCAACGACAGACCTCCCCATTTTCATGTAAAGATAAAGCGATATGTTCATTGATCATCTGTTAATAAAACCACATCAATTCATATCCATAAGTATGACAGTTATATGTGTAAGTTAAACTTGGTAAACCCTTTCAAGATGAATGGGTCCAATTTCATGGGAAACACCCTGCCAAATTTTTTCTTCTTAGTCACCTTTTGGGAGCAGACAAAACTCCTGAAGGGAAGAATTTGCTCCCTTATGAGCAAACTTCCCCTCAAGAGAACATCCTAGCAGGAGGGGTTCCACTAGAGGGAAACATACAGGAAGCCACCTGAGTGTTTCCCCTTTGTAAAAGTGGCATAAGAATATATAGGTACACCCATACACCCTAAATGCCATAAGTAGTGATAACCACCATAACCAAGAAAAACAGTGGCACAAGCTTTTTTTTCCTTCAAGGCATAAATTACAGCCTATAAGACAAACTCAGTATATTGTATGAAGATATCCAGTTGGTAAAAGCGAAAGAGTATGTTACGACATGAACGAACAGTGAACTCAGACCAGCTTGCGCTACAGTGCAGTCTGATATGATCTCTTCGCATAAACTATGAGTCATGATCAGTGCAAATGGGCAGTTATTCAGAATTTAGGTTTTTCGGTACATCGCTGTATTTCAACCGTTTTACAAGGGAGAGTAATTTTGGTTAGTTCCTGTTTGCTTATCTGGACCACGAGGCCCTTCCAAAATGCATTCTAATCTTACAAAGAGGTGTCGTACCATAGTCACAGTATCCGAACTCACTGTACCACCTCTTCCGGTTTTCATAGCGTTGAATCGAGAGTACAAAGTTCGCTTATAAACAGTAGTCGGAAATCGTTATGTTTGGTGATTTTATCCGGAATCTGCTGCGTCATTTATAGTTATTCAGCTTGGAAAATGTAAAGAGGTAAGTTTAATATAATTTGCTCTTCGGTCTTTTACTTTGTTACCCTGTAAAATGAAAACCTCATGGCCGTCACAGAAATTTTATTCCGAACAGCTTAAGTTAACACGAGTTTGTGTCGTGCAAAACCTAGCTATCATCCTATTACCACAACTAACAAACTGTAGATTGATAATGCTTTCCGTTTATTTTAAAGATTTTTTATAAAACATGTAAGAAAAGGCTCAAAAAGGTTGTAGAATCATGCCAAGGGCAATTCGAATACTGTACCGTTTACATCCACCCATACACGACATTGTACAGGGCAATAAAGTAAAAGACCGAAGAGCAAATTATATTAAACTTACCTCTTTACATTTTCGAAGCTGAATGACTATAAATGACGCAGCAAATTCCGGATAAATCTCAAAACATAATGATTTCCGACTACTGGTTATAAGCGAATATTTGTACTCTCGATACGACGTTATGAAAACCGAAAGAGCTGGTACAGAGCGTTCGGATACTGTGATAGTATGTCCTTTTCAGCAGCATTTCAAAAGCCACTGACGATGGGTTTACCACATGTTTTTCATTCGAAAAACTGGTCTGGCTTAGAAGTCTAACAAACTGTCGGGTCTGTAAAAACTAAAACCTTTTTAGCTCACCTGAGCACGAAGTGCTCAAGGTGAGGTATTGTGATCGGTCTTTGTCCGTCGTCCGTCGTCCGGCGTCCGTCGTCCGTCATCAACTTTTGCTTTAAACGACTTCTTCTCCAAAACTGCTAGCCGGATTTCAAAATAATTTCACAGAAATGTTCCTTGGGGGACTCTCTACCAAAATTGCTCAAATGGTTCCGCTCCGCTGAACAATATGGCCGCCAGAGCTAAAAATAGAAAAACCTTTAAACGACTTCTTCTCCAAAACTGCTGGGCCGATTTTGAAATAATTTCACAGAAATGTTCCTTTGGAGACCCTCTACCAAAATTGCTCAAACTGTTCCGCTCCGCTGAACAATATGGCTTCCAGAGCTAAAAATAGAAAAACCTTTAAACAACTTCTCCTCCAAAACTGCTGGGCAGATTTTGAAATAATTTCACAGAAATGTTCCTTAGGTGACCGTCTACCAAAATTGTTCAAACGGTTCCGCTCGGCTGAACAATATGGCCGCCAGAGCTAAAAATAGAAAAACCTTTAAACGACTTCTCCTCCAAAACGGCTGGGCCGATTTTAAAATAATTTCACAGAAATGTTCTTTAGGAGACCTTCTACCAAAATTGCTCAAACGGTTCCGCTCCAATGAACAATATGGCCGCCAGAGCTAAAATTAGAAAAACCTTTAAACGACTTCTCCTCCAAAACTGCTGGGCCGATTTTGAAATAATTTCACAGAAATGTTCCTTAGGAGACCCTCTACCAAAATTGCTCAAACGGTTTTGCCCCGCTGAACAATATGGCCACCAGAGCTAAAAATAGAAAAAAGTTTTAAACATCATCGTTTCTAAAGCCAATGGCTCGATTTCAAAAAAATTTCACAGAAATGTTTTTCTCATGGCTCTGAACAAAAATTGCTCAAACGGTTCCGCTCCGCTGCACAAAATGGCCGCCAGAGCTAAAAATAGAAATAAATCTTAGAATGACACAGAGGGCACAGTTATGATCCAATCATCATGAAACTTTGTCAGAATGTTTATCTTAATGAAATCTAGACCATCTTTGAAACTGGGTCATGCGGGGTCAAAAACTAGGTCACTGGGTCAAATCTTAGAAAAACCTTGTGCACACTCTAGAGGGCACAGTTATGATCCAATCTTCATGAAACTTTGTCAGAATGTTTATTTATATAAAATCTAGGCCAAATTTGAGTCTGAGTCTTGTGGGGTCAAAAACTAGGTAACTAGGTCAAATTTTAGAAAAACCTCATGTACACTCTAGAGGGCACAGTTATGATCCTATCTACGTGAAACATTGTCAGAATGTTTACTTTCATGAAATTTATACCAGATTTGAAACTGGGCCATTTCAGGTCTAAAACTAGGTCACTAGGTCAGTTCTTAGAAAAACAGTGTGAACGCTTTTGAGGACACAGTTTTGTTCTAATCTTCATGAGACTTTGTCAGCATGTTTGTCTCCAACGAATCTGGACCAAGGGTGCAACTTGGTCATGTTGGGTCAAAAAGTAGGTCACTAGGTTAAACCTTAGAAAAACATTGTGTACACTCTAGAAGGCACAGTTTTGATAACTTTGCCAGAATGTTCATATCCAAGAAATCTAGACCAGGTTTGGAACTGGGTCATGTAGGGTCAAAATCTAGGTCATTAGGTTAAATCTTATAAAACCTTAGGTACACAATAAGGGTTCATTTTCCATTTAATCTTTGTGAATCTCTGTCAGTCATATGGATGTCTCTGAGGTTAAGTTCACAGGATACTCAGGTGAGCGATCCAGGGCCATCATGGCCCTCTTGTTAAGTTTTTGTCATAATGACTTCTTTCTGACGTTTTTGCGACGTCATAGTGACGTCGTACCGATATCAATAAGACGTCATTCTAACGTCTTGGCCAATTGCTAAAATTTGTAAAAGCTATAAAATCAACGATTCTTCCAGAACCACCTGCTATATTATTTAGATCAAATTTTGCACGGAACATCAGTCCTGCCTTAGGTTTCAAAACTGTCCAATAAAAAATCTGTTTCTCTTTACGAGTCCCACTTATGCTCAGACGCCAATATCTAAAGAATAACTAAACAGATTTTGATCAAATTTAAGCCGAATGATCCTTGAATAAAATATATCTTTTTTTACAAAAAAAAAAAAATAATAAAATAAAAGAATGGACCATCCAAGATGGCAGTCTGCCATTACTAAACATAGCAAACACATGAAAATTGCAGTATCTCAGGAACTCCTGAATGGATTTGGACCAACTTTATGTCAGAACGAACTTTGCATAAAGCAATTTTCATTTGTTGCAAACTGACCAGCCATAAGAGATAGCAAAAAATATGAAACTATCAATATCTCAAGATCTTGCCAATGGATTTTGACAAAAGTTTTGTCAGAATAATTTGCGTCCAGAATCGTATAATTCAGTTCTCTCAATTTTTTATGCATAAATTTATCAAAATGTTTCTGTCAGAGAGTAGCTTTTCCCCCCTAGTAGTTTTTCCCCCCGGAAAAATGACTTTGATTTTTCCATAGTAGAATTTCCCACCGGAAAAATGGCTATATAGTAGAATTTCCCCCCGGAAATATGACTATATAGCCAATTTTCCTCGGGGAAAATCTACTATATGTGTTTTTGCATAGCCGTTTTTCCCCTCTATAGTGGATTTTCCCCCTGGTAATACTATTGCAGGAAAACAAGCTACATATTGGAATTTGCTCCTTGTCCGATCATAATAGTGAGGTTCATAACTGAAACAGAAATACGAGTATCTGAGCGTAAAATATCGATGGATAACAGATACTAGAACCGCATGCATGTGTCCATCAGTCTGTCTTATTTTTGTTTTGGGGAAACAGGCAGGCGTTTTGCTTTTCCGTGTTAACCAAGACCGGCTATGAGTGTACGTGGTTGTGGGCATAAATTTGTATAATTTTGTGTTTGTACAAGCGTTCATTTGTGCGTGCGCGCTGCGGAGTCTCTGGACTAGAGTTCGCCTTTCATGCAGGAGTCGTGGGCTCGACTCCTATCGGGACACACGTCCGATTATTATTTTCAATGTAATAAACTGCCTGCTAAATCAAACATCACTGGACAAAACACCGTTCGTACATCTTCCTGTAAGCTTACATGCGTATGTGTACGTATATAAATATCTGCGAAGGGAAGAAATTACATCCGCCTCGTTTCTTAAATTAGTAATTATTGATTATTAAAAAAATATGGTTGCTAAATTTGCATATTGATTTTTTTTAATTAATCACGTTTATTACCTCTGGTGAAAAACTGATACATTTCTAATGCGATTAATTCCGTGAAATGTCTCTTTTCCATTCCGTTCCGTTTCGTTCCGTTCCGCAAAATAACAATAGCCATACAAAATTTAGTAATAGCCAATTTCCCTGTGGGGGAAAAAGGACTATGGGGGAAAAGTGGCTCTATGAGGTCCGGACAATCCACTATATAGTCGTCCTTCCTATAGCCATTTTTCCGGGGGGAAAGGGGGAAAAACCACTCTCTGACAGTTTCACCATGACATCTTTTACTGTGGAAGTGCAGTGCAGGTGCGACCATGATATTGTTCCCATGTACAACGGACCCCTTTCGAAAAGGGTCAATTCTAAAAGGAACGAATTTGCTCCTTGAGGAGCAAATTCTTTTTTGATTTGATCCCTACTGAGAAGCGAAGCAGAATTTTGATGATTCGCCGTTTGCAGAAGTAGCCGTTTGTATATCTCATTGCTCTCTCTCTCTCTCTCGCTCTCGCTCTCTCTCTCTCTCTCTCTCTCTCAAACGACTTGGTTTAGAAGCTTCTTACCAGTGTGTAAAATGGAATGCTTTTAGTATGTACATGTAAGTCATGCTAAGTAAGACAACAATGATCAATACAAGATAGTTCTTCCTCGTTTAATACGCTAGATATAAATGCAACTGCAGACACTGTGCTATGCAAGGAGCAACCCAGGCAACCTTTGCCGTCAGACTTGCAAAACTAGAGAGACAGAAATAAAAAGATAAAATAGCCAAGATAAGGGCTAATTGTCTCATTGCAAGTGAAGTTAATATACTATCGTTTGCGCAAACGAAAATTCGGTTAAGAGACTAAAACTGGCCTGACTCATATATTAGACAACATACGGCATACCCTCAAAGCAGTAGAATGGCACAGAAAATATTACCTATATGGATTAGGCAAAAGCTTATAGTCAACAGCTGACGGTTTGTGTCGATGGTCGTTTCAAGATTTGTGTTTTGTTGTGCAGATGGTCGTAAATGTTTAAAAGGAATGCCAATAACGTCAAGGTTTGTCTCACAATCCTTACAATTTAAACAATGAATTTCGTTCAATAGTGAGTACAGTTAGAAATCAGTAGAAATTATGCAAGGGAATATGAAAATTTGACATTTTTCACACGTTTAAAAACAGATGTATGTATAATCGGTGATCCTTATCAGTTATGACACCTCTCGGTATAAGTCTGGTCACCTTTACGTTTCAGACCCCCGGCAATGTTTTAGATTTGTTGTTTCAGGATCAAATCGAATCAGACTTAACACCTGTTTAGACTCTTTCGCTTTTAGCAGTGCAGGTTGATTTGAAAACTCACTGTTGACAATTTTATGTGAACAGTAAATGTTCAATTCTGATGACTGATCAAGGTCTTCAGTTTATCTGTGCAGGCTGATTTGAAAACTCACTGCTGGTAAAAATTTATGAGAATAGTTAATATTCAAATCAGTCGTCAATTTGTGAAAACTGATCAGGGTCTTCATTTCTGCTTTTTAAATTTCCACGATCGCAGACTGTTCATATGAACAGTACATATTCAAATTAGTCGTCATATCTGTGTAGACTGACCAGGGTTTTCATTTTTGTGAATACTCAAACCAGCCGTCATACCTGTGTAGAACGATCAGAGTTTTTATTTTTGCTTTTTCAATGTACAGGAATCGCACACTGTTCATGCACCCCGAGAATATTCTGACTAGACTGCAATGACTGATCTGAGTCTTCTGTGTGCGCTAATTTTATAATGGTCGCGTACTTATTTACATGGCCCTATATTCATCATTACTCTATATGTAAACCAGTGTCTTCGAGAATCTGATGGTAACTTTTAACACAGTTCCATGCAGATCTTCAACAGCACACTGATCCAGTTATAATCTGTTTATGAGCATATTCTCTCTTTCGCATCTTTCACAGTTGACCAGTTACGTTGAAAACGAAGCCATTTTTTGGCAATTAACTAACAAAAGTGTTTAAATGTATTAAATATCATTATGGAAACAACTGCTGACCAAGCTGTTAAGAAATAATGAAAAAAAAAAGAAAAAGAAAAAAAAAAAGAAAAAACATGCAGATAATCTAATCATTAATATATTTGGTTTATTTAGGAAAGCAATGTAGTTTCTTTATTTATTTTGTACTTATTGTCTTATCTTTATTTATTTATTTATTTATTTTCTGTTTTGCATTTCTTAACATTTTCTGTCTTTCTTGTGCCGCCTGACTAATAATAAAGGCAGTTTCGCATTGACAACAAATAAACCTTTTAAAACATTTCGCATACCCTGTCTGGCCCGGCGTATAGTGCGACATCATGTTGGACTTAGAAATTTTACGCCTAAGAATTCGGCAGTCAGAAGGCGCATGAAACGTATTTTTAAGCTAATGGGGAAGAATGTTAACGGCAATTTATTTCGGAAATTTTTATATAAGTGAAAAGTATGCAATGCTAATTTTGAGAAAATATCAGAGAAAAAATTTAAATTAGACAAAGTAAAGTAAGTTTTTACTGACAAAGTCTAGGAATACGCGTTTTGTCAAATTTTTATATATGGTAAATAGGAGGCGATGAGCATATTTTCCACTTCACCTGGAAGAATGAAAACACATACTTATTTTGATGAAAATTACATCAACTTAAAGAGCGTAAAATGAGCTATATGGTCATATCAGGATAAATATTGGCACAATATGTTAAAGAAATGATTTCTTTTCTCAAAAATTGTTTTGCCATTAATTTCTATACAAACTGAGTGATATATTTCAACAGGTAAGGAGGCTACGCGTTATCGATACAGGTGTCACATCGTCGGGCTGGGAAGATACAAATGAAGAGATTAGTTTAACATGCTGAGATGGTCGTAAATGCAAAAAGCTAGACCCCTCCTGTGAAAGATGGCTGTTTATTCTTGTAACGTATGAAGCTGAACTCTGAATTAACCGTGGTTGTAAGGAGCACTAAGTAGGCCACTCGCTGATGGATTCAGGTTTGCAAATGATAAAGGAACAAAGACGGTGCATGCTGCTTTGTGACGAAGTACAAGAATCCACACGGTTTTCTAAAAAACAGGCTTAACTCGGTGAGTGCATCTTCAGCGTCTCAACGGTTCTAGATAGAAGGAAATATGCCAAATATAATGGTAAAAACAGATCTGTAAAATATTTTGTCAGTGCAGAGATATTTAAGAAAAACTGTCAGAAAAAAAGTTGTTTACCTGACACGCGCAGTTTCCCGCAATGTCTCGTACGTAATACTTTCGTGTCCGTAAATTTGCCTACATACCGTGATTGGAGAATATGATGAACTCCTGACGCTGGTCAAGAAACGGAAACTAAGGTGGTTTGGCCACGTGTCAAGGTCTTCTGGTCCATCAAAGATGATTCTACAGGGCACAGTGAAAGGAAAAAGGAGAAGAGGTAGACAGAAGAAGAGGTGGGAAGACAATATTAAAGAGTGGACAGGAATGGACCTAGCCAGCTCAACTAGGGCAGCTGCAAACAGGACAAGGTGGAAAGGGATCGTTTCGAAGTCATCTGTGGTGCCCCAACAACCTTGTAAGGTTATGGGATAGAATAGAATTATAGTAAAATCTGACGAGCCCTTTAGCTTTATTCATCCGGTGGTTGTTTTCTATTTTGCGAGGTACCTTTTGAGCATACGCCTGCATAAAAGAGAGAAGCTGAGAAATCTCTTTCGTTTTGAAAGAGATACTACGACCTATATTGACGGTGTCATACTGAAAATCCATTAGTTTCATTTGTTGACAAAAAAGTTGAATATATTAGATTAACAGAGTGTTTGCACCTCAGGTGCACTAGTCTAGGTCGACATACTTCAATTATTTTAGTCTCAATTCTGGTGCAGAACGGGGTCATCGGCACGTTTGATTCACTTTCAAAACAACATCCTATTATTACCATGATGCCCCAAGATACTGGGACAGAAGATCCTGAGTAAATAGGGCCGGGGTGGTGGGGTCTTCGGCATTGGCGCTTCCTACTTAAATTGGCTTTAATACAAGCAAGATAGATGGATGGACAACTTGTGATTTTACGTCCTTTTCAACGGTATTACAGTCATATTAGGACATCCGAATCTGTAAAAAAAAATTTTTTTTTTGGGGAGGGGGGGGGGGGCTACAGTGGGGCTCAAACCCGGGACTGCTAGGTCGAAGGGTGATAATATTCAATGGAAGAGCAAGGAGGAAAAATCTCAGCATCTGACATAATTCAATCCCAGATCCAACCCAAGACAACATGTGAAGAGACAACACAAAATTAGTCACCATCAAAGACAACACCAGTGGCAGCCATGTGTGTGTTTATCCGATACAAAATGTTCTATAGTTGTACAAACTCCGCTCACACATACGCCTACCAATTACTTGCATGCGAAACCGCGGTTCAGAGCGCATATCCATGCGAGGAGTTTCCGGTTTTGCAGAAGGGTAGCCGAAAAGGTAAACAAATTTGACATCGGCTCAATGTTTGGGTTATTTGCTTTCTCTGAAATCCATTTATGCAAAATATAAGAATGCTATTTTGTCGCATATACATTGCTCCTTTCGAACATTAAGGGATTATGCACATGATCTTTGATTTTTCGAGATATTCATTTAGTACGGCCTAGAAGCATGTGTTCATGATCAGTCTCGGCGGTATATTCATGCAGAAAAAAATCACATTCTCTTGCTTGATTTTGAGTCTCTGACCTTGTCAGACGCAAATAAAAGAACCGCACGGCGCAGGCACTGCATGATACCCCGCCACTGCTGGGCATCGTAACTTATTTTTTGAGATATATAATAGCTAAATAGCCACAGAACTAGGATAGACAGAGATATGATGTCCTTACCGTAAATAGATATTAATATAAACCACTCATACATGAGCGGTCTTGTGAGATTTCTAACAATGTGGGGCATTCTGACCAGTAGATTTAGATCAGGCTGTAAAGCATATTTTTTGAGCTGAGAGACTCTGTTGCTTATTCTACGGTGCTAAACATATCTGTGAAGTTTCATTCAGATATTCCATATAGTATAGGAACTACAAGTCAAAAACTATTTTTCAGATCTATCAAGGGCGGATAACTCATGAACCGGAATGGTAAGAGTGACGGTCCTTAGCCACAATACTAGTATGTAACCATTGATGTGAAATATATCTGTGAAGTTTCATTCAGATATCCCATATAGTTTTTTAGGAACCACAGGTCAAAAACCATTTTTCAGACCTATCAAGGGCGAATAACTCACGAAATGGAAAGGTAAGAGGTAACAGGTAAAAAAAAACATTTTTCAGATCAATCAAGGGCAGATAACTCATGAACTGGAATGGTAAGAGTGACGGTCCTTAGTCACAATATGTAACCTTTGATGTTGAAGATATCTGTGAAGTTTCATTCAGATTTTATAAATAGTAAAGGAATAACAGGCCAGAAACCATTTTTCCAATACGAACAAGGGCAGTAACTCTGTATTAAAATGGACGGATTTTGTCCATTAACAATCCCATTTCGCTCATCCCCGATAAGAATGTGTATGCAAAATTTGAAAAATTCCGTGAATAAATACTCGTTATCGATCGGAAATGGTGAGCACGGACGGACGGATGGACACCGGAAGGTATAACGTAATACCCCACCACTAAAGTGTGGCGGGGTATAAAAAGTGAACAGACTACTGTATGCGTGAATCTAATCGTTGGAAGTAGGCGTTTCGTGATAGACAGTTTAGCATATAGAAAATATATGCAAAAACTTGGCATCGTCAGCCCGGTTCCGCATGAGATTACAGAAAATAGATATAAAAAAATTACCAAACACCAAAACAGCTTTTGATCAATAACTGGATTTGGACTAACATTGATTTTGGTAGGCAGTGGGTGAAAGTTTTGCGGACACTGTGCTCAAAAGGCCAAAATTCAGGTTAAATTTATATCCATAGGTAAATAAAACGGGAAAACTGGGTCATCAAATAATACGGAACTGTTTGCAAAAAGTCTCATAAACAGACAAACGTGTAATAAAAACAGCCAGAAAATCATCTGCAATGTATAAGATATTGATATATCATAGAGTTCATGCTAGTCTTCATCCAATTATTGCCCAGAAGTTGTTTTGGTGTTTGAAAAGAATTTTTTTATATTTTCGATCATCTCATGCGTAACCGGGCTGACGCTGCCAAGTTTTAGCGTATATTTCTATAGGCTAACTGTCTATCGCGGAAAGCTTACTTCCAACGTTCAGATTCACGCATGCAGTACATGTAGTTCTGTTCACTTCTATGCGTCTGACAATGTCAGAGACTCAAAATCTAGCAAGAGAATGTGACTTTTTCCTACATATATATATCGCCGAGATTGACCTTGGACACATGTTTCGCCGTACTAAATGAATACCTGGAAAAATGCAAGGTCATGCGGCCAATCCTTTAATGTGCGGAAGAAGCAATCTATACTGAACAAAAATAAAAACTTGACGGTTTTTATTTCTTAGTTCCGACCAGGCTAGCAAATTTGTAATGTGTATATGGATTTTTTTCGAGTTGGACAGACGTCTGATTACTTAAGTCATGAAAAATTATTGGTAAATTTTTGTCCTGTCCAGACTTATCTAACTTAATCCTTATTTAATAATTTAGAACAGAGCTTTAATTTGCGCATGCGCAGAAGGAAGTTATCTTTTCCGCAATAAACAGTAGTTCCAGTACGCACAGAAAACACTTTAAACGCTTATATTCATTGTAATCACAACTTGAAAATAACGTTTAAAGTTTCAAAACTTTCAGATTGTCTCCCTTTGAATTAAACATATAGAGATTTTCGATATGCCATATCTTCCATACCAATGCGTCTTTCTTGTTATTTTCTTCGAGATTTGTTTGACTGTCTTGCAAACTCAATGTCTTTATTACTGAATTTATTTGAAAGCCATTTCTTAAACTGCCATAAAGACTTTAATGTGTAATGGGAATTCCATCGAAGCTGAATTTCCATATAATAATTGTTGGGACTGAGGTTTTTCGTCTGGGTCTCACTGGCTCCTACTCGACCGTGCATCGGCATAATTTTGGCTTATGAGTCCATACAGATTGGATTTGATAATGGAAAGGCATTGCCAACAGAAGTGTTATCAGTGAAGCAGACTTTAACCATTTTAAATTCGGTAATTGTTTGGTTTTGAGCAAAGAAAACAGAAAAGTACCCCTGTGACGTTTACAATAGCCCCAATTTTGCTGTATCTAAAGAACGTTGAATTGTGTGTGACTATGATATAACAGAATAATAAATTTTTCTTAAATCAAAAGAATTTCTACGTTTCACCTTTTCCCGACTACCGTAGGATGCAAAATAGCGACTGTCAAGTTTTTATTTTTGCTTAGTATATATGCGGCAAAATAGCATTCTTATATTTTGCATAAATGTTTTCAGAGAAAATAAATAACCCAAACTTTGAGCCGATGTCAAATTTGTTTACTTTTTCTACTCCCCTACTCGCTAACCCGAGTCTTCTCTGGCTGCAAACCCTTATTGGGTCTTGCAATAAGCCGCCAATCAAAATTATAAATAGGCTTTTTCAGTCAGAGAAGGCTCGGATTATCTACTCGCATGGATTTGCGTTCTGAACCGCGGTTTTGCATGTGAGCGATTGGTAGGCGTGACACGATTTGCGCCTCCAGCTGGAATCGAACCCGGAACCGCTAGATCAGCAGCCCAACTTGACCCACTGAGCCACCGAGGCTCCCAAGAAGTGCAAGAGTCTCCAATGTTTGCAGTAGGCGCGGGATGGGGTTTGGATATATATTTTTCTTTCGCATATCTTATCTCTTTTCTATCTCACTCTTTTTGGGAGACGGTTCGTTACAGACTAGTAAAGAGCAGTCTGATCTTGGTTTGCATTGTTTCTCATTCTGCTAACAACCTTTTGACATATCAATCTTAAGGCGTCAAAAAAAAAAAAAACAAAAAAAAAACGAATTTTGCACACAAAACAGTCGAATTTTGCAAACAGCGTAGATCTAGATGGGGCGGCTCATAATGAGCCGCCTCATATGGATCTGCACTGTTTGCTCTCCGTTCCTTGCCTTCTCAATATTATATAGCTTGGATGAAACATTTTTTTTAATTTTGCAGACGTTAATTTTGTCGTCTGCTGCTTTTTTCGGCGCTTTTAGGGTAAAGAAAATTAAAGTAACTGTTTGAGATGCCCCAATGATTTATGTAATTACGATATCACACATTTGCGGTTGACAAATTAGTTTAATAGACTAAAAAATAATAAAATGGAAGAGAATCAAAAGGTAATGTCAAGCTTTTCATTATCAAAAATTTTCTAATTTGTTACATTTATCAAATATCTTTTGATTCAAACTTAATTTATTTTAGTCCTTTGTCTTTGAAGATTTAGTCCCTTGTTTAGATAACACGGCTGCATATCGCGACAACCACAACACGTTAAACGTTAAAATTAATAAATATTTAATGTATTATTTTCTAAAAAAAATCAAGACACGGACATACTTGGTCTCAGGAGCTGCAAGTTATGGAATCGTTTCCTTGGACCTCCTTCATGTCCTTGGGAAAATCGTTATTAGAATGGGAAAAAAACACATACACACAAAAAAAAAACAACAGCAAAACAAGACCTTCTTAATTCGACTCCAAAGGTGGGTTTACTCGGCGACAAATGTGTCATGCAACATGTGTCATGCAACACCAAAAATAAATAAATAAATAAATAAATAATAATAATAAAATAAATAAATAAATAAATAAAAACGTTTTAAGATACAAATCTGTTGCATGCAACATGTCTAATCGTCTCATTATCATTCTCCAGTCTACCAAGGCGTACGCCAAAGCTGCTTTTTTGCTCAGCCCACGCGGTCGGACAGGGATTAATCGTCTTTCGCCAAGGCGCCTCGGAGTTTAAGGTGACTGGGTGCACTTTCATGGGAAGCAACTCTACCATTTTCTTGTTTGCCTCCCTACTCATTGGTGGTCAACTCTTAAAGTAAAAAGCTTGCTGCTCTAACAGCAAATTTATAGTTTCGAAAACCACGCGTACTTAAAACAGCGATACATCCTTCCATTTACTGTAAGATAAAATCACGGATTTATGTGGGACATTCAGCACGTGCGATTTTGTTTGTGGGACTATGTCATGTGCAAAGTTGTCGTTGAATTGGCCAGTTATACACTATCAGGTCGGTTTTGGGTGACATTCTGGGTGTGGCCCGAAACTCTGTATTTTCCCCTATGACAGTAGGTAACAGTGTGGGGTTTAGCGACATTGAAGATGTTAAAACTACAGAAACGCGCGTCTGTCGCACTAAATTTGGTATGAATACGTTTATGTTTTGGAAGGGCTACTGTGTCCAGGGAAGTAAACCGGAAGTTACAAAAATTATTTCCCTTTAGTAAAAAGGGGAGAAAATGGTTGTGTAGCCACACACCTTAAAACTGTCCTGAGGAACAAACACAGTCATGGCAGTGCTCTACTCTGGCCGATCTGATTCATGGCTGGTCCTGGGCACATCGCGTGGCGCTCATTTAATCCAGTCACGTCTGGAAACCCATTCAAGGGAATTGGCAACCAGTGCAGACTCAGATCAGATATGCTTTTAATATTGACTGCTTAAAATCGGGATGAAAATAAAATAAGCCTGGCAACCCTTGATTATAAATGGACCTGGCTCGGAGGTTATGAAACTTGAGAACATTCTCAAACTCAAAATAAAGCACACTGATTGGCTGCTTCCGAGCACATGCTCGGAAGCAGCCAATCAGTGTGCTTTATTTTGAGTTTGAGATTATACTCAAGTTTTATGACCGCGGACCCTGTCTAGAGAGTCCACTTAAGAGCATTCATTTTTTTTAAATTTCAGCCAGCTTCTGGAGAGCCCATACTCCTTCAGATGCGACACGTTTCTGATCCAGGGGAGTTAATCTCTGATCCCAAGACACAAGAAAGACAAGTGGCAAAGACAATATTTCGTCAAATGCGACACGTGTCAGATCCAGGGGAGTTAATCTCTGATCCCAGCGTAGTGGAAGAAACATTTGCTGGTATTATATGGAATTTACTGAACAGTCAACTATCTCAAAATTCAAGCCTCCAGAATTTATTTTTGATATAAGTCGATGGAGATATTTTTTCGTACAATTCTCATAACGATGTTCTTCAGGAGGCTCCAGGGATAGCTGGATGGACGAGTTGCGATTTTACGTCCATTTTAACAGTATTTCAGTCATATCAGGACGATGGGTGGGTGATAATGATAAGGCTGTGTGTAATGGAACCAAGTTTCCGATTGAAAAGATTCCCGCCTACAGTGGGGCTCGAACCAAGGACCGCTAGATCAGCAGGCCAGCGCTTAACTTACTGAGCTACCGGGATTCCTGAGGCTCCAGGGAACGAATAACGTGCACCTCCTGGCACGGAGTCTGTCAGTATCCCCTCCCATTCGAAGAGGAGATAGTGTACGATAACAGGGGGTAAAATATTTAATTCATATATGGTATGTGGTCAAACCTTTCATTACTTACTTTTAATATAAGACGATGCATTAAGCGCCAATGTTTAAGATAATGTGTCAGCTGAAAATAAAAAGAGATCATGCTGGTTCGTTATCAGTCGACAGTTTTAAACGAGCTCATTCAAAATCTTAAATAAATTTATCTATTTATATATATTTAGCTTTACAAAAAATTAATTAAAGAAGCATGAAATAAATTAAAAACAATTAAAAGGAACTAGGAAAAACGTCAAAATGTCATGACGTTACTGCACTGTCATACCGTTATTTCTACTTGCCCTCCGGGAATGAAATGAATCTGTTAGTTTGAAATACTAGCATTTCTTGAACAATGCCACTCCAGTGTAATACGGTTTCATCTTCTTTTTTTCTTTTATTAGATCCTGACGCCCCACTGACGAGATGTGACAAGGTCTTGTTGGGTGGCATGTTAACGTTTCTGTACAGTACCTTCATCGTAGCGGTAGCCCTAACAGTGCATTACAATTCATAGAACTTTAAAGATCTAAAATGTCTCATTAATTAATTAATTTGCTAGTTTCTCATGTGTGATTAGTTGAATTTGTTTGAGCTGAAGAAATGAAGATATTGTTATATATTTCTGTTCCTATCTGCCATTTTCAAATAGTTGCTATAGTGAGAATAGAAACAGGCAATGTTGACACACGAGATATGGAACTTTATTCTTCATTATCCCTACGCAATCAAGGGAGATAACAGAGCAATGAATTTCCCTTAGATCATAGAAAGGTGAGCTTTTAACGGACGCCTGTGGTAGAATCTACGCTTACTGTGTATAATTCAAATCTTAACGAGTTCCTTCAAGGGCAGAGAGTACGTTCACAATCTGAAGGAACATGAGCCAGACTACGTAGTTTCGGCTAATAAAGCCTCTTCAGTGACCCTGACAATATCTGGTGACGAAACCAGGGAAAAGCATACTGTAATTTCTCAATCTCAATTGGACAGTCAATTCAAGGACTGATTAGTATCAAAAAGGGTCCAAATAATATATAAAACAAAATGGTTGAGAATATGAGTATAAACCTATCTAAAATTTCAGATATCTCAGAATATATCCTCTAATCTCAAAGGACGAAAATAAAGTATAATCTGCAATATGGATGGTGTGCGGGGAGACGTTTTACGGCCGCCACACGGCACAGCACCAGCTGCAGTGAGGTAAAATTAGAATCTTAAAGAGTTCCTTCAAGAGCAGAGAATACGTTCACAAGAAGGAACATGGGCCAGGCTACGTAGTTTCGGCTAAACCTACAATACGTGTTATATTGTCTTTTAAACAGTCTTTGGAAGCAAATAATGACAAACACGTGATTCATTGAAAACTGCTTTTACCACATAACAAATTAAACAATTGACAGATTCCTTTATTTCAAACAGATATATTGGTAACACGTAGAATGGACCCATTCTTTGTACACAACATGTATCTTAGTAAAGAAAAATGAAATAAACTTAATTAATTAGAATACTTTAAAACACACTTCTATTTGACATCTGAGAAACAAGGAAAGCCTATCTAGCTCTTTCATTTGAGAGGTACAAATGCGTCTTACTATTTGCTTGGGAAAAAAGGTGCCAAACTAATGTAACCCAGTGGGCACATGACGTCAAAATGACGTCGCACCGACGTCAATGCGACGTCATTACATTACATCGACGTCAGTACGACGTCATATAACGCCATGTGCCTGCCGGGAAAGGATAAATAAAGTCTAGATTTTTAAGTACACCCAATTTGCTTTGGACTCATTTAAAATAAAAAAATCCTGTGTTTTATATCAGTCTGAAACCAGAAAGTTCTGCTGAGTCATGGGTTTTGAAAGAGTGAAAGAAGAAAACAAATCATAATCATACTTCATCATTAACTGAAAATGATACACCTTGTAGCTTAAACACTTTCTGCAAACACTCCATTCAAAATAGTTTGTGTCTGGCTAAATGAAATGAGCCGCGACACGACAAAACCAACAATGTGGTTGTGCGCCCAGCGCAGACTCAGATCAGCCTGGGCATCTGCCCAGTCTGATCAGAGTCTTCGCTGTCCGCATGGAGGTAGCTTAGACCCTTAGCTACCCTTTGAGCTCTTCACGAAGAGTCTGAATAAACTGGGTAGCTGTCCAGGCTGATCTGAGTCTTCGCTGGGCGCACAACCACATTGTTGGTTTTCTCGTGTCGCGGCTCAAATATATTAACGCTTCGCCTGGTCCTGAGGTTATAAAACGCTTCATGCTCAGCAATTTTAAATTTGAATAAAATTCAAAATACGTAACAAAGCTTGTTTTTGCGTCCCAAAAAAAAAAGAGAAATTATGTGAAAAGCAAGTACTGGAAACAATAAACATCTCTTTAAAATGCATAGGATTTATTTAATATGGGGCTCAGTTGTCATGCTCAGCTGAGTTCAGCATGAAGAAGAAGAAGAAATTAAGAAAAAAAAGTTTCATAACCGTTGGGCCTATTTGGCTATAAGGATATACATTTTTTTGGCTCTGAGTATAGTAGCCATTTTCAACCTTGTTCGATCAAATAATAATAATGATAAAAACATGAATTAAGCCGAAAATGAACCAAGATGTATAAATGAATATTAAACCGAACGGATGGTAAATAGGATGATACCCAAGATAAACGTAGAGTTGCTACAGATTGAATACACCTCTCATTTTCAAACCACAAAATACAGCTACATCTGTCTGACATCACAAGAGAAAAGAAAAAAAACTTTCATCAAGGAGCAAAGACTCTCTTCGCAAAACAGAAACGGTTTCTCACTCAGAAAAAAAACTACACTGGACATCTTCCAGTCTGATCAGAGCCTTTGCTGTGTGCTTAAATGGTAGCTTAGTGTCTAAGCTAGCTCCATACGGACAGCGAAGACTCTGAACAGACTGGACGGATACCACTTTGTTGGTTATGTCGTGTCGTGGCTCAATTATTGTTTAATCGCAATCTTTGCTGTATCATATAAACATCATTTAACAACGCCAATACATGCAGAACATTTTTTTACCAAAAATATAATTATATTCTAATATTTCTTACATAATACATGTACTCAAATTTACTTCACTAATGAAATTAAGACAAACCGGCAATTTCACTTGGTGAAATATAAAGTTCTGAAACTACTTGTAATAATTTTTGTTGCACTGCTTTTACTTACATATTTGAAGAATTTTTTTCACGACTGTAACTTTCAGTATTGTTTTATTTCATTCTTGGCTTCAAAATAAACAATGTACGAGGGATGATTGATAAGTTCTGAGCCTCACCATGTTTTGAAACTTTTAGAGTGGATTTGAGTAATTTATTTTAAACATCCATTCTACAGAGCATCAATCGTCCAATTTCGGGAATTTATCTTAAATATCAATTGGACGACACTTTACCTTTCACCGTTACCCCCACGAGTGCACTGTATAACTCTTTGACCGACCATAACTTTAGCAGAGTCAAACATTTTGCAATTGTTTTTGCAAATATATGTCCTACAGCATCCCGGTAGTTAATGATATATGCAAACAAAAAATATTCCATTCCAGAATAAAAAGCAAAAATTTTAATTTTCAGGAAGTGTCTATTTGAGAGCTTCTGCAGATAGTGCATAATCGGAGTCGCATGCTCTGCGTGCACAGAAGTGGATATCTTTTAACTTTTTTTGACGAAAATCGTGTAAGATGTCAATGTTTATTTGTGTGTAACCATTGTTTGGTTTTGCCAACAATGTTCCTAACAAACACGAAATTAGGACATGAGTCTCTAAATTTTTGGGTTGCAATATTTAAGGGTTTACGGTAAAGCCACCAGAGGCCAAAATATTTTGCATTTCCATCAAACCATTGACCACTCATTATCATTGCATGTATTAAAACAAGAACCATTTAAATCATGTAGAATGTGAAGAATGATTTTTTCAAAGTAATGCAAGGCAAATAGATTGTAATTGTTATTTTAAAAATATACCACCCCTCTTGTGTTTAAGGCGCTGTAAAAAAAGAAACCTTTTGCCGAAACTTTTTGCAACTTCCACCGAAAGCTAGTGAATGACAACTTATTACTTTCGTGGTAAGCATCTATGCGCAAATTCACTAGAAGCATCTTAGGCTCAGAACTTATCAATCATCCCTCGTATATGCTGAAGCCAAGAATGATATAAACATATTATATATATATATAATTTTTCCCTGTAAATGAAAGTCATATATTTATGATATCCTCTAAGTCAGTAGTGCTAAAAAGTGTCACACAAGTGAAAAGAAAAAGTAGCTGCTGAAAAACAGGTGTCCCCCTAAATGTAATAAATCATGTTGATCTGCATTATTCTTTAGATTTAACGGACTTTGAAAACGGGGTTTTGTAATACAAGTGGCACCTTTATGGATCCGACCATATATTTAGGTTTGTTAATTATTTTGTTCCTTAGATTCGCCGTATTTTCATCTCCACCTTCTTCATTGAATAACTTTGACCTTTTAGCGTTTCCCAGACGATTCCTGTACAACTTGTCGCAGTTCCACCGTCCACCCACTCGCCGTTCAGGTTCGCATTATGGCAATTACCAGATTCCGAGTACCACCATCCCCCATTACATGTTGTGGCACAACCTGTACCGGTGTCCTTATCGTGGGTAGCGAACACTCTGGTGTCTGACCGTTCGATCATAGAATCACCTAGAAAATCAAGTGTCGAAGTGAACCGTAAAATTTTGAAAATTTAGGACATGTAGAATAATTGTCATATTTATTCTTAAATGAAACAGTTTGGTTTTACAATGCAGATCTATCTATCTATCTATCTATCTATCTATCTATCTATCTATTTTACGTCTTAACCCCCGAAGGGGACGTCAGACGGGTTGCAGTAAACCAAGTGCTGAATGAGGTTAGCTGAAATAAAAGCTTAGACAAAGCGGGGGTGAAATGAGTTTGTAAGTGCGAAAAGAGTGTTAGTATAGTTACAAAATAGGGAGAGACATGGATCACCTGGCAGACAGCACTGCCGAACTGCGCCAAGGTGGGAAGCACTGGGCACTGGTATATGGCCTGGTAGGGTATTCCAATGAATAATGGACCTTGGGAAGAATGTAAACCTATAATAGTCTTTAAGAGTGGGAACCTGTCTGTATGAAAGTGGATAGACATGTCTTGTTGCCTAGTACTTCGTGTGAGGTACTCGGATGCGGGAATTGCAACAAGGTCATATGTGACCTAGTACAGCATTACCAGACGGCTGTCTATACGTCGTTGGTCCAGGTGCGCCAGTTTTAATAGGTCCTTCAGCCTAGCAGTGACGCTGGAAGTGTAGTTAAAATCTCTATACACCCACCTGGCAGCCCGTCTTTGGACTGCTTCCACTTTCTGTATATCAGTGCAGTGTGGGGGGACCATACTGTTGAAGCATACTCCAACTGCGGCCTAACCAGTGTTTTATATGTTATAGATTTCATGTCCTTATTACTTATGGACCCGCGTATTTCTTTTAAGGAAGCCAAGAATTTGATTAGCACTCTTGGTAATGTTATCTATATGGGTACTCCATGATAGGTCGTCCGAAATGGTGACCCCTAGATATTTTGCAGATGAAACACTATCCAGCTGAAGAAAGTAATGGGTTTCAATGAGAGTTTTAAGAAGAGTAACATGAAGGACCTGACATTTAGAGGGATTAAAATTCATGACCCACATCTTTTCCCATTTTTCAAGGCTGAGTAAGTCGTTTTGGAGGACCTGGTCTTCAGTGAGTGAGAGGAGAGCTAGGTATATTGCAGTGTCATTTTGACAAGGAATGGTGTCCTGTAAATTCTCTTTCAACGAATTTTGAAAGCAAGCATCACTTATAAAATTTGGAATCTGTTTGAAATGCACGACGACTTGGAAATAAACGAATATTCGATTTTTTTATATTTTATTTTTCTTCCTCTCAAAAATGACCTTACTGATGAAAATTCAAAAGGTATCAATGGTTTGAATTGGTAACAGTGAAATGTGTGTTTCTCCAGCCATCCTACAGAATTTTGAAAACGTTATCTCAAGCAAATAATTTAGTGGTATATGATGGGTTAAATAATCTCACCATAAAAGTTGAATAAGCAAATCAGTTCTTAATCATGGTTCAAATTCAGAAAAATATGCCAGAGTTAAAGGACTGAACGACAAAGCTATTTGAAGGGACTGTGTATCATTAAGACTTTGGCAAAGGCCACATATTTGTGTCAAGGTACTTGCCATTGCTTAAAACATACATAACTATTGCTAACCTGCGTCACTTGTGGCGTTATCGTAGCCAGCAATTGTCAGTTTGTACTTCTCGTCTGGGCTTCCTATCTTGAAGATTTTATACTTGGCTACGTGTATATTCCCGTCCCAGTCTTCGAGATCAATCCTCATCTCGTAATAACCAGCAGAGACAATGGTGTAGATAGGATGGAGACCTGTAATAACCAGAGGGGAAAAATGGATCACTGATGTCACTGGATTGTTTCCATTTGAGGGTGACAGAAGAAAGCGTGTCATTATTTGATGTTGGACAGTAAGATACTAATTCTGCTGAATAATACATAGAGTGAAGAAATAATTGTAAGTGCCAACCGTTTCTGCTTTGAATATATATATATATATAGGTTTAACATTAACTTATATTTATATTTGTTAACAGATACAAAGTCTGAAATTTAAGATTCATTGGACGCGAGGAAGCCACAGGCACCGAAGAAACGAAACTTATTTTTTCTCTCTCTTTATTGAATTTTATTCCTTGCACCATATTTGCTTGTTTTCTATCAATCATTCACGTATGTTGCTTGCATTCATATTAATTCAGGAGATGAAATAAATATAAGCTTTAGTTTTCTATCAGATCCTGTACCCTGTATTATGTACAATTTTATAGCAACTTATCAGAATAAAGTATTGTTTATTCCAAAGAAACTGAAAATGCAAACTCGAATTGACTTCGATTCCTCAGAGCAATAAATAAACATAGAAAATGAACACATTTCTGTTTCATCGTACCCAACCAGAATTCTCCTGTTCTGTCGTCCTGAGGAAAGCCCTCTTCATATTCGTCCCAGTTTTTATTGAAATCTAATGAACCATCAGTCCGACGTTGGATCACCTATGAATAAACAAATTAACATTATCATATCTGTTTTGGTTTACCCGTAGTTTGACTGATCAAAACCGACTTCGTTCATTTAAAGAGCTGATCCACAGACTTTATGGCATGCTACCTCAAACAAACTGCCGTGCCGTCGAATAGACAAATAAGCTGCGCAGGTCGCGAAGCCTGTCATCAGTCAAGCAAAATAAACATCGTACTGGTCCGTAAGCAAACATTTCATAACTTTTAATAATGGATAAGACTGATATTGTTAGTACGGTTGAACACAGAAATAACTACGGGGAAAGTGACCATCTAGCCTTGTTTATTAGTTTGAATAGATGTCAGGTTTATATATTAGAGGCACCAAAAAGAAATTATTCAAGGGAGATTGCAATGCTGTTAGGAAAGAATTGTATATAGTAGATTGGATTTGATTAAAGAGGATGACATAAATATATAGCAAATAGATATTTTAAGACTCGAAAGCCTGAAGAGTCTTTTATAGAAACAAATTAAAATGTTCTGAAGCCGAAAAAGAATAGGTGTGTCTCCACTAACCCAACCGACCTGATTTTTTTGTGCAGACCCTGCAATTTTCATTGCCATTTGATGAGGAAAAAATGAATAAACAGATCAAAAGATTTTCATACCGACTGACCCTACCTTTTTTCTATAATTCTAAAGAATATTCACAAACTAAGGAAATATGTTGTTTCTTTCGTTTTGTTTTGTTTTCCTTTCTCTTCCTAGATTTTCTAAACTTTACCTGTCAATCTTGTTAAGATTTAACCCGACCTATGAAATATTTTGACCTGGTTTCACCAAATAAAAACTTATTGAAAAATAAAAGATTTTCCGACCTATAGACACTAATTTTTTCGGCATGTTAGTGGAAACACATGTATTTGTAGGCCTAGTAATCATATAAAAATAACGGGTTTTTGATTTAGTATTATATTCGGTTTGTATTAGATCACAATACTAACCGTCCAACCTCCACATTCATCTGCAGTGAGATCACAATACACTTCGAATCCCGTGTACGTTCCAACTGGAGTCACGTGGTACACCCCGGAATTCTTGAACCCGAGGTTCTGTACGTCCTGACAGTCCACAGCTGAGTAACAACAGCCTGATCCACCACTGTGACATCTACACACTCCATGAACTGTTGATGAATAGCAATATAAATAGAAATACATTTTAACATGGGTAAAATTAGATTTTCTTCATCACGGTTGAAAAAAAATATAATAAAACAAACGTCGCCATAATTTCACATCGTTTTAGCTAAAAAAAATAATAAAAAAATATATAAATATAACCTGAGCATTCATGGATTTTGTTATTAATTTAATGTGTTTGAATTCCGAATGACTTCTGGGGACATTAAGGTATACACATGTACTCTTAAATGTCAATAAGACTTGGTGGCTAAAGTATTCGGGTGCTTTGTACTTTAAGGTGTAACAAGAACAATGTCCACTTTTGTTCTGAATTACAGAAATAATCATAAACATGCATATCATAAAATATATTTTTGTTGTTGAATGGAAAAGAAACAGCTATTAAATTAGTCAAATATTACCTTGAACTTGGCCAAATTTTGAAAATCAACAACTTCATTTTCCGTCATCAAAAAATATGGATATTTTTGCACCAACGTATAGTGTAATCCGTGATCTAACACCGCCGAAATGTAAAATTTCCAAATTTTGTTTTTCAAACTCACTATGTCTGCGTACTTGATAGCACCCAAAACTTATCTGATAGCGACTGGCAAGTATTTACATGACATGTAGTAGTTAACACACTGGGTAGATGACATGTCCACCTGATTATCACTGTGTGTTGTATAAGCAAGTTGGGCGGGACGGTCGTTAGACCATGAAAATTGTTTTTAATGACCTTTTGTTGAAAAACATTACATCTCCACTGCATTAGTTCATGGATTATGCTATATATTGGTGCAAAAATATATTTCTGATGAAGGAAAATGGAGTTCTACGTTTCCAAAATTTGGCCAAGTTCAAGGTATTATATGACTAGTTTAATAAATGTTCATTTTTCATTTAACAACAAAAATATAAACTATAATATGCATATCTTATGATTATTTCTGTAATTAAGAAGAAGAGTGGTGTTGTTCTTGTTAAACTTCAAAATACAAAGCGCCCGTATATTTTAGCCACCAAGTCATATTGACATTTAGAAGTACCTTAAACTAACGAATGTTTCTCATAACTTCATGGGCTTAGACAAAAATTGTCCATTATGAAGCGTGACGTTAACGCCAATAACCAAGGAACTTCAATAGGTGACATTCACACCAAGTACGAGGGATGTACAGAAAGTTCTGTTCGTGACGTCATGTTTCGGTAACCATCATATATAAATAACTTCTTATATAGCGAATGTATATAACTATGATATGTCTGGACAACTATGCAAACGCGGTGTATATTTCATAAGAGGTATATCTTAAAGTCACTGCAGATTTTTACTTTAGAAGGCCACAGTTCATAAATGAGCAGTCTTTGATATTTTTTTTCATCCTTGCTACTTTGAAATAGTCCCCAGGCGTGTGTTTCGTGAACTTTTGTCATTTTGTGGTTGTGCTTCTTTCCCTTTTGGGTTTGAAGCCGGGATGTGGGATTTGATTGTATTAATTCCTGTTCATTGCCTATCTTTTGACTTTCTATGGATATATAAACTGCCTCGATAAACGGATAGATATGGATAAATAAACTGCCTCTGTAAACGTATCAACAGAGATGCAACGTTACTCTGAGACTACAGCGTTATCTAATCACCGTATGTCTAATCGGCATGGTTGCATCCATTACTTACCATTACCAAGTGAGCAAAAAAACGTTGATGTGCCTGTGCCATTTTAACAGATAGATGGTATCGAAGCGGGTCAGTTGAATTTTCATAAAACTATCTGTTTGACTCAGATTTTCTCCTTTGTTAACGTTCTCCTTTTGCGCTAGACATGCTTTAACGGAAAAATAACGCTTACCTTGTATCTGAGACACGGCTGCCATAGCAAATAAAAACAATGCATAGTAAAGTTGTCCATCCATTTTGATGCTGCTGACATGCATATGTGCAATTTGATTTTATGTTTCTCTATACAAAACTTCAGTGCCTACATTTTCTTGGCTCGACATCAATTTTACGTATACTGGTAATTGTTAACATTAGAATTCTATATGGAGAAAATTACAGATTTTGAAAAACTGCCGTCAATTCTACAGTTAATAATAAATTCATTGGTCTTCTTTCGAGGACATTACGGTATAACACAAGATAGTTAGAAAGCTTGTTTGAGCAAACAGTGTAACCTCATATCAAGCAGGCTGGTCAGAGTTCCACCGCTGGCTAAGAATTAAACACAGGCATCACATAGGAGAAGAAATAGATTTGTCAAATGCGAAGACAAAAGAGTATTTTGTAGAAACAAAAGTGTGTCCTAATATCAGAATAAATACGGTAGAAGACTTCGATTATGTTAACTCGATTTTGTTTACTTTTCGACAAACCTTTTCAAGAAATTCTTACATTAAAGACCAGACAAACGTTTCATCTTATATTTACATAGTCGTGAAGCATATTTGAGCCGCGACACGACAAAACCAACAATGTGGTTGTGCGCCCAGCGCAGACTCAGATCAGCCTGGGCATCCGCCCAGTCTGATCAGAGTCTTCGCTGTCCGCATGGAGGTAGCTTAGACCCTTAGCTTCCCTTTGAGCACTTAACAAAGAGTGTAGTAAAACTGGACAGATGCCCAGGCTGATCTGAGTCTGCGCTGGGCGCACAACCACATTGTTGGTTTTCACGTGTCGCGGCTCATTTCATAAACTATAAAAAATGAGAAAACAAACTTTACCAATCTTAAATCTTTTTGAAATTTGTGGGTCACATTTCAAGATTTTGACTAGTATCTCTCAAACAGAAAGACAACTTTTATTAGAGAATTGACACAAATAACAATCCTTTGCTGACGGAACAGTTTGAAGGGTAGAGTAAACCAGCCCCACGAGAAAAACACTGTTTCCCATGAGAAAGACATTAAGTCAAGTAGTGACCAATTTTCACTGGGTATGACATTCAATCCATGAAATTATTGAGACCTACCTTTGGCTTCGTTTATCACCATCTTGATTATTCTTAATAATCTCCTCCGCGTCTGCATTATTAGGATGTAGGGTGTGTTAATTTTCTGGCAGCGACATGAAAAGGGCTAATTTTGCACTTTTCGATGATTATACTGAAATCAAATGTAAATCGAGATTTTTTTTATTTAGATTTTTTTAAAGATTTTGACAATAGTTTTAGCAACTACGCATAATGCAGCCAACTTGAATCGTGTCAGTCGATGCCATTACAGGGCTGGGACGAGTACCCGGTACCCGAATTCGATCCAGAAAGACCAATTACCTGGGTATATATTTACACACGTTACCCAAATGCTTATTATTATGTTATTTATTAATAGTCTATTTCAACAGACTTCGATCCAGAGCAAGTTTAATGTGACTGTCATGTATAAATTGCAATCATATACTCGGATCGAGTTGTTTTGCATCAAGCTGAATTAATGCATTTCATTTCGACAGCGACGACCCTTCGACATTTTTTACTTCCAGAATTCAGAATATAAATCCTTTAATCAAGTTTGGACCCGAATAGTTTACTGGTGGTACGCCAACATTTGTTTCTTTCAGCTACTGACCACTACAGTTTTGTCTCATATAAGACAGTTGTCGCGGACAGAAAGAATACGCCGGGCCGCGTAGCGCAGTCGGTAGCGCGTCTGACTGAAGAGCCAGAGGTACCGGGTTCGATACCCAGTCCGGCCACATACTTTCGTGGAAATTGATCATGAAATCTTTTCTACGGTCATTTTCCCCCTTCCACTGATTCAAGAAGGGCAGTTGTCAGTTACTGGTGAAAGTATGGACACTTAGTACTGGTTAACCGCTTAGGAGGTCTAAGCCTGCCCACGAATAGTGTGGTTAGGTTAACTGACCGTCCCGACATGACCATAGCAGTTTACCGTGGACGTAAAGCAACAACACAACAACAACAACAGAAAGAATACACTTTTAGAACCTCAGTCGTCGATTTTATGAGACTTACATGGCAGCATTTGATGAGCAGTTTGAGATACTGATTTATCGCCTTTGATGCCATGAACGTAAAGCATACATACATGCATTGTTGAGCCACAATATGCTACCATACACAAAACGCTACCGAGATAGCATTTTATGTATCCCTACCTACACAAACTGCTATACCAAAAAGCATATTGTGTAGGCAGTGTACACAAAATGCTTTCTGGTAGCGTTTTGTGTAGGTAGGGTACATATGTTATTTGACTGGTCGTTCGAGGATAGATAATATGCTCTACCAGGAAAAAGTATCACTTTTAAGCTCGACTTAATGACTTGGACTCAGAAACACATGTTTAAGGCAACCCCGGTCTTAGTTGACATCATCGTACCCATGCGCGGATACAGGGGCGGGAGACGGGGGTCAGAACCCCCCACCCCTCATTTTCCAACAATGAGTTTTGCAGTCATTATGGTAAAATTTGTCCGAACCCTCTGATCTGAAGCTGGACGGAATGGACGTTGGGGAAATTTTGGTCCCTCATTTTCATGTTAGATGGAGCATATTGTGTAGGGCATATATGATACCTTCACAATATGTTCCCAAACTTTGAGATAGCATTTTGTGTAGGCAGGGATACACAAAATGCTATATCCACAGTGTCCGAACTCACTGTACCATCTCTTCCGGTTTTCATAGCGTTGAATCGAGAGTACAAAGTTCGCTTATAACCAGTAGTCGGAATTCGTTATGTTTTGTGATTTTTATCCGGAATCTGCGGCGTCATTTATAAATATTCAGCTTGGAAAATGTAAAGAGGTAAGTTTAATATAATTTGCTCTTCGGTCTTTTACTTTGTTACCCTGTACAATGAAAACCTCATGGCCGTCACAGAAATTTTATTCCGAACAGCTTAATTTAACATGAGTTTGTGTCGTGCAAAACCTAGCCATCATCCTATTACCAAAACTAACAAACTGTAGATTGATAACGCCTTCCGTTTATTTTAAAGATTTTTTATAAAACATGTAAGAAAAGGCTCAAAAAGGTTGTAGAATCATGCCAAGGGCAATTTGAATACTGTACCCTTTACATCCACCAATACACGACATTGTACAGGGCAATAAAGTAAAAGACCGAAGAGCAAATTATATTAAACTTACCTCTTTACATTTCCGAAGCTGAATAACTATAAATGACGCAGCAATCCCGGATAAAATCTCAAAACATAATGATTTCCGACTACTGGTTATAAGCGAATGTTTGTACTCTCGATAAGACGCTATGAAAACCGAAAGAGCTGGTACAGAGCGTTCGGATACTGTGATATCGGTAGCGTTTTGTGTATGGTAGCATATTGTGGCTCAACAATGCATGTACTTTGGAAATTAAAAACAAATATGCACATAGCGCGTTGATAAAATAGTCATACACCAATTACATTGCCGAAGTCAAATGTCCATCTACAAGTAAAAGCATCGACAAAATAGCTTTCGCTCTACAATACTAGTACCGTTGTATCACAGTGTACTTTCTCAGAAGACAAACACACATGCATGACACACGATAATTCCTATAATTTCACATGTACGCTCAGCGAAGACTCAGATCAGTATGTGCATTCGTGCAGTCTTATCAGAGTCTTCGCTGGCTACTTAAGGCAGCCCCACGATCCGTAGTTATGCAATGAGCGCCCAGCAAAAACTGATTAATTTCGTGCCCGCGGGAGCGCTGTGGCCTAGTGGTAGAGCCTCGGACTCCGGAGCGAGAGGTCGGGATTCGATCCTCACTCGAGGCGCCGTGTTGTGTTCTTGAGCAAGGCACATTTACTCCCAAAAGATACTGGTGATACCCCGGAAGTGGTGACTCCGTCCCGACTTGACTGAAAAATTGTTTACTGGGACGTTAAGCAAAAGCGAAACGAAAATGTGTCTCGGCTCTGAGTCGGGGCACATCATTTCCTACATTTTCACATGTGCGCTCAGCGAAGACTCTGCGCAGTCTGATCATCCTTCTCTGGGAGTGGCGAGCGAAGACTCTGATCAGACTGCGCAGACGCAAAGGCTGGTCTGAGTCTTAAGGTGGTGATTTATGGAAAATGTAAAAATCTGCATAAAACCAGAAAAAAGTAACGTATCTCCCTGAAAGTTAGTAGACTTCTTATTTTCGTTGTTCTTTACCGTTTAGAATACAAAATAGACGTACATGCTGCTTAAAAAAGTGTTTTTATAAGGAAAGATCAAAGGGTAATTTTCTGCGAATAAATCTGAAAAAATAATATCGTTATTGAAAATTTACGTAGTGCTGAAGGTGTATTATTGCATAATGAAGAGCGTCCTAGCAATTATTTATTCCAACTCTTTCTCAAATTGTAATGTAGACCAGATGAAAACGGTAGCTTTTTCTCAATGTTCAACCATGTACAAAGTAAATGTACACTGGACGCATTTATTAAATATAGGGTAGGCAAGCATATCTATGTAACACCTACAATATAAATAATACATTACTGACATGATCAGTGGTGTGTAGATGAAATTGTTCAACCTTGTTAAAATAGTATCACCTGTCTCACCTGTGTGTTTTGACAAAAAAAATTGGACACAGACTGCATCTTTTTTCATCTGCTCAGCCTGATAATGTGTGAAAGAGTTTGAAAAAATAATTGCTAGGACGCTCGCCATTATGCAACAAGGTACTCTAAGCACTAAGTATATTTTCAATAATGATATTATTTTTTCAGATTTATTCGCAGAAAATTACCCTTTGATCTTCTCTTATAAAAAACTTTTTAACATTAACAAATGCTGCATTTTGGGATTCTAAATTATGAGAAACAACATAAAGAAGGCATCTGCTAAGTTTAGGAAAGATCAGTGTTATTTTGAGTATTTTATGCAGATTTTTGTCTTTGTCCCAAATCAGTGATTATCACCACCTTAACGGTGCGCACTGGGGAAACTGTATGGAATATTGTGCCTCGGCTCATTTATCTTTATGTCAGCGATTCCTTGTACAGAAATAGTATTTTAAGCTTGATAATTTTCCATGTGTATCTTATTGAAAGTCATAGATATGCCATAAACTGATTCTCAAAGACGTCGAAACGTTACATTTTGAGGTTACGTTTTGTACGCCAGTGACATGCGCAATATCCGAGTGAACTTTGTTAAATGCAGGTCCGTACACAGGAAATTGGTAGTACCACCGTGATGATAGATGGAATTAATTTGTGACGGGGAGTTTTCTTGGTCATTTTATGTGCAGGAAAACAAGACAAAACTAACATGTCAGACAAATTCCAGTAAGATCTGGTCATACCAACTCGTATACAAAAATAGCCATCAGAGGAGATGGCAAATCCCCCGACCGAAGACCCCCATGGACCTTGGTAAAAAGGGTGCACTTCAAAACACATATTAGTAATATATTGTCGTTCTTTTATGCTTCTGATTGACATTAACTGTTAACAGATGCATGATTATCTAACACTCAGACTAAAACAGTATGCTTGACTGCTAAAAAGAGGTAATATCTCAAACAGCCACCGTATACACAAATGTATAGCATACGATACATTCAACTTTCAAAATGTGTGAATAACTTCTAAAGTACAAGCCCTACAAACCTAATTTTGAGCTCTCTAGTAAGTGAATTTGGACAAAGAATCCAAATCTGGAAAAAAAAATATTTTTTTTTGGGGGGGGGGGGGGGGGGGGTGCGGGAGGGGGCACGGGAACGTGGAGGGGTACACTGATAAGATATCACAGCATGATCATCAATATTCTAAAAGGTTCAGGGTTATTCAAATTCTGGAGCTGGCCAGGGTTATACAGTTATGGAGCAGAGACTCAAACAGCAGCTCAAACTACCAAAGGGAAATAATTCACTAGGTCTAAAAGCAAGAGTTATCATTCATGTATCAGACAAATTGTCGTGACCTGTTCTGCATATCTGTGAAGAAAATATTTCAAAAGGTATTCAAGCTATGGAGCGGACACTTAAAATCATCAAAGGGAAATAACTCCAAAAGTAAGAAAGCAAGAGTTGTCATTCTTGTTCGCGACACATCATCATGACCTGTTCTACATATCTGTGAAGTATCATGAAAATATTCCAAAAGGTATTCAAGTTATAGAGCGGGCACGAAATCATACTTAAAATGATCAAGGGGAAATAACTCAAAAAGTAAGAAAGCAAGAGTTGTCATTCTTGTTCGCGACACACCGTCATGACCTGTTCTACATATCTGTGAAGTATCATGAGATAAATTCCAAAGGGTATTCTAGTTATAGGGTGGACACGAATCTGCCAAAAAATCACACCTAAAACTATCAAGGGGAAATAACTCAAAAACTAAGAAGGCAAGAGTTGTCATTCTTGTTCGCGACACATCGTCATGACCTGTTCTACATTTCTGTGAAGTATCATGAATATATTCCAAAGGGTATTCAAGTTACAGAGCGGACACGAATCTGCCAAAAAATCACCAAAGGGGAGATAATTCAAAAAGTACAATAGCAAGAGTTACCATTCTTGTACGCGACACATCGTCATGACCTGTTCTACATAACTGTGAAGTATCATGAAAATATTCCAAAGGGTATTCAAGATATAGAGCTGACAAGAAAGTGTTTACGGACGGACGGACGGACGGACGCCAGGCTCATCGCTATATCCCCCGAACCTTTCGGTCGGGGGATAAAAATGAAGTTCATAGATACAAAAGTCTTTAAGTTATAAGGCAAAGTCATTTAACCATGAAATGTAGGTCACCACAGCCTTGAGGTCATAATACCATAAGACAATGTCACATGGTTCACTGATGACTGACCAAGATTAAGCGCAAGTTGTGTTTGAAATAGATAAGCAGAAAAAAAAACTTTTTAAGGTGTCCAAGATTTTGATAGCTAGCCACACCCAGGCAAGGACCCTGGGGCTAGGAGTCATGAAATGAAAGCTGACCCTCCAAGGTACCTTTGGTCCAAGTATGAATGTTTTTTCGCTGAGTGGTTACTGAGATACAAAGTTTTTGAAGAACTTGGTTTAAACGCATGCATATGGAATGGACCAGATGCTGACATACGCCACAAAGGGTCGTCTATATCAGATAGGAGGCGAATACGGCTGTAGTGGTGGTAATATTTGCTTTCGATGTAATTGAAGGTCAGTTGGCGCTGTGGTTTATCGTAAACATAGTAAAAAAGGCAAATACTATATACAAGTGACTGTACAGAAAATTCTTGAAAATCGCAGTTGTCTGTACGACACCATACCAAGTCACTGTACAACAATCGATACATGCAGTGTCCTGTAAAATGAAGAATTTTTAGGATTTATGTCCAGTGCAGATCCGCTTCGAAGATGTTATTTCACAAATATATGTTTCTATAATGTGGTCCTTATGAAAACAATCGGTGTTTCGTTCGATATTGCGATAAATACACATTTCATTATTGATGCGATCATGCATATTTTTGCTTGCAAAGATGATTGAGACTTGTGCATTACACTAAGAACACTTTATAAATGACATTTACCTTCTTGAGGTATTCCAAATTTACTGATGCGTCAAACGGACCAAAACCGTCTGGCTTTTTAATCATAACTGGAGAAAATTGCCAACATTATTTACCGTGTATATTAAAATCCTTTACACCAAGTGTCGGATTCTCACTGTACAGAATCACAGGAGACGATACAATCTCAAACACTGTACATTTCCGCTCTGACACTGTGATATTGACAAACCATTTTTGTATAACGGGAAGATTTCTATAGTTTCGTACTCTTCCAATGCACATGTGAACAAATGACAGATGACTTACTTATTATTTGATCTAAACGTATACATGTATTTTCTAACAGTTAAGATACTCAAAATTCCATGGTAACGGGTACCCGCCGGTAATAGGGACTCGGGACCCGGTACAAAATTTCTACCCGTCCCAGTCCTACCAGTTTACCTCAGTACTAGTCATGGCTGCTTAAACCTTCCTACCTGTTAAAATTACAGGTAGCTGACATCAAATTTATCCCAAAAGTACGGCTGGATGTGTCTAGCTATAGCCCAGCCAGCGTAGTTTGTGTCCGCATAATACAATAAACAAGAATCATAAGCTGCATTATACACTTCTTTTCGTAGCCAGTCTGTAGGGGTTGATAATGAGAACAGAATTGCAAAACACAAAAATGGTGTTGTATTTATATGCAAACAGCAAAGGCTCAGACCAGCCTGCGCAGTCTGATCAGAGTCCTTGCCTTTCGTTCACACTATGGACTCAAGGAATCTACAGGAACATGAGGGCTCTAGCTAGACTACGAAAAATCACATTCGGGTTTGCGTCGTCACTGATACGCAGATGCGTCAAACCCTCTTTTGTGTAAAGGTGGTCGGGTGTTGCGATGGTGCTGTGTATAACTTCCAGCACCGGGACGTCCTACTAATTTGGAGGGCCTACCGTGCTTGCAGTGGGTGCGGGTGGGGGTTGTTTGGACATTTTTTCTCCCGTGTGTCATTTCTCTTTCTCCCTCTCTCTGGGAGACGGCCCGATATAGACTGAAATACTGCCTCAAAGGGCAGTTAACCCCAAAACAAACAGTCAATCAATCTCTTTCTTTTTTTGATATGGCTGCAATAGGCTTACGTAATTTGTGGTTTCTGTGTTAACATAGAATTAAAATTGTTTGAGAAAATCTGAAGTTTCTGTTGAAAGAATTTCGGTTTGTAATGCCATTGATGAGACTGTCCGCCATGCTCCGATACCAATGACGCCATATATCTGTTACCAAGGCAACTAGGAGTTCGTGTTGCTGTAAAAGTGACGTCATCGAGACATCTGCCAAGATAGTAAGCACAACATAGTTGCTATGGTAATAGATCCATGACACCATTGGCATCGGAGCATCATAGGTAGTGTATGCCATGTTCCGCCAATTCTTCAATGATCTTACAAACTGAAATTCTTTCAACAGAAACTTCAGATTTTCTCAGATATTTTTGCCCAGTCATTTTATTCCGTGTTTGGTCTAGAAAGGTAGAGAATGGTACATGGTAAGACCATGATCCAACTGTTCCTACCCTGATCAGACGGTCCCTTATGAATAGTCTGGTCGGCGTATACTCTGACCTGCTCTGTCTCAATATTTAGATGAATCACTATAAGACCCAAGTTTGCCATTATTTGGCACGACTCTGTTTGCATAAATTCAGCTTGATCTGAATGCAAACATTTAGAAATGAAATGACTTCTTCAAAGTAAATAGTAATTATTTACAAAGTTGGCTCGTGTACAAAGTAAAAAGATAGGCAACGATCAGGAACTGATACAATCAGAACCCATGTTCCGCCCTCAAATCCAAAATGGAGAGGGGTGTATAAATAAGCTGACAGGCACGCACACGGTAAATCGAATGAACAGCCCTGACAGGTTGTCATTCAGCTAGTACCCCAAGTGAAACCATCACCCATACAACCAATCGGAGCACCCTCGGCCAATTCCGTGATTCACGGAATTGGCCGAGCGGTGTTCCGATTGCCATACAACAGGTGAACGAAACTACTGACATTGACATCAAGAACAAGTAATGCAAAAGAACCATAACAGAAATACCGCCTGCGACTTACTAGGAGGGGGAGAGGTGGGGCTTAAACACGTTTTACGGGATTCCAACCATCGCCCTCAGCTGCTGCATACTTTGTTTTGGAATGCATATGTGTACTAAAGGGTCAAAAACTATTCTATTCTATCCAGTGACCTATATACATATATATGTATTTATAGGTCACTGTTCTATCCCATAACCTTTCTCTGTCGTTGGGGCACCACAGATGACTTCAGAACAATCCCTTTCCACCTTGTTCTGTCTTCAGCTGCCCTAGTCGAGCTGGCAAAATCCATTCCTGTCCACCCATTGATATTGTCTTCCCATATCTTATTCTGTCTTCCTCTTCTTCTTTTTCCTTTCACTGTGCCCTGAAGAATCGTCTTTGCTAAACCAGAAGACCTTGAGACGTGGCCAAACCACTTTAGTTTCCGTTTCTTGACAAGCGTTAGGAGTTCATATTCTCCAATAGCTGCTTGGATCTTCCTGCGAACCTCCTCATTGGTTATATGGTCCTTGTACGAAATGTTCAGTAACCTTCGGTAGCATCTCATCTCAAAGGCCTGCGTTCTTTTCTCTAACTCTGCTGTCAAGGTCATAGACACCCATAGTTTAACTGGTAGGTAACCTGTAAATTTGCAGTTAATAATAATACAGAGGTGGTCTGAACATGTTTACCAGTAAAAACAAAATACATGTGCACAGACGCATCTACTTCTATGGGCGGGCCGCCACTGACACTGACAAGGGCGTAGCTACCTATACGGCAAATACGCAAGTGCGTATTGAAATTTTGTCAGAATTGACAAAATTTCAAAATGCACCTGCATATTTGCATGCTGAATATTTATAAATTAGACAAGATTTCAATACCAATTACCAAAGTGGCTGAAATACTAGCTTTCCCTTCAAGAAGAAGAGAATAAAACATGGTTGTGCGTATTATGAAATTGCCCCTAGCTACGCCCCTGACTGACTTTGTGTACACGAGGTTTGGGTTGCAACCAATGATCCCAAAGCACAATTATGCGGGACTGCCGTATGTAGGCTATAACTCCGCTATCCCCAACCTTTCCTCATAGGTCATAAGTGGTGGGGGCGGTGGTTACAAATGGGCCTCCTCAAAGCGAAAAATTATTGTCGAACATTCGGTCACGTGAAAATTTAAATGCGCATGACACTATGTAGCCAAGAGACATAATGACACAGTGTTGTTGTTCTAATTCTCATAACGATATTCTCCGGGAAGTTCAGTGGAACATATCCATACGCCAGTATAAGGTAACACAATATAACGAAGAAAACACTGCTGGGATTGATTTAATGAAGAAGTCCAGAAAATTCGCGCTCCAACAAATTGAGAAGCAAAAAAGGAATAATAAGGTAAGTAACTCTAGCCCTTGACAACCTTACTTGCTATAACAACAACTGCACTCTGGCGCAATCTCCCTTTCTCTCTCTTCTCTCTCCTAAAAAGAAAACATATATTTGCAATGTGACCTGAAAACAATAATGTGTACTTAGGAAAACAATATTACAAGTGACAATCAAGTTCTTATAAATTGAAGACATATGGAAAACAAAACACTGGATTGCTAACTAAACTTTCTTGATGAGAAAAGTATCTCATAAGATAGGCATTGTCTTTCATGCTGGTGTGCTATCATGACCACCACCAACTAGTCAGTCTAAAACATAATCCTCCAAATATTTTGGAGGGCGGGAAATTCTCTGTGGTCTTTGCCTCGTGGGAACAGTGACATCACATGGGTCAGGGGTATGTACAAGCGGTTGAGCGGGTCTTGGAAGATCTTGGACAGTTTCAGGGCTCTCAGGTGATCCTAGAAGAAAAGGAAACTCGGTGGTGCTTTCAGAGGCATTAGGGGTTTGAGGACTATTTGCGAGGGTCGGATGAATAGGGGCAGAATGATCTGCAGGCTGAGTTAGTATGGAAGGTATGTCGACAAGTGTTGGAGGGGCCTGAATTACAACCTCGTCATCACTGTCGCTGTTCTCAGAACATTTATGGGGGACGGACCATGTCTTTTCATTAGGCACACGGTAACATTCTGAAGTTTTAACCTTGTAGGATGAGGCTCGTAGCTGATTACCGACGAATTTCTTAACGAAACACCAATCACCATCCATGGTAACGACCAAGTATCTGTTGCGGGCACGAGTTTTGTCCTTATCAGTATATAGATATACAAGATCGCCTACATTTAAAGGGTCGTTCTGTAAGATTTTACGTCCCTTATGTTTTGACGTGATACTTGACGGATGATTTAGAATGCGATTCTTGTGCTGGTTCAATATGACGTCACGATCTGAGACTGGGAGCTGTTCATGGGTAAACTGACTACGCTGAGTCCAAAGCTCGCGAGACGAAAGACCTGAGTATCTGATTCTAGAGTTTAATCTAGCAACAGCGGTAGCCAGTTGTAAATGAGACACGGAACCCCCACCAGGCTGTTGACGTAACAATTCGTCTTGCAATTCTGAAATTGCCTTTTCTGCAACCGGATTTTTGTTGACATTTTTAATGCGACCGATTTCTAGAGAAATGCGAAGGTTCCTCAGTATGTCATCATCCTTTAGAGAAACAAAGCCTGGAGCTGGATCGACACGAATAACGGCATTCGGACCATCTAAAGGATGAAGCTCTAAGCAAAGGCACGCTAAGGCGTCACGTAAAGTGTCACGCTTCTCATTGTCAATGAGGCAAGCTGCAGTATAAGAGGAAACTGTCTCTCTGAGAACCAGTATGAGTTGGCGATTTTGTTTAAGAACATCAGCTGCAAATGACATGCCTATTACCTCTGGGGGGTCGTCACAGGATTGAGTTAACAAGGACTCAGGAAATTTTTGTAACGACGAGCAAATATGGCAGGAATCAATTACCTGATCAATTACTTTGATCATATCAAGGGCATAAAACTGCCTCTTCATTACCAGCTGAAGCTGATGTTTGGATGGATGGTCAAGTCTGATATGAAGAGCAGTGACTAGGCCATGCAAGACAGAACGGGGTACTATGATTAACTCACGTGATGGGGCCAAGGGGTCGTTACGGGGAACCACTAAGAGACCATCTTTTGCAATGGATGCTACAGCAAGATATCGCTTTACATCTTTCACATTTGTAATTTTTTTGGAGGGTCGGGTACCCTGTTTCAAGTGGGCATGAGTACGGCGGAGATCCGGGCATTCTGACTGGATATCCAACCAGGATGATCTGGTGATAAATGGTAACTTAGTTGTGTTGTTGATTACCTCTTGTACAGTGACAGGTCGAACAACAGCATCTTCGGTTTGTATGATAAAGCTACAAACTTGACAGCGCGGTTCGACGCACTCGGGTGCATTTCGACTAGCGAAGTCAGAGGGGATATTGGCTGATCCATTTAAATGTCGCACACTAACCTGATACCTACTGACTGTTGACAGAAAAGATGTGACACGAGGGCTGGCTGAAAATTCACCCCTTGCCAACTTATCTACAGCCTGAACACATGGTTTACTATCAGTCAGAACACATGCATTAAGCTTTGATTGAATAATATAGGGACTGAAGTGTTTCACTGCAGCGGCAATGCACAATGCCTCAATTTCGCACGGTAACCATGTGATTTGATGTTTTCTTAACTTGGCGCTAAAGAATCCAGCCAGCGATAATTTATTACCACGTGAAATGTATAATGTTGCACCAATGCCACGTTTTGAAACGGAACCATCAGTGACAATCCATAACTGATCATCAGCGCGAGGAAGGGTTATAGTTTTACGGGTTGATAATGAGGTTTGGGCATTTTGGAAACACTGAGATAAGTCCTCTGTCCAAACTACGCGATCTTGTGATTGCTTTCCTGCAACGGCATTGTCTAGGTCTGATATCAGCTGCGAACACTTAGGCAAGACGCGACCAAGTACCTTATATGCTCCTATAAAGGAACGGAGCCCACGAACTGTTTCGGGAGGAGGGCAAGTGGAAAGAACAGCAATGCGGTGAGGACTGGCAGATAATGTGCCTTGATTCCAGATCCATCCTAGTATTACTGTGGAGCGAGGACCGACGACAGTCTTAGAAGCTGACAAACGTAAGTCGGCCTTCTTGAGTGCTTGAAGTACTTTTGTCCAATTACAAAGTAGTTCCTCTGGGGTACTGCCCCCGCAGTACAAATCATCAGCGAGCTTTGCGACGATGCCATCTTGCAAAAAATCGCCAAGAACGCGACACATCAGCTCCTCGAGTGCTGTTTCTGAGCCTGGCATACCCATAGCGCACCTTGTATATACTCGGACGCCGCGAAAAGGGGTTGCGACCCCACAGAACTTCATAGAAGACTTAGATAAAGGGATCTGGTAGAACGCGCTTGTCAGGTCCGTCTGAACAATATACTTCCACTGTGCTATTGTGCGGAGGGTGGAGTCAACATCAGGCATTAGAGAGGGTTGTGGTTTGCTATACCGACCAACGTCACTAAAAGCAGTTACTAAACGAAAACCACCTGATGATTTTTTTACTAAGAAAGACGGATTAAGATACTCAGCTGTGATGCCAAGGTCTTCCGGGCGTCGGAAAACACCTTGAGTCTCTAAATCATCAAAGCGTTGTTGTAACTCGACTAACTTATCGCGCGAGTACTGAGGAACTTTACCTTTACGTTGTGGAGGAAGGGTAGGTCCCATATTTATAGTCGCCTCGAAGCGGCCAAATGAGCCATTGTATGTAGCAAATTGGGGATTAAACACGTCATCATAATCTTGTAGTACACTTTGAAACTTTGAGCGCATGTCATGAGAGAAAATATTATCTGGATCAAGCTTCACCATGTCAGAATGAAGCGAGCAACTTGAAGACTTAGCCAGTTTAGTGACAACTGGTGGAAGGACATCGGTTGTGACGGGATTGGTATCTATTGTGTACCTTACTTGGCAAAAATGTTCATTTTTACTCACAAGCTGGGGCTCTTCACAGTCATTGACAATGCGTACCTTACCGCTAACAGCCTCCAATATGTGAGGATGAGGCCAGGTTTTCGGAGTCTTTGAGCAATCTGGGCGGGACTCAACAGAAACGGTGCAGTCAGGACTGAACTCATGTGGTAAAGTCATCTCAAAATAATCTCCGGGCCAGATTACAGATGTAGACGGGGACCTTAAAACAACAGCTTGGGTGCGACGAATACGGTTGAGAGTAGAATCGGGAGCCGAGGAACCGTAACAGACCACATCAGAATCTCCTATAATGATTTCGTGCTTTGATGGTCTTAAGGAGATGTCATTGGTAGTCATGAAAGGTATACCAGCTAAAATGTCAATATCAAGGTCATTCACAACTAACGCTTCTAGCCTCAGATCAATATTGTTTCGTGATAATAATAACCGAGTTTCACCAGCAATAGACAAGGGTGTTACACCGTCAGCTTGCAAAGCTTTTTGAGCAGATTTAGTTATGGTTGCACCAATATGATTTGCAACAGAGGTCTTTATCATAGATATTTCTGCACCAGTGTCTAAAATTAACTGAAGGGGGTAATGTTTATAGAAGACTTTCATCTGTGGAGATTGTTTCGTGCTTATGCGTCGCGATGTGGATATAACACGAAGACTATGAGTAGGTTCATCATGTACATCTACGGCTGAAACTTCACTAGTAATTGTATCAGAATCATCATTGTCTGTATAATCCTCATATAACTCTGTAGCTTGGCGAATCTTACTGAAGAATAGTTTATCACTCTCTGGTAAGTATTTACATTTGCTCAGAAAGTGTTGTGCAGGACGTCCCGCCTGCTTGCACAAAGGACACGACACACGACTTTTAACCACAGGTTTAGATTCAGATTTCAAAACATTAACGTTTGACTTGCTGATGACAGATCGTAAAACTTTTGACTCTACAGAGGCATGAATCTCCTCAAGCAGACTATCCAGAGCCTGCGAGATCTCAGGTTTGATTGACGACAATGTTTGAGACCTAAGCTCTGTTCCATACCGCTGTTTGACTAATGCAGGAAGATCAGGATGAATGAGCCTAAGCCATGTTAAAACTATAAAGTTTTCAAGAGTAGGTGATAGGTCTTCGTCAACGTCTGGAATGACACCATGATGACGAATGGAGCCATCAGATTTTATAAGATTGTCTTCTACAAAGCTATTTAATCTCTGAAAAAGATCTTCAGAACGTTCACCTGGCTCTAAATGAATGTTATTGAAGTCAAGAAAATGAGAGCCGCTGGACTGAAATCCAAAGTGGAGGCGAATAGACTGCCATATCTGAGTCACTGACGTTGAATTCTTGACGATAGTGTTTCTTGATATAATAGGACAGTAGTTAGCAATCTGTCCAAGCATCAGTTCTAAATGAGTTAATTTCTGAGCGGCAGTCCGCCTGGACGCTTCAGGAACAGTATTTTCGTCATCAGTGAGTCCACGCAGAGGAGTTGTGGCGGTCTTTTTTAGCCACGTAGTACCATCTAACAGAAAGGAGGCAAAGTTTGGATCAAGAGACAATGTGTACTGTAAGTTTTGCCTCCAAGCCTCGAATGATGTAATGGATTCGTTTTTCGTCAAAGACCATTGTTTGGGAGCACGGATTGCCATTCTGTGAATCAATGTAGTAACTGTATCTACTACAAAAGGTCCAGCACGTTTTTATATTACAGTTCCAGTTTTGAACTGTCTCGTTTAACCAAGTCTGGTAATGTGTCACAATATTGAAAGAAAACAAGCGTAAAAGAGTAGTCTCCTGCTTCAGAGGAATAGGACGAAGTTCGCTGCCACCACGCCAGTATAAGGTAACACAATATAACGAAGAAAACACTGCTGGGATTGATTTAATGAAGAAGTCCAGAAAATTCGCGCTCCAACAAATTGAGAAGCAAAAAAGGAATAATAAGGTAAGTAACTCTAGCCCTTGACAACCTTACTTGCTATAACAACAACTGCACTCTGGCGATAGTTGTACCTCCTTTGCACACTGTATGCGTTAATCCTCCGTATTCTTTGTTATTTCAGTAAGTCGCAGCGGAGCATCCGCAGAGGCTCAGTGGAATGTATCCATGGCCACGTCTCCCGGTCCTCCGTTCATGTCTTTAAACAATATTCGATCATGGGCGACATTGATGACATCTACAATGCATCTCAATATTTCGTTTATGTCGCCAATCGAGCTACTATGTTTGATAATTCTGGTCCACTGGTTGGTTGAATAAATGTTCACACCTTTATCTGTATAGGCAGTCCTCTCCCACTAAATTGTCACACCTTTACCTGTACAGGTAGTCCCCTCGGAAAGAAAAAAAAAAACATATCGTGACACAAATGGCACTCATAGCTGCAATTTTTCTTTTATCGGTATTTAGTACTTCTTTATTCGGGTTACTAGAGTTACCGGAATACACCTTAATACCGGAATACACCAAAATAAACATTTTTATTATCAAAATTAACTCAAATATTGGTAGAATAGATAAATAAGAACTATTTCCAGCTCAGATATTGCTATTTCTGCATCTGTAGTGAGAATAAATGGACCAGGGTATGGACCATGGATAGGTATCACCGTGCAGATTGCAAGCTGGTTAGGGTCTTTGTATGGGTCATTCACTTGCCGTTTTTACATGCAGCTGTTACTAAAAGACATATTTGGATAATATTACATTTATTCTGGTAATATTATAGTGTATTTCGGTAAATAAAAATGTGTATTTTGGTATATTCCGGTAGATTCCGGTATATTCCGGTGTATTTTGGTATATTCCGGTAATTAAGTGTATTCCGGTATTTCTAGTAACCGCTTTATTCCGGGGTTTTTCGTTACCTTACGTTTCTTGACGAAACGGCGTAGTTCATGAATTTGAACCAAGTTCGCCTATGTGAAGCGGTAAAAACAAAAAATTGTAGAACTTCAACACTAAATATTAGTTTCTTACCTTTGTTTTATTTGCAGAATAACCCTGCTAAACATGTCTTGGCAATATCCTGTTATCGTCCACTTGTGGACGATAATTTCTGGCTGATTTTTAAAAACCAAAAACCCTTCAGATAGGGACTTGTATGCCGCCACTCCCGGTTTTCGACGATCAAATTGTGTCCGTTGTGATTTCAAAGTATACTGAATATCCAGAACCCAACTTATCATTCTAAATGACCAAACAGTCTTTTCTTTTTCAACACCAGAGCATTCTTTTCCATAGACACTTGTGGCGAGTTGACAGAGGATGCCATATCGTCGAGGTACCTCAAGTCGAGACGAACCTCAGGTCGAGGACATTTTTGTTTACCTTTTAACTCTCGCGAGATTTTGAAACACGCACGCGCGACCGTGGGAAAATCAGCCTAGAAGGTCACCGAACGTCTATTCATTGTTTACATTAGCAACAATGAGATTTAAACAGGTAAGTGGCTTTAAATAAATTTACCATGTGTCCAAAACTGTTTTTTCCTTATTACCAAAAAAGAGCTGTATAAATTCACTTTGTATGATGAAAATGAAACAGGTTTTCAATTTTGACAGTTTTCCGTCTGCTTTGTTTACATTTCATCAATGAATGTCGCGTGCCGGAAGTTCCGTAGTTAGGCCAAGCATATTTAATTTTTCAATTTCAGGTACCACTCATCTTATTGTAATTTCAGGTTCTCAGTGCGTTTTCCACTGTATTTTCAGGCTAAGCCACTTCATGTCCAGCGGAAATTGAGGATATATTCTCCAACTTCCATGGTGAAAGCCTATTCTCTGGTGAAAGATGAAGGAGCATCTGTTCTTAAAGCAGCAAAAACTTATGGAGTACCTGAAACTACCTTAAGAGATCGTGTAATGGGGAGGGTTGATCCTGAAACTGGTATGGGAAGTGTGCCATTGTTTTCACAGCTTGAAGAGGTCCAGATAGTTAATCATGTTAAAACTATGGCTGACTACGGATATGGTTATACCAGACAAGAATGTGTGGACTTAGCAACTGATTTTGCTATTCAATTAGGAAAGCGCGAAAGTGACAAACCTTTGTCAATGAAATGGATGAAAGGATTTTTATCACGTTGGCCAGAAATAAGAGTGTTAAAGCCTAGGGGTTTAGAACATGTGAGAGCTAAAATGACTAATGAAACAATTGTTAATGAGTACTTTAAGAACCTTGAAGACTGCTTGAAAAAGTATGATCTGCTGGATAAGCCCCACCTTGTGTTCAATGTTGATGAAAAAGGCATCTCAATCAATCACAGACCTCCTAGTGTTGTGGCTGGTAGTGACCATTGTCCACCTGCTGTTACCTCTGGAAAGGGAAAAAATGTTACCCTGCTTGGGTGCGGTAGTGCTAGTGGTACATCTATACCACCTTATTTTGTATTCCCAGGCAAAAGAATGTTGCCAGAGCTATTGGAAGGTGCTACAGCTGGGACTGCTGGAACTGTTAGTGAGACAGCCTGGTCAAATAGTGCTGTTTTCCGTACCTACCTAGAGACCCATTTTGTGAAGTTCATTCCTGGTCGTGGTGATCAAAAAGTTCTTCTCCTACTTGATGGCCATCGTTCCCATGTATCAATAGGACTCGCTGACTGGGCAAAAGAAAATAACATTATTTTATTCATCCTTCCTGCTCATACTAGCCATCTTCTCCAGCCATTGGATGTAGCTTGCTATGGCCCGTTTGAGCGTATCTACAATTTCCAGTGCCACAAGTTGATGAGGGAAACCCATGAAACTATAACAAGGAACAATATCTGCAAGATTGCATGCAAGGTTTATGCCAAAGCTTTATGTCCTGAAAATCTTATGTCTGCCTTCAGAAAGACTGGTATTTATCCTCTGGACAGAGAAGCTATCGCCAGCCAGTACATCATACCGTCAGAAGTGTTTCGCACAACTAAAGAACCGGAAGTAGAGCCACATGTTGATGAAATCACAGAACCACAGATAGAGGAGGATGTTGTTGCAGAGACCAGCATGTTTGAAGCTCGAGAACAGCAGCTGAAGCAAGTCAAGAGTGAGGTGGTAAAAAAGGCGAGAAAGACTGTGAGCAAAATTGTTGCAGGGAAGGAAATCACAAGTGATGACACATATGTTGCTCTCTTGAGTCATGAGAAAGAGCAGGGATTGCATAAACAGCCCTCTACATCAGGATCTTCCTAACTGAGCAAGAAGTCAAGGAAACCTCCCATCAAAAAACTTAAAGTTTCATCTCCTGTTAGGCCTGTTGCAGGTCCATCACACATAAATCTGGTGCCAGACTCAAGTGATTCTGAGGATAGCGAAGTTAGTGAGGAGGAGAAGTGTTGTGTTTGTGGGCTATGGACCCCAAAAGAGCTTTCAAAAAGTACATCAATTGTTTTCACCAAATGGGTTAAATGTGATGGAATTTTAAATGGGAAGTCTTGTCAGCATTGGACACACCTAACTTACTGTACCAGTGTAAGAGTAATCAGAAGGGGAGACAAATTTTATTGTCCCCATTGTGTTGAAGAATAAATTCCCCAGTTAGTGTAGAAAGAAAATGTTTAATGTGTTAATTATTATTTCTTTGATGGTTACTAGTTAAAGTTTTGACATTTAGAGTTACCGAGTATGCTGGCACCTGATAATTTTGTTTCCTTGGCCTAATTAACATTGTAATTTATTCATGACGTCATGGTCTCGACTTAAGGTACCGCCTCCAAGATGGCGTCTTCCAGCGGGTGTGCTTTGATTTTCTACACTTGTGACAAATTTTAAAGTGTTTTCTTGGATTTTCTGATGGTTTTGGGAGCGGAATAAAGTAAAGTGAACCTGTAAGTATTGATTTGCATAAGTGTTTGTAGTTAACTGTTCTTGTAGCGAGTATTTGCTTAGATCCTCGACTTATGGTTCGACGAGGGTATTTGATCACATGACCTGTCAATTTTTGGTAACCACACCTACCAGTTTTCGACGATAGAAAATTGGTATTGTAATATTCATCATGAATAGATAAGGAACAGTTAGAGAATGAGGTTATGTTATTGCACAGTGTTTCTGATTTTAGCAGATGGGTTTATAATTTTCTTCCTCCTCCGAAAGTATGCAGTGCATTGAGTTTACGTGACCTACTCCTAAAAATGTTTTGTTCATTGTGAAAAGGAGCCATTGCACAAGTGGGCGGGGCCTAAGTTTATTACTCTATTTGTATTGGTTGAATGCATCTACTGACGAGTTTGATTTTAGATGGTTTACATTTTAGTAGCATTATGCCATAACAACTCCTGGGTTTATCTCGGAACTGCTCACATCGTCGAAAACCGAGTGTGGTCGAATTCCGGGTGCTTGGCAATACTTAAAAATAGGATGCAAAATTTCCTACAAAATATAAATAGAAATGATATCACATGACCATAGAAAGCACATAATTACCACTGAGCACCTCATTGGATCCTTTCAAATGTCCTTTTTGGCCTATTACTAAAACCCGGAACGGAACATGGAACGGAACACGGAACGGAACAAGGTGGAACAATGTCAGGAACAAGTTCGGATCATCTATAGTTTTGGAATGGAACAAGTTTATAATTTCGGCGGAACGGAAGTTAATGTTGATGTCGGAACAGTGATTAAAAGCTAAAAATAGCATTAAACTTCTAAAACGCGGAACGGAAGTTGCAGATTCTCGGAACGGAAGTAGCGTATCTCTCGGAACAAACTGCGGAACAAAGGTGGCTAAAAGCTTAAAATAGTATAAAACCTTCTAAAACGCGGAACGGAAGTAGCTTATATCTCGGAACAAACTGCATATCTGCGGAACAAAAGTGACTGTAAGCTAAAAATAGCGTAAAATCTTCTAAAACGCGGAACGGAAATTACTGATGATCTCGGAATGGAAGTAGCTTATATCTCGGAACAAACGGCATATCTGCGGAACAAAAAGTGACTTTAAGCTAAAAGTAGCATAAAAAAATCTTCTAAAACGCGGAACGGAAGTTACTCATGATCTCGGAACGTCTGGAACACAATCTGGAACGACAGCGAACAACATTGCTAAGAGACGACGTCACAACTGCAATATACACGACGATAAGATGTTGTCTGTGGAAAATAATAAGAAATTGTTAAAAAATGATGCCCTTGGTATATCAGAACTACTTACACTGTTTGAATATGACCAGACAACTGCAAGCATTCCTTTCCGGCCCAAGGGAGGAGACTTATTTATATTTAAAAGCGAGAGAAAAGACGACTGGAAAGCAGATGGCCACACGTGAGTTTCCTGATTTTTTGTGTGTTTTCTATTTGCTCAATCTATGCTTGCATTAATTCTATTAAATTTAAATTAACGTCCTGTAAAACTTCTGTTTTGTCATTTTTCATGCATCTAGTAGCAGAATTGTGAGAGCAAAAGAACTTGTCGCACAAGATTTAGTCGCATTTTCGCCCAGACTGGGAGCCTTTACGGTGATGGATACAAATGGAATTCACGTGGTCAAAGTTCATCCTACAGAATCCTGCTCCTGTCCAGTTAGAAAAAACTGCATACATATGTTAAGTGTCAAATTGGGATTGCGAATGGAGTTGGGCGAGAATGATCTACAGCCACAAAATACTGCCGTAGTCAAAAAGCGTGTAAGAGAACCAAAACGCCAGAAACCAGGACGAAAGCGCCCGCGACCTGGAGATGTTTTGTTAGGAAACCGGGAACAAGGCATGGAACAACAAGAAAACCGGGAACAACATACGGAACAAGAAAACCTTGATATGGAACAACGCATGGAACACACGGAACAAGAAAACCTTGATATGGAACAACGCATGGAACAGAAAGAATACCTGGAACAACGCATGGAACAATTAGACCTGGAACAACGTATGGAACAAGAAAATATAGAACAACACATGGAACAACAAGAAGACCTGGAACGACGCATGGAACAAGAAAAACAAGACATGGAACAACAAGAAGTGGTGAATATCACAACTGAAGAAGAAAAGATACAACAACTTTCGGAATTTTTAAAAGAAATGTCTGCAGATAAAACCATGTTAACACAGTTTGTTAGACAAAAAGATATTTCATTTGAAAACATAATAACATCAACTCCAAAATCGGAGCTTAGGAAAGATATACGATATAGTCTTGAAGTATGGGTCCCTGCTGACAGACTGAAATTGCACCACAATTTAAATATTCATGAAAAACGGATCTTAGAAAGCAAACAGTGGCTCAATGACATAATAATTGATAGTGCAATGAACCTGCTTAGCTTCCAGTTCCCGGACTTGGAGGGGTTCCAGTCATGCCAGTTAGCTCATCAGCTGGATTTCGACAGACACGAGAAACTATTCATTCAAATCATTAACAGATCACCAAACGATGGAGGGTCACATTGGTTGACAATAAGTAATATTAACTGTATGGAAAATACAATAAAAGTGTACGACTCTGCCTACAGTGACCTGCCACATGAAGAAGAACTCACAATTGCTAGTTTGGTGGCTGTAACGACAGATAAGCTGCAGGTCATATTTCCTAATGTTGCCTTACAAACAAATGGGTATGACTGTGGATTATATGCAATTGCAAATGCCACCGCCCTGGCATATGGTAGGGATCCAACAACACAGGTGTATATTCCAAGGCTGTTGAGAAGTCACTTGTACAAATGTCTGGAAAACAGGCACATTGTGCCTTTCCCAATCACAAACAGTAAGGTCAAGCGAAAACCGCAAAGAAAAGTTTTTGATGTGCCTTTGTTTTGTCTTTGCAGAATGCCTGATACTCGAACTTTGTATATATACTGTGATACATGTGGCCGAGAATACCATCCACAGTGTGTTGGATTTGATACATCTATATCTGATAGTAGAGAATTCATATGCCAAAATTGCAAAGTGATTAACAATTAACATAATATTTGTAGCTACACAATGCATTTCTGATGTTTTATTAAATTGACATGGGTAATTCAACTAATCTCTCTGCTGTTTTATTATTTCTGTTCCATATATATTCCATTCCAGTTTAAAACCGTATTCTGTTCTATTCCATATTCTGTTCCGTTCCATGTTCCATTCCATACACCATTCCAGTTCCGTGTTCCATTCCATGTTCCATTCCATATTCCGTTCCATTCCGTGTTCCGTTCCGGGTTTTAGTAACGACCTCCTTTTTGGGCCCTTGGAAACCCTTAGATACAAAGTAAACACTCCAAAAACTGGCAGAAAACAGGGGGAGTAATATCAGCACAAAACTCACTTTTCTGGTTATAGCCTGTTATGAATTCATATTGCTCCCAAACATGGTCTTGAGAAAATCATGCACAGTATGCATAGTAAGGTCATCCACCTGTGAATTTACCTGTCCACTTTGACTGACCAAATTCAATGACCCAAAACGTTAGTAATGGCTGTTGTCCTTCTCTTGAGGGAGAAAATTCCAGAAACACAAGTATTAACGCGCTAAAAACGGCGAAATTAGAAAAATAGTTTCAAGTTTCAAAACATACCTAACATATGAAAGGGACATAATCCTATTTCCGGAACGGTTCGGAATCCTGGAACCGGGAAATTAGCACAGTTAAAATCACGAAATTATGTGTCATCGAATGTAGAACTTACACAACACAAAAACAGGCATACACTAACAAGATTTTTAGCGAAAATAATTACCGATCTTCAGATTAACAACCTGTTTTATACCTACTTTCGGTTTGAAAAAAATCTGCCAAGAAACGATTGGAGTTACCTACCTTGACGCAGCGCCCCCTGCGACTATCATATATATTTCCGCTACTTCAGATTATTTAGATTTGTTGATCAGTGTCATTAGATGCTTGCTTTTTGTCCGTCAGCGCATTTATTAATTTGAGTAGATATAAATATTATTGTTCCTATAGATTATGTATAAAAAGTATTAAATTGAGTTCCAGTAAAAACTAACTATTTATATATTCTAACGAACATTTTGTCAAGTCACAGGCACATTATGCCCCCATCACGAGTGTTTAAAAAAAATTGTCGGTTATGTACTCACGTTATCGTCCACTGGACAATAATTCTTATAGGAAAAACTACTTATTCCACTAGACATTATCGTCCACGTGGACAATAATGTCTAAAGGAAATTTTACACATAAACTGGATATTCTAAGAAACTTGTCTACCCCAAAACATTCCAAGCCCCATTTTCCTATAGCATTACCCCCAAAGGAAACCCTTTTCCCAGGGAAATCTTTCCCTTGAGTAGCATACAATGATTGTTAGAAAAAATTTCTTCTCTATATATATACTCCTGTTATTGTCCACTGGACAATAATTCTTATAGAAAAACTACCAATTTCAGTAGACATTATCGTCCACGTGGACAATAATGTCTATAGGATAAAATTATGCTAATAGTAATTATAGTCCACTTTAAAATAGAAGACACTTGTATTAACCCCAAATGATTCCATGCCCCATTTTTTCTCTCTCCCCCCTCAGGAAACCCTATTCCCAGGGAATACTTTCCCTCGAGTAGCATAATGATTGTTAGAAAAAATATTCTTCTCTCTATATATACTCCTGTTATCATCCACGGGACAATAATCATTGTATCATTAGGTTACCGTAACCCTTCCCCTAACCCTGATACTAAGTCCAACCCTAACCGAGTGGCATTAACCACATCCAGAACGAAAGTCATTAGGGTTAGGGTTAGTAACTAACCCTAACCCTGACTCGAACTCCAAGTCCAACCCGAACCGAGTGGCATTAACCAGGTCCAGAACGAAAGTCATTAGGGTTTGGGTTAGGGGTAGGGTTAGTTAACCCTAACCCTAATACTAAGTCCTACCCTAACCGAGTGGCATTAACCACGTCCAGCACGAAAGTCATTAGGGTTAGGGTTAGTAACTAACCCTAACCCTAACTCGAACTCCAAGTCCAACCCGAACCGAGTGGCATTAACCACGTCCAGAACGAAAGTCATTAGGGTTAGGGTTAGTTAACCCTAACCCTACCCTAACTTGAACTCTAAGTCCAACCTAACCAAGTGGCATTAACCACCTACAGAACGAAAGTCATTAGGGTTATGGTTAGGGCTAGTTAGCCCTTACTAGGGTTATATATACTACCACTAACCCTGATAATAAGTCCAACCATAGCCGAGTGGCATTAACCACGTCCAGAACGAAATTTAAAATGCGCAAATAAGGATAAGCTATCCCTACCCTTAACCCTAACCCTAATGACTCTCGACCCGGTCGTGGTTAATGATCGCCGGTCTGGAGATGGTTAAATCTAACACTAGAAAATATTTTTATACTGACAAGATAAATATGCCTATATAATTACATAAAAATTAGTGATAATTCATTTAACAAAATTTTCTTTCCGACAAGAAGCGTATTATGAGTGTTTCCAAAAAATCGTCGGTTATGTACTCACGTTATCGTCCACTGGACAATAATTCTTATAGGAAAAACTACTAATTCCAGTAGACATTATCGTCCACGTGGACAATAATGTCTATAGGATAAATTATGCGAATGGTGAATAATAGTCCACTCTAAAATTTAAGACACTTGTATTAACCCCAAATGATTCCATGCCCCATTTTTTTCTCTCCCCCCTCAGGAAACCCTATTCCCAGGGAATACTTTCCCTTGAGTAGCATACAATGATTGTTAGAAAAAGTTTCTTCTCTATATATATACTCCTGTTATCGTCCACTGGACAATAATTCTTATAGGAAAAACTACTAATTCCAGTAGACATTATCGTCCACGTGGACAATAATGTCTATAGGATAAATTATGCGTATAGTGAATAATAGTCCACTCTAAAATTTAAGACACTTGTATTAACCCCAAATGATTCCATGCCCCAGTTTTTTTCTCTCCCCCCTCAGGAAACCCTATTTCCAGGGAATACTTTCCCTTGAGAAGCATTTAAAGATTGTTAGAATAAAAAAGTTTCTTCTCTATATATATACTCCTGTTATTGTCCACTTGGAAATACTTTTATATTGACTTCATAAACATACCAATACTATGTGAAAATAGTGATGGTACATTGATACGCCCTTGTCTTTTTAGACCAAAACCACATCACGAGTGTTTAAAAAAATCGTCGGTTATGTACTCACGTTATCGTCCACTGGACAATAATTCTAATATGAAAAAGTACTCATTCCAGTAGCCATTATCGTCCACGTGGACAATAATGTCTACAAGACAAAAATGCGAATATTGAAATAAAATTCCACTCTTAAATATAAGACACCTGTATAACCCCAAATGATTCCATGCCCCAGTTTTTTTCTCTCCCCCCTCAGGAAACCCTATTCCCAGGGAATACTTTCCCTTGAGTAGCATACAATGATTGTTAGAAAAAGTTTCTTCTCTATATATATACTCCTGTTATCGTCCACTGGACAATAATTCTTATACAAAAAACTACCAATTTCAGTAGAAATTATCGTCCACGTGGACAATAATGTCTATAGGATAAATTATGTAATAAGTGAATAATAGTCCACTCTAAAATTAAAGATACTTGTATTAACCCCAAATGATTCCATGCCCCAGTTTTTTTTCTCTCCCCCCTCAGGAAACCCTATTCCCAGGGAATACTTTCCCTTGAGTAGCATACAATGATTGTTAGAAAAAGTTTCTTCTCTCTATATATATACTCCTGTTATTGTCCACTGGACAATAATTCGTATAGAAAATCTACCAATTTCAGTAGGCATTATCGTCCACGTGGACAATAATGTCTATGGTAATAATTAAATTTTCATATAAGAATTATTGTCCAGTGGACGATAACGTGAGTACATAACAGACAATTTTTTTAATAGGCACTTTGCCAACATTGTTCATAATAGAGCCCTTATTCAGAGGAGGTAATACTGCAACTAAGACAAAAACTAAATAATTGAAACAGAACAGAACACTATTTCTTGGGGTATCATTGAAAAAAAAAGTGCATTTCATTGCGCTGACAGTAACCTATTTTTAGAAATCAAGCGTCTTATGACACTGATCAACGAATCCAAATGATTTGAAGGGTTTAAAAAAAGAAAAAAATCGGTCGGAAATTATCGTCCACATGTGGACGATAACAGGATATTGCCCATGTCTTTGATTTCTTTGTTGTATAGCAACCTTGAAATATTTATTGCATTTTATTGTTCAATCTAAATCTTGAATATGGGAGGCAACTAGTCCCGATCCTCTGACCGTTACGTTTCGCTTCACAAAGCTACACCAGAGCACAGGGACTTGTAACAATTTATTCTTATTTATATAATAATATATACATCTATACCCTAGACAAGGGTACCATAGACGAAAAATAAATATTTATCTCCACTATTTCTAGGCTTGAAAAAAAGAGTGCAAAAATCTTCCGAAGGGAAAAACCTTTGTAATCTTAGTAAAATTACAATATTTCATACTTTTATCCTGTCAAATTTTAATTTCTGCCCACTTGCATGGCACTTCTGTTCTACTTCAAACACAAAGAAAATTGAAAAAATTCAAGAAAGGGCACTCAGATTTGTATATGAAGACTATTTTAGTACATATGAAGAGCTGTTGGCCAAAGCAAACCTACCTGCCCTGCACATAAGACGCCTAAGGACCATGGCCATAGAAACTTTTAAGATTTTAAACAATCTAGCACCACCAGTTCTTAAAAATTTGTTAGTTAAACGTGAAAATACATATAATTTTAGATATTCTGATATATTGCAGGTTCCTCAGGTAAAATCTTCAAGGCAGGGTAAGAATTCATTTCGCTATGCTGCACCTGTGCTGTGGAACTCCTTACCAGATGATTTTAGAACAACAACTGATTTTAGCAAATTTAAATCACTTATATCCAACTGGAATGGAAAAAATTGTAAATGCTCAGCCTGTGATACCAAATTTTAACCAAACTCCTGGAAGTCACGGTCGGGTCAGCATAGTCTTATTTCTTAATCAGTTCCTATGTTTTTATGCTTTTGTTGTTTGCTTTATGTAGCCTGGCTTATTTGCTTCTGTTCTGTATGCATTTACTTATTTCTCCGCTTATTAGCTGTGTTGTATTTGTCCATGTGCTAAACTTTTATTGTTGCTTTCATTGTTGCATTGCTTTTCAGGGTAACACAGTATTGACCAGGATGGTGTGGAGTTCTTTTTCACACTGACTGGGGGCGGTGTGGAACTTGATGTTTAGCAATTGAGCTGCCACTTGTGAAGCACTACCACCTAGTCAGTGTTTGATAGCTCTAAATTGTGAACTCTGCTTTATCCTGGCATATGCTAGTTTAGTTTATTCCCATATTATATAAATGTGCTCATTTAACCTGTGCTAAGCTTTTATGTATTACACTAAATTGTAGCTGTTAGCTGTACTGAGTCACCAGGACGGGTATGGGTTTCCCTCACATTGACTGGGGGGTGGTGTGGAGCCTGATATTTAGCAATTGAGCTGCCACTTGTGAAGCACTACCCTCCAGTGCAATGTTCTGATAGACCTAAGTTACAAACCTTGCTCTGTCCAGGTAGGTATCAACATTGTTCATGTGTTTTTTTACATACTAATTAGCTTAGTCTGTCTTACAGCTGTTTTACTCTTGTTGAATTTTATACCTTGGTTATAGCAGTCGGTTCAAAAGCTCGTAAGAGCTTATGTTGATTTGTTGTAAACTTGCCGACTTTAAATAAATCTTATCTTATCTTATCTTATCTTATCTTTGTGCTAATTCTCAGTTTCACATCGAGAAAAAATATTAATCTTCAAAATATAAACAAGTTTACTGCAGAACAATCATATAATGGTTACTTCTTGTCCTTAGAAATACCGCTACTCCCCTTAAAATAGGTCAATGTCGTTCCTGTCATTGAATGTAAACAAACCGTGTTCAGCCCAAATTAATAACATCTACCGGCTTACCGCAACAAAATGCGACCATCGACAATTGAACGGGGAGGTATCCTAGCTTTTCAACACAAAAACAAGTCGTATTCCACCTACATAAACTCACAGTAGTCATTTCATTCCGAGAAAACATCACTGTCTTGTTCACTGGCTTCCATATTTCTTGACACGGTCACGTGACAACTCCGCAGCGTATACCCTCGATCTGGCAATGGGGAAGTCCTCCTAAATTAATTTTATCCAATCATAATCCAGGTCTCAAATGGGTTTTGCTGCAGACTTGTCACGGACTCGTCACGTGACAGTTTTAAATATTAAAGATGGAAGCCAGTGGCAAAAGCAGCCATGTGATTTCGGAATAAAATGACTACTGTGAATTTATATAGGTGGAATACGACGTGTTTTCGTGATAAAAAGATAACTTACCTCCACGTTCAATTGTCGGTGTTCACATTTTGTCGCGGCAAGCCGGTAAATGTTGTTTATTTTGGCTGGACACGGTTTGTTTACATTCGGTGACAGGAACAACTTAATGACATTGACCTATTTTAATGAGAGTAGCGGTATTTCTAAAGGCCAGAAGTAATGATTTTTTGGCAGTAAAGGTGTTTATTTTTTAGAGATTAATATTTTTTCTCGATTTGAAACTGAGAATTAGCACAATCGGAAGAGTTTTGTACTCTTCTTCAAGCGTAGAAATAGTGAGGATAAAATATTTATTTTTTGTCTATGTTCCCCTTGTCTAGGGTATAGATTAATAAGTTTCTTTTGTATTAATATGAATTGTTACAAGTCCCTGTGCACCAGAGGTAGCGATGTGTAAGAAGCTATGGAGGGCCCTGTGTACAGGTCTAGGGAGGCAACCACAGGGGCCGCAGGTAGAGTAGGGGGACATGGCTTCGCACAGGGCATAACTTCGCACACCTACGGGATTTCTTAGTATGTGCCAGTCATCAGTTGTCTGAACATCATTTTGTTTTGCAAATATTTCAAGGTTGTTTAAATGAAGGCTTTTGACATCACTTTCGCGTGCAGTGCATCACATGCATTTTGGCGCCAAAATACAGTACACGCAACGTGAAGACTTGATCTGACACGCTCTTGCAAAAATTTTAATCTTTTCCACGAAAGTTTAGTGGGGTTTTTGCGTGTGAAATGCGTGGGAGATGCGAGACACTCGCGAGATGCGTGACGTTAAACTCGCGAGAAAACAATTTCTTTTCACGCGAGACACGCAACTTTCGAGAGAAAGGATTAACTCCATGTATGCCCAGGGGAGTCATCGGCGCCAAACTTTATCACGCGTGACGCGTGTTTTCGAGTGGAAAAGATTAACGATTCCTGTCAATTTCACAGGTCATTATATGTTGTACAGGTAATTCATTTATATTTTTACATTGGGCCTAAAAAAAAGTTGTGTGATTCCGGTTACCAACCGACTGGTCTTTTTTGGCGCCGACTCAAAAAAATTACGATCGGCAATTTCCGCCATTCCGGAAATAGAAAGTGCCGAACAAATAGACAGCGTAAACCGCTCAGGCTATGACGCCTAAAGCATACCAGTTTGTGGCATTGTATTTAATACTGCGCAGGCTGATCCTAATATTTACTATCAGCTATGGAATAAGATTCCTTTCACCATTTTGTGCTCTGAGCGGCATCCTTTGATGTCAAGGCACGAGACTGACATATAAGCGTGCTGCGTTTACGTATTTCAACAAATGCTACCGTCTTCACATTTTATTATGGCGAAGGCCCTGAATGCGTTCAGTTACCTCTAAATATGAATATAGATATTATGTTTATTTGTCCGAATACTTTGAGAATTTTTTCCGCGCAGCAGAATCAGTTTCGTTTTTCATATAGACAATGTGATTTTGCCACGCGGAGATCGGAATAAAAAACAAGCTTCTCACCTCTTATTTTTCCTTCATTTTGATGGATTTTTAAAATCCAAACACTTTGACTATTGACCCACGACGCAAAATCATATTTTCCATATTTCATGAATGAACTGATTAAGAGGATGCAGCTGTGACGTATTTTTTTAGCCGTCAAACCAACAGGTTTACAAATTTGCATATTTCAGAGAGTGGATAAGTGGACGTCAATCACCGCTGAGACAGCCCATTTGCTAATCAAGTCATTCTTGTCGCGTGCGCTTTAAATGGAAACTTGACAGCTCTTACACCAGAAAGTTTATATTGGTTAATAAGTAAACATTTCGGCACGTGCCACTAGCGGCTATATAGCTGATCGAAACGCTTTGATCTTTGTGACTGTTTTGACATGGATTGGGCTATTATCGGCTTAGCGAATTTTTTTGTCTGTGTCATCATTCGAACTCCGTTTGCTACTAACTAACCTATTAACAATATTCTTTCAAACATAGGCCTCTCTACTTAACTCGCCGCGTAATTGCAACAAATTACGCTGATCATGATTGTTTATCAACCCATCCTTAATTCGTAAATGTAAATACCGTACGGTCAAACAATACTTGCGTTGAGGATGCGATCAATTAGGTTTTTCACGCACGCTTACAATGTATTAATTGAACCGTTATCAGCGCCGAAAAAAAAATGCATTGCAAATCATGTGCCTTGTCTGTAAAGGTATATGTACTTGTATAGAAACTTGCATTTACTGTACATGAACCTACTTGGACAAAATTCCACGCGTGATGCGAGAAAGTTTCTCGCATACACCACTCTATGAATTTCACGCAAGATGCGAGGAATTTTCTTGCGTGGAACGTGGCGATTTTCAAACACGCGAGGAAGTTTAGTGTGAAATGCGTGAGAGTTGCGAGAGAATCTCGTGGATTTTATTCCCTGCCTCGCGATTTTAAGTGTCACGCGAGAGCGTGTCGGATCAAGTCTTCACGTTGCGTGTACTGTAGATAAAACATTCAGATCAAAGTCGGGAAAGTTTACTATTTTTAAAACAGGCAATATTATTGATAGCAAACAGTCGAAATTTGGCTCCTGAAGTGTTAATGAAATTATCATTTGCTCTCTTCAGAATACAAAGTGCACAATCATCAAAACCTATGCTGGTTGTATGGACACCAAAGATTTTCCATGCTACGGGATGTGAATTTTGTCCCTCACTTTTATAAGTAAAGTCCGCATACAGTACACGCAACGTGAAGACTTGATCTGACACGCTCTCGCTTGACACTTAAAATCGCGAGGAAGGGAATAAAATCCACGAGATTCTCTCGCAACTCTCACGCATTTCACACTAAACTTCCTCGTGTGTTTGAAAATCGCCACATTCTACGCAAGAAAATTCCTCGCATCTCGCATGAAATTCATAGAGTGATGTATTCGAGAATCTTTCTCGCATCACCCGTGGAATTTTGTCCAGGTAGGTACAATGTACATGTACAGTAAATGCAAGTTTCTATACAAGTACATATACCTTTACAGACAAGGCATATGATTCGTAATGCATTTTTTTTTCGGCGCTGATAACGGTTCAATTAATACATTGTAAGCGTGGGTGAATAACCTAATTGATCACATCGCAAGTATTGTATGACCGTACGGTATTTACATTTACAAATTAAGGATGGGTTGATAAACAATCATGATCAGCGTAATTTTGTTGCAGTTATGCGGCGAGTTAATTAGAGAGGCTTATGATTGAAAGAATATCGTTAATAGGTTAGTTAGTAGCAAACGGAGTTCTTTCAAATTCTAGAATGATGACACAGACAAAAATTTGTTTTTCTATTTTGAGCCGCTCTCTTTAATATATTGTGCCGATATTAGCAAAGAAAACAAAGTATTTGTTACAGTTGTCACGTTGTTACAGCGCGACGAGACGTGCCCCCTCGGAAATGCGCTATCTTTTTGTGCAACATATGCAAGTTTCCATTAAAAGCGCACGCGACAACAATGACTTGATTAGCAAATGGGCTGTCTCAGAGGTGATTGACGTCTCCACTTAATCCACTCTCTGAAATATGCAAATTTGTAAACCTGTTGGTTTGACAGCTAAAACAATACGTCAGAGCTGCATCCTCTTAATCAGTTCATTCATGAAATATGGAAAATATGATTTTGCGTCGTGGATCAATAGTCAAAGTGTTTGGATTTTAAAAATGCTTCAAAATGAAGGAAAAATAAGAGGTGAGAAGTTTGTTTTTTTATTCCGATCATTTTTTATTCCGATATCCACGTGGCAAAATCATATTATCCATATGAAAAATGAAACTGATTATGCTGCGCGGAAAAATTCTCAAAGTATTCGGACTAATAAACATAATATCTACATATTCATATTTAGTGGTGACTGAACGCATTCAGGGCCTTCGCCATGATAAAATGTGAAGACGGTAGCATTTGTTGAAATAGGTAAACACAGCATGTTTATAGGTCAGTCTCGTGCCTTGACATCAAAGGACGCCGCTCAGAGCACAAAATGGTGAAAGGAATCTTATTCTATACACTGATAGTATATTAGGATCAGCCTGCGCAGTATTAAATACAATGCGACAAACTGGTATGCTTTACGCGTCATAGCCTGAGCGGTTTACGCTGTCTATTTGTTCGGCACTTTTGGTTATTTCCGGAATGGCGGAAATTGCCGATCGTAATTTTTGCCGTTAAAAATTTTTGAGTCGGCGCCAAAAATGAGCAGTGGGTTGGAAACCGGAATCACACAACTTTTTTTAGGCCCAATGTAAAAATATAAATGAATTACCTGTACAACATATAATGACCTGTGAAATTGACAGGAATTGTTAATCCTTTCCACTCGAAATCACGTGTCACGCGTGATTAAGTTTGGCGCCGATGACTCACCTGAACATACATGGAGTTAATCCTTTCTCTTGAAAGTTGCGTGTCTCACGTGAAAAGAAATTGTTTTCTCGCGAGTTTAACGTCACGCATCTCGCGAGTGTCTCGCATCTCCCACGCATTTCACACGCAAAAACCCAACTAAACTTTCGTGGAAAAGATTAAAATTTCTCGCCAGAGCGTGTCAGATCAAGTCTTCACGTTGCGTGTACTGTATTATTTTTAGCTGTCATCCTATTATGTCGTAAGTCCACTGTAAGATTACACAGTCGAGCTGTGATGGATTTAACAACAAATTGTCAGTCACTTATTAACCAGTGTTTTAAAATCAAATAAAATTCTGAAAATCGCTGATTTTTGTCTTTCCATTTATGGATGGAACATTGACTTTATACTATTACCCTGCAAACTATAAATATAAAGATAGCATATTGGCTGTTGTTTTATGGTTTTCATTTACTGGTTCTAAGGTACATGACACAATATTCAAAGACATCTAGAATGCTTCTATTATCTGCTAGAAGAGGTGTGCGAAGCCATGTCCCCATATACCAAAAATATCACGTAGAACTGTACTATATATTACCTCACGTGCTACTTATGACGTCAGGGTCTGAGACCAAATATTTTCATACTTAATTTCCGGAAAGAGTCAAGGTATATAATAAAATGAAGAAACAGGCGTTATGTTACAAGCGTTGTCAGCCAATGGCGCAAAAGTCATAAAAGTGTGCGAAGCCATGTCCCCTTACTCTAGTGGTTGCATATTTTGATGTTTTATTGATGCATGCTTGTTTTTGTCACCTGCTTATGCAGGAAGAGGTGTTCAGTGATGCGAGTTGGCTGTCTGAGAATGTGTCACATTCTTTTCCGACTAAACAAAAATTCCGCTTGCCATGTGAAAACGAACAGACCTAGAAACATGATTTTTGCTTTTCTGGAAAGCCTAACTATCCTGCTATTTACTGAAACAAGAATAGCTCTGCACTGCCTGTTAATTACAATAATATCAGGTATAAATGAGATGAGAGCCAGTTGTTTGGATCTGTCGAAGAGAGTCACCTTGTATATGGTATGGTACATATTGATTTTTAGCTCACCTGAGCCATAGGCTTAGGGTGAGCTATTGTGATCACTCAGTGTCTGTCGTCCGTCGTGTGTCGTCCGTCTTCAACAATTTGCTTTAAATGACATCTTCTCTGAAACCACTAGGCCTAGGTCTTTGATATTTGGTATGAAGCATTGTCTAGTGGACCTCTACCAAGTTTGTTCAAATGGTGGCCCCAGGGTCCAAAATGGCCCTTGGGCAGGGGGTCTTGGGTTCGAAATTAAAATATACTTTAAAATCTTCTTCTCCGGAACTGCTTGGCTCAGATGCTTGAAATTTGGTATGTAGCATTGCCTAGTGGTCCTCTACCAAGTTTGTTCAAATGGTGGCCCCAGGGTCCAAAACGGCCCTGGGGGCAGGGGGTCTTGGGTTCGAAACTAAAATATACTTAAAAATCTTCTTCTCCAGAACTGCTTGGCTCAGATGCTTGAAATTTGGTATGTAGCATTGCCTTGTGGTCCTCTACCAAGTTTGTTCAAATGGTGGCCCCAGGGTCTTGAATCTTGAATCTTCAGCCGTTACAGGCAGTACTGTACTCTAGGTAAATGTTCACTCTGTATGTCTATGGGCACTGGTAATTTTCTCTTGGTAATTTGTCGTAGATGGTTAATTTTGTATAGATTTGGGATGTAAAATTTAAATTTTTAGATCTTGTGACTTAATTCTGAGTTGAGAATCTGTTTGTTTTCTCTATGTACTGGCACACATTCCTGATAACTGTGTCTCGCCACTCTGGGAAATTTTCTTTTTGGTCATAACCAAGGAGTACATTGATATCTAGGTGTGTTTCTCCCACTTGGGTATGCAAGTTATGAATAAGTTCCAATCTTTCTTCCTCATACAGTTCACATTCAAGAAGATAGTGCTCAACTGTCTCCACTTGTCCACAAAGACACTGATTTGAAGATATCTGTCTTATTTTACTCCTGTCATTCAACTGTGAGTATCCTGTTCTTAAGGTGGTGATTTTCACTGATTTGGGGCAAAGACAAAAATCTGCATTAAATGCTGAAAATACAACAGATCTTCCCAAAACTTAGCAGATGCCATCTTTATGTTGTTTCTCACAATTCAGAATCCCAAAATGCTGGACATGTTGATGTTAAAAAGGATTTATATAAGAAAAGATCAAAGGGTAATTTTGTGCGAATAAATCTAAAAAATGACCATCATTATTGAAAATGTAACCAGGTCTGAACATAGATTAATGTATTATGAAGAGCGTCCTAGCAATTATTTTTTCCATTTTCTTTGCACGTTATCAGGCTGCGCAGATAAAAAAGATGTGGCCTGTGTCCAAATATTTGTCTCAAAAATACATAGCAGAGTCTGTTTTCAGGGTTGAATGATTTCAATAATATACCTGTCTTGGTCATTGTAATGTAATATTTATACTGTGAGTATGATATAGGTATACCTGACCTACCTGTATTAATGAATGCAAGCACTATACATGCACTTATATACATGGTCAGACATTTGAGGAAAAGGCTTCTGTTTTTATCGGCGCAGCCTGATAACGTGCAAAGAAAGTGGAATGAATAATTGCTAGGACGCTCTTCATAATACATTAATTTATGTTCAGACCTAGTTACATTTTCAATAATGATTGTCATTTTTTAGATTTATTCGCACAAAATTACCCTTTGATCTTTTCTTATATAAATCCTTATTAACATCAACATGTCCTGCATTTTTGTATTCTAAACTGTAAGAAACAACATAAAGAAGGCATCTGCTAAGTTTTGGGAAGATCTGTTGTATTTTCAGCATTTTATTGACATTTTTGTATATACCACAAATCACCACCTTAATTGTAGTAACACTGAATATAATCTATGGTTTGGGAAGTCATGTTTAGGTTTCGGATCTATCTGCGGCTTGTACTGGAAAAGTTCTCTACCTGTACTTGATATTTCCCTCTTGTTCTGCCACTTCTCCAAAATGCTTGACCTTGCAGCCTTCTTTATATCTTGGTGTGTAATCACACTTGTGCCTATGTCCATTTCTTGTGCCTCTAATGCCGCCTCTTTTGCCAACTTGTCGGCTACATCGTTTCCCTGTATATCTGTATGACCAGGTGTCCATAAAATATCTGTTTGCCATCCATTGGCTCTTAATTGTTGAAGGTGACTATTTACTTTCCTGATAACATCACAGTAGGAATTAGAAGACCAATTTAATGTTATAATACCGACTGCAGTCTGGCTATCACTGAAGAGACGCAAATTCTTAATGTTACTTTGGACATTACTGAAATGCTCCAACACAGAAAGGATTGCCACAAGCTCTGCTAACAATATAGAACCATGTGCAGCTACTGGTTTCTTAATATGGACGTCCATTTCATTTGGAGTGTAAATTACAGCACCAGCCCTACATGGACCTGGATTTGGAATACATGTACACGAACCATCACTGTCCATCAGTGAAACAAAAGATACACTCTTTGGGGACCTCCTCCACTAATTTTTTTATAATTCTCTTCCTTTTTCTTCTTGCTCTGAGGTTCTGTTTTTTGATGACCCAAGCTGGCTCCAGTAGGAAGGCCGTTCAATGCATCTCATGAAAGCTCCATCTCTGTATTCAGGTTCAGACTGAATGAACTCTATACCAGTTCCTGTTGACCTTTTCATTTCATTTATTTGACTGACAGCCAAACCCACTGGAGAAACAAACTTTTCATTCCACATACAAGAATCTTGACTGTACTGGTCCAAATTCAACTTAAGTGGATAATCTTGCTTTTTTGCTGCAATTTTGGCCATATCTCTTGTAGCTATTTCACAGAATCTAAGGTCCAGTGGAGGTATTCCAGCAGCTACTTCTAAAGCATCTAAAGCGGCTGTACCTGGTAGGCTCAAACATAAAGCTAAAGCCTTCCTTTGGATTCCCTCAAGGGTTTTCAATTCTGTCTGAGAAACTGTCTGCCAAACTGTGCAACCATATTCTATGATGGGCCTCACCATAGCAACATATAATTGTATTAAATTCCTTGATGAAATTCTGCTTATACCTTTCACTTCACGGATAACATGCAATGCTCTACTAGCTTTCTTTCCAGTTGCAGACACATGGGCGGAGAACCAAAGTGATACCAAGAATTTTGGGGGTTGGGTTGTACTTAATACTTATGTCTCCTATCTTAAACATATTGTGTACTGTATTGTCAACATTGTACCACTGAAAAACTGTAACTTCCGTTTTGTTCAAACTCAACTTCATCCTCCATCTCTTACACCAGGCTTGGATCTTCATGACATCTGTACAGACTTTTTCTACTAGACTACTCAAATCCGTCCCACTGTGCCATAGCGTCCCATCATCAGCAAATTTACAACAACTACCAGTCACATCTTGAAACGTGTCCCTGATGAAGATATTGAATAATAAAGGAGAAATTACACTTCCTTGGGGTAAGCCTGTCCTGGAAATTGCTGTCTGTCCTCTTGAAGTTCCGTTACTACAAGTTACCTGTCTATCTGTCAGAAAAGCATAGATCCATCCCCACATCCGCCCTTTGATTCCTAGGTTTGCAAGTTTAACCATGAGCCCTTCTCTCCATACCGAATCATACGCCTTCTCAAGGTGAAACAAGCAGGGTCCAAAACAGCCCTGGGGCAGGGGGTCTTGGGTTCGAAACTAAAATATACTTAAAAATCTTCTTCTCCAGAACTGCTTGGCTCACATGCTTGAAATTTGGTATGTAGCATTGCCTAGTGGTCCTTTACCAAGTTTGTTCAAATGGTGGCCCCAGGGTCCAAAAAGACCCTGGGGCAGGGGTCTTGGGTTCAAAACTAAAATATACTTAAAAATCTTCTCCAGAACTGCTTGCTCAGATGCTTGAAATTTGGTGTGTAGCATTGCCTAGTGGTCCTCTACCAAGTTTGTTCAAATGGTGGCCCAAGGGTTCAAAATGGCCCCGGAGCAGGGAGTCCCAGGTTTGAACCATAGAAATACATAGAAAAATATTGAAAAATCTTCTTCTTCAGAACTACAAGGCTCAGATGCTTGAAATATGGTATGTAGCATTGCCCAGTGGTCCTTCACCAAGTTTGTTCAAATGATGGCCCCAGGATCCAAAATGGCCCTGCCCCAGGGGGTCTTGGGTTTGAACTATACAAATACATAGATAAATATTCAAAAATCTTCTTCTTCAGAACCGAAAGGCTCAGATGCTTGAAATTTTGTTTGATACATTGCCTAGTAGTCTTTTACCAAGTTTGTTCAAATGGTGGCCCCAGGGTCCAAAATGGCCCTGCGGCAGAGAGTCCTAGACTTGAACCATAGAAATACATAGAAAAATATTTAAAAATCTTCTTCTTCAGAACCATTTGGCTCAGATGCTTGAAATTTGATCTGTAGCATTGCCTAGTGGTCTTTTACCAAGTTTGTTCAAATGATGACCCAGGGCCTAAAGTGGCCCCGCCCTAGGTGGCCCTGGGTTTGAACCATAGAAATACATAGAAAAATATTTAAAAATCTTCTCTTTAGAACCTTTTGGCCCAGATGCTCGAAATCTGGTATGTAGCATTGCCTTGTAGTCCTTTATCTAGTTTGTTTAAATGATGGCCCAAGGGTGCAAAATGGCCCTGCGGCAGGGAGTCCTGAGTTTGAACCACAGAAATATATAGAAAAAAATTCAAAAAGCTTCTTCTTCAGAACCACTTGGCACAGATGCTTGAAATTTGGTATGATGCATTGCCTGGTGGACTTCTACAAAGTTGGTGTAAATGGTGGCCCTGGGATCAAAAATGGCCCTGGGGCGGGGAGTCTTGGGTTCGTAATTACAGTATACTTAAAAATCTTCTTCTCCAGAACCCCTTAGTGCAGATGCTTGAACTTTGGTATGATGCATTTCCTAATGGTCCTTTACCAAGTTTTTTCAAATGATGGCACCAGGGTCAAAAATGGCCCTGCTCCATTGTGTCCTGGGTTTGAACCATAGAAAATACAAAGGAAAAATATTCAAAAATCTTCTTCTTCAGAACCACTTGGCTCAGATGCTTGAAATTTAGTATGTAGCATTGCCTAAATTTCCAAGATTATTCAAATGATGGCCCCAGGGTCCAAAATGGCCCTGTCCCAGGGGGTCCTGGGTTCAAACCATAGCAATACATAGTTCGAACCCAGTTTCCGTAACTATCGCAGCCCTTTTCAGGGGGCTCTGCTCTCGGTGGAGGAGTTTGTTCCTAGGGGAACAAATTCTTCCCATATGAGAGGATTGGCTTTGGGAGGGGAAGCAGCTGCCTAAATGACAAAGTTTGTCCCCCTAAGGGGTGCACCCTTTCACCTCAAATTGTAGTTGTAAGTACCTAAGCGTGCATATCAGTCTTTTTGTTCCTGATACGATCTGTCATTTGGATTTCTTGCCTTGATTATATTTAGTTACTCCATTATCTATTACCCTTTGTAGGTGCTCCTATGTGGGCCGAAAATTCGTAATAAACTTCTTGTATCTTGTATCATAGAAAAATGTAAAAAAAAAAACTCTTCTTCAGAACCATTTGGAAATGGTTGCAAACTAGCAGGTTTGTTCAAATGATGACCCTAGTATGACCTTTAACCTTTTTGCTCAGGAGAGTGATTCAGGGCCTCTTAGCCCTCTTGTTTTTCATTTCCCCCCACATAGGGCCACAGGTACTGAACCACTACCTGTGACAGGGGCTCGTAGCTATCTATCTCGCGATACTGAGAGTCCGAGACGATCATTTCTGATCATTACCTCAGGTGATGTATCAGAATTAGGGACGTAATGGACCAAACTGTCACTGTCTGTGTTCCTCCAAGGCATGCAGTGAGCTGCAGTTCTTTCAACTTCTCAATCTGACAGGAGTGAATTTAGTGTATGGGTTCCAAACTGTTGCTGCATATCCTAATGTGTTTAAATATTGGGACATCTAAAACCATTAATTTTCCATTTGGGACAAATGGAAAATTAATGGTTTTAGGTGTCCGAATTCTAAAGCATGTTAGGGTATTCCAGTTTTCAATTTCAGACAGATGTCAAAATAGACTGCTAGGAATATAAAATTGATACAGACTTAACAATAAACCATGTCAGTATCAACAGATATATCTTCGTCAACTAGGATCGAGTCAGTTTCATTGGAGACAGAAGATGCTACGGTGTCCGAGGAAGATGTGGAGTACGTGACACAGTATTTTGGGTTCTTACCACAGTCATTTATGAATGGCAGTAAGTTGACATACACGGGTACTGTATGAGCCACAACACCACAAAACCAACAAAATGGCATGTGCACCCGGCAAAGACTCAGATCAATCTGAACATGTGCTCAGTCTGATATCAGTCTTCCCTGACACAGTGGAGGTAACTTAGATCCTTAGCTACCCTTTAAGTGCACAGCAGAGACTCTGATCAGAATGGGCAGATGCCCAAGCTGATCTGAGTCTTCACTTGGTGCATGCAACTTCGTTGGTTTTGTCGTGTCGCGACTCATATGTCTTTGGTAATAGGATGTCTTTTTTTTTTCCTTCCAAAACAATCCCAAAGATCTAGATCCATCTCACAAGATGGAGCTAGATCTTTGGGCTTGTTTTGAAAGAGAAAATCCCAATTTAAAGCTGAATTGCACAAGACTGATTTACATATTTGCTGTAATTTTTGTAGGGTAAACTCCTGTTTTACATGCAAAGAAATATGATATTTAATTGTTTCTAATGTTTAGCTATCAAGCCTATCATAATAATTCTATACTGAGCCACGACATGAGAAAACCAACACGGTGGCATGTGCATCCAGCCAAGACTCAGATCAGCCTGGGAATCCACCCAGTCTGATCAGTCTTTGCTCTGCACTTAAAGGTAGCTAAGGGTCTAAGCTAGCTCCATGCCAACAGTGAAGACTGATCAGACTGGGAGGATGCCTAGGCTGATCTGTGTCTTCGCTGGGCACACGCCATGCCACTATGTTGCTTTTGTCATGTAATGAATTATATTATACAGTCAACCCTCTTTATTATGGCATTCATTACAACAACAGAATTCTTTGTACAAAATTTTGATATGCACAGAATAGCTGTATTGTACAAAATATGTATGCCTTAAAACAACAAATTCAGTTTAACATAAGATGTGTGGGAACAAAGACCGTCGTTATAAAGAAGGTCCACTGTACATGTATGTGTATTGGTGGAGTCGCATGCAGAGTGTCCCCGCACACGCTTGCACGTACATATGGGGACATGTTCTCTGGAACGGATGCAGGTTTCCCTGCACACACGGAGTTTACAAGGCTGGAAAATTCCTAAAACTGTCAGTCATCCTAAAGTACCATTTGTATCAAATACTATGAATTTTTCAGTTATATTCAGCATTTGCAGAGTTCAAAACTTTTACTAATCCTTCAGCATGAGGCATGAGTCATGGCATATGGATGAGTGAATTTTCCAACTCTGAAAACACTGAAATAATAATCATTATCAAATGATTATGACCATAAGATCTGCAAAAAAAAAAAATCGGTACCGGTATCAGCTTGTGGGAGGGGGGAGGGTGAAACAGATTGGGGTTAGAAGTTTAAAGTTTTTGAAAAATGCAAAAGCATGTAGCTACTGCGCAAGATTTTAGATCATTCTGAAATTATTCTCTGCAACAACAGTTGTATTTGGTGTGCAAATATTAAGGCAGGGATCAAGATATCTGAAGATAACTATAAGACAATTTTTGTATAATTAATATGATACTTCTATGTGATATATTTCCATTCAAAACTTATTAATAGAATACTTCTATTTTTTTCAGTAGTATCAAAGTTATATTCATAAACATTGACTATAGACAGACAGTGAAGACTTTGATATCCTCTTACATGTATTTGGGACTTCATTGGGGTATCTGATATCCTTTTTATTTGGTCCTTCATTGGGGTAATACCAGTTTCCTACCTGTGCCATCAACTGAGCCAGTCAGTTACCATACCTGCAAAAGTGGTTGTCACCCAAGACAGCTGACACCAGTATTAACTCAGTGGCAGCCATTAACAATAGTATCATTTATCATTACTGGTATAATTGCCTTCAACTGAATTGTTGGTGGACAGCCACTTAGCACAGTAATTGACTGGCTGACAGCATACATAAGCAAATTGGTATCCCCCCTATGTTCTTCGCTTCTGTAAGACAAATTGGTACATTTTCTGGGGAAGGAACTCTGCAATTTTCATTTTTGCCTTCTCACTCTGGATCACATCTTAAAGAAAAGAATTTGCTCCTACAGGAGCAAATTCTTTACATTAAGAGTAGACCTCATTTTGGAAGAGCTTTGTTGTCCAGGGAAGCAAACAAGACTTCACAAAAGTTGTCCCCCTTTTTAATAGTGACAGAAAAAAAAGACATGGAGGTATATCCATACACCTTAATTCCTATGATGTCTATTTCAGTGTATAATACAATGTTGGAGTACCTAAAGGAGGCTATGAAGACTTTGAATGAAGCTGTTTTGAATTCAGTAAGTAATATTACTGTAACATGTGTAATTGGCCTAAATTTTGGGACACAAATAAAAATTTGTTTGAGACTAACAGAAAATTAATTTTTAGCTCGCCTGAACGAAGTTCAGGAAGAGCTATTGTACTATCCACGTTGGCTGCGGCGTTTGCAAAATGTTAAAGTTTTACGTTAAAGTTTTTTATTTGATGGGCAAGGCGCTGTCAGGCGAGTTATCCTGTCCTGTTTACAGGTCTTGTTTTAGGTGTCCCAAAACTTATGCATAGTAAAGTGTATTATGCCTAAATTTTGGAACACCTAAAAATCACTATAATTCCATTTGGAACAAATGGAAAATTATTTATTTTAGGTGTCCCAATACTTATGCACATTACAGAAATTAAAGTACACACACATTTGATTGGCGTTACATGATAAGGGACTTTATGGCATGGGCAAACAGGAAAGACACAGATCAGCCTGCTTTCAGGCAGTTTGTGCCTTCCCTTTTTAGCTCGCCTAAACAGAGTTCAGGAAGAGCTATTGTACTAACCCCGGCATCGGCGTTAGCGTTGGCGGCATTGTCGGCGTTAGCAAAATGTTAAAGTTTTACGTTAAAGTTTTTAAGATCTCATAGTTTCTAAGCTCTTTGATCTTTATGAATTATATTTGGTATGAATATAGATATTGGTCCAAAATTTTATCCTGCACCATCCCCACCCCTGATCATGACCTATAGGTCAAGGTCACAGACTTAGAAATATCATGTTAAAGTTTTTAAGATATCATAGTTCTAAACCCTTTGATTGTTTTGAATTATATTTATTGTGATGATAGATATTGGCCCAAAATTTTATTCAGCACCATTCCCACCCCTGGTCATGACCCATAGGTCAAGGTCACGGACTTAGAAATTTTATGTAAAGTTCTACGTTAAAGTTTTTAAGATCGCATAGTTGCTAAAGCCTTTGATCAATTAGAATTATATTTTGTATGATGATAGATAATGGTCCAAAATTTTATTCAACACCATCCCCACCCCAGGACATGACCTGCAGGTCAAGGTCTCAGACTTAGAAATTTTATATTGAAACTTGAGATGTTCTTGGCTAAATCTACTTAACCCTCTTATAGATTTCCTTTTTACTTCCACAGATGTTAGGTAATGGTCTAAATTTTTATGCAGTACCACCCCAACCCCCTTGATGACTGAGGTCAAGGTCATGGACTTATAAATCTTATTGGTCAGTTTTTATTTCTCTCATGGCTAAGGCCTGGAGGTCAAGGTCATGGACTTATAAATCTTATTGGTCAGTTTTTAGCTCACCAGAGCCGAAGGCTCCAGGGGAGCTTATAGGATAGGCAGTGGTCCGTCGTCGTCGTCTGTCGTCGTCGTCTGTCGTCGTCGTCGTCTGTCGTCGTCGTCCGTCAACACTTTTAAACGACATCTCCTCTGAAGCCACCAGGCCGATTGGGCCCAAATTTCATCTGTGGCATCCTTGGGATGGGGGATTGAAAGTTTGTGTTTTTTATGAAAATTGGCCTTTTAGTTTGGTTGCTATGGCAACTTAGAATTCCCATTGACTTATAATGGGGAAAATTGAAAAATGGCATTTTCTGCCAAGTCATTGCAGATATGTTGATAAAACTTTTATAGAAATGTTCATTGAGATGTCCTCTATCAGCTATATGTTTTTTTGGCCCACTGCTCCTTTTATTGGTTGCCATGGAAACCGAAATGCAAAAAAAATTGGAAAAAATACTTAAAAAATTATCTCCTCTGAAGCCACAGGTCCAGATTTCATCTGTGGCATGCTTGGGCTTGGGGACTGAAAGTTTGTGTTTTTTATGATCATGGGCCCTTTAGTTTGGTTGCTATGGCAACTTAGAGTTCCCATTGACTTATAATGGGAAAATTGAAAAATGGCATTTTCTGCCAAGCCATTGCAGATATGTTGATAAAACTTTTATAGAAATGTTCCTTGAGATGTCTTCTATCAGCTGTATGTTTTTTTGGCCCACTGCTCCTTTTATTGGTTGCCATGGAAACCGAAATGTAAAAATAATGTAAAAAATATTTCAAAAAGTATCTTAGGCAGGATGATTGAAAATTTATGTTTTTTTTTTTTTTGTTTATAAAATCCTATCTTTAGTTTGGTTGCTGTGGCAACTTAGGTTTGCATTGACTTGCAATGGGGAAAATTAAAAAATGGCATTTACTGCAATCAGTTATATATTTTGTTAGCAACTCAACAGACTGTCAGACTGAGACTTTGTAGTTGTATATTTTGTATTAGCCTGTACGAATTGACAGCAATTCTGAGCCTATACAAATTTGATAGCAATTTTGAGCTAGAGATCTGGTGAGCTTTGTGGCCCGTGGGCCTCTTGTTATTTCTCTCATGGCTAAGGCCTGGAGTTTCTAATTCCTGTGGGAATAGAGTTGCGCGTTTACTGTCGTACAGCATTGGTTTTGGTTTAAGCAATACTTCGTTAAACGATTGCCGTGTATAATGTACAGTATTAAGCATCATTATCTGGCAGTAAGCTGAAGGCTTATTATGTTATCATGATCAGGGGCGTAGCTACGTATACGGCAAATACGCAGGTGCGTGTTGAAACTTTGTCAAAATAGACAAAGTTTCAATACGCACTTGCGTATCTGCATGCTGAAAATTTATAAATTGGACAAGATTTCAATACCAATTACCAAAGTGGCTGAAATACTAGCTTTCCCTTCAAGAAGTAGAGAATAAAACATGGTTGTGCGTATTATGAAATTGCCTCTAGTTACGCCCCTGATGATACGAATGTGGAGGTGACCACATACATAGCATTAGTGTGGGTGTGGTCACCTTCGCATTCGTACCATGCTCTAGGATGAATTCTGTGCATAATTTGGAATATTTGCTTTTGAGCAGGGGGTCTGGTGGAGTGGCCATGGAACTCCTGAGAGCAGCTAACTGGCAGTATTGTGTTAGCTGCTTTCGGGATTTCTGTTTGCCTCCACCTGGCTGTTTTTCTCAGGGGTGGTGTTTGGCATAGATGTGGGTCGCTTGCATGTGGGTGGTACGACGATATTACTAATGCGGTTGTCTATTTGCGGTGGAATAATTTTTTACTCGTGCGTGGGGATGGAGTTGCGCGTTTACTTATTAGGCAATATTCATCTGATGGCGATACCTACCGGCCCGTATGTAAGCGGCACATATTTGTGGGCACTGTTAGAGTTGAAGCAGGGGTACTAGTGCAAAGCAGAAATGCGGGTTTGGCTGTTTGCAATGTTTTTTTTTTTTTAGCTCACCTGAGCCGAAGGCTCAGAGGTGAGCTTATAGGATGGAAGTCGAGCCGTCGTCCGTCCGTGCGTGCGTGGGTGCGTGGGTGCGTCAACACTTTCAAACATAAATATCTCAGAGACCGGTGGGCCGATCACAATCAAATTTTATCTGAAGCATCATTTGGGTGGGGGAAAGGCTGCATTAGGTTTTGGTGCCGATTAGCTCAGAACTCTGGTTTCCATGGCAACAGATAGCCCCCATAGGGTTATAATGGGGAAAACGGCGTCATCACGTTTTCTCGACTGTTTTTGATTAGATCCTTATCATACTTGCAGGTAATGATGACATACACAAGAGCTTGGATGAGTTCGAAATTTGGTCGGATTCGAGCACAGACTACGGAGTTAGCTGCCCTTGAGTGTTTGAAAAAAATCCCATAGGGTTATAATGGGGAAAATGGCGTCATCACGTTTTCTCAACTGTTTTTGCTTAGATCCTTATCATACTTGCAGGTAATGTTGACATACATAAAAGCTTGGATGAGTTCGAAATTTGGCCGGATTTAAGCACAGACTACGGAGTAAGCTGCCCTTGAGCGTTTGAAAAAAATCCCATAGTGTTATAATGGAGAAAACAATGTCATCACATATTTTTAGAAAAACTTTGTCATCGCTCTATTGCCTACATTTCTCAACGGATTTTAAAATAACTTCACACAAATGTAGGGCATGACAATATCTCAAGCAAGTTCGACTTTCGGGATGCTGCGCCCAAGGTCAAGGTCACTGTGGCTATTTTTAGAAAAACTTTGTCAGCGCTCTAGCACCTACATTTCTCAATGGATTTTGAAATGACTTCAAACAAATGTAGGGCATGACAATATCTCGAGCAAGTTCGACTTTCAGGATGCTGCGCCCAAGGTCAAGGTCACTGTGGCTATTTTTAGAAAATCTTTGTCATCGCTCTAGCACCTACATTTCTCCCTGGATTTTAAAATAACTTCACACAAATGTAGGGCATGACAATATCTCGAGCAAGTTTGACTTTCAGGGTGCTGTGCCCAAGGTCAAGGTCACTGTGGCTATTTTTAGAAAAACTTTGTCATCACCCTAGCACCTTCATTTCTCCATGGATTTTAAAATAACTTGACACAAATGTAGGGTATGACAATATCTCAAGCAAGTTTAACTTCCAGGGTGCTGCGCCCAAGGTCAAGGTCACTGTGGCTATTTTTTGAAAAACTTTGTCAGCGCTCTAGCACCTACATTTCTCAATGAATTTTAAAATAAATTCACATAAATGTAGGGCATGACAATATCTCGTGCAAGATCGACTTTCAGGGTGCTGTGCCCAAGGTCAAGGTCACTGTGGCTATTTTTAGAAAAACTTTGTCAGCGCTCTAGCACCTTCATTTCTCCATGGATTTTGAAATAACTTGACACAAATGTAGGGTATGACAATATCTCAAGCAAGTTGGACTTTCAGGATGCTGTGCCCAAGGTCAAGGTCACTGTGGTATTTTTAGAAAAACTTTGTCATCGCTCTAGCACCTACATTTCTCAACAGATTCTAAAATAATTTCATATTGTAGGGCATGACAATATCTCGAGCAAGTTTGACTTTCAGGCTGCTGCAATCAAGGTTTTTGATTAGATCCTTATCGTACTTGCAGGTAATGATGACATACATAAGAGCTTGGATGAGTTCGAAATTTGGCCAGATTTGAGCACAGACTACGGAGTTAGCTGCCCTTGAGCGTTTGAAAAAAATCCCATAGTGTTATAATGGAGAAAACAACGTCATCACATTTTCATTTTTCATAGGATCCTCTTCATACTTGCAGGTAATGAGGATATGCATAAAAGCTTGGATTAGTTAGCATTTCGGCTAGATCTCACTACTGACTATGGAGTACCTGCCCTGAGCATCCAAATAATCAATGTCGCCACTTTTTCTTGGTTTCTATTGATCCGACCCTTTTCAAACTTGCAGGTAATAAGGAAATGCATAATATCTTAAACAAGTTCAAATATTGGCCAGATCAGGCCAACCACTACGAAGTTAGCTGCCCTTGACAGCTCTGTCTATTGTGCTCTTGATCGGATACTTTTTAAACTTGCATATATTAAATGAGGGCATACATAATGTTTTGGATGAGTTTAATTTTCAGCCTGATTGGACCAATGACTGTGGAGTTAGCTGCCCTTAAGCATCTTAAATATCCCTATAGGTTTACAATGTCTCTCAGGTGAGCAATTGTTGCCCTTTGGGCTACTTGTTTTTTTTTTGTGCTTAGTGAGTAGATAACCCTTATTATTAGCTCACCTGAGCCGAAGGCTCAGAGGTGAGCTTATAGGATGGGAGTCGAGCCGTCGTCCGTCCGTGCGTGCGTGGGTGCGTGCGTGCGTCAACACTTTCAAACATAAATATCTCAGAGACCAGTGGGCCGATCGCAATCAAATTTTATCTGAAGCATCATTTGGGTGGGGGAAAGGCTGCATTAGGTTTTGGTGCCGATCAGCTCAGAACTCTGGTTTCCATGGCAACAGATAGCCCCCATAGGGTTATAATGGGGAAAATGGCGTCATCACGTTTTCTCGACTGTTTTTGATTAGATCCTTATCATACTTGCAGGTAATGATGACATACACAAGAGCTTGGATGAGTTCGAAATTTGGTCGTATTCGAGCACAGACTACGGAGTTAGCTGCCCTTGAGCGTTTGAAAAAAATCCCATAGGGTTATAATGGGGAAAATGGCGTCATCACGTTTTCTCAACTGTTTTTGCTTAGATCCTTATCATACTTGCAGGTAATGATGACATACATAAAAGCTTGGATGAGTTCTAATTTTGGCCGGATTTGAGCACAGACTACGGAGTAAGCTGCCCTTCAGCGTTTGAAAAAAATCCCATAGTGTTATAATGGAGAAAACATTGTCATCACATATTTTTAGAAAAACTTTGTCATCGCTCTATTGCCTACAATTCTCAACGGATTTTAAAATAACTTCACACAAATGTAGGGCATGACAATATCTCGAGCAAGTTCGACTTTCAGGATGCTGCGCCCAAGGTCAAGGTCACTGTGGCTATTTTTAGAAAAACTTTGTCAGCGCTGTAGCACCTACATTTCTCCATGGATTTAAAAATAACTTCACACAAATGTAGGGCATGACAATATCTCGAGCAAGTTCGACTTTCAGGGTGTTGCGCCCAAGGTCAAGGTCACTGTGGCTATTTTTAGAAAATCTTTGTCATCGCTCTAGCACCTACATTTCTCCATGGATTTTAAAATAACTTCACACAAATGTAGGGCATGACAATATCTCGAGCAAGTTCGACTTTCAGGGTGTTGCGCCCAAGGTCAAGGTCACTGTGGCTATTTTTAGAAAAACTTTGTCAGCACTCTAGCACCTACATTTCTCAATGGATTTTAAAATAACTTCACACAAATGTAGGGCATGACAATATCTCGAGCAAGTTTGACTTTCAGGGTGCTGCACCCAAGGTCAAGGTCACTGTGGCTAATTTTAGAAAAAACTTTGTCATGGCTCTAGCACCTACATTTCTCCATGGATTTTGAAATGACTTCACACAAATGTAGGGCATGATAATATCTCGAGCAAGTTTGACTTTCAGGGTGTTGCGCCCAAGGTCAAGGTCACTGTGGCTATTTCTAGAAAATCTTTGTCATCGCTCTAGCACCTACATTTCTCCATGGATTTTAAAATAACTTCACACAAATGTAGGGCATGACAATATCTCGAGCAAGTTCGACTTTCAGGGTGCTGCACCCAAGGTCAAGGTCACTGTGGCTATTTTTAGAAAAACTTTGTCATCACTCCAGCGCCTACATTTCTCAACCGATTATAAATCAAATTCACACAAATGTAGGGCATGACAATATCTGGAACAAAATTGACTTTCAGGGTGCTGCACCCAAGGTCAAGGTCACTGTGGCTATTTTTAGAAAAACTTTGTCAGCACTCTAGCACCTACATTTCTCAATGGATTTTAAAATAACTTCACACAAATGTAGGGCATGAAAATATCTCGAGCAAGTTCGACTTTCAGGGTGCTGCACCCAAGGTCAAGGTCACTGTGGCTTATTTTAGAAAAACTTTGTCATGGCTCTAGCACAGACATTTCTCCATGGAATTTAAAATAACTTCACACAAATGTAAGGTAAGACAATATCTCGAGCAAGTTCGACTTTCAGGGTGCTGCGCCCAAGGTCAAGGTCGCTGTGGTTTTTTTAGCTCACCTGAGCCGAAGGCTCAGAGGTGAGCTTATAGGATGGAAGTCAAGCCGTCGTCCGTCCGTGTGTGCGTGGGTGGGTGGGTGGGTGGGTGCGTCAACACTTTCAAACATAAATATATCAGAGACCAGTGGGCCGATCGCAATCAAATTTTATCTGAAGCATCATTTGGGTGGGGGAAAGGCTGCATTAGGTTTTGGTGCTGATCAGCTCAGAACTCTGGTTTCCATGGCAACAGATAGCCCCCATAGGGTTATAATGGGGAAAATGGCGTCATCACGTTTTCTCGACTGTTTTTGATTAGATCCTTATCATACTTGCAGGTAATGATGACATACACAAGAGCTTGGATGAGTTCGAAATTTGGCCGGATTCGAGCACAGACTACGGAGTAAGCTGCCCTTGAGCGTTTGAAAAAAATCCCATAGGGTTATAATGGGGAAAATGGCGTCATCACGTTTTCTCAACTGTTTTTTCTTAGATCCTTATCATACTTTCAGGTAATGATGACATACATAAGAGCTTGGATGAGTTCGAAATTTGGCCGGATTCGAGCGCAGACTACAGAGTTAGCTGCCCTTGAGCGTTTGAAAAAAATTCCCATAGTGTTATAATGGAGAAAACAACGTCATTACATATTTTTAGAAAAACTTTGTCATCGCTCTATTGCCTACATTTCTCAACGGATTTTAAAATAACTTCACACAAATGTAGGGCATGACAATATCTCGAGCAAGTTCGACTTTCAGGATGCTGCGCCCAAGGTCAAGGTCACTGTGGCTATTTTTAGAAAAACTTTGTCATGGCTCTAGCACCTACATTTCTGAGCAGATTTTAAAATAACTGCACACAAATGTAGGGCATGACAATATCTTGAGCAAGTTCGACTTTCAGGATGCTGCACCCAAGGTCAAGGTCACTGTGGCTATTTTTAGAAAAACTTTGTCAGCGCTGTAGCACCTACATATCTCAGCAGATTTTAAAATAAATGCACACAAATGTAGGGCATGACAATATCTCGAGCAAGTTCGACTTTCAGGGTGCTGCACCCAAGGTCAAGGTCACTGTTGCTATTTTTAGTAAAAACTTTGTCATCGCTCTAGCGCCTACATTTCTCAACGGATTTTAAATCAACTTCACACAAATGTAGGACATGACAATATCTCAAACAAGTTTGACTTCCAGGGTGCTGCGCCCAAGGTCAAGGTCACTGTGGCTATTTTTAGAAAAACTTTGTCAGCGCTCTAGCACCTACATTTCTCAATAGATTTTAAAATAACTTCACACAAATGTAGGGCATGACAATATCTCGAGCAAGTTCGACTTTCAGGGTGCTGTGCCCAAGGTCAAGGTCACTGTGGCTATTTTTAGAAAAACTTTGTCATGGCTCTAGCACCTACATTTCTCAACGGATTTTAAAATAAATTCACACAAATGTAGGGGATGACAATATCTCGAGCAAGTTTGACTTTTAGGGTGCTGCAATCAAGTATTTTGATTAGATCCTTATCATACTTGCAGGTAATGATGACATACATAAGAGCTTGGATGAGTTTGAAATTTGGCCGGATTCGAGCACAGACTACGGAGTTAGCTGCCCTTGAGCGTTTGAAAAAAATCCCATAGTCTTATAATGGAGAAAACAACGTCATCACATTTTCATTTTTCATCGGATCCTCTTCATACTTGCAGGTCATGAGGATATGCATAAAAACTTGGATTAGTTAGCATTTTGGCTAGATCCCACCACTGACTATGGAGTACCTGCCCTGAGCATCCAAAAAATCAATGTCGCCACTTTTTCTTGGTTTCTCCTGATCCGATCCTTTTCAAACTTGCAGGTAATGAGGAAATGCATAATATCTTAAACAAGTTCAAATTTTGGCCAGATCAGGCCAACCACTATGAAGTTAGCTGCCCTTGACAGCTCTGTCTATTGTGCTCTTGATCGGATACTTTTTAAACTTGCATATATTAAATGAGGGCATACATAATGTTTTGGATGAGTTTAATTTCCAGCCTGATTGGACCACTGACTGTGGAGTTAGCTGCCCTTGAGCATCTTAAATATCCCTATAGGTTTACAATGTCTCTCAGGTGAGCAATTGTTGCCCTTTGGGCTACTTGTTAGTTAAGCTGTGCATTTGCAAGAGCGACGGATTTTTTCTTGTGTGAGCGTATATGTTTTTTTGAGTGGGAACAGAGTTTCTTGTGCAGTTTTCATAATTTGTTCATGCCGGAATATGACACACACTGGGCTGTGCATCTTCAACTGTATTGTCTGATTATTATTTTACTTTGAATGTTTGTAGATTATATGCGCCATCTGAATATTTGATCGATGAGCATTTAAGATCCTGTTGATGCTACTTAGTCTTGTAGGATGAACAGGTTCTCATTTGCTTCATCCTGTCAACGTCGCGCCAATGTTTACCTCTGACGGCAGCTCACTGTACGTTGTCTTCACGCAACGTCATTTCCGTGATTCCATGTTTGAATGCTGAGAGAATTGTAAAATGTAGTCTTGTACAAATTTCATAATTTTGATAAAGGCAGTATGCCGAAACGTCATAAATAAAGAGTGACTGTTCAGAGTATATAATGTTTCTTATCCCTACACGGATTCTCTTCATGATATAAATCTTTTGTTAAAATTTTTGGCTAAAGTTCCCTAAAGGCTTAGTGTTTTCATAGTGTGTGGATGGATTCAGTTGATACTCATAATTCTGTTAGATGCTGGTCCAGAGTTCCACACAGTACCAACCTCACCTCTCATTGGCCTTTAGGTCAAGGTCACAGGCTGAGGGTTTATAGTTATACCACCGGCATACGAAGTATGACGAGGGGTATATAGCTTTTGTCCGATGTCCGTTCGTCCGTCCTTCCGTCTCTGTCCTTCCGTAAGTTAACATTTGCGTTAAAGTTTTGCGTTAAAGTTTTTGAGATCTTATATTTTCCAAACCCTTTGATGGATTGGGTTTATATTTGGCATGGTGATAGATAATGGTCCAAAGTTTTATTATGTACCACCCCCATCCATGCCTATGACCTGAAGGTCAAGGTCACAGACTTTGATTATTCATGTTAAAGTTTTGCGTTAAAAGTTTTTAAGATCTCTATATAATTCAAACCCTTTGATGGATTGGGTTTATATTTGGCATGGTGATAGATAATGGTACAAAGTTTTATTATATACAACCCCCACCGATGCCTGTGACCTAAAGGTCAAGGTCACAGACTTTGATTATTCATGTTAAAGTTTTGCGTTAAAGTTTTTAAGATCTGTATGTAATTCAAAACCTTTGATGGATTGGGTTTATATTTGGCATGGTGATAGATAATGGTTCAAAGTTTTATTATGTACCACCCCTACCCATGCCCATGACCTAAAGGTCAAGGTCACAGACTTTGATTATTCATGTTAAAGTTTTGCGTTAAAGTTTTTAAGATCTCTATATAAGTCATACCATTTGTTGATGTGGGCTAATGTTTGGCATGATGATAGTTTTATTCTGTACCATCCCCACCGATGCCTGTGACCTAGAAGTCAGGGTCACTGACTTTGACTTTTCATGCTGAAGTTTTGTGTTAAAGATTTTAAGATATTATATCATTCAACTTCTTCATTCAGTTTGGTTTATATGTCCAAAGTTTTATTTTGTACCACGTTGCACATGATTGTAACCTAGAGGTCAAGGTCACAGACTTAAGATATTTTCATATATGTTATGTGTTAAAGGTTTTTAGATCCAATATCATCCAAATCTTTTGTTTGGTTTGGTTTATTTTTGGTATGGTTATAGGTATTGGTCTAAAAAATAACTCTATATCATCGCCAAACATGCCTGACTCAAGGTGAAGGGCAAAGACTTGCTTTTCCATGATGAAGTTTTGAGTTGTTTAATTTATTTGCATATTTTTCCCATCTTTTTCTATAGGACCTTTTGATATCAAGACTTTGTTAACCTCTAGGTTGCAACAGTCTTCACCATCTGGATGCTGCTGTTGACATAAAGTCAAGATCACATACTTTAACAGTTGCATCATTGTACTGCTTTATTTCAGATATCCTTCAATGGAACCTTTTGATATATTACTCTGTTTACTGCAGCGTGCAGCAGATTAGTTGACATCTTCTGTGTGCTGCTACTGACCAAAGGACAAGGTCACAGGCTTTGAAATTTGTATCTTATTTGATTTTGTGTTTAAAGTTTATTGCTATTAGGTGGTGGCACTGGCCGGGGGTATACGTGAGCCCCTGCTCACTTGCTCTAGTTCTAGATGTAAAGTTATACTGATGTTATACTGATGACAGATACTGCTCCAGAGTTTTACAAGGTAGCAGCATCACCTTCCTAATTGACTGTGGCGGTCAAGATCACACTCTTAGAACTTGGTGTTCATGATGGGCAAGCGCCAGTTCAGGCAAACTATGCTGTCTGGTGACAGCTCTTGTTACATGTATACCATCTTTGAATCTTTGTCTGCTGATCTAGTGGTCCCAAACTCCCAAATTTGATTCCCTGAGATGGAAATCTGTTTTTGAATCTTGGTGAATTCAGCAATGAAACACTGCCTATGCACTCTAATAGTATTTGAGCCTGAAAAATGACTACATTCAAACTGCAAGAAAAGTAATACAAATTCATCTGGAGATTCAACAAAAACCATATGCAAATTCTCATAATGAGACTGTCAAAAACATCTGTAAAGTTTCAAAATGATTAGCTCAAAACTGTATGAGGAGCTGGGCAAACGAGGTGCCTATTGTCTATACACATAATAGTATATGAGCTTGAAAAATTACTAAGTTTGAAATGCACCAACAGTAACAAAAAATCATCTGCAAATTCTACAAAAACAAACCCAAAATCTCAGACCATGTAAAAACACATGCACTTTTTCAAAATGACTGGTACAAAACCCTTTGAAGAGCTGCAAGCACAAGGTATGCACTGTCTATACATTTTGTTAGTATATCAGGCCTGAAAAATTATTTTGGAAGCACAAAAAAAGTTACAAAAAATAGCAGACTTTAATCTGAAAGCCACATGCACATGTAGATACCATTTAAAAGAAGCATGCAAAGTTCCAAAAGGATTGATAAAAAACTGTAGGAGGAGTTGCCCACACATGGTACATATTCAATAGGTCTTCTGATGCTGCAAAATAACTTGACTAAGTTTGCAAAATAAAAAAAATGTGGTCAAATTGTTAAACCATGTTGATTTGGGTAAAAGAACACATAGTATATATGTATATACCATCAGTATTCTTCTACCAAAACCAGCATGATTCAAGCCCCTATGTCTTACCATAACCCTTATTGTAGTCATACATGTATGCACATCTGCTCACCATGAAGAAGAAGCCTGAGAAGTTACAGAATGATTCATGAAAAACTGTAGGAGTTGCGCACACAAGGTACATACTCAAAAGTATTCTGATGCTGTAAAATGACCAGGTCTGTAGAGCAAAAAAAAGTGCTAAAAATATATCTGATCATAACCCTGTGTCATATGCACATCTACCAACCATGAAGAAAAAGCCTGCAAAGTTTCAGAATTACTCATACAAAACCACAAGAGGAGTTGCACACGCAAGGTACCTACTGTAAAGGTGAACGGAACCATGGAACTTTATAAAGCTGAATACTATGTCCCCTTCGAAAAGGCAGGGGACAAAAAGTGGCAGATAAACATTAGTGAAAATGACAGAAAAGTGTGGATGGAAGGTGCATCCATTTACCTTAATGAAATTCAGTCGTGGTCACAGGATGATATTTATCTTTCAGTACAAGGATAAAGTTTCCGAGACAGAACTTAAAGAAGTATCCAGTAAACAAGGCCAGATAGCTGTGCAAAAACTTGACAAACTTTTTGACAAAGCTGAGGTAGGTTACAGTGTGCTTTGGCAAGTAAAAACATACATGTGGAAGACTGAACAATGTCATGCAGTCTCGTGCCAAGTAACAAAAATCTAACATTACAGTCTCTTAAGGGGGATAGGTACACTTTCAAGTGCAGGAATTCTGTCATTTTCATTTTTATCACCCTTTCCAAAGAGAGCCAATTCTTGAAGGAAAGAATTTGCTTAAGAGTACACCCTATTTATGAAGTGCTACTTTGTCGAGGGAAGGAAAAACGAAGGTTTTCCTTGTGTAAAAATGGCGGAAAAACATAGAAGTGTATCTGAACAAAAAGGCCTTAGCAAATGGTGTAGACCCACGTAGCTTGCTCCCAAAACAGCAGTCCTTGACTTTAGATCACAGGGTCACAGGTTCAGATCCTGCTGAAAGCAAGAACGTGTGAATCTAAATGGTGCTTCATTACACAGAGTCCTTCACAGTCCTGATACGAAATTTATTTTTGTTCTACTCTGGCCTCAGTGTGTTTTTCATTACCCTGTAATAAGCTCCTTCCTAAGGGTAGATGGCATGTTGAAAGTCTTTGTTCTGAAGAACAGATACTTGACCTTGACAATGGATTGAAAGGGGCCAAGGACAGAATAAAAGCTACTTCCATGTTTTATTTTTCAGTCTTACTTAAGCCACAATGTGTTCTCACTGCCCAGTAATTTAGTCCTTCCTGAGGATAGACCTCAGGTTGAAAGCCCATGTAGTGAAGAACAGATGAATGACCTTGACACAAGACTGAAAGAGGTCAAGGACAGAATAATGGCTGTAAGTATTCCAGTCTTTTAATCTGAAATGTTTATTACAAAGTACAGTTGAGTGACTTACAGATGACTGCAATACATAATTTTTAGCTCACCTGAACGAAGTTCAAGAAGAGCTATTGTACTACCGTTGGCATTGGCGGCGGCAGCGGCGTTAGCAAAATGTTAATGTTTTACGTCAAAGTTTTTAAGATCTCATACTTTCTAAACCCTGTAATCAATTTCAATTATATTTGGTATAATGATAGATGTTGGTCCAAAATTTTATTCAGGACCATCCCCACCCCTGGTCATTACCTTAAGGTCAAGGTCATGGACTTAGAAAATTTTGTTCAGGTTTTAGGTTAAAGTTTTTAAGATCTTATAGTTTCTAAACCTTTGAATCAATTTGAATTATATTTGGTGTGATGATAGATATTGGTCCAAAATTTTATTCAGGACCATCCCCAGCCCTGGTCATGACCCATAGGTCAAGGTCACAGACTTAAAAATTTTATTTTAAAGTTTTATGTTAAAGTTTTTAAGATATCATAGTTTCTGAACATTTAAATCAATTTGAATTATATTTGGTATGATGATAGATATTGGTCCAAAATTTCATTCAGCACCATCCTCACCCCTGTCCATGACCTATAGGTCAAGGTCATGGACTTAGAGAAAGTTTGTGTTAAAGTTTAACGTTAAAGTTTTTAAGATCCCATAGTTTCTAAACCTTTTAATCGATTTGCATTATATTTGGTATGATGGTAGATAGTGGTCCAAAATTTTATTCAGCACCATCCCCACCCCTGGGCATGACCTTACGGTCAAGGTCACAGACTTTGAAATTTTATGTTGAAATGTTCTTGGCTTAAGTTTTTTAAAACTCTCGTTAACATTTAATACTTCCACAGATGTTAGATGGTGGTCTAAATTTTTATGCAATACCACCCCAAGCAGCTTGATGACAGGTCAAGGTCATGGACATACAAATGTTATGCTAAAATTTTTGGTTAAATTTTCCTAGTGTATGGATGGATTCAGTTTATACTTAAAATTCTTTTAGATGCTGGTCCAGAGTTTTGCACAGTACAAACCAACCCCACTTCTCACATTGACCTTTAGGTCAAGGTCACAGGCTTAAGGTTTATACATGTAGTTTCACACTGCCTAGATGGAAAGTTATACCAAGACTGATGAGATACTGCTCCAGAGTTTTTCATGGTAGCAGCATCACCTTCCTTATTGACCTTGAAGGTCAAGTTCAGATTTTTACAACTTTGTGTTCATGATGGGCAAGCGCCAGTTCAGGTGAGCTGTGCTGTCTAGTGACAGCTCTTGTTCTCTATATCATTTCTAGTATTAGTGTTGTTATACTGCTTATGGTCTAAAAAATTTGAAAACCAAATCATGTGATGGCAGAATTACAAGAGTTGATTTTTGCCCATTATGTCACAATATTCAGTGATATTTTACAATTTGGGTGGGGAATAGGATGTTGTGAAACTTCCAACACTAGGGTGCCCTACTTATATAAGCTTTTTAAGTAGGGCAAAGGTCTACTCAGCTTACAGTATGAATGGGTGGGTGCTGTTAGGATATGTCCTAACTCTCTATTCTATCTCCCTCTCTGAGGAACTTAGACTAAATTATAGACTGAAATACTGTCTGAATGGGCTGTTAAACCTAATCAACCAGCCAATCAATAATTTTGGGTAAACCAGTCATTCTCCAGCTTTTCCAAATCAGCAAACTAGTCAGTGGAAATATATGCAAAATTTGAAATTTCAAGTTACACGCCAATAATATAAGTTTCTTGCCAAAATTCAGTTAGATGAATTACTGATTCATTTTTAGGCAATATAATATTAATATTGGTAGACATGCAAGTGAGTGAACTTGGTTTAACATACCACCAAAACATAGGTCACACAGAGATGGGACACTGGTTTAAAGTCTCATCCGGAAGACCAGAGAAGTGGGGGATCAAACCTGCAAACCGCAGGATTGGTATTCTTGTGCCTTCTCCACCGCACTATGCAAGCTCCTGTGTTGTTTAGATGTTGTCTGTGTTCGAAAAGCAATTTTATTGTATTTCACAGGTACGGCTGGCAAATTCAGTCTTGAGACAGAGAACGACAGAAACAGACACACTACAGAAAGAATTAAATGCATCTCTGGAATATATTCAAAACTGCCATAAAACAGGTTAGACCTGGCCCCAAGGTTATAAAACTTTTTTCATGCTCAACTCAGCTAAGCATAATATTGTCTCTGCTGATAAATAGCAAATTACTGATAAGATAAGTAGTCATTTTCATGCTCAGTTTAGCTGAGTATGAAATTTTCTCTGCTCATAAATATGAAAATGCCAACTAATAATTTTCTCTGCTTATGAATATGAAAATGCCAACATTAGTTGGCATTTATATATTTATACTAGAGAAAATTTCATGCTCAGCTGAGTTGAGCAGGAAAAACGTTTTATAACCTCAGGCCTGGTTCAGGTTTGTTGTGTTGATGAGTCTTAACCTTTATTATCAAGGATATCTGTGAAAAAGGCCAAGGCTTATCCATAACAATGGTGATTTTGCTAGTAAAAGCTATGCCACTTCCATAAGGGAGTGGGGACATTTTACAGGGAAGCAACTCTTCCGTTTTCATTTTAGCCTCCCTTCCCAAAAGAGGTCATGTGTTTAAAATCCTAGGAGCCAATTCTTTCAAGACAAGACCCCATTTTGGAAGGGATTTGTCACTAAGGGCAGCAAACCGGAAGTCACAATAATTGTTTCCCATGGTAAAAGTGTCAGAAAACATGGAGTTGTACACATACACCTTAAAATATCTGCCAGTCTGAACATTGAGTATTTAGGGTAAGTATGATATAACTTTTCATATTAGTAGCAGTATATTGGCCTCGAAGTCATCTCTGCAAGATGGTTCTAATAAGGGTCATAACATACTTTTGCGGAATTGAACAGAAATTATCGCATAGGGAATGAATTAGTTGATTATATAAGACGGGACCTTAACCTACCAAAATTACCACAAATATATAAACAATCTTGAGCAATTCAGCTGTAAAATAAGATTTTCTTTTCCAGAATAATCTCAAATATCTAGATTGCCTACAGAGCGAATCTAGATCTTAGGATTGTTTTGGAAGGGAAAAATTCTGTCTTATATACTTGAAGCCAGTAAAAACGCAAGTTTTTGGTTTTGGATCACGTGGGGATTTATGCCAATAACGTTCCTTTTTAAGGAAACCCTGGTGTTTAGCATATTAGTCTTTGACATCAATAGTGGTAGGATGCTTACAGCAGTCTAACTAATGAGGATTGCATTTGCATAGAAAGGGAGGTAACTTCGATTTTATAGAGACAAAAGCGAAACTGGCGTTTAATTAATGTTTTTGTTTCACGTTTATACCTGTTCGATTTGGTAAAGTTTCACGGTGCTTTCAATAATGGTCCAAAGTCTATGCATACATGGCGTTTTGAATAAATATCAGGAATACCGCCCGCATGAATGGCAATGAAAGTCTGTGCCCTAAAACTTGAAGTGCTTGTTAAGGATGCAATTTTGCGGTAAAACCTGACTCAAATGTGAACCATTCCACAAGATTTAACGTCTTTATTCTCAAAAGTGCATTATTTAGACCCCAGATGAAGTTTTACATGATTCTCAAAATGTGAATATTTTTTGACGGAAAATTTGGTCAATGTTTAAATTTTTATACCCCGCCACACGTTAGTGGCAGGGTACTATGTTTTCACGTTGGCCGTCCGTGTGTCTGTCCTTCCGTAGTACGTACGTCCATCCGTCTGTCTGTCCGCACTTCGTTTCCGTTTGATAACTTAAGTATTTATCAACGGATTTCCTTCAAATTTTGCATATGCATTTGTACCAAGAATGTCTCGCTTGGGAATGTTAATGGGCAAATTTCGTTAATTTCTGACAGAGTTATGGCACTTGTCAATGTACAAAAAATGTTTTTTGGCCTCTAGTTCCTTTACTACTTGGAGTAACATGATGAACTTCACAAACATGATCGAAAAGCTTTTATGAGCACAGAAATTTCATCATCGGGGGTTATCTGCCCCTGCCCTGGGACTATATATATGTATAAAATCATGAAAAATTCCATACAAAATCAGAGTTTGAAGAATTTTTCTGAAACTTTCAGCAAATGATCGGAGTGATGAAAGCCTCCAGTGATGCTAAAATTTACCCCATGGGAGTTATTTCCCTCTGCCCCTGCGCTATATACATGCATAAATCTGGAAAAATCGATGTGTGAAAAAGGTTTGCAGTGGCGGGGTATCACGCAGTCGTTTGCGATGCTTTTATTAGAATTGCACCTGCGAATAAAATTTTAGTTTTTACGTTGTTATTCCATTTGAGGCATCATACTGAAGATCGTTTCTCTAAAAGTAGACGGGATTATGATTTCATGAACGCTTGAAATGGAAATTTGATGGTTTTTAACATTTTTCTTAAATTTTTTTCTCATTAAACTGGACCTAAGCTAAACTGTTGCAAAAACCTTACCAGACGAAAGGCAGATTGCATGCTATGTATTACAGCCTTGTGTCGTTACTTTTAATTTGAATACATGAAAACAAAAAAGTTGCGTTTTTAATGGTTTTAAGTATAGTTTGATAAATATGTCGTCCTCAGAGCTCGCCTTTTACTGGACCAACCCTTTTGTAAGGGTTAAGGTACATGTAGCATGAAAAAGACTCTATTTTGAAGGTTAAGTAGACCATGTTGAAAAGAATACTGTAAATCGATAGTAACCATATACTAAACTTGTGCAGGCTAAACATTGTTGTATATAAGAATTTTTTTATTTTTTACTGTTTCTTGTATTTTTTTCACGATTTGTTTCTTTCAGTGGCTGAAGAATCCGCTAAATTACAGAAAACAGCTGATGAAAATAACCAAGTTATTAAAACAGTAAAAGAATTTGAAACAATGATAGTGACTGAGGATCTGTAAACTTGAAGGTGAAGGATACATTCCATGTGTTTCCACCCTTTTTTGTGTCAAAGGGAGACAACTTACAAAGTTTTAGATTGGCTTCCCTTTAGTTTGAGAAGAGTGCTCACTCAAAGGGGGATCTGTTATTAAAAGGAAAATTTGTTCCCCAAGGAGCAAATTCTTTCCTTCAAGAGTAGATCATCTTTGAGAAAGATGAAAACGACAAAGTAGTTGCTTATTCCAAAAGTATAATAGAACTTCAGTGGGGAACCCTGATGGCTTGTTAAGCATACGTAGGTAGAAATCTTTATGGGTCCCTTGAGGTCACTCAATATAGAAACTAACCCTGGATGGATAGAAATACCCATTGCTAGAACTATATTCATGTTCCCAAGCTAATGAAGTTCTACTGTATATCCATTGGTAGTGCAAGTACACGGAATCATTCAGCAGAGAAACTGATACAAACTGTATTTTGTCACGCTTGCATCTAGCAGAAAGTAAGATAGGTATTCTTTTTAGCCTTCAGCGGATTTGTCAGTGTTAAATTTCGTCAAGTGTTCTGGTTTAGCTCTGTTTTGTAACACTCCACAGCCAGGCCAGACACAACATCCCATGGAATTCTTGTCTTTTCACTGTTTGGATTTTTAAACAAAACAAAATAGGTGGTTCTTTTAATAAATATGTCTCTTGAAAAAACAATTACAATATACACAACGTCATTAGCTGTGACAAAATAACAGTTGTAGAATCGCAACATTTTTAACCCTTAATGCGCCAAAAAGCAGACGACAAAATTTACGTCTGCAGAAATTTAAAAAAATGTTTAGTTCAAGCTATATCATATTGACAATTCAAAGACCATAGGGCAAACAGTGTAGATCCAGATGAGGTGGCTCATGCTGAGCCACCTCATCTGGATCTACACTGTTTGCAAATTCAAGGATTCTTCATTTTTGGTGCTTTAAGGGTTAATACCATATGATGGAACAGATATTGAGAGTATTTTGTGAGGATTTAAATGATACATGTTACAGTTATACCATGGTTTGTCCCCCTGTACGGGGAAAAGGTAAAGTTTGTGATATACCTCCCATTCAGGCAGACAAACATTGGTTATAACACCCTTATCAGTGTAGACCTTGCTCATTGAAAATATTTTTGGCTGAAGTTGGTCTTTTCCTGGAAGTGGTATAAAATGTGCTTAATCACTAAAACTGCTTCCTGGAGGTGGATCTAAAGACTACCCATAACACTGTAAAATTCTCGGTTGGGACACCTAAAATAATTACAATGATTGTCCTAAAACTCGAACAGCTTGGTTTTACAGTGCATTTATGCATACAAAAGATGCAGATGGAATGGCAAAATGTGTAGACCCTTACAAGAAAATGTTCCTTCAGCAGTATGGTCTGGATCTGCACCATTTGCTCAGATCTGTTAGTCCCATGAATACGTCAAAATTTGGGAAACCCTTTTGTTGCTGTGACTTTAAATACATTGACAGTATTGTGAACATGAAGGCTTGTGCAAAATAAGATACCTCTGTGAATAATTGTATCAGCACGTACATTCACAAAGGCTCTGCAACATTTGTGCAGTCTGGTGAGAGTCATTGCAACTTAGGACTTCAATCTTCATTCAGAAATGCAAATGAAAAGTCTCAATATCAAATATACTATAAGACAAGCCAGGGATGAATTTCATGTAGAAAGGCTTGTAGAGAGCCCCAAATTTGACACAGCCTGATAAGGCTTACCTTATTGAATTGTTGGATCCTGTAAGGCTTATGATATAGATTGTTGAAGTTGGGTCTTTTTACATCCATTTTAGGCTGATTTTTGTCAAATTATTGGCTTATTACATGCATTTCTGACTGATTTTCAAGTTCTTTGCACAAACAAAATTCCATTTGATGACAGAAATCAAGCCAAGCCAAAATGTTGGTATGAAATTTCTCTTAATTGTTACTATGATACACTCTTTTTTCAGCTCAACTGAGCCTTTAGGCTAATAGGTGAGCTTATAATATAGCCAGTTTGAGGAGAATGTCTGATGAAAAGCCATACAATAACATAAGCCTGGGACAGCACCAATTAATAATACAATTCTTTGTTACTAATATATAGACACAATAATTTTCCATACAAATAAACCTTTCTTTTATTGAAAAACTGATCCTTAAGGTGAACTGATACACTTCAGGGAAAGCAACTCTAGCATTTTCTCTTTTGCCTCTCTTTTCAATGGGGGTCTATGCTTAAAGTAAAGAGTTGGCTCCCCTAAGAGCAAATTCTTTTCATGTTAGTGTAGACCACATTGGGAAGGAAATAACCCTCCAAGGAAGAAAACAGGAAATCACAAAAGCTATTCCCCTTAGCGAAAATGCCTAAAAAAATACCGGTACATCTTAATTCATGATAAGCTTGAGTTCCAGGTTACGAGGAGTATTTGATTGTAATTTTGAGAGAGTTGCTGTTTATATGTGCAGACCCTCAAAAAAAAACTACCTCAGTGAGGAGGCTCTGATGAAGGGTCAAAACAAAATGAATTGGCAAAATAAGAAAAATCATCCCAAAAGTGTCACCTTATAATAAATCCGAAGATGTACTTAATCCCTTGAAAATCTGGCAGTGTTCCAGACAAGACACATGAATAACACTGTTTCATTTCAGAATGTCTCATAATTATTTGACAAGCTTCAACTTTTCAATTAATATTTCTTTGCAAAAAAGAAGTTATTCACATAAATAAATAATTGTTAACTTAAAAGATCATACACTCAAATTGGAAAGTGAGAGCAAATTGACAAGTACCTTCAAACATTGTCAGTCACTGACAAACATCGTACTTTGATATTGTCAGCTTCCTATTGCACCAGCAAGTCAGCGTTAAACTAAACTGGCAACGTAGAGTATAATCTTTGTTGACTTCTCACTAGTGTTAATGTGTATTGGTACACTTTCAGGGGAAGCAGCTCACCCATTTTTCATTTTTGCCTTCTCAATAGGGGTCAACTCTTAAAGGAAAGAATTTGATCCTCTACGAGCAAATTCTTTCTTTTAAGAGTAGACCCCATGCTGAATGGGCTACATTGTTCATGTAAGCAAACGGGTAGTCACAAAAATCTCCATTCATAAAAAAGGTGGAAAAACATAGAGATGTATCCATAAACATAAAATAAAGTTTGCAATTACAGAATACAGCTTGTTTGTGTATGCCATTATAGGTCTAAAACCTTAATTTTAAGTTAAATGCACAGAAAATCATATCCCTGAAGTCACTAATCTTGGGGTCCCAATAAAATCATCATTAAATGACAGTTCTTGTGTCCATTCATACAATTTCTTTGCTTCCCGTTCCCACGCCTCAGCATCCTCCCCGTCTTCCCCTGTGATCCCATATTTATCAAAATAATCTTCCGGCTCTTCAGAAACAGCAGTTTGGCCAGTAGACTCAAATGTGTCCTCCTGCAATAAAATATAAATCCTTCATCCTATAATGTCAAAACAAAAATAGTTGCATTTGCAAACAGTGTAGATTCTGATGAGACAGCTCATAATGAGCTGCCTCATCTGGATCTACAATATTCGCCTTCAGTCTTCGAATTCTCAATACAATATAGCTTGGACGAGAATTTTTTTAAATTCTGCAAACGTAAATATTGTCTGTTTTTTGGCATTTTAAGGGTTAAGACTAAAAAACAAAAAAACACAGAACTCAAGATGTGATACAAGGGGGAGGCTTTTGATGCTTGGTTAATTTTCCATATAAATGTATGTTGTCACCCAACTTTAGAACTTAGGCAGTGCTGATGTGGGCCATAACATACCTATTATGGAGAATTTAACAGAACTGCCCTGTAATTATCTTTTAAAGAAGAGTAAACAAAATAAACAAATAACACCTTTTCACTTCTTGTATGAAACTGTTGCCTCATCTATGTTTTAATGCTTTGCAAGGAAACAAATTTAACAGTTTGTGTGTATCTGAACTGACCTGAATTTAAGAAACCTTGGTATTTTATTGTCTTTCATGTAAAATTAGTAGGAGTCCTGTTCATATTACAGTCATACTCACGAAATAACCAATCAAAATTACAATCCACCAGCAGAAAACATCCAGTCAAAAGCTATACATGATCTTACTGTTTGTTTGGGGTTTTTTCCCCTTGCACTTTAAGATTTTAGGCATATTTCCATTCATATTTCTGTTGCATTTCATAAACAACCAATGAACATAAACAGTTGTAAAGAAACTAGCTTACCCTATCCAGACCATACATTTTCCTCATTTTCATGGCTCTTAATCTGGCTTGTTTTGACCGTCTACCTGACACTTGGCTCTGGATACCAGATAATTTAGACTTAGGGGTGGGCATAGGTACATCTGGACTTCTATAAAATACAAAAGAGATTCAGATGGTAAAAATTCCAAGTACTGGGACCAGGGCTTCAGATAAGAAGGGAAATAGAGATAATTTTTCTTATTTCTCAACAAAAACATATGCATATGTTGTGGCCCCTCATTAGGACCGTCTCACCATCTTATGTTTTATGGAGAAATAAGGAAAACTATCCTTAAATTATTCTTATTACCCCTTCTTATCAAGAACACTGACTGTGACCGTTAGGTCCGAGCAGACAGTGCAGATTCTAATCAGACTGTTACTAGTCCATAATTTCAGACAAGAATGGGTTTGAAATGATACATTTTAAATAAAATTGCAGATTTTTATGCCCCCACCACGAAGTGGGGAGGGGCATATAGTTTTGCACTTGTCCGTCCGTACGTAGGTACGTACGTCCGTCACACTTTGTAGTACTGTTCTTGTCTCCGCAACTCCTCCTACAGTATTCGATGCAGGGAGTTGAAACTTGCAACACAGTTCAGACATGCATTGAACATGTGCATAAAGGAAACATAACTTTGATTCAGGTCTTTATTGCAGAATTATATCCCCTTGAATAATATACATATTATGACCATATTTCACATTTGAGTACTGTTCTTGTCTCCGCAACTCCTCCTACAGTATTTGATATAGGGAGTTGAAACTTGCAACACAGTTCAGACATGCATTGAACATGTGCATAAAGGAAACAGAACTTTGATTAATGTCTTGATTGCAGAATTATGTCCCCTTGAATAATATACATATAATCATATTTCACATTTGAGTACTGTTCTTGTCTCCGCAACTCCTCCTACAGTATTTAATGTATGGAGTTGAAACTTGCAACACAGTTCAGACATGCATTGAACATGTGCATAAAGGAAACAGAACTTTGATCTAGGTCATTATGGCAGAATTACATCCCCTTGAATGACATGCATATTTTGACGATATTTCACACTTTGTAGTACTGTTCTTGTCTCTGCAACTCCTCCAATAGTATTTGATGTAGGGATTTGAAACTTGTAACACAGTTCAGACATGCACTGAACACGTGCATAAAGGAAACAGAACTTTGATCCAGGTCATTATGGCAGAATTACATCCCCTTGAATGACATGCATATTTTGACGATATTTCACACTTTGTAGTACTGTTCTTGTCTCTGCAACTCCTCCAATAGTATTTGATGTAGGGATTTGAAACTTGCAACACAGTTCAGACATGCATTGAACATGTGCATAAAAGAAACAGAACTTTCAGTCATGTCTTTATTGCAGAATTATGTCCCCTTGAATTACATACATATTTTGACCATATTTCCATAGCTTTAATACAATCTCACCTTTTATCGTAGCTCTAGCGGCCTCATTTATTAACCGATTTTGGTATTACAACACAGTTTTATTGGGGATGACAGTACCTCGAACAACTTTGCGTTTCAGTTTGGCAGGATGAAGGTCAAGGTCACAGTTGCTATTTTCAGAAAAACTAGAGCATTGCTCCAGCGATTTCATTTATAGATCGATTTTGATGTAACTTCACATAAATGTTAAGTATAACAATATCTTGAATAAATTGCCGCTTCAGCACCCCAGGTCCAAGGTCAAGGTCACAGTTGCTATTTTTAAGAAAAACTCAGTCATCCCTCTAGCACCTTTATTTATTGACAGATTTTGATGTAACTTCACACAAATATGTTTTAACACATAACCCATCTAGTGAGGCATATGGCGGGGGCATTCATCACCTTCAGTGATTGTCTAGTTTAAATGAAAGTCAGCAAGGATCGTTTGCTCTTGAGATAATTTTGAGCTAAAAAGCCTTTCTATATTCTGTATTTACTTTACCGCATGGCTGAGTGGATAATGGTCACATAACTCTCCCAACTTTGGATAGGTAGACACAGGTTTGAGACCAGCTGGAGATGAGATTCTGTCTGGGGAAACAGAGCTTCATTAAATGAAGCCTTTCAAAATCAATCTCCCATTGTTATGATATGACGGAAATACTGTACATAAGGACGTAAATGTGCCAAGTCATCCATCCATCACTGACTGTTACACCCAACACATTCAATGAATGGATGGATGGATGACTTGCAATTTTATGTCCATTTCAAGAGTATTTCAGTTATATCAGGACGATGGGACAGTGATAATGAAAGGCTGTTTGCAATGGAACCCCGTTTACAGTAGGAAAGATTATGGCCTCAAGCGAGACTCGAATCCAGTTCGCCGCCGCTTAACCCACTGAGCTATCGGGCTCCTCCCAAAGCATTGGGACACCCTGATCAAACAGGGTAATTATCCTAACATTTGAATGAGTGGGTTCTACTGGCAAACAGTGTAGACTAATCAGACTGCACTTTTAAGAGCAGTCTGATCTTGGTCTAGGCTGTTTGCTTGGCCACATCAGTCCCTGTATATAGGGTTATCACGGCACTCAAGATAAAGGTGCATGAGTACATCTTCACATCTACATGTTCTGCAATTTTACAAAGGGGAAAAACTTTCTGGACTTCCTGTTTGCTTTCCTTGAAGACAAAGCCCTTTTCAATTGGTTGGTTGTTTTGGGATTAATGGCCCTTTGAGACAGTATTTCAGTACACATCGGGCTGTCTCCCTGAGAGAGGGAGAAAGAAAGAGAAACGATGAGAGAAAAAATTTCCAAACAACCTCCGCCCGCACCTACTGCATGCTCAGTAGGTCCTTGCCATACTTTTGTCCAAATAAGTAGGACGCCCTGGCACTGGAAGTTATAAGCAGCACTATCGCCTGACCACCACCTCCCAAAGCCCTTTTTAAAGGTGGTCTACAATTAAAGGAAAAAATGTGCAAATTCTGTCCTTTAATACTTGACCCCTTTTGAGAAGGAATGCAAAAAAATTCAAATGGCAGAGTAGCTTCCACTGAAAGTATATCAATTTACCTTAAACGAACTAACATACCTTAATTGTGAAACAGCTCGTATATGTTGTACTTGTATATCTTGAGTTATTGGACGGGTTATTAATAAAGGCACTTCTTGTCTTAGTCTAGGTGTCATTACACGTGTAAATAAGAAATCAACGATGTCGTAAAATATTGTGTGTCTTGGTAAAACTGAAACGAAATCAAAAGTTATTTACTATGGAATGTATAACACCACCCTTTGCATTGGAATGAACAGATACTGAATCAATCCCAGTCATAATGACAGTTTTAAGAACAATCACTGATACAATGCATGTCAGTCAGATAAATAATCATAAAAATAAAAGGTCTTCTAAAAGGTCTGGTATGACTGGTGTCATGACTGGCATTGACTGCAGAAACCCATTTTATAGCTGAATTACACAAGACTGGTTAACATACTTGCATTGATTTTGGAAGGGTAAACTCCCGTCTTATAACGAATAAACGCATTTGCAGAGACTGTTCAGACTAGCTCTGGCACATTGCAGTTTGGCCAGTCATAATTTGCATTTCAACTTAGTCCAAAGTTTGCACAAAATGTACTTGCCCTGAACAGGCTGACCATGTGCACAGGCTTGTCTGTGTATGAAAAGCTGGCAGCTGAATTCAGACTACCTCATATGGCTCACTTGGCTATGACTGTTTATGACATGATTCATCTTTATAAATTGAAAACTTGATATTCTATCTCATAACCTTGTATGGGAGTCGGAGCATCACAAATGACTTTACAACTATCCCTTTCCATCTTGTTCTGCTTTTGGCTGCCAGACAATATCACAGATGTTAAAAGGGTCATTTGTGGTCATTTTGAACTTATTCCATTTCTCTTGCTACAAAATTAAAGTCACATTTAGTTTTGCTTTATAAGGTATTCTCTACATCAATGTGAAAAGAGCTGAGTGGTACGTTTGTTCTTTTCCTATTTGAAATAGAAGACAGCTGTGTAATGATGGTAAATGGATCAGACTGAGAAACGTATTCATAACACTTACCATCTAAAGTTAATTTTCTCCAGTAATTTTCCTTTCCTCCAAATTTAGCAGGAGATTCATCTATATTAGTTAGGTACTGAAAATACAGAACATCAAATAAGTAGCATCACAGCAAAGCAGAATGCATAATTCTAAACCAGATCACTGTGGTTAAGATTTCTAGGTTTTGTCTGTATCAACTTTCCTGAATTTTAGATGCCTATTGGAACAGAATTTTTTTGTGGTAAAGTGCTAATATCTCATTGTTTTGGCAGCAAGTCATTTTATAAGAGCGGTATTCATGATCACTTCTTTTCCACACAAGCTTGAGCAAGGTATGAAAAAATACAGCACTTGTGATAACGGCTCATACAATGTCTTGCTGCAAAAGCAACAAAGTATCTGCACTTTGCAATGCTGTTATTGGAAAGGGCACCATCTGGTGGGTAAGAAATCTTACTCGCTCACAACTATCAGAATGTGAGACACATATATATTGCTTTTCTGGTACTAATGTTGTTAACCCTTAAAGCGCCATAAAAAGCAGATGACAAACTTTGCGTCTGCTGAATTTTCAAAAATGTTTCCCCTGAGCTATATCATGTTCAGAATTCAAAGGCTAGAGGCAAACAGTGTAGATCCAGATGAGGCGGCTCATAATGAGCCGCCTCATCTGGATCTACGCTGTTTGCAAATTCAGTTATTTTCATTTTTGGCGCTTTAAGGGTTAACACTGTTGGGGGCAAAGAGTTTTGCTGAGTTTTTTTCTGGTTTAGCTCTGTTTTGGGAAAAAGTTGGTCAGATACAGCTTTTTATCATGCATCTTCTGCAATACTCACCTAATAACAGAGGTATGATAACATGTAAACATGATGTGCTATCATATCAATGTAGATCTGCGCATGTGCAAATGTTATCAGGCCATGCCTTCAGAAGCAATCTCTGAAGTTGATTGGCTACATACTGATGTTGGCCGTGATTTCAACGTTCGATGGATTGACGTCACCGACTTACGATATAACACATTCGCGACGTCAGCAAGTTCGGACAAAACTGCGTTTGCTTATCATTTGTTTGCCACTCTTTACACCGTAAAATCTTTTAATGATGCATGATAAATAGAAAACCATGTAAGTGCAAGCCTCGCCATTCCTACGCTGTTTCTGGTCTCGCCTGATAAATTTGATATCAAAAGACACTAACATGGTATTCTCTATTTATGGAATTCTTATCTTCATATGGCTAATATTTTAGAGTTTTCATCACCACATGGAAGATCTGCTGAGAGCCACATGGAAGAAAAGCTTTGAACCAAGCAAGTTTTAGCCTCTAAAAATAAGGTAAATCAATAATATTATGCTCACAGACATGGGTCTCTGAATTTTACTGACTTACTTGCATATAATCTTTTAGAGTTGTCACATCTATCTCATCTGTGATTTTATACTGTCGTTGAAACATGGCATCCTCCAACATTTGCTCATAAAACTGGCGATTTCCCATGAGTCTAAGTGAGTCCTCAGCTGCCTGTATGATAATGTAGGAAAAAATTTAACTTCATTCATAGCCATTTATCTCCACATTGCAACACCTTAGAAATGCAAAATTTCTTGAAGGATTCTATATTTTCGAAAATCAAAGAACATAACAACCCTTATATCATATGAGCGGTGACATGAGAGAACCAACAAAGTGGTTGTGCAGCCAGCGCACACTCAGATCCGCCCAGTCTGATCAGTCTTCACTGTTGCAAAGAGGTAGCTTAGACCCTTAGCTACCCTTTAAGCGCTTAGCAAAGACTGATCAGACTGGGCGGATGCTCAGGCTAATCTGAGTCTGTGCTGGGCGCCCAACTACTTTGTTGGTTTTCTTGTGTCGCAGCCCATATTTACTTTCAATACCATTCACAGTTTTGTAGAAATGAATTTTTAGTTACGTTGATCTTCACAATCACAAGATTTATGAAGAATTTAAGTACTTAAACGATGTGAGTGTGCTGATAAGAATGCACTGCATTGCTACAACATCTAGGGTAACAGTTAACCTTCAAAGCTTATATTTGAAATTCCTGATTATGGGCTCAGTAACTGTTTTATACATACTTGGACACATTTGAGTGGCGACATGACAAAACCAACAAAATGACGTGTGCCCAGTGAAGACTCAGATCAGCCTGAACATCCGTCTGATCAGATCTTTGCTGTGTGCTAAAATGGCAGCTAAGGGTCTAAGCTACCTCCATGTTGACAGCACAGACTCTGTTCAGACTGAGCGGATGCCCAGGCTAATCTGAGTCTTCACTGGCCAGATATTCCATTTTGATGTCCCGGCTCTTTTCTAAAAAAGAGAGCTAATTCTTTCCTTTGAGGCTTTGAGGGAAACCCTCAATGAGAAAGGAGACAAATATGTGTCTGACTGAGTTATCTACTTACACCTGTTGCTGGCTTGATAACTCTCTTTCCACTGAGATATTTTACACCTTTCCCTTCTGAGTGGAGGAACACTTTGAAAAATATCATAGGTGGAAATTCTCCACCACCAAACCTATATCAAAAGATAAAGCACCATATTATGTACAATGTACTCTGGACTATGTACAATAAGAAAAGGATAGGATTGAGCAAAGGAGCAGTCTGATCAGAGGCTACCCTATTTGCTAACCCATCCACATTTTTTTATTCATCTCTGCATTGTAAAATCAAACTCTTCCATATTTAGCAAAATTAAGGTATTAATTTAGGTGTCCCAATTTTTAGAATTTTCATGCTATTTTTATCAAACATTTCAACTTTCATTAATATATGTACGGTATGTCAAAACAAAATGAGCACAGTCTTTTTCACTTATAAATATTTAAGGAACATATTTTATTTTTAAGCCTGTCAAACTTGTATGCCTAATATGTCACAGAGTAACAAGGTCACTTGCTTTACCAATCAAAATATATGACAGATGAACAGATGTTAATTATCAAGAAGTATGACTCTTCCAACAGTGTTTTAGATATGATGAGCTGATTGGGAGAGATTGAGATAAGATGGAGATGAAGACATCTGGTCTGAGCAGGACTAAGACCCAAGGCCTTGCGTCCAGAGCATAAAATCCTTGCCAAGCACAGCTGGGCCCAGTTGTTCAAAACTAACAATATCGTTAGTTAACATTTAGTTAAAATTTCAAGCATTAAAATCTCAAATATGCCAAGATTTTTTGTTGAAAAAATGTGAGAAGCTTTTCCAAAAGCTTCTCATATTTTTTCAACGAAAAATTTGTGTATGTGTAATAATTAAGTCGTAAAACACTTAATGAGTTGACCAATTAACGAGGTTCTTAGGCTAACAATGCTTTGAAAAACTGGGCCCTGGACTTAAAGATATGGACCAGTTATTATATTTATTTGGTTATAAAAGGTGTTTTTTTCCATCTCTAGAATGACCCAAAAAATTTAAATTAGTATTATGAAATTCCACTTTCTTTTCTTCTGGAATAATTCCAAACATCTAAATCTGTCTCAAAAGATGAATCGAGATGTTTGTGAAATATGTAACTCTAGTTAAGAAGACACAAACCAGCATAATTATAAAACATAACTATATTACTCACCTGAACCTCACTCTGATTTGACTAGTTTTATCATTCAAGAACTCTGCTTCCTTTGGAGCAACTTTTCGCAATATTTCCTGAGATAATGAGTTTTCCTGAAAACAGATACATGCACCTTTGTTATTTCAAGATACAATATAAAATTCTTATCCATGCAATGGAAAAAAGATTGGCTTGTTTGATCACCAAAGACTTGGATTTGTGTGTGCATCCCTGCAATCTGAGCAGATATGTTAACTGAACAAAAAGTTAACAGTTGGAGAATCTTAACAGGCTTTAATATGTCTCAAGAGATGGATGCTACACTTGTTTAAACTGCATTCTATCAAAATTTTTCTAATTTGTTTTGCTTTTAAATTCTTTCGTTTTAAAGAAGAGTTGATATTGCCAAAATTTAAGGCAGCATATGAAAAAGAAATCAAGAACTTCTATTTCAGAAAAAAAAAGGTAGATTAGTCTCACAAAACAAAGATGGATGTACATGTACATTATAAACTGGAAGCTTTTCTGTTGCAAATATTCAAAAAAGTTTAAGTCTTTTGAACAAATAATAAGACCTGTGACAAAATTCATAGCAAGGATCTTGTTGACAAATGGCCTTTTCGGACAAATAACTTAGATTTTATCCCTACAGAAGTAACATTAAGTGGGCAACAACATTTTTCTTAGGAGGTCTACTCTCAGACAGAAGAATTTGCTCCTAGAGGAGCAAATTCTTTCCTTTGGGAATAGTCCCTCATAGAGTAGGGAGGCAAAAGCTCAAAAGTGCTTCACTTAAAAGTGTACCCATTTACCTTAAGCAAAGATGGAAATATGTTGAAGCCTGTCCCTCCATGCCTCCTTCTAGCTATGCCCCTGCTTATAAAAACCAGATGTGACATATGTTGAATCCCATAGCTATGGTGGTTCAGATGGGTGCCAGTATAGAAGTGGTATGCATGGAAGCCTCATCTTCTGATGGGGCTGTTGTGGATACATGTGGAAATATTTACGCAGGGCCCTAATATGGTGGTGTGGCCCAGAAATTGTGAACGTCAGTCTATCGGGTGGCTGCGGGCTACCTAGCATGCCTCTATTTTGAGGTTGTGTGCACTTGACACATCTGGTGGGGTGACTCTAGGTGGTACATGCAGTATTCCCTGAATTGCTTCATTTCTTTGTATTTGGTGGGCACTATATAGATGGGGATGCACCGGTCTGCCTGCTATGGGTCTCTATGATGGTACCACTGCACTGACATGACTAGGCAGTGAAAGATCTTCATCTTGGGGAATTGTTAGTTAATGTAGTGAATATCATATCACTGAGACTGCTTTAGGCTAGTATTTATTTATCCTAAATGTATCATATATATGGTACTTTTATCATATGTTGGGAGGTATGCTTTATGATCTTGTATCTCTTATTTTGCTCACATTCTGTCATTTGGAATTCTTTCCTTGACTTGTTTTTTGCTCATTCTGTATTATGTGTGCTCCTATGAGGGCCAAAAATTCGTAATAAAGAGCTTTCTTGCTTGCTTGTTCAATAAAATTAAAAGCAACATACAGCAGCACAAACTGCATGCTTGAGAAGCCTGAACATCTGTCTATCTCTGTAGCTAATCCATGCCTTCTCTATTATAGTGGCAGCTGCTTGGCGGATCAACCTAAAAGTAAGCAAATATGACAAGTTAGAGCTTCAGAAAAGGGTAACAAAGGTGATGATTATTCTGGTAGACTTCCTTTTCATTCTTCATAAAAAATGTTGAAATCTCTCATTAGAACCAATCATACTGTGGCAGTTATAAGCTGAACACCAAAACAGTTCAAATAAATTGCCAGTCTATAAATGTTCTAAAATTTCAAACACCAATGTCTCTTACAAACATGCCAAGACAAATAGTGTAGACCCACAATCAGTCTGATCCTGGTTCTACACGGTTTACAATTCCATCATTATTTTCATGAAAAAATATCTGAAAAACAAGTTGTTGTTTTTTTCCAAGCTTTTTATGAGTAATGAGGTATACATATTTTAAGAATATTTAACATGTGACATTGCTTTGGAGAAATAAAACTTCCTCAGAATCTTAAAGCTACTTTCCTATCTCTTTTTATGAGCAGCTCTGTCAGCATGGAGAAGGTAAACCTTTGAGCATATGAGAGTCAAACTTCTGACAGTAGGACTTGACAGAAGGATGCCCAGAAAATTCGAGGAAAATTTTTGAGCTACTTTTCATACCTGAAGAACAATTAGATGGCTCTCCAGTGTTCAACTCTTGTGATTTTAGATCACCAATTGTGGCTATTTCAATGCTATAAACACTACATAACAAGCAGAAAAACATGCAGAACTGTATAGGCACTAACATAAATGCAAATTATTATCAACAATATAGCTTACTCTTTCTCTGTGACAGCTGGCTGTCTCAGGTGCTTTCCTGGAGTTGGACTTCTTGTTGAACTAACTGGTGTTGTTAGTTGTCTGTACTGTCCAAACTCCTGACCTTCTAGAGTTGCCACAAAGTCTCCTGCTAGTGCCGGTGCAGATGGTGATTTTCTGGTAACAAATTCCTGTGTCGGTGTTCTCCGTGCACCAGCCAAAGCAGGGCTCGATGTCTTTTTTCTTGGGTCATCTCCAGCTGATGGAATTTTCACATTTATTGAAGTTCTACTGGCCGAACTTTTGGTATCAACATTTTTACCATCAGGGGATTCCAGCTCCATCATCAAACTGTAAAGAAATTGTAAATGCTGTATTTATCCTAATAAACATCCCTGCCATAATATGTATTTAGGCACAGCCTAGAAACAGGCATGGTATTTTAGGTCTAGCTTTCAGCAATCAACCAAAATTAGTTTCACACTCTTTCATTATAAGTTCCTGCCGCACTCTTACTGAGGTGGGGTGTTTCCAGTTTAAGCAGTGTGGCATGGTACTGGGTTTTACCCAGGCACAGGTGTCTACAGTTCTGGTCAAACGTTTCCTTCTTCCAGCAGACAACATAATCTCAATGCAATAAATGGTAATTTGAAAAGAAAATCATAATAGAATTCAAGTTTATCTCGATAATTTAGAAGAAGAAAATACGATTATATATGTACATGTAGATATTTTTTCATAAATATATATTTTTTTGGTAATGCAGGCTTCAAACTGTCCAGATATTAAGCAAAGATGGACACATGCTAATGGAACTGTTCAAATCGGCTCTGATTGTAAAAGCATCGTCTAAAGCCATAGCATGACTGCCAGTGGATTTTCTCAGGCTTCGGCAGCAACTTCGTGAGCGATGACAAAATCTTTGGCATGCAAAAAGATTGCTGAAGGACAGTGCAAAGGATAATTTTAAATTTTTGTGTTGAATTCTTGTGTCAATTTTGCTTTTGTAAGGCCATTGTGAGGGCATTTTCAGGGGCGTAACTAGAGGTAATTTCATAATACGCACAACAATGTTTTATTCTCCACTTCTTGAAGGGAAAGCTAGTATTTCAGCCACTTTGGTAATTGGTATTGAAATCTGGTCTAATTTATAAATTTTCAGCAAGCAAATATGCAGGTGCGTTTTGAAATTTTGTCAATTTTGACAAAATTTCAATACGCACCTGCGTATTTGCCGTATAGGTAGCTACGCCCTTGATTTTGTCAAACCATGTCATCTTCATATTTACTTTGAGTGCTAATCGGTGCCATTGGGCAGTTTTTGCCTCATGAAGACTTTACCAAGGAAACAAGAAGCAGCCCGACAGACTAAGGAACGCAGCACGATTACATAAAGCCCTTGTAATGCCAGCATGTAGCCATCAAATTATAGTATGATGGCATCAAGATGGGACCAAGGTGTCGGCAAAGACAGCCTAATTTGAGTACTTCAAGGGTTTCTTATGTGTCTTGATAACGTGGACAAACATAAGGGCAGCCTCAAAGCATCTACCTCAGTCAGAGTGTAACTCCCAAAGCTGTAATAACAGTAATTATGTGCTTATCTTGTTTTAATGGCAAACCATTTTACAAATATTTATCCTGTTTAAGAGATATCTGATAATATAAAAGATATCTAATATAAGATATATAAAATAATATATCAGATATCTACATTAAATATATACTATATTAGACAAACATAAAAAATATCTTAAATGTTAAATAAGACATCTAAAATGGCAAATAAGATATCTGCTTGAGAAATAATAAATCTTGTATATAATTGTATATTATAAATCTAATATGGTATGTAAGATATATTAAAATTCTAATAAAGATATCTTATTTATTAAAGAAGATATCTTGTATGGAAAAAGAGACATTTTATTTATGAAAGAAGTTCTCTAATATTTTAATCAGATATTTACGGAAGCATATAGCTCTCATTAGATCATGACTTATATACTGCCATCTCTGGAAAATATATTTAAAGAAATATATATATATTTGTTAATAAAACAATAAAATAATGTGGCTTGATCAATTTTATCTGTTTATTTGATGTTGCTCTTTCTCCCTTAGTATCTACAATATAATCAATATGTACAGAAATGGGAACTTAATTATGTAAATTAATGTATCTCGATATGAATGAAAAAAGATATATATTATCACAGGATAAAGGACATACAGATAAAAACTCAATAAAACGCAAATTGAATTACAAATTTGTTTCTACACACTGGCTGACCTAAAATCTGGAACCCTTGTCTCTCCTACAGCTCTAGCCAAAGGAAACTTTGAGTGTGTATGTTTGTGTGTGGAACGTGTGTCCGTTGGTTGGTTGTTTTGGGTTAAACAACCCAGTCTATATCAAGCTGTAAATAAAAAAAACTCGTCATAGGCCCGCATTGGCTGCAAGCACAGCCGGCCCTTGTCCTACTATTATCCAAATTAGTAGGATGCCCCAGTACTGAAAGTTACACATCACCATCGCCCGACCCGACCATCTTACTGGCCTCCATGGCCTAGTGGTTAAGATCGCTGACTCTTAAACATTAGGTCTTTCACCGATACGAATTGTAGCCTCAGCCAGAACACAAGTAAGAATGCCAAGTTCTGGTTACGGAAGGTCAGGTGGTTTTCTTCGGGAGCTCCGGTTTTCGTCCACCTGTGCTTAACAATAGGCTCTGTGTAAGTGAAATATTCTTGAAGGGCCATAAAACTTATATAAAAATGTTTGCATGCGCTTGCGAATGTGCGTGTTTGCATGTTCAAACATGCCTCTCAAATATTGTTCAGACTTGCTCCTCGAAGCACACTGTGATAGCTTAAATTCTTAAGCCTCATTTTGATATACAATGTATATACATTTGTATACATTTGTGATGAAGCGATAGGACTAGGTCTATTCCATAACAAAGAAGGGACTAACAATACTTGGATGATATATCATACCCCATGCATGATTATTTTCTATCTTCTTCTGCATTCTGACAAGATAAAATCAGATAGATTCAATCTCAGATAATGAGATTGATTGTCAGGAACATTTTCTTTTAAATCAAGCTTAAATTGATAATTTTTGAGAGTATTTATACAAACACCGTTTGCACCTGACCTATATGTCAGGTAGTCTAATCAAGAAGAAGGTGCTGAGAACACAATGTTTGCGATATGTAATCATTACCCAATTTGTGGTAAACTTGATACGACCAAAAAAGCTACTTATGTACCTACAGGTATGAATATTATGCACCAGTATTTGCTGGGGTCCAGGGGATAGCGGGAAAATTGACTTTTCACTCTGCAAAGCCCTGATATATGCCCTGTGAGTTTTTATCATAGCAGACAGTACCGAAGACACCCGAGAATACCAGAGAGCTAATTCAGCCAGAAGGCTGTAAACAACAGCAACAACAGCACTGCAGGGACATTTTCTATGTCAAATCCCTGGTAAAGGTCTCCGTCCCCCAGGGGATCATATAAGTATAAAAATCAATATTCTGACCGCTGACCACTTGGGGAACATCGTTAGGAGAATTGAACTGAACTGAAATGTGAATTGGTTAATTTCATTAAAAAAAAACTCCACTATTTTTCCCGCTGTTTTGGCGGGAATAAAAAACCCGGTGTATCCACAGCACTGCCGGGACACCTCTTAGGTAAAAACACTGTACTTAAGCCCTGCTTTGTCCCCTGCTACCCCCAGCCGGTTGCAAATGACTGGTCATTAAAAGTAGACTGGCACTCCCTATTCTCACAGTACTAAGGATACAAGTAAGTCTGGCTAATTAAGGAGAGCCAACAATCCAACATAGCATATGTAGTTAAGCCCTCTAGTATTTCATCTAAGCCTCAAGGCATTTTTGTTACTTTCTACCTTCTGATGAGTGTCATATTTTTATTTGCACACAGCACTACCCCAAAGTGGTTAGGCAGAAATACCGACTCCATATGCTCACGGTACATGGCTATTTGCCTCAATGTTAGCAAACTGAATGCAAGCAGAAATATTTCCTTATCTAAAATGGTTATTTATATAACCATACTTCAATTAAATAAGGCAAAAAATAACATGACCAGCCAATGATTTTCTATTTTATCGCCACTTTTATCACCCTTGGGTGTTCCTTAATGCCACCTTTGGTATTTTTTCACTAATTTGACTTTTAGAAGTCATAGAAGCTTCAAACAAAGACGGAACTGAAATCTAAAGTGTTCTGGTACTTTGTATTCCTGAAGCCTGTAAGTCAATATAAAAATAAGGAGACATGTATGTCTGTGGGCTTTTATATAGCACTACCGCGAGAATATGATTGCCGCGAGAATATGGAGTTCGAGTATAACTTCCAAAAAGCTCTTGACAACATTTTTTCTGCATAAATGTTACCTCTTGCTCAATGGGATATCATTTTAGAGTTTTTCTTTCTCTTTTATGCAGTGCCTTGTGCCTTGGGGTTTTTCAGTGCCACGCAAATAAATTGCTCATATCTGTATGTTGTTGTTGGGTATATGCTTTACCCCACCCACTTTTGAATGCACAAGGTTTTGTGAATATGAATGTGACAGCCGAGTACTCACCAATAATTCTCATTTATTTTATGTTTGCAAGCTACATATTTGCGTGTTTTATTAAACTGTTGAAAGATTCTTAAATTGACTTTACTCTTCTCTCTCAAAACTGAAAATTATTTCGGAAAAAAATGGTCTCTAGTGAAAACAAAAGTTTACTTCCGTAGCAATCTACCCCACAATGCACCAGTCTCTGGTAGTTTCCGTTTCCGCTTTGAGGAATTCCACAGCCCTATCTGCTACTGACGATATTTTGTCGATAATTTAAGTTCACACCAGTTTATTTGACATTATTTAAAGTCAAACGATACTGAGGAGCCATGAGGCTCAAGACTACACTACAGAAGGAACCTAAACATATCCTTTCGAGCTGCAGTTTTCGTGAATTTAGTTCAGAAGTTTTGGTTAACATTCCCCACCCACTTGGCAACACAGACAACAATGTAGTTTTATCTTCATTTATCAAAAGTAACATACCAAGTTACCTCGAGCAGTGAATGTTTAAATTTGTCAGGTATATTGCTTTATGATCTGACGTCGCACATGCACAAATTTTAACCTTTGTTGAGATCATACCTGCTGAAGTTTTCAAAAGAGTGAGACTGCGTGCGAAGCCTCAATTTAGCCCCCTTTTCCGCGTTAGTTCATTTGCGGAGAAACCCATTGACAAAGGAAAAGAGTGAGATTTTTGTGTCATTTTTTTTCTCTTTATGTGACACTAGAGATTGGGGATGGCAGTGGGGAGGAGTAGGATCAGTAGGTAGTACTTAAATGAAGATAAACATCAAGTATTCTTATTTGCTAAAATTTTATACATTGAGTTTATCAAAGTGATCTGCTATCAAAAATAGCAAGTTATGTTCTGCAATGAAGTTGCTAAAGAGAGTTTCAGCTCTGATAACATATTGGGCTGTCTTGGTAATAACAAATTAAGATACCGATTGCAAAAGTTTTGACGTTTTTAAATACTGACTGTGAAGATCTGTTTTTTATACATCGTTTTTTCTGCGTGGGAAACACTGAAATGCCTTTGGCAAAGATTACAAAACGCAAAGCTGTTGCTCTTTTCAACCTTCCTAACCGAGGTAAACACGATCTCCCATCCATTTTGGTACTTCGATTTATAAACCTTTTTTTTTTCTCCAGCGTTTTCAAGTCGTCAGTATTTCATCTACATAAAAACGGAAGTACACATTTGGTCGTTTTCGGCTCTAATTGCTATTGAATACTCGAGTTATTTATACCCACGCTATTTTAAGACTATCGAAAACCTTTACCTATTTTTAGACCAGGTGACGAATTTTCCCGGAGATAAATATAGATTCGGTGACCGAGAATGTCCGAATGTAGCGGAAGTTGAGAGAAAAAACATTTTGACAATCCAGAGTGCGCCAAAAAAAGACTTTTTTTTTTTTTTTTTGGTATTTTCCTGTTTAAAGTGAAATTGGAGCAAGCGAAGGAAGCGTGACTTATGGCTATTTTTCAAAATACGATCGTGAGGTCGTGGGAGGCGTCCAAATTCGTGAGGGTCACGCACAAATCGTGGAACTTGGCAGGTATGGTTGAGATGTCTGCCTAGCGGATTTTGACAAGAATCCACATTGAAAGGCCCCACATGGTACAAAATGCCTGTATTTGTATTTAGGTGGTGGATACTACATTTTGCTTTGACAATGTAAATCAGTGTAAACAGAAATGTTTAGTGTGTGCATTAACAATTAGATACTGCAACTGTATAATTTTTATGGAGTTAGACATCTTTCAACTATTGATATATTCGCAGATAGTCAAAGTAGCAGATAACTTTTGCACTTTTTAGTCTCCTCTATTCAACTCACTTTTTTTTCTTTACGGCGCGCAGTCACCCAGCATGTAATCCTCACGAGGGGGTGCTGCAGTATATCTAGCTAGATAAAAAAATTGTTGCGGTAATAACTTGAAAAAATCTGTCAAATTGAAAAAAAAGTAAAAAATGCATTTCTCAAAATAAAAAAATTAGAAACTAAGATGAGACTTTATGATATTCTCAAACAGAAAATCTGTCTATCTATCTATTTATCTTTCTATCGGGTCCATAGAAATAACGGGACGCACCAAAGCGCCAGAACGGACCTGCAGTTACCGGAACGCACTATCTCTATGGAGCTTTCCTTTACTTTTGTGCTGTTTAAGGTGTTTTTCAGTTTTAAGTGGATAATGAATTAGTTTTTAATAGGAAAAATTAGTTTGGGTTTTCGATTTGTTACAATATTCTGGTTTTCAATTTGATAAAATATATTGTGTTACAGAATAACATACATGGATACTAAAGGGTATCATCTATGCTATTAGTGATGGGAATCAGTTGAAATTTTACAATCGATCATCGGTACAGTGCAAGTGACCGAATATAATCGAAATTGGTTGGTCGAAACCCTATAATGTTACTAAGATTGCTGAATTTCACCTTTTGGTCTTAACTCCTCATATTTATACTGCATTATTCAGTTCTGCAGATCCATACTGGTTTGTAGGAACTTGGTTAAGTACATGCACACTTTATTAAAAGAAACTGCACAGATTGTTTGTATAATTTCATTGAAATACATATAATGTATACATGTTGTTACCACAGAAGATCTAGAAAATGTATTTAGATCTTTATGTTATTCAGATTTGAGCTTTTACAGTTATACTGAGTGGAAAGGTACTTTTAATAAATATTCAGTAAAGCAGATTGATGCAGCAGCAGTAATCAAGCATAGATCTCCTATCCAATTTTTGCATCTCTCAATGGAGGGCTATTTTGCTGTGGCATGTGCATTGTAGTTTCAATATTATTAACTGTGTCATAACGATATTTGTGTTTTTGTTTTGTTGTTTCTTCTTTTTGTTATTTTTGTCTTTATCTTTATTTTGGAAGTCCCATAAAGTAATAAAACGCAGAGTAAAACAATGAAACAAAAGTCCAGAATAGCAATTTTTGTATATTTATTTTGTGTGTATCTTCTTTTTGTTTTCATTATCATAAATATAAAATTCATAATATAACATGTCCAGTATCACACCTAAGTCCATTTCAGATCAGGGGCCTTGGCCCCTGACTTTCTTAAATTAGTTTCTAAAGTCACATTTCGTTTTTGTATTTTTCACATATCAGTAAATAAACCTTTCTCTTTTTAATCTAAATCTTAACTGACTAAAATCTAAAAGATGAGTTTTGATTAGGAAAATGAAAATATCAAACTGACCAATCATCTAGAGCCCTAAATAAATGTGAATTACCTCGTTTAAGGAAGTTAAAATGATTACATGTAATTCTAATTTACTAAGAGATACTATCGAATAATTTGGACAGTTTTATGATTTTAAATGAGCCTACATGCCCAACATGCTGTAACTATGCAATTATTATAGATCTCTCTCTGTCAGTAGTTATGTTGATTTTACCCTATTTTCCTTGAGAAAATCCTTAAGGCAAGATACTTATTAAAAGCATTTCCAAATGCAGTATTTTACATAAAAATTATATCAAATTGAAGAATTATAAAATAGACCCAAAATATCATTCTTATAATTTTCCCTCGATTGAAATTTTGATGTCCTCATCAAAAACATAATTAGCTTAGAATTCAGTGACTACAGGTCCTCGTTGTCCTGCAATAATTCTTATGAATTATATAAACAAATTTCATTCCATCAAGATTCCAGCTAATCTAGTGTTGTCATTTCTGATATATTAATAATATTATTTTATGCTTCCAATCAGTTAATTTCCATATATCTATGGTACCATTTATTTTACTAGTGAACGGTGACAATTCTCCATTAGTATTAACAACCACGTGAAAATACAATTATTTTTAATGCACGCCTACCTCTCACGATTTCTTACTGATCCACTATATCTTATTTTTCTAGTGTATTTTATTTCCAGCAGAAATGTAATTCAGACGCCATTATCTATTTTGACTGAAAAGCAATTATTATATTTACTATATCTAGACACTATGATAGGTTAGCTAGACTCTTTGAAACCGAAAATTAGCAGGAGAGTGTGGCTCATGGCTTCAGTTCCAACAATTAAAGTTCTTTTGTTTTAATGGCTAAATAACAAAGGGAAATAAACAACAATTTAAAATCAATTATAATGGACCTATTTACATATTTACACCAACATTTTCCTTTGTTAGGTAACTATTTACTGCTCATAGTATATATATTTCTCATTATACAGTGTTATTTTAGTTTGTTTATATGCACATCTCTGTTAAACACCATACCTTTTTTCTTTCAAAGTATAATTTTGGCATTCTAAACCAGATGTCACATATTACTGCTAAGCAGATGAAGCCATAGCTACAGCTCATATTTATTAACGAGACCACAGTTTCATTTAATTGATTAGAGGATTTTAAGATTTTTACTATCTTCTTATTTTTCTAATATCTAAAACAGAAATGCAAGCTGACTGAAGATGACATATTAGTATGAAGCCTACATACGCGCAGCAAATGAGACTCACAAACCTAGGAATATGAGACTCAGACACTGAACTGAGCCTGAAATGAATCATCCTGGCCAAGGATGATCACCCAACCTCTTGCACAATACCAGTAGTCCTGTACAGCTTTTATATGTCACCTATAATCATTCATGTTGCATCTTAAATAATATATTCTTTCAGTTAACACCTGTTTATTTTGTCACTTTATGAACATATTCATTTTATAATGCCTACCGATAAAAGATTTTTTTTTCTTTTTTTTTCTTTTTTTTTCCGAAAGTCAACTATAATTAAATGTGTGGCTACTGACAGATTTTGGAAGTCACCTATAATCAATGCAAGGAAGTCCCAGGATTAAATAAAATATTCACAAGGTGATAAAGTAGTATTTAAGCTGTTACCAAAGAAAACTTTTATCCTTAAAAGAAAAGAAACAGAAAGGCATTAAAAGTTATCTTTTTTTTACCTCAATTCAAATAAATCCAACTTCCTCAGCGTCTAATATGTATTGAATTAATTTTATTATTATTACTTATTCTATGCATTGTTTTCAATTGTAGGTAATAATTTGCAATAAATCATAAATTTTTGAAAGTCCTTAAAAATAATGTGATTTTGATTTACTTTATGTGTGGATACTGAACAAGTTAACATAAGTAATCAGTGTAAACATTTGTGAATTATACAAAGACATATGAAATTTTGTTAAACAAACACATAAATGAATCAAGAATAAATTGCAACCAATGACAACAATTTGAACTGAAACAGATTTGATGATTTTCAATTAAAACATAAGAAACCAATATTTCCGAAACAAATATAAAGTCTTGAAGTCCATTTTTAATATTTTCATATTTCCACAAATTTAGTGTTATTCAAAGTCCTCCAAATTCTGTTCTCACATATGAAATATCAAATACACATAAAATAGATAAAAGAATTTCTAAAGGTTCATCTGTGAGGTCTGTTTCTTCCAATTAAGTCTTTTAAAGTTTGTTTCTTCCAATTAAGTCTTTTAAATAAAATTTGTCACATATAACATCTTGGAAAATTTCGCTAGAGTCCTGTTGTATTGCAAAACATCTGGGGAATTTCATCTGAAAAGATGTCCAAATTTGTTCCTGTTGCTATCTTCATCCTAGTTCCAGAAATCAGAGAGGTCCAGGATTTGGAAAGGCTAAAAAGCTTTCCTACCCTGATTATATCCACCAAATTGTCATAACGAGATTTTGGGCTGTTTTGTTGTTTCTTCTTTTTGTTATTTTTGTCTTTATCTTTATTTTGGAAGTCCCATAAAGTAATAAAACGCAGAGTAAAACAATGAAACAAAAGTCCAGAATAGCAATTTTTGTATATTTATTTTGTGTGTATCTTCTTTTTGTTTTCATTATCATAAATATAAAATTCATAATATAACATGTCCAGTATCACACCTAAGTCCATTTCAGATCAGGGGCCTTGGCCCCTGACTTTCTTAAATTAGTTTCTAAAGTCACATTTCGTTTTTGTATTTTTCACATATCAGTAAATAAACCTTTCTCTTTTTAATCTAAATCTTAACTGACTAAAATCTAAAAGATGAGTTTTGATTAGGAAAATGAAAATATCAAACTGACCAATCATCTAGAGCCCTAAATAAATGTGAATTACCTCGTTTAAGGAAGTTAAAATGATTACATGTAATTCTAATTTACTAAGAGATACTATCGAATAATTTGGACAGTTTTATGATTTTAAATGAGCCTACATGCCCAACATGCTGTAACTATGCAATTATTATAGATCTCTCTCTGTCAGTAGTTATGTTGATTTTACCCTATTTTCCTTGAGAAAATCCTTAAGGCAAGATACTTATTAAAAGCATTTCCAAATGCAGTATTTTACATAAAAATTATATCAAATTGAAGAATTATAAAATAGACCCAAAATATCATTCTTATAACTGAATAAATCACGGAAATGTTTTGTAAGGTTTGCTGCAAATTAGAGATCTTAGAAAGCAATAAAGCTGACAAATTAATGAATTTTACATTTTTCCCAATTAATCGGTTTATACACATTTGGGCTGGATTAATCAAAATCTAACCGCAATCGATCGACTTTCGATTATATTGATGATCATTGGAACATCACTATATGCTATCCTGATACAAAATGTCAATATATGGCTCAAATAATGTTTTTCACTAAATAAGCCACATAAGAAGTTCAAATAAACCCAAATAATCATTATCTGTATGGAAAACCCATTATTTTATTCCGGTAATTACAGGTGCGTTCCGGTTTTTGGTGCATTTCTGATTTCTATGGACCGCTATCTATTTATCTATCAAAAAATTAGAAACTAAGGGGAGACTATGATATTCTTAAACAAAAAATCTATCTACCTACTTACCTACCTACCTATGTTAAAACATTCTATCAGTATCTATCTTGAAAATAATCTAGCAAAAGAAGAAAAAAACAACAATAAATAAAAAGGTATTATTCAAAATTGAAAATAAGAAACTAAAATAAGATTTATTATATTGGGTTGAGGTGGCTTGGTGGGGGTGGGAGGCACATGCACTCGCAAGTAATAAGTAGGCACCCGTCCCTTACTGATTTCTGCAGTTTCTGTTTCTCGGCGACTGTCAATAGGTGTGGCTCAGAAAGGGCTGCTCTTTGCATGCCGAGACCTACCAATCTATATTTTTCTTTCTGTAACTGATCAGATTAGAGTCTTTTCTATATAGGGCTGGGCACTGCCAGAAAATTTGTATTAAAATGCATGTATATTGTGATACTGTGCATCATGCTGCATATTACAATACTGTCCAATATTTAGAAAATTGTGTCTAAAAGAATTTTCATAGTAAGGATAGATAAAATGCATCATTTGGTGTAAAAATATCCTGGACTGACGCTTTCTCTAACCCATTCCATTCGGGATACCCCTTTAGGGGTATCTGGGCAAACAGTTTGGATCCAAATCAGGCCCCACAAACGTTTGCTGACTAGACATCATTTCTACAAGAGTTGGTTAGAGCAATATTGTCATAATATTCTTGATTTTTGATGCAGACGACAATTTCAGCAGACGACAAAAAATACCCCGAATACAATGGGCTAATAGGCAGGTCTTAAATCTTTGTACAAAAATAACAATATGACAAAGAAATATAGACTCTGTAATTCTAGAACCAAAATACCTTCGAAGCAACAGATTAAGGAAAATAGTTGTCAAGATAAGAAATTTGAATTTTAGATTTAGTTTTACATGTGAATTTAATTTTTCCTTAACACTTCACACATACTGAACTGGTAAGCTGTGTGGGTTGGACTACACCCGAGGAGTTATACTCAGGGGCCGATGACCACCTCATATTGAAATGGAACTTGCTGAATAATGAGACGACAACCCTCGTCAAACTGCCAGAGGATGTCTACCCAACAGATATGCACTGGTTCCCAAAGGCTGCTTCAGGGGGTAGCAGGAAAGCGGGATCTGATCTCTTTGTTCTTACTTCTACTGATGGTAAGTATACATGCCAAGTGTTTCTGAGAACCAAACTTTGACATAAGAAGGAGTACTGGATAACTTATGTCAGTTTTCCATGAAAACAATCCAGTGATCCTTGATTTGAAGTTTTAGAACAATACCATTGGCAAGAATATTTTCATGAGTGGTCACAAAATGTTTTGTTGAAAATTAACGGAATTGACACTTTGAGCACCAGTGACAAAAATAGCAGAATTTGCAAACAGCGTAGATCTTGATGAGGCGGCTCATAATGAGCCACCTCATCTAGATCTACACTGTTTGCCCTCTAGTCTTTGAATTCTCAATATGAAATGTCTTGGACAAGGCATTTTTTTATTTTTGCAGTGGTAAATTTTGTAGTCTGCTTTTTGGTGCTTAAAGAGTTAACTTAGAAATTGCTGCAACTACCCCCACTGGCTGGTGCTGTGATCACAGTCTTTTATCAGTTTTGTTTTTTGTTTCCTCTGCAAATAGGAGAAAACTAAGCACAGGTTCATGAATTTTTTCATGTATTAGATTTGTTGGCTGTGGCAGTGCAAACTTTTTTTTTCACATTTCTGGTTCAGCTCTGTTTATGCGACAGTGAGCAAAACAGGCGAGGCAAAGCTTTTCAGAAAAAAATGTATTTGACCCCTCAATTCTTATATTTAAAGCATTGGTAGACTTTACCACAAAAAAGCTAAGACTCAGATCAGGTTGTACAAAGACATACTGATCTGTGTCTGCATTTTATGACGGGAATGATAATCTCGTTAAAAGCAAGTTTATTTGGAGATTTTCTAAAACATACACAGCAAATATTAGATCACAAATGCCTGAGCAAACAGTGGAGACCCTGATCCACAAGGAGCAGTCTGATCATGATCTGCACTGTTTACCATTTAGCTAGCCTTAGTCATATTCATTGCTGGATAGTAGACCTTAGTCATATTCATTGCTGGATAGTAGAAGTAACTATATAATCAAAACTAGGACAATTACAGCAATAGTCCAAATATCTAAGATAGTTTTCAGATTTCTCTGCTCAGATAGAGCAAAATTGCTGTGTATTTGCAATATTATGAATCTGTATTCATTTCTTTTCTAGGTAAATTTCACCTGATTGGGAAGACTGGGAGAGTGGAAAAAAGTGTTGAAGCTCACAAAGGGGCTGTCTTGTCAGGAAGATGGAGTTATGATGGGTCAGCTCTTCTTACTGGTAAAACTTTTCATATGATAATTGTTTTTAAATTTTTCACGCCTCATCCCTTAGAAAAAGCATTGAGAAATGGATTTTCAGATAGTTTTCCTGAAAACTGTTGGTGAAAAGTCAGTTTCTTTAATATCTGCAGCTGCAGTTAGAGAACACACTGCCTAGTTTGACATTTCTTTTCCAAATGTTTTGTGGTATCTCAGTATTTTATCATCTTTCTGACACTTAGTATTCATAAAATCCAGGGTGCCTGTATCTTTTTTGCATAGCAAAGATCCTCACTTTTCTTTTCGACAAAAAGAAAAAAAAGAAACATTGAAAGTGTTTTTACATCAAGTATGTGTATGAAAATGTACTGTCTTTTTAACTGATGATGTCATTTAATGTCTTTTTAACTGATGAAGTCATAAGTTTTGAACTGCTGGGCCCAGTTTGTCACCCTTTTAATGCTCAGAGGCAGTGTTATTGGCTGAGAATATTCATCAGCTTCAGAATTGATGACACTTTTATGGAGATAAAAGATCAGGGTCCATTTGTTTAGAGCATTGTTAGCTTAACAAGGACATGTTAAGCCCTCTACATGTAAAGTCAAGGATATGTTAAGCCCTCTACATGTAAAGTCAAGGATATGTTAAGCCCTCTACATGTAATGTAACTGTTGTTAGTTTTAAACAACTGATTGATGTGATTGCCGTATTTTGTCTAATCTGGGGTTCTCATAATTTCAGCTGGAGAAGATGGTCAAGTAAAGATCTGGTCTAGAAGTGGAATGTTAAGATCTACACTTACACAAAATAGTAAGATATGCTTTATTATGTTTAAATCAAGGTGAGTGGGTACTCTTTCAGGGGAAGCAACTCTGTCATTGCCATTTTTGCCTCCCTTCTTAATGGGGTCAACTCTAGAAGGACAGAATTCGTTTCCTTCGGAGCAAATTCTTTCCTTTTAGAGTAGACCCCATTTTGGAAGGGCTCTATTGTCCAGGAAAGCAAAGAGGAAATCACAGAAGTTGTTCCCCCTGTGTAACAATGACAGAAAAACACAGAGATGTACCCATCAGAGCTCTAGATAAGAGGGATATTTGATGATAATTGAGGGATAATTTTTCTTATTTCTCATTGAAACCATATGTTGTGACCCCTCATCTGAACCGTCTTGTCGAGACGGTTCAGATGAGGGGTCACAACATATGTTTTTATGCAGAATTAACAAAAATTATCCCTAATTATCACCAAATACCCCCTCTTATCTAGGGCTCTGACCCATACAACTTAAATTAAATGAAAGTGGTAAAACAACAAAGGATTTTGTTCCCACTTTCAACTCAAGTTAAGCAATATCTCGTGGGTTCCACTGACTTATAAATGGTGTGTGGTTTGACCGTGTGGCTAAATTCGGATTTGTTGACCTACCAGCATGTTTCTTTGCATCTTGTTAAGGTGTCTACGCATCTAATGAAGATGATAAGCAAACTATGAGTACAAGTGACACATTCTGAAAATGAAATAGGTAGAATCGTTTAATAAGGAAATTCTAAAATTTTTACAGGGAGACTTGAAATTTCAAATGCAGAGATGCATAAGTGGAAATTTAAGGTCTTGATAGGGTGATTATATTTGATACAGGGGGTCTTCCTACAAAGTACGTGAAATGTGTGCTATCAAGTTATCAACATATTCTGCATATTACAGTAATACTCCAGTTTGTTATGACCCCAGTATTTTGAAAAAAAAAACATGTAGAATTACAGCTGATTTTTAACCGTCTATATTGAATGCATGACTCCAGAAAAGAAAGGGTAACAGGGATATGATAGAGAAAATTTTCATTAAAACATGTTGTGACTCCTCATTAGAACCATTTCAATGAGACAGGTCTAATGAGACTCACAACGTATGTTTTATTTGAGAAATAAGAAAAATGGTCTAAGAATTGTCCTCAAAGCCTCACATTATCTTGAGCTCTGGAAGGGATGTGAGTATTAGATCAGAAAGCATATGAGCCGCGACACAAGAAAACCAGCAAAGTGGTTGTGCTCCCAGCACAGACTTAGATCAGCCTGGTCATCCGCCAAGTCCGATTAGACTCTTCGCTAAGCACTTAAAAGGTAGCTACGGGTCTGAGATACCTCCATGTGGACGGTGAAGACTCTGACCGGACTGGGCGGATGCCCAGGCTGATCTGAGTGCACTGGGTGCACAACCACTTTGTTGGTTTTCCCATGTCATGACTCCATTGTGTTTCATGTACACATAAAGTTTGTGCTGTGAGTTTTCAGTCTAGCCGGTTTTCACTGAGTAGTCAAGAGAGGCTTTTCAGAAACGGATGCAGTCACAATTTGTTCATGTATTCTTTGAGTACTCTCCCTTTTATCATTGTCTCATGGATGAGACTTTGTATGGACCAATATTGTATCCTTCCACTTTTGCTAGGTACTGCAGTCTATGGTGTGGCATGGGGGCCTGACTCTGATCAAATACTATTCACCAATGGTAGACAACTAGTCATCAAATCATTACAGGCTAATGCCAAACCAACTATGGTAACAGAAATTTCTTTATTTTTTTTTCCCTTGTAAACAGAATTGAATAGAGATGATGTTTGTCGTTTGTCTGTTTTTGCAACAAATTGTTTGTCTGTTTTTGCAACAAATTGTTAAAGAGATTTCAGATAGCATGTCAAAGTGCTTGGAATTATATCTTCTTTAAATAAGATAAGAGTCTGTATTTGCTTTAAATTTTCAAACAATCTGCTACTGTCATTTGTTTTGGTTAACAAAATAGATTTAAGTAATCTATGTGCACAATGTCAGATGCTTTTAAAACTGTGGGTTTTTCACATGAGGAAATACATCTTATAACTCAATACATATATATATATAATCCATGCTTATCTTTGCCAAAAATGCTGCATATTTTATAATTTCAGTGGAAGGGTCATGAAGGTGTGATATTACAGGTGGATTGGAACCCTGTCAATAATTTGATTCTTTCCGGTGGTGAAGACTGCAGATATAAGGTATGTTTCGTTTCTTGGTACGTATATTTAAGAATGATCATTTGGTAAGATGGTGTCAGAAATCATAACAGATTTGTGCCATGTCATCAGAAATAAGATACTGTAATTGTATTTATGTTGGCTGGGCAAAAATTTGCATTTCTGCAATTTTACACATTCACAGGTATTTAAAATGGTGAATTTGTCATGCTTTCCTATAATTCCTTTGTAAAATCATCAAGTTCGAGGGTATTAAAGTTTGCACATTTATGTTGACCACAAAAATCCCAAATATTAGTATACCGCAAACATTTGCACAATTACAGTGTTAGCTACACAAATAGGTGCTGGACACAGTCCAATGTACAGTGTTAGCTACACAAATAGGTGCTGGACACAGTCCAATGTACAGTGCAAAAAATTTTCAGTTTAAAGTCCGAGGACCAGGCTCCCCTGGATAAATTCTGATTAGTTTTACCACTCAGCAGTAGCTTCCAAATAATGCCAAACTCAATTTGAGCCATCAGATCCTGCTGTTACGGTGCAGTAAAGTGTTGAGTGGTTTGTAAGTAAAGGAAAATTCAGAGTGCTCAGTCTAAAATGGAGTTTTGTGAACTTAGTTGTGACCTTTGCAAAATATCCAAAGAGCCAGTGCAAAGGTCATGAAAATAAGTTACAAATAAAATATCACTTTAAGTCAAAGGAGTTCTGGCATAGAGTCAGTTTCTTCCTGTAACACACTATCAGGCTGTAGTATCTAGAAGACTGGCTCTTCTTAGCTGTGTCATAGATTTTTAGTCATCATGTGGCTGGCTTGCCACATTGCATTGCCTCCCTAGCACAACATAGATGTGATCCAAGTCCCTCTTCCACTGGTGGAAGTTTATTGGGTATATGTTCTTTCCATAACAGTTTTGGGACACCTAAGGTTGCCCATTGCATGTATACAGTGAAGCAGTCCATGTTTACAGTATCATCTCTGTTGCCTTTGTTGATGAAGTGGCAAACATTGCGTACCCAGATCAGAAGGAGAAGTCTGATCAGGGTCTGAACTGTTTGCTGCAGCAATGCTGTCGAAATATTCAGGATAAAAACTGCACTTTGAATGGAAGTTTAACTACTGTTCACCAGAGCTCTAGATAAGAGGGAGTATTCGATGATAATTAAGGATAATTTTTCTTATTTTTCATCGAAACCATATGTTGTGACCCCTCATCCGAACCGTCTTGTCGAGACGGTTCAGATGAGGGGTTACAACATATGTTTTTATGCAGAATTAACAAAACTTATCCGTAATTATCACCAAACACTCCCTCTTATCTAGAGCTCAGGTTCACCATTTGTTCTTTCTATACCAGGTCTGGGACACCTACAGTCGTCTGTTGTACAGCAGCTCGGTCCATGATTACCCAATTACCTCTGTTGCCTGGACACCAGATGGTGAACTCTTTGCTGTTGGCTCTTTCAACACTTTAAGACTTTGTGATAAAGCAGGGGTAAGTTGGGCTGCTTGTTTTGCATTTAAATATTTTATCATATGATTGCTGTGCTTTAGACATTTAGCCATTACGTAAATTTTGATACAACACACATTCCATAGCTTCTAGTTCTGATGCATACTCTACATAAGTACTCTGAGTGTTGAACAACTTTCCACACTTATAAAAGAAGTTTTTCACAGGATTTATAAACCAGGAAGGTATTGCAGGCAGGAATATGTTCATATAAATAAATAATGTCCAGCTATGACATGCAATAAATCATAGACATAGCGACTGTTTGCCCATTTAAGAAATATCCATGAGAAGTTCCATTATGTATCAACCTTAACTTTTATTCAGTGTAAGGAATTTCCTTACTACCAACTTTCCTTAATTAACTTTTTTATACGCCCGTTTTGAAAAAACGGACGTATTATGGCATGGCGCTGTCCATCCGTCCGTCCGTCAACATTCTTGTGCGCACCATATCTCAGTAACCGTTTGAGATATCATCATGAAATTTTGTAGGCCTATTTATTTGGATGGGGCAAAATGTCGCGTACAATAATGGTTGCTCCCCCTTTCTTACTTTTCAAGTTATGCCCCTTTGATTATTTTTTTACCCTACTAGTCTTGTGCGCGCCATAACTAGATAACTGTTTGGGATATCTTGATGAAACTTTATAGCAATGTCTATGAGGCTCCAACGATGTGTCGCGTATGACAATGGTTGCTCTCCCTTTCTTCATTTTGGAGTTGCATCCCTTTGATTAGATTTTGTGGGCTATTTTCGTGTATACTAATCTTGTGCATTCAATAACTTACTAACCATTTTGAATATCTTGATGAAACTTTATAGCAGTGTGCATGATCGCAAGACAGGGTGTCACATATAAGAATGGTTGTTTCCCCTTCCTTAATTTTGGAGTAACCTCCCTTTGATTAGTTTTGTAGGCTAGTCCCATTCCCCCATTCACTCCGTAACTCCATAACCCTTTGAAATATTTCAGTGAAACTTTGTAGGAATGTGTATAATAATGGGGCAATATATCATGAGCATGAACCACAACTCCGGCTTACTTCTGAATTATCTGCCCTTGCATCAGTTTCTGTATTACTCTGTAACTCCTTAACCGTTGGAAATATTTTGTCAAACTTTATGGTGATGCGTATATTATCAAGGAAATGTATTATGACTAAGAATGGTACTCTTGTTTACTTAGTTTATGAATTATTTCCCTTGTTTGACTTTGGCATTTCTCAACTTCTGAGCTGGTTCATCCTTGTGGCTGATTTTTGGCATACTTATAGGATTTGATGTGTTAGATGTTTTAATAACATTGCAGTCATTAATTACAGAGTTGTTTCCCCTGTTTTTCTGCCTGTCCATCCTTCTATTAACAGTATTGTTCATTCCGTAACTCCTTCATGACACTGAAACGGGCGTATTATGCGCCGCTTGGGAAGCTCTTGTTGAACCAGCCAGCTTGTACACTGATGAAGGTGAGTTGATCATGTGACATTATGCAAAAGTGACATCGCAGGTACACGAAAGTCAGTTGGCCAACATAGAGTTGGTATGACAATTGCGGTTTGATGTTTTGACAGAATACATCAGTTAAGAATTCTTTTTGCAGCATACATATCTTTGGTAAACTTTGTTTTAAAAACTCATGACTAATGCATAGAAATGATCCATAATTAAAGTGAAAATATAAGAATTATTGTTTGGTTTTCAGCACTGACAGAGATGAAGCTGTGGTTGCACTGAAATTCTACAAGAGGCGTTTCAGTTGTAAATGATAATCAGTTATGATCATATAATGTATTAAGTATTATTGCTACACAATTTCAGTGGTCATATGCCCTAGAGAAGCCCAACACAGGCAGTATGTTCAAGTTGAGTTGGTCTAGTGATGGTACACAGATAGGTGGAGCATGTGGAAATGGACAGGTCCTCATAGCTCATATCACAGAGAGGTACAAAGCCAAATTATATCACTTTTGTATTTGAATAATACCACAAGGTTGCCACAGTCAGGGAGCACATCTGGAAAAAAAAGTTTTTTTACAGGTCAGGGAGTTTTGTGGTTGGTCAAGAAAATTTGGAAAGGACTCGAAAAGTCAGGGAAAACTCAGGCTTTTGGAAAATTAATGGCCATGGCAGCCTTCAGAAAATACAAAGTATACTTATTCTTTTCAAGAGGAAAAGATATACCTTCTAGAGATATAGTCCAGGAGTATCATATCCAGGAGTATCACCTCTTCATTGGGGATTCTCGTACAGAAAGGAATTTGCTCCCTGGAGGAGCAAATTCTTTAAGAGCAGCCCCCATTTTTCAAGTGATACAGATAGCACTGTTGAAGTAAAGAGAAAAATAAACCTTAGATCTATAAAAAGGGTATTGATAATGATAAAAGTAAAATGTCAAAAATCAGAGAAAAGTCACAGACTTCTGAAGCTGAGGATAGGTGGGAACCCTGATCCAGTAAGCATTTGTTTGAGTTGATTGCAGAGTTGTGCCTCTTGTAGTTTAATACTATGAGGCATGCCCTAGCCAACAATCTTCAACTGTGGGGAATTTTGAGCACACACACAGACAATAGCAATGTACAGTATTTTAGGATTTAGTTAGAATTGTCTCAGCAAAGCTGTTCTGATGAGACATCACATTGGCTGAATAAGAAATAAAGTGTGATTTTCATCACCAAATTTGGTGTGTCTGGAATTAAGTTTCTGTACTATATTAATTACACCACCCCTTACATTATATCTGAATAAACATGGTTTAGCTGTGTCCATCTTACTACACGTATTGTTATTTGTTTATTGACTTGCTTTATATTATACATTACAGGCGGCTAGAGTGGAGTAACTTTGAAGCTACTCTAACAGAAAGTAAGAAAATAACAGTGAGAAACGTTCTCAATGAATCACATGAGAAACTCGACTTTAGAGATAGAGTCATCAAGGCATCACTTGCATTTAATCATCTAGTTGTTGCATCCTCATCACAGTGTTATATATACAGGTAAAGCATAACCATATGTTACACATGACTGGTTATTTACCTTTTTTTTGTGTCTGCCTGAACTTTTGTTGTCACTTTGGTGTCAGTGTCAGCTTCCGTGTTCGGATTACACGTTTTGGTTAAAGTTTCTTAAAGATCCATATCTCCTTAATCTATGAATGTAGTTAGATATTGGTCCAAAGTTCTACAAAACACCACCCCACCCTGCTCAGTGACCCTGAAGCAAGGTCATGGACATAGAAATATTGCGTTATTTTTGGCCTGTATGGTTACGACGTAATTCGCATATTTAATCCACTAGTTGATTAGGGCTTTTAATGCATGTCTTTATTACACTCTCAGATGCGACGTCATATGATAACTATCATTTATTGCACAACATGAAGGTTTGTGAAAGACAAATTTCATCTAAGGTATGTGACTATTGAAACATGAAATTAATCTGTTCACAAAACCAAAGAATGCAGTTCACATCAAGCTTTAATCTAAACCCTCCTATTAAAAGGGGTATACTAGACCCAGTAATGTCTAGCTATGTTTGGGTAGGGAGGGACAGTAAATACAGCTTATTTCTTAACACACAAAGACAGTAGGAATGTCTTTGTAGAGAGGAATGGCTGAGGGCTATTCCAGTTAAACATGTGTCCCGGGGGAAGAAGGCACTTTCAATTTAGACCACCCTCCTACGAAAGCAAATTTCTTTTCGATTGGACTACCTTCAGAAGCATTTTTTTTCAAGAAAACACCCCACTGTAGAAGCAAATTTTATATCGCAGCTGCAGTAGAAAATTTTGGCAGTAATTCAGCTGGTAAATCTTCGGACTCTTAGAATTTAAGAATACTTTTTATTATTCAGGCAGTAAAAATAATATGGATCTATAAATTTTTTCTTTAATCCTTTCGAATATTTAGGGGAAAATATACGAAAATAATTTGTCACCTTTATACAACACAAGGTATAGGTATTATGTAACTAGGTAGAGATAAGCAGTTAGTCAGGCCCTTTTGATGTTTTATATTTTATCCGTAGGATGAGATCGATGGAGAACATGTAACAATTTATTATCTTTCAAACGAGCCTTATGCAAAACTCTCTCTCTAAAAGTGTGGCGATAAGTCGCAACAAATTGTAAAACACGTTGGACAAACCATAATTATTGGGTTACTTAACAAGTTCGGTATTGTTAATTCCGTTAAGGATAAGCCCATACTGCACAATTACAAAAATCTGCCATTACTTGCGCCAAAAATATTGCATTGCGTAACCACGACATCACTGGTACAGGCATATATAAAAGTACACAGACATTCTTACTTATCCATCCATGAAACCTCATACTAAAGAATTACTTCACTGGGTGGTCTACCGTCTTAACCCGTAACCTGTATACGACGTCCGTTACCAGTGTACGACATTCGTACAGATAGCGTAGGGTGCTGTTTTTTATCCAAACTACCGTCTGCTAGTGTTTGTATCGGACAAAATATGCTTTTTCAAAAATACAAACAGCATTCCCCACATATTAAACCATGTTTGAATCAGATTTTAGTTTATAAAAAAAAATTGTCTCTATGCATTATATCATGTTCTATACACTTGAAAGGAATTTTATCTGTACAAAAAAGACCTCCCACAAACAGAAACGAATTGTCTCACACTCCCTCCCCCTACAGAAGCATTTTAATCGACGGGACACCCCACTACAGTAGTTTAAAAAAGTGCCTTCTTCCCGGGGGACACATGTTCAAATGGAATAGCCCTGAACAAGACCTACTTAGCAATTTTTGTCAAACATAAATAAGATTCAAATTACGATATTTAAAATTACACGTACCCTTAAAGTAACAAAACAGGAGATGACAAAATTTACGCTTGCAAACTAAAAAGAAATAAAAAAAAGTTTCGTCCAAATTATATCATATTGAGAAATCAAAGACAAAAGGGCAAACAGTGTAGATCAAGATGAGGTTGCAAATTCAACTATATTTAGCTCGCCTGTATGAAAGTCCAGAGAGCTATTGTTGTCACTTGGACATCGGCCTCAGCGTCACACTTTAAAGTTTTACGTTAAAGTTTTTTTATGTGATGGGCAAGGCACTGCAGGGGAGCTATCCTGTATGGGGACAGGTCTTGTTATTTCATGTGCTTTTAAGTATTAGTCTAAACCCTCCTATTAAAAGGGGACATACTAGACCCAGTAATGTCTAGCTATGTTTGGGTAGGGAGGGACAGTAAATACAGCTTATTTCTTCAAATACAATGACAGTAGGAATGTCTTTGTAGAGAGAAATGGCTGGATAGTGTATAAACCGAGGCATGCTTCATAAATCTTATGGTCAGTAAACATTGCTGTTCATAAATGAGGGAAGTATTTTCTGTGATAAAATTCATATTGCTCAGTAAAATCAGATTTTGTTAAATGTTTATCCAAATCGTGATAGTTTATCTACATGGTGAAAACATGTATAGCTTTTGATGAGAGCAGACTAGAGCAGTTTCATATCTCTGAGGACAAAGTTGTACAGTTGACATTAGTAAATATTTACATTATCCATACATTTATTGAAAAGCTTTATGGTAAACCATTAGAACGTAATGCAGTTTATACTTCAGTAACTACATCGGTTCACGTGATGTTACATGACGTTAAGTGACGTCAAAATAAAGTATGGTTCTCCAATCTGATTGGACGTAGGCGATGTTATGACGTCATTGTTACGTCGTTGACGCTGTTCCCCTTTTAGTACAAAAACTGTGTATAATTTTTTTTTCTGCTTCAACTGTAGCCCTTAACGCAAATTTGTGGTCAAGTTATAGATAGAAAAGAATGTAAATATAAGTACTGAACTTAATTTTTTTGGTGTTTATTGAAGTATAAACTACATTGGGTCGCTAGCAAAGTTTACATGAACCCCTTCGGGGTTCACTTACTTTGCACGTAACCCAATGTAGATTATACTTCAATAAACATCAGAAAAATGAAATTCATTCCTTAATTAAACACAAGACACTGATGTTAAAATGCAGTATTAGGGGACGAAAAAATGATGCTATGAAAGCAATGTTCTTTAGTACAATGTACATGTAGTTACATTAAGCTTTGTTCTGAACCCTCCTATTAAAAGGGGACATACTAGACCCAGTAATGTCTAGATATGTTTGGGTAGGGAGGGACAGTAAGAACAGCCAGTTTCTCAAAATACAAAGACAAAAGAACGGTCTATGTAGAGAGAAGATGCTGAACAATACATAGAAGATCTTTTACTAGTGGTCATTTCATGTGAAATTTATGAAATAAGCCTTTAGCGAGTTCCATATATTTCATATGAAATGACCACAAGTGTAAGGTTCTGTTTATCATATGACCCTTTAGAATTAGAGTTTATAGCCTTCAAAATCATTATTATTTCAATAAGAAAATGCATTGTTGACAATAATGTTACAATGTATGCACCAAAGTGTTACTACACTTGTGGTCATACGATTTTCATGACATGATGTTATCCACTGAATAACAGAGACATCATATGGTATATAAATTTATACACACTTCACAATTTATGTCAGAGTTTAAGACGAAGGGGCAAGCTTTTAGGGAAAAACTCTTTTAAAGGATAGAATTTAATATGAGCAAATTCTTTTGTTAAACAGTAGACCTCTATTTGGAAAGGTCTCCTCATCCAGGGAATCTAACAGGAAGTCAAAACCACGGGAAAAATATAGAGGTCTACCCATTCAGTACACCATAAATGAGCTGCGACACGAGAAAACCAAGAAAATGGCATGTGTGCCAAGTGAAGACTCAGATCAGTCTGGGATCTGAAGACTCTGATCAGACTGGGTAGATGCCCAGGCTGATCTGAGTCTTCACTGGGCACACATGCCACTTTGTTTTCTTGTGTTGCGGCCCAAATGAAGTCCAAACACCATACTTACCTTAAATAGTGAAGCAGTAGTTTCTGAGGGAATTCTGGATTATACATGTATACCTCTTTTCTTGTAGTACAAAGAACTGGAATACACCAATGATATTTGATCTGAAGGAGGGTAGTGTCTCATTAATCAAACAAGCTGAAAAGTAAGTCGTTGATTAAGAAGCTTAATGTTTTGTTTCATTCATAGAATCCATGGAAATGTCTTTTTGGGGTGCATTTCTGATGCTTTTGCACTTGTCAAGTACTAGTGACAGTCAGACGGGATGGACAGTGCATGTAAACATACAAAAAATACATTGCTGACCCTTCATTTTAAATGAAAATAGAAGAAAGAGATAGCACTCATCAATAGAAAAGATAAAACGTAAGACAGTAATCTGAAATTCTCTTATCAGGCCTGGAGGTTATAAAACTTGAGTACATTCTCAAACTCAAAATAAAACAGCCAATCAGTGTGCTTTATTTTGAGTTTGAGATTATACTCAAGTTTTATAACCTCAGACCCTGGTCTACAAATAAAATACAGATCTAGAGTGAAATCATGAGATTTGTCAGTCTAAGCACAGTTCATTTTCAGGGGAAGCAACTCCATCATTTACATTTGTGTCTTCCTTCTCAGTGAGGGTCAACTCTTATAGGATAGAATTTGCTCATTCAGGAGCAAATAATATTCTTTAAGAGTACTGTAATGACCCTAATTATTCAGACAGACATGTCTGAGCAAACATTGTAGACCCAGATCAAACTGCTCCTGAAGGAGCAGTTTGACCAGGGTCTACAATGTTTGCCATTCACTAAGTATCATTTGGATGCATTAACATGGAAAATCCACTTTCTAAGAATTTTTTAACAATAATTGTCCGACTTTCAGGTGTCCGAAATTTTTGGGTTGTTACGATAGATTTCCTAGTGAAGGGCTTTGCTGTCTAAGCGAATTGGAAGTAACGAAAATTGTTCCGCTTCGTAAAAATAGCATATAAACATGAAGGTGTTCTCAGTTACGTTTATTTGGCTGTTCTTTCTATTTCAGACACTTCCTGTTAGTTGATGGGGGAGGAGTATATGTGTACACCTATGATGGTAGATTAGCCTGTGCCCCAAGATACCAGGGCCTGCGGGCAGACATTCTCAATTCTCAGACCATCTCACTTAGTAACGATACTGTGGCTATCAGGGACAAAGCTGATGAGAAAAGTAAGTCATATAATTTTCAAGACCCCAGTTTAAAAACTGAGATAAATAAAATTGAAATGAAAAGGATTCTCATGTAGAGATTATTTAAATGAAATCCCTTTCAACATGTATCTATGTGTGGAATTGAGAGTAATATAAAACAGATTCCAGAAGTTACAGCTAACTTCTGCTCAGAAAGATTATATGAAGCATTTTCCAACAGGATTTGTTGTCTTGCTTGTTGTCTTGCTCCAGCAGTTAGATTGGTAGAAATTTTATGCACGCTGGCATTCCAGTATTTTTATGCCCCGCCACACGTTAGTGGCGGGGGATTATGTTTTCACGTTGGCTGTCCGTGTGTCTGTCCGTCCGTCCATAGTACGTACGTCCATCTGTCCGTCTGTCCGCACTTCGTTTCCGTTGGATAACTTAAGTATTTATCAACGGATTTCTTTCAGATTTTGCATATGCATTTGTACCAAGAATATCTCGCTTGGGATTGTTAATGGGCAAATTTCGTTAAATTCTGACAGAGTTATGGCACTTGTCAAGGTACAAAAAATGGTTTCTGGCCTCTAGTTCCATTACTACTTGGAGTATCATGATGAAACTTCACAAATATGATCGAAGTAACAAAGGCTTTTTATGAGCACAGAAATTTTATCATTGGTGGTTATCTGCCCCTGCTCTGGGACTAAATACATGTATAAAATCATGAAAAATTCCATATAAAATCAGAGTTTGAAGCAATTTTTCTGAAACTTTCAGCAAATGATCAGAGTGATGAAAGCCTCCAGTGATGCTCAAATTTACCCCATGGGGGTTATCTCCCTCTGCCCCCAGGCTATATACATACATAAATCTGGAAAAATCGGTTTGTGAAAAAGGTTTGCAGTGGCGGGGTATCACGCAGTCGTTCGCGATGCTTTTATTTACTGCTTCATGTTGTTTCAATTTCATAACTTTTTTCCCCAGGAGGCTCTGCTGAACTTTACCATAGTTGCACACACTTGGCACCATGGGTCTTCAGCCCAATTTGATCAAATTTTAATATATGACAGTGAAGTAAAATGAATATTCAGACTACTATTTTGTTGTAAGACTTGTGTTTTACCCTTCCAACAGAGCTCTAGATAAGAGGGAGTATCTGATGATAATTAGAGATAATTTTTCTTATTTCTCATTTAAACCATATGTTGTGACCCCTCATCTGAACCGTCTCGTCGAGACGGTTCAGATGAGGGGTCACAACATATGTTTTTATGGAGAATTAACAAAAATTATCCTTAAGTGTCACCAAATGCTCCCTCTTATCTAGAGCTCTGTTCCAATACAAGCACAAAAATCCAGACCCATCTTGTAAGACAGATTGAGGGAAAAACACTTGTTACAGCAGAAACACACAAGATTGATTCAAATATTTTGAGTAAAATTGTCTTGTTACCAAAGAAATATGGTACTCTCCACAATTTTTAGCTCTTGCCTCCTTTATTTCCAGTTATCTATGTGTTTGATGCTCAAAGTGGTAAACCTTTAGGAGATGGTAAACCTATAACACATAAGGTAGGTTATTGTAGGTCTCATTTGGTTGGAAACTGTCCATGACAATATAAAATATTACTGACTAATGTAACTGTAACATTGTGATAACTGAGCGATTCAATGTTCCTAAAATCATGCCTACTTTAAACAGGTATACACCCCTCCATTAACTGTAAGGTAAAATCGTGGACTTATGTAAGACATTGAACACATGCAATTTTGTTTGTGAGACATGTGCTAAGTTGTCTTTGCATAGGTCAGCTAAACTCTATCAGGTGACTTTGAGTGGCATTCTGGGTGTGGCTCGGAACTGTGTATTTGTTTGGATGTCATAATATTTAAATGACATCCTGCTATGGTTATGGCTAGTCAACAAAGGAAAAAACACTTCTGTTTAAATTTTTCTGTGCTTACCATTGGGAGTAGTTTTTGATTTAACAGTTGTAATAGCTAGCAAATGTGAATTAAAATAAAGTTTAAAGACTGAAATTTTACTTTTTGACATTCATTGGCTGATGAAGCTAAATTCCTTCTAGCTCCTCTCAATGGCTTGTTCACTTGATGAACCTGAAGCATTTCATGATGAATTTTAGTTCCTCCCACTAGCCCTATCACCTGATTAATGTTGAAAAGTACAAATTTGATTACTAAATACACTGTCTATCTTGAGCTCTGATATCAATATATTTCAGCTTGAAGTAATGGAGGTGGCTCTAGATCAGTGTGGAACCTCAGGGGAAAGAAGATTAGCTATTATAGACAAAAACAGAGACTTATATCTTACTTCAGTCAGAGTGTTTGGAACAGACAGAAAAACTGTTAAACTTGGTAAGAAATCAAACTTTTCACCTCTGCATCCCCTTTTAGCTTGCAAATACAAAGGTACAGGAAGAGCTGTTGCACTAACTACAGATGAGCCGCGACGCGAGAAAACCAACAATGTGGTTTTGCGCCCAGTGGAGACTCAGATCAGCCTGGGTATCTGCCTGGTCCGATCAGAGTTTTCGCAAAGCACTAAAAGGGTAGCTAAGGGTCTAAGCTACCTCCATGCGGACAGCGAAGACTCTGATCAGACTGGGCAGATGGCCAGGCTGATCTGAGTCTGCGCTGGGCGCACAACCACATTGTTGGTTTTGTTGTGTCGCGGCTCAGATGGTGTCTGCATCTGTGTCTGCATTCCACCTTGCATTTTTATGTGATGGGCAAGGTGCCATCTAGAAAGTTATCTTGTACACAGACAGGTCTTGTCAGCTTGAAAGTATGGAGTATTGAATTGCGCCCCTCTTCATTGGTGTGGACTTGTTTGAGGACAGATGTGAGGAGGGGATGGATTTTCTTAACTCAGTGTTAAAAAATGTTAAGGGTTTTGGTCAAGTGTTTATATTATAGGCATACACATTACCAGTATAGACTAGTATTTTATACATACATTTTGAAATAAAAGTCTAATCAAAGAGTCATGAAAAAGAAAAAAAAAAAAAAAAAAAGACATTGTGTCAGTTCTAGAGCCAATTTACTTTGATTTATCTTGTACGCAGATTTTCCTGTAAACTCATAAACTCTTTTTTAAAGTTTTCACTATTAAAACTATATCAGAGTTCACGAAAGTCTGCCAGAGTTTACAGGACCGAATCTGGTAAAATGAATAAAATGCACTTGAAAATTCTGAATATTTTTACCAGACCGAATGAATTTTTACCAGACATGTCAGGCGGTCAGACAGGGTTTCGTGAAGACTGCTATATATATGGGTAAATCACCATTTATGTGTTACTTTCGTGCTCAAAAGATAGTTGATATGCAGTATTTAAAGTAGACAGAAGTCAGTTAAAATTGCTAAGCAGATTTTGTTTTCGGGATATGCTGACAATTTCAGTCATTCAAATATTTGCTACAAAGTTCTCTGATAAGCATGCACTGAATAGAAAGTTTAAAAGTTGCAAATACAGTAGAACTTCAGTGGCTCAAACAGGCTTGGGACCATGAAAATTAGTTCCAGCCAAAGGTAATTCCAGCCATTCAGGGTTAGTTTCTATGTAAACTGAACTCTAGGGACCCAAGAATGAGTTCTAGTCTGGCAAGGTAAACAAGCCATCAGAGTTCAAGTCATTGAAGTTCTGCTGTACTAAGATTTGTTGATGGCTTATCAAGGTGACTGGGTACTCTTTCAGAGAAAGCAACTCTTCATTTTTCTCTTTGCCTCCCTTCTCAGTGGGGGGCAAATCATAAAGGAAAGAATTTGCTCCCTATATATATGGAGCAAATTCTTTCCTTTTTGATTTGACCTCAATGTAGAAAGGCCGTGTTATCAAGGGAATCAAACAAGAAGTCAGGGAAAATATCTTCCTTTTTAAAAATGTTGGAAAAACATAATGGTTTGCCTATATACCTTATATTTGCTTGAAATGATATGGTATATTTTCCCATTGCAGGAACTATGATCATGTCATTATCATGGAATGACAACACTAATATGTTAGCGGCTTTAGCGGACGGCAAATTCACAGTCTGGTATTACCCCAGTGCTGTGTATGTGGACAGAGATCTCCTACCAAAGACTGTCTTTGAAAAAGAAGCAAGGTATTGAAATGTTTTGGAAGTATTCCATTGTACAGATTCTTTTTAAGCTCATCATTATATTGACATTGTGTTAGATAGTCATTCTAAGTAGGAAATGCAGCTTTTTATACGTGCATGCACATCATATGTTAAAATTAAAGATTAGATGCAGTTTTGAAGCACCACTTAAGATAAATGAAAGGGGGTAGATGGGGGAGGGGAAAAGGTGGGGAGGAGGGAAAAAAAGAAATATTAGCACATGGATCTGTATACAAGAATTTGGAATACACAGATTTTTAAGAAAAACTAAGAAGCAGTATCCCACAGATAACATCAAATACCTTATTTTGGCCTCTACACTTGTGCTAAAGGTTTTGTTTTACAGGTTTTATATGATTGGCAAGCATTCATTCAGGCAAACTTTACTGTTTGGCAACTTGTTTTGTTCTATAAGGCAGTTTACTTAAAAAAATGTTGTTTACAATCATATATTACTTGCAGTGAGTTTGGTAAGAATCCTCAGATCTTACAATTTGTTGGTAACCATGTTATGATCCGACGTGCCGATGGTTCTATAGTAAGCACAACAATATCACCATACCCAGCTATATTACATAGCTATGTTCAGTCAGGAAAATGGGATGATGCTGTCAGATTGTGCAGATTTGTTAAGGTAGGATATGATGTTTTTGACTGAAAACTTCATAAATTGTGCCGCGACACGGCGAAACCAACAAAGTAGCATGTGCACCCAGCAAAGACTCAGATCAGCATGGGTATCCATCCAGTCTGATATGAGTCTTCACTGGTGGCATGGAGCTAGCTTAGACCCTTAGCTACACTTCAGGGGCACACGGAAGACTGATCAGATTGGGCGCATGCTTCGCTGGGCACACATGCCTCTTTGTTGGTTTTGTCGTGTCAGGGCTCAAATATTGACAGCAAGATTGAGGGGAGATACTGAAAACATGTCATGTAAAGAAAGAAAATAGATTGTATGATTTTATTCCATCAAAGTTTCCAAATAATTCTTCTTCCAGGTGAAGTTGATAGACCATCATTATATTCTAGCTAGGCTATCATTTTACTCTAGCTGCATAAAGCAGTAGTCTTTAGAAGTGAGTAAGGTTTGCCCTTTAGCTTATGCTGTGGTTTTACTAGATTCTAGAAACTGATAAGGTGATGTAAGTCGCAAGAACAATTTTATATTAATACTATGAATTAAACAGGTGATCATAACACCATTGAATGTTATCTCCGCACAGCATCAATAAAGCATCAATAACCTCATTTAAAAACAATTTGCTTCTGATGGAGAGAATTTCGGTAAATCATTGTAGCCTTAAGGCAAATGGATACACTTTCAAAGGAAGCAACTCTGCCATTTTCATTTTTGCTCTCCTTCTCAGTGAGGGTCATCTCTTGTAGGAAAGAGTTTGTTTCTCTCAGAGAAAACATTTTTTTAAGAGTAGAAACCTTTTCAGAAGGATTTTTAGCTCACCTGGCCCAAAGGGCCATAGTGAGCTGTTGTGATACCAATGCGTCCGGCGTGCATCGTGCGTTGTCACGAAATTTGTCCGTCAACACCTAAAAACAAATATTCCAACATCTTCTTCTGTAAAACTACTGGTCCCATGGTTCTCAAATTTCACATGGAGCATGACCTGACTCCAGGGTCTCAGAATTGTAAAATTGGGTCAGTTTGAAAATCCAAGATGGCGGCCGTTACTAAAAATAGCAAAAACATCAAAATAAACTTCTTCTCCAGAACCACTGGGTATATTTGTCTGAATTTTGGCATGGAACATCAGTTAAACATTGTAAAAATGAAGAAAATCTGTAGCAGAGTTTTGTCACAGTGACCTACTTTCTGTTTACGAGTGTAATTTTGCTCAAATGCCAATGTCAAAAAACGACTTATTCAAACGACTTCAAACAACTTCTTCTCTAAAACCATTGCACCCATGGGTCTCAAATTTCGCATGGCGCATGACCAGACTGCAGGGTTTCAAAATTGTAAAATTGGGTCGGGTCAAGAATCCAAGATGGCCGCTGTTACTATAAATAGCAAAAACAACAAAATCAACTTCTTCTCCAGAGCCATTTGGTATATTTGGTTAAAAGTTTGCGTGGAACATTAATGGGACATTGGGATAAAAAATTGTAAAAATGAAAAAAATCTATAGCGGAATTAGGTCACAGTGACCTACTTAGCGTTTACAAGACCGATTTTGCTCAAATGTCAGTATCTCAAGAAAATGCAATCGATTCTGGTCAGTTTTGGTCAGAAATGGTCCTTGAAAGGAATTATTTCAATTTTGTGCCAGTTGACTATCCAAGATGGCCACCATTGGGGCCGTTACTAAAAATAGCACAAACATAAAAATGATAATTACTCAAGAACCCTTGAATGGAATTTGACCAATTTTGTGTCAGAATGTTCCTTGCATGAAGCTGTTTTGATTAATTGCAATTTGACTTTCCAAGATGGCGACATCTGCCGTTACTAAAAATAGCACAAACATAAAAATGACAATTTCTCAAGAACCCTTGAATGGAATCCGACCAATTTTGTGTCAGAATGTTCCTTACATGAAGCCATTTTGATTAATTGCAATTTGGCTTTTCAAGATGGCCGACATCTGCTGTTACTAAAAATAGCACAGACATAAAATGACAATTACTCAAGAACCCTTGAATGGAATTCGACCAATTTTGTGTCAGAATGTTCCTTACATGAAGCCATTTCGATTAATTGCAATTTGGCATTCCAAGATGGCCACCATCTGCCATTACTAAAAATAGCACAAAACATGAAAATGACAATATCTCAGTAACCGCTGAATAGATTTTGACGAAATTTGTGTCAAAATGATTTTGCATTGAGATGTTTCAAAAGTAACTAAATATAGACAAGTCATAATGGCCTTTGTTACTAAAAATAGAAAAAATGTGAAAATAAGAAAATCTCAGTGGAATTGGACTAATTTTCTGTCAGAATGGTCCTTTCATTAAGCTTTTTCGATTTTCTGTATTTTGGCATTCCAAGATGGCTGCCATCTGCCGTTACTAAAAATAGAACAAAACATGAAAATGACAACATCTCATTAACCGCTGAAGCGATTGAGACGAAATTTGTGCCAAAATGATTCTTGCTTTGACGTGTTTCAAAAATTAACAAATATTGACCCGTCAAGTTGGCCTCTGTTACTTAAAGGTAGGTTCCTGGACAAGCAATAACAATTATGTTCACAAAATAATTTCGTCTTTTTCTGAGTAGTATTGAATTCTCCTATTTCTCTGAATTTGTTGCTACTGAGAAAATCGTCAGATGTTGAGGAAAATAGTCATTTTCCCTTTTGGTTTATTTTCTTTCGTTGGAATTCCAGTTCTAAAAATAACTATGTTTATTATGTCTATAAGTGCGCGATTTCTGATGCCATTCTCCAAAGGTCAATTTTCTCTTGCTGTGAGCTCTCCTAGAGGTCCTGGCATGGCAGATGGGTTAAAACTATCCCAAAATGCAATGCAGCATGACGTCAGCTGTGTTATCTATTTTTGGCACGAACTAAAAATAGCACTAACTGGTGTGCGAAGCAGAGTTAGGAAATCCCTTGCAAAACAACTTTTCTAATATATTTTTGATTTACACCTTTTAGTGAAACTTATTCATTCCCTTTTTATAAGTGCTTTCCAACAATTTGGATGAAAGATCATCAAAATTATGATGCATTCCAAAGTACAGGAACCTACCTTTAAAATAGCAAAATATGAAAATTAGAAAATTACAATGGAACTGGACCAATTTTGTGTCAAAATGGTCCTTGCATGAAAGCTTTTCAATTTTTTGCATTTTGGCATTCTAAGATGGCCGCCATCTGCCGTTACTAAAAATAGCACAAAACATGAAACTGACAATATCTCAGTTACCCCTGAATGGATTTTGATGAAATTTGTAGCAAAATGATTCTTGCATTGAGATGTTTCAAAAGTAAATATTTTAAGACCAGACAAGTTGGCCTCTGTTACTAAAGTAGCAAAATGTGAAATTGAGAAAATCTCTGGAATTGGACCCATTTTCTATCAGAATGGTCCCGTTGCACAAAAGCCAGGTGAGCGATATCAGGCCAATTTGGGCCTCTTGTTCATTCATGGAAGAGAAAAGAAAATCACAAAAGTTGTTCCTCTTTGTAAAAATGGTGAAAAAACATGGCAGTATATCCATACATAATAAGGTGTTTGAAATACACCTCCAAGGGAGATCATTCTTGTATTGGGATATTTTCAACCATTTTCATAGGGGGCTTCACTAAAGAATTTGCTCCCTAGAGAGAACAAAATATTTCCTGTATTAGTATCCCCACTTGAAGTTGAAGTAATGTTCTATTTGTTTCCCATGTAGAAAATGGCGCCTAAATCATGATAAATCGGACGCTCCTCAATAAAACCAACAAAATGGCATGTGTGCCCAGCAAAGACTCAGATCAGTCTGGGCATTTTCCCAGTCTCATCAGAGTCTTCACTGTCCGCATGGAGCTAGCGTAGACACTTAGCTACTCTTTAGTCATGATCAGACTGGGCGCATGCCCAAGCTGGTCTGAGTCTTTGCTTGGTGCACATGCCACTTTGTTGGTTTTGTTGTGTCGAGGCTCATATCATTACTGTCAACTTAAACACAGTAATATTCCATTAGCTAAATTGATGAATAATGTTGTATTTCTTTTTCAACAGGATGACATATTATGGTCATGTTTGGCAGCAATGTCTTCCTATGCCAAGGAATTAAATACTGCTGAGGTTGCTTATGCTGCTATACAGGAGGTAAAGTATTGTGTTATTTTCAGGATTTTTCATTAGGGCCCTGTTTTCAAAATTAATGTTGTTGTTAACAAGACATATTTTTAAACATATTAAATGCTGTAACACTGCCATTTTGCTGTGCAAAATCTCTGCTTATTTTTTTTTTTGCCAAAATATATTAGCATTATTTTTAGCTCACCTGAGCACGAAGTGCTCAAGGTGAGGTATTGTGATCGGTCTTTGTCCGTCGTCCGTCGTCCGGTCGTGCGTCCGGCGTCAACTTTTGCTTTAAACAACTTCTTCTCCAAAACTGCTAGCCGGATTTCAAAATAATTTCACAGAAATGTTCCTTGGGGGACTCTCTACCAAAATTGCTCAAATGGTTCCGCTCCGCTGAACAATATGGCCGCCAGAGCTAAAAATAGAAAAACCTTTAAACGACTTCTCCTCCAAAACTGCTGGGCCGATTTTGAAATAATTTCACAGAAATGTTCCTTAGGAGACCCTCTACCAAAATTGCTCAAATGGTTCTGCTCCGCTGAACAATATGGGCGCCAGAGCTAAAAATAGAAAAACCTTTAAACAACTTCTCCTCCAAAACTGCTGGGCAGATTTTGAAATAATTTCACAGAAATGTTCCTTAGGAGACCCTACCAAAATTGCTCAAACGGTTCCGCTCCACTGAACAATATGGCCGCCAGAGCTAAAAATAGAAAAACCTTTAAACGACTTCTCCTCCAAAACTGCTGGGCCGATTTTAAAATAATTTCACAGAAATGTTCTTTAGGAGACCCTCTACCAAAATTGCTCAAACGGTTCTGCTCCGCTGAACAATATGGCTGCCAGAGCTAAAAATAGAAAAACCTTTAAACGACTTCTCCTCCAAAACTGCTGGGCCTATTTTGAAATAATTACACAGAAATGTTCCTTAGCTTTACACATCATCGTTTCTAAAGCCAATGGCTCGATTTCAAAAAAATTTCACAGAAATGTTTTACTCATGGCTCTGACCAAAAATTGCTCAGACGGTTCCGGTCCGCTGAAGAAAATGGCCGCCAGAGCTAAAAATAGAAATAAATCTTAGAATGGCACAGAGGGCACAGTTATGATCCAATCATCATGAAACTTTGTCAGATTTATATCTTAATGAAATCTAGACCATCTTCGAAACTGGGTCATATGGGGTCAAAAACTAGGTCAAATCTTAGAAAAACCTTGTGCACACTCTAGAGGGCACAGTTATGATCCAATCTTCATGAAACTTTGTCAGAATGTTTATTTATATAAAATCTAGGCCAGATTTGAATCTGAGTCTTGTGGGGTCAAAAACTAGGTCACTAGGTCAAATATTAGAAAAACCTCATGTACACTCTAGAGGGCACAGTTATGATCCTATCTACGTGAAACATTGTCAGAATGTTTACTTTCATGAAATTTATACCAGATTTGAAACTGGGCCATGTCAGGTCAAAAACTAGGTCACTAGGTCAGTTCTTAGAAAAACAGTGTGAACGCTTTTGAGGACACAGTTTTGTTCTAATCTTCATGAGACTTTGTCAGAATGTTTGTCTCCAACGAATCTGGACCAAGGGTGCAACTTGGTCATGTTGGGTCAAAAAGTAGGTCACTAGGTTAAACCTTAGAAAAACATTGTGTACACTCTAGAAGGCACAGTTTTGATAACTTTGCCAGAATGTTCATATCCAAGAAATCTAGACCAGGTTTGGAACTGGGTCATGTATGGTCAAAATCTAGGTCATTAGGTTAAATCTTATAAAAACCTTAGGTACAAAATAAAGGGTTCATTTTCCATTTAATCTTTGTGAAACTCTGTCAGTCATATGGATGTCTCTGAGGTTAAGTTCACAGGATATTCAGGTGAGCGATCCAGGGCCATCATGGCCCTCTTGTTTTTTAAATGTACTAGAAGGCTAAGTGAATCCTTGGCTACCAACTTCATTAAACTACTGATGCTTTTGAACAATTGGCCTTGATTCACAAATAAATATTCATACATATCAACCATTACTGTAATTGGCTGTTCCATTTTCAGGTGCAAAACAAATCTATATGTCAGATCCATAAACCCTTTAGTAAAACATTGGCTACCAGTGTGAACCCTGATCAGAGTTGTCTGTTTAGACCTTTAAGTGTGTTTTTACTGACATTGTTTGTTCTAAACTGTTTAATGTTTCCTTGCCTATCTAAATTTTGTAGGCAGACAAAGTACAATTCATTCTCAATATCAAAGATATTCCCGTAAAAGATGCTCGCAATGCAGAGATGGCTTTATTGTGCGGCAGTCCTCAAGACTCTGAGGCTATTCTACTACAGGCTGGTCTCATTTTCCGAGCCATCATGTTGAATGTACAGCTGTATAACTGGGACAGGTAGGAATATTCTTAAGATTCATAGGTAAACCTCCATGCTGCCCCATATTTACAGAGGGAGGCAACTTTTGTCACTTTTTGGCTGAGAAAGCCTTTTCAAACTGGCGTCTGCTCTTAAAGGAAAGAATTTGCTTCTATTGGAACAATATTTTTTCTTTAAGAGATGACCCCTACTATTAAGAAGGGAGGCAAAAATAAAAAATGGTTGAGAAGAATATAACAATCCATCAGGAGTGTCCATGTAGGATTGGTAAATCGCACCCCAGGGGTCGGAATTTCTACCAGGGACGAGGCTTGCTGAGTCCCTGGCTGAAATTTTGACCCCAAAGGCTGTCTCTCAAGGGGCCACTCTTAAAGGAAAGAATTTGCATAAGATCTCTTCTAATTGGGGCTTCTCTTAAGGGAAAGGAATTATGTCTCCCCCCCCCCCCTTTAGGGTCGGGAGACATATTGTTTTTCCCCGGGCGTCTGTCCGTCTGTCTGTCTGTCCGTCTGTCCATCCGTCCGTCGGTCACAAATTGTGTCCGTTCTATAACTTGAAAACCGCTCAAGCTATATTCGCGAAACTTCATATAAATATCAATCAACATGAGACGACATGCAGAGTGCGAGAATGGTAACTCTGGCATTTATACTTTTTGAGTTATTTCCCTTGGAACTTAGTCCATCACAAAATTGTGTTTCAATCGTGTCTGTTCTATAACTTGAAAACTGCTCAAGCTATATTCGTGAAACTTCATATAAATATCAATCGACATGAGAGGACATGCAGAGTGCAAGAATGGTAACTCTGGCATTTACACTTTTTGAGTTATTTCCCTTGGAACTTAGTCCATCACAAAATTGTGTTTCAATTGTGTCCGCTCTATAACTTGAAAACTGCTCAAGCTTTATTCACGAAACTTAATACAAATATCAATCAACATGAGGCGATGTGCAGAGTGCACAAATGGTAACTCTGGCATTTATTCTTTTTGAGTTATTTTCCTTGGAACTTTGTCCATCACAAAAGTGTGTCTCAGTGGAGTCCGTCTATAACTTTAAAACCATTCAAGCTATATTCATGAAAGTTCATACAAATATCAATCAACATCAGACGATGTGCAGAATGCACTCTGGCGTTTATACTTTTTGAGTTATTTCCCTTGGAACTTTGTCCATCACAAAATTGCGTCTCAGTCGAGTCTGTCTATAACTTTAAAACCATTCAAGCTATATTCATGAAAGTTCATACAAATATCAATCAACATCAGACGACATGCAGAATGCAAGAACCATAACTTTAGCATTTATACTATTTGAGTTATTTCCCTTAGAACTTTGTCAGTCACAAAATCGTGTCTCAGTCGTGTCTGCTCTATAACTTGAAAACCATTCAAGCTATATTCACGAAACTTCATACAAATATCAGTCAACATTAGAAGAATTGCATAGTGCAAGAACCATAACTCTTACATTTATACTTCTTGAGTTATTTCTCTTGGACCTTTGTCAGTCACAAAATCGTGTCTCAATCGCTTTATTACTTGAAAATTGGACAAGCTATATTCACGAAACTTCATACAAATGTCAGTCAACACTAGACAACCTGCAGAGCACAGCATTTATACTATTTGAGTTATTTCCCTTGGAACTTTGTCATTCACAAAATCGTGTCTCAATCATCTAAGCTCTATAACTTGAAAACCGTTTAAGCTATATTCATGAAACTTCATACAAATATCAGACAACATATAAATAGACGACGTGCAGAGCACTGTAACTCTTGCATTTATATTTTTTGACAAAAACTAAATATGAATATCAGTCAACATTACATGACATGCAGAGCATAACAACCATAACTCTTGCATTTATACTTTTTACTTATTATGAATCCCTGCTTCAGGGTAGGAAAACATATTGTTTTTCCCTTGGCGTCTTAATGATTGATCCTTTTGACATCAAAAAGGGGGGAGACATTCTGTTTTCGTAGAAAAACAATATTAGTTGCTTTTTGAGAGCAGATTCTTCCTTTCATAGCAGCTCCAAAAGGTGTAATAATCACTCATTTCATACAGTTACTCCAAGTTTACTTGGTGTGAAAATTCCAGAGGTCTAGATTGGGGAGTATATAAGATAATTTCTAATAAAGTATTCATTCAGTATTAAGAAAATATCATAGACTTATTGAAGAACTGCTTGGCTTTTCTTCAAGAAAGCATATTTTATGGCCGTCATTGGAATGGCATTGGTGAAAAAGTATATTTTGAGGCCCCATTAGAACTAGATCTGTTAAATCTGGTTCAAGGTTAAAGATCCCTACTGTAGCTACATGGCTATACGTAGGCTTTCATCCTGCAACAACGGAGTGCACAAAAGTACATCGTATGTGTCCCCTTCGGGGGTTAAGGCCTAAATGGAAGAAAGAAGAAGGATCTGAGGGACTAGATAATAAGTGGCCATGTGGTCCTTCATTAGCCTGGGCTTTCTTTATAAAATGTCTACATGTGTTGGGGTCCCTATTATACACCGCACAGGTAAACTTTTCTTATGACATAGCTTGAATTATTTGCATTTTGTATAGCGTAGAAGCTATAGCATGAAAAAAAATTAACTTCACTTGGATAATGGTAGTTCTAATTTTCTTACAGAGCAATAGAGCTTGCAGTGAAACACAAGACACATGTTGACACAGTGTTAGGTTACAGAGAGAGATATTTAGAACAGTTTCAGAAGAAAGAAACCAGTAAAAGATTCCTACAGTATAAAGAAGGGGTGAGTTGATGACATTTCAAATTTTACTATTTGCATCATAAATATAGTATTAATCCTATTAAATCCTATTAAATGCCCTTGGGGCTTTGCATTTTGCAAAGGGGTCGAAGGGGGTCGTTATTTAGGCCTGAAAGAGTAGTAAATCAGCCACAGCCAACATATTGCTATTTAACACTGTTAAGGTGAATGGATATATGTTCAGAGGAAGCAATTTTACTATTTTCCCTTTGACTCCCTTTTAAAAAGGGTCACCTCTTCCAGGAAAGAATTTGCTCCTCTTGGAGCAAATTCTTTCTTTGAAGAGTGAACCCCATTTGATGAGATGTGTCCCCCAGAGAAGGAAACATGAATTGATGTTGTTCCCCTTTGTAAAAATGATGAAAGACACAAAGGTTTACAGGTCAATATGTAACATTATTTCTTGAAAAGAGGCAGGGGCATTTGTTAGAGCAGGGTCGTTTATTAGGATTTAATACAGGATTAACTAAGTCTTCCCTCTGTGAATTTGGAGAAGACTTTATGGTTCTGTATGGAGATTTTCCAGCTGTTGGTATACTGTTACAGTTTCGATCATGGCCAGACTGCTCCTCAGAGTTTCTGTGCTCTTGTGAGGGCATAGTTTAAAACCTACAATGGAATGAAATGGATAAGATACTCGACACTTCATTGCCTACAGTTTGCTACCAGAGCCTTTGATGGTACTCTTAGAGAAAAGAATTTGTTCCTTCAGAGGGAGTAAACTCTCTGAAGAGTTCCATCCCAAATCCATGGAATGAAACATAGAAGATTGTCAGCGCAAACCCACTTTATTCCATTCCACTTCATTCCATATTTGAAACTATGCCTCTTGGGAATGATGGATAACTTGAAATTTTATGTCCTTTTCAACAATATTTCAGTCAAATCAGAGAATGATAATAAAAAGCTTTGTTCAATGGAACCCCATTTACAGCTAAAAAGATTGCTGCCACCAACGGGAATTGAACCTGGCCCAGAGGTAAAAAAAAATTATCAAACTGAAAATAAAGCACACTGATTGGCTGCGAGCATGTGCTCGGAAGCAGCCAATCAGTGTGCTTTATTTTGAATTTGAGATTATTCTCAAGTTTTATAACCTCGAACCCTGGGACGACCAGTGTGAATTGAACCTGTTACTACTAGCTCAGCAAAACAGTGTTTAACCCACTGAGCTATTGGAGCTCCTGCTTCTGGGGCATCAGGAATGAGGATAAACTATTTTTTTTTGGCAGTAAGCCTATGAAATGATACAAACAATTGTCATGATAAATGGTATGCAATAGGCAAAATGAGTGTTTTGGCATGTGAGAACAGCCAAAGCTCAGACTAATATGCTCATCCTCACATTCTGATCAGAGTCTTTGCCGTTTGCACAGACCATGTTTGAATTCTCAGGAGTTTAAAGGCACAAAATGAAAGCTCTGGCTAGACTGCATAGATTCACAGACTGGTTTGATTCTTTGCTTTTTGCATATAATTGAGCCGCGATGCGACAAAACCAACAATGTGGCTGTGCGCCCAGCATAGACTCAGATCAGCCTGGGCATCCGCCCAGTCTGATCAGAGTCTTTGCTGTCCTCATGAAGGTTGTAAGAACCTTAGCTACCCTTTAAGTGCTTAGCGAAGAGTCTGATCAGACTGAGTGGATGCCCAAACTGATCTAAGTCCGCGCTGGGCACACAACCACATTGTTGGTTTTGTCGTGTTGCGGCTCAATTATATTAAGGTGAATGGGTAACACTTCCAGTATAATCAGTTCTTCCAGCTTCATTTTTGTCTCCCTTTCACCTCTGAAAGGAAAGAATTTGCTCCTCTAGAAGCAAATTTTTAGAGGAGCAAATTCTTCCTTAAAAGTATAGACCCCATTTTTGGAAGCAAATGGGAAGTCTCAAAAGTTGTTTCCCTTTGTAAAAATGACACATTTACCTTAACAGTATTTACTAAGATGCTTTTACCAAGCCACAACATGTATTTTATTGAGAAATAGATACGAAATAGGTAAGAATATCCTAGAATTTCCGTCATGTATTAAGGTTTTCATATTTCAAGGAACACAACTCTTTGATTTGCAGCGATACATTGAAAAATTGATTCCTTCTCTTATCATGTAAAATTGAATAAGGCTGATGGGTTTGCAGAAAAAATAGATACCATTTCTTTATTCTTAAAATAATCAATGGTGTTTATAGCCCTTTTGGTAAATATATGGGCCAAGAATCAATGATTTACCGTAAAAATTCTAAATATTGGGACACTTAAAATAATTACCATAACTATCCTAAAAATGGAACAGTTTGGTTTTATAATTCAGTAATTGCCCTATAAGATGCAGATGGAATGGCAAACAGTGTAGGTCCTGATCAGACTGCTCTTTTAAGAGCAGTCTGATCTTGGCCTGCGCTGTTTGCCTAGGCCTGTCTGTCCCAATACTTAGAATTTTTATGGTAGTTTCAGAATGCACTTTTAAAGTAATTTTAAGTAATTTGATACCATTTAGTGAGGAACCTTTAATTCTTAGTATTGATTGAGAGGAGTAGATATATTTTGAACCACATCACGCAAAATAGTAATTTAACCCTTAAAGCGCAAATAAATTAAAATTGTTGAATTGGCAAACAGTGTAGATCCAGATGAGGTGGCTCATAATGAGCCACCTCATCTGAATCTACACTGTTTGCACTCAAGTATTTGAATTCTCAATATGATATCGCTTGGACGAAACATTTTTTGAAACTCTGCAGACGTAAATTTTGTTGTCTGCTTTTTGGCGCATTAAGGGTTAATGTATCTTTCAACAGTTAAGACTCAAACCAGTATGGGAGTCTGTGCAGTATTGCTTCAGCCATTGTGTTTTGTGCCTGCCGATTTCTCAGGGTCCATAATGTTATGTGGGCACAGGAACAGCTTGGACCAGACAGGGTAGATTTGCAGGCTGGTCAGAGCCTTTGCTGTTTGCATTTGAATTGAACACCGTTTTGCTTGTTGTAGCCAATCTGAAAGAATATAAAATCCACTTTATTTGCTGTGGCCAAATGCAAGCCTTATCTATTGTTCAAGAAACAAAAAGCAAGCTCGGGAAAAAAAGAAAGTTAATGGATTTAAACAAGCTTCAATATGTCTCATTAGTTAGAAGACTTAAGGTTTATATCAACCATTAAAAAAAAAGAAAGAAACAAGAAAAAAGAAGAAACAAGACAAAAAAAGGAAAAAAAAAAATAGAAACGAAAAAAGAAAGAAAAAGAAACAAGACAAAAAGAAAAAAAAAGAAACGGGGAAAAAAAAAGAATAAAAAAAAAAAAAAAAAAAGAAACAAGAGAAAAGAAAACAGTATTTTTCCAGTTTGCATCAATATTGTAAGAAGCTTGTTCTGCCATTTTACCAGAAAAATCAAGGGAAGCAACTCTAGCATTTTACTCGATTGACTAGTTTAAGGTGAATGGACATACTTTCAGGGAAGCCACTTTGCCACTTTTATTTTTACCTCCCTTCTCTACTCTCTATGTCAGGAGCCCCGGTAGCTCAGTGGGTTAAGCGCTGGCTTACTGATCTAGTGGATGCAGGTTCCAGCCCTGCTTGAGGCGAGAATCTCTTCTTCCATAAATGGGGTTCCATTGCACACAGCCTTCCATTATCACCTGTCCATCATCCTGATATGACTGAAATATGGTTAAAAAGGACGTAAATTGCAAGTCATCCAACCATTTATTTTCTATATCTCTATGGAGGTCCACTCTTAACGGTAAGAATTTGCGGCATCAAATTTGCTGCTCTTAGAGCAAATTCTTTCCTATAAGAGCAGCTGCCTTCTGAGTGTAGACTTCGTACAGGAAAGGCAATGCTGCCTCTTTGAAAAAATTGGAGAAAAAACAGGGAAGTTCGTCATTCACTGTGGGGTTATTAACCCTATTGCACTAAGAAAGACCAAAATTGTATACAATTTTGGTCTTTCTGAGTGCAGTAGGGTTAATATAGCTGGGGATCCCATTATACCTGTAAAGGGACCATAGCACACTCTGACAAGGTTTTGCAGTTTGGTCATATACCATGTCTTGGTCCCAGAGAGTGTGAAGGTTCTGAAATGATGGCTGGATGGATGAATTGCATTTTAATAGCCTGTCAACAATATTTCAGTCAGAAAAAGAGTTGATGGTAGTGTAATTATGAAAGACTGTGTGCAGTAAAACTTCATTTACTGTTGGAAATAATTGGGCCTTGAGCAGCATTTGAGCCAGCTAGGTAGCTGAGCAGGCCAGGGCTCCACTCTCTTAGCTACTAGGGCTCCTCCCAGAGGGCACATGACGTGGAAATAATGTAGTACTGGCATCGATGCGATGTCATTACATCCCAGTGACGTTAGTATAATGTCATTTCAACGTCATATGCCTGCTAGGCTGAGGGTTCTGACTAGACTGCCAAATACCAAGGTTGGTCTAGGCTAACACTGTTTTCGTGTTTGCCAAAGGCCTGCTTATGTTGGATTCACTATTGAATACTGCCATTCTTGTGAAGAAAAGAAGGATTAAAGTTTTCTTTTTGTGTCTGTATGTGAAGCTGATTATGTCTGAGTTGCACTATGAGACCCTGTGTAATTTGAATTCAGGCATGTTTGGTCCAGTGCTCATAGATTTACCATATTAATCCTATTTAATGGCCCAGGAGTGTTGCATTTTAGGAAAAGGGGGTGTTACTTAGAGCCTAAAGAGAAATAAATCAGCCACTGCCAAATACTTCTTATAAACAGAATTAATCTGAAGGATATACTTTCAGATGAAGTAGTTCTACTATTTGCCTGTTTTTGCCTTCCTTCTCAGAAGGGATCTCCTCTTAAAGAAAAGAATTTGCTCCTCTGGGAGCAAATTCTTTCCTTGAAGAGTAGATCCCATTTAAAAGAGCTACAATCATACAGACAAGCAAACAGGAATTCATGATGTTTAAGTTTGTAAAACTGATGGAAAACATGGAGATTACAAGGCAAGTCAATATGACACTATTTTTGGAAAGGAGGCAGGGGGGGGGGGTGTATTAGAGCAGGGGTGTTTATTAGGATTGCAGTATAAACACAGACAGCTAACATTAGAAATGAAAGCAATTGCAGTCATAACTTAACACTTATTTCATGAAAATGTCACCATCTCTTTGCAATGAGACATATTTGTATAGAATACATTTTGTGACATCACAGATCAATAGACTTTAATTTATCGGCAAATAATAATTTTCCATTTTTGGATGGCCACAAATGTTCATTAAAAGAAATGCTATTTGTGGTAAGGTGTGTTGGAAATATGTTTAATGTAAACAAATTTTCAGAATATAGAATCCACCCACCAAAAGCTAAAGTCCACTAAAAGTATAATTGCAGGCAGACCTAGATAACATACCACAGAAACTGATGTATGATCAGGGTTTGCAGTGTTTGCCGTGTAAATGAAACATCTCTACTACAGGTCTCCCAAAAGGTTCAAAACTGTAGATAAGAAATATGTAAAGGACTTAATGTGAACAGGTACACATATATGTTTTATAGCCATTTTAACAAAGAGGAACAACCTTTGTGACTTGCTATTGGCTTCCCTGGGCCACAAAGCCCTTTCAGGAAGAGGTCTACTCCTGCAGGAAAGAATTTGCTCCTCAGGGGGGTAAATCATCAGTTTAAGTGGCATTGCACAGCTTCACTGATATATCAACCCAAAAAGAAATTTGCGACCATAAAACTGAATATTTACCTCCAAAAATGACAATTTTCAGTACAGTTATCCCCTTAAATATTGAATTAAATGAAATTCTATCATATTTCTATAACTTCTAAGCCTTTTTCATGGTAGTGCTGCTATGATCAAGCTATGTACTCTTTGTTGGTTTGTTGGATGTGAGGTTAGAAATGGAAAGAAGGAAGTTTAGAGAGTGTATTTGTATGCAAACCATATTATCATAAGTTGATATGCATAAGCTGACATAGAATAACAGACAGTAATGTCTGCCTGGCACCAGTTATACCTGTTACTGTCATCATGGGTAAATCTGTAATGTTGAAGAATACTGACAGAAATTTTGGAAATTACCATAGTTACTCTAAAAGTTCAGACAGAAATTGTAGCAAATTCTGCAAAGCAAGATCAGGCCCACTTGTTCAAAGCATCGTTAGCCTAATGAGCTTGTTAACAGGTCAACTTGTTAAGTGTTTTATGACTTTATAACCAAATACAGTGAAATTTTTTGTTGAAAAAATGTAAAAAGCAAAAGAATCTCACATTTTTTCAACAAAAAATATTGCCGTATTTGAGGTATTAAAGTTTGAACCTTTAGCAAAAAGTTAACTAAGGATGTTGTTAGTTTTGAACAACGTTAGTTTTGAACAACCTGGCCCAGACTGCTGATCTTGTTCTACACTGACTGTTTGCTTATAGTTTTACAGACTGTCCTGTGGAGGGAGTTTTACCCTTCTAAATAAAGGCATTACTTACTTACTTGCTTGATCTTGAAAATAGTAAAAGTTTATTTTATAAGTGGTATTTTACCAATGTTTGCAGTGTTCTAGTGTTCCTGAATTTCATGCTCAGTAGTTTCTCCCAAAAGGGGTCTTCACTTAAAGGGAGGAGTTGCTTCTAAAGAAGCAAATTCTGTAAGAGCTGTGCTCCCCCCCCACCCCCTCACCCCCCTACAAGAAGGATTTCTTTGGGAAAATGGTATGTTCCCTCTGTGTATATTCATATGAAGGTCTTGGCAAGCAGCATAGACACTGATCAAACTAGCCTTAGTAGAGCATAGTTTAAAGCCAGATCAGACTGCTAAAGCAAACACTGCAGACTTAGATCAGGCTGCTCTTTTGGAGCAGTCTGATTTACATCTGCACTATTTCCAGAGCATTTGTGTATGAAATACAAATATCTGTTGTACTACAATAGATATTAAATTGAGCTGCGACACGACAAAACCAACATTGTGGTTGTGGGCCCAGCGCAGATTCAGATCAGCCTGGACATCTGCCCAGTTTGATCAGACTCTTCATTAAGTGCCCAAATGGTAGCTAAGGGTCTAGGCTACTTCCATGCGGACAGTGAAGACTCTGATCAGACTGGGCGGATGCCCAGGCTGATCCGAGTCTGTGCTGGGCACACAACCACAATGTTGGTTTTGTTATGTCGTGGCTCATTCATATTTCAGATACAAATGCTGAGAAGTTGTAGGATAATTACCATACGAAAATAGCTGTTTCATTAATAATGGAGGCTGGGGTCGGAAACATAGCTGTAATAACAATTCTTTGTTGGGTAAAGGTGAAATTAGCAGTTACATGAGAACTTAATTTGCTAAATACTGTTGTTTTTGTCTCCAACATGGTAATTATGGTCAGACAAACATCTGTATCCTGTCGTTAATGAATGTGAGAGAAATAAAGGCTGTGTTTTGTATATATAGTAGTATAATTACTCGAAAAAGTGCAAAATTGTATGAACAATGGTCCACAATCATTTATATTGCTATAGAATAGATATGCTTTATGCTTCAACCCCCCCCCCCCCCACCCACCCCTCCCCCACCCCCTCTTTTCCCAATCTCATTCTTTGGGTAGGTTTTGGTTTATCACACTGTACTATTGAGTGAGTGAACTGGGCTTTAATGTCATACCAACACATGGGTCATAGGACCTTGGTTTAAAGCCTTATCTGAAAGACGTGAGAAGCAGGGGCTCAAGCTTGTGACCCTTGAATTAATAGTCTAACACGTTAGCCACTATTGCAGCTCTTGTCTGACAGTGTTGCTAGGGCAGTAGCTAGAAAGATTTGAAAAGAAACAAAAAAAAAAAAAAAAAAAAAAAAAAATAGATATTCCTTCTCAAATAAAATGATTCCTTCTCAAATAATTTAATTAAGGGTTTACTGTTGCATACATGAGCCATATTTGCATCACTGTAATCTTCATCAGAGCTCCAGATAAGAAGGGGTATTGAGGATAATTCAAAGACAGTTTTTCTTATTTCTCAACAAAAACACATGTTGTGACCCCTCATTAGAACCGTCTTGATGAGACGGTTCTGATGAGGGGTAACAACAAATGTTTTTATGCAAAAATATTGAAAATTATCCCTAAACAATCTACTGTACCCCTTCTTATCTGGAGCACTGATTCATGATGGGGTATCAGAATTTTGCTACTGTCTCATGGGATGGGGCACCTTTCTCCTGATGTCGCTCAAAATTTCTAAACTTTTTTTTCTCTCTAGAGCAATAAGTACCTGCTTCAAATCAGTTGGAAAGGTATGTTAATAATGATATTACAGAAGATTTGACTGTTACTGAACTCTTTTGTAAGTATCAGGTACTTAGAATAATAAGGAAGGATCTAGAAAAAATATCTTGTAAATTGCAGAATAATTGATATGAACATATTTATGTGCCAGCGGGGATTATTGGCAGATAGTTGTCTTGTTACTAGATCATTTCTTCCTACATTCCTGTCTTGAGATTTTCTAGAGATTATCAGAATTGAGCCGCGACAAGGGAAAACCAACAAAGTGGTTGTGCACCCAGCGCAGACTCAGATCAGCCTGGGCATCCGCCCAGTCTGATCAGAGTCTTGGCTGTCTGCATGGAGGTAGCTTAGACCCTTAGCTACGCTTTAAGCACTTAGCAAAGAGTCTGATCAGACTGAGTGGCTGCCTGCACAACCACTGTGTTGGTTTTCTCGTGATGCGGATCAGATGATAAGTAATTTTCTTCCCTTTTATCACCGAGGTATTTTGTAAAAGCTGGAATGTTTCTGCAGATCGGGATTGACATAGCTATATTACACCAGTTTGTACACGAATCCTGAGACACACTCTAGTATACATATTGAAATTTTGTGAGATTGCAAATTTCAACATGCAGCTGTGGAGTTTCTTAATGTAGTTTTGTAAGTTTCATTACAAACTGCATGCAGGCATGTTAGTGTGAAATACCTGTTGTAGAGGGGTAAACACTATTTTTGTGCATCTTGAAATTAACACCAGGTACAGCTCTGATAGGGGTTGTGAATGGGCATTGAGAGCTAGCTGTAGGAGCTGGGTATTGAGAAAGTCATTTATCATGCATCTGCTTCAAAATTCACCTGATAACAGGGGTATGATAACATGATGTGATATCATGTCACTTTAGAACTGCACTTGTGGGAAAGTTATCAGGCAATGCCTTCGGAAGTCATCTCAGAAGACGATTGGCTATATACTGACGTTGGCCGTGACAAAAACGTTCAAAACTTAAATGATGTCACCGACATACGTTATAATGCATTCGGGACGTCAGCAAGTTTGAACAAAACTGCGTTTGCTTATCATTTTTTTTGCCGCTCTTCAGGCCGTAAAATCTTCTAGTGATGCATAATAAATACAAAAGCCATATAAGTGTCTTTTGACAAGCCTCGCCATTCCTATGCTGTTTCTGGTCTAGCCTGATAAACTTGATATCAAAAGACACTAACATGGTATTCTCTACATCACTGCAGCTTCTCCTACTGACATGCAGCACATGATTAACTGGTCCCCTATTGTTACTGTAAGGTACAAAAGGTATGGTATAAAACTTATGTAATCTTCAATACAACAATTTGGGATTTCAGGACTTCCTGTGTAAGCAAGCTCTTAACAATAAAGAGACATTGTTGCCAACAGCTAGACGGCACTTTCCACCCAAACTGTCACATTTCTTGCAGATATTTAAAGCTGGGAAATTCTTCTAAGCTTTGTCCTCCATTTTTATCCAGAAACTGTATAATACCCATGAGCCCATTTCCCAAGTATGAGAGGTTCCTGCCGGAATGGATGAGGTTATGTTGTTGCCAGGCAGAATCTTCCTAGGCTTTTATGTAGAACTTCGTAATCCACTCCTTGTTTTACAGTGCAGAGAAGTTTCTTCAAGTACCCTGCCACACTTCAAGATAAAGGGATGCTTTTGCTTTCATTACCTGTATAGATGATGAATATCATGTTTCCCGTAAATAATGGAACACCTTACATGTTTAGAGAGGCACAGTGGTCTAGTGGTTAGGTCAGCTTGGTTGTGGTACAGAAGGCCACCAGACGGTCATGAGTTCAAACCTGGGCTTGGGCCCTCTGGTGACAGTAAAACTTTCTATCATCCCAGCAGTAAACGGGTACCTGTTTCAAATCAGGGAAAGATAAGGCAGTGTAAGGAAAAGTATGGGCTCCGCCTTTGAAATGCTGTGCCCAAGATACAGTGGGCCTCTAACCCCTACTGCCCCTATGGCCACTAGGGCTATATCATACTGAGAATTTAAAGACTAGATGGCAGATAGTGTAGATCCAAATGAGATGGCTCATGATGATCTATGCTGTTTGCAAACTCAAATATTTTACTAAACTTTTTTCAAAAACTGTTTCACATTGAGAATTGATAGGCTAGAGGGCAAAGTATAGAACCAGATGAGATGGCTCATAATGTGGTGATTCATGATGAGCTGTCTCACCTGGATCTGCTCTGTTTGCAATTCAGCTGTTTTCGTAATTTTGGCGCTTTAAGTGCTAATCTTTGAACAAGTTGAATTTACTATTTAGCTATCAGTGTGTCAGAAATTGTTGGCTGAAATGGCAAACATTGCAGACTTTTATCAGACAAGGAGCAGTCTGATCGGGGTCTTTACTGTATGCTCAGGGACATCTGTTCCAGTATTTGGGTAAAATATGGTAACTGATGAGTATCCAGCCTACCTGTGGTAAATGGTTCTTTACCTGAAATCTGGGCAATGTTGTCTTAACACATCAGGCAGCAGATTTCTGGCCATTGCTACCTTAATTATGTCCCCCCACCAAAGGTGAGGGGGGACATATTGTTTTCAGTGCGGATCCCGGTGCGTCGGCGTCGGCGTCGGCGTGACAGATTCTTGTATGGGCGATATCTCTTGAACCAATGGATGGAATTTCACCAAACTTGCATGTATACATCAATAGGACAAGTTTAAGAGCTGATTAGATTTTGGTGACCTTGACCTCATTTTCAAGGTCACTGGAGGACTTAGATGACAATTTCTTGTATGCATGATATCTCTTGAACCAGTAGATGGAATTTCACCAAACTTGCATGAATACATTATTGGGACAAGTTTAAGAGCTGATTACATTTTGGTGACCTTGACCTCATTTTCAAGGTCACTGGAGGACTTAGATGACAATTTCTTGTATGCATGATATCTCCTGAACCAGTGGATGGAATTTCACCAAACTTGCATGAATACATTATTAGGACAAGTTTAAGAGCTGATTACATTTTGGTGACCTTGACCTCATTTTCAAGGTCACTGGAGGACTTAGATGACAATATCTTGTATGCATGATATCTCCTGAACCAATGGATGGAATGTAATCAAACTTGCATGGATACATGATTGGGACAAGTTTAAGAGCTGATTTGATTTTATTGACTTTGACCTCATTTTCAAGGTCACTGGAGGACTTAGATGACAATTTCTTGTATGCATGACGTCTCCTGAACCAATGGATGGAATGTAATCAAACTTGCATGGATACATGATTGGGACAATTTTAAGAGCTGATTTGATTTTAGGGACCTTGACCTCATTTTCAAGGTCACTGGAGGACTTAGATGACAATTTCTTGTATGCATGATATCTCCCGAACCAATTGATGGAATGTCATCAATCTTGTATGGATACATCATTGGGACAAGTTTAAGAGCTGATTAGATTTTAGTGACCTTGACCTCATTTTCAAGGTCACTGGAGGACTCAGATTACAACTTCTTGTACCTACAATATCTCATGAGTCAGTAGATGGAATTACACCAAACTTACATGGATACATCGTTGGGACAAGCTTAAGAGCTGATCAGAGTTTTGTGACCTTGACCTTATTTTTAGGGTCACAAGAGAACTTTGAAAAGTGAAACTTTCATGAAAATTGATAATATCTCACTAGCATTTGGCTTAATTTCGACCTTACTTTTATAGATATACCTTTGGGACAATCTTAAGAGTTTACTTTGTTTTGATGACTTTGACCCTATTTTCAAGGTCAAGAGCTACTTACAAATCCTTTTTTTTTCTCTTAAAAATGAGTTATATCTTGAATCAGTTGATGGATATTCATCAGACTTGCATGAATATATCGTTGTAACAGGTTTAAAACATGTTTAGTGGTTGGTGATCTTCACCCGTTTGTCAAGGACATAGTTTTCCATGTAGGATATCTTTAGAATCAGTGGATGGATTTTCTCCAAACTTGCATAAATACTTTTTTTGTACAGGCTTTTTATTCCTTAGTGGGGATGGGAAATGGGCTGGTGGGGGGACATCAGTTTTTCTCTGAAAAACATTTCTAGTTAATTCTGTAAACACCAGAGACAAACATAACTAAATTTGCAAACAGCATAGACCCTGATGAGTCGGCTCATAATGAGCCACCTCATCTAGATCTATACTGTTTGCCCTCTAGTCTTTGAATTCTCAATATGAAATATCTTGGACAAGGCATTTTCTGAAATTTTGCAGGTGTAAGTTTTGTTGACTGTTTTTGGCAATTAAAGAGTTAACACTCACACAACAGCAAATATGCAAAAATACAGTGCTGATATTTGCAGAAATGTTACATTGCACATACTGGGGTATGTCTGTTAAGTTGCAGTATGGTAGCTTTGCCCATGTTTTGCCCTAAAATTTTCTCCGGTAAAAACCAGATTGTTGTTTGTTGTGCAGATATTGTGGTGAAAAAAGTGTGTAAAAAAAGGTGCACTTATAACTTTGGGAGGAGTGCATAATTGCATAAGCAAGATTCTTGTTAGTTTTTCTAGTCATTACACAAGTGTTCTATAAAAGCTGAAAGCATTTGTTTCATGTACAGAAATTGATATGCTACATTCAGTTTGTACCCTTGTCCACAGGGTATAATCGATTCCGCTAATTGTCGCTTCCTGCAGAGACTGTACATCATATTTGGCTTCCGCCGAGACTGTCCGCGAACTCTTGCTTCCTGCTGAGACTTCTGTACATGATAAGTGCAGAGACTGTCCGTGTGATTCTGCTTCCTGCCGAGGCTCTCGGCAGGAAGCAGAGTCACGCGGACAGTCTCGGCAGGAAGCCATTATTCGAGGACAGTAATCTCGGCAGGAACCAAGAGTTCACGGACAGTCTCGGCGGAAGCCAAATATGACAGACAGTCTCTGCAGGAAGCGAAAATTTGCGGAATCGATTATACCCTGTGTTGTCACACCTTTGAATCTGTTTCAGCATAACTGTTCACCATCTCTGGAGACAGACTTGTTTCAGGTTTTCCTTGTCAAATCTGTACAATATTTCTGTTGATACTTGTAGCTCAGCTTTAAGACTTGTTTTAAGTTTTGTCTTTTCTCAGGTTTAAAACAGTTTTAGGTGATGTCCTTATGTCCTGTCTATAGATTTCTACCCCAGTGCCCTTCCTTGTCACTTCAAACATTTATACACATTTCAGTTTTTAGTCTTTCAACTTAAACTATCCCATTTTAAGTCTATTCTGCATGGATATGAAATTAACATGCATGCAGAACTTTTGTCCTTAAGTATATGTTTCAAATGACACAGTTTATGTTTATTGCCACATTTTGATTTGGAGACTGTTCCACTTTCAATAGGAGCGGCTGTAGTGTAGTGGATAACACTCAAGACTACCAGTCCAGGGGTCGCAAGATCAATCTCCTGCTTCTCTGGTCTTTCAGATGAGACTTTAAACCAAGGTCCCGTCTCCATATGACCTCCTTGTTGATGGGACGTTAAACCCGAGTTCACTCACTTACTCCACTTTCAATATGCATTTCCATCTTAGCTTTGAGACTTCCATCTGTATTTTAATTTTCAACATCATCCCTGTTTTGAGTGTTGAGTTTGTCTTAATTCCAGTTTTAGAACTGTTTCAGCTTATGCCAATGTTTTTTGGTTTAAAGAGAGAAAGGTATGGTCTTGTTTATGATAAGGTAATATAGTCAGTATGTTTAAGGAAACAATGCAGCTATTGTCAATATGAACCTATGTATGCTTCAGTTCTCCTTTAGATGAAGGCAGTTGGCTGGTTGAGGAGGTCTCTGGTAAGAAACCTTATCAGGCACACCATTCTGAACCTATGCATGGCTTTTAAATCTTTATTGGTTCTGTAAAAGTAGGAAAACAGTTCTGAGCCAAATAGCCTTCAGTAAGAAAAAAAAAGATATACTTTCAAAGAACAAGAGAAAAAAAGACAGAAAAAAAAGGCGAATGAATAAACAACATTTCTGTTGGGTGTTTGTGTTCACCATTTGTCGTTTAATCATTTTGTCAGAGATATTCAGTTCTGTTTCGTAATGAATGTTTTATCGGGTTTATCCATCACCCATGTTTTGATGTTTATCAGTTATGTACATTCCATATGCTTCATTCCTTCTCTGTATTATTGTAGGCATAGTTTTGTAGGAAAAAACCTGGTGCGTCAAGTGGAAAGGGTCGTTACGACAGTTATGAACTATAAACTCTCAAATTGGCAAGTGCATTTTTTGTAAGTGAGGGGAGACTTTGCTTTTCAATGTGAAGATTCTTCAAGACCCAAAGATTGTTGATGTGAACTGTGATGCATCAGATCAGACTGCACTCTTGTGCAGTCTGATTCATTTCATCACAGTTCACACGTACACATGTATGGGATTAGGTACCATTTTGCTTGTTCTGGCTGAAATGCATTCCATGATAACATTCAGAGTAACATACTGACAACAAAAGATGTGACATTTCTCCCAAGATGTTTGTTTGGTTTCGCAAATTGCTTGCAAACTCGCAAAGTACTTAGTTCTTGTTGAAAGTTTATGCTGCAAGAATGCGTGTGTACTTCATTTGCAGAATTGCAGGGGGAAATTAATGTACTATTTGGGAGTAGATGCAACACCAAAAAAGAATGGTAAATTTATATCAGAAGATAAATTGTTCTTCCAGACATGCCATGTTTCACAGTGGATCTCGGAGAATTTAACACCAGAAACTGTTGAGATATTTAACACCAGCTTATGCAGTCATCCAAATGAGGCAAGAAAGATAACTTGTGGTTACTTAGTTTATGAGTTACCTGCCTTGGCTAAAATTTCCTTCCTGTCCTATCTTTAGTTCCTTAATTAACCTTTTGGAATACATGTATCATCATGAAAATTTGCAGTCTGATGCACTCAGTGTAACGAGATGCAATGTCATGAAAGAAAAACACAGCTCCGGATCGCTTTATTAATGAGTTATCTGCCCTTGGCAAATTGTTTGTATTGTGTGGGATACTTCTGCCATCTTAATACAGAGTATCCTGTCAAATTTCAGAAATTTACTTTACTGTTTGGCCATTTAGTGAAAATAGCAATCAGTACAATCCCTGGTCAGATCTTACTAGTTTTTTTGAGCCTTTTGAAAATTAAATCTAGATTTTTGGGATTGTTTTGAAAGGGAAAACCTGACTCATTGCATAAAGGTTTAGACAATATTTTAGCAGATCTCTCCAGTCTGATCAAGGCTTCAAAGTTTGTAAACATGATTTTCGGACCTTCTAGAAACTACAGAAATTTATTTTACTGTTTAGCCATTTAGTGAAAATAGCAGTCAGTCAGATCTTACTCTTTTTTTAAGCCCTTTCAAAATTAGATCTAGATTTTTGGGATTGTTTTGAAAGGGAAAACCTGTCTCGTTGCACAAAGGTTCAGACTGTATTAATTAGCAGATCTCTCCAGTGTGATCAGGGCTTCATTGTTTGTGAACATGATTTTTGAACCTTCTAGAAACTACAAAAGAGCAAAAGCCTTAATTACATTGCACAAAATGCAGGACACACATCACACGCATTCGCCCAGATGTACCCGCATTTGGTGCAAAACAATTAATCCGTAAAAATGCAGAAAACAAAATTTACGTCTGCAAAATTGCAAAAAAAATTACATCTGTGAGAACTTAAAGACTAGATGGCAAACAATGTAGATCCAGATGAGGCGGCTCATATTGAGCCACCTCATCTGGATATACACTGTTTGCAGACTCAACTGCATGTACATTGTATCTTCATTTCCTGTGCTCATAGTGCTAATACAGGTTTTTCCATGAAATTGTCAATTCTGTCTGCAATCATCAAGGCTTTCATTCAAGATTAATTACGCTTTTGAAGACTTTCTATCAAGAGTTTCAAGAGATATTTCAGTTCATTGGAGAAATTAAAAGAAATTTTAATAAATAGTGTCGTGTCCTGAGAAAAAAATCCATCATGCGGTTTTTGACCGGCAAAGAATCGGGCAGTCCTTCGCGCATACTTATTAGGTATAGGCAGATTTGTTTGTTGTTCATATTTGGCAAAGGCCAGATACTACTTCGAGATGTCAAGGTCATCAAGCAGACGGCTATTAAGTAGCCATGTCCTCAGTGACCTTGACATTTCCAAGAGGTAACGTCTGTTACTTGGCTGTGTCGTTATTGAGTAAGTTCCGTTTTTCAAGCTACGTTGCACATTAATATTAGTCAGCGTCTGCTGTTGAAATTAGTTTGTTTTCTGTCTGATTGCCTGCACAGGTGAAAGTGCAGTTAGCTCATCTTCTCATTTGATCGCTAATGAGTAATGCACATGCACTCGATGTGCATAAAGTGATTGCAGTTGCAAAGACTATTATTCGTTACATAAAGAAGTGTCTGTATGATTGATGTCTCTCATAGAATCGTGCAGCTCTTTGTTGCTGATGACCTCATTTGGATAACTTTTGTGTTTTTTGCCTATAAAGATGGTTGGTGTTTACACTTGAAGTGTAAAAAGCATCTATACTGGCAAAAAAGGATCCCAATGACAATTCGTCACTGCCACATACAGAATCTTAGAGTTCTCAGGATGCTGTTTGTGCCAATTGTTTCTCAATCAAAAGCTTGTTGGTTTTTACACCTAATTATACTTACTTTAACTCTTACATTAAGTGCCAAAAAGCAGACAATAAAAATTCACGTCTGCAAAATTTAAGAAAATTAAATGCCATGTCCAAGATATTTTATATTGAGAATTCAAAGACTAGAGGGCAAACAGTGTAGATCTAGATGATGTAGGCCTCATCAGAATCTATGCTGTTTGCAAATTTGGCTATTTTCGTCTCTGGTGCTTAGAGAGTTAATTATTTTGAATTTTACTGAAACTGTCTTGGCAAACTATCGGTAGATATACAAATCAGTCTGCCAGCCAATATGCTTAGGCAATCTGAATTTTCTTGATTTTGATGGAGCCATTTTCAACCCCTACAGACTTGCTGCATGAGAAAATTTATCATGCATATTCTGCAAAAATCACCTGATAACAGGGGTATGATAGCCCGATATGATGTCATTTCCAGAACCAATTTGGTATGTGGCATTGGGTATATAAGTACTAACAAGATTGTTGAAATTATGACCTTGGGTCGACCTTTACCTTTTTTACAGCAAAGTCAAATTTGCTTCCTGGTGCTTTTATATGGGAAAATGTTAGAACTAAAGACTTCATGGAAACAGTAGCAGATTTTGGGCAAAAAATTGGTATATACAGTCATTTTAATGAGAACATATTTGTGAGTACAAGAGGTCAAGGTCATTCTTTGACCTTCGATCCAGGTCTCATATTTGGACAGTTTCAAATATCTCCTGAAAAGCCACTGGGCCAGTTGTAACCAGATTTCATATGGAGCCTCCAGGGGCCGAGAGAACGAAAATATGTTCAAACGGTCCAGGTCACATGACCAACATAGCTGCCATCTTCTCCAGAACCAGTTGACCAATTATCTTGAAATTTGGTATGTAGCATATGTATTCCCCCTGAAATGACTATGCAGTTTGCGCACTGGAACAGAATGAAAGATGATTTTATGTATGGGACAAAAAAGATGAAAGAAAAAAAACTCTTTTCAGTCATGATTAGTCACAGAAACGGGTAAAAGCATGATGACTGTTTGGTAAACATTATTAATCTGCTAATGACTAATGTCTTTTAATGTCAGACTGTACTTCTGTATTAGAATCTCTCTGTACTTTGTTCATTGGCCTCAAAACTGTCTGCTATTTGTTGATAGACCGTAAAACCGATAGTATTGGGTCAGACGTTATTAATGTCTTTTAATGTCAGACTTCTCTGATATTAGAATCTCAATGTACTTTGCATATTGGTCTTGAAACAGTCTGCAATTTGATGATAAACTATAGAAATTCGAAATTAGCCAGCAGAAGGCCTATTCAGATCAGATAGCATCTGTCTTATCTGGGTCTACACTGTTTGCTTGAAGCAAACAGCGTAGACCCAGATAAGACAGCCAAAGCTAACAGTGTAGATCCAGATAGGACTGCTCCTATAGGATGTGAACTGGTTAAGAAGCCTCAGTCTTTTCAACTGAGATAATTACGGTAACTAGAAGTAACTAGAAATTATGGCCATATTAGTCTTTGAAGGAATCTTTAAGTATGGTTTCAAAGAGGGAGAACGTTGTAAACCTGATTAAAAATATCCATAATAATTTTCTTTTTATCTCTCACCTTTTCAATAATTAATGGTTGGAAATTAGGGTGATTAAATGATATTACGAGATAAAGAACTTCATGACCTGAATAGAATATGAGCAAAATGATGCACACTCTAAACATAGAAGGGTAAAGCTTTCCCATAGCCTAATACACAGTTCCGAGCCACACCCAGAATGTCACACAAAATCACATGATATCGTATACCTGGCCAATGCAACGACAACTTAGCATGTGACATAGTCTCACAAACAAATCGCACGTGGCCAATACCAACATAAGTCAGTGATTTTACCTTTCAGTTAATGAAGGGATGTATATACCTGTTTAAAATAAAAGAAACTAACACCACTTTTAATAAATTTACCCTGCTTTGCAAGAACAGAACGCATCGGAAATGCATGATGCGCCAACTGCCATGTGTAGGTCATGAGGAGGCTGATTCTTCGCCATAGATCGCCAACATTTAGCAGGCACTTGCATTTGTCAATTGTTTTTCCGCCATTTTTATCCCCCGACCGAAAGGTTCGGGGGATATAGCGACCGAAAGGTTCGGGGGATATAGCGATGAGCCTGGCGTCCGTCCGTCCGTCCGTCCGTCCGTCCGTAAACACTTTCTTGTCCGCTCTATATCTTGAATACCCTTTGGAATATTTTCATGATACTTCACAGTTATGTAGAACAGGTCATGACGATGTGTCGCGTACAAGAATGGTGACTCTTGCTATTGTACTTTTTGAATTATCTCCCCTTTGGTGATTTTTTGGCAGATTCGTGTCCGCTCTGTAACTTGAATACCCTTTGGAATATTTTCATGATACTTCACAGAAATGTAGAACAGGTCATGACGATGTGTCGGGAACAAGAATGACAACTCTTGCTTTCTTACTTTTTGAGTTATTTCCCCTTGATAGTTTTAGGTGTGATTTTTTGGCAGATTCGTGTCCGCTCTATAACTAGAATACCCTTTGGAATATTCTCATGATACTTCACAGATATGTAGAACATGTGATGACGGTGTGTCGCGAACAAGAATGACAACTCTTGCTTTCTTACTTTTTGAGTTATTTCCCCTTGATTATTTTATGTATGATTTCGTGTCCGCTCTATAACTTGAATACCTTTTGGAATATTTTCATGATACTTCACAGATATGTAGAACAGGTCATGACGATGTGTCGCGAACAAGAATGACTACTCCTGCTTTCTTATTTTTTGAGTTATTTCCCCTTGATGGTTTTAGGTCTGATTTCGTGTCCGCTCTATAACTTGAATACCTTTTGGAATATTTTCATGATACTTCACAGATATGTAGAACAGGTCATGATGATGTGTCGCGAATAAGAATGACAACTCTTGCTTTCTTACTTTTGGAGTTATTTCCCTTTGATGATTTTAGGTGTCTGCTCCATAGCTTGAATACCTTTTGAAATATTTTCATGATACTTCACAGATATGCAGAACAGGTCATGACAATTTGTCTCATACATGAATGATAACTCTTGCTTTTAGACTCAGTGAATTATTTCCCTTTGGTTGTTCGAGCTGCTGTTTGAGTCTCTGCTCCATAACTGTATAACCCTGGCCAGCTCCAGAATTTGAATAACCGTGTACCTTTTAGAATATTGATGATCATGCTGTGATATCTTATCAGTGTTCCTAACTCTCTCTTACCCCTCCACATTCCTGTGACCCCTCCCGCATCCCCCCGAACCCCTCCCCCCCCCCCCCCCCAAAAAAAAAAAAAAAAAAAATCCAGATTTGGATTCGTTGTCCAAATTCACTTACTAGAGAGCTCAAAATTAGATTTTTAGGGCTTGTACTTTAGAAGTTATTCACACATTTTGAAAGTTGAATGCATCGTATTCTATACATTTGTGTATATGGTGGCTGTTTGAGCTATTACCTCTTTTTAGCAGTCAAGCATACTGTTTTAGTCTGAGTGTTAGATAATCATGCATCTGTTTACAGTTAATGTCAATCAGAAGCATAAAAGAATGACAATATATTACTAATATGTGTTTTGAAGTGCACCCTTTTTACCAAGGCCCATGGGGGTCTTCGGTCGGGGGATTTGCCATCTCCTCTGATGGCTATTTTTGTGTAAGCTTGTGAGACGTAGTAACAGTAACTAAGCAGGCGGAGCTTAGCAGCTATTCTCGGAACTGTGTATTGCCGTAGGGTCAGTGGGGGTTAGAGGCCTACTATATCTTGGGCAAAGCTGATGAAAGGCAGAGCCCATCCCTCTCCTTTCGCTGTCTTATCCTTCCCTGATTCAAAAACAGTACCCATTTACTGCTGCGTTGACAGAGAGAGTTTTCAGTTGTCAGATGGCGAAACCTGGGCACGATCTCACAACCTTCTGGCGACTTTCTGCACCATAACCAAGTCATTCCAACCACTCAACTAGGGTACTTCTATACATGGGACTTGCATACTTTAGTGGAGGGTTGGGGATGGGGTTGGGGAGGGGTTGAGGAAGGGGATGCATGTGTGAGTTGGGAGGAGAGGAATTAGATTTAACTGATTTTTCGCTATTCATTTTATTTGATAGACCTGATGATGGCGGGGCCTAACAGCACAGATAATATTGATGCAGTTGATTTTTCATTTTCTGCAATACTGAGTCATTCTGAGCCAATGATAATGAAAGCCTGTGCAATACAAAGCTTTCCTTTCAAAGTTGAGCCCTTTAGAGAAAGGAGGCAAAAATGAAAATGACAGAGTTGCTGCCTCTGAAGGTACATGTACATTCATCTTAATCAGAGCTCTAGATAAGAGGGCGTATTTGGTGATAATTAAGGATAATTTTTCTTATTTCTCATCGAAACCATATGTTGTGACCCCTCATCTGAACCGTCTCGTCGAGACGGTTCAGATGAGGGGTCACAACATATGTTTTTATGCAGAATTAACAAAAATTATCCCTAATTATCACTAAATACGCCCTCTTATCTAGAGCTCTGTTAATACAGCATTCTCAGATGGAATAAGCAGGGTTTTCTCAAAGATGGACCATTTCTTTACAAAAGTGGTTACAATTCTCAAATAATTGCTTCCTGTGCTGTCTTTCTGCGGAAACTCTACACCAATCAGAAGTTGTATCACAAATTGCCTGTATCTTTTCAAAATCTATAAATAAGCAGCCAGGGTTGTTTCGATTAAACTTTAATTTTCTCGAGGGAACTCGATGTCAGACTATTCTGAGTGAGTCATTATCAAATTTGCCATCTAGACAATGGAATGACGCATGTCAACATGCGTGAATAAGACTTAATTCCATGTCGAACATGCTTCTTTTATAAAACAGTGCCGTTAATCAGTGTAACTTGTGAATTATACAACAGGCAGTATAAAAACTTAGTCCCGATTTGCGAGGTATTGATCAGTTCAAATGCCGCAGTGCTCGAAAAAATAAATTGAGCCGCGACACGAGAAAACCAACAAAGTGGTTGTATGCCCAGGGCACACTCAGATCAGCCTGGTCATCCGCCAGGTCTGATCAGAGTCTTCCCTAAGGGCTGAAAGATGAGCTAAGTGTCTAAGCTACCTCCTTGCGGACAGCAAAGACTGATCAGACTGGGCGGATGACCAGGCTGATCTGAGTCGGCGCTGGGCGCACAACCACTTTGTTGGTTTTGTTGTGTCACGGCTCAAATTGATTCATCCGACTGAGGAGATGTTGCAATCAGCTTGTAAATTACGAGACACTGGTTACCACTGATAGCAATGAATTACGTAACTCCATATCGACGGGCTGCTTGATTGACTTATTGTTGATGAATTCAAAAGCTTTGCCGACATTAAAAGATTGATACATCGATTGAGCTGGAAAGCATTAATAAGCTTGGGAAATTATGAAATGTCGCTAAATAAGGAATGAGTTCAGCGGGGCGATTTTGAATAGATGGCGTAACAAAGCTGATCTGTGGCTGTCATTTTGATGAAAAGTAATACACAGAGAGAGTCTGAACGCCAGATTAACTTGCATGTAGGGCATGTATTGAGAAAAAGCCATATTTATATTCAACGTGGGTGGGTATTAAGCATTTGGGGATGCTACTGGTATAAAGCCACAATAGCATAAAAATCTAAAAAGTTTTAACCCTCAAAGGACCAAGAAAACAAAAAACAAAATCATTTCCATCTGCAAAATTTCAAAAAATGTTTCGTAAAAGCTATATCTTAGTGAGAATTTGAAGAATAGAGGGTAATTGTGTAGATCCAGATGAGGTGGCTCATCTTGAGCCGCCAAATCTAGATCTATGCTGTTTGCAAAATAAACTAGCAAACAGTAAAAATCCATATCAGACTGCTCCCGAAGGAGCAGTCTGATCAGGCTCTGCACTGTTTGTCAAAAAGCCAGAACAGAAAAGATCAAGTTGCCCCTGCCCTACTCTGGTAATGTTATTTTGCCATTTTTAAAAAAAGAAGATTTAGAAAGCTTCTTTTCATAAATAGAAATATTGTGTTTCTAAAATAGAATATTTATGGTGAAATGTTGCCGTTTTGGGAAAAGATAATTTAAATATACGTACTTCCAAACATCTGCAACAGTCCAGACATCATGATGTCTTGTCAACAGATATACCTTAATGTGCTTAAGTATTGGGACACCTAAAACCATTAATTTTTCATTTGTCCCAAATGAAAAATTAATGGTTTTTAGGTGTCCCAATATTTAAGCACATTAGGGTAGCAGTTTTGTAGTAAAAAAGTTTGTTTGGGTCCGCGGGTAGTGAGTAGTGTTGTAGAAAACAGTGTTGTAGAGAAAATACTCAGAATACCTTGGGCAAATATGAGTGGTCTTAGATTATGCCCTGAATACCGGTATAGTCAGGTCAGGGCAAGGGCAGATTGTCCAGACAATGATTTAAGGTGAATTTTAACCCTTCTAGATGAAGCAAGTCTGCCATTTTCATTTTTGTTTCACCTGGGACACAGGAGCAAGACACAGGTATTACTATACTGGCGTCATTTGTGTTGGCATAAAGCCGCGGCACAGGAAAACCAACAAATTGGCATGTACACCTAGTGAAGACTCAGTCCAGCCTGGGCGTCCGCCCAGTATGATCAGACTCTTTGCTCATGGCTTAAAGGGTAGCTAAGAGTCTAAGCTACCTCCATGTGGACAGTGAGGACTCTGACTGGACTGGACAGATTCCCAGGCTGATCTGAGTCTTCACTGGATGCACATGTCACTTTGTTGGTTTTGTCACGTCGTGGCTCATATATTTTTCGTCAAGTTTTCCAGTTTAGCTCTGTTTTGCGACAGTGCGAAGACAGGCGAGACACCACCTTCCATGGAATTTTTGTTCCCTTCTGTCTCAGTGGGTGTCAGTTCTTAAATCAAGTAGGAGCGAATTTTTTCTGATTAAGACTAGATCTCATTTTGGAAGGCTATGTTGTACAGGGAAGCAAACAGGAAGTCACAAAAGTTGTCTCCCCATATATAAATGGTGGATTAACATGGAGGTGTACCCATTCAATGTAAAATATGAAGTGCATTCTACCCCATATGCTGTGGAAGTACATTGTTTGCAAGTGCCTTTTGGCTTACAGTATCTGTCATCATAAATGCCACAGGTGTGTTGCAGTTCACAGGCCCTTCACTCTAGCAGAAAGGATTATCCTCCCTGGTGTTTGAATCGGTTTTCAAATAGAGGCTACTCTTAAGAGAAAGAACTTGCTCCAAGAAGATGCAAATTCTTTCTCTTAAGAGTAGCCTCTTATTGGAAGGGAAGTCAGTAATTCCAGACCAAAATGATGCCCCTTGGATTGTGATCATACTTGTGCTCAGATTCTGAGATAGGCTGGTTTAATCTTTCTGAATGAGAAAGACTGGAATAATACTTCCATACTAAGCTAGACATGATACTTTCAGAATGAGATAGACTGGTTAATACTTTCAAATTAATAGACTGGTTTATAATGTCAGATTAAGGTAGACTGGTTTATACTTTCAAAATGGGCCGCGTAGGGCAGTCGGTAGGGCGCCTGACTTGTAAACCAGAGGTCTTTGGTTCAATACCCGATCCGGCCACTTACTTCCATTACCCCTTCCGCTGATTCAAGAAGGGCAGTTGTCAGTTACTGGATAAAGTAAGTGCACTTAGTACTGGTTAACCACTTAGGAGGTCTAAGCCTGCCCAGGAATAGTGTGGTTAGGTTAACTGACCATCCCAACATGACCATAGCTGTTTTAATACCGTGGACACTACAACTTCTGCAATTAGATAGACTTGTATATATTTCCAGATTAAGATAACCTGGTTTACACTTTCCAAATGAGATTGACTAGTTTATACTCCAAGATTAAGATGGACAGGTTTATACTTTCAGAATTAGATAGACTGGTTTATGCATTCAGATAAAAGAATACTGCTTTATACTTTCAGATTGAGATAGACTGGGAAAAGATTGAAGCCAAGATTGAGATGGAGTACCAGAAAGAACGGGAAAGACCAGAACGATCGGCAGTTTCATCAACAGGGGGCACTGGTGGCAGTACAGGGGGAAAAAGTAGTGTTGGACAGTCTCGACAGAGTTTAAAAACTTAGGAGTTTAAAAATAGTTAAAAATTATAGATACATGTTTCAGAGCTCTGGATCAGCAAATATTTGGGAATGAAAATGACTTTCTCTATAAAACCCCAAATTTTTGCTTAGTTAGACAGTGCTCCAGATGAGGAGCTGTTTTGAGGATAATTCAGAGATAATTTTCATGACTTTCCTTGAAAAACATATGTTGTGCCCCCCTCATTAGAACCGTCTTAGCAAGACATTCCTAATGAGGGGTGACAATGTAACAGTATATTGAAAAACGGAAAATTACCCTTGAGTTATCCATGCTACCCCTTTTTAGCTCACCTGTACAAATGTACAGGAAGAGCTATTGTACTACCCCCCGGCGTCGGCATTGGCGGGGTTAGCAAAATGTTAAAGTTTTACGTTAAAGTTTTTTAGGTGATGAGCAAGGCTCTGCATTTTCAGGAACAAAAGATCTGTGATTGTGATATTTATTACAAATTTTAATCTGAGTAGCACACTGCCTTAGCATAGAATAAGAAGTGATTAATTGTGTGTTTTAACTGATGTTGGTAATGCACAAGTCATTGCATCCCTGGCTATCCCAGGGTTGAGTAACTGTGGGGAATAGCAGAGCTAAAGTACCATGCTTGTATCATTGTCTTGCAGTACCCTTGATAGGTGGGACTTTAAATTTCCTGCCAAAACAGTCAAGACAGTAATGGCAAACCAGCTGTTGAACATAGCCCTTGGGCGTATGGAGCTTTTCAACTGGGATTTGATTTGGTGCAGAGCCTCCACAAGTGCTGAGCAAAGAGAAAGGTCAAAGTCCCCACTATTCCTCAGCCCTAGCGTATCTGGAGTTCCAAATGACTGTTGCCAAAGGAATGGTACAAATTTATAAAGGGAAGTAAAAAGTCTTTTGTTTCCCATTCGGTGTTGCTCTTTCCCTTTTCTGACTAGGGAAAGGATAATGTATTTTCTTGAATTAGAAACTCATAAAACACAAATAAGCTGTACGTGAAGAAACATTACTTTATAGCACACTGTATGTGCAACCATGGAAGACTCAAATCAGTCTTTCATATCCACAGTCAAGTTGAATGCTTACTAAAGCCTTTCTGGTCTCAGTGCAACATATGAGCTGCGACACGAGAAAACCAACAATGTGGTTGTGCGCCCAGCGCAAACTCAGATCAGCCTGGCCATCCACCCAGTCTAATCAGACTTTTCGCTAAGTGCTTAAAGGGTAGCTAAGGGTTTAAGCTACCTTCATGCGGACAGCGAAGACTCTGATCAGACTGGGTGGATGCCCAGGCTGATCTGAGTCTGCGCTGGGCGCACAACATTGTTGGTTTTGTCGTGTCGCGGCTCATATATAATGTAGTCCCTAGCTAGTGCTTATGTTTGCACATTTCGAAAACTGCAGAACCGTAATCAACCCATTTACCGCACCGTGCGCTTAACTTTTTCAAAATTGCAGCAAAAAGGTGTGGTTAAAACGTATCTAATAACCGCTCACTCTGAACAATAAAATGCAGGGTGACTGGAAAGAGACAAGATGGAGTGGGACTGGAAATACTGTGAGTTCATATTTTCTATGGGGCAGAAACTGATACTCAAGCCTTGAGTTCACTGTTGAAACAGTAATGTTAGGTTTTGTGAGAGTTTCAAAAGGAAAAGCAGTGTGCGCTTGTGCAGTTTTTTCCGGAAATGGCCATGGTGTGCGGGTATAGGGTCATGTGCGGTAAATGGGTCGATTACGGTATGTCAGTGTAGTTCTTGTCCATCAATGTAGTCCTTGTCCACATGCTTGTAAATGTACAAAGCTGTCTCGTTTGGCATTAAACGAGTGAAAATCTTAATAACTTGACAGAGCAGACACTGATCAGACTGCTCCTAAGGATCAGACTGATCAGGTTCACACTGTTTAAAGTATTTCTATAAGAACAGTCAGGATTTTTAGGATAATATACTAATTTATTCAGTCATAAGATTTTTCTGTTCAATATGTCTTGTGGGAGGGATAAAAAAATTTGAGATTGTGTTTGGAGAGGAAAAAATCTTCAAGCAGGACTACCCTAATGTGTTGGGACACCTTAAACCATTAATTTTCCATTTGTGCCAAATGGAAAATTAATGGTTTTTAGGTGTCCCAATATTTGATGAGCACATTATGGTAATTTGACTGATTTACATATTTGGGGTCATTTTGAAGGGAAACCCCCCCCCCCCCCCCCACCCTCCACACACACACACACACTCTCTCTTATAGCCTAATAAATATGGTTGATCATGAAAACTTGAATGTTAATTAAGAAAACAAAAACTGAACAGTGGAAACTGGATCCTGCATTGATACCTGTCAATTTTCTTCCATAATGAATACTTATTGCTCAGGTGCTGGGTTTTAGATTTCATTCCAGTTATGAATCTTGTCTGATTTGCTGCATTTGTAATCTGAACAAATTTGAGCCATGACACAACAAAATGGCATGTGCGCCAAGTTAAGACACAGATCAGCCTGGGCATCCAGCCAGTCTGATCAGAGTCTTTGCTGTGCACTTTAACGGTAACTAAGGTTCTAAGCTACCTCCATGCCGACAGCAAAGATTCTTATCAGACTAGGTGGATGCCCAGACTGATTTAAGTCTTCACTGGGCTCACATGCCATTTTATTGGTTTTGTCGTGTCGCGGCTCAATTTTATTGTTTTTGCCTGATTAGTCTTTTCTTCAAACTCAGCTTAAAGATTTGCAACAGAACAGAAAGAGAGATCACCACAGCTATGGATAAGTACTAGTCTGGAGGCCATAAAACATCACCATTTACTTCATACTTTGATATAGTGTTGTTTTTAGTTCAACTGGGTCCCATTGGACTAAAGGCTCATATGCTGTGTGTGAAACTAGGTTAACGCTTAAGGCACTGATAGACCACGTGATAGAGGTTGACTTTTCCGTGTCTATCACAGATTCTGAAATCTGAATCAGCATTTTTCAGACTTTGGATGTTCTTTATCATACATCCATCTTTATAATACAAGAGACTCATCCTTTTCAGTTTAAAGATGAATGGGTTCACTTCTCAATGTAGGTCAACTCCTAAAGGGCAGGCTTTGCTCCTCTTGGAGCAATTTCTTTCCTTTAAGATTAGACCTGTTTGGAAGGGTTTCGTTATCCAGAGAAACAGAGGAATTCACAATAATTGTCTCCCTTGGAAAAACTGTTAAAAAAAATTTGGGAGATGTACCTATTAACCTTAAAACGTCATATTTTGATTGATTTAAAATTGGTAACCACTCAGATTTAGTAGTTCCAACTTTAACCCTTTTTAGACCGGATACCCGTTTTGGGGACATTATGCAAACAGTGCAGACCCAGTTCAGACGCCGCCAAATGCGGCGTCTGATCAGGGTCTACATTGTTTGCTTACAGGAATTTCTATGCAAAGTACAATAAAAGTGAAAATATTCACCAGAAACCCTTAAAACTAGTAATGGGATTATCTGAATGATAAGAATGGACAAGTACACTGGTCAAAAAAGGGTTAAATGGGTCCCACTTTATTTTTTTTTCTCGCCGGAGCAGTAGGATACCTTTTTCTGTGAGAAGTACCGGTTTATCAGGTTTGACTAGTAAAAAGTCAAGCAGTAGGATACCTTTTACTGTGAGAAGTACCGGTTTATCAGGTGTGTCTAGTAAGTCATGCAATGATATCAGTAGTATTGACAAATGAGCCGCGACACGAGAAAACCAACAATGTGGATGTGCAGCCAGCGCAGACTCAGATCAGCCTGGACATCCGCCTAGTCTGAGCAGAGTGTTCCCTAAGCGGTTAAAGGGTAGCTAAGGGTCTAAGCTACCTTCATGCAGACAGCGAAGACTCTGATCAGACTGGGCGGATGCCCAGGCTGATCTGAGTCTGCGCTGGGTGCACAACCACATTGTTGGTTTTCTCGCTGGGCTCATATTAGAGGAGATAAAATACTGTGAGGAAAGATAGCTCCACTTTCGCATCAATAATTGTCTGGAAGAAATTGTAACCTGATAATGTCTTTTTTGGCTTATTGAGTCATGACATGAGAAAACCAACAAAGTGGTTGTGTGCACAGCACAGACTCAGATCAGGGCTTTGCTGTGTACTTAAACTGTAGCTAAGGGTCTAAGCTACCTCCATGCAGACAGCCAAGACTCAGATCAGACTGGGCTGAGTGTGCGCTGGGTGCACAACTATTTTGTTGGTTTTCTGATGTCACGGCTCAAATGGTATTGACCCCAAATATTGGTACAAGTTAATCACTCCTACAAAGTTTTCCAGAATATCCTTTACCGTTAAGTTATTTTTATTGACTGTATAGCAAACTTGTTGAAGTGCAGTGCATCCCCTGTCTGCTCCGCTGCCAAGGCATTTCAAGGGATAGTGGGGCTAGAAACTGCCCCCCCCCCACACACACACACAAACAATGTTTGACCAGAAAATGTCTCTGCTTTGATTTGGAAGGACAACTGTTTTTATACGCCCATATGAAAAACGGGACGTATATTGTTATGGCGCTGGCGTCCGTCCGTCCGGGGTAAACTCTCCGTTTCTGGATAACTCCTCCTACAGTTTACATCCGATCTAGCTGAAACTTGGTATATAGTAAGACTATGAGGTGGGCCAGCTCATATCGTTTCGAGGTTACGCTCCAATGATTTTTAGCGGAGTTACAGCCCTTTACTTAGAATTTTTGAGGTGTTCGTTTCCGGATAACTCCTCCTATAATTTTCATCCAATTAATTTGAAACTTTGTAAACAGTAAGACTACGATGTGGAGTAGCGCATATTTTACGGAAATTTTGCTCCGATGATTTTTAGCGGAGTTACAGCCCTTTGAAAAAACACGTTATGGCAGTTTATATGGCAATTCTTTAGCATTCCATAGCTTGGTTACTCTTTGGAATATCATGATGAAACTTTATAACCATGTATATGAGGTTAAGACAACGTGTCTCATACAAGAATGGTTACTCCCCTTGACTCAGATTTTGAGTTACCTCCCTTTGCTAATTTTGTCTTACAATATTTGTACACCTCATATCTAACTAAACCTTTGGACTATTGTGATGAAACTTGATAGTGATGTATATTAGGTTGACACAATATGTCATATATAAGAACGATTGCCTCCCCTTACTTATTTTTGGAGTAACCTCCCTTTGAATATTTTCTAAGGCTATTCTTATGCAAGCGATCAGTAGGCAACCCTATGGAATATCTTGATGAAAATTTATAGCAATGTGTATTAGGTTGAGGCTGTTTGTCTTATATAAGAATAATTGCTCCCCCTTCCTTATTTATGGAGTTACATCCCTTTGATTAATTTATGGCTATTCTTGGGCAAGTCATTACTAGGTAACCTTATGGAATATCTTGACGAAACTTTATAGCAATGTGTATTAGGTTGAGACAGTATGTCTAATAAAATAATAATTGCTTCCCCTTCCTTATATTTTTTTAGATACATCCCTTTGATTACTTTTGTAAGGCTTTTCTTTTGAGAACCTTAGTGTTTGGAATGTCTTGATAAACTTGATAGCAATATAGCCAAGGATGAAACGGTGCAAAAAATATTCAGAAACGGGCGTATATTGCCCCGCTTGCGGAGCTCTTGTTATTCAATTTCCTCCTAGCTTTCACATTCTCCTTCTGTCTTAAGAGATGGCTTCATACAGACTGACATTTCAATAGTGTCGGAAGTCAGTGGCAATAAGCACATTGCCCATTTTAAAGGAAAGCTCGTGTAAGTGTTCTCCATTGTCTTCTGACAGCTGTTGTTGTTTGCATATGACTTGTAATTATTATACATGTATGTAGTTTTAGAAAGGAAAGAAACAGCTGGATACTATTTGAAAAGATTTTTAAATAGTTGAGTAGGTTTGTATTTAATGTAGAATACTTATTTAAGATGGAAGGCTACACATCCATGGTTTGGCAGCCATTTTTTACAAGGGAGGCAAATTTGGAGGAATAGTATCTGCTCACCTGGAAGTTGAGTGCCTTGTCCCTTGTTAGTGGAGGCTACTTTTAGAGGACAGAGTTTGCTATGGAGAGCAAATTCTTTCCTTAAAGAGTAGCCCTTTACAAGAAGGGAGGCAAATACTTTGAAATCAGAGTTACCTTCCTTGGAGATGTAGCCATTCAACTTGATTAAGTGCTTTTGTTGAATATTTATTTAAGGCATGGGTGCTCTTTCAAGGGGCACATACATGTGATGTCTCCCGGATCATCCGGGAGTCTCCCGGAAATGGAGCCCATCTCCCGGGCTCCCGGAAAGTATTCAGAATCTCCCGGATGCTGAATTTTCCTGTCATAATTTTTTCTGAACCGTCCATTTTGCGGTAACTACTTAGCCGGCGGCTGTCAAAAGGATTAACTGTCCGTGACCTAATTACCTAACAGGGTGCAATATAGGACGTGTCATTCCGAAGGGTATTCGCTGATCAGACGCAGCGAGGTGTTAAATTGGCTAGCGCACCAGTAAAGGTACCTGTTCTAAATGTAATAGCAGGTAACTTTTACCGAGAGCAAATAACTTTTATTGCGTCGCGGCTTTATGCCTCGGTCATTGTTTATGTCATTGAGTTGCACGAATGCAATAGATGGAAGTGCCGCCAATCGACAATGATTCCATATCGATTTTTTTTCAGTAAACATGTCAGATACGTAATGTACAGTCATTATAAATATCGATCATGCAAAATTTGCGCAGGCTGATCAGATCATACTTTCATGAAATCATAACGGTGCCAGATTTTTTTTTTTGTTTTTTTTAAGTCGGTTCGTTCACTTTAAGAATAGTTTCCCGCGTTTTTCTATCCAGTTCCCGCCGGTTCAGATGCATCGTATGCGAAATGAGAACCAGTGTGAATTTATAAATAAAACATGGGAAATCCGCGATCTTCAGCATCTGACTGAGACAGTAATATGTCATTCTACAAGTTTACTGACCCAAATATGCAGCTATATTTGTTCTTAATCTAATATTCAACGAAAATAGACAGCTCTAATGACAGGTATGTTCATTAAAGTGTAGAATATAACTCGGTTTTGAGATAAACAGATTTTGAGTTTGTAACAAGTATCAGCTTTCATCAAAATAACTGGAGCAAATCGGACCCATCATCAAAGATGCAATTTTGGACTTTTATATTGAGGGAGGGTTAGGAAAAAGTGGGGCGGGGTGATGGTTTGAGAATGCCAGATAATCAGATTGTTTCTTAGCAATGGAATGGTCAGCACTAACACTATGAACAGTACTGTTCAATTACACTGTAAATTAAACTTAGGATGGTAGTGTTACTGCACTGAAATGGCATACTTTTGAGGTTATATTTGAAGTATTGGGTAACTCAAAACAAAACTGCACTTTAGTTCATGTTGTTTTATTTTAAAACAAGAAGCCCCCCCCCCTCCCACCACCACCACCACCACCACCACCACCAAAAAAAAAAAAAAAAAAAAAAAAAAAAAACAGTTAAGTACTCGAAACAACGCGTCAAAGTTGCCGTCAAAAAGTCTCCCTGATGAGGAACTCAATCTCCCTGAAATGAAATCCAGATCTCCCACATGGTCCTCAAGAGTTCATCACATGTATGGGGGCATTCTTGCCACCCTTTTCAGAAGGGGTCAACTCTTGAAAAGAATTTGCTCCTAGAGGAGCAAATTCTTTTCTTCAAGAGTAGACCTTTTTTGCAAGGGTTTTCCTGTCCAGGGATGCATACAGGAATGCGAAAAAGCTGTTTCCCTTTGTAAAAATGGCAGAAAAGAATGGAGATGTACCCAGGATCTCTGATTCACTGACAGGATCTCTGATTCACTGAATTTGTATATGTTGTAGAATACTTATTTAAGAACACATTCCGTCCAGCCATTAAAGATTTTGAGATGTTGTGTATCATATGGTTATGAATAAAAACGTCATGTGTCAATAAAACTGCCTTAAGTAATATTTCAGAGCTGACAGAGAGCTTACCAGTCATTAGCTGGCCAAACATAAATTCGAATCTGCTACCTGCACCAATACAGCTGAGCATCTCTTACCACTCAACTACGGTGCCTTTCTATTGGACAGGCAACTATAGTTACCAAAAATGACTGAACAGTTTTGGATAGCTTTTGTTTACAAGATTCACTGCATACCAGTACTTAAGAAATAAATGTTGAAATAATAAGGATCATAACTTTAGAGGCAGTAAAATAATGTTGTTTTGATGTTTTGGTTTTTGATAAATGTTTGGTTAATGAATGGAATCTCAAAATCATGAGAGACATATCAACGGTAATTGCACAATTTTCTTTCATCTTCTGTGTCTGTTCATGGCTAATTTATTTTTGTAGAAATTTTGTAAAATATCCAACAAAATAAATATGAAGAATTTATTATGATTTTGCTATATTTTTTCTTCCCTATACTTGACAAGGTTGTGATAAAGAAGATACTGTATTAATCCTATTAGGTGCCCTGGGGGTGCTACATTTTGCTAAAGGGGGGGGGGGCATTATTTAGAACCTAGATTGTAGTAATCAGCCACTGCCAAAATACCTCTAGTAAACAGCATTTAATGTAAATGGGTACATTTCAGAGAAAGAAACTACTATTTTTGCCTCCCTTCTCAGTAGGGTTTGGGTCCACTCTTAAAGGTGAGAATTTGCTCCTCTAGGAGCAATAGCTTTCCTTTAAAGGTAGACCCCATTTCAAAGAACTACCTCATTTAGAGAAATAAACTGGAATTTATGTCAGTTAAAACAACTTATTTTTTTTTTTGGAAAAGAAGCAGGGGCGATTATTAGAGCAGGGGTGTTCAATAGGATTAATATGGTACTTCTCAAAACTGGTTGTGTTTTGTCTTTCCTTCAGTTAAGGTTAATTGGTATATTGGGGAAGCAACTCAGTCATTTTCATTTTTGCATCCCTTCTCAGTGGGGGTCAATTCTTAAAGGAAGAATTTGCTCTCAAGAGTAGGCACCTATCTTCTGTTAGAGCTATGTTTTCCAGGGAAGCAAACACACAGGGTATAATCGATTCCGCCAATTTTCGCTTCCTGCAGAGACTGTACATCATATTTGGCTTCTGCCGAGACTGTCCGCGAACTCTTGCTTTCTGCAGGGACTACTGTCCTCGAAAAATTGCTTCCTGCCGAGACTGTCCGCGTGATTCTGCTTCCTGCCGAGAGCCTCGTCAGGAAGCAGAATCACGTGGACAGTCTCTGCAGGAAGCTATTTATCATGTACAGAGGTCTCGGCAGGAAGCAAGAGTTCGCGGACAGTCTCGGCGGAAGCCAAATATGATGTACAGTCTCTGCAGGAAGCGAAAATTGGCGGAATCGATTATACCCTGTGAAACAGGAAGTCACAAAACTTGTTTTCTTTTGTAAAAATTGTAAAGCATGAAATAATGTAACAGTGTAGCTCCAGACCAGATTGTATTGCTCATAAAGAGCAGCTTGGGCACTGTTCTAAACTAACGATGTTCAGAGAAATGGGCTCCATAGTTTCAAAATAATGATAGAGAAATGTTTGCAATTAAAGGAAATTTATTTTTCATAATTTAGAGTGTCATAGGTCCTTTAGTAATATGCATATGAGCCGCGACGCGACAAAACCAACAATGTGGTTGTGCGCCCAGCGCAGACTCAGATCAGCCTGGGCGTCCGCCCAGTCTGATCAGAGTCTTCGCTGTCCGCATGAAGGTAGCTAAGACCCTTAGCTTCCCCTTAAAAGCTTAATGGAGAGTCTGATCTGACTTGGCAGATGCCAAGGCTGATCTGAGTCTGCGCTGGACGCACAACCACTTTGTTTGTTTTCTCGTGTCGCGGCTCATATAATCACTGAGTCCAGGGTCCAGTTGTTCAAAGCATCATAATAGCTTAACAAAGTTGTTAGTCAAGGATTTCTTAAGTCTTCTAGTACACATAACATCAATTGTGCTAATAATTTTTCCTGAAAAAAATGTGAAGCTTGCACTGCAAAAGCTCCTCACATTTTTTCATCAAAAAAATGTCACTTTTTTGTGTATGTTTGAAAATTAACTCACAACCTTGTAAGTTTTGAACAACTGGGCTCTGTATTATATCTCATAATCTACAGTCAGTCCATTATCAGAGAAGCCCTAGTAGCTCAGTGGGTTAAGCCCTGGCCTGCTAAGCTAATGGTCCAGTTCGAATCCCTCAGGAGGTGGAAATCTTTTCAACCATAAACAGGGTTCTATTGCACACAGTCTTTCATTATCACCTTTCCATCCGCAACCATAAACAGGGTTCTATTGCACACAGTCTTTCATTATCACCTTTCCATCCGCTTGATATGGCTGAAATATTATTGAAAGGGTTGTAAAACTGCAAGTCGTCCCTCTATCCATTTTCACAGCGATTACTCATTATAAACTGAGGCAGTCCAAAGCTGATTTTAGACCTACCCGCTAACACAACCATTTATGTTGAATCAGGGAAAAGGATGCAATGTCTGGTATTTATAAACCTTTAACACAAGTTACCCACTCTTGACAAAAGGCAGTTCATTTACTTTGGTATAATGGATAAGTGTTTTGGAGAGGTGCTTGCTGGCATTGAAAAGGAAAATTTGTAGACACAAAATATTTTTATTCAACTACTTCAATTGTTTAAAATGTCCATAAACCAAATATACATACAAAATAATAGGTAACAAACACTTATGAAAATTGTAGAGATGTTCCAACTGAGCATTTGAAATACCTCTGTTCCATATTTTGAATGCATTCAGTCGAGGTGTTCCAAATGCTTCTTTAATATTCTGGCGTGACACATGGAAGACCATTTTACCCTATAAGGTTTGTGACTTTTTTTCATGGCATTGAAATAGTAATATGTATTGCTTCTTTATAATTTTGCTAAGAGCAAATATTTTACTTCAGCTCAAATTGAAACCGAATTCAGGTTTGCTTCAAACTGGAACAGAATATCAGAATATGGTAATTTTACATAAATGGCACAGTCAAACTGTTCAAAAGAACTTAACCCTATTGTACTCAAAATGGCCAAAACTCTATGGAGTTTTGGCCATTTTGAGTGCAATAGGGTTAAAGTGTAATACTGCAAACCATCCATTTATTTGGTTATAAGATGGATTTTCCACCTCCATAATGTCTCCCAATATTTAAACCAGTCAGGTAATTCTAGTGCAAGATGAGGTTTGCCCTTCCAAAACAATTCCGAAAAGCTAGATCTGTCTAAGATGGATCTACATATTTTGGGTGGTTTTGGAGGTAAAAAACACCATCTAATAACCAAATAAACATGTGAAATACTTTTTAACTATTTTTATGCCCCCGCCTGCGAAAGGCAGAAGTAGGGCATACTGCATTTCACCAAACCAGTCTAATTTTTTTAAACTATAAGGTCAGTGATGGCAATGAAATGTTTTAAAGTTTATTCCAAACTTCTTCATTTTTGTCTTACTGACAAAAGTGGTCTTAGCATGTTTATGCTTTTAAACATTCAAAGTCATCAAAACATAATTTATATCCGATAGGTGTTTTCACTCATTTGGTGACTGCCAACGAGTTCACGTTTTATCAAGTTTTAAGGAACCTATGAAATTTAAAAGTACTGTGAAATATCAGTTGTTTGATAAAGCAAGGGTTGAAGTGTATAAAATTAAATGCAGCATGTTGAAACTTTTCATACGTTTACTTTGAAATCAAAACACTCCGAGACATCTGTATTTGAGATAATAACAGTCACCTGTGCTTCAGTTTAAAAATGGTTGAAATTTCACAAGCACTTGGTAGAAATTTTCAAGCACTTTACACATTTTTACACATTTTTTAAAATGTGTAAAAAATGTGTAAAGTGTTTGAAAATTTCTGTGAGCAAAACAGACCAAATATTGCTTGTGAAATTAATGTGAAAAATTATTTTTGCCCTCACAAAGAAGAGAGACAAGGTGGCTACAATTACAGTTGACACAACTATTAGAGGGAGTACGGTATTTCAATAGGCACTTAAAAAATCAAATTTTACTCTCCATTATTGCAACAGCCCGATTGGTCTGTTTTAGACATGCACATGATGCATGTTCGTTGCACTTGGTGCATTTGCAGCTGATAGCTCAGGGCTTCAGATTAGCAAATAGTTTGGGGGCGAGAATTGATTCGTTTCCTCATCTCCCACAAAAGATCATGAATATTCATGAGCTTCCTTAAGTTTTTTCCCCATCTCCCACCAAAAGATGAATATTCATAAGCTCCCACTTGGTGGTTTTGTGTAGAAATGAAAAATAATAATATATTTTGGTAAATATTCAGATGATGACAAACAATGCGTACCTGATCAGGCTGCTCCTTAGGAACAGTCTGATCTGGGTCTACACTTTTTTGAAGGTTTTTTTCTGAGTGAAAATTCTCAGTAGATACAGTAACAATTTTCGTCACCAAAAACTGCCATATCGGGAGCCCTGTCTAAGCTTAAGGAACAATAAAGGCAGCAAGCTTCAATTAGAACTTTTGCAGCTGAAGGCATATTCCTAATTATTCCCTAACAGCAACATAACCAAATTAGCACCAACACGACGATAATCTAGGCCATTTTAGCACTTGCTTCAAAAGCAAAGCGTAGGCCAACACTTAACACATTAAAATCCATTTAAAATATTCAGTTAAGATTAACCAGGAGAGTAAAGTATGGTTGTTATTACTTAAAGTACCAGAAATCATGTAGTTAAATTTGCAAACAGCGTAGATTCAGATGAGGTGGCTCAAAATGAAAATGAGCCACCTCATCTAGATTACACTGTTTGTCCTCAAGTCTGTGAATTCTGGATACGATATAGCTTAAAATATTTTTTTGAAAATTTGCAGACGTAAATTTATTTGTAGTCTGCTTTATCGGCCCTTTAAAAATTAGCTTTAAGAATAAAGTATGGCCGTTAGGAAGGCATAGGAAAGGCTAGATGGAATATGATTTGAAGGTATACAGTATTTATTTGGTTATAAGATGAGGACTGGACCCCTAATATCTTAATCAGCGCTATAAGGTCAGTTTTTTTTTCACTTCCAAAACAACCCCAAAAATCTAGGTCCATCTTATTAGATCCATCTTATGAGATGGATCTTGACTAATGAGGATGTTTAGGAAACCTGTCTTATAAGCAAATAAATATAGTAGCTCTAGCTTTGTATTGTTCCCCATTTCCCCACAGCCCCACTTCATGTTGTGTGCTATTAACTTGGTATCTAGAAAGAAAGAATGAGCGTTTCATGTGGCACGTCAGAAAAAAGGTCACCGGTTATACAAGTCTGGTAAAACATGAAAATTATGACTAAATTTTAATCTATGACATGACAGTTTTGAAATCACGAGCTTTTAAAGCTTTTCTCGAACAAAGATCACAGTTACGGTATGGAACGTCCGTTTCCTTCGTAATTCTTGAAGATCATTATGGGATACACATATGGTTGCACTAATCAACACGATACAAATGGGAAAAATTAAAGAGTAGCACCTACGACTTGACTATACATGTTAAGGCTGCTGTGGATGAATTTGACAGTCTGTAATTGGGCAGGGAACAGCTACAGAAAGTGTATTTATGGACTTCTCTGGCATAACAATTCATTTTCAAAGCTGGGGCTTGTGGGGAAGCAGGGGCTGTTCTCTGAGAGCAATTTTATCCTTGAAGGATAGCCCCAACCCCCATTAGACGGTAGACAAATACTTCTTGATTAGAGGGAGTTCCCCTTTGTAGTGTACATGAATACATCTCGGGATCACCACTTAGTTCCAGGTAAAAGAGTATCGGAATATTCCTCATTTTACCTCAGTCCACCTCTGGCAAGATCCCACAATCATGATAGGTGTTGCATGCAAGAAGATTTTGAGCCATGTGACTGGTATATAATATTCAAATCAGCCAATGCATCTGCACAAACTGAACATAGTAGTACATTTGTATTTACTTTCACTTTTTTGGTTCCAATGGTGTTATTGTTTATGGAAAGAGGAAGACTTCCTGATCTGCTGTAACCCATTCTATTCGGGATACCCCTTTAGGGATATCTGGGCAAAAGTTTGGATCAAGATCAGGCCCCACAAACGTGGGGCCTGATCTGAGATCCAAACTGTTTGCTGCCTAGACATCATTTCTACAACAGATAGTTAGACCAATATTGTCAAAATATTCTTGATTTTTGATGCAGACGACAATTTCAGCAGACGACAAAAAATATCCAGAATGCAATGGGTTAATGCCACTGATCATGTTTGAATTACCTCAGATCATTATACTAATCTGGATCTCTTGGACAGTGGCTGAAACAGGAAATGGTGCTCTGTATCAACCAACAATGCTGCAACCAATATGGCTACTAAGGCAGCCATCTTGAATTATGATATGCAGTGTGCACATTGACCCTTTATATATATATATATATATATTTTTTTTTTTTAGGCTAGTGCGAGCATTACAGTGAATGCATAATCACTAACACAAATATCTTCCATCTGTTTACTTGCTATAGGCACATTTATTTGCTGACAATTTTGAAATGTCCTTTTTATGTTGACTTCTTCAAGAGGAGGAACAGAATTTATCAACACATCTAAATTCTGAGAGTATGTACTTCTCATTTCCCACAGAAATTTGGCTGCAAGGCCATATGTGACATTATTCACAACATACCGACCTTGGGTGTCCATTGGTGAGCTTATTATCCATCCAGATACATGACCAATTTTGGCTATTTTATCAAATTTTCAGGCCATTACCTAAATTCTCCTAAAATCTCAGTGAGCTCAGGTATACATGAAAGTTATATGGGGACAGGCCTACAATTTTAACAGACTGATTTAAGGCATTTGTCAAAAACTCCCAGGTGAAACTTTAAACAGGCAGACCCTGATCAGACTGCTCCTAAGCAGCATTCTGATTTGGGTCTACACTGTTTGCTCAGACTCCACCATTCTAAAATCTAAAGATCAGTAAGATTCTTCATCCACAGCCACCTTATATTGGTGTTGAAAATCTTTTTGAGATACACTAGAAATGAAAAAAAAAACAAAAAAACATTTAGCACCAAACTTTGAGCAACAATAACCAAAGTAAAACAGGTGACTTTGAAACTACAAATATGGTAATATAATTTCTACGCTGCTGATTAGTGTTGTTCAAGAAGCTCGGTGTTTATAGTCCACAACGACTGCTCATATTATGCGAAGCAAAAGCAAAAATGTTACCAATCCCAATGAAAATAAATGTTTGTCACTAACTTCTATCATGTAAGCATTATTTCATGAATCCTCTGTGTTGGTTTGTCCAAAATGTGGGTACCACTAAATCCAAGGTTTACCTTTAATTTTTAAAGTCATATGTAATATTCCAAATGCATTGTGCTACTGTTTGATCAAACTAGGCAATTCATTTTCAGGTACAGCTTTGACGGCAACCATTCTATAAAACACTGTCTTTTTTTTCTAGTGAAGTCTAGGGTCAACACAGTCTACATTTCAACAAGACTGAATTTAGGGATGCACCACCAAGTGATTTTGTGAATCAAAGAATTTACTCTTGGAAATAATACCTAATGTACAGTATGTCACTAACAATTGTTTGGTAGTTAAATGAAAGTGCAAATGCCATTAAATGCAAGACCTGTCTTAAGTTCCATAAATGCTATTAAAAACTGTTTCTGGGCAGGCTAGCTCACCTGAGCTTACAGTCTCACATCACATAAACAGAGGATCTCATACAAATGTCATTTAAGAAGAATATAAATTTCATATGAAATGACCACGAGTGTGAGATTCTGTATATCATATGACGGTTATAAGTGGGTTCTCTTCACCTTAAAGAATTGACATTATTTCACCAGAAAAAATAATTTTGTCACTTAAGGAATCATAACATTACATGCCAGAAACCAAGTAATATGCAACGTCATACGGTTCTCATGACATGGCATAAGCCACTGACTAATAGCGACGTCATATAATAAAGTAATGTTAAACATGAAGTTTTGTGGACACCAATGCTGTCATTTGGGGTAGTGCAATACTGTTTCCTATACTTTTGTATAATCCATGATACAAGAAAAGATAGGGCTCACCTGTGCATACAGTTTTACTACAGTATGTATATAGTTGTAAGATGCAATTTTTTCCCATCCAGAATTAGCCAGGCTCGAGTCATTCTGCTATAATATGGGTTTTCCTCTTCTCAAAAACAACCCCTATGAATATGGATCCGTCTTTATAAGACAGATCTAGATTATTTGGGGGCTGTTTTGGAGGAGGAAAGTTGTCATCTTACAATCAAATAAATATATAGGAAGACTCCTCATACTGTACAGATGCACAGCCCACTCTGTGTTTTTGCTGTTCACTCAAGCTGTAACACACCCTTACTTGTGTACAGAAAACAAAGGCCCTTTTTGCTGAAATTCTCACAAGCTAAACTTCATTTTTTTCTATCGACACTGTGAAATCCTTCACTAGCAAGCTACTGATCCACTGTTATTTTTACCCCACCACTGCATTAATATTTTAATTCGCATGAAAAAGGTTTGCGAAGTTAGTATTGAAGCATGTATGTGTATTGCATAAGAAGGTGTCACCTATTTGCCAAGTTTTGTGATGCAGAAAGCAGAAACTAGCAATATCAACTCTAGCTACATTTCCCAGGATGCATTTCAATGTCGTGTGACCCATCAGTGAGATCACATGACCTACAGTCAGCTGTATGTACCATTTAGTGTTCGCCACCATAATGACTTCAGGAAATCATTTCTTTCCAAGTCTAAGCTGTATTACACAGCTAAGACTTGGAAATAAAATTGTTTCTTGAAGCAGACGGTAAGTCACATGATCACCTGATCCAGTAACATAATTCCCAATCATATGACCATAGTGCGAGGTCACAACTGTTTTAACTAACTGGCAGTGCATCAGAGATTCGCACACTTTGCTGGAGTCAACATATACATTCAAATGTACCAGCCAGGATGCGACCAATAAATTTGTTTTGAGAGCAACCTTTTATATATGCCATGCCAGTATCGGACTGGTACAGAGTTTATAAAAGGTTGTCTGAAAATAGACTGGTTGTTTTTATTTAAATGCATATGGTGAGAATAGTGCACACAGAAAAACAGAATGAGCAGACCTCGCCTATACAGCCTAGAAAGACTGTTCCACTGCATATAGATAAATTCAGTATAATCTGTAAGAAGTGGTATAGTTTGTCTTATGTGTACAGCTGGTCAACCCCACCCATCAAAGTTATTCTGCGTGAGCTAAAGGAATGCCAACTACCAGACTTTGCAGCAGGTCAGGGGTTGAAGGTCAAAAGTCATGCAGAGAAATAAAAAGCAAGACAATGGCCGATATATAGATTATATAAGTTCAGCTTTATTGAAGCATCTCTTTAAGAGTTCAACACAGAGCCGCGGACAAGACACAATTAACCCTTAAAGCGCCAAAAAGCAGACGACAAAATTTATGTCTGCAAAAAATTAAAAATGTCTTGCCGAGGCTATAATATATTGAGAATTCAAAGACATAAGTGCAAACAGTGTAGATACAGATGAGGTGGCTCATTATGAGCTACCTCATCTAGATCTACATTGTATGCAAATTCTATTATTTTCAGTTTTTTTGGCGCTTTAAATGTTAAGCAAAATGAAGATCTGACTATTCATAAACCAGCTAGCTAAGCGATAAGCATAAAATATTAAAAACAGTTGCGAAAAAAATCTACTAACGTGGACGAGATCATTTTCTACTGTGCATACTTCCCGTGCAGTAATAATATGGCACATCAACATTTTCATGTTACTTTTGACCACCCTTTCTAGCACCTTTCAGTCTTCTGGGACGACTTCTTTAGAACTTCTCAAGTTCTATGACCTTGACCTTACAAAGGCTGAGACATGTTCTATCTTGAACTCCTACTTCAACTTACCGTGATTTATCTAGTACAGGCTCCTCTCCTAAAAGGAGCCTTTAAAATGGTCCCTGCCAACACCACCTTGCGTATCCAAGCATGTAAAACCTTGTTTTCGGCAATGAACTCTACCAAGTCATCAACTAATAATATTTTGTTTTGTACAACTGGGAACCTGCTTGTTCAAAACTATTATGTCGGAATTTAACAATACATTCTAGTTTCGAACATACTGTATGCTAAAACACTGCCATTTTTGCCAAAAAAATGTAAGGGGCTTAAGCAGTTCAAAAGCTGCACACATTTTTGAGGCAAAAATTATTAGTACACTTTGGTTCGATGTGTACTATGAATTAACAAAACCTTGACTAACAAATGTTAAGCTGACAATACTCTGAACAACCAGGCCATGACACCTCACTAGCAAACATAGCAGACCCTGAATAGACAGCATAGCAGCCTGATCAGGATGTACTCTTGTTTCCTCATTCATTTTCGCCCAAATACAAAGATTTTTCAAGATCATGGCAAAGACCTATACAATAACATTTAAGCAATCAATGTCGTTCAGAGCAAACATTCTACCTAAAAGTTATCCATAATCCTGCCTCATTTTAGCAAACATACTATATTTTAACTTTCTCTGAAAGTTTACTGCAATTTTATCAAATACCTATATTACAGACCAACCACACTGTTAAGTTTTCACTGACATGTGTTGTCTTACAGGTACATGGCCATTTTTTTCTGCCATTTTTACAATGGGAAACAACTTTTGTGCCTTCTGTTTGCTTCCTTCCCTGGAAGAGGATCCCTGGAAGAGGAATCTCTTCCAAACCAAGATATGCCCTTCAGGAGCAAACTCTTTCCACAAGAAATTAACCTACATTAATAAGGAAGGCAAAAATGGAAATGGCAAAGTTGCTTCCCCTGCAAGAGTACAAATTCACCCTAAATAAAAGATTTACTACTGCACAGGACGTAGCATCACGTAGTCCATGGTGTAGGATTTATATAACGAAACTTTCTCTGTAAATATGGTTTTGAAATTTATCTGTTGTCATGGTAACATCATCTTGCAACAGTATGACACTGTCGTTCTTTGTATTTCTGTATCCTTGTGTATCTCAGAATTTTTTCTTTTACCAATCGATGCCCAATCATGCTGAAAATATTTCCCATCATTGATGGGAAATATTTTCTGCTTGATGGCATCCGTTTAGAAGAATTATGACATTATTTGCGTCTTTGCAAATGTTAAAGTTATGGATGTTCTTTCATTTATAGTTTCAAAGAATAAAAGCTGCAAAAAAAAGGAGAGAAAAAAACATTAATCATTTCTCCTAGACAAGAAATTACAACACCTTCTTTAATCTTTTTATTTATTTTTGTTACCATGACAACAGACAGTTATTTATGGCACACAATGTAATCTGCTGCATTCTCCGGATTCAAGGTATGAAGTAGTCTAGATTAGCAAAGCCTTAAAACCTTTTTTTTTCCTTTTTTTCTTTCTTTTTTTTTCTATTTCCGTGACAAAGGATGCATGAAGCCTAAGTATGTATTGCCAGTTATGATTCTATATTTATCTTCAATAATCATGCAGGGCACACCTTTATAAAACTTAAAAGTGTTAACCTGCATTCATGTTTAATTGCATATATCCAGAATATCTGTGACTTTAATCACACGGTAAATTTTCTACAAGAGCAGACTTTTTTATATAAGGCCAGATACAGATACATCATGATGCCATTTATGCAATAAACTTACAACTTATTACAGGATACCTCTGCCATATCGCAAACATTTCTTTCTGTGTTTTTCCTAACAGAAGTATGTTGTATCGTGTTTTACCTTGATCCAGTGACTTAGTAAATAGAAACAGTCATTTCACTGTAAAAACAGCAGATACAATATTACTGGAACACATTTCATCTATTTGTCCCTTACTGGCTGACCATTTATATTTGACCTTGACCTTATAATGCAGCAGAAGACATTACGGATGGTTTGACTGATGACTCAGCAGTGACGATTGACACACAAACTACAACAATGTACCTCCAAGATAAATCAACTCTCATCAGAACAACTCCGATATTGTACTGTAAAGTAATGACAAGAGCCTATTGCTTGTTAGATGTGACGCCAATAAATCTGGGCTCAGTTGCTCACAACTCTATTTGTTTGTGATACCTAACTGCCAAATCCAGTTATCTTTGCAGATAAAGTTTCTTTCCCCCCAGTGGACACAAACATTGAAACTATCTAAAATCAATGTCATGAAATAGAATCACTGTCAATTCTGTGTTGTTTCAATGCTGTGTACCTGCTCAGTCAGTCATATACTCAATACTAGGCATGCTTTTGAAATAATTCTTATTATCTTTAAGTATGTCATTTAAGGTATGGTGGCCCTCTAACCCCGCACTGCCCATACAGTCACAAGGCTACAGAAAACCTGCAGCCGTATCATTTAAGTCTGCAAGGTATTCAGTAAAACCTGTGTTTTTCAACAACAGGGAAATGATTCTTTTTTCAGGTTGAGCAGAAACACTCTAAGTCCATATACTAGTCATTTTTGGGGATATAAGGCTTCCTTCTAATTCAAAATTAAGTTCTTGTATAGACAGATATAATTTTAAAAGCCTAATACCTGTAAAAGTGACACCCAATCTGAATGTTGCAACTCCATAAATTTACTACTTCTAAGAAATTGGCCACAAATCCTAGCCCTGAGGTTATAAAACTTGAGTACATTCTCAAACTCAAAATAAATCACACTGATTGGCTGCTTCCGAGCATGTGCTTGGAAGCAGCCAATCAGTGTGCTTTATTTTTAGTTTGAGAATGTACTCAAGTTTTGTGCTCGGAAGCAGCCAATCAGTGTGCTTTATTTTGAGTTTGAGAATGTACTCAAGTTTTATAACCTCGAACCCTAGTTGTCAGCAACTGAGCCCGAGATTTCCTCAGAGAACAAAAGTGTCCCAAGAAGCATTTTAAAGGTATGATCAATCCTAGATGAGCATTTGTTATACAGCCTCAAGCACAACATAACTATCAAATTTAAATATGGATATGTGTGAGAACAGCTAAGTTGCAATTTACATGTACCCTACTGTAATAATTCCACGAAGGGTTTTCCCCTTCTTGAATGAGCTGGAAAATTTATATCAGTCTTAGGTAGTTCCCCTTGCAAAACAATCCCACAAATCTAGATCCATCTTATAAGACAGGTTTAGATTTCTGGACTGTTTTCAAATGGTAAAAACCATCTCACAGCTGAATTTCATGCAACTGATTTAGATATTTGGGGTCACTGTAGAGATGGAAAAACAGTTTATAGTCAAATAAATCTGTTACTTTATTCTCCTATAAGCTCTGCAAGCCTTGATATAACATTATGTCCATTACTTTCGCCTAAATTTGGTGGTTATGTTGCCACTGCAGCCGCTACAAGCATTTAGCGATGACTGTCTCACAGTCCGATTAGCTCACGATAAGCTATAAAGCATAGGCAATTTTGGTTATGATAAAAAAAAAACAAAGAAAAACACCATTATTATAATACAGGTGAGAACATTTCCCTCAACATTAAAATATCTGAGTTGCAGACTCTGGAAAACAATTTGACAACGAATCACGTTAGCAATCAGCATAGCCTGAGATCAACTCCTCTAACTAGCAACATCGTTAGTGAATGAGACATTTAATTTTCAAATGTATGCAAAAACACTGCCAATTTTTGTCGAAAAGATATGAGGAGCTTTTGCAATGCAAAAGCTCCTCACATTTTTTCAGCAAAAAGTATAAGCACACATGCTTATATATACACTAGAAAATTTATGCATCCTTAACTAATTACTTTGATAAGCTAATGATGCTTAGAACAACAAGAACCACAATCTTGTTGCTTGGTATCAGTTGAAACTTCTGAAAAAGTACCAAGAAATATACACAACATAGTCTCTGGCCAGGAGCACAACTGGCGGCTAATTTCTGACTACACTGAAAGCTTAGGTCAAAGCTGTATGTTGTTTTTCAAAGTCCACAACTCCACTCAAGCAGAACATTTTATGTTCTCTTATTAACATGCAATGGAGGCTGACTTAAAAATAAACAATTTCGTCAATAACAATCATCAACAAACGTGCGGCTCTAATGTTTGACATATGAGCTTAACGTCAGTTTTAAACAACAAACACTTAACAATCGGCAACTCTGTGGCGTAGTTATCTCAACCTAAAGTGTTTTAATCCAATCATTCAACCTTACTCAATAATAGTTTAGCAGTCAAACTGCAATATCACTATTAACCAAATATTCTTTACCCAGCAATCACCTACATGTATTATCATTAGTTTTTGTTTTCTCTTCTCAATTCTTTGGCCTAATTGTATTTCTCCCATGTACAAATGGCTGCTACTAAAAGCGATATTACTTCATCTAAATTTTGTAACCAAAAATGGACTTAGTCCATACTGAACTCCCAAATTCTGTAAACAAATTTGGACTTAGGATTTCTCCTTGTTGTACTCCCCAAGGTTGAGATAACCACATATCACTTAGAATGATGTATACAACATGTTAAGAAATGAAACAAAAACATTTAAAAAAAAAAGAATATGAATACACCTATCATAATGAAGGGACACCTTTACATACATATCACATAACAAAATTTTAATCAATTAATTTCAATGATTTTTTATGTAACACACTTTAACATGATTCATCCAACACACATACAAAACCATACTGTAATACTGCAGTTTATCAAAATTATGTAAATCTCAATTTCTAAAAACAGTTTTATTGAAAAATCAACCTGACTTTCATAAATTGTGTTCAAAAACATTTATTAGACTGACTTCCATGTTGTTAACTGTTCAAGTTTTAAAGACAGTTAAATTAGGTCAGAACTTTTGTATACTGAAAATTGTCCTTGTTTTCAAATAAAAGAAAAAAATAATTAAATGCTTGCACATATAATGTAGCATTATACCACCCTTACCAGAAAACACTAACTTTACCACGAAATATTACGCTATGAGCAAGGTCTACACTGATAAGGGTGGTTTAAAATAGTTAAACCATGGTTTGTCCGCCTGTACGGGAGATAATCCACTCGCTAAAGCTCGTGGATTATCTCCTCGTACAGGCGGACAAACCATGGTATAACTATTACATGTCAAAGGGTGGTTCATTCACTCAATACAAATACAAGTACAAACTTGATATGTATATATTGTAATACAGATTAAATACCACCCTGTACTGCAGAAATATACACCACTCTGTGTTGTAATCCTTGTAGGCTAATCAGAGAGATACAGGGATAATCTGATGTTAGTTCTTAGATAATTTTCTTATTTCTCCGTACAAGCATAGGTACTGTTTGTAACAGAGGATTAAAAAAAAATATCTCAGAATAATCTTTCGTCCCAACATCTCCAACTCGGGCTACTTTTCATAATTACTTTGTACAGAATCGGATTCAATTATCTTTAAAAGATCAATCACAATATGTAACAAGGCATCTGAAGTAATTTACACGAAAAAAATGTAACAATGAATACTTATGCAAGAACAAAAACTGTTTCTAAAACACTGTTCAACAGTAGTCCAAAAACAATTTTGACAAAGCTTTCATATAAAATGTTCCAGTAGTGGTTGATTTGAATCTGTTGGCTTAAATTTTAAAAATATCTCAAACTGCATCACTCTCTTACACACACATAAATGCACAATCACAATTAATTTCAGAGTGTCAGAAACCACTGGTCATGGTCATGTGACAACTCCTGCACCAATCAAAGTGTATATAACAAAATGTATCGTGAGAACTATTTAATCAAAGGCTTAACATTTTGACATAAAAGTGACTCAGTTTCTAGTATATTTTGTACATGCAATTAAAATGTACAGACTTGAGACCGTACGAAAATTTAGGCTTGATAGCTTTACTTTTTATAACTTTATTGTTTTTCAATGTCACAGTTTTGGAACGTTAATATCAAGATTTTCTGCATTTAGATTGCTGGAGGCAAGCATATATGAATAACCTATGATGTTCCCAGTTACCAAGAAAGTATTCTACAATGTCTTCTACTCTCTCCTTTTAATAGGAGAGGGCACAGATGGATTCAGTGCCAGTGCTATTAATAGATTTGTTTCCCATCAGCCTCTCAGGGTTATTCATTAAAAAAATTGGATGAAAAAAAAAAACATGGAAGAAAACAAAATTATTTATTGTTAGTTAATAATAAGCTGATATGCAGTAGAAATATTTCTTTGGAATGGAGAAAAAAAAATAGAGTAAAAGTCTTAAATTTGCCAGACTGTCTTCAAAAAAGTATTAATAAAACTACCAAGCCTATTTTCTTTAATAAAGAACAAAATGACAATAAAAAGAAATCTAAAAAATCTTGACATTTAAAGTAATGATATATTGTGTAAGATTAATGGTTGCAGAATGGCACGTTTTCCCATCTGCCTATAGATGGCGCTACAACCAAACATGTATGGCCAGTATATTATATAAAGGTTTGGATGATTTTAAACAACACTGTATAGATACAACCATGATTTGTTCTTAGTGAAGTCCCCAAAAGTTCAGTATTCTAGCATTCTATTTTTAACGATTTTGAAAGTTTGTTCAAAAGATATGGAAAGATGTTTTGTAAAATTAAAACCCTTAAGGCGCCAAAAAGTAGACAATGAAATGTATGTCTGCAAAATTTAAAAAAACTGTTTTGTCTTGAGAATTCAAAGACTATAGGGGACAAACAGTGTCGATCCAGATGAGGAGGCTCATCATGAGCCTCCTCATCTGGATCTACTATGTTTGCTAATTCCATGAATCAAATCTGTTTAAATATCACAATTTTTACTGCTTAACAGAACTTTAGAGTTATAAATTCTGTTGTAAGCTTAACTTTCAAGCATTTGACTGCCTTTAAATTTTAATCCAAAAGTACTGATGTTAAATCTTTCCTTTACAGCTGAATGAATTAGTCTTCAGTAAATATTGTACATTTCTGAAATAGCACATGTTATCGTTTAGCACTAGTTTATATGGAAATATCATTTTTTTATGAAAATAATTGGTTTAAAGGAATGCTTAAATTCATAATTAAATTTTCTTATAATTTGGGTACTCTCAAACTGTTGAATATATGAAAACAAAACTAGTGAACTAAAACACAAAATGAAACAATGAAATGGTACATCATTAAAAGACATTCACTAATAACTAATAATCATACAACAATTAATGTAAACACAGTATCTCTACAAACTTGGTTTCCATCTCGGACGCATTTGTGTCCTTGACAATAAAAATATGGCACATCAGTTGACATTCTAAAACAATAATGGCGTTCATACGGGAAGTGCACCTTTAAAAAATTGCACCATTCAATATAAAATAGTATTGAAATGCTTCAAGATCAGTCGGTACTGTACAAAAACAAACTGGGTATGCGTGATTTTACTCTTCATGCAGGGGTACTTTAATGCTTTGGAAAAGTTTCATTAAATCCTTAAGTAAATGTAAGACCCATGAATTCCAATTTTCAACCAAATCTTATTAATATCATTCAGTTAGTTTTTCTTGAAATAAATTATTTTTAACTCTTAAAGCTCCTAAAATAAAGACAACAAAATTTCAAAAAAAAAAAAGAATGGTTTACAAAGCTATATAGAGAATTCAAAGACTAGATGGCAATCAGTGTAGATCAAGATGAGGTGGCTCATCATTAGCTGCCTAATCTGGATCTACACTGTTTGCAAATTCAATTATTTTCAATGTTGGCACTTTAAGGAACTAAACCATGAATGTAATCAGTATATTTCTGGCTAAAATAGAGATATGTTAATCTATATCTTTTGTTATTTAATTTCACCCTGAATCTAAAGAGCTCACATTTACTATGTTGTCTGATAAATAAAGATCCCCCATAAAGAAAGCTCTTACTTCATATTTTTTCAAAGACCTACGCATGAAAAGGAAATCCCACATACCCAAATCCTAATGGGCAGTCACTGTAGGGAACAGACTAGTTTTAACTACTCCGCCCCAGCAATGACCAGCTACCATCAGTAAAATATATCTTTAACGAGCAAAATGTTGAAGTACTGTTTTTCACTTTCAGTAACAATATGGCATTTAGTGTTTTAAACACAACCAATTAATGTTAATAGGCTACTTGATGGAAGAGAGTCATTTTTTTATACATAAGCAAAAAGCCCAGCACTGCTGATCACTTCAAAAGTGATTTTCCTATTCACTGGTTTGGCAGTCCCGCTGTGGAGATTTGCTGGATCAAAGTAAATGTACCCTGCCCTTCTTTGTTTAGAGTGCCTATATTTATACAATCAACAGCAGTGACTTCTTTTTTGTTGTTATAGAGACTGGTCTCTGTAACAGAAAAGACAAAGTCCCTGCTGTTGAGTGTCTCTGTAACAGAAAAGACAAAATCACCCCTGTTGAGTGTGAGTCAAGAAATTTCAGAAGCAATGATAAACCTAAATCTGAGATGAACTTTTTTAGTAGAGCTGCAACAAGACAAAACCAATGAAGTGGCATGTGCACCCAGCGAAGACTTAGATCAGCCTTGGCTGATCTCAGCTGAGAGCACAAGCCAGCTGATTTGCTTATAACAGCTCTCTTTAGTCACAACCATTATGTCTTTACTGTTACAATTTTGGGAAGTCAATGTCTATACTGTTAAATTCAAAAGAGTGGGATTTTTCCAACTTTTGAATATGAGATGACCCTCTTTCTATACAACAAAACATTTCCGTGAAACAGGAGAGAGCCTTGCTCATCAGCAGTGTTGAACCAACAGCCCATCAAGTAACCTAGCAACTAAGCTGTTTGTGTTCGATGTTGATCTTGGAAAGGACAAGGCATTTATCTAAAGGCGTTACCGCAGGGACATCCTAATCACTTCTACCGAAACCAGAACTACACACAGAATTTTAATAATTCTGGGATTAATTTTTCTAATTTCTCATTTAAGGCTCTGCCCAAACTATGCTACATATATCACACCTGGCCCAGAGGTTATAAAACTTGAGTACATTCTCAAACTCAAAATAAAGCACACTGATTGGCTGCTTCCGAGCACATGCTCGGAAGCAGCCAATCAGTGTGCTTTATTTTGAGTTTGAGATTGTTCTCAAGTTTTATAACCTCGGACCCAGGCAGATTCTTTATCAGAACCTCAGTGACTTAATTATTTACAGAAAATCTAGTCCTCCGAAAGTACTCAGTTACAAAGTAGAGGTACCAGGATTACTGTATAAAGCATTATTTTGGTTAGCAATATCAGTGCTGGTCTTCAAAATTCTTGGAATTTTTAATCTTCCAAGCCTGCTACATTATTAAAAGCTAATGCTTAAAGTTGTTAGTAATTACTTAGAATTAAGCATAAAATGGCAACCGCTTACATGAGATCTTATAAGAAAAAATCACAATTATTTTCACTGATACAAAAAATAACTGATAAAGCCCTCAATGATTTTATATGGCACATTGATTTAATATTTAATGGCAACTTCAGGAGCTTGAACGTTATTGTAATGTTTGGGATTTTGAACAGTTTCTTCAAGGAAGCACTTTCAGAAGATAATCGGTTTTGCAAAAAGGATTAGCTTATTTCATCCACTGGGATCCACAGCAGTTTGTACAACAGTTCTGGTGTAATTTGTATTCTTGGGGTTTTGTTTTCACATGTTAAAACTGTTTTATCACATTAAATACAGTTGTTCCATTATAACAATGTCATTCTGATCCAAGTTTCACTGCAATCAAAGAAAATTGACAAGCTGCCTTTGATTCTGAATTACAAAATCTTGATCTTACAGAAGTCTGACAAGCTCCTACTGAATGCAGATTTAACATGTGATCAAGAAAATGGCTTGTCTGTAACATGACTCAATCCAATTCTGCTCAAACAAATTTCGAGTAATCAGATTTGAACAGTTACAGCAGACATTCTGATCTAACTGTAACAGAATGCAATTTAAACAATTTCAGATGTAATTTTTAACAGTTACGAATGTAATTTCAACAACCTCAAATGTAATTTGAACTATTACATATGTTATTCAAACAATTTCACATGTAATTTGAACAATTTCATATGTAATTTGAACAATTTCACATGTAATTTGAACAATTTCATATGTAATTTGAACAATTACAGAAAGTTTTAATTTTGTGACATTTGATATTATGAATTTTAATCACACTCAGCATATATCTGGAAATTCTAAGATTACCATATCTGACTAAAATCTTCTGGACATTTCAATGAATCTTCCATCTTCAAATTGGACAAGTTCATTTGCCCTAATAGGAGATGTTTTATATAAATGTTAGCAAACACTGTCGACCCTGGTCAGACTCCTCTTCAGGAACAGTCTGATCTAGGTCTAAACTATTTGTTTGAAATTCTATCCAAAATATTTAGGATTGATACAGTAAGTTTGAGACACACTTTGGAAGGCTTGGATTTCATCCTAACAACACTGATGGTCTTGTAGACTCTCGGGTTTCTATTCGGAAGGCGGAAGTGGTATCGGAATATGATAATATTTGCAAGTTGGGCGCGTGCATTTTCCACGAACAGCATCTCGACAAACAGTTACTCGACCGTCATGTACTTCAACATAATCTGAAATGAGAAAAACTTGATCAAAATTTCATCACTGATGTAAGAGTAACATATTTCATGCACAATGTAGCAACTGGAAGAATGACATAAAAGCGCGTTTCAGCGAGACTGAGCTTTAGCGAAACTCTATCTTTTCAGCTGAGTATAACATACTAAGAGTATTGTTGAATCGAACAATATAACTCCATTCTACTCAAAAATAAAGTATTTCTGATTACCGCCTTTCTACTATGATAATCATCTGCAATATGGTAGCCCCTTTTATTCCATGCTGATCATTGGACAAAGGGTTTTTCCCCCATAATTCATTAACTTCTTTTAAACTCATCATATCTAACCATGTAACTTATTGCTCTTAAAGTTTTGCTGACATCTCCTAGATTAGCAACGGATCAACAGTTGACTGGTAGCATTGCTATCCCCTGATCACCTCATCTGTAATACTAGATAATCAAGAAAACCTTGCCCAGTCTCATACAGCAGAGACTATCACAGGTTCATATTTTTCCCTATGTCCGTTATCCATTGGAATGCTCTATCAGGCAACTTACTGGTTCTTCCCACCTTGACACAGTTGAGAACTGCTGTCTGTCAGATGGTACATGTCTTTCCAGCTCCTGTTCTTATCTTTTAACTATATTTAAGGACAAAAGTTCTGCACAGATGTTAATTTAACATCCATGCAGAACTTTTGTCCTTAAGTACCATAGTTTCTGCACTATACAGACACATCTCACCCTTTTCCCAGTACTTTTATTTCAGTACTAGGTTCAGTGTAACCCATCTGAGGGGGTTAAAATGATAGGTATATAATTAACTCTGCTGATGATAGACGAAGAGACAACTTGCTATTTTCTGTCCTTTTCAACAGTATTTCAGTCATATCAGGATGATAGGAGGGTGATAATGCAAGACTGTGTGACAGCTTGTAGACATACTGGTTTAAGAAAATTTTCCTGGCTATGTTATGTCAATAACCCTATCATGCATAACTCCATTAGAACCCAGAGAAATATTTGCTGACAATTAGGGATAATTTTTGTTAATTCTGCATAAAAAACATATGTTGTGACCCCTCGTCTGAACCGTCTCAATGAGACAGTTCAGATGAGGGGTCACAACATATGGTTTAACTGACAAAAAGAAAAATTATCCCTGTCATCATTAAATATTCCATCTTATCTAGAGCTCCTGGGAGTGTTTAAGGAACCAAAGGGAATGAATTTCATATTATTTCATACTTACCCTCAACTACATGAATGTACTTGCACTGGGGCCTCTGACACAGCCCCAACTTAAAATCTCGGCACACTGGGAGGGTGTCCAGCAACTGAAATATCACCATGGTTACCACCAAGTAAGAAATAGGTCATGGTCACCAAGAACACAGAATAAAAACACATCAGAAAATACAAAGGCATAATCTGCATGTAAAAGGCCTGTAATTTGACAATTAGTCAAACCGTAGACAATTTACATGTTGTTCAGATTAATACATAATATCAGTAGGATGTAGCTCTAATTGGGTATGGGTCAAGGTCATCAGACTACACAATACATTACAAACAAGTAGCAACATACATACAAACAAACAACAGCTAGAACAATTTCTTCAATTTTTTTCTGGGGTATGTCAAGTGCAGTTATAATTCTTCACTTCATGCTATGTGGAACAGGGAAACTCTGTTATTTCATGTGCATCCTTTAGTTCTGTTACACTGGCAGATAGTCTAATGATAATTGGAGGTGATGTAGACCTGGGTCCATGCAGATTGACAACTCATGTTTTCATTTTTCAGTTATCCCCCCTTGACCAGTACAGAGACAAAGGGACATAAACAGAATAACTTCATAAAACTGAAATGTTTTCCAGGTTTTATGGATGAAGATGCTGAAATACCAAGTTTTTGTGGAATTTTCCACTTTTCATGTTTTAACCCAAAAGAATGCTATGAAAGCATATCTCATCTCTTGAATTGCTGTTTGTAGTAATATGGTAGGAATGAAATCTGTTTACTGTTTTAAATGGGCAAAAGACTTCCACTCCTGGGTTTGTCATTTTGTGGAAAACCTTGGAATTTTAATATTTCTTTAGGGTAGTTTGCTACTTGCATAGTGCTCTGCCTTTGGTACAATTCCTATACATGGAACCACCAAAATTAAAACTCTCAATTTTTAAACCTGACCCACTGACCCCCACCCACTGCTCTTGAAGGTGTCACAACAATATACAACACATGGACAAAACATGAGGACATGCATCATACATACACAAAATATCATATATACATATATTACAACAACAGTGTTACTGATATATAAATTCCAGAAACGTTGTTCTGCTACATTAGTACTGTGTTGGGTTAGTTGTTAGTTAGCATTCAGAGTTCTAGAAAAATGGACTTTGAGGATAATTATGTGATATTCTTCTAATTTCTCCATAAAAAAATACATTACAGTTTGTCCCTAAATTAGAACTATCTCAATGAGACAGTGCTAATGTGGGACCAGGCAAACATTGAAACAAAATGTTTTTTATAGAAGATAATCAGAATTTATCTCAAAATTAACATCAAAACCCACTTTTTTCTAGAGTTCCGGCACAGCAAAGCAATTACTGGATTAAAGTTATAGAGATGCTCGGAGTTCAAGCCTCTAGCTTCTTAGTGCAAGTGATACTGGCATTAACATTTAATACAGTTACAGTTTATATTTTGTAAAAGCTACAATATCACTGACTGAAATGTATTTAATGTAGATATATTCAGATTTAGTTTATGTTTTTGAAAGCAAGTTTAAAACATAGACTTTATGCACGAAAGCCATGAGTTTGACTTTTAGCAACAGCAAACTGCAACATCTTGCAATAATGTGTCCTTGATTGTCAGATAAGCACCATTCATTACAGATTTAGATGAAAGACAAATTTTACTACTATCAATCATATCTTTTTAAACTGCTTGAATTTTAGTGGATTGAAATTATCAACCTCAATCTCACTTTGCTCCTTAAATAAAACTTTACTAACTATCTGGACAGCCAGATCATGTCTGCTGTGGAAGAATTTGAACAAATTCTATTTGTTATATAATGAAATTTTTCACATTACTGTTGGCAAACAATGCAAAGCCTGATCAGACTGCTCCTGGGAAAATGTCCCATCTGGGTCTATACTGTTTGCTCTGACATTTAAAAGTATACTCCCTCATTTTTTTCAGCATCTCTAAAATAAACAATTTTACAAATTTCTTTAGGTAATATATAATCATATCTAAATCCACAGTAAAAATTCTGAAAAAGGGTCTCCATTTGATGTAATTTTTAATTAAAATATAGTATCAAGATGGAATATGTCGATGAACACAAGCGTGAACCAATAGGAAAGTCGATACCACCCCTTACGGTCATATGACCATGCCTAGGTATTTTTACTGATCTGTGCACGTGCTAGTGACGTCAGAGCAAATTAATTCTATCCAATGAGGCAATTTTGATCGTGGTCCGTGACTGTAGAAAAATTCATTTTATTTCTTGGTTTAAAATCATTTTTCATAAAAATTTTCTTAATATCTGTTGGCAAATGTATAACAGGACTATTTAGAAGTTATTGAATAAATATTTCATGAAAACATTTTTGTAATTATAAATAAGGGTGTAAATCTTTAAGTTGAATATGGCATATCATTAAATTTAGATCTTTTGTTGACTGAAAACAGCAGCTGTGTATTATTGTTTCCAATTTGGAGTGTCAGCTATATACAGCCTGAAGTTATAGCAAACTCCCATGCAGGCCTATGGCTGAGTTGCTTCCTAACTAAATAATTCATGTACATGTATACAGTATTCCTCAAAGTACACAGATGATGTTTGTGATTCCTCTAAGAAGTATGGGACACCATTCATCCATCCGATTCCATAGTGTTTGTGATTCCTCTGAGTATATAATTGGTGTTTGTGATTCATCTGGATACATATATTGTGATTATTTAGGGTATACACATCTGTGCATGGTGCACTGGTGGTGTTTCTTGTCCCCCAGTGTCCACAGATGGTGCAGTACACCACAGACGATTGCAATGTCAATATATGATAGCTGAGCTTGTGATCCTTTGAAGTCCACAGATGATGTTTCTGATTCTGGAGAACCCATTGATTATGTTTGTGATTCCTCAGAGTCCATAGATGTTTATGAATCCCCAATAATCTATAGATGGTGTTTGTGATTTTTGTAAGTACACAGATGTGTTTGTGATTCCTCAGAATACAAGATGCTGCATGTAATTTTTCATACACAGAACACAAATCTGCGACTCCTCTGATTACAAAGATGATGTGTGCTGAGTCCATAAATTGGTGTCTTTGATTCATAAGAGTCAACAGACTGGTGTCTGTAATTTATCAAAGTCCACAGTTTGGTGTCTGTGATATATAAGAGTCCACAGATTGGAGGCTGTGATTTCACAGAATCCACAGCTTGGTGTCTGTGATTCATCAGTCTTCAGATTGGTGTCTGTGATTCAAAAGAGTCCACAGATGTTGTTTTTGATTCCTCAAGTCCATTATCAGAGTTCTTAAATGATGTCTGTGATTCCCATGGTGCTATTTGTCTTTACTATAGCAAAACAATGATGTTTACATGCAGCTACAGGCTCTCTCACCTTCACTGTCTCTGGCATATGTTCTAAGGGCCTTTTTATGCATGTTGAAGTACGTATTTTTTTTTACTTACCACTCCTCTTATATGTCTTAATAAAGATGTTAGAAACATGACTTTCTTATTTCTCCACCTACAGGGATAGACATTTCGTGCTTCCCTGATTTGCAATTATTTGACGTATTGTTATGATAATTTCACGCTGATAGCTGTCACAAACTTGATTTTAGAACCATTTGTCACAGCTTTCCTCATCTTAGAATTCTATTTTATCATCATTTCTTACATCTAATAAAAACTGATATTATAAGAGTATAAATATCTGACAGGCTATGAATTGGAAATTGAATATGAAAGCACTGTGCAGAATCTAAGTTGTATGTTATATGGCTCAAACTTATATTATCATTTTAATCTGTCAAAGTCCAAGATCTACCTGTAAGGCATGTACCCCAAATATATATCAGAAATATCAGTACTGATGCATCATTTCTTCGCAACTGATGTCTGAAATTAGCAAAAATATTAGCAAATTTAAGATATTTTAAGAAAATTAAGAAGGCAGCAAAAGAAATTTTGGCAGCATTTTAATTCCAGAAAAAAAAGATGCTTTTTTTATTTTTAACTTATTCGTTTTTTTTTTACTTATTCAGTTTTTTTTTTTACTTATGCAGTTTTTTTTAATTGTCCAGGTTTTTTTTTGGTGAGAAATTATTTAATTCTTTCAGAGGATACTACATTACATCTAGCTTATCTGGGTAAAGGTAACCATGGTGTGGAGCACCACAGCTGGCAGAGGATTAATAACTAGCAGAGAAAAGGAATTGTAGACAAAATGCAAGTTTTGATGCACTGCTGCAAATCTGAAAAGCAAGGACAACTTTTTGCATGTTGCATGTATCTATCAAAGGTACTACAGAATGAAGGCTTAAAATACAATACTCTGTTCTCAACACTGGCAGTTACCATCAAATATTTGCTCTAAGATGTAATTTTTGGTAAACAAACATTAAGCTTTACTCATGTGCTCAGGCAATCATCAAACACAGTCAGTGACATAAATTAAACATTATCAAAAATATACACTTCATGTTAAAATGGTGATAAAATGTCACCTTGTAGTAAGCCTTCAGTACCTGTTTATTGTCATCAAAGTAATTTACACTATATGCATTGACAGGGACCATGCTTCCTTGGGTTATCACAGTGGCTGTCGCAGCTTCTGCCGGAGGAGCGACAACCATTGGCACTACATCATTACCATGGCGATCAAGTGGGAAGGGCCATTAGTGCGAGTGGATCAAGCATTTAAGTACGATACCACATGCAGGTGAGGTGAAGCAAAGCACACGGACAGTGGAATAGCATGAAATAAAGATACGAAATAATAAATTAGCTAACAGAATGAATTTCCATATGAAATCTTGTGCTCTAGCATCCAGGTTAAATTTTTTAACAACCTCTATTCGAAGTTGGTATGTAATAACAAAATGGAATAACTGATTCAAATGGAAATTTTTTCTGTCTACAATTAATGAAAGCATATAACATAGAATGTTAATTTGCAAATTAAAATAACCATGTCAACAGAATTTGTTAATGAGCAGAAATAGGCAAGGCCAGAGGAAAAAGATCCATTCAAGTTTATAAATGGAGTTACAAAAGAAGTAAAGGAATTTGCTGTCAGAGAGCTTCATATGATGGGAGTTCCACAGTAATTTCTATTAGTTCTCCATAAATATGTATGCTGTGACCTTCATTAGAACTACTTCTATGAGACAGTTCTTAGGAGGGCTACAACAAACATTTTGCCAAATTAAAAACATGCCAAATGTACCAACTATTCCCTTTAACAGGAGTTTGGTTATTACTTCTGAAATTTAATATCTCCTTGCTATCCTTTGACCTTCTCAACTAAAGACAAAATACATGGACATCAACAGAAACTGTTCTTTACTAAAATGGTAACATTAATCTCATATCAGATACTGTTTGCAGTTTTCAGAATGAATAAAATTCTTATATAGATAAGCTAAGATAGCCAGCTTCAATCACTCAGATGGGTGGCCTGTTAAAGCAAACATGAGGCAAAGTCAAACATCTCTTTCTATTCTTTTCTCATTTGATATTGTGGATGGGCTATGCAATTTTATTGTATCAGTTCCTCAGTTAAGTTTTCTTTTTTATTTCTGGTTGAGATGATATGCATTCAAAGTGCATGCAACAAGGTAAGTTTCTGTTGATGTAATTGATATAACAAAATATGAACAGCAACAAAGCACACAGAAACTATTCATCATCACTTTACGTTCCTTATGATGATGATGATGATTCAAAAATTTAATGACACATCAACCCGTTGAGTCGTTTGCATCTAAAAGGTTGTGATATACTACTTAAAGTGCTTTTAAGTCATCAAAATACCAGGTTTCAGCATATGTAAGTAACCCCTAATCCTGAGACAGAAGTGTAAATGCAAACATAGAACAAAATCAGGGCCCATTTACTCAATACTGAAGGTGTTGTTAGTTAACCAGATGTTACATTTTCGAATGTACTGCAAATAAAAACTATGCCATTGTTTTGCCAAAAAAGATGTTCTGAGCTTTTCAGCAGTGCAAAATCTCCTCACATTTTTTCCAGCAAAATATTATCACACTTGACTTTATATGTACTAGAAACCAATCCTTGACTGATGACTTTGTTCAGCTAACTGTGCTTTGAACAAATGAGCCCAGACTGTTCAGTGAACAGTTCCCATGTGCTAAAATTATAAGAGCAACAGAAAAATCACTAAAACTGTGTTACCCATAATTATAAAACCACAATGTTAATAAGCACACCTATTAGTGAGATTGCATAAATTAATAGAGCTACAAAGTAAATGATTTCAAACCACATAAATCATTTAACACTGGACATGAACATTCCAGTGCTGCCTACATTTCTATGACAATCTACTAGAAGTTTGCTGGCTACAGAGTAAACTCTATCTATTTCAAGACAGTAATAACAGTCACATCTAAATGAAATCTAGGTTTAGAGACACATACTATATAAATAAAGTGCAAACAAAGCACAAATCACACTCCTTTGCTATTTCCACATCAACTGGTCTAAGTTCACTGTTTGCTGTTTCTACACCACCTGATCTAAGTTCACTCTTTGTTATTTTCACACCAACTCATCTAAGACTACAATGAATTTTACACTGTTTGCTATTGCCAAACCAACTGGTCTATGTTCACTGTTTGCTATTGCCACACTAACTCATCTAAGACTAGAATGAAGTTATCGCTGTTTACTATGTCCACATCAACTGGATAAAGTTCAGTTTTCTATTACACACCAACTCATCTAAGACTACAATGAAGTTTACACTGTTTGCTGTTTCTACATCAACTGATCTAAGTTCATTCTTTGCTATTTCCAGCCCAAAAATGAAGTTTACACTGCTTACTATTTAAGTTGTCTCTGCTATTGCAACACCACCTGATCTAAGTTTACAATGAAGTTTACACTGTTTGCTTTTTCCACACCAACTAGTCTAAGTTCACTGTTTGCTATTTCCACACCAACTGATTAGCTATTCCTACAGGTATCTAAGACTACAATGAAGTTTACACTATTTGATATTTCCACACCAACTGATCTAAGTTGACTGTTTGCTATTGCTTACCAACTCATCTAAGACTAGAATGAAGTTTACTTTGTTTGCTATTTCTCCACATCAACTTGTCTAAGTTAACAATGAAGTTTACATTGTTTGCTATTTACACATTGTCTTGTCAACTCTACATTTCATATGTGTACCTTTAAATGGAACCAAAGTTTACAACATAGTTACAAATCGGAGTTTACATACACCTCTTAAGTTAACATATGATGTATCTACCACAAACTTTAATGAGCATTGAAGTCTACACTGTTTGCATCTATCCTGTCAAACTGAACTTCACAGTTCATATACTATTCCATATATGGTTATGCCTACCTAAGTCTAACCTTGGATACTGTAAACCAACTTCCTTTTGTGTATATGAGCTTTCACAATACATTAATACTTGGGTTTTTTTGTGGTGAAACATTTTCATGATTCCAAACTGGTACAATGAAATCCCAAATTTCAACAAACTTTTGATTGCAGCATGACACTTTCACATACACCCTTGTAAATGAAAGGAGGCTGGTTTAAGCTACCAATTTACACTACTACACAAGGAGATTTGGTGGAACTAAACTGGTTATAAATAAATACAGCACAAACTGTTAGTTGCATCTATACCAGTATTTACAATAAATATTGGGACATGTTAAATTTTCAATTCCATTATTTAGGATCATTATAGTTATATATAAGAACACTGTCAACTCTTTAAGTGCCAAAAAGCAGAAAACAAAATTTATGTATGCAAAATTTAAAAAAAAAATGTCTTGTCCAAGATATTTCATATTGAGAATTCAAAGACTATAGAGCAAACAGTATAGATCTAGATGATGTGGCTTAATATGAGCTGCCTCATCAGGATCTGTACTGTTTGCTAATTCAGCTATTTTCATGTCTGGCACTTAAAGTGTTAAAGGAAAGCACCCCATACTAATGGTATACTGAAGCATCTTATAGATAATTAAATTTCGCATGATAATGAAGTGAAATAGCATAGTGTTCAAAGCAACTTCTTATAATAAATACAAAAAGTATTCCACAAGTTTTACATTTTTTATTACAAATTTGAGTATCGAATATGAAAAACTCTAACATGTTTTACAAAAAACTCAGCTTTTCACATTATTTATTAGCATTATTCTGCTTTGAATATTATGCTCATAAATGATATCAAATTCACCAGAAAATAGAGTTTCTAATAAAACCCAATAACAATATAATTATGTGCCGATTATATAAATGAGCCTAGTCTGAAGGAAGCAGGCATGAGAAAACTATGAGTGAACACTCCAATCTGCCTTTGTCTCATGGCAGTCTAATCAGAGCCTTCACCAAATTTCACACTGTATGGCTCCTATCTACATTCATACATGAGATGAAATGCATGTGTCTGTGCATTTGTAGGATTTCAGAGACCAAAAATGCAATCTTGTGTAATGAAAATACCTCAAGCATGAAACAATAATAACCCACTATTAGCCACAGATAAAGATGGGTTTTATGAAAATTCTGGGAGAGAAATCTTATGTTGTGATCACTTACAAGAACTGCTCTGGCAAGGCAGTTCCAACAAATGATCGAAACATATGATTTTATAAAGACTGAACAAAACTTTTCTCAGATTTATCATCAAAACCTATCCTCATCTTAAGCTCTCCTTCTATGAAACTTAATGACCATCTATAAAAGTTAAATGAGAAGAAACATTACTCACACGTCACCGGTACATATTGTGGCTGCTGAAGTTGCATGGCTATGGCTTGTTGGTATGACAACACATTGGCATTAGGTTGATACATCGGTAATCCTTTTGCGTCAGCGAAGGCAACCCTCTTGTACTGTCCCATAACTCCTAATGGATTTTGGGTCTGTTATAAAACAAATATACTATAGTAGTTCAACAATTTGTGAGCCAATTAGAAAGCATAAAAAGGAGAAAAGCAAAAAGAAGCAAACTACAGAATGCGATTTTTTGGTTGCTGATATTTTTTTGAAAGGATTATATACAGTAAAAGTGTACATCGAAACTGGTAAGATTTCAGTTTTTTGTTAGTTAAAGATAAATGTCAAGGTAAAACAGCTTTGCAATATATGTGGTAATATAAACTGTGCACTTTCAATGTTTGCATTTCAGGTATGGAAGGATAGAAGCAAACCATCTTGAACAATCTGATTAATTCTAAAAAGCCCTTTTACCAAATACTGTGATCAAACAATGACTAGGCTAGTTAATGATTACAAATTTTGCATTGTAAAATTTTCTTCACCAAAATGTGCAAATTATATATAAAGCCTTAGATTTTGTCTTTTTATAATTAAAATAGCTTTGCAAAACCACATGACAATAAAATTTCATCCCTGAAAAAAGGAACTATTCTGTTCCTGAGCTGGAATTGATTCACTCCAGGAATTTCTCAACTTTTCTTTGACAATGGAACAAATTTTTTTTTTTTGAAACAAACAGAACACAAAACATTTTTTGGCTTAATTTTGAGGCAACTGTGCATTGATGCAGAATACGTAGTTACATACAGGCAATTTCTAGCAAATTTAGATTGCTCACAAAATAAAGACAATTTTCTAATTTTACACAAGCTTTCCATTACAATTCAAAACAGCCAACATGCATAGCGTGTAATATTTAATAGCAAGTAAGTTGAACCACAACTTCTGTAAAGAACTGTTGACATTGTAGAGTGGTTTTTATGTAGACTATCAGGTAAGGACACAAGAAATACATAATGAAGTATAAAAACTTGATGAAAGCAGCTGCAACACAACGGTCAGCTTGAAGTTGGCTTAGAATAAGCATAGATTTCCAGCTTCATGATTATAATGAATGTGTTTCTATGTCTTCATAGAAACTGCTTTTCTCATTTCCTTTGTGTTTTTTCCCTCTCCCTTTTTCTCAAGAAACATTGAGACCATTCATGCTTACATGCCTTACTATTTCCCAGCTGTTTGTTATATTATGTAAATAATTTGCCAAAAGATCATAATTGCAGAATTTCTAGTATAATCTACAAGACATTATAGTATTTTTATGAAATTGCAGATTCAGGTAAAACAATTAAGTTTTGGACTTTGTATTTAGCGCTAAAATCAGGCAACAACATCACCTATATTAAGAAATTACAACAACCTTATCCCTAATTCAACTCTTCAAACATTAGGATTAAACACATTATATTATCTGCCACTACTAATTTTAAACATTTCATGTTTGTCAAATGGCCTGTAAGAAGCACCAGAACTTTTCAGCAAGGTAACAGTTTATGATAAATGCTGTCAACTGAAACCATCAGTGAGCTGTAACCAACATTGTCTGGGTATTTCTAGCTATTACAAAATCTGACTAGCCAAGTACAGCAACCCATTATGCTTTTAACCATGTAATATAATTTCCAACTATGCTATTTGGTTTATCAAATGCCCCAGCAACCTTCATAAATTATAATGACAAACATTATGTGGTGGGTTAAGTCCTTAGAAGGAATTAATTAAAATCAATGCCACATTGTATGACATAAGACTAAGTAACATAACCACTTTAATGTGAGAGATATCTCCTCTAACATTTAAATTAAACATTATTTATGTTGTGGAGAATGGAAGAGTTTTGGTGATAGGAGCAAAGCATTGTTAAACTATCATTATATTAAGATGAATGATCTGATCCAGAAGTATTTTTAGAACCTTCAGTAATTCTTTAACCTTATGTTAGCTGTAAATAAAGTGAAGCCCAACCACACAATACCCAGGTGCCACTCAACAATGACAACAAACAATTCCTTACAGAAGAAAATTAATCAAAAGAAAAAACTTCATATAACCAGGGCACGAGTACTTTGAGAGAATAAAATAGTTCTACAAGCAGAAAAGAGAGCGTAATAATATTTTGTTGTCATGTGACTGTGCAAACTCCTCTTAAAGCGACTACAGCAATCATGCAGAAGCTTGATGGGAGTGTAACAGTACCAGAACAATGTCGTCACTTGGGTCACGAGGTCGCTTCTTCCCGGTCAAGACCTCTACGACTTGTGGCTAATTAGTATTGGCGAGAGCACATTGGCGAATGGCGAATGGCCGTAAAAGTTGGCAATTGGCAGGGAAGTCAGCACATGACAACAGCAAGCACAGCACAAGGCATGATGGGTGGTGATGAAAAATAAAAATAAAACGGCACCATCGGTAAAAATTGTTCAGTCCAACATGCATAGTAAATTTTCCATCCAGTATTGCCATATTTATGTTTGCAATTGTTATCTATATACATGTTTACATGTGTACTGCATAACTGTAGATTTGGTTCTTGTTTCAATATTTTATGTCAAACAATAAATGCATGAATGCTTATAATAATGGTCGCTGCCTTGTGGCCAAGCTTTGAAGTCTCCTTCTTAGGTGCCACTATAGAATGCAGGTCAAGTTTTCTCTTTTGTTTGTTCTTACTTTTTGATACTTTTTGTGTGTCAATGCTGGAAGCAAATGCATATCACATATACTTTATACAGGGTTCCATAACTGAAAGTGGCACAGCTCTGGATACAAATTTCAGTCATAGTATAAAAGAGAAAGGGCAAAATTTAAACAAACATTAAATCCTAAGAAATTTGCTATCAGGGAGTCAGACCATATATGATGATGGTTGGTTGATTTGGTGCTTAACGTCCACGGTAAACAACTAAGGTCATGTCGGGACAGTCAGTTAACCTAACCACACTATTCCTGGGCAGGCTTAGACCTCCTAAGCGGTTAACCAGTACTAAGTGCACAAACTTTCGCCAGTAACTGACAACTGCCCTTCTTGAATCAGCGGAAGGAGAAACGAAAGTATGTGGCCAGACCGGGATTCGAACCCAGGACCTCTGACTTACGAGTCAGGTGCCCTACCGATTGCGCTACCCGGCCCGGCACCATATATGATGATTTTCTGTCTCAGTTATAAGTAGACCACGCAAAATTACTACCAATGCAGACTCCCTATCCAGTTTGAAGAACATATCAAAGGTAGATGCAATGTTTTAGGTGATCTTCTCACTCAATGGGATAAGAAGAAATATGTCAGTAATTAGCTCAAACAAATGCAGAGAAACATGCAATGACTGTCAACCTCTTTTTCTTTTTCCAAATTCCAGACACATAAACAAGCCACATCAAAAATTACAGACAGCCTTTTAAATCCCAAAGCAATAAAGTATTTTACTGAAAGAAAATAGCTTCAACATTTGCAGAATGTATTACTTAACAAAAAAATAATAACAGAAGACATGGATTCTGCAAACCAGCCACAGAAGAGTATTATACCCTTACATGTTAATATTTCTGTGTATGTGAAAAGATAAGTTTTGTAGAACATAGACAATATTGAAACAAGAACTTCAGTAAGTCATTAAAAGCTGGTAGACAAAACTGAACATGCCGCTCTCTTTCCATATCAACATATACAAAATATCTAGTAGTGAAAGCTTTAGGAAGTCACTTGAAGCAGATGGACACAATCAACATGGCCACCATGAAGATGTTGCCCAAGGTGTAAATATTCTAATAAGCAGTTCCTCCTATTAAAGCATCCAGTACATTAATATATGCCCTAGGTTAATGGAAGAAACACGCTCAACCTGCAATGCTGCTATATATACACGTTTGGAAGAGGAATAACAAGATTTAATGCAGTGCATTTGTGCTTTTTGGTTGTAGCTGAAACAGCTTATAAGCTGTTCATTTCCCAGAGAATTTGATTTTTTTAATCAGATTATTTTTTTACAGAGAGTATTCTTAAGGACTGGTCAATTTTGTCATTACATCAAAAATATCAAAACAAAACAGTCTGAAATAAAGAAATATGTTTTAAAGAGCTGTAAGAAGCCTCAGTTCCCTGCAAAACAATAAAGTCTTAGAAGCAAAACTCCACTTTGCTATCCATCTCACTTTTACTTCTGCAAACACTTGGAATCTCGGAATGTCACCCTTTATTCAATCTGAATACAATTCGTAACATATCCCGTTGCTCTTCTTTTCATGGTGTATTTCTTTATATCCAAGTCCTTCATTTGGAGTAGTTTTGTTTTCATCGAGGATTCCTCTGAATCCAAGAAGTTCCTGATTTGGATTACTTTTGTTATCATAAGGGAAATGTATACTTATCTGGCAGTGTTCCCTCTACAAGCAGCTCCTAGGAAAGTGATTAGCTATCTAGGAGAAATAACTAAGTTAAGCATAAAAGCTAAGAAAATTCAAATAAAAACAAGCAATATGACTTGTGATTATACATATATACAAATGTACAAAAGCAAAGCCATAGTAGGCTTGTTCTCAATCTACCAATCACATTGCAATATAAAAATCACATGACCATGCCATGGCTAATCAACTTGGCCTGTTATGGTATCATTTAGTTTGCCCCCTGAAATACCAAAAAACATCCATCCTTAAAAAGCCCTTTTTCTGTACACGTGTTTCAGATGTCGATAAAAGCTCAGCAGGAAGGCAAGGGGAGGGGAAAAAGGTTTAGAAATTTCTAGAGCAGACTAAAAATCTACTGCGATTGTGAGGAAGGAAGCTATACTACTAAAATAAGATTCAACCACCTTTCACCAGTTATAGTATACTAAAATCCTAAACTAAAGTCATGATGCATGTTAAGCTTATGCATCAAAATGCTCTTTTTTTTTTTTTTAGATTTTTTTAGAAAAAAGGAAGCTAGCATTTGATAAAGTGCTCAAGAGTCCATATTAAGCAGCTAATCTACTCTAGAAGCAGCTTAAGCTTTAAGCTTTTGTGTTCAGAGCAAAAAGAAGTTGTGGGTAGGCTAAAAGGTGCAAAATATACATGAAAAAAGGTTGCAGTGAAATTAAGGAAGGATAGCAGTGACAGGATGATTAACTCTGTAGGAATCAGGTCAAGTCAAGTAACCCAATCAAGTAGTAATAATTCAGGGGTAAGTTATATAAGCAATAACAGCCAATGTGCAAACAGAACCATGACAAACAAATGCATGACATGTCTAGTCTTAGTTTTCATGTTTTTATTTCCACTCTGACATTGTTTTCTTTTTTTTTACTTTTAAAACTCAGATTCAACTGTTACTTTTTCAGCAAGTCTAGAGATGTAACAAAATAAAATAAATACTGCAACCACTAGCCATCTATGTACAGTCCACTTCTGAACAAACTTGACAGTCATAAATAAGATAATCTCTTTGGAATAGTTGGAATATTATATTTCTATATGCTTTATTTACAAGTTGTGTCTCTTTTTTCATCTGACTGCATGCAGTCCCTCTTCCCCTCATGTTCCTGTGTAGTGTGTTTAAAAACTCATCTGCATATTACAGTAGTTATACAGTGCCAAATTCAAGGAATGTTTTACTGACTGAGTTTGGCTTCTTTTTTTTTTCTTGTTCATTTTTAGTTTTCTTGATAGAATTAAGTCTCATACATTTGTTTGTCATCTTCAACCCTCTAGCCTTGTCTTATTTCTAAATGCTAATAAAGTAACATTAAGCATGTAAATAAGCTTGAATTATCTGCATTCCAGTTACGACAAAATCTTATGCATGCCTTATTAGAACTACCTGATTATCATACTGAGCACTTGGTATGCAATGAATTTCATTTAAAACCAACTGATCAAAATGAATATCACAAATCAAGTCTATATCTTGTAATTCTTCTGCAAATTTTTTAGACATTTTCATTTCATCTTTTTTTCCCCTATGACTGAATATTTTACTTTTAAATGAAACAAGTTTAACAGATACAGTCAATTGAAGTTGAAACAGATTTACCACATTTGTAAGAATAGAAGTAGCCACAGAATTCCACAAACAGAGTAGTTGACAATAATTTAGTGGAAACCTTTTTAATTCTCCATAAAAATGCATGTTGTGACCCTTCATTTGAACTGCCTTACTGTAAAATATATGTATTATGGAGAATAACTATAGAGTATCTCAAAATTGTCATCAAATACTCCCTTTCTTTGTAGCTCCAACCAATTCTTAATTTGCACCAGGACCCAACAAAACCAACAAAGTGGCATGTATGCCCAACAAAGAGTCAGATCAGCCGGTGCATTGGCCCAGTCTGATCAGAGTCTTTGCTGTGCGCTTAAGGGTAGCCAAGAGTCTAAGCTACCTTCATGTGGACAGCAAGGACTCTGATCAGACAGAGTGGATGACCAGGCTGACCTGAGTCTTTGCTGGGTGCACATGCCACTTTGTTGGTTTTGTCATGTCACAGCTCATTTAATTTTAAATTATGTCAAAGGGTTTAAACTTTTGTAAAGCTTTTTAAGGTATTAAAGACAGCTCAATAAAAGAAATCAATGACAAATGCTTTAAATCTGTCTCTTTTTCACATCATATAAGACAAGCATAGATGTTATTTTTTTCTCTAATTTTTCTACAGTAAGAGCTTAAAGTTGCTTGGAAACAAACACAGTTTCTGGAGATCTAGTATCAATGTCTATACTGGATAATTCTTTTCTAGCATAAGAAAATACTATGTCCTTTTTTATGGGATAACAAAAGGCTAAATTACATAAAAGACTGTGGGAAGCAAACCAACATGAAGCATTTTAGTGGGACAGAGTTCAGTTTTTAGTGGAACAAAGTTCAGTTTTAAGTATGAAAATGGGACAATATGTTTCATTAAATCAAAAGAACACTGGGATAATCATTATTATAATTAAATTGCTACAATGCTTCACATTATTATTTTTTTTTTTTGGTGAAAAAACTGTGTTTGTTTCATAGAATCTTGCTGTGTACACAGAGTCATGCACATGTCTGCATCAAAAATACAATTTTGCTTGCTACCTCATGGTATATTTTAATTCACTTTTTTTGTAATGACTTCTATTTTCACTTATTTTCACTTTCAGAGAGAAATGAGACATTAAATTTACACCCCCCTCCCCCAAATTCCTTTTCAGTCAATTTCTAATATCATTTAAGTTTTTGCTATCATATTTAGAATAATTTTTATCTATTCTTTCCTAATTTTCATTAACTCTTTTCCTGTATTAGTTTTGTCTGTGTACACAGTAAGAAAGCAGGAAGCAAAGTGGGTGGGGCATGTTACGGGTTACCCTACCAGTGCCTGAGCTTGCGCAGCAGCTGCAGCGTTAGCTCTTTGTTGACTGGCCTTGATTTGCGCTTGAAGGTGCGGAGGCGGGTGAAAGTATCGACATGAATCTCGTGTACATTTCCCTTTTACATAATCCATACACACGGTAACATTGTTGTCTGTTGTATCTATAGTAACGTTATCAGGAGGATGTGCATAACGACACTCACTAGGCTGTCGTGTACAAGTACCTCTTTGAAATTCACGACATACCTGCAAAAGGAGGAAGAAAAGGAGAGGACAGGAAGTTAGATGCAGATGAAAGACCCAAAAGTTGGATGAAGAGTTGAGTTATGATGCTGAGGAATATTAGTGATGAAGATGTGCATTCCGTAGGGATAATAAAATGGTGTAAAAGGAGGGTTTAGATGCTAAAGAATATTAAAGATGAAGAAAAAAAATCAGAACTACTGGAGCCCAAATTTGGTATCATAAGTGATGAAGAAGTGCTTTCCATAGGAAAACCAAAACTTTGGTATTATCCCTTAAAATGCCAAAAAAAGGCAGATGACAAAATTTATGTCTGAAAAAAACAAAAAAAACATGTTTCTTCCAAGCCATATCATAAACAGAAATCAAAGAGAAGAGGGCAAACAGTGAAGATCCAGATGAGGTGATCATTTTGAGCTGTTTCATCAGAATCAACGCTCTTTGCAAATTCAACTATTTTCATTTTTGGCATTTTAAATGTTAAAATTGGGTAAGGATGCATCAAATTATTAGTGATACAAAGGTGACTATGAATCTTTTATTAACGGAGGAAAAAGCATACAATTAACCAATGGGACTGTCAAGTGAAGTTGTTAGTAAGATGAAAAAGGTTAGAAACAATCCCCAACATATGAAAGCCAAATTTTATATTTTCTAATGTCTCCAAAAACTATTCTGGGGGATTTCTAGGTGTTCAAAATTAAACCTCAGTGATGATGCACAGATGAAAGAATCCTGCTTTTCTTTTTATTATTTATTTATCATTACTATTTTTTACCTATCCGCAGCACTGCCATTATGAGCTGTTAGGCATGATAGATTAGTGACAAAAACACAGACATCTCTCTTACATATTTAACTGAATTCTATACAGCCATAACAGACTAAATTGGTAATCAATCGATAGTCTTATCTTTTATAGTCTGTCGAACAAAAAGCTAATATGTTGCACAATGAACATGCTTTTTATGGAATGAGAAACACCAAAATAATTTCCTATATGGCAAAAAGTAATTTATTTTGTATGAAATGCGCCAGTTGGGACAAATGTTTTATGAATATGGTGTCTGCAGCCATAATGGATCATTTCACAGAATTTCATAACGTTGGTGTAATGCCAGTTACCATATTTATCCTTATCAGTTTAGACAGGAATGCTTAAGCAAACAAAAATGTGGACCAGACCACTTTTAACAACAAAGGTAAAGGTCTGAGCAGAATGATAATAACTGCCCTTGACTTTACAGACTTATCAAGATTCATACAATGTTAACCCATAAATGCCGGGTGGACTCTTCTTCCTTATATAATGGATGAGTCCAATTGTCATAAATGGGGTTCTGGTTTGGTTTATATTACTTTTATTATTTTCTATTTTCATATAATATTAGACATAAAAGGGTTCAAGCAATGGAAAGATCTCAAGTTCTACAAGTACCAAATATGCATTCAAACTGAAAAGCATCACCAAAATGCATGATGCAAATGTACTCTTTCTTTAAATTGAGTGGGTGTTACAGACAGGAGTGTTCTGTGAAGCTCTATAATTTTTTCTTTCTTTTTGCCTGAGCACAGCAGGAAATGATACAAAAACTTAGAAACTGATCTATTTAATAATGGGACACAAGTGTCTGAACAAACAACGATAAAAATAGTCAGCACTAAGCAAAGTCTTCACTGTTTACCAGCCTGCCAAAAATTGTAGTCACCTTGCTGGACAGAAAATCCATTTGACTTAGTATGTAAAACAGCAATACTTGCCCCAGCACAGGATAGCTCTGCTGACAGACCATTGTCCTTCACATAAAACTTGAACATAAAACGTTAACATTTTGCTAAAGCGGGCGCAGCCGCCAATGACAATGCCTGGGATGCACTAGCTCTTCCTGTACATCTGTACAGGCTAGCTAATAATTGGCATTTCTGAATAGGTACTAACATCAAAGAAAGCATGGTCATAAATCTGAATATCTGCATATTTGTGTCTCCAGCCAGAATCTTTACTTGATTAATGAGTTTGAAATGTCTACAAATGACAAAGTTAAAGCAGAGAAACCCTCAAAAATTCTGAACAAGCTGCACCTATCTGCCAACTGACAGGCAAAACTAGATATTTGTAAAGTTTTAATTGAAATTATTCCAAGACATCCTAGCATTTATTTCATAAAGCTGCTGACAAACAGTGAAGACCTAATCAGACCACTCCTTAAATTGAGTTTTATAGGAGTTTGAATTTGTACTTTAGATAAATATGGTAGATTTAGTATTAAAGTTAATGGTGTCTCCAGCTGAAAAGCCACCCAAGACATCCAAAGTACTGTACATCCAGTATAACCATTTCTACAGCCTCATATATGGGTACATGATCATGATTTTGTTATTATTCATTAATTTTCTTATGCTAACCTTTATGACATAAATGATTAGAGAACTGCCATTATTGCAGGTTTACATGTTATGCATGTGCATTTGAGCATACACTGCATCTAAGCCACTGAATATGCAACTATACTTTACTTATTGCAACTGTAAATAGGCAAGCATGTGACTATTGTGCCCAGAGTCAGACAGACAAGCCATAAATGCAACTAAATGATGCAAAAACATGATACTGAAGCACTCTGCCAGCCATATTCACCCAAGAATCACATCAGGGAGTATAAAGTTACATAAAGGACATGTTTTGCAGACAGGGCAAAATATTCCAGAGCATAAAGCAACAGCATCATTAATTTTGGCAGCAATTTGATTATAAACCTTTTTTTATAGCTTCCAATGTTACTGAACCTGCCATTAATGTCACTATTTTTGCTATGGTTAATGTTATGAAATCAATAGGACTGTTGGGAATTCTGCTTTTTATCGGCAATTCAGCTTTTTGTGGCCATATTAGGTAATAAAACTTTGGATTTTAGACACAACATACAGCACATATTTATTTATCAGACACACTTTGTAATGTAATATTTATCAATCATGGAGACTGGCCTCATTTCTGTTTTGTTTTTAAAAGTTTATAACATGATATTTGTCTGCATGCTTAGGCTATTGTTCCAAACACTGGTTATTTTCCTGTCAAAATATTATCTATACAGAAATAGCTTATGCCAAAGCTAGAATATGTTAAGTTGAAATTAAAGCTTAGCTTAAAGCTGCAATAGCTTAAAAGTTCCCAGATAAAATGAACATAAAAGAGCATCTGCTTCTTAAAAGCAATTCTGGAACAAGCTCTCAAGTATCAGAAATTTCAATCACCTTTTCCTTTAGCTTATCTGAAAATAACCAATGAGAAACTCTGTTAATGTTTATGAAATTATTTGCACAAAATAGAAGATAATTTACTGAATACAGGTTGTCTGCCTTAACTACAGCTTTCAAATCTTAAAGTTGTTGTTGCATAGTCTAAGCTAGTTTATTAAAATTCTTGCAAAGGCACACAACAGTCCGTATATGTTGTTCATTGAAAATATCTTTAAACTGATTTACTATAAAAATGTCATTAATATTAACTATTTCAGATTATAAATTGAAGGTTTTTTTCTCCATATGAAAAACTGAAAGCAACACCATAGCTCTCATAAGGGCAGTTTGATAATTTTTTTTCTAATTTCTGCATGAAAACAGAAGTATGTTGTGACCTATCATTTAAACCACCTGCAGGGTCATAACAAGTATTGTTACATACAATGAACAGAAAATGACATATTCTGGGAACCACCTGAACCAGATATCTGAACTTTTAATTTTAGTCTGTGTAAAACTAGGACTGTGGATCTTGTCCACAGTCCAGGTCTACACAGTCTGAAATCTGAAGCACAAAGCATATTTTACAAAATGTCACAGAAAGTTTCTCAAGACTTATCATCAAAGGCCCTATATAGCTTTATCTTTCAAACCACTGTGACAGCAAACCCATTCTGAAATTTCATGCTCCCATTTCCTAAAAGCACTTACTGTCACACTGAAAGTTTCACGTTTCCAGAAAATATTTAACTCTTTAAGCCCCAGTGACGCATTTAGCAAAATTTGCAAACAGCGTAGATCCTGATGAGGTGGCTCATAATGAGCCGCCTCATCTAGATCTACACTGTTTGCCCTCTAGTCTTTGAATTCTCAATATAAAAAGTCTTGGACAAGGCATTTTTAAAATTTTTGCAGACGTAAATTTTGTCGTCTGCTTTTTGGTACTGAAAGAGTTAATTGAAACATTTAAAGATCTGCACAAATGACACTGATCATGCACAATTCCAATATTTTCATCTAGCTATGAATCAGACTTCTTGACAAACGGTCACAACATACTTCAAACTGTTGCTTTAATCACTGACAATGTATCATTTGCATATTTCAATTAAGCCACTGCTGTATCTAGGATTTCTTATATCCAGCTTCACAAAAATTCTGTCACAATTCTAAGTGAAAAATTGCAGAAGGCACACAAGTCAAACACTTGATTGGATCCCTAATAGCAAATCTGATGCATTAGTTACAGGTCTTTGTTTTCCTCTTACTTGACAGTGCTCTAATGGTGACAAATTCTGGGATATATGCTTTGAAGAGTTTCAGTTTTATATGCTGCCTGGTAGTAGAATGCAATTTTCAAAGAATCTTTATTAAGACCTGATTTTGTAGAATTCATAAATTCTAAAATATGACACTGAGAAGTAGTGACTGTGAAAGAAAAAGATTCAAAGTTAATACTTTTAATTATCCAAATTTACTGTGTTCAACTACATAGTGAAAGATAGACAAATACATTCAGTCAAAAAGAACAAAGCAGAAAATGATGCTTTATAAATTCATATGGTGGAAGGCCAAAGGATACTCAAAAGAAGATACTTGATGTGCTTATACTCATGAAAATGCACTAAAAGGGACTTATCAACTCATATTAGCACAAAATCATTGTTTCTGTTTTATTAAGATCCAGGTGAGTCATTTCAAGCACAAAGTTTGCTAAAGAAGGACAAGGTAATATTTTCTTTGAACTCAAAGGGCTAGAACATATAAACCATACAGATTACTAATAAAACCCAATATCAAATCTTCTCAGATTAGTCAACTTAAAATCACAGTAGTCGGGCTGAAAAATACAACTGGTGACCTCACTAGACCAATAGGAAATAAGCTGGTAGAATGTTGCAAAGCTTTTTTTTCACCAATGAAAATTAAATTAAACCATAAAACTCTTGAATTTTTGCAAAGCTGTCCAAACAAAACCAATGTCATAAAAATTTCCTGCCCTAACTTAAGAACATCAATATTCTTTTTTCTGTTGTAACTAACAGACAAGCAAATGCCATCATACTATCATCCTAGTTAATTATTCATTGTCCATTCTACTGAGGACAAGAAAATCCATTCAATGAAGCTTTTCAGTCAAACCCTTTGTCCATGGTAGACACTAAGCCTGCATTGAAATGAAACAGACTTATTAATCAAAATTATTCTCCTCTGCCAGACAATTTAGAAGTCTGATAGCTATGTAAAAGACCATGTCAATGAAGTACAAATTGTGACCAACTACTGGATTCTGACCATGCTTTATAATACTTCATAATTTCAACAAGTGTGAAGAAGAGAATTGGGAAATTTTCAGATTACAAACATTTCCAAGTTCAACCATAGGTCTTAGCTTAACAATTTCACAAACCCTGATCATCATTTAACTTTTAGTTTGATGTACTATGCCTACAGTGATGTTGATTTGTTATTTCTGTAAATCATGTGACCCTGATTATTTTAGGATATATAAGTTTTAAAACCTTTATCTGTTTAGTTTTGAATGGTTATCAGAAATGATTATTGATGAGTACATGTATAATAAACCTTACATGGGTGTAATATAAGCAAGACAAAGGAAGAGAGAATGTGAAGGAAATACAGGAGAACAGAGCTCCAGTCTCTAAAGCATTTCTAATGATAAATCTAGAATTTTTTATATTTATGTATCTAAAAATATACATAGTAAAACCATATCAGAACTGCCTCTGTAAGGTGATCTGAATGAGACTGTATGATATGTTTTATAGAAATCCAATAACACTGGAGCTCTGTTGAATAATAATGGTGGACAGGAAAGAAAGGGGGAGGAAGAAAACAACACAAGTGCAAGCAGGCATTTCAAATGTACTGTACATTCTTTTGTATATCTTTTTTTTATTAGTGAAGTCTGATTTTTATCATTTTATCAGTGTTAATATTTCCTTGATGAATGAAAAAGTACAAAATATGATTAGTCTTTTAACACATAAATGATAAATGTGAATGGTAGAATGAGATCATGATACCACAAAGCTTCTTTTAAAGGTTCTACGCTAGGGTATCTTTAGAAAACATTTCCTGGCCCCGAGGTTATAAAACTTGAGTACATTCTCAAACTCAAAATAAAGCACAATGATTGGTTGCTTCCGAGCACATGTTCGGAAGCAGCCAATCAGTGTGCTTTATTTTCAGTTTGAGATTATACTCAAGTTTTTATAACCTCGAACCCAGACCTGATGGCATTTATAATTGCTTCGAATTCATAGTCTAGAGATGATGCCAATTAATATTACCAGTAATTTGAAACGTAAGCTATAAGTTCACCTGAAAGAAGCTTTATGGCTCAACTGTTAGTAGATGCTTGGAATGTAAGAATGACAAGAAGCCAGCTTGACAAAAAAATCCCTTTCTTAGTATCCACAATGAGCACTCATCTTTATTAGTACTTCATTTTTATACATATAAAACAAAATGATAATGACGTCTAAATTGAACAACATGGTAGTATTTTAAACAGACATGTTGAAAAAATGATGTATCATGAACATCAAAATTTAGAATTTTTAGTATTTAAATAGCCTTAAGGCATGTTGAAAAATAATATTTGAAGGAAAAAAAAACAAAAAAACATTACTATCGAAGTACCTGAGGAAGCTAGGTAACTCAAGTTAAGTTTCTAAAGATTTAATAAACATACTGAGCAGAAACCAAGATTTTAGATGAAAGAACAAAAAAAAAAAAAAAATGGATAAAATCAAAGCACCTGCTTGATAATGCTAAGGTATCATCACTTGACATACCTGAGATGCTTTATCTTAACTCTTTAAGCACTAAAAAGCAGACGACAAAATTTACGTCTGCAAAAATAAAAAAAACGCCCTGTCCAAGACATTTCATATTGAGAATTCAAAGACTAGAGGGCAAACAAAGTAGATCTAGATGAGGCAGCTCATTATGAGCTGCCTCATCAGGATCTACGCTGTTTGCAAATTTTGCTGATTTTGTCACTGGGGCTTAAAGAGTTAATATTCTAGAGCTGTAGACAGGGAAACTAATTGATGAAATTCTGGGTATTTCATCAATATCTGATGGAGAATTAACAAAATTATCACAGAATTATTATCATTTAATCTCCTTATTTACAGCTGTACAGAACTAGGATAACCATTCAGGTATGTCATAACACCCCACATCTACAGGAGCTCTGTAGAAACCTTCAACATGTTCCTTAGTAAAGATGACAAGATAGTAAAAGATGAACATAATATGAATGCATTTTGTATCAGAATAGCAAACAAGACTTCTTCAACAAACTTGAAACTGGATACAGATAACATTCATTGTCACTCAACAGACTATCTGGATAAATCTTTTCACTTGTATGTTTAATCTCTCCATTTTCTTCTGAAAACTGCAACTCATTTATCTGAACAAAGCTATAATGCATTCTTAGCACAGAGCTCTAGATAAGAGGGAGTATTTGGTGATAATTAGGGATAATTTTTGTTAATTCTGCATAAAAACATATGTTGTGACCCCTCATCTGAACCGTCTCGTCGAGACGGTTCAGATGAGGGGTCACAACATATGGTTTCAATGAGAAATAAGAAAAATTATCCCTAATTATCATCAAATACTCCCTCTTATCTAGAGCTCTGTTAGCATTTTCAGACACAGTTGCTCATATATATATTCATGCATTAAATTTTATCCATGAAAAGAAGTATCCTTTACAAAATAGTTATGTACAAGAAGAATTAATGCAGTGACTTAAAGATTTCACTAAGCATAAAAATTACCCATCTCCTTCAATTAGACTAAAGCTAATATAAAAATGCTCACCTTAGATGCAGCTGGATCAAGCTTTTGCGGCAGTGTGCAAATAATCAGGCTATCCCACCTAAACTTTGTGAGCAGTTGAAGCAAATGAAAACAAGGCAATATGTGGATAAGACTCGATGTCTACTGTCTCAGAGGTCCAAATAAGCTGGGTTCTGAGGAAAATTTGGGCATAATTTCTTATCACATTAAAATATGTTGTCACTTCTCATCAGTTTCCTTCAATAGTGCTGGCATACATAGGGTCATGAGAATAAGATAGCTGACAGTCTTAGCTTAGCACACTGCTTTGCCTTTTTAGGAAGCTTCACAAGTAAAATTAACCCAGAATTTTCCTCAAAATCCCAAACTTCTCATCTAAAGCTCTGTGACTCTAGGCTATAGTATTGAGCTAAGTTGATATATTAGTGGGAAAAACAACAGCGTAAGAAATTAAAAGCATCTAAGTGCTGAATAAAAATAAATGTTTACCTAAATGAATTTTGTCTTCAAAAATAAATGGAATGGCATGCCACGTAGGGCTCAAAGCCCCACTCCTTTATTTCATCGTGGAAAGCAGAATATATACCATAACAATTCTATGTATTGGGACACCTAACTAATAGCAAAATGGATTTCTATCTTTCAATTTGGACCAGACTGCTTCCTCAACAGACATACTATCAGCTGAAGAATGAACAGTGCATACCTTGAATAGACTGGTTCACAAGTAGCATGCTGATCTGAGTCAACATGACTGCTCATGCACCTTTGTCCCAGTACTTTAGAGCTTTTATGGCAGTGAGCTCTGTCTCAATCAGGGCAGAAACTTTTGGATTTCCTGTCGGCAAGGGTAATTCTAAGAAATCCTTGTTACCTAAGGTTTTAAACTGCAAGAGTTTCCCCACTTATATACCAGTAAAATTAGCCAAATAAGCAACAGGAGTTCTCACAATAATATATACAATGTAAAAATATCAGCTTCATCAACTTGTTCTATACCTTCAACCTTGAACTTTAAGAACAATGATCACCTTGGTTCAAGGTCATTACCTACCTCTAATCTATCAGGCCGTGTAACCTTGGTTGCCGTGGCATTGGGAATCTGTGTTGGAATGACACCGGTTTGATGAGACATGGAAGGCGTTTCTCCATTTGTTTGTGCATTTGGTACTGCTATTGTTGTCTGCATGCCTGCACCTATGTAGGGGTTAAAGGTCACAGCAGAAGTTGGAGTACCACCTAAATAAGGATGAGCCTGAAATAACAATCAATTTAGTTAAAAACCTCCAAATGTCACATGATCAGTTTTACAAGCTTCTTTCCACTAATCTGTCCAATATTTGGAGACCTGGTAACCTAAAAGTTTGACAACCAAATATAGTATATCTAAGGATACTAACAAGAAAATGCCTGTTTGCAAAAAAGCATAACATGGGCTTAAAGAGGATGTCAAAGAGCATCAATTTATTCCCAATTTCATTATTTCTTCTGTTAAATTCTCCACATAAATCACTAAATCTGTTTTACCATTTGATATCATCAGCTAATAATTTCAGAAAATTATCAGCTGACTAGCTTACTGCTTACTTCGTGGAATATTTAAATTTGCACGTTTATGCTCACTGCAAAAATTGTGAACCTTAACATACCATGAACATTTGTACAATTACCATATAATGCCACAATAAAAACAGTAATGCAAATACGGCAGCTGACAGTCTCAGCCATACAGTATTGCCTTTTCAGGAAACAATGTCCGTCAATCGAGTATTTAATCAATCTACTAGAAACTACAGCAGCATCATAAAATAACATTCTAGGAAGCCTCCAAATTATTAATAAACCATGTAACATGGACTGTATAACTGATATTCATGGGTATAAGAATCCTATCCAGTGCTCCAAATAAGAAGGGGTAACAAAGATAATTTAGGGATAATTATCCATATTTCTCGATTAAATCATATTTTGTGACCCATCATTAGAACCGTCTTGTCGAGACGGTTCTAATGAGGGGTCACAACATATGTTTTCGTTGAGAAATAAGAAAAATTATCTTTGAATTATCCTCAATACCCACTCTTATCTGGAGCTCTGATCCTATCTCCACAAAAGCAAATGGGAAGAGGGAAGACTATGTAGTTAACTCTTTCACTACCAAAAAGCAGACGACAAAATTTACGTCTGCAAAAATTAAAAAAATGCCTTGTCCACGACTTTTTATATTGAGAATTCAAAGACTAGAGGGCAAACAGTGTAGATCTAGATGAGGCGGCTCATTATGAGCCGCCTCATCAGGATCTAAGCTGTTTGCAAATTTTGCTAATTGCGTCACTGGGGCTTAAAGAATTAAGAAACTGGATACATTAGATACACGTACAAATCATAATATTTCCTTCCGAGGTTTTCTTTTTTCAATTAAATTGGTGAAAACATTTTCTGGTGTACTTTAATTTAAAGGCAATGTTTTCCTAGGGTAAACATTCATCCCATACATGGGATCTAATTTCATCTAGCACCCCCAGTCCCCTCCACAAAATTTGAGGGCTATATATGGTATCATCCGATTCAGTAATCCAATAATGGTTCAATTAAATGCTAATACTGTTGCAGAGTGCATACATGGATAAGCCTACAATTCACCTTATCCAAGAGTGTATAGTTAGACCATTTTGCTCTTAACCCATTCCATTCGGGGTGGGGTATCTGGGCAAACAGTTTAGATCCAGATCAGGCCCCACAAATGTGGGGCCTGATCTGAGATCCAAACTGTTTGCTGCCTAGACATCATTTCTACAAGAGTTAGTTAGACCAATATTGCCAAAATATTCTTGATTTTTGATGCAGATGACAATTTCAGCAGACGACAAAAAATACCCAGAATGCAATGGGTTAAACTATCCCACACCCATATTCTACAGGTTCTGACTGTCTCAGCAACTAGCATGTGACTAATATGTGGCAGTTAAGCAATGCAAAAAAATGTAAATGTATGCAATTTGTTGCTCTGTACATATTTTTTATTAAGTATTCAAGACTTTGGCTTAATTAACAGCATGAAATCAAACAGAAGTTTGGCACAAGAATCAGTCTTTTGTTCTGTGAAACGAAATTCTCACATGACATTCATTTCCCACTGAGCAAATAGGAAGAGTTGTCGGGTAAAAAGTTATGATAAGTCAGGATGCTTACGTCACAGTGTGCAATTTTCAGGCCTTGGCGATGTTGTTTCTTGATGTCAGCTTCAAAATAATCTTGTGGAAAATGTCAAAATATCCTTGTATTTTCATTTGGTCTAATGTTAGAGTCGAAAGAAGTATTCCTTACCAGTAAATTATCACTGATAAACATATGCTGTGGGGCAGATGCGAATATTAATTTTGTGATCTCCCTTCCAACAGCATGTAATAAACAGTGATAAGTCACATGTAAGGAAAAAATATTTCCTAAATGAAATAAATTATGATAACAGCCAGTGATTTCTTGTTTCCAATTTATGCATTTACCTCATACATTAGTTTGAGGATGATAGACAAAAGAGATTACATTTTTCTTTTCAGTATCTGTTAAAGACTGCTTGAGCAAACCCATTTCCGATTTTCTGTTTTTTTGTTGTTTTTTTTTGTTTGAATACACAATCAGTAAGTTGTGACAGCATGTAAGGAGTAATAAGACTGACTGTTACCTTTATTTTGAAAAAAAAAAAAAAAAATACAAAAAAAAAAAACATTCTTCAGATTTTTCTGTTAGCTTGATTTTGTTGGATGGGTGACCATAATAGTTCTTCATCCTTTTCAACAGTATTTTAGTCATATCAAGTTGAAGGGAGGGTGAAGGGCTAAGTGCAAAGAATCTCGCTTCCAGCAGGACTTGATCCTGCAACCCCTTGAACAAAAGTCAGGAGTGAGCATTTGGCCACACTGATGCTTCGCTAGATCTTGTATGAAACAGAAAGTGTTCATGCAATATTTATGTATTTGGTTTCTTTGAAGAAGGTCTGTATCCAGAAAGATTTACAGAAGTCATGAGTTAAACAAGAATTCTGTGGAAGGCAGTGTCTTGCCTGTCAATGCATTGTCACAAAACAGAGCTAAACCACGAAACTTGAAAGATTACTCCACTGGTACCAAAGATTCCGCCAAAGTAGTACCTATGGCTCGCTCCTGATGGTCGCTAAACAAAAACTTGATGATATATTCATGAAAACTATTTTTCTTTAGTCTTTAATTAATGCAGGCTACTACACTAGGTTTTTGCAATTTATGATTTTCAAAGCTTTTTCCCTGTATACTTTTCCTTTAGTTGTTTACTTTAATCAGAGATCTTATGGGTTTTTTTTTAGTTTTTTTTAATTTAAAATTGTCTATTATAACATTTTAAGTGACTGGGAGCATTTAACTAGAAATCGATTCTTTTATCTTTAGAATCTGTGTTTTAGCTCATTAGCCTATCTCAGTCTGCCCTCTCAAGTCAATGTGTGATATCACAACCAATTCAAGATACAATTTAATCTGTTTTTAATGAGTTTTCACAAATTGCATACCCATAAGAGGTTTTTAAATATAGCTGCAACCACAGATGTTTATGTAATCTGCATTTTCATTGGTCAATATTAACAGGTGATATTACTTAATTTCTTTCACAAAGACTTTTGTTAGTGACAAGAATATCACCTGCTCCAATGCATTTTCTGTTTTTCAAGAAAGCATCAAATTATCATGAATTGAAACTGCATATCAAATAGGTAACTGCCTAATAAATATCTATATTTTGACTACTGGTAACTAGAGCTAGCTGGTTTCTAAAATATAATTTTTATGATCAGTTGCTCTGGTTGTCTTGGCATTTGGAAATTACACTGATCATTTTACTTAATTTAAGAAAAGCAATGCCCATGTGAATTTCTGATTTAAAGTGTTGTTTTTTTTTGTAGGTATCTTTGTTTAATTTTTCCTACCCACATGATTTTCTGAAACAACAGTACCAACAGACTATTCAAAGAGCAGTTTCCAAACAAATGTTTGGCTCACTGAAAGAGCTGGTTGCGTATTCATACATAACTTTCTCTTCCAATTAGATCAAATCTTTAATTTTGAAAACTTCTCATCCAAATTAAGACTGAAGCTAAGTTTGTTTTTTTGAAATGACTAAGGCAAGTCTGTGTGTGTGTGATGATACTTGTAATGTAACATCAGCATCATACAAATACCCTGATGCCCAGGCTGATCTGAGTCTTTGCTGGGTGCACATGCCACTTATTTGGTTTTGTCATGTTGTGGCTCATATGTAATTTTGAATGGAATATGCTGGTGTATTAATGAGTCATGGATTTCATCAACTTCTGTTGGATCAAAATATGCAGCAAACAAAAAACAATAATACTGGACAAAGTTGGAATAACAACTGAATTTCCTTTTTAGTGATTTTATCAAATCTCAGTGAGTCCCTCACAAACCTTATATAAAGCATTTTGGTTTTAGAACTTTTTTGCCAAAAGAATGCTACTGGGTCATCTCCAGACAGGACCAATGCATATCGTCTAACCTGAAGCTGGCATTTGTGCCAACTCCAAAAAGGCTAGAATGTCTATCCATTTACAGTATGCAATATTGGATATTACAGCTCAGACAGTTTTGGAGCAGGTCAACTTCGAGCATTAATCCAACATGATTTATGAAGACATTAATCCAGCTTGATAAATGAGGATGCCTTACTGCGCTATTAATTATGTATAGACTAATTCATCTCAATTTTTTACAGGACAAGGGTAAACTTTCATGCAATTCCTAGACATTTTAATCACCAAACCATCTAACAGTCCAACTTAAACATGTTAATCATCAAAATTATCTATACTGCAAAATTCTCTTCCAGAAATCTTCTGATCAGAAAATTTACAGCAAAATTTACAGCCACTAGATCTTGTATGTATATCAACAACTGCATACATTTGGCACCATTTATACAATGATCACTTTCATTTCTGCTAAAGATGACGGTTTAAAAACAAATGATCAATTTTAATTGCACAGAGTGAGCTTGAAACTTTCCACCCCAAAATAATCTAAAGACAGTTTCATATAAAACTTGTTATCAGTTTTTGGGAGAGAGAAACATCCATGACCAGGACTCTGATAATTTATTTTCCATGGTTAACTAAAACTTATTACTGAGCAAACTCAACATATACCCACCATAACTAGACCTTCTTACAACCTGTATTGATTTTCAAGGCCCCAAAGGTGTTACTAAACATTCAAGAATCATGGAGTAATATATCTCTTTGTTTGCTATACTTGTTATAGATATACTTTATTCTCCTATCTGTGTATCAGTTGACCTCTACATCTGATATCATTAAATGTCTTACACCAAAAAGAATGAACAATCAAGTGTCCCTTGCTGAAAAAGGCTGAAAATGTACAGAGCAACAAACTGACACACTAAACAATATTTTTCTGGGGCTGTACGTATTCATAAAACCACTTAAGTCATTGCTATGCTGTTGCTAAGGCTAAATTTCTTTGAAGGAGATTCCCTACAACTATGAAATTTGCTCTGGAGGAACAGTCTAAAAAGACTGTTCCTCCAATGCAAATTTCATAGTTGTAGGGAATCTCCTTTATAGATATTTAGCCTTAGCAACCGCATAGCAACGACTTAAGTGGCTTTATGAATACGGCCCCTGATGCATAGTCAACAGCAAACTTTGAGCAATGGTACTTTGACCCTAACTCTAGCAGGCAACAATATATTAGCAACAGCTTTGAAATACTTAGTGACTTCAATAGTGATCATGCTGCAGAAAGCAAAGAAGGGTAACTCTTGTATATATTGTGATGCAACTGCAATTCTACTCTACACAGCCAACACAGTAGAGACCAGTTTGTCATATCATACAGATAACTAATGATGTACAAAGCGCTTTTATGAACAGAATGGAACAGAATTTTATCACAATTTTTGCTTATATAGTTTATCAGCATAATTCATGAATATAATTAGAAAATTTCATGATTTTCAGACCATATTTAGAACTTGTTTCCTCAAAATATTATAATCTTTACTGTGTTGGACTAATTAATTTTGTGTAAAAAAGCCTATGATATTATAATCTAGCTAGCGTTTTTAAGTTTAGCATAGAACTTTTGAAGTTCAAAATTTCTCGTAATAAAGACTATAAACCAGCTCATTTTAATTGAAAAGTCCTTATTTTTGTTTTTACTGGTATCAGTCATTGCTGGTTTTGTTGTATTTCATTTTCTTTAAACTAAATGAAGATTATTCTGACTGACTAGCTAGATATAAACTCATTGCTGAGCTCATGTTCCATGAACAACTCTGGAGATGCCAAAGTACTGAATGGGTTGTTACAACTTTATAGGCTAGCAGACACTTTATGAGGGAGGTAACTTTAGCAGAATGGAATTTGCTTCTCTTGTAAGTTTAATCCTTTTCTGACCAGTGGACGTCCATCCTTATCATTTGGATGGGTCTATTTCTAATTTTAGGAGCTTCTGATGAATTTTTTCACTTTTATTGTATTTTCCATAGAAATTCTACAAGCAAAGAGTGTTGACTGATCAGACACTGTAATCTGCAGCATCTAAACTGAGTCTGCACTGTTTGCATATGTCCCCAAAATGGGTTTCTAGTCTAAAAAGGGTTAAATCATTTGCGCATCATGACTTGTTTCTTTCACAATATTTTGATGCTACACATTTCCAAGAAAGAGCTTGAAAAGGTTTCCTTTCGGAACACTTATATCACCTATAGTTTTCTAGAGACTGTCTTCATATATAGATTGTTTTTGCACTCTTGATCAACTAGGGGATAGTTGGGTAACTTCAGACAGGCGGGTAAATTTGGACATACCATTGGAAACAGTGAAAATCCAGATGAGACCAGGATTTTTACTGTTTGGCCAGTTATTTTTGTTTTAGTTCCAAACAACTGATTTATAAAGGAAACAATGTCACTGTCCAAATTTACCTGCAGTCCAAAGTTACCCGACCCTCTCCGAAGAGTTTCAGACTATTGGTAATTTTATCATGGACTGATGGCCTATCAGAATGATTAGTAGCTGCTGAGTATTGTGGTTTAATATTCCAGTCAACAATATTTCAAAACCCTTCCCGAAAGTTACCAGAAGCACCAGGCAGCCCATCTATTTTGTGAGCCCTGATGCGGATTGAGAAAGGGAGAGGGGATGCTGGGCATTAAATGCAGGAGAGGCAATGCATCTATTTGAAATCCAGCTGTCTATCTGTGTGGCAGACAATGAACTGAATTAGAATACGTCATATTCTTTCAGGTGGACAAGCAGTTGAGTCAACTGATCATGATTTATAAGGTTATGTGTCTGCATTGAATCAGATTGTATTGCCATAAGCCTAATCCTCTTTACCCTTTCATCAACTCAAAATGACTGAAACTGTTAAAAGTGTCATACAGCCTATATAAACCACCAAAGCAGGGGTATGGCTATGAACACCATCTGAGCAGTATATGGAACAAAGCACAGCAATAGCTCAGTGAGGAAGAAAAGATTACCACTAACCAACATAGGATATTGTCCTGCAGAAAGAACTGCTGGGTATGCCATGGCCGTGGTCTTTGTTGAGCCAGCCTCATACATCAAAAATAAAAGAAAACATGCAAACCAATTAGTATCTCTCATCAGTAACACCTCAGGTGCACCTTTGAAGACATGATCCTCATCAGAGCTGAAGCATGCCATCCAGTATCATAGTATCTAATAAAAAGCATGTCTATGCCAATTAAAATTTTTGAAGTTTTTTGTTCTTTTCTATAAATTTAAGTTGTTTCAGTAAAAGTTTTCCGTATGTAAATGTATCTGTGACTAACATCAACACATAAATTCAGTTGTTTTTATCATTTCTTGTTTACACAAAAATAGTTGTAGTCATTTATTTAATACATTTATCCTAGAATGAAAAAAAATCATACATAAAGTACTGATGAGGAAAAGTTGTCCAAAGGTGTCCCTGAGGAAAAGCTCAAAACATCAATGGTGCATGACAAAAGTTAGCATAAAATACAAACACAACCGTGTCTTTGCTAGTATTCAACAGATAAAAGAAGAAAAATCACACAAAAATGCAGGAACCATTTGTAGTATCCCTGTCTATAGCACTAATTGCAGGTTTTCTTTTTCAAATAGCCAGAGGTATTCCACAAGGGGAACTTTCATGCCCTCTATTGAACCAATCTGCTTTTGTGAAAACAAGTCTTTTTTTTTCTTTTCAAACAATAAAAAAATCTCCTTAAATTTTTTGGATGACAGCTGGCTATATGAAAATATATTCAGAAGCAACAAAAATGCAAAGAAATTAAATATTGGAGTCTTTTGAGCATGTGTAACCATGTATGCATTACATGTACTTTGTCTTTTCAATTAAAAATACATGTATAAGGCATATAAAATGCCAGTAAAATACAGACTTCTTATTTTTCTGTCCACTAAAATTTTTGCTGGTTACAAATACTTAAAGCTATATTCCTTTGAGAAGTATTACAGCAGCAATCAATTGCGAACATTCAGTAGTCTTAACAAGGGAAAAAGTGCTTTGGGGAAAATTTCATAGGTTGCTTGTAATTTTTTTTTTGGATAAATTAAGCACTTTTTCACCCTGTTCTAAATTAAGTTCCTTCTAACAAGAAGTTATTTATGAACATGGATGCTAGAATAGCAGATATATGCGCTACAAAACTTTATAAATATTAATAAATAAGCATCTATGTCTGTCTGGCATATCTGAAGTTGATGTGGGATAACTTTAAATGAATTATATAAAACTGTATGACATGCAGAATAAAGCATAAAGCAAAATAAAAAGGTTCAGAGCAACAACTACTAAAATAATTAACTCAATCTAGTGCTTTCACCTTGAACTATTTTTCTTCAATGAATATGTTGTATAAAGTAAAGATGGCATAAAAAGGCACAATTCATTTGCATATCAATTACCTGGGTTTAAGGATTCTGCCCTTTTCTGGTATCTCATATGACTAAATACAATTATATGATAAACTTATGCAGATTTTATATGTATTTTGGGTTAAACTAAGAAGAAGTTAAGACTGAATAAATGAGAAATGCAAATGAGAAGTTGAAAAAAAGTTTCTAATTTACACTGACTGCAACTAAACAGAACCCCTAAATATATTTCAAGGCATTTCCACCTTTGAAAAGGCCATCATGACAGACTGTAATCTTGCGTATACTTTTCTATATATATAATTTACCCAAATCCTGTAACGTCACTGCTCAATTTTGTATGGAGTTTTGTGCATCTTTGATAAATGATTGCTTTCATAACATTCAAAGCTGTTCACTTATTTGTGGGTGGGGTAAGCTTGCACCTTTATCAAGATCTATTTATATAATTATAGTCACCTCTGGTCTGGCTGTTGAATACATTGGCACTTGAGAACTGTACAAGTTGGTGCTCTGAAAACCAAAATATATACTAGTAAACATATATTCTATACATGCCATCAGCAGATGCAGACTTTTTGTAGGGCTTACATCTATCAACAAAAGTCATATCAGACACATCCACATATATTATTTAATGATCATTGTAAAAAGCAAACTACATGTAATCTTAATCTAATCTTACTTAATATTATGAACCTAGCCACTTTTACAAACTTTCTAGTGAATGAAATAGTTAAGGCTGAAGATGAACAATCGGTCAATGCAGTCTTTGCAAGAAAAAATAAAATGATAGTACACTCTCAAGATCAAGGACCTTAATCTGCTATAATGCAAAATGGTTTTGGCCTTCTTTGGTTTTGTTTATAATGCATTACAAATTTCTAGTCCAATTATCATTCTTACTTACTTTTCCATTTCTATTACGGTAATTTCATCTACAAAGTCTGCATAACCACCCAGATGGCAGGTATGATCATTCATTGCAACAACATCTTTATTCTCAAAGCTGGGTTTTAAGCATCTTATCATGATAGCTAGCAGCATTTGCAATGATTTGCAATGGATGAAAATAATGTCTTGCATAGAAAAGGCAGAAGCTGAAAAGTACTCTTTAAATAAAACTCTTGCAACTATAATGACCACAATACTTAAACAGACAACTACCTGCAATATCAATCCACATTCTACAGAAGTATGACTAAGGCTATGTTTACTTTCACAAGGCAAGTTTATTCTATGACATGTTACATCTTATGCAACAGTAATTGCTTCAACTACACCCTGTTTGGTCACACAAAAAAACTTGTAAATGAGATCCTTCAAGAGCAATGAAGACATTCATTAGTTATAAGGCGCAGTTGTACCACAATTTTTGTATGTTCAAGCCCAAAAGAAAGGTCCTCATGCCTACTTTACTTCAGTCTTTACTTACGTGCCAATTAAGGCATTCATTCAATGGAGATTCAATCTGTTCACTGATATCTTCCTTTAGTAACTGAAGATACAGTAAAATTTTTATACATTAGATTAGACTTCTGAATTTCCTCTCTGCAAATTTGTGACTCCCCTTACCTACTAACCTGCAAGAATAACCTGAGTCTCCCAATGTTCCAAATGCATTGGAAGCATATTCTTGTTGAAAACAACCTTGCTCTAAATCAAACATAGCCTCACTTTCAAAATGATTGGCAAAGCATATGAATCTAAGAAGCTGTATATCAAATAATAACTTAAGGTGCTGGAAACTTTGTATGGATATTAATGGTTGAACAAAAAAATAAGTATGACTGAGCAGTTTCAGGGGCTTAAACATTCAATAGCTGTAACATTTACTACAGAAAAGCAAACAACAAAACAAAATGAACATCAACAAAACATAAGCAGTAGGCTAATTTCCTCCAGGGAATAAAGTGGCATTTTTTGTTAAAAATTTAGGGCAACATTAAGACCTGTTTGTTGATCTCCCATAATAAGCAAGCTGTCTTAACCAGAAACAATGAGTTAAAGGTATTCAAAAATCTACCAATAGAATCTATTCACACTGCAAACTCCACAACCAACCCATCATCCAGATAAACCAATTGCGTTTTTCAGCAGCTTACACCCAGTCCAAACTCGTGTAAAAAGTTTGTCAACCCACATTAAAGTCCCAATTGTCAGGCAGCATCCCATAGTATTTTTGTCAGAAACAAAGAATATACATGTGAATGAAATAAAAACAATACCACAACTTCTGAGACCAGTGAAGATATTTTAGTCTGATCAGTCTGCCTGTCAACCAACATAGCAACACTTCACTGCCATAATTCTAAAAATTGAGACACCTAGAATAATTACCGTAATTGTCCTTATAATGGAACACTTTGGTTTACTAACTTTGTAATGTGTCCAAAAGATGCAGATGGAATGGAAACAGTGAAGATGCCATTAGGCTTTAGGTTTAGGCCCATCTGTCCTAAAACTTAGTATTCATACAGTAAGCTAATATGGTGAAAGTACAAGCAATAGAACTATAGGTGCCTTACTTTACTTCTAATCTGGACTGCATAGCATATTAATAATAATGGAGTTAAAGCTGCACCCTGTCATACTCCTCAGCTGCTTTGTTGCACCTTAAAATTCTTTTTTGTTTCAAAAGTTAAACTTCATTTTAATTACAAATGTAATCTTTTTCACTTTCACACCAAATTAGAAATGATTTTTCCATATTACATGGTTTTATCATCTCCTCAACAGACTTTTAACTGAACTGACTACCAACACAATCAGTATGCCTAACAGTTAACTGGATATATAATGATAATCCATATATTTTTTGAATTGAACTGAATATAAGAACAATTAGTTAATAAGTTTATGCTCACTCAAATGAAGCTTTCCTGGTTTCATAAGTCACATGGTTGATTTCCCAAACTACATACTGATGATTTCTGCCAAACGCTTCTTTGAAATTTTAGTGATAATAAATGTATATCAATCTCTGTTACATAAAAGGCTTCTTCTGTATATGCATATAGTAATTAGCTGCTCTTAGACTATCACTGATAAAAATCACCATATGCATGCTGGTCAATGTTTTTGGCAGAGACCATGGTGAAATTAATGCAACTACAACAAAAGAATATTTGAGCCATGACACTACAAAACCAACAAAGAGGCATGTGCAGCCAGGGAATACTCAGATCAACCTTGGCATCCACCCAGTCTGATCAGAGTCTTGGCTGTTGGCATGGAGGTAGCTTAGAGCCTTAGCTATCCTTTAAGTGGTCTGTGAAGACTCTGATCAGACTGGGTGGATGCCACTTTGTTGTTTTGTTGTGTCATGGCTCATTTAATGATCAAACTAACAAACTAAGTCAATAATTTCAATAATTTGGAATCTTCAAGACCTACTATCATTTCTTTTAATAGGGCTCACACAATTTCTATTATTTACCAAAAGGAAAAATTGTTTTGGATCGAATTACAGTTCTATTATATATCAGATTTACTAAATTCATTTCCAAATTTCATTTAAAGATGTGTTCTTATTTTCAGTCTTAGGACCACAATGCAGCAAACAGTTTCTTTTGCTTTAATTTGCTTCAGTTTGATCATCAAATTCCTTTACTCACTACAGATGTAAATGATGAAAGAAAAGACAATCCATCAAGAATATGTGATATTAAAACATACCAGGAGTGTAAAACTGCGCAAGCCTGCTCACATTTGCAAGAAAATTTTCAGGTAGAGTGAGTAAATTTTTTAATAATGCTTAACTAATTCCTTTAAATCACTATATTTTCACATGTTGTTTATTTGTGACTTTTTAACTTGGAAGTACTGATTGCAACCATGTGTCAATCACCAATTTCCATGCAGGGTCTACATTTTACAAATATACATTCAATTCATGAAAATTAGTCCAAATAGATAAGTTCTCCATTTTAAGCATTTTTGAATAAAGTCTGGACAAAAAGGATGAGTGGCTTGCAAAGAATCTTTACATCCCTGATTTTAACAAATGAAATGGACACTGACTGAAGCAATATATACTTTCACTCTTTAATCAATATATGCTAGAATATCTCCAGATCTCTTTTGAAGAGATTTAAATCATTAACAAAGAAAAATAATTTGAATATGATTAATTAATAATTTATTACTGTCTATGTCCATTTTCACTTCTCTTTCTGAGCTTATATTTCTGTTTGCAACAAAATACATGTTTCTTTTTTATTTTTGTTACACTTTATTTCATTTGTCAAAGAAAGATTTGAAAGTACATTATTTCTTTGGTGTTTTTGTTTGGGTTTTTCCCTTCCGGAACAATCTCAAAGATCTAGATCTGTCTTGTAAGATGGATCTAGATCTTTGGGATTGTTTTGGAAGTGAAAAACATCTTTTAGCTGAATTACACAATCCTACTTCACATATCCGCTGTAATTTTTGAAGGATAAACTCTCATATTATGATTGAGTAAATAAGGATTCTTTTGTGTTCATTTATTGCAAACAAAATTCTTTTTCTGATTAAGCTACAATGCACTTTTATATACAAGGCTCAAACAGCACAAAGAAAAATAGTACCAAGAAATGGAAATAAAAACTGTGTGAACCTTGTATAAAGCCATCACCTAATACAGACACTGTATTAATATACAATTATGGTGTTATACAGGGGTCTCACTTGGGGCCCTACCTGTCTCATAGTTGACATCTCAGTAGGACGGCTCTGGAGAGGGGAAGTTGAAGAATAAAGGTCAAGTGATAATTTTCACAGATGAAGCACAGTGGCGGATCCAGAGGGGGTTCGGGGGGTTCAAACGAACCCCCTCTTCAGCCTTAATTATTTCAGTTTCATGGAAAATTTCAGGAAAAGTTTGGTAAACTGCACAAATCGAACCCCCCTCAGCTACTTTGAACCCCCTTTCCACAATTTCTGGATCCGCCCCTGAAGCAATAACCATTCATGGAAGATCCAGAGGTTTTCTTCAGGTCTCTTATGAAACTTTGATCATAGAAACTCAAGGAGAGTATGGATATAAACAATTTGTCTCCTCTCTCTTTATGTTGCAATGATACAAATTACTACTAATAGGCACGTGACGTGCCTAAATTTTGGGACACCTAAAAAAAAAAAAATTTCCATTTGGGACAAATGAAAAATTAATTATTTTTAGGTGTTCCAAAATATAAGTACCATATTATTATTGTAACTATTTTTTTTTTTTTTTTTGTGTGTGTGTCCAAAAAATTAAGCACATTTGGGCAGAGTAGTGTTTACAAGTATTTATTATATAAATCAGTGAATTGAAATCTACAGCTTCCTTCTTTGAAATGATATTAAACATCTATTGCTGAATATCAGAAATTATATTGGCTGCCAATACAAATAAATCCTCTGGATGCTGCATGAGATAGTTATCTTTTTTTTTCTCTCTCATTCTCTCAAAAACGGTAATAAATTATAATGCACATATCTGAAACCTGACAATCAGGAAATTGCTCATCTGAGCTGGAAGTCTGTCACATGGTATCAAAACATAGTATTTTCTAAATGATTTTTCATTGCCATTCTATCTTCAATATTCTCAATCATGACTATGTCTATTATACATTTGTACATATAATTTACTACTGTTTTCTAAATATAAAACAAAGTATGAAAAGCGTTTTGGCTAGCCATTAAGCCAATGAGAATAACATTTCTAAAAGCTTATTTATCTCCCTTTGTTTATAGATACATTTAAGCAACAAATAATGATGGAATTCTGCAAGAGAATGAATATGTAAAACAACAACAAGTACATGGACACAATGAACAAATATCTGAGCTCCTCATATGCTGAAATATTGGGGGCCAAACCTAAACTTTTTTTGTGCAATATCTACTGTAAGATCTCCATGAATAACAGGAGCAAGATGTATTGATGGCTTTTCTTGAAAATTCCAATGCAAAATTTCAGTTTACCAGCAGCTCAAATATAAAAAAAAAAAGAAATTGTTTATGTTTTATATTTTAAGTTATACAGTGCTGCATGATACAAACTTTTGTCTAAAATTAATTTGAAGCAATCAAAATGTCATTATTTTCACATAAAAATTTATCAAACTTACAATTTTGAAAACTTTATTTCAATTACTTATCAAGATTAATTGGGGCCATGTCCAGCACAAATGTGTCTTGCAGCTTGTGGAGAGAGCAGCAACAGCCAAGATTACCATATATCTTCAGTTATTAAACAGGGGTTTTCCCTGCTAAAATAATCCCAAATATCAATCTTAAAAGATGGATCTAAATTTTTTTGGATTGTTTTAGAAGGAAAACCCCCATCTAATTGCTGAATTTGCTGAATTTTATAAGACTAAGACATATGGGGTCATTCAAGAGATGGAAAAGTATGGCATCATATTTCTTCGGCTGTAAGACGGGATAGATGACCCCAAACATGAGAATAAGCAATATTCACTCAGCTGTGAAACTGGGTCTTCCTGTCCAAAACAAGACAGATCTAGATTTTTGGGATTGTTTTGAAAAGGAAAATTCTGTCTTATAACTGAATAACTATGGTAGCTTGAAAGCTTGAACTCTTGTTGCACATCCACAGATCCTGAAGAGTTTAACACTGGATACCCCGACTGGGTCAGTGTTTGAGGCATTGGCACATAACACATTTTCGCTGCCCACAGTACAGTTCAGATTTAGGGGGATTCTGAGCACATGTCAAAGTCACCTTTTTAAATGCATTTTCGTATATAAATGAGTTTGCACTCAAAACAGAGCATGCAATTTAAATAATTGCATTATCTTGGGCACTCCTAAACATTATACTTAAAACTTGCATAAGCTGCCAAGTTAGATTTCTTTCAAATTTCTTAGCTGCAGAAAAGAGTTTAGTGGTAACAAAGTGCACTTTTTAAACAACTGGGGAACTTCTATTTATTAATTTTATTTTATTATTATAATCATTTTTTTACTTTTTTTTAATGTGTAGCCAGCACAGTATGAGAACCTTGAGTTTGTTTATTTGGAATCAGCAGCATCCTTATTAGAAATCATTGGTATGATCTTCTTCAGGTACCTTCATCAGCAGAGATGTTTCAAGGGAGCTAACTCCATCTGACTTGTACAGAAATTTCTTTTATGACTATCCTTGATATATTGAGAAAACCCTGAGTAACCAGTGCAAGCCTAAATCAGACTGCTCTTTCAGATCAGGGTCTGCGCTGTCTGATATTTCACCATCAATTTTTGTCATATTTCTGGATAGTATAATTAATATTTTCAAATGATGCTTGCAAGTATTTGTTAAGGTGTTTGAATATTCAGGAAAATTACGGCATCTAAAAGAAATCCTCAGCTATCGCCAGAGCCCTAGATAAGAGGGAGTATTTGGTGATAATTAGGGATAATTTTTGTAAATTCTTGATAAAAACATATGTTGTGACCCCTCATATGAACCGTCTCGATGAGACGGTTCATATGAGGGGTCACAACATATGGTTTCAAAGAGAAATAAAGAAAATTATCCCTCAATTATCATCAAATACCCCCGCTTATCTAGAGCTCTGGCTGGCGCATTATTTTCACATGTAACAACACAGCACATTTATTACCCTAAAGAAATATACAGAGCTAATTAGTTTTCCAGCTGTTTCACAAATATTCTCTGACCTAGTCTAACTTACATGGATCTATATTTGAAGAATATGGCATACTTTCTCCGACTTATCTGAGCTTTCATATTTAAGTGGGGAAAGAAGGAAAGAAATGATGCCTTTGAATTTTTATCTGCATTACTTCACTTTAATGGTTTACTAATTATATGTCAGAAGAACCACACTTTTGACACCATATAATTGCATTCAAGGGAGGTAATAAATATGTAACACAATAACACAATTTTGTTTTAAAATTCTCTGTATGTACATGTATTCAAATGCCCCCCTCCACCCCCTCACCCCACCCCTTACTTTGGGGGACTCTGTTACAACAAAAATTGAGTAAAGAAGAAATATGTTTAGACAGGGTAAATGTTTTAAACTTTATTAGTTTTAAGGTATTACAATTGATTTATGTATTTTTCTATTTACTTGAGTACATTTACATAAGTGCATTTGCTTTTAGCTACTACAAGCAATATATTTGAAACATCTGCTACATCCTTTAAAATCTTCAGCAAAAGAGCTTGAAGTCAAAAAGATATTTTTTGTCGGGTGATAGATGTACAGATTAATTTCACTAAATAAACAGACTTAGCACATGTAGAACTGCATTTATATGACCTTCAATGGTTTTACTGAGATGTTTATGTATTACTCAAGGGTGTAGCTACGTATACGGCAAATACGCAAGTGCGTATTGAAATTTTGTCAAAATTGACAAAATTTCAAAACGCACCTGCATATTTGCATGCTGAAAATTTATAAATTAGACAAGATTTCAATACCAATTACCAAAGTGGCTGAAATAGTAGCTTTCCCTTCAAGAAGTAGAGAATAAAACATGGTTGTGCGTATTATGAAATTGCCCCTAGTTACGCCCCTGTTACTTGCATTAATATTCAGACAAAGATGCTCAACCTTTTAGGAGTCAAAAAGCTGACGACAAAATTTACGTCTGCAAATTTTCTAAAAAGGTGTCATCCAAGCTATATCCTATTGAGAAATCAAAGACTAAACAGCATAGATTCTGATAAGGTGGCTCATCATTAGTTTCTACGCTGTTTGAAAATTCAGCTATTTTTGTCACTAGCCTTTAAAGTCATTTTCAGACTTGTCTGATTGTGATTCAGACTTATTGTTGATAAGATTAATTCTAGCAATGGACATTTACCATATTTCACTTCTTATAAATGCCCAGGCAGCATTGCAAATCACAAGTCTTATAAACATAATATTAAATTTGGGCCACTGAGCTGCAGACTGGAGGGGGAAAGGATGGGGTTACAATCGTTACGGGAACTGAAATACACACACACACACATACAAAATTTGGGAAATAAATGACAAATTTTAGCGTAATGCAAATTTTGGTGGATTTTTTGCCAGTTTTTTTACAGGAAAAAGTGAGGGGAGGGGCATTTAGAAGAGACAGGGTGTTTTATAGAATACAGTATACGCATCCAACAACATCTTTTTTTTCTTTTGCAATCACTGACACCTGGACACATGTACATGTTTTAGCTTTTTTATGTTTAAATTAAGACTAAAATTCAGTCATTTTGAATCTTGTATTGTTCTCTTCACAATGATATGCATATACAGGGATATAAAATGTTATGTCTGACCTAGTGCATTGTAATAAAACTAAAATAAATGTCTGGTTAGACTGTACTTGCGATTTGTTTTTCATCTGCTAAATACTTGTTTTATAAGCTATAAAAGCCGAATTACATGCAGCCACGAATTTACTCTGTTGCAACGAGTGATCATACATGTACATAACATTATGTCATGGGTGTAACTGCGGCCTACAGTATATCACATTTTAGTATCCTTGTTGGAGGACTTGCTGTTTACTCAAAAGATATTTGAAATTGCTATGCAGGCAAGCAAATTGGTACAGAAATCTTGTCTAGTTTTCAAAATTTGTAGGTGTCAATTTGACAAATTTCAATACGCACCTACTTATCTGCGTCTTTGATAGTATCAAATTTAATTTTTCACTAACAGCAATTAAATCATAGAATACTTTTTGACTAACGTAGGGCCCTGATGACTTTAATAGCAAAATAATAAGTTTATATATATATATATTTTATTGTAATTATTATTATTCTTGTTTTTTCTGTATGTCCTCAATTGCAATGAATTTCTTGGAAAGTATGCATCATTTCCCGCCTTCATTTATAAAGTGTGCAAACATATAAATACCTTTTTATTGCTTTTATATGATAATATATGACATAATATCTTTTTCTCAGAGTAAACAGTCTGAGTTTTCTCATAATAAATTCATAAATTATATGCGAAAGTGCATATTCACCATGATAAATTTTGTGAGATATACTTTCATATGATTTTCCAAGGTCATTGTGAAATTATGAAATTGCTCTTCTGGAAACAAGCTGATAAGTTTGTCACATAAAATTACATCACTGATGTTATTTTATGTGACAAAATTATCAACTTAATGAAGAGTGTTTACACTTTAAGCACCAGTGACAAAAATAGCGTAATTTGCAAACAGCATAGATCCAGATGAGGCGACTCATCATGAGCTGCCTCATCTAGATCTACACTGTTTGCCCTCTAGTCTTTGGATTCTCAATTTGAAATGTCTTGGACAAGGCATTTTTATTAATTTTTGCAGACGTAAATTTTATCGTCAGCTTTTTGGTGCTTCAAGAGTTAAACCTAGATGATGCCAAAAATCAAAACAGTTGAATTTTCAGACAATGTGGATCCAGATGAGGCAGATCATTATCAAAATGAAATAGCTTTAAATTAAAGAATTTTTTTTTCCAAAATTTGCAGACATAATTTTGTAGTCTTTTAAGTGATAAAATGCAGTTGAATTTCATTATAAATGGGTCTGCTGAGGGCTTCAGACAGACAAGCAATGCACAGGCAACCATTTACCACTGATAAGCAACATGTGGAAGGCTGCTGACAGCCATTTACCACTGATAAGCAACATGTGGACGGATGCTGACAGCCATTTACCACTGATAAGCAACATGTGGAAGGTTGCTGACAGCCATTTACCACTGATAAGCAATATGTGGAAGGTTGCTGACAGCCATTTACCACTGATAAGCAACATGTGGAAGGTTGCTGACAGCCATTTACCACTGATAAGCAACATGTGGAAGGTTGCTGACAGCCATTTACTACTGATAAGCAACATGTGGAAGGTTGCTGACAGCCATTTATCACTGATAAGCAACATGTGGAAGGTTGCTGACAGCCATTTACCACTGATATGCAACATATGGAAGGCTGCTGACAGCCATATCAGCCACTGCTACCATTTCACATGCCTTTTCTTACTGAAACTATCATTTTTTTTTGTACAACTTTATTGTACAATAGAAAAATGACCAAGAAAAAGTGACAATGATGAGGTGTATACACGATACATTTTTATTGTCCAATGAAGTTGAACAAGAAAAAGTGATAGTGTATATGGCCCTTTAGTCATGTGTTTTTGTTAACAATGCTGCTGCAACAAATTCTCTTGCTTCTGATTGGCTATTTGATGGCAAGTTTGATAAGTTATCACTGAAAAATAGGATGAGTTTCTATTCATCAGTTTTGCTTGTACAATACGAAAAATGATCATTTTTTGCTGTATACACGATCAAATAAAATGACGTTTTTTTGTTGTCCAGTAAAGTTGTACAAGAAAAAATGATAGTGTTTATGGCCCTTGACTTTTATAAAGGGTGTGTTGTAAATAACAAATAATACTGTCTGCGGTTAGCAAAGGTCCTTGACTCTGCATCATCTTTAACTAAATTTTACCATTTAAAGTAATAGTACTTTTCTGTTGTGGCTTTATTAACTGCTTACCTTACATATAAACAAACCTATTAACTTTTTAAGCCCCAGTGACGAAATTAGCATAATTTGCAAACAGCGTAGATCCTGATGAGGCGGCTCATCATGAGCTGCCTCATCTAGATCTACACTGTTTGCCCTCTAGTCTTTGAATTCCCAATATGAAATGTCTTGGACAAGGCATTATTTTTATTTTTGCAGACGTAAATTTCGTCGTATACTTTTTGGTGCTTAAAGAGCTAAGACTATACGCAACAGCGAAAAAAGCATGCTTTATGCCCACTGCTCCATAGTTCTTGATGAGTATTTGATGATAACTGTTGGTTAATTTATCTTACTTTCCTTCGACATCATATATTTGTCTACCCATCTGAACTGCCTCTTGCGGAGCTCAAACCCACGACCCCATGATCCAAAGTCGGGTGCAATTACCACCAGCCTGATTGAACTCTTCACTGTTTATTAACATACATGAATTTTTGGATGATCAATCATGGTAATATGCTGAAAAGACTACAATAAATGCACAGGGTAATCTGAATCTTCATTGACCACTAAAGGTCAAGATTTACATGCAACGGACATTCGTACCTAGACGACGACTGTTGGCACGTGCCTGAAGGCATGTTTTTTCGCTTCGCAAGGCGTATGATGATGATACGTAACACAAGGTAGACATCATCATTAGCCTAGCAACAAAATAATCTGTAGTGTCTTACAGCTACCATAGCTCTGCTTGTTATTGCGACACGTCAACAAAGTACCGTAGTTGTCACATATTTGTAACAACATTGTATTTCTTTCCAGCGATAGGGCAAAGTATTGACATCCAAATGGCAAACAGTGCAGAACTTGATCAGACTGCTCCTTAGGAGCAGTCTGATCAGGCTCTACACTGTTTGCTGCGTCATTTCTGCCCCAAAATTTAGGTGGTCACGGTATCAGGTAGCCCCAAGATACTAATCGATCAATGTCTACTTATTAAGACTTCGTAAGTTTTCTAATTATAGCCTAAGTACGAATGAACAAGGAATAGAAACATGAAACGCTAATTTTCTGAAACTGGTTATTACTGTTTTGTATTTATCTGACTCAGAGGGAGAAATGGCATCTTTGATTAATTCACTTTTTATTTCTTTATTTTTCTCTTCTATAATCATCATTATTATTTCAGTTTTTTTTTTTTTTTTTTTTTTCTCTTTACTGGAAATTTTTTTTTTTCGTTTTTGTTTTTGTTTTTTAGTTGTGTCTTTTCCTATAATGGAAAAAAATAAGTTATAATAACAGCTTCAGATATTGTAAGGACTTGAGGTCCTATTTGTTTTTCCAAGCATTTTGTCATATGTAACAACTGCTAGATTCTATTTGAATTTTTCCCAGCATTACACTCTAACCTAGCTATGTAACAACTTATTCAATGTTTGTTATTCCTTGCATATTAATATATTACTTGGGGTAACTCATATGTAACACTGTTTCTCCTTTACTTTTCTTTGCATTTTTTTTAGCATTACACACGAACAGAAACTTATTTTTTGTTTAAGGGTTGTTTTCCTTTCACTGCCTGATATGCTTTTGCCTAGTCTCAGTCTTGCATTACCTCTGAACTTCTCAAGAAGCCTAGTTTGCTGCTTAGTTTACTTGTAATGTATTAGCCCATTGCACTCTGGGTATTTTTTGTTGTCTGCTGAAATTGTCGTCTGCATCAAAAATCAAGAATATTTTGACAATTTTGGTCTAACTACCTCTTGTAGAAATGATGTCTAGGCTGCAAACAGTTTGGATCTCAGATCAGGCCCCACGTTTGTGGGGCCTGATCTGGATCCAAACTGTTTGCCCAGATACCCCTAAGTATCCCGAATGGAATGGGTTAAGTTTGACAAATGCCGTTTAATTCTTACACATTCATTTCGCTGCTTTATCAAGTAGCTCTATGCTTTGAAGCATCTTTTATTCCAACTTTTAGCTGGATGGCAAAAAGAGTTCTTTCAGTAAAGTCTCATCTATGTCTACACTGTTTGCTCAGCTGTGTTCTGTTTCCATGGTAACAATTTCAAGGAATACACCTTATTTCGCCCTTTACTGGTTTTGTTTCCTTCCTTGCTTGCATTATTTAATCGGTAAACCAGTCTTACCAACTTGTATCAATTTTGCCCATTTTTGATTTGCCTTTTTCAGACTAAGAAATGTCATGACTTAAGCCAACCATTTATATCTCATCCGTCTTTTCTCGCCAAGATTTAGTCATCCCACCAGCGCGCAAAATGACATAACAGATTTCACCCTGTCTAAGAGATGTGAATATCTACAATCCATTTACATATTTATTGACAACTTTATCAAATTCAATCAACTTTTCTGTCTTTTCTGCACATCGGCAATGTAAAATCAATGTTCTGTACCAATAAATTTACATCTTCTAACAAAATCTCAGCCCCAAATGCCAAAATCTGACTTGCAAACTAGCGTCACTTAGAGCTCCAAATACGACGGGGAATTGACGATAATTCTTTAAAAATTTTTGCTTGTTTTCCATAAAAATATACATTGAGACCCCAGATCAGAACCGCCTCCTTGAGGTGGTTCTAACGAGGGGTTTCAATGTGTGTTTTAACTGAGAAATAACAAAACTGATCGCAGAATTATGGTTCAAATTCCCCGCTTACAGAAAGCTCAAGTCGCTTCTTAAAATACTTGAATAATCAATCGCAATTTGTACAAAGTAGAAACTGTCTGTGATTTTCAGACAAGCTAAAAATTTGCAATTTAGCTTTCCGTCTCCGGAAGCAATCAGGGAGTTTTGAAGTTCAAAGAAACTTTCTTTTCACAAAATGAATTTGCCTGATGTCGTTTAGGGTATTGTCTGATCATTCTGCAATGAAAAGTGACAGCGATTGTTTCAATAATAGTGATGTGGTTCATTTTATAGGCGCAGTAAAATTTTCTGTCTTGAAATAAGTTTAAAGGAGTGGAAGCATGCAAAGTTTTGCAAGTTAACATTAAGCCTTAACTCTTTAAGCCCCAGTGACGCAATTAGCAAAATTTGCAAACAGCGTAGATCCTGATGAGTCGGCTCATAATGAGCCGCCTCATTTAGATCTACACTGTTTGCCCTCTAGACTTTGAATTCTCAATATAAAAAGTCTTGGACAAGGCATTTTTTTAATTTTTGCAGACGTAAATTTTGTCGTCTGCTTTTTGGTAGTGAAAGAGTTAAGCCTTAAAGTGCAAAAATGCAGACTCAGCAAAATTTCATAAAAAATGTTTTGTCCACGCTACATCATATTGAGATGATTACAGGGCAAACACACAGGGTATAATCGATTCCGCTAATTTTCACTTCCTGCAGAGACTGTCCGTCATATTTGGCTTCCGCCGAGACTGTCCGCGAACTCTTGCTTCCTGCAGAGACTACTGTACTCGAAAAATGGTTTCCTGCCGAGACTGTCCCCGTGATTCTGCTTCCTGCCTAGAACCTCGGCAGGAAGCAGAATCACGCGGACAGTCTCTGCAGGAAGCCATTTATCATGTACAGAAGTCTCGGCAGGAAGCAAAAGTTCGCAGACAGTCTCGGCGGAAGCCAAATATGATGTACAGTCTCTGCAGGAAGCGAAAATTAGCGGAATCGATTATACCCTGTGGTATCATATTGAGACGATTACAGGGTAAACAGAATAGATGCAGATGAGGCAGATAATTATGAGTTGGCTCATCTGATTTACACTGTTTGCAAATTCAACTACTTTTGCTTTTGGTGCTTTTACAACATTGGGTATGCAACTGTATCATGTTATTAATCTTTTATTTTCTTAATGTCAGTACAATATCTGCTTTTGATCAGTTTTTATCTCTGATAATTCTACAAGATTCTTTGTTAACACATTAGATTATTTGGTTGTTGCAAATTGAATTTCTGCTTGTTTGTTGGGCTTCCTAATTAGTTTTATAAGTGTAATTAACCCATAAAGGGCAAATAAAATTTAGGTCTGCAAAATTTCAAAAAATGCTTTGTCCAAGCTATATTATCATGTGAGGGCAAACACTGTAGATTCAAATGAGGGGGCTCATGATGCTGTTTGCAAATTAAACTATTGTCATGTTTTGGCGCTTAAAATATCAAATCTGTATTTAATTCAGTAGCTAATAATCTGGTCACTTTCTATCTCCCTTATCTTAGTAATATTATGACCATTATATTCTTTATACTTTAATTATTTTATCTTCCCTCAACATTGTTTACCTTTGTACTCTCAATACAGCATTATAAGTTTTTATCTCCCTTTATGTATTGTCATTACTTTTTATATACTTTATATGCAGCACAATCTGACTTCCATCATTTTTAGCTCCCATTAGATTGATATTATTATAGCTTTGTACTTATAATGCAGCACTATCTGACTAAGAACACTTTTACCTCCCTTTATCTGACTACTGGCATTACTTTTCACATACTTTATGTGGCACAAATCTGGCTTCCTGTTTTTTTTTGTTTTGTTTTTTTGTTTTTTTATCTGCCCTTAGATTAATAAGTACAGTTATGTTATATCACAACACTTACAATACAGCACTATCTTACTTTGAACATGTTTTATCTCCCCTTGAAAGATTTTTTATTTGTATTCACCAGAGAGAGTCAAACCAGTCTGTCAGAAGACTGGACCCCTGCACATAAAGCTACACACGTAAGAAACTGGTACTCACCACAGGAATTAGACCGGGAACAATTGGTTGACTAAGTGCTGCAGCTTGCGCTGCCTGCATTTGAAGATTTTTTAATATTAAATTATTTCTGCCATTTTGAAGAAGCTGTTCTCGTAGATGCTGTGGAGGGTGTAAATATTTACATGGCGGCTCTTTTCTTTGACATTTACCCTGAAATGAACAAGAAAGTAAAAGATCATAAGTACCTTATATGAAATTAACATCAGACTTGACAAAAGCTTTGTAGATATCATAGTCATCATCAGTCTAGCTCTAAATTTAAAGTTGTCCTAGCTGCGAATTCCAAAAACCTATTTTCTCTCAAAGACAAAAAAAAAACATACTTTTTTATCAGTTACCAGGGACAGGAGGAGTTTGATGTAAATCAGAATTTTTTTCACAAAAAGGGGTACATTTCCAGTCAAGGTCAATTTTTCTGTCAGGAAACACTTTTTTTAACTATCTGTTTGCTTCCCAGGACAGTGCAGCCCCAGAGCTCTAGATAAGAGGGAGTATTTGATGATAATTAAGGATAATTTTTCTTATTTCTCATTGAAACCATATATTGTGACCCCTCATCTGAACCGTCTCATCGAGACGGTTCAGATGGGGGGTCACAACATATGTTTTTATGCAAAATGACCTAAAATTATCCCTAATTATCACCAAATACTCCCTCTTATCTAGAGCTCTGCAGCCCTATCTAAATGGGTGACTTTAACAGAAAGCATTTGCCCCAAAAAGAGTGAATTCTTTCCTTTTAATAAGAGAAGCCACCGAGTCCCAGTATCTCAGTGTCTAGCTCTGGCCTGCTGAGCTAGTAGTCCAGATTCAAGTCCTGCTAGAGGCGAAAATTTTTCCAACCAAAAAACTGAGTTCCTCTGCTAACAGCCTTTCATTATTACCCTTTCATCATCTCAATATGACTGTTAAACAGGCCATAAAAACTACAAGTCGTACATCATTCACGAAAAACCTTCAGCAAAAAGGCAGACATATTCCTGGTGGGAATCACTTCCCTTAGAGCTGTTCCCATTAAATGACCCAATACGAAGAATCAATACAGCTGAGAGTTTTTAAGCCGAGGACGTCTGCTAGCGCAGTCTGATAGAAATCACATCACAATAAATAGTGCCCTTAGGAGTCTGACTAGACAGAAAATCAGATTACGGGAATTCTGATTTTTGTAATGTGCTGAATACTGAATGTCATCAGACATAGTAAACATTAACAGCAAACCAGGCAAAGAAGTGAGAACAAGACTTCTGTGAAAACTCGATGTCTCGCCTGTCTGAGCTACACCAGAAAACTGGATGAAAGATTGCACCAGAGAAGCCAACTGACCAACATTCTGCTAGTTACTATATTTCTTTGGTTATAAGACAGAGGTTTTACCCTACAAAATTAATCCCCAAAAATCTAGATCCATCTTATAAGATGGATCTGGATTTTTGTGATTGCTTTGGAAGGGAAAGACTCATCTTGTAGTAGAATTTAGATATTTGGGGTCATCCTACTCTGAGAGGGGAAACCCTGTTTTATAGCAGAACAGATATGAAAGGGAGTAACTAATTCTGATTATAACTCTGGATTAACAGCACCAAAATCGAAAATAGCAGAAGCTGCAAACAGCGAAGATCCAGAGGAGCTGTCTCATCTGGCTCTACACAGTTTGCCCTGCTCAATATGACATACCGTAATCGACCCATTTACCGCACTGTGCGCTTAACTTTTTCAAAATTGCAACAAAAAGATGTGGTTAAAATGTATTTAATAACCGCACACTCAGAACTGACTGGAAAGAGGCAACATGGGTAGGACTGGAAATACTTTGTGTTTATACTTCTCATGAGTTCCCTGTTAATTATTGGGTTTTGTGAGAGTTTCAAAGAAAAAGCTGTGTGCGCTTGTGCAGTTTGTCCAGAAATGGCCTTGGTGTGCGGTTATAGGGGCATGTGCGGTAAATGGGTCGATTACGGTAGCTTTGACGAAACAATTGTTAAGTTTTGCAGACTTAAATTTTACTGTCTGCTTTTTTGGTGCTTTAAAGGTTATCAGAACTCTAAAACTGAAGCTTTCAATACACTTTCTATTCTTTATGAGCAAGATGACAAGTTTTTTTTGTTTTTTTTTAACTGTTTGGTTTTTCAAGGTAGGGCGGGGTGGGAGGGGATAATATTTTCGAACCCTTCAATGGTGCTAAACTATAATTTACTGTATTTCAAAATTCCAAAAGCCACTCTAACTGCTTTGTCTATATATATAAAGGCATCTTTACACTTGAAGCTAACTCTGTCTGCGAGACTGGAGAAATTTCATTAATTCCCCATTACCGCCGTTTCTTTTGCACCAAAGGAACTGTCCACAGGCTATTTAGATCACCATTGTCACGCTATGTTATTTTTAGACATTCCAAATGACCAGTCTTGGCAAATTGGAAATAAAAATCTTATCAAAAAAGTCCACCTGACTTATTATCAACACACAATTATTTGGTTTTCTCTGTAGAAAATACCATAAAGACATTTCCAGCCATGGCAGAGGTAACTGTGTCTTACAGCTGGTGCCTAACCAGCATCCAAGATTCTGTTCTGGCAACCTTGTACATCAACACAACAACTCAGTCTATGTGTGTCATATACATCCCCCAGAAACCATAGATATCTTATGCATACAGGGAAGACTCTGATCCACAGGCTGATCAGAGCCTTCCCAGTTTGAAAATGCCATAAGGCGTCCATTTCCTTGTGGTGCCTAACGGCAAAATTCATTTCAGTATCAGTTCTAGTTCCAGAGCTGTAGATATGAGGGGTATTTGATGATAATTGAATGATAATTTTCTTTATTTCTCATTGAAACCTTATGTTGTGACCCCTCATCTGAGCCGTCTCGTCGAGACGGTTCAGATGAGGGGTCACAACATATGTTTTTATCCAGAATTAACAAAAATTATCCCTAATTATCACCAAATACTCCCTCTTATCTAGGGCTCTGTCTAAGTCCCAACAGTAAGCTTCTTTCAATAAATTCTGGAGATCAATAGTTGCTTGCCGACCATTTTTTCTGTCTAGACCGCAACATGCCAATCTCCCCGTGAAACTGTCATTTGATCAGCGTCTTAAGCGGGCTGATAATAATCTAGACCAAAGATATTACAGACTTTAGAAAGTTCCACAAAGCTTCAATGATTATTGTGAAGAAGCTTGCAACCTTGTTGAACTTTTATCGTAACTAACTGGTAACAAGCCCTACATGTACAACAAAGGGCAGCAGCTGCAATCTATGAGTACATCTCTTGATTATGCGTGAACATTTTTGCAACCAATTACTGGTCACAAGCCTTAGATATACAACGGTAACTGCAATTCTAAAGTGGTCTCAAGCCTCAGATATACAACAGTAACTGCAATTCTAAAGTGGTCACATGCCTCAGATATACAACCGTAGCTGCAATTCTAAAGTGGTCACAAGCCTCAGATATACAACTGTAAATTCTAAAGTGGTCACAAGCCTCAGACATACAACTGTAACTGCAATTCTAAAGTGGTCACAAGCCTTAGATATGAAAACGTAACTGCAATTCTAAAGTGGTCACATGCCTCAGATATACAACTGTAAATGCAATTCTAAAGGGTCATAAGCCTTAGATATACAACTGTAAATGCAATTCCAGAGTGGTCACAAGCCTTAGATATATACAACTGTAAATGCAATTCTAAAGGGTCATAAGCCTTAGATATATACAACTGTAAATGCAATTCTAAAGTGGTCACAAGCCTCAGACATACAACGGTTACTGCAATTCTAAAGTGGTCACAAGCCTTAGATATACAACGGTAACTGCAATTCTAAAGTGGTCACAAGCCCCAGATATACAACCATAACTGCAATTCTAAAGTGGTCACAACCTCAGATATACAACCGTAACTGCAATTCTAAAGTGGTCACAAGCCTCAGATATACAACCGTAACTGCAATTCTAAAGTGGTCACAAGCCTCAGATATACAACCGTAACTGCAATTCTAAAGTGGTCACAAGCCTCAGATATACAACCTTAACTGCAATTCTAAAGTGCATCTCTTTATAATGCTTGAAAGAATATTTGAGGATGTTTGTAACCAATTTTGATTTAAACTAACTGGTCATATGTCTTAGATGTACAACTGCAACTGCAATTCTAAATTTAAAATCAACAGCAGATGGTAGAACTTAAATTCCACAAAAATAAACATTTTCCTGCCATGGTTTTACACTCAACAGAATGAGGCAGACAAGGTCTGCCAGTTCAGTTCATTCCATATCCACTCTACTTCATTTTATTTTATGTTTTAAACCTTTCTCAATTTTCATGCAAGTGTCAGCTTCACAAAAATACAGGCTGGTCTGAGTCTTCCCAGCTCTGAAAGTGGTCTGGGGCCGTATTCATAAAGCCACTTAAGTCGTTGCTATGCTGTTGCTAAGGCTAAATTTCTATAAAGGAGATTCCCTACAACTATGAAATTTGCTCTGGAGGAACAGTCTTTGTAAGACTGTTCCTCCAGAGCAAATTTCATAGTTGTAGGGAATCTCCAACATAAAAATTTACCCTTAGCAACAGCATAGCAACGACTTAAGTAGCTTTATGAATACGGCCCCTGATTTTGATCTATACTTCTTGCTCAAGTATTTCTGCAGTAAACATGGAATTTTTATTGCATGCTTCTATGTGAACAGCATCGCCTTAGCATTATTTGCAGATCAACAATGACACGAAAATTTCACTTTATTTATTTCTAGCACAACAAAAATCAATTATATTTGGTTTTGCTTGTTACCAAGCCAGATTATTCGCATCTGTTAAAGTAATGAGGACCCAAAAACGCTACTGTATTTTTTTTTCTGCATAAAGCGCTGATAAATTTTGGGGAGGAATGTAGTAATTAACACGCTGAGGTACGGGAACAGATGCCATGATGTAAGAGAATCCTACTGAAACTTGTTTTTAATGAATAAAAGCAGGCCTAACAAACTGCAGCTGCAGAAACGAATCAAGAAATGCCATTTCTTTTTAGAATATGCATCAACAACACATAATGGTTTCTGAATTCAACAAAAACTCAACCTCGCTGTTTGCATTCAATGGCTTTCTTTCAAATGATCTTTCAGTACTGTATCAACCCTAAAATTTTGAACAGATCTGCTAGAGATGCCATGTAACTTTGATACTTACATTCCTGACTGGAATGAGAAATGAGAAATAAGTGATTTTGAGTTTGAAATATCAGGAGTTGACTGTATAACAAGACAACCATGATGGTCCTGAATTGCTCACCTGAGCTTAGATTAAAGATAGTTTGCACAAGGTCATACATACCCAAATGATAACATGGAAAACAACTTTAGCAGAACAGAATTGCATCTCCAGTAGGTAAAGGGGCTGCTCTTAAAGAATATTTGATCTCTGTTGGGAACAAATTCTTTCCTTTAAGAATTGGCCCTATAAGAGAGGCAAATATTTCTTCTAAATATCTTGAGTAACCTCCCTTGGCAGTGTATCCAGAAGTATTAACATAACCTCTTCTCCAGGTATCAAAAGCTATCCAGTCAGGAATGTAAGTATCAGAGCTCCAGATAAGAAGGGGTAACAAGGATAATTCAGGAATAATTTCCTTATTTTTTCATCAAAACATACATTGGTACCCTTCATTAGAACCGTCTCATCGAGACGGTTCTAATGAGGGGTCACAATGTATATTTTGATTGAGAAATAAGGAAAATTATCTTTGAATTATCTCCTTCACCCCTTCTTATCTGGAGCTCTGTATAATGATGTTACAACAATTAGCCAAGATTACAAAATTAGACACAACATCAAAAGCATTCAATCCTCTCATCAGACTAGACACAAAGCTATTAAGAGCCAAAAAATATTTTATATGAAGGTACAATACCTGCTTCTGACCTAGTTTGATAAACTCTTTTAGATTCTGTCAGATTATTAAGTTATAATAATAAAACTTTCAAGATAATCTATATTAGGCACGACATGACAAAGCCAACAAAGAAGCATGTGTGCCCAGAGAAGACTCAGATCATCCGCCCAGTCTGATCACAGTCTTTGCTGTCTGCATGGAGCTAGCTTAGACTCTTAGCTACCCTTTAAGTGCCCAGTGAAGACTAATCAATCTGGGTGGATGCCCAGGCTGATCTGAGTCTTCATTGGGCACACATGCCACTTTGTTGGTTTTGTCTTTCGTGGCTCGTATCATGAAATAATCAGACATGTTTGTAAGTCTCTACAGTCACTATTGTGGTGAATTTCAAAGGCAGCATTGGAAGATAAATTGCACATTGTTCAAAAGTGAATTTAAAATGACCAGTGAAACATAATTCAATATTTCAGTTGTTTGAAATCAGTCACATCAATATAGTTACTATGGGTATTGTTCTTCCAATGTAAATTCACTGGCAATCAAAGGTTGTCAATCATAAAGCTTTAAATCTATTGGCAAACAGCGGTCATCAGTCATAAAGCATAAGTAAAACGGACATGTACAGTGCAAATATTGTACATACAGTCCTTCAGGAAAGTCTCTTGCAACCTGCAAAGTACTGAAAGTATGGCCATATTCAACATCTGTCTACCACACCAACTCTGACTAGTGAAGCTTGTCTTAGTATAAGTAATTAGCAATTAATTCCCAGTCCTGTAAAAGTCACAAGCAATTAGGAAGAAAACAAAATCATTATTGATGCAAGTGAATGTACAGTAATGACTGGCTGTACAGTAGTGACTGCAAGTGACTGTACAGTAATGGCTGGCTGTGCACTAGTGATTGCAAGTGACTGTACAGTAATGAGTAATTGCAAGTGACTGTACAGTAGTTTTTTATGATCAAGTGAAGTGCATTTAATCTACATTCACTTACAATTTGTAAATGATCATGGAAATATCCTTGCAGCAGCCATGGAAATGTATAAGATTGCACAGCCTGATCACTTTATAAGTTTGTCTTGTCCCCAAATTAAGTGACTCGAAGCAATCATTTCCAAGTAGCAATATGTAATTATGAGACCAAAGCTTCTTCAAAAGACATTCTGTACTGAGGTGACTGAAAATCATCATTATTTTTTCCTCGTTTTCATAATAAAGAAAATTCAGAAAAGAAAACATAACAATTCTTCCCATTCCTAGCATGAGAGCAATAAACCTTGGCTTATCTCTGCAATATCATATTAATATATCAATACCTGGAGTTATGATTAAGGTATGAAGCTAATTACTAGACAGGTGCTCCCCAGTGGTAGCAGTAATACCCTTCAATAGATGTCTTAAGTAGCTCTGATCAGTGTCTATTATTTCAATTTGCCTTGTAAATCTTCCTTTAGCTTACTTGTTGGTTATGTCTTTATTAGTTTTACCATTGTATAGTTGACTATCTTTATCTCATTCACTGGTATCTCAAAGTACACTCATATATCCAAGAATACAATTTGGAAACATTTCTTATTTTTTAATTATATTTCAGCTCCTGTTGTCTCAAACTACTGGATATCTCAAAGTAAATTTTCTGGTCCCAGAAAATTTACTTTGAGATATCAGTAGTTTGAAATGAATTTTGACTCTGAGATATCGAGAGCTGACTGTAGTAAATACTGAGACCACTTCCAGTGAATGGATACAATTTCAGGGGGAGCAGACTGCCATTTTCATTAAAGCAAAGAATCTGCTCCCATAAAAGCAAATTCTTTTCTTTAATAGTAGGCTAAATTGGGAAAGAATCTGCTGCACTACAAATGGTGCACTACAAATGGAAATGAGTTAACCATTAAAGGAGCAAATTCTTTTCTTTCAGAGTAGATGTAGGAAGGGCTTTGTAGTCCAGGGAAGCACACAGTTATGTCACAAGAGTTGTTTTTCTCCTCCTCCCCCCCCCCCCCCCCCCCCCCCCCCCCCCCCCCCCCCGTGAAAATGGAGAAAAACATGGCGGTTTGAACTCCTTAATCTGAACAATAATTGCAAGATGATTCTGATGGAATGGCAAACAGTGCAGAGCAGTCTGATCTGGGTCTACACTGTTTGTTCAGGAACTGCTGTCTTGCTATTCAGTGTATTTACTTATTTCTGTTGATATTAGTTTCATATTTCCAATGACAATATGTATGAGAGGCTTTGTCGCTAGAAAGTACATGCATGTCTTGTAATAGCCTTGGTGGTTTTGAAAAATGAAAAGTACAAATTATTAAACAGGCAAAAGGCCCTTGAGCCAATACTTTCTGATCTTATTACGCATCTTGTGTTCAAGCTGCTTTTTCTTCTGTAAGGCCTCAAAAGAGCTTTACATTCTTCCTGAAAATGTTCCAGGCATATATAGACCATGAACGGCTCTGTGCAATGAAGGGCTGTTTTGAGGTTCATACAGAATCTTGTTTACCCCAGGACTTGAGTCCATGACCCATCAAAGTCTGCAGCACTAAACAATTCACCTTTCTGAAGCCATGCCTACTTTAACCCATTGCATTCTGGGTATTTTTTGTCGTCTGCTGAAATTGTTGTTGTTGATTTGATGCTTAACGTCCACGGTAAACAACTAAGGTCATGTCGGGACGGTCAGTTAACCTAACCACACTATTCCTGGGCAGGCTTAGACCTCCTAAGCGGTTAACCAGTACTAAGTGCACATACTTTCGCCAGTAACTGACAACTGCCCTTCTTGAATCAGCGGTAGGAGAAACGAAAGTATGTGGCCAGACCGGGATTCGAACCCAGGACCTCTGACTTACGAGTCAGGTGCCCTACCGATTGCGCTACCCGGCCCGGCTGCTGAAATTGTCGTCTGCATCAAAAATCAAGAATATTTTGACAATATTGGTCAAACTAACTCTTGTAGAAATGATATCTAGGCAGCAAACAGTTTGGATCTCAGACCAGGCCCCACGTTTGTGGGGCCTGATCTGGATCCAAAACTGTTTGCCCAGATCCCCTAAAGGGGTATCCCGAATGGAATGGGTTAAACAGGTATGCACCTCTGCATTAGCTTTAAGGTAAAGTCACAGACTTACTGCAGGTATTCAACACAATTGCAATTTGTTTGTGGGACTATGTCACATGCTAAGTTGTCGTTGCACTGGTTATTTTTAAACTATCAGGTGACTTTTCTGTGGCATTCTGGGTATGGCTCGGAAAGGCGTCTCAGCAACAAGGGGGCTTAACTCTTTAAGCATCAGTGACAAAATTAGCAGAATTTGCAAACAGCGTAGATCCTGATGAGGCGGCTCATAATGAGCCGCCTCATCTAGATCTACACTGTTTGCCCTCTAGTCTTTGATTTCTCAATATGAAATGTCTTGGACAAGGCATTTTTTTAATTTTTGCAGACGTAATTTTTGTCGTCTGCTTTTTGGTGCCTTCCACTAATCTTCGTTTTCTTGTAAGAAGGGAGATAACACAAGCTCAACTATCTTTTCTGACTCAATACATCATCCAAATTTCCATAACTATTTAATACCATCTCAACCTATGCTTCTAGGCAATGTATCATTTTCAATTTTGCAACAGTACATTATTCGAATTCCAGAATCATAAAATTGGTTCATTTGCATTCAGACATGTCAATTTAGAAACCTTTTAAAATGCAGGAAGAAACTAGAATAAAGCACATAATGTACAGTACAAGTAAAAGCTTTTAAATTAAAAGCTAGCACCATGACTGAGCCAAAAATACAGTGATCTTCACATAAAATCACTTTGCACCAGTGTGCAACTGAAAGACATATGAGCCGCGACGCGACAAAACCAACAATGTGGTTGTGCACCCAGCGCAGCCTCAGATCAGCCTGGGCATCCGCCCAGTCTGATCAGAGTCTTCGCTGGCCGCATGGAGCTAGTTTAGACTCTTAGCTACCATTTAAGCGCTTAGCGAAGACTCTTCTTAGACTGGGCGGTTGCACAGGATGATCTGAGTATGCACTGGGCGCACGACCACATTGTTGGTTTTCTCGTGTCGCGGCTCAATTAGGGTAAATTGTTGTTGAAGGCTGAAAATATAATGAACGAAGTGTTTCAAACTAGCCAAGTTGGGTGGTAACATAACATCATCCAAAGAACATTATGACTCACCTGTCTACCCATTTTTTCTCCGGCCATTTAGCGCCATGTGTTTTTCTTCCTTTTTCTTCCGTGAGTTTTGTGGGTATATACATGTACAGTTAACTCTCGATATCTCAAACACTAATATCTGAAAGTACCTCTTCTTTCAAAGAAAAATGTTCGGACACATTCCCTATTTTTATTTACATTTCAACTGCTCTTATCTCAAACAACTGATATCTCAAAGTAAATTTTCTGGGACCAGAAAATTTACTCAGAGATATCAGTAGTTTGTTAAGAATTTTGACTTTGAGATATCAAGAGATGACTATAATGCAAGGGTGCAGTTTGTGCATACATCTTCTAGAATTTATACAGCCTAAACGGGCAAATATGCAACAGCTGAGGCTGTTGTCATTGACAATTCGAAAACTGTACCCCCAACTGCAGGGGAGACAAACATGTGGATTATATGTAAGACTGGCTTTCTCTTTCAAGATGAGATAATCAGACTATTTCCTTTTCAGAAGGGAAGAGGACGTATATCGTCAACCCGCGATATCTCGAAGTCAAAGTCCATCTCAAACTACTGATATTTCAAAGTAAATTACACAGTCAAAATCTTGATATCTCAAATGGTATCAGTAGTTAACAAGTGGGTGGGTGGTCAAAAGAGCTGCATACATGAAGAAAGATCATTACAGTTACAGCTATACCACTGGCTTTAACAGTTATCTTTTAATTATGCATAATATCTTATTACTAAAATGATCATATTTATGATTAGAACACACATACAGTTACCAGCTTGCCTCTCTCTGGAGCCAAGTACACTGTAACACCACAGGATGGAAGTGGAATACTGAACTGGTAACACCAAAAAAATGCCATAAACTGATCTTAAAGTGCTGGCATCCCACAGTGAGCAAAATATAATTTTCAGAAAACAGAAGCTGGGGGTGTACAGTGATTTTTTTACAAATCTCCTTCTTTGAGTCCCAGGACTCACAAGACCTAAAATCTTTGCATCCCAAGCTCAAGGGTTTGCATCTTTACTGGGATGCAAAAGCAATATTTTCTCTGCATCCCAAACTTAAAGGGCTTCAAAGGACAAGCCCTATAAGTAAAAAATAACCAACGTCAAGCTCCTGTGGTCACAGGAATAAAATAAATCACCTGTTGTCTCATTGTCAGACAGCGTATTGGATTTGGAGACATCCGTTGTCATTTCGGATTCGAAGTTTGATCGGTCGCATCATGATCTGCAACATCTGGCCTTGCGTGTTTGTCTTGCCCAAGAAGACCAAATAATGTTTGCTGCTTTGAATCAAGTTTGATCTTTTTCTTGTTTTTCGGAGGCATGATTACTTATTGACCCGGTGTATTAATAAAAGTTTGCACTTAGGTAAAAGACATCACCGTGGTCGATAATACTATGTTCCTCCGGAACTGGACAACCACTATTGATTATTGGTATTACAGGTAGACTTCGGTATTTAGCGGGAGTAGGAAAGACTATGGTACTGTTTTTTACCAGTAATATAACAATCTGCTAATGCACCGTTGCTATATTCTTAAAACGAAAGTAGCTTTGTAAACGAAGCCGAAATCGGAAGTTGGACTACCGATCAGCTATTTTTATGCGTCCCGGAACGCAGCCAAGGAAATATTTTGCGTCCTCTGGGAAAATTATGCGTCTAAGACGCAGGACGCAGGGGTACAAAAATCACTGGGTGTAATTTGAAACAACAAAGACTGGCAGTACACAAAATACCACGGAAAGAGAAAAGTGACCTCCCTTTTGATAAACACTCAGCAGGAAAAAGTTTATAATAACAATTCAAGAATATTCTATAAGATTATACAACAAATGAGCCGCCACATGAGAAAACCAACAATGTGGTTGTGCGTCCAGCGCAGTCTCAGATCAGCCTGGGCATCCGCCCAGTCTGATCAGAGTCTTCGCTGTCCGCATGAAGGTAGCTTAGACCCTTAGCTACCATTTGAGCACTTAAAGCCCCTGTCACACCAAGCCGCGTTTCCACTGCGTTGGCACGGAGTTGTTTAATTTTCCGGAGCGCCGTGAGATCGCAAGAAAACCCTGATATTTTTCGTGAAAAAGGGCCTGTCACGGCGTCCTGACAGCGACCAAGGCGTTGCTACGGAGCTCGCATGGCGTTCTATTGCGTTCCTACGGAGTTCTTGTTGGCGATTCTCTGCGCTCTCACGACGCTTTCACTGCGCTTTCACGGCGCTCACAATGCATGCACTGCGCGTTCTCGGCGTTCGCTCTGCGCTGACGGCGTGTTGAAGACGTTCGTTTGCACAACAGAACAAAGTCTTCGTCAGTTGTAATTGAAGTAACAAGAAGGATCCTCATATCGCAGCTCAGGCATGAGACGATGAAAGTGGCCATGCTGAAACCGTGTAGCTTCCTCCAGCCATGGCCGGACCCAAAGCATTCTACACCTTTGGGCCCTCCCCCGTCGTCGTCTTCCAAGAATGATGTGAGCAGCGTCTGCAGCATTTTGGAACTGCTGGACCTGCATAGAGGCAAGCAGGAGTCCAGCTTGCTGGCCTACGTCGGACATAGTGAAAAGGAATGAATAAGCATGTCTCGTTTTTATAGTATTTTGTTTGCCTTTGTCATAATTGTTTGCATATCTCATTTTTTAAATCTATTTTGTTTGCTTTTGTCATACAAACGCCGATGGGCGCGGTAAAAGCTCCAAGGGAGCGCAATTATCGCCATGACAGCTTCTTACAGTCGTTGTAAGAGCGCAGTAAAATAAATGGCACTCCGTATAAGCGCCGTAGACGCGTCGTATAAGCGCATTAAAGACGCAGTGACATCTCAAAGAACGCCGTACAATCTCCGTGCAAACGCCAAGGACGACCACGACGTTTGCACAACGACCCTTGTGCGCGCCCTCGGAGCTCCTATCGCGTTGTAGGAGAACTTACTGCGCGGCTATGGTGACCTTACGGCGATCCCACTGCGCTCGTTAGAACGCCGAGCGACGGCGTTTGTTTTGAGCATGCTCAAAGTGCGCGCCGTCGCTCGGCGTTCTATGCGATCCGACAGCGTCTACTTGCGATGCCACTGCGTTGCTGCGGTGATGCTTGCGATCGTACTGCGCGCACCTCGGCGTTCTGCATTTTTCTTGGACGCCGTGGGATCGCCGTGAGAACGCTGCTCTGGTGTGACAGGGGTTTAATAACATTGTTTTGTTTTGTGGTGTCGCTTCTCAAATAGTGGTCTCCCTTTTATGGATAATTAGTAACAAAACCCAGACCCTTCTGACTTTAAAAATGTACCAAACAGAGTGATGTCCCTTTAATAACAATTCTCAGGATGCAAAGAACAAGTGGTCCCAGGATAAACTCACAGTGCAAAATAATACATATACCAAGAAAAGTAAGCTCTCTGTAATAAACAGTGATGAAATTGCAGAGTTTTTGATGAAGGTATAAAACTACTTCAAAGACTGGCCTCCCCTGAATACATCACACTATTACACTCAAAATGGAATAAGAACAGAATTGATTTCTCAAGACTCTCATATATCAATCATAAACAGACCTGCAGGAGTCAAAATGACTGAAAGAAATTATGAAGAGTAAGGGAGATGTGTACAAATAAATACCAGGTCACTGACATATGTTAGCCATCAATCTGAGAAGCTTCTAGCTGATACTTACAAATTCTTTCTAAGTATAACCAACAAATGAATGCTAAAAACATAAGGTGGAACTGCTCTATGGAGATGATATGCTAACAATACAAGTGAAGTGTCCAATGTGTCCAAGTGGTTAGCACTCATGACTTTGAATCACTGAGGTAAGATGGTGAGAGTCTGTCCAAGCCTAAACAGTGTTTCGTTGCAACTTTCACTTATTTCGGTCCTACCTTTTCAGATATATTTGACTTTTTCTGAATGTATAATTACCATTTCTTGCTGAATGCACTGACCCAGTAACTGAGATGTCTTTCTATGCAGGAAACCCCATATTACTGGGCCAGCACATGCAGCAAGTAACAGTCATCAGAAGTTAACCCATTGCATTCTGGGTATTTTTTGTCGTCTGCTGAAGTTATCATGTGCATCAAAAATCAAGAATATTTTGACAATTTTCGGTCTAACTAACTCTTGTAGAAATGATGTCTAGGCAGCAAACAGTTTGGATCTCAGATCAGGCTCCACGTTTGTGGGGCCTGATCTGGATCCAAACTGTTTGCTCATATACCCCTAAAGGTGTCAAGGGCTATCCCGAATGGAATGGGTTAAAAATATCTCTTCAAAGGTAAGACTGAAAGGAATGTAATTTACAGTATAAATTTACTAAATAACAAATTTTGTCAAAATTTTGAATGTTAAACAGTAACAAATGAAACTTTCAAAGGAGCAAAACTGTGGCACTATGCACAGAACACAATTACTGCATTTGTCCACAAAAGTGATTCTCTCAACATTAATGCTACAGTAACAATAAATGCATTAATAGTTGTTATTCCATCTGTCTGCAAGGAACATACCAAAGAGTGTCAGACTATGTACAAACAATAAAGCCATTAGAGGTAGACCACAACAGAAGCTGGCAACAATAACCAATCATTGTCCATCAATCAGTCCTGTCTAATCTACAGGATATCAACAGAATATTACTGGAATTCCATTCCAAGGAGGTCAGACTAGGTCACTGCTGCTGATGACCTCCACTCGACCTCTGATGACCTCTTGCTGCTGACAGACATAAACCAATCAAAGAAACAATAATCTGGTGATGAATATCAAGAGTTTCCTTTAATGTTGGCCTATAAAAGGTACAGTCAGAACAATTTGATTGTCTAGTTCTTTACCAAACCTAAATACTCTGCAGTCAAACTAAAAGAGTCAAAATTAACTCATTCCCTTCGGGATATCTGGGCAAACAGTTTTGATCCAGATCAGGCCCCACAAACGTGGGGCCTGATCTGGGATCCAAACTGTTTGCTGCCTAGGTATCATTTCTACAAGAGTTAGTTCGACCAATATTGTCAAGATATTCTTGATTTTTGATGCAGACCACAATTTCAGCAGACAACAAAAAATACCCAGAATGCAATGGGTCAATAATAAATCCAATAACTCAGCAGTTGTAGTTATAGCTATGCATGATAACAGAAATATGCATTTCTATTAGTCCAAAAACTAAAAAGGCTGCAGTTACATTTATAGCAGTTGCAGTAAAGGTCTTGAACTCTTGTTTTGTGTTGTTTTTTACTATTATTTGTTATTTATTACTTGTTTTATTTATTTATATTTTTGTGTAGATAGGCTTTTTAAATGGTCTTAAAAGAATGGCATAATGCTGGAGGAACTATGCTCCGAAACCAGCTGATCTGGCCTCCATGTTTCTACATTTTCTGGACAGCTTGAAGAATATATGCACATTCTAGAAATTTTTGGCAGCTGAAATGTGGGATCTTGCTCATCAGCCATTGACAGCTGACAGATACAAAGAACTTGGCTTCTACTACCAAGATGGTATTTTCTGATAGAATGTGTACATGTACATTACTGTCAATTCCTATTTCAAGCCACAGAGATTTCTCTTGGCAATCTCTAGTTTTTATCATGATAATCTTGCATTTGTCTGAGACAGGATTTTCTTGATCAGTTTTGATTATTTATCTGAGGATTATACTGGTTTAGATAAGATCATTGACAATAGGTTATAGATGCAACTGCACCAGAGAAACACGAAAATCAGTGAGCTTGTTCATGTACCCTGTTTCTGCCCCATTAGATTAAAACCCATCTGCACTCAGAACAGCCAAAACATAGAGTTTTGGCCATTCTGGGTCCAATAGGGTTAAGAATTTCTGTTAACTTCAAAGAAGCAAGATGACTTCATAAACAGAGTATATATAAATTTAAAATAAATGTCTCGAAGAAAACAAGAATTTTCAGGAGACTACACTAGTATGGGGCAGATCGCTATAAAATGCCATTTAGCATGAGTGAACACAACATGTATCCAAAGAGGTTACTGAGAAAATGTTCTTAAGGAACCACATGTATGTAACCATGTGCATGTGTTACCCAGACATGCTTATTATGCACTCCATCACCTTTATTTCCATTCAGCTGAATAAGACAACTCAGAGTGAAGCTATATCTGCAACTGCATATTTGTACAACTCAAGTCTGTGGTCAAATTGGAACAGAATTACCAGACCTAAGAGCTTAGGTTTCTGAAGACAAACAGATACGTTGCCCTGGAAGAGATCACCGAAATCAAAAGAATTTGTCTCCTCTCATAGAGGTTAGCAGAAAACAAATTATTTATGTAAACCCTTTTATGACAAGTGTACTTGTCCATCCTTATCATTTGGATGAGTCAGTTTCTGGTTTTAGGTTTTTTTTTATTTTTATTGTATTTTGCACAGAAATTCCTGTAAGCAAACAATGTAGGCCCTGATCAGATGCTGCATTCTGCAGCATCTGAACTGGGTCTGCACTTGTTGCATATGCCCCTGTCTTGGAAGGGGTAAGACTAGCCTCGGCACCCATATTAGTTGAAAAATGTTTGGCTATTTTTGCAGAGGAAGTCCTCTCCAGTATACAAAATAGAATTTTTGCCCAGTTGTTTTTACACTTACTCATAAGGGGGTGTATCTACACATCTTTAACCCTCCTACTGCCATTTAGCAATGCATTAACTCATGGGATAACAATGCAAAACCTTTTTCATTAGAACGGCTAATTAGCTTGACATTTTCCTCAAGTTCCCATACTTAAAGACAAGCGTCATCTATGTCATAAAAACTAAAACCCTCTTCCTCCTAAACCTACCAGTCTGGTATCTAGGAAGCTTAGTTTGGCAATTTTCCGAACCTGAAACTCTTAATCACCATTCCAAAGATTTTCCACCTAGTTCTTTTATAAATGCCATCAATCAACAGGGTAATATATCTATTACTTCCCAAATATTTACAGGATTTTTCTCCAGAGAAGCTAATAAAAATATAACAAACTGCAGAAGTGTGCAACAGCAGCACTAAAAATTCATGAGAATGTAAAGTTTAGTTGTTTCTCAATCCATTATTGTGCTCCCAATACAAGTTACCCCTAATGTGCTTAAGCATTGGGACACCTAAAATAAATAATTTTCCATTTGTCCCAAATGGAAAATTAATTATTTTGGGTGTCCCAAAATTTAGGTACATTACAGTATTCTGAGGAAATTTCCTGGAGTTTCCATAAACCTGTATGCTTTGAACTTATAAGCCAGTTCTAATAAACCCTTTTTTGGTAAAGAGGAACTCAAGATGCATGGCTATACCTGCAACTGCATATTTGCACAAGCCCCAGACCAATCTTGACATGACTGTTTCACATGCACTAGGTGTTTTGTGTGACATTGAAGATCTGAGGGCTGGGTGGTTTCTTTCGGTAACAAAAACACCCCTAAGGGAGATCAATGTAACAGACAAAAATTGTTTCCCTTTTAAAAGGGGCTACTCTTAAATACTGCTTCCAGGTCAAAGGTGATTTTCAGAGGAAAGGAAACACTGATGCAGTGAGATGACGTGATCATTGCTATGGCCATTTGCGGTTTTCTGACTCTTCTTCGTGAGCTCGTCTGAACTTGATGCACTTTTTACATTATCTTCTCATTCTGTTATTGAATTAGATTATTCCTGTACTTTTTCAGACAGTCCTCACTGTCTTCTGGTATAAATAGTATTACACTACAGACAATTTCTATGACTACATTTCAGAGCTCCATTTAAGGTGGGGTATAAGGGATAATTCTGAGATAATTTTTCTTATTTTTCCACGAAAACATATGTTGTGACCCCTCATTAGAACCGTCTCGGTGAGATGGTTCTAATGAGGGGGTCACAAAATATGTTTTAATGCAAAAACATGGAAATTTTTCCTTAAATCATCTCTAAGTTACCCCTTCTTACATGGCGCACTGACAGTCTACTATTGATGCAACTCCATGAATCAAACTATATCTAGTTAAAATAACTGTCTCTTTTCCTTTGTCTGTATGCTGATTAAGAAAGACATCGAGAAACAATTGTCTATCTCAAAGTCTATCCAATTTATGATGCAAAAGAAACCAAGACACCAATTCTGTGTAACGCTGTGTGTCCACTGCCTTTCCAGTGATCCGGGCCACAAGTCTTGTGGCAGTATGCATCCACAATGACGGATCCTAACCCTTGGTTTTCTAATTGAGGTGAATATATAGGTCCACTTTCAGGGAAAGTAACTCTGCCATTTTCACTTTTGCCTCCCTTCTCAATAGGGTCAACTTTTAATAGGAAGAATTCGCTCCTATAGGAGCAAATTCTATCCTTAAATGGTAGACCTCATTTAGAAGGGCTCCATCATTCAGTTAAACACAAACAGAAAGACATAAAAGTTATTTCCCTTGGAAAAAAATGGCAGAATTTAAGCAGGTAAGAACATACACCTTAAAGTTAATATCTGCGAAACCAGAAGCATAAAATCATTAATTTATAAAATTTCACTTATGATGATGTTATCTTGTTCCGATATCTACTTAACTTATTTTAAGATGACACTTAGGAAACACTCTGTTTGCCTCTTAAAAAGTTATGTATTTACATGTTACAAAGAATTCATTATATTTTCATTTCTTCATTTACCCAAAATATTTGAACAATTTTTTGGACAACCGATGAAAATGGGCAAACAATGCAGACCCAGATCAGACTGTTTTAAGGGCGGTCTGATCAGGTTCTGCACTGTTTGTTGCGGCTAAAGTTTTGTAAAATATCCATGGTACATATCAGAAGATAACGAGTCCTTAAAGCACCAAAAATGCATGACGACAAAATTTACATCGGCAAGATTTCATAAAGTATGGTCGAAGCTAATACATTGACATATCAAAGAACAGATGGCAAAATGTGTAGATCAAGTTGTGATGGTTCATCATGAGCAGTCTCATTTGGATCTACACTGTTTGCTAACTTAACTATTTTCATTTCCGGAGCTTTAAGAAGCATCTTAGTGTCCTAGCATTTGGGTATCTATGGTACTTCGGTTAAAATATGAAAGGTGCAAAAAAAATTAAAAACCATCTTAGTGTCCAAGCATTTGGGTATTTATGGTATTTGCATTAAACAAAATTTTCAGCATATGAATTACCTAAATGATGATAAAATTAAATAACTGATTTTATAACCATTTTATCAAGCTTTTGCTAATATATTTGAGGCCATAAATTAAAACATCAAAGAAAGTGTTCAAAAAAAGTTCATATAAAATGCATTAAAAGAGATTTTGTATGATAGTGCAAATTCATTTTTTTTTTTTTTTTTGCAGTGCATTATTGCCCTTTTTTCGCACTGCAAGTTCCCCAAACAAGCACATCTTGCTTAAAATAAATACAAGACAGTTTATTATTCAAGAGAAACTGCTTCTGCACCTCTGACACAAGTCTTCCACACAAACCACAGAAAAAAATATTGGGGAAAAAAGATGTACATACCATGTCATTATGTCCTGGATTCATGATTTTTCTTTAACTAGCAAAATCTACGCAATTAAAATAAAGACAAAAAATATTCCTACAGGTCACAATCTTAGCATAGTCCACTAAATGTCCACTTTATGACTGGTCAGTTTGCTTTCAAAGTTTAAGCCAATTTAAAGGATGTTAATAAAGCCAAAATTAATCTCTAACATACCATACACACTATGCTGTAGATACTCAATGAAAAATTTTAATTGTTTGTGGTGGCCAAAATCTCTACTACAAAGTCAAACAATTTCACAAATTATGGGAGATAACAAAATTAATTTGTATTAATTCAAATCATCCAGCTTCAAAATGGTCAAACATCTAAATATAACATGGTTCTGAAAGTTCTGAGATTCTTTAATCCAAGGGGAGCAACTCTTTAAGAGCCATAGAAATGTTTTCAGTGTGTGTGTGGTACTAACATGTATGGTTATGGAATAAATGTCCACACTGATTCCTTTATTTCTTGTTCTGCACATCGTTTCAGCAGCCAAAGCTCTATAAAATACTACTCCCTAATTAAGCAACCAGGATCTCCAAGGGTATCTCAGGACATCCACGTTGCCTTGGGATTTCCTGCATCTCATGAGAAACCAAGATTTTCACAAGAATAGAACAACTCCACTAAAACACTAGAATTCTGGGAAACTGAGTGTGATGGACTGGGTGCATAACCAATCTATATACATGACCATCCAAAATTCATGGCCAAGATACACAGACAGTCAAGATTCATGGGCTGCCAAGACATGTGATACCACCACTCATTGACTGCCAAAGGACATGGGTAGCCATGATTCATGGGCAGCTAAGTTTCACTTGCAACAAAGATCTATGGGCAGCCAAGATTCAAACTTAAAACATAGCCACCTTATAGGCAAGTAGGCTATACCAATATCATTAAAGTTTATAATACCTTATCATCTAGGATGTAATACCATACAAATGTCAACAAGTCGCTCCGACCTTATCATTGCCTTTGCTAAGATATTATAGTAACTGCAAACTAACATCACCCAAAGTCAGATTACAACCGCACTAACCTTTACAACAAACCGTCACACTTTCTCAGCCATATTTGTACAACCGATCTGAGCCTTATTAATAATATTTGCTCTTTAAGATTGATTTCAAGTGTAGAAAAGACCAAATGATTTTGACCAATATAAAAGTTGCTGGTATTTTGTTAGAGAGAGTGTTTGCTGATAAAACATTGTATGCATAACCTCTGTTTAGAAATCAAACAATATGAATGTAATCGGAAAAGTAAATAATTTTCATTGGATGTGATTAACAGATTTTTAAATGTTAATCAATCGTCTAAAATCTCTATTACATAAAATACAATTTTAAATACCCTAATTCCTGAAAATAAGCAGTCACTAAAATTTTATAACTAACAGTACCATTCCTGTCAATCATGAAATTTTAGTGAATGCTCATGTTTTCATTCACTAATATCTCATGATTGACAGCAACTGTCAATCACAACAGTAATTGTCAATCATGAAATTTCACTGACTATTTTTTTTTTTTTTTTTTCATTCACTAATATTTCATGAAATTTTAGTGTATGCTTATTTTCATGAATTTGAGTTGAAGGAGATATCATAAAGTTATGAGTTTGTGATCCGTATTCAAAAAGGCCTTTAGGTATTCCTTAATTCTTTATTCCCAATTATCATAATACGGTACTTTAATGCAATGCTACAACGCAGGCAAAAATGATAAACAATATCATAAATGCTGAAATGATATAGAAAGAAGGATACACAAGAACAATATTGCAAGGCCAGAAATAGTATAATATTTAAAGTACTGCAAAAACACTTCAAATGCAGTAATGATATATGACCAATACTGCATTTGTTAAACTGATAAATGACCAATACTACAAATGAGTTAATGATATATGACCAATACTGCCAATGTTATAATGGTAAATGACCTAAATGATAAATAACCAATAATGCAAATGTTCAAAGGATGTAGTAATGATAAATGATCAACACTGCAATGTGCAAATGATGGCAATACTGCAAATGTTGTAAAGGTAAATTACCAATTCTGCAAATGCTGTTTTGACAAAGGACCATACTACAAATGTAGTAATGATAAATAACAAATACTGAAAACTTTGTTATGATAAATGACCAATACTGCAAATGTTGAAATGATATATAGCAAATACTGCAAATGTGGTAATGATAAATGACCAATACTGCAAATTAATACTGCAATGTGGTAATGATAAATGACCAATATTGCAAATGTGGTAATGATACATGACCAATACTGATAAATGACCAATACTGCAAATGTAATAATACCTGAGCAATTCTGCAAATGTGTAATGATAAATGACCAATACTGCAAATGTTGTAATGATAAATGACTGATATTGCATATATATACTTTGTGGTGATACTGCATATGTGGTAATGATAAATGACTAATACTGAAAATGTTGTAATGATACATGACCAATACTGCAAATGCTGTAATGATCAATGACCAATATTGCATATGTGGTAATGATAAGTGACAAATACTGCAAATATTGTAATGATCCATGACCGATACTGCAAATGTTGAAATGACAAATTACCAATACTGCAAATGCTGAAATTACAAATGACCGATACTGCAAATATTGTAATGACAAATGACCAATAATGCAAATGTTATGATGACAAATTACCACACTGCAAATCTTCAAATAATATATCACCAATACAGCAAATGCTGTAATGATAAATGACCAATTTGGCAAATGTAGAAATGATGTTCTGCAACTGCAAAAGCAAGCTGTATGCTGTCAATCATGTTTTAATGCCATGTAAAAAGCTATCATCCAATATAGTTTTTGATAGTGTTGAGCAATGTAAAGTATCTAAATAATTTATATTGAGCAAACAGTGTAGACTCTGATCAAACTGCTCCGTGGGAGCAGTTTGATCAAGGTCTACATTGTTTGCAAATAGCTGTCTTAAAACATCTTAAAAACACAATATGGAATTTCCGAGTTCAAAGAAGAAACAGCCAGGTACAGTCATTGCTATAGTGCTGATATACTTGAGAAAAATATGGTACTGCAAATGTCACAGAAAACTAGATTGAAAGGCCTCCAGAGAGAGAAGAATTCAATGCTATGTCTGGAAACTGAGATACATCCATTAAAGCATTGTCACAATAGGCCACAGGGGGGCTTACACTCAGAATATATACACAACTCTACTCCTATAAACCATTATAGCAACTAGGCCTTTTGCAGACAGTTCTAGAATATTACTTTTTCTTGTAAATACTTTATAATGACCAAGTCTGAGTGCATCCAGACCTTGAGAAAGAGTGATTCAGGGGGAGGGTGGTGATGCTGGGGAAGGAGGGTGGGGAAAAATCTCATCATAACAACGAACTCCCTACGTGGCTCAAGGGAAGAAATTCATCAGTTGCACCACCTTGCACTGAGTCTGTCTGCCTACTCTATAATTTGAAGAAGGGAGTTTTTTTTTGTTTTGTTTTTTCACAATTCTGCCAATATTCCACTGTTTAAATGATTGTAATGCACAACTCAGAAAATCAGTACTGTTACTGTATTTCTGCAACTGCAGTCTCCTGTTAACCAACAACTCTACAACTGCAACTGCAAGGCTGCCATTTAAGTTAAATCTCTGTTTTGTGACCATCTTAAATCATGTATTATATAGTTCCAGTGCTCCAGATAAGAAGGGGTAACAGAGATAATTTAGGGATAATTATCATTATTTCTCCACAAAAACGTATTTTGTGACTCACCATTAGAACCGTCTCGTCGAGACAGTTCTAATGAGGGGTCACAATGTATGTTTTCGTTGAGAAATAAGAAAAATTATCTTTGAATTATCCTCAATACCCCCTCTTATCTGGAGCTCTGAGTTCTCTTTGTTTTAAAAACCATTCCAACCTGGCTTCGCTGGTATCTTTGAAACAACTGACAAACTTCATTTCCATCAAAATTAAGCCAAAAAGAAAAGTACGGCAATAACATTTTTTTATACGGAACTCCAGGCACCAGCAGACAGCAAGACTAGACTGGTTCACAGCTTTATCGTTTTGCAATCATAATACGACTGGTTTTGTCATTTACGTTGCATAATGGCATCAAGGAGTGGAAAAATATATAGGAAATCTGTAAGCTTAGCCTAAGGAACCAAATTATTCCATTCTGATAGATTTCCGTCTTTTTTGCTTCCTTTTGTTTTGGATAAAGCTCAACATTGACCTTTAAGGCCAAACAGAATGACAAAGCTAAATTTGCTTCCATACAAAATAAAAGAAACTTTTATTTCAGCTTTTATTATGGCATCAAGTATACATGTCCCTGAAACTTCACCCCAAAACCTTCTCATCTATGCACTCTAATATGGAAGTCTATACATTTGTCCCCCTTCCCAATGGGTGACAACTCTTAAATGAAGCTCTGAGACCAAATTGTCTCTGGGGACAAATCTCTCTTATGAGCTGGGGCCATATTCATAAAACGACTTAAGTGGTTGCTATGCTGTTGCTAAGGCTAAATTTCTTTGAAGGAGATTCCCTACAACTATGAAATTTGCTCTGGAGGAACAGTCTTTATAAGACTGTTCCTCCAGAGCAAATTTCATAGTTGTAGGGAATCTCCTTTATAGATATTTGGCCTTAGCAACAGCACAGCAACGACTTAAGTGGCTTTATGAATACGGCCCCTGGATAACAGATTCACCTACTACTATCAAACTAGAGAAGCAAATACTATTCTGTTGTGATGAATGGGTTCACTTTCAGGGGAAGCAACTCTGTCATTTTTGCATTTGCCTCCCTTCTCAACTGGGGTCAACTCTTTAGGGAAAGAGTTTGCTCCCTTTGGAGTAAATTCTTTCCTTTAAGAGTGTATCTGATTTTGAAAGGTTTTTCACTATCCAGGGGAGTGATTAGTAAAAATGTTCGTCTCCCTTGGCAAAACAAACATGCCAGAGTACCCATATGCTCATATGCTCTAAACTTATCTCCCTTGTAACAATGGTGACCAAACCATGGAGGCATATCAATACACCTACGTCTTAACCCTTAAAGCACTAAAAACATAAATATTTGAATTTGCAAACCACGAAGATCCAGATGAGGCAGCTTATCTGAGCCTACATTGCTTTCCCTCTGGTATTTGAATTGCTCTTTTAGGGTTATTTATTTTGCCCTGCTTGGTAGACACGAACTTACGTCAAACTACAGACTGAATTTTTTTTTTTATTTTATTTTATTCTTTTTTTCCAATATAAATATTGATTCATAGCATCAACACAGTTGGTACAGCAGAACTAAGCTGGGTTTGTACATAAAACACTTTCCCATTTGTATGCAAGAAGCATTTTTGCAAAATCCTGCTGCACACTGCACATATACCAAATTCAAAACATACACAGTTTTCAGATTTGCATATCATGAATAAATCAATTTTCCCATCATTGAAATCATGCTTTTTATCTTTTCAAATACATGTATTTAACCTTTTACAATTTTAAAGACATCAAGATAGACATGACAAGCTTCAAACTGACAGTTGGCTACCCCTTTTTAAAATGAGATTAACAGACTCCCACTCAGTTCAGTGAAAACTAGAATTCTGGCAAAATATTGTCATTTGTATTCAAAGTGCATAGTTAGTCAGACAAGATGAGTGTGAGAAAAATGTCACAGAATATTAACCCTTAAAGTGCAAAGAAAGCTGACTGCAAAATTAGGGGAAAAAAATTGTTAGACAAGAAGACAAACAGTGTAATCCAGATGAGGCAGTTCTCCCTCCAAAAGGTTCACAGATTAGTGTTCACACCGGGTAGGCGGCAATCCTGAACACTCGCGGCAATCCAGAACGCGGGTCAAAACATTTACGCGAGTGTAAAGGGTAGGTCAGTGTATCCTGTCTTATTTCATTTTATCTAACGATTTCTTCTAAAATATTTTACAGGTCTCAAGCAACATGTCTGAAGATTCCCTCCACGAATAATTCAATTCAAAAAGTCTTTTTTTAATCTCTTACTGTCCACTTACATTTTAACCTTTAATTTTTAAGCTGTCAAATTCAGCTTTATGGTTCAAATTCTAGATTATCCAATGCCTCACAAATCAAATCATAGTCCTCTGATAAACTTCTATGCTTTTCCTAAACACCTGTAAAATTTCTTGGTCCAGTGTTAACTTTTCATTGTGCCAGGAGGGGGCTGAAAGTTCAAGGGTGAAAATTTTCGGCAATCGAAAACGCTGTTTCCGAAACTCTGTTGCAATCGACTAACGCAGAGCATGGCAATCGATGACGAAAAAGTTGTATAAAAACGCTGTGTCTAGATTACGTTTTACTGACATATTTTGCATTAACTAGTATGGAACATTTGTGTATTTACAATGTATTTGAATGTCATATCAACAGTAATATTGCAGAGAGACAGACAGAGAGAGGGAAAGATAAATAGAGAATCAGTTTGAACTCGACAATGCCAGTAGTTGAGAAAACACAATTCTACAATTCTGCTGCGCAGATATTGCAGCAAGGCAAATCAGCCACTGTTAGGACCCAGTCTCACTGTCACGTTTTGAGGGCTAGGCTGTACTACGTTTACCGCCCTCCTTTCGGCAAATTTGTAAGTAATAAGGTTTCACAACGTTTCTAGTACGTTTAAAATACGTTTCATTACGATTTACTTCTTGTAACCTGGTAATCATACGGCTTAATGCCACGTTTACAGAAGGGAAGAGAACAGTTTACTTACCGTCAACGCTTCCGTACGTTTTACTAGGGACTGCTATGTTGTGTCCGGTATAACTACCCAGTCAAAGTGACGTTTGAGCAGGTATCGCAAAACATACCAAATTGTAATAAAACGCGGAATAAAACGTCACAAAACGTACCAAAACGTGGGAAAGCGTATTATAATGCGTAGTAGTACGTAGAGGATCTTCACGTCTGGCTACGTATTTTAAATGTTTCATCTACGTTCTAGTACGTTTAGACTACGTTTCAAAACGTTTTTACTACGTATGCAATAAGTACTTTGCAATGCTACGTTTAAGTTGAACTTTTAATTCAAACGTAGAAAGGCCACGTACATAGCAGTATATATCCGTATATAATACGTATTCACTACGTTTCAATACATTTATTCCCCTTTTGGCACGTTTTAAATACGTAGAAAAAACTAGTCCTCAATATGTGACAGTGAGACGGAGGCTTAGAGGACCTCTAGGTTATTTCTGTTACGTTTTTGTACGTATTCAATGCGTTTCGGCTACGTTATAGTCCGATTTGACAACGTTTTACTACGTGTTGCTACGTTTTACTAGGTATACGCTACGTATATCAAAACGCCATGTTTGAGTTAAAAATTCTAAATTAAACGTAACTAGGCCACGTATATAGCTATACTAATTATGTTTTCACTACGTTTTAAAACGTTTACTGCCGTTTTGCCACGTTTCAAAACATAGTAAAACGTAGCCCTCAATACGTGACAGTGAGACTGTGGCTTTATCGTGTATATAAAACAAACCCTATTGAACCTGGAAACTGCACAAAAAGTGTCTAACCTTGGTTAGATCGCGGTCTGATCAGGGTCTGCATTGTTTACATTTTTTCTATACTTTTTTGTCACAGTGATGGATATTTGGTCAAAGTTAATGAAAATTAAAGTAACTGGGTTGGGCGCCAAATACTTAGAATCCATACAGTATTTTCCGCATGTAGCCTATAGAGAGGTGAACATTGGTCGAGTGGTCCGAGGCTATCGGTTATGGCAGCAGAAGGTCGCCGGTTTGACCACCCAGAAAAATAGGTGCTCCATGGTCTACTTTTGCTTTATTTGACCATCGGTGCTTTGATCCATTATATTATGTGAGCAGACATTTGAATCTACATGCACAAAAGATATGGTCTTGGTCACAGCACAGGCACTTGAAGTTTAGACCTTGGAACGCTTCAAATGATGTTTCTTAGCTAGAACTTCAAGTTCCTGTGGTCACATGTCACAGACATTGAGTAAAATGAAGACTTTCTGATTTCAGCATTTATTTAATATGATTATGACAGAAAATAAAACTGTAAATAAAACTATGAAATAAAATCATGGCAGTAGAATCAATGTGAACTATCTGTATCACAGCAAATAAAAATTAAGTAAAGTAAATAAACTAAGGCAAAATAAAATAAAATAAAAATAAAAAAATCAATACAAAATGCAAAACGCAAACATATTTTGGTAACCACCTAATCCCCGCCGGACAATGTATTCACTCATGTTTGACTGTGTGTCTTGATTGTGTATGCTCATGTCTTTTTATCAAGCCAAAGGGCATTTGACGTTTCTGGGGCCTCCGAAAGTATACGGTAGCTTCAAATATGGCCAGAAACCGTTTTTTCTATAGTCAGATAAGGAGTGTCGTACTGTCGACGAAACTTCGTATCTGACTAAAGCAAAAAAACAAAAAACAAAAAAAAGCTAGACAATCACTTAAGGTGATGAATGTCCCCGCCATATGCCTCACTAGATGAGTAATGTGTTAAGACATATTTGTGTGAAGTTACATCAAAATCTGTCAATAAACAAAGCTGCTAGAGGGATGACTGAGTTTTCTAAAAATAGCAACTGTGACCTTGACCTTGGAACTAAAACCCTGAAAGGTTAACTTGTCCAAGGTATTGTCATACTTAATATTTGTGTGAAGTTCTATTAAAATCAGTTAATAAATAATGGCGGTAGAACCATGACAAAGATTTACATGTACCTGTAATAGCATCTGTGACCTTGACCTTGGACCTACAATGCTGAAATGTAAATTTGTCCCAGATATTGTCATGCTAAACATTTGTGTCAAGTTATGCCAAAATCAAGAGGAATGACAATGTATTTTCTAAATATTGCAAATGTGACCTTGACCTTGACCTTAAAATGCTGGATCACGAACTTGTCCAAGATATTGTCACACTAAACATTTGGGTGAAGTTACATCAAAATTATCAATAAATAAAGGAGCTAGAGGGATGGTAATTCTTTTTTTTTCTAAAAATAACAACTGTGACCTTGACCTTGGACCTGCGGTGCTGAAACGGTAATTTATTCAAGATATTGTTATACCTAACATTTATGTGAAGTTACATCAAAATCGATCTATAAATAAAAGCGCTGGAGCGATGCCCTAGTTTTTCTGAAAATAGCAACTGTGACCTTGACCTTGATCCTACCAACCTGAAACGCAAAGTTGTCCAAGGTATTGTCATACCCAATAAAGCTGAGATGTAACACCAAAATCGGTTAATAAATGAGGCCGCTAGAGCGACGATAAAAGGTGAGCTTGTATATAAGCTATGGAAATATGGTCAAAATATGTGTTATTCAAGGAGAGATTATTCTACAATAAAAACCTGACTCAAAGTTCTGTTTCCTTTATGCACATGTTCAATGCATGTCTGAACTGTGTTACAAGTTTCAATTTCCTGCAGTAACTACTGTAGAAGGAGTTGTGAGGACACAAACAGTACTACAAATGTGAAATATGGTCAAAATATTTATGTTATTCAAGGGGACATAATTCTGCAATAAAGACATTAATCAAAGTTCTGTTTCGTTTATGCACATGTTCAATGCATGGCATGTCTGAATTGTGTTGCAAGTTTCAACTCCCTGCATTAAAATACTATAGGAGGAGTTGCGGAGACAAGAACAGTACTCAAATGTGAATATGGTCATAACATGTATATTATTCAAGGGAAAATAATTTTGCAATAAAGATCTTAATCAAAGTTCTGTTTCCTTTGTGCACATGTTCAACGCATATCTGAACTGTGTTTCAAGTTTCAACTCCATGCATCAAATACTGTAGGAGGAGTTGCGGAGACAAGAACAGTACTACAAAGTGTGACGGACGTACGTACGAGTTTCAACTCCCTGCATCAATTACTGTAGGAGGAGTTGCGGAGACAAGAACAGTACTACAAAGTGTGACGGACGGACGCACGTAGAGACAGACGGACAAGAGCAAAACTATATGCCCCTCCCTACTTCGTGGCGGGGGCATAAAAACGGTTTCTGGCCATATTTGAGGCTACTTTGTACTTTTGGAGGCTCCAGAAACGTCAAATGCCTGTGTTCAAGCTTTGAAGCGAGCAACAGAAATAGTGCTAATTATACATAAAATTCTTTTGAAGGTACTAAATAAACAGTGAGTTTTATGTGGTTTGGCTATTTTTAGAAAGGCGTAAATTTCACGACTTTCTGTTTGCATTGCGGTTGGTCAAAGCTATTCCAAAGCAGTCTGCTCTGAAAGAAAAAATGTGATCCTGTAGGGAGCAAATTCGTTTCTTTAACATTTTGACCTCCAATCAGAAGGGAGGCGAAATCGAAAATGGCAGAATTGCTACCCCTAACACATATGCATGTACATTCACCTTAAATGATGGAAATTTCTGATTACTACAGGTACTTAAGCATGTTTGTAAAACCAAAAACGGAACTTAGGTAAATTGTAAGGCAGCATTTTCAGGATTGACAATTTGATCTTACGCTATGGATTTCTCCCATTTACATTATACTGTACACTGCTTACTGCTACACTGACATTACAGCAGTATACTGCTCACTGTGTACTGTTTACTTTCTACTGTGCCCTGTTTACTTTCTGTTTCGTCCAGTCTTCTATCTCATGTGCAAAGTTTGCTGCATAATTGAGTTATCACACTCTATGTCGCCGTAGGTTTCTGACAGAAAACAGCTGACAGGATGCAACAGAAAGTAACTAGTTTTGGAAAACAGAATACAGAAGACAGTGAACATTATAGTGCCAGCACGAGCTCAAAGTTACTGTCGCGATGGACAGTGTAATGGAAACGGAGCACAGGAAAAGTGTATTGACTTCCATATTAAGACAGAAGCACTAGATGCCTGCTTCATGACAATCAAAGTTGTTCCAGTCGTTTTAAGAAAATAAAGAATTTGCCTGTTCACACAAGTATGGTTACACATTCATGGTAAGCAACCCTACACTTTTCACGTTGCTTCCCTTTCCAATGAGGGTCAAGGCTTTCAGAAAAAAAACAGTATTGGCGAAAAGAGACAACATCGATGGTTGAAGAATGTGATGTGATGTTTTTACGTTCTTTCTAGAGGAATAGAAATTTTCCGCAATAATAAGACATCTCACTTATTTATTCGAAGTGTGCACATGTTGCATGCTTACTACTTACAGCATTTTATAAGAAAATTATTTATTTAATAAAAAGAAATTTTATACTACAGATTCTTGGCTATTTAGGTAAAAAAAAAACCCAAATCTGTATTAGGTATAAATGTTCATCGATTGCCATGTAAATATTTTTTTGACGTTAGGCGATTGCCATGAACAGCGTTTTCGATTGCCATCGCTCTCCAACCCCGTCCTTTTTAAATCGATGTAGCTTCATTGGTATACAATACAAAGTCAAGTAAATACATGTAGTCTATCTAGAATACATTCAATTATATATGTCTATCGTGAAAATGATCAGAATGTGCAATAAATTTGAATATTTTTGTTAAATTTGTTGTTCTTGGGATTCAAAAGACACAGAATTTTTTGTTTATGGCTAATTATAGACTACTTGATTGGCATTTAACGTCCAAAATTCGTGAGGTACATCTTTGAACACATCTTAAAAGCATGACATACTTACTTTTATTTCTACCTCATTCTTCTTGCTGAAAAAGAAATGTTTTGCCGACTTACCCTAAACAGCCGCCTATCTTTTTGACCCGCGTTCAGGATTGCCGCGAGTGTTCAGGATTGCCGCCTACCCGGTGTGGTGTTGCATATAGCCTTTCAAGACAGCCATCAAAACTTTCCCCTTGGCCTTGTTTGGGGTTGGACTTCAAAAGATAGGAGCCATTACAGTTTCCAGTTTCCGTTGCAATGTTGCCAAAATAACTGCCATTTTTGGTTAAAAAATTCATGATATTTTTGCATTCTTTTGCTAAGTGAAAATTATTCTCATCTTTCATCATGTTACAATACTTGATTTTATGTGCACTAAAATTTACAATTCTTGACTAACATCTTGCTTTGAACAATCTGGCCCCCGTCTCAATACTTTTTGTGGGCTAAGATAGCCCACCCACTTAAAAGTTTACGTAGTGCCAATATCATACTGGAACTTCTCTTGTTTTAATTGCCATGCTAAGACAACAGACTCTGTGACATTTCATTTTTTTTTTTTTTAATAAATGTCACCTGTATGAACTTTTCTGCCCAGAATCCAAATTAAGGTTCATGATATCTAATGTGACACCAAGACAGCAGGTTTTAACCATAGCAATTTACCTGACTAGCATCCTTGCTGAGGTGTTTGTGATTAACGAAGGTTCAAAGATCAAAAGACAGACAGTAACCAGAGCTCTAGATAAGAGGGAGTATTTGATGATAATTAGGGATAATTTTTGTTAATTCTGCATAAAAACATATGTTATGACCCCTCATTTGAACCGTCTCGGCGAGACGGTTCAGATGAGGGGTCACAACATATGGTTTCGATGAGAAATAAAAAAAATTATCCTTAATTATCATCAAATACGCCCTCTTATCTAGAGCTCTGTTAACGAAGGTTCAAAGATCAAAAGACAGACAGTAACACCCACTCAGGTGAAACAACGCTTCACAGTCTCCTCCATGTAAAAAAGTGTGACATGTTGGAATGTAGTGTCGTTAACTTATGTCCTATAATGTCCATTTGTCAAACATGTTGCCATTCATTAGTGAATTAACACTTGAGGCACCAGGGGCTGTATTCATAAAACGACTTAAGTCCTTGCTATGCTGTTGCTAAGGGTAAATTTCTATGTTGGAGATTTCCTGCAACTATGAAATTTGCTCTGGAGGAACAGTCTTTGTAAGACTGTTCCTCCAGAGCAGATTTCATAGTTGTAGGGAATCTCCAACATAGAAATTTACCCTTAGCAACAGCATAGCACCGACTTAAGTTGTTTTATGAATATGGCCCCAGAACTGAACATAACTGAATTTGCAAACAGCGCAGATCCAGTTGAAGTGGCTCATCATAAAGATAAGGTCAAGATCACCCAAGTTTAGTCAACCTCATGTTAAATCAAGTTAGGTCAAAATCTGTCAACAGAATCAAGAGACATGCTTTTTCGTTGTTGTTTTTTTTTATTTTATTTGAAGACACAGTTTAAAATTCTATTTGTCCTTTGACATAGAAATGAGGGTCAAGGTCACAAAGACCTAACAATTCTTTGACTTGTCCAAATGATAATATTAATGCAAGTTTGGTGAATGACCCAAAACTGGCTCAAAAGATATCATTCATACACAAATTACACCATGATGCCCAGATAACTAAAGCTTTTGAATGAAATACCTTGTAAGGTGCAAAGTCTACACTGGATATTGTGGTAAAGCATGGTTTTGCCCACCTGTGCAGCTGGTAATCTCTTGAATAAGTCTCTGCACAGGCAGACCCACTAAAGCTTGTGGCTTGTCTCTTCTTACAGGCAGACAAACCATGCTTTATCTATATCATAGGTCACAGTCTGTGTCTTCCTATGACCTTCAAAATGGGGTCAAGGTATCAAACATACTCAACCCTTTGCCTTATCCCAATGAAATATCCACTGAAAGTTTGGTAAAGTCAATTTATGGGAAAATCATCATATGTACTCTGGCCTTGAAATTGAGGTCAAGGTCATAAAATCATTATCCGCTCTTTGCCTTGTCTATGCAAGTTTGTTGAGATGCCCATATTGCTTTCTTGACTAAAAACAAATTGAATTTATTCCCAAATGACAGCCTCAACAGAGAAATATTTACTTTTTACAGAAATGACAAAAGACAATGACAAAATATGAGCATGTAAAACAACAACTTGTCAATGCAGCCATCTATCAATTCATCCACTCTGCTACCATTTCCAGTATATCATGGCTCAATTTCTTCCTTGCTGCCAACAACTGACCTCCCAGGATTAACCTTGTCAAGTTCTAATCAGAACCAATCAACAGAAGCAATCAAATGATAAATAAAGCATTCTTGAACCAGTCTAGACACCAACAATTCCTTGTAACAATCACAAAACCAGTCTTATTATATACAAAGGTCAACAGAATTGTCTGCAACTAAAAGCAGAAAATATTAACACTGCACTTGTAGAATTGGAACAAAACACAGAGCTCTAGATAAGAGGGAGTATTTGATGATAATTAAGGATAATTTTTTGTATTTCTCACCGAAACCATATGTTGTGACCCCTCATCTGAACTGTCTCGACGAGACGGTTCAGATGATGGGTCACAACATATGTTTTTATGCAGAATTAACAAAAATTATCCCTAATTATCACCAAATACTCCCTCTTATCTAGAGCTCTGAGTCTTGGAGTGGGTGTGTCTGAGCTTGACAATCTAATTTGTTCAGTCCCCTTATCCTAACTGGAATAACCTAAAAAATTTGCCAATGATCTGTGACCTTGACCTTCAGATCTTTGTTTTAATGGCGACCTTAGAATTTTCTTATCATTATAGTTTGAAGTGTACCATAATATAACCTGGTATACAGCAGGGCATGGTGGAGACAGCTCTCTTTTTGCTGTCGAAACGCCTGCCCAGAATGATCTGGCCATTACCAATTTTATCAAGTTTTTGGAGTTATGTGACATCAAAGAAGTTTAACAAAGAAATGATCATTTGTGGCACCAATTTTAGTAGTAGGTTTATTTGTTATTTCTATTGTATCTTTAATCCTTTTTTGACCAGTGGACTTGTCAATCCTTATCATTTGGATGAGTCCATTTCTAGTTTTTAGGGTTCTGGTGGATGCAGTGCTCCAGATAAGAAGGGGTAACAGAGATAATTTTGGGATAATTAGCCGTATTTCTCCACAAAAACATATTTTGTGACCCATCATTAGAACCGTCTCGTCGAGACAGTTCTAATGAGGGGTCACAACATATGTTTTCCTTGAGAAATAAGAAAAATTATCTTTGAATTATCCTCAATACCCCCTCTTATCTGGAGCACTGTGGATGCTTGCATTGGCCATTTGAACTTGATCTACATTGGTTGCATAATGTCCCTAATACAGGTTTGGGTTAAATGTACAGGTCTTGCTGGCAAAGCATGCTCCGGTACCTTTTCATATTGTTCAGCTCCTAAAATCAGCACCCTATTATTAAATCATGTACAATTTCCTTCATTAGTCAAAGAAGAAGGACTGTCACAAAGAAGGGGCTTTACAAAATGTCTCATTCCGTGTTGACTTAAACACTAGGCACAGTCAGCTGTGAAGATCAGTTGATCGGCTTACACAACAATTATCGGTTTAATACCTAAAGCACCAAAAATGAAAACATTTGATTTGCAAACAGTTTAGATCCAGATGAAGCTGCTCATAATGAGCCGCTTCATCTGGACCCACACTGTTTGCTCTTCGGTCTTTTGAGGTCTCAATATGATAAAGCTTGAGCAAAACTTTCTTTGAAAATGAGCAGACGTAAAATTTGTCGTCTGCTGTTTATTGGGGCTTTAAGAATTAAAAATTGTCAATTTTTGTAAACGAATAGCCACAATGAGGAGACCAATTTGCCACAAAAACTAAATGCCAAGACAAAATATGCCTCAGCAATCAGTGTTGACTCTGATCAGACTGATTTCTGCACTCTGTTTTCTACTGAATGAATGGTATGGAACACTTTTGAACAAGTTTACTGACCTTATTACATTGTATTATTTATTATAAGTCATTAAAACTGCCCAAAAGTGATTATATGATTGAGGGGTTGCGGGTCCCAACACACTGAATAATAACGGTGATTGAGCCCTATTTCTCTTTAAACCTGCTTTTGTGCCATTTCCAGTGCAACTAGGGCAAGGTTGTCTGTCAGTTTGTGACAGCATGCTTTGTCTACACTTTTAAAAACATGTTAACTCTTTAAGCACAAAAAAGCAGACGACAAAATGTACGTCTTCAAAAATTAAAAAAATGCCTCGTCTAAGATATTTCATATTGAGAATTCAAAGACTAGAGGGCAAACAGTGTAGATCCAGATGAGGGGGCTCAATATGAGCCACCTCATCAGGATCTATGCTGTTTGCAAATTTTGCTAATTTCGTCAGGGGCTTAAAGAGTTAACAGCATTTTTTTCTTGCTCTGCTTAAGTGTGAGAATAATGAACAAGTATAAGCTTCCACAAAAATTCTGTTCTTTCTTTACCTAACAATGAAATCAATCACTTGCTTTGTACATACAGCTGCTGACTCCAGATGCTACACAGTTTAATGAAGACTTTAGAAATTTCTTATCAAAAACCTATAGCTCCATATTAGCCAAAGTTTGTATAATTATGTGCGGGTGTGTACTTTATTTTAATTATTAATAGTCTTACTTTGTCCAAGTCACATTCAAATGTGTTATCAGGCTAAAAAGAATTTCCCCCAAACTTTTACTTTATCTGCAGCTATGAGCTTTGAGTCAAGAAATATTACTGAAAGGAGAAAATTTTACACTTCTACTGAATATCTCACACTGCAAGACCATAACAAAGTCCTCAGTCGGGTTGTTTGGTTGTTTTGGGTTTAACAACCCTTTAAGACAGTATTTCAGTCTATCATTGGGCAATCTCCCAGAGAGGGGGAGAAAGAATAGAGAAATGACAGACGAGAAAAAAGTATCCAAATAATCCCCACCCACACCTACTGCAAGCGCAGTAGGCCCCCTTGCCTTCCTGTAAGCCAAATAACTGGAAGCCCCGGCACTTGAATTGTAACCAGCACCATCACTCCCCCCCACCCATCCCCTCAGTGGACAGTCTAATTGGGGTTGACACAATTTTCTCTGGCTTTTTTTTATGAATATTTACAAAAAAATTGTCATTTGAATGTAAACCCAGCTTAATTACAAAACAGCAAAAGATAACTACAAGTAGAAGCTTTTAAAAAGTCTCAGGACAGCAACGCAATCAATCTGCCTCATGAACCATTCTCTATTCTGACAAGGACAAATTTTCTACTGTAACTATCAAATAGCCAGAAGTCAAACAAGATAAGGCAAAATCATGTTTTCCAATACAATTAAAATGACATAATCTGTTTCTGAAAACGCATTTGCATGACAGAAAGAAATCATCATTTATAACATCATTTAACAATGACAGAGACAACTATGACAGATCCCCTGAGAAAAATTGCTCATCATGTCTATTTAATATAATCACACCAAAGCCGATTGTCAACAGTTGTCCTCATGAAAAACAGTTGTTTTATGAAATCAATTTTTAGGGAGAAAAAAAAATCAGCTGAAATGATATTGTCAACAGTGTCTTCATGAAAAAAATGTTACATTTTATTAAATCAATTTTTCCGAACAAATTAGGCCTGGAATTAAATTCCGCTAGGAAATATGAAGCCAAAATTTAAATTCCTTGTAGCAGCTTAAGGAAGTTATACTGTGGGAATATGCTGTGGGAATAAGGACAGCACTTCTTTTACAGTTGACTAACAATTACTGTATTTTGTTTGGTTATGAAAACAGGTTTTTCCATCTCTAGTTGACCCCATATATCCAAACTAGAATTGTTTTTCTACGAAAAAACAGATGTCTCCCCCCTTTTTGATGTCAAAAGGATCAGTCATTAAATACAATTTCAAACGGAAACTTTAAATACAATTTCTAATGCAAATACTGGTCATTTTTCATGCAAACAATGAGCTCGTATCCAGTAAAGATATCCTGCCAATGCATTTTGTGATTAATATAGACAGACGCCAAAGGAAAAACAATATGTTTCCCTACCCTGAAGCAGGGATTCATAATAAGTAAAAAGTATAAATGCAAGAGTTATAGTTGTTATGCTCTGCATGTCATGTAATGTTGACTGATATTCATATTTAGTTTTTGTCAAAAAAATAAATGCAAGAGTTACAGTGCTCTGCACGTCGTCTATTTATATGTTGACTGATATTTGTATGAACTTTCATGAATATAGCTTAAACGGTTTTCAAGTTATAGAGCTTAGATGATTGAGACATGATTTTGTGAATGACAAAGTTCCAAGGGAAATAAATCAAATAGTATAAATGCTGTGCTCTGCAGGTTGTCTAGTGTTGACTGACATTTGTATGAAGTTTCGTGAATATAGCTTGTCCGGTTTTCAAGTAATAAAGCGATTGAGACACGATTTTGTGACTGACAAAGGTCCAAGGGAAATAACTCAAGAAGTATAAATGCAAGAGTTATGGTTCTTGCACTATGCAATTCTTTTAATGTTGATTGATATTTGTATGAAGTTTCGTGAATATAGCTTGAATGGTTTTCAAGTTATAGAGCAGACACGACTGAGACACGATTTTGTGACTGACAAAGTTCTAAGGGAAATAACTCAAATAGTATAAATGCTTAAGTTATGGTTCTTGCATTCTGCACGTCGTCTGATGTTGATTGATATTTGTATGAACTTTCATGAATATAGCTTGAATGGTTTTAAAGTTATAGACGGACTTGACTGAGACGCAATTTTGTGATGGACAAAGTTCCAAGGGAAATAACTCAAAAAGTATAAACGCCAGAGTGCATTCTGCACATCGTCTGATATTGATTGATATTTGTATGAACTTTCATGAATATAGCTTGAATGGTTTTAAAGTTATAGACGGACTCGGCTGAGACGCAATTTTGTGATGGACAAAGTTCCAAGGGAAATAACTCAAAAAGAATAAATGCCAGAGTTACCATTTGTGCACTCTGCACATCGCCTCATGTTGATTGATATTTGTATGAAGTTTTTTCGTGAATAAAGCTTGAGCAGTTTTCAAGTTATAGAGCAGACACAATTGAAACACAATTTTGTGATGGATTAAGTTCCAAGGGAAATAACTCAAAAAGTATAAATGCCAGAGTTACCATTCTTGCACTCTGCACGTCGTCTCATGTTGATTGATATTTATATGAAGTTTCGCGAATATAGCTAGAGTGGTTTTCAAGTTATAGAACGGACACGATTTGTGACAGACAGACGGACAGACGCCCGGGGAAAAACAATATGTCTCCCGACCCTAAAGGGGGGAGACATAATCACTATCCTGCTTTGAGATGAGGTTTTCTCCTCAGAAACAAGCCCAAAAATTTAGATCTGTCTTAAAACAATCCCAAAAATCTATATCTGTCTTTAAAGACGGATCTAGATTTCAGGGATTGTTTTGGAAGCAATTACTCCCATCCCCCACCACCCCAACTCTTAAACCGAAGAAAATAGCATCTCCTCATTTTGTCAAAATACTGCATATCAAGGACATGTATATAAGACAACTGCTGCCTCTAACTCATTTCATCTACCCTGGTTCCACACTGTTTGCTCAGCCAATTTCTTTCAACCTCTTCGTGTCATATTTCTGCAACCCAAAATCAAATTTCCCAACAGGAAATTGCAAGCTGACACATGTAAACTGCAGCCACTTTCAAAATAACTCTGAAATAAAAAATATGCTCATCTTGATAACGAAATTGTCCTATTTCCTGTTGCTCCAGTTTATCTTTAAAACTTCCCGTTTTGTTCAATCAATAAGTGATTTCAAAAGGCCTCTTGAAACTTAAAAACATAATTTACAAGTAATCTAAATCATCTAAAACTTTTTAAGTGAGCTTTTGAAATTGAGGAAATTTGTTACCATGACCTAGGATAAAATTTGTGACTCTAATTTAGTATTTTAATAATAAGACAGTGTTCCTGGAAACACCATGGCCGTATTTTACCCCTAAAAGTGTCCCAATGCCCGAAAATGACTCTATTCATAATTAGACTGCAAAGAGAAAGGGCCCAAAGAGTAAAACCCTAATTCAAAGGAACTAAGCAAATTCTGTTTTCATACAGAAAACAGCAAATTCTCTATGCTTGCAGACATGATATTGAGATCATAAAACAGAAGGTGATGATATTATCAAATCTAATAAGATATTAATTGGCATCAGGCAAGGTAAATTGCTTTCCCCTCTGTGATAATATCCTTCCTAAATAACCTCTACATCAACAGGAATTTGTACTTTGTCTTATTTAACCTAAATTTTGTGTTTCAACATTTGTTCTAGAGAATCAAAAGTATTTGATTTCTGGTTGGTCACTCATGTTAAGTCCTTGATTTTATCTTTGGAAGTAATGCTGCTTGCTGCCTTGTATAATTTTGCATGGTCGTATGAGAATTGAAATACTACTACAGAGCCCTAGATAAGAGGGAGTATTTGGTGATAATTAGGGATAATTTTTGTTGATTCTGAATAAAAACATAATGCTGTGACCCTTCATCTGAACCGTCTTGATGAGACGGCTCAGATGAGGGGTCACAACATATGGTTTCAATGAGAAATAAGCAAAATTATCCTTAATTATCATCAAATACTCCCTCTTATCTTGAGCTCTGTACATTCCTATTCCTATACAGTTTTGCTTGGTCATTAATGCCCCTGCCTAGTAGTTTTTGTCACTCACTACCGCCTACAACGATAAATTGCTTTGACATTACGATGCTTCTTCCTTGTAGGGATTCACCTGGTAACACCTGATACTGTTGCGCATGACCACTGATGCAATGGCCCAATACAGTTCTGCTTGGTTGCTGATGCTGCTGCCTTGTGTAGCTTTGCTGGGTCACTGATACTGCTGCCCTATTAATTTTTCTTGGACAGTGATGTTGCTGCATTTTTAAGATATGCTACTGCCTAGCTTGTACTGTTTTGCTTGGTTACTGATGCTACTGACTTTGACAGTTTTAATTTGGTTACTGGGAATACTATATAGGGCCTTATACAATTCAGATGTTGTCAACCCTTTGTGTGCAATAAGGCTACCGAGATAAACACCCTTGCAAATTAATCTAGCATGTGCATACTTTTGTGAGGCCATTTTCAATATTTTCACTGTTCTCAAGGTGGAAATATCAAAATGCACCTATTCAGACTCAGATGTTAAATTAAGACCATAAAAAAGCATGTTGCTTTAATAAAACTTTATGAGCATGTAACTGCAATAACTTACATGCTACAAGCCTTGTTTGTGAGTCTGCAATGAAATTAAACATGCCAGTTCTGTAACATTATTAGGTGCAATTATTTTATGCCAATACAAACAGAACCATGCAGTTCCTGAGCAATAAATTGGCTTTTATGGCTTCCAACTCCCTGGGAGCTAGATTTATTAGTTCTTGCATTACAGGAACCTGCAACAGGTTTTTTAGAACATGAATACAACACAGGGTATAATCGATTCCGCCAATTTTCGCTTCCTGCAGAGACTGTCCGTCATATTTGGCTTCTGCCGAGACTGTCCGCGATCTCTTGCTTCCTGCAGAGACTACTGTCCTCGAAGAATGGCTTCCTGCAGAGATTGTCCGTGTGACTCTGCTTCCTGCCGAGAGCCTCGGCAGGAAGCAGAATCATGCGGACAGTCTCTGCAGGAAGCCATTTATCATGTACAGAAGTCTCGGCAGGAAGCAAGAGATCGTGGACAGTCTCGGCAGAAGCCAAATATGATGTACAGTCTCTGCAGGAAGCGAAAATTAGCGGAATCGATTATATCCTGTGTACAATGTACTAGCAGTTTTCTCTGAATGTCTTTTTCCACCTCTGTTGTTTACTGATCCAAATACTGTTCTGAGAGGGTTTTTTTTTTTTCAATCATATATTTCATATAAGGATAGCCCACCATTGCGATAAAATCTGATAAAATCTTATTTGCGATAAAATATTAACTTAACACTTAGATCAAGTTATCTTACCATTGCCAATAACAATCTGGATGGTCTCAGGAACCTCAACTCAGCAATTTTTGTCTGAAGGTGTGACATCAATTTTGCTGAATGAAATAATATAAAGGCAATTTTCAATATGATGTTTTCTAAAATTTGTTTTGATCTTTGCCGAATATATAGACTTATCATGGCGGTAAACATCTAGAAAATTGCCACCCACAAACTCTTTACCAACATTCAGATGTATCATTTTTTCCTACCTATTTTCAGGGCACCCATGAAAGCTACACTGCAAATGTACTTTTATGAAAGATTGCAAAATTTCTTCATCATTAAGAGTAGATGTATAGATCTTATTTAAATTGGCTACACTATATGGGAGTGCTTCTGTTTCAAAAATTGATCATTAATTTGTATTAGGCAGCTGTGTTAAAATGCGAATTACTACTTTACCCTAAATGCTGGGACACCAATTACAGTATTCATCTCAATACTTTTTGATGTGTCAAAATAGATCAGACTGCTCCTTAGCACTGTTTGCGCTGGCACTTCAGTCCCAATATTTAGAGTTTTTATGACACTGTCAGATTCTAGAATATGTATTTTTAGTAACAATGGCTGGAAATTCAGAGAGCTGCTGTCATAAATGAGAAAGAAATAATTTAAATTTAGTACAGCCATCATCACCTGTTTTCCTGCCTTATAATGTCAGTGACATATATTCTCTGTGTTTCACTGACCATGTCACTCAACCAAAGTGACAGTGTCAATCAATCAAGTTCTCAGTGTCACTGATTGTGTCAGCCTGACTCGATGGGTTTCCTTGACAGTGTCCATCAACCAATACTGATCAGGACAATCAACCATAATCTCTGGGTTCCCTGACACTGACAATCAATCAATCAAATTCTGAGTTTCACTGATCATGTCAACCTGACTCTCTGGGTTTCCTTGACAGTGTCAATTAACCAATTGCTCTGAGTCTCACTGACTGTGTCACTCAACCAAAGTCTCTGGTTTCCCTGACAGTATTGGCGTCAATCAATGAAATTCTGAGTGTCAAAGATCATGCCAATCAGACTCCTTGGGTTTCCTTGACAGTGTCAATCAACCAAATTCTCCGAGTTACACTGATAGCCTCACTTAACCAAAGTCTCTGGATTTCCTGACAGTGTCAATTATTCAAATTCTGAGTTTCATTGATTGTGTCAGCCAGTCTCTCTGGGTTTCCTTGAAAATTACAGTGCCAATCAACCAAATTCTCTGAGCTTCACTGACCATGTCAATCAACCAAAGTCTCTGGGTCTTCTGACAGTGCTAGAGTCAATCAATCAAATTCTGAGTGTCATTGATTATGTCAACCAGAGACTCCTTGGGTTTCCTTGATATTGTCAATCAACCAAATTCTCTGAGTTACACAGATAGCATCACTAAACCAAAGTCTCTGGATTCTCTGACAGTGTCAATCAATCAAATTCTTAGTTTCACTGATAGTGTCAAGAGGACTCTCTGGGTTTCCTTGACAGTGTCAATCAACCAAATTCTTGTGTCAGTCCCTATTTCACGAGCTCTACATAAGGTGGGGGTTCAGATGATTTTTCTTACCTCTCAAAGAAAATTTATGTTGTGACCCCCTCATTAGAACTGTCTCAGTAAGACTGTTCTAATGAGGGGTCATAATGTAATGGTTTATAGTTAAATATGGAAGATTATCCTCAAATTATCCCTGTTACCCCTTCTTATCTGGAGCACAGCATTCCTACAAACAACTTCTGCAAGAGTGCTCAGCAACTATGCATGTAGAACAGTTTAACAGTTTGACTATAAAATTCATATAAAAGAAGGATTTATTCCTTCATTTGATGTTAATCTTCGCCAGAAGGTTTTGCTTCTTGAATCTGCTTAGATGTTATTGAACTGCTGTATACCAATATTGTTTTCATTAGGAGCATGTTGAAACCATGATTTGGGCTTAATTCCTTCAGCTTGCTATATAAATATAATAGTTTGTTTTCTCAATTATTATGATACCTTCATAAATATCTGTCTGGGTTTTATAAATATATCTGTGTTTTTGTACTGTCTTGGGATTTGATTGATTAATGAGTTCTGTATCATGTATCTTATGCTTTATTTCACTTGGCTGCAGTTCCGAAATGAATTCCAGGTTCCTTGTGAGTTCGAGCAAATTTATTTTCCTGACTTAGACAGAACTTTAGGATAAGATTCTGTCTTTGGTGATAATTAGGGATAATTTTTGTTAATACTGTATAAAAACATATGTTGTGACCCCTCATCTGAACCGTCTTGACAAGACGGTTCAGATGAGGGGTCACAACATATGGTTTCAATGAGAAATAAAAAAAATTATCCCTCAATTATCATCAAATACCCCTCTTATCTAGAGCTCTGCTTAGACTTGCTCTCTTTACTTAAGGATACAGCCTATGAATTCAGATCCTACAACTGTGGCAACTCTATCAGATCTCCAGCCACGAGCTTTGGCAAGGAGGTGGCATATAGTATTTTAGCCATTTTAAAACATGGTATGAAATGTGGAATGGCATGAAATGGAATGGAATGGGCCAGATAATCTACATTCTATTTGCTTCAAGAGCTGGGTGCTTTAAGGGGAGCAAACTTCTTCCCATAAGAGTGCCATTCCAAATCACAGATAATCTTGTCCATTATATTCCACAGATAATCTCATCTACTATATTCCACTGACAGTGGAATATAGTGGACGAGATTATCAGTGGTATTCTATTCCACTACATCCCACTGTGCCCCCTCTCCAGGACAGACAGTGGTCTAGTGGTTGCACTGTAAGCTTAAACCAATTCAAGGATGACAAGTTCAAAACCCACCACATGTTCGAAAACCCTCAAAACCTGTCTTTCAGATGCATTTTAACCAAGGTCCCACCAGTTAAATCAAGGTCCCGCTCCAGTCTTTCAAATACAATTTTAACCAAGGTCCCACCAGTAAACCAAGGTACCCATTACTGTCTCACTCTGTACATTTGTGCAGCACACAATGCACTTCTCCATTCCATTTCCCCACCACTTAAAGCCAATAACTGTCTGTTTACCTCTAAAATGGTTTAGTTACTTTGTCAGAAATGAGTTTACTAATGAGTTCATTAGAAGATTTTTCTCAAAGTAATAACTGCTAAGATTCTTTCTGAAATAGCCTGGAATCTCTGGAATTTGGCTTATATTTTCTGCCATAAACTTAAGCTGCTAATTTTGATTGGAACTTTTCATCAACTGTGATGTGTTCCAAATGGTCCAAAACTTCTTCAAACCATGCACCTACATATACAGTAAATTCTCGATATCTCAAACACTGATATCTCAAGGTATCCAGTTTGGACACATTTCTTATTTTTATTTCTTCTTATTTTAATTTTCATTTCAACTCCTTTATTGCAAACTACTGATATCTCAAAGTAAATTTTCTGGGACCAGAAAATTTACTATGAGATATCAGTAGTTTGGGATGAACTTCGACTTTGAGATATCAGCAGTTGACTGTATATGTCACATGGCAACTTACAGACTGCAAACATGTGACTTTTATTGTGTTAAGCAGAGTTTGTGTGTGTGTTCCTCAAAGGTCAAGCTAAAGTATTATTACATGTATAATAAAGACTTTATTTTCTTTTTCTTTTTTTCTGTCCAATTCTCATTACCATACAATATTTTGCTTTCCGAAACCATGTCTACTTTATACAGGTATACATCCAACCATTCACTGTAAGGTAAAATCAAGGACAATTATTGTGGGACATTGAACACGTGCGATTTTGTTTGTGGGACTTTATCACATGCTAAGTTGTCCTCGCATTAGCCAGTTATACACTAACAAGTGACTTTTGAGTGACATTTTGGGCGAGACTCGGAAAGGCAAAATCTCCATGGAGTCTCAAGGGAAGGAAGCCATAACTAGCACCACCTGGCACCAAATCTTGTTCTGTGTCCTCTCTAATTTGAAGAAGAGAGTGCTTTGGGGGTGGGGAAACTTTTACTGTCTTTTAACATCCTTTTATATTCATAAGCATGGTTAGGTAGCAAAAAAATAAATTCAAACCAAACATCCTTTTACATTCATGAGCATGGTCAGGTAGCAAAATAATGTGGGCTGGAAAATCTTATTCAAAACAGTGGTGGTTTGTTTATGAAATTTGTGGTTTCTGACATGACATCATTCAATATTGTCTAATTAGAATATATCATTTTGGAGCCTTATATAGCCATGCCCAATTTATAAAATATTTGAGCAGCCTTCCTGATCAAACAGTGGACCCAGATCAGACTGCTCCTCAGGTTCTGCCCTGTTTGCTAGCATCTTATCTGACACCCCTCAGATGGGTCAGTCCAAATCTGAAGAAGAAACAGCCCAATGAGGTATTCCATATAAACAATGGGTACAGTAAGCGACAATTTGCATATTGCTGGGTGTGTCAGGTTACACCAACGCCTACATAAAATGCACTGTATGGGTGGTTGTTGGCCAGACCAAGCAAGAAAGAGGTCATGAGTTTGATCCCTAACTGTGCAAGACAAATTTCTTCTTGACTGTTTCTCTGACCAGGTTGGTCAAAATCAACTGGTCCAGATGAATGGAAATCTTGCAATTTTACATCCTTTTCAACAGTATTTCAGTCATATCAGGATAATAGGAGGGTGTTAATGAAAGGCTGTGTGCGATGGAACCCTATTTACAATTGAAAAGATTTCTGCCTCCAGCACAATCAAACCAAGACCCACTAGCTCAGCAATGGTGCTTAACCCATTGCATTCTGGGTATTTTTTTGTTGTCTGCTGAAATTGTCGTCGACATCAAAAATCAAGAATATTTTGACAACTAACTTTTGTAGAAATGATGTCTAGGCAGTAAACAGTTTGGACCTCAGATCAGTCCACACGTTTGTGTGGCCTGATCTGGATCCAAACTGTTTGCCCAGATTCCCCTAAAGGGGTATCCCGAATAGAGTGGGTTAAAGTGGTCCCACCCCCGTTACAGTAATCTAAATATTTTAAATGAAACACAGCAGCTATTCATAAGTTCTATCAGACTCTCAGTAGATGGAATGCACCAAAAATGGGCAATTGTACGCCCACACATCAATAAGTTATGAAAAATGATCAAACTAAACTGTCAACTTAATAAAAGGGCTGGACCCAGTCAGCTGAAACTTAACACTGGCTGTGCTTTTAAGCAGAAAATTGCTTGATTTTTAAATTACATTTTAAGCTCAGTTTCACTTAAAAGAATTATTTCAAGCATCCATTTAATTCAGTGAATTCTTTTTAAGTGTCAATAAAAATATTACCAAAGTACAAAGAGCCATTTGTCTACCCGAACATATGGTAACATTTACATCTTAGCTGCCCAACTGTTTCTAGATCGGATTAGATTTCTAGATTGGATTAGATTCAATTTTGGGACTTGTATATTTGTCTTATGAATACTGTAATATATTTAGCTATAAGATGGCAGTTTCCCCTTTCAAAATATGTGAATAAAGCCTGCGTAATTCAGCTATAAAATTAACTTCTTCTCAATCAACAACAATCAAGATGAATCTTTAACCCTATTGCACTCAGAACGGCCAAAACTCCATAGAGTTTTGGCCGTTCTGAGTGCAACAGGGTGAAAGACAGAACTAGACTTTTGGGACTGTTTTGGAAGGGAAAGCTCCATCTTATAACTGAATACATATGACATCACAGAACATTTTACAGAATTGTTGGAGAGCTAACCAAACCAAAGGTCAACAACATTTACCCTGAAATTTCTTTCAGACCAGCATGAGGGGGCTCATTTTTTCCCTCTATCATATCTTATACCAGTAGCTTGAGCGAATGTCAGAATATCATCTATACAATTTTCCAGATTAACCATTTAAGCGGCAAAACGCAGACAACAAAATTTAAATCTGCAAATTTTCCCCCCCAAACAAATCGCAAAAGCTATATCATATTGGGAATTCAAAGACTAGAGAGCAAACAGTCTGGATCCAGATGAGGCAGCTCATTATGAGCTGCCTCATCAGGATCTACACTGTTTGCAAATTGAACTATTTTCGTTTCTAGCACTTACAGTGGTGTTGATACAGCACAAAACATTTTAAGGAAATACGCAAAACTGCCAGTCCTCTGATGTAGGTCCCCTGTCTGTCGATTAAAACGGAACATTTTAATTTCAGTCTTTATATCAGTTTCCAGACTGGAAGTAATTCTGTCTGAAAATTCCAGTGGATTCCAAAATGGAATACCGTAAGAAACCTAAACATTTGAAATAAAGTGCCTGACAAACAGTGACGAAGGATTTCAGACTGCTCCTGAAGGAATCAGATCAGGATCTGCGCAGTTTGCAATTCTACCAACAATTTCCAGATACACTATCTGCTTGTTCCAATTTTATGAACATTTTAGACATTGGCTGAGGATCATTTTGACAATTACCGTAAAATGCAATAATTTCCATTATCATTATGGAAGGATTAAAAACCTATACAGTTTTAAGCCTAAAACACCATGTAATTGGTGGTAATTTCAGTAGACCATCAAAATAATGGAAAAAGGATTAAAATTATCGATTGCAGAGACTGGATAATGACAGACATTGAATTGAATGCCATTAATTTACTAGACTATGGTACCGAGTTGCGGATTTTTCTTTTGCAAAGTTTTTTTTTGCGATATTTGTGAGCTTGCGATGTTTGTTAGCTTTGCCTGATTCATCTGCCTTTGTTAGTCGTAACTAGAAGACGACTACTACCTTGAGGGGGAAATTCAACCAAGGACCTACTACATACTGTGTGCTTATAAAAAAATGTTTCCATACTTTAAGTATAATACTAATAATGTTCACTGTATAGCTGCAACTGCACTTTTACCTGAACTGCATGGTATATTCAAATAAATTAATTTTACTGTCTTCAGATCTGGACATCTATTAGTCCTATCAGAGGTGGCTATAAATAAAACTTTTAGCTATAAGGAAAACAGTGTACCCCCTGATCAGATCGCTCCTGCAGAAGCAGTCTGATCTGGCTCTAGTACTGTTCACTCTAGTATTCCTATCCCAAAAGTTAAAAGTATCATGGTACAACAATCTTAAAATTTAATGTCGTAAGGTCAATTTTTGGCTTTTCCGAATATGCCCATGAAATTGCAGTTGCAGATATACACAAATAAATCTGAAAGGTATGAGGCAAACACACAAAAATAACAGGTAATCTTAACCATGTTGTTGACTTCAAGAAAAAGAAAGATGTTTTCATGAAAATGAAAACTCATTTGAGAAGTTATATAAGCCTCAAAAATATATTAAAATGCAAAATTCTCATTAACAGCTGCCTGAAGTAATGAGATTTTAATGCCCCATTTCATCCAGCTATTTAAACTAAAATTTTTAAGAAGGGTGATTATAAAACAAATCTTATTCCCATTAAAAAAAGTTATTTTAAAAAGTGTACCCAAGTTATAATTTTCTAAGAAGTGGCCAAACTGATTTTGGAAATAATAGAAATGGTGAAAATATTAAGCTTTTACCAGAATGCATCAGACGAGGCCAGTGGGCCTGAGTATATGTCGACACAGGTACAGCAGGTATATTTAAATTGCCAAAACAGTGGATGACAAAATTTAAGAGGGCAAAATTTCAAAAACGTTTGTGCAATACTATACTGAGAAATTCAATGACTAGAGGACAAACAGTATAAATCCAAATGAATCCACAACATTTGCAAATGCCACTGTTTTCATTTTCAATGCTTTAAGTGTTGAAGCAAGAAATGAAAACTGAGCAGTCTGCATATCTATCTATCTTTCTGAAAGATGGTTTTACAAGGTAACAAGTGCACAAATCCATGAATACAAAGGGCTGTAAGATGAAACTATATTTTTATATCATTTTTGCATGAGACTACAGGCTTTGGCTCAGTTGTTCAAAATATTGTTCAATTTATTAACTCTTCAATATAAAACCATAATAGTGCTAATAGTGAGGGAGTGAACTCGGGGTTTTTTCGACTTATATCAGTCTTTGAGACGACTGCCATGTTAAAAAAATAATGATAAAAGTTTAGATCCTTTAAGAGCAAAGAAAACATTCATAAGTAAGAAGTTGGGCCATACCGCGGTTTCGGCTATTCAAGCCTCATCAGTGACCCTTTAAATCTGGCACAAGGAGCCAGAGGAAAAAAACAGTAAATTTGCAGGTTTAACATGGCAGTCGTCTCAAAGACTGATATAAGTCGAAAAATACCAAAATATTTCAAATTTGTTTAGAAAATGAATCTAACCGTATGATCATTTCTGACTTCTGCAAATTTACTGTTTTTTTCCTCTGGCTCCTTGTGCCAGATTTAAAGGGTCACTGATGAGGCTTGAATAGCCGAAACCGCGGTATGGCCCAACTTCTTACTTATGAATGTTTTCTTTGCTCTTAAAGGATCTAAACTTTTATCATTATTTAACGTCCCACCACCACCGAGGTCACATGGAGATGAGACCTTGCTTTAAAGTCTCATCCGGAAGACCGGAGAAGCTGGGGATCGATCTTGCTACCCCTGGATTGGTAGTGCGGAGTGTTTTCCACTACACTACAGCCGCTCTTTGCATGCTAATATTTTCATTGAAAACGTGACAAACTTTTGTACTGCTAAAGTTCCAAACAGTTTTTGTGTGTGTGTAAGAAAATGGCAGAGTTTCCACCAACAGTGAAATTGAAAATGTAATGTACTATTCTGGTTTGTATAAATTTAAAAAAAAAATATAAAACAAAATTACTTACCTTTATAGAATCGAAACATGCTGTCACCCTCCCGTTTTGTACCTCCACATGTGGGGGTGGGTGTGCAAATTTACATTCTGTGTCCTCCCGCGTGCACTTATTTCTTTGAAATTCCCGGCACACTTCCAGCGTCAACCATCGCGAGTCTTTTACATTCGCATTTGCAATATTTAACAATGGGTTAACCATGGCCATAACAAAACTAAGGTTAATATCCGACCACTATGAAAGACTAAGGCGAATATAGACACTATCGGAACACAAAAATGGTAAAACTAAAATGATTGAGCTATGCTTAGCATTAGCTGCTTGCTTGGCCCGCTAAAATCCAGTAGAAAATCGTAGATGTGTCTGCGTGACCAGTCATCGGGTCTGTATACTATTCCAACTTAGCGAGGCAAATCTGAAAATAGAAAATGAAAACATTTAACGTCTTATCGATTACTAACATGATGACGTCAAAGAATGTTTCACTTCGCACACCTAAGCTGCTGCATGTCACAATTTATGTGCGCATTTTAGAGAGCGGTCCAAAAATGGCCTTCAGAACACAGAAAAATAATCCCAACATGACTGATACTGGTATCGAAAAATGCACAGGTCCAGATAACAAGGGGTAACAGGGATAATTCAAAGATAATTTTTTTTATTTCTCAACGAAAACATATGTTGTGACCCCTCATTAGAACCATCTCGGTGAGACGATTCTAATGAGAGGTCACTACATTTGTTTTTATGCAGAAATAAGGAAAATTATCCCTAAATTATCTTTGTTATCCTTTCTAAAATGTGTTGCATATTGTCTTTATGAAATACAATTATGAGAGTCCAACATGGAGATGAGGTAGCTCAACATGAGCTGCCTCATCTATATCTAGGACATCTGCGACCATTTTTTTTAATTTTGCAAGCATAAATTTTGTTGTCTACTTTTCTGGTGCCTCACCGCTTTATTTAATTATTTCACACAATCTCTAGATGTATATCGAAATCTGAAGTTATTGTTGTGTTCTTGCTTTACGTCAACGGTAAACAGCTATGGTCATGTCGGGACAGTCAGTTAACCTAACCACACTGTTCCTGGGCAGGCTAAGATCTAAGTGCACATACTTTCACCAGTAACTGACCACTGCCCGTCTTGAATCAGTAGCAGGCCAAATCTGAAGTAACTTGCAAGAGCTACACTGGGTATGATTGTCTGAGTGAGATGGAGCCTGGTTTGTCTGTCTGTACTGTCAATAATCCACTTGTTAAAGCTTGTGGATTACCTCTTCATACAGGTAGATGAAACATGCTCCATCACAGACACTCCAGACTACCAATCCAGGGGTCACAAGATCGATCCCCCTCTTCTCCGGTCTTTCGGATGAGACTTTCAACCGAGGTACCGTCTCCATATGACCTCATTGTTGGTTGGACATTAAACCCGAGTTCACTCACTCACTCCATCACAGACAAAAATAATATTGTATATATACATAATACAGATAAATAAGTATGTGTAATAGTTAATAAACAAATGTACACATAAAAATAAATACATCTTACCTCTATCAATAACAAGAATCTTATGACACTGAATATCTAAATTTTGCTACATTCAAACCAGACAGACGGTAATAGTTTGAATGAACTAAACGCAATTACTCTATATACTGTGACACCTTGACAAATTACTGTGATTTTCTGAAATTTGAAAATTTGAAAAAACTTGACTTTTGTACTGGGCAATTTGTCTTTATGGCAACAGTGCAGACCCTGATCAGACTGCTCCTTAGGAGCAGTCTGATCTTGGTCTTCACTGCTTGCTCAGACAATCTGTTCCATTTTTCAGGCGCATTACGGAAAGCGACATGTTGCGCAAGGTATAATAATCCTCTGCAGCGTAATATCCTACCGCAATCTACTTGCTTATAGTCGCTCAACGCCTCACTGACCAAGCGTATAATTCAACAGCAGAAATCAATTAAGGCTAAAAGTAAAATTTATTGACAACGAAATATCATCACACTTTATAAATTATGCAAGTGGTAGGTCGGATGTTGATTCACGTTTTCTTTCCTCATTTGCATAAAGAAATCTTCTGAATCTGACAGATTGTGAAAGTTGACAAAAAGTGAGAAGACGCTTGTTTATTTCTTTAAAACGGACTTCCATTATGTTAGAAGCTTAGTAGTTAGCACCCCTGATTAAGTAAAATATTACTGTGCTGTCGTTACCGGTTTCCAATCTAGCTGGCAGTGAATTCTTCAAACTGAAAATGAGGTTCCATTGTATCATACTTTCAATATGACTAAATACTGTTGACAGTAAAGCTCCATCCAGCATTTATGTCACATTTATTGGCTACAAGAATGAAGGCTGATCTTAAAATGTACAGCTCACGCACCCCTTAAAATAGCTTTGCCTATTCCCATCATGGGACCTGACTAAGTCCCAAAATTCTTATCACGTTATCATACATAATACCCTGCCTGACTATCTTGCAGTGGGTTCCCAGTGAACATGCAATGATGGTACATCTACCCAACAATATCCAGAAGTCATTATGACCAAACATGAAGTTTGACAACATTGGGCAGATGTTATTACCAATGTCACATGCCCACTGGGTCACTGAAAAATTACTATAAGAGTGCAAAACCAATTAAAGTAATAATCCTAAAATTTAACTATCCCGCGATTCTTCAAAAATAAATGTTAGAATAATGGTAAACAGTGCAGATCCTGATCAGACTGCTCCTGAGGAGCAGTCTGATCTGGATCTACACTGTTTTTCCACTAACTTCTGACCCAACCTTTAAGAAAATTACGGCACTACTTTTTCACATCTCAACAGTATCCATACAACCTACACAGTGGCACTACTTTACTGAAATGAAAGTAAAACCTGTGTGCACAGCTGCCGCAAGAAAAGGCTGTATCATATATGACTCACAATGAAAGTACATTGGGTGTCACACTTTTATCTGCATCCGCACATAAACTACGTAAATATGCATCATGGTGATTTATTCCCTTTTCTGTCTGTCTTTCTTTCTTTTTTTAAGGTGTTTGGACAAAAGATGGAAGAATTTCCTTGTCTTCTACAGCCAATCCTAAAAGGTGACATTTTTACTATTTTATCCTAGAATTACAAGTATACCAGGTGCCATGAAACTTTGCTTATAAGGCTATGCTTGCAGTAGGTGCAGCTTTTACCTTCCTCTTCGTTCTCCCCTCTCTCAGGGGCACTTCTATAACGGCTGAAACACTGTTTGAAAGGGATATTAAGTCAGTCAGTCAGATAACAATCAGTTAGTCAATCACCAGTCAGTCAGACAATCATCAGTCAGTTGTCAGACAGTCTGCAAGCAGCCAGTCAGTCATCAGTCAGTCTGTCAGCAGTCAGTAAGTCTGTCATCAGTCTGTCTGTCAGCAGTCAGTAAGTCTGCCAGCAGTCAGTCAGTCTGCCAGCATACAGTCAGTCTGCCAGCAGTCAGTCAGTCTGCCAGCAGTCAGTCAGTCTGCCAGCAGTCAGTAAGTCTGGCATCAGTCAGTCTGTCAGTCTGCCAGCAGTCTGTCAGTCAGTCATCAGTCTGCCAGCAGTCAGTAAGTCTGTCAGTCAACCAATAAGGTTATGTTATGTTTCTAAGGTCACAACTTTCAGTGACTCCCTGTATGCTTTCCATTCTGCGATAAGGTCTACTACAGAAAAGAATGCTCCCAGGGGAGCAAATTCTTTCCCCTCAGAAGGGATGCAAAAATGAAACTGACAGAATTATTCCCCCTGAAATGGTATCCATTCACCTTAAAATCAGCCTAGTAAGTGGAGCTCTGCATAACAACATTTTTCACAGGGTATAATCGATTCCGCTAATTTTCGCTTCCTGCAGAGACTGTACATCATATTTGGCTTCTGCCGAGACTGTCCGCAAACTCTTGCTTCCTGCCGAGACTTCTGTACATGATAAATGGCTTCCTGCAGAGACTGTCCGTGTGATTCTGCTTCCTGCCGAGGCTCTCGGCAGGAAGCAGAATCACGCGGACAGTCTCGGCAGGAAGCCATTTCTCGAGGACAGTAGGCTTTGCAGGAAGCAAGAGTTCGCGGACAGTCTCAACGGAAGCCAAATATGATGGACAGTCTCTGCAGGAAGCGAAAATGTTTTTCCCAAGTTCAGACTCAATGTCAAAAATCTCAGCATGGGAAAAAGAAGTGATGCCCAAATGGACACATGGAAAGCCCATACCGTATGGGCTTTCCATATGTCCAGTTGGGCATCACTGATAATACCAGTTAAGTTCCTGTTTCCGCAGTCTGATCAGCATCTTTGTTTTCTTTTCCTGACAGTGTTTGGGTAATTAAAATAACCATAAAAATTCTAAATATTAGGACACCAAAAATAATTACCTTAATTGTCCTAAAAATGGAACAGTTTGGTTGCAGATGGAATGGCAAACAGTGTAGACCCCAATTAGACTGTTCCTTCTGGTCTGGGTCTGAACTATTTGCTCAAACCTATCTGTACCAATACTTAGAAATTTAACGGTATGCCCCAATCAGACAATACAAATGTGCATTCTGGGCCTATACGTCTCTCAGAATGCCATGGTTTACTTTTCCTGTGTTTTGCTCAAGAGTGGATGGACCTTGGATCTTGTTAAAATATAATGATATGATGTGAACATTATGTGTCAAGGTTACATAATATGTTTTCATTGATAAAACTATTCATCCTAGGCTTTATAAATGCCAGTTCTCCCGTTACAGGCTCCCCAGTGGTAAAAGAGTGGACAACTGCATATCTTCAAGTTATGGGTTCAAACCAACAGTTGCTTCAACAACTGTTCTCTTGACGGCCATTTCTCTAGCTGGTTTCTCTTGACGGCCATTTCTCAAACTGGGATGACACTTGACTGGCTCAGAACTGAGGTGGCATTAAGGGAGAGCAATGGCTCAAACAACTCGAGTAAGTTTTGCTTGTTTGGCTAAAGATGCCTGTTATTTCTTAGTTCAACAGGAACACTAACTAACTATTTACTATTTAGGTCTGTCCTGTATGACAAATCTACATTTTGGGACCATTTTGTGTGGCGAAAAAACATCTAATAACCAAATAAGGTGACCTGACTGCACGTTGTTCTGAACAACTGTAGGTTAGGCATCCACAGTCACAGACTTATGATGTTCTTTTTTTTTTTTGACTTTGCTAAACACCAAGACAAACCTGTACCACTTTCATGTAATTAGTAAAACAACCAGAAATGAATTATTTTTAGTGTCTCAATAATCAGAACATCTACTGTACTAGGAAATTCCACAGAGCAGAAAATGCAAAATAAATTCAATAATCATACACAGAACTAAGTAACCAACTTAAGACCTGTCAAACTGAGATGATGAATGCGAGTAGTAAAATATGTACCTACGTTTTTTTCACCCATTAGCTCTAGTGTGTGGCGTAGAGAATTCTGCATTTTGAGAGGGAACCGCAGCAAAGGCAGCTCAAAGCTGCAGAAAGCCAAAATTTTGAGGGAGGGAGAATTTAAATTTAAAAGAGTCTTTGTTTTAAGAAACACACGTTATGTAATCCCATTAGAATTGCCTCCACGAGGCAATTCAAAAGAGTTCACATAACATGTCTTGTATTTTATAACATGGAAAAAAAAGATACAAATCTTTGCACAAATTTTTGCCATTACCTGAAGCTTTGAAGACAGATCCAAGAAGTTGTCATGCCAAAGAAGCCAAAATTACCCAAGTCTGGTAAACACATTACAAGAAGTTTCGTAATTACAACCAGACAAAAATATTCCAAGTCAAAAAGTGCTCTAGTAATTAAGCCCGCTAGCTTGTTGTTTCTTTTTTTCCCCTGAACAGAAATTTTAACACATTTACATATGCATATATAGACATCAGTCCACATGCAAGTGGCGTGGCGTAAGTGAAATCAAGTTTAAAGAATTCAAGTAATTGCAATACGTGCACCGCATGCATATTGCAAAAACAAAGAAGCAGTTGTAACTTGACAGGCAGTGTTATCATGAATTCTTTTGGTGGTACCATTGGTTGGTTCCCTGTCTTTATTACCCACAATTCACCCGCAACTTTGTACATCAAGACAATTTTTATGCATTTACATTCTGAGGTTTCATTAAAGCATATTACAATATGTAGCTAAATAATATATTTAATAATTTGGTGGATAATCCATACATCCTAATTATGAGCTTTCATGTTTTTTTAACACCACTATCACAATACACTTCTTCTGCACTATTTGTTTGTCAGTTCGTCATAAACCACTATCATCCGAAATTTTTAGTAGGATTCACATTTGATAGTTTTTCTTTATTATTAACCTAAATCCAACTTTTCTGACACCAAAATTGTACCTTAATTCTCCACTAAAACAAAACACAACCCAACTTTCAAATTCACCTTGACATATTCCGCACTCACAGAGCTCTAGATAAGAGGGAGTATCTGGTGATAATTAGGGTTGGTTGGTTGGTTGATTTGATGCTTAACGTCCACGGTAAACAACTAAGGTCATGTCGGGACGGTCAGTTAACCTAACCACACTATTCCTGGGCAGGCTTAGACCTCCTAAGCGGTTAACCAGTACTAAGTGCACATACTTTCGCCAGTAACTGACAACTGCCCTTCTTGAATCAGCGGAAGGAGAAACGAAAGTATGTGGCCAGACCGGGATTCGAACCCAGGACCTCTGACTTACGAGTCAGGTGCCCTACCGATTGCGCTACCCGGCCCGGCCTGATAATTAGGGATAATTTTTATTAATACTGCATAAAAACATATGTTGTGACCCCTCATCTGAACTGTCTCATCGAGACGGCTCAGATGAGGGGTCACAAAATATAGTTTCTATGAGAAATAAGAAAAATTATCATCAAATACTCCCTCTTATCTAGAGCTCTGCACTCAGCACATGTGGAATCCCTGACAATGCAATTCTAATCAGGACCAATCATGTCAAGTTTTATGGTAAAATTAAATCAAAAATAAATTTTCATACCATAAATTTTGGCTTCTATCAAGATTCTGATGTGACTGCTGTTTTTAATGTTTTAACAGGGCGGAGTTACTCAGTAGGAAACCACAAATGTGTGTTACCTGTACCTATAACAACATCAAGGAGATCACTTTTGTTGTTTATGTACCTTTTGGTATTAACTCTTTTCCTTGATATATTCTAGCAGACAGGGAAATCAATTCTCATTATCTTCACATGCTTTTTACCTACTGGTATGCCAATAGGTGGAAACAATTAAGATTATTTCAAGACAAAACATTTTCAGCCAATACCTACCTTCTTACATCATCCGGCAAGCATTTCAAAGATTCTGATCAACAGATCTTGGTGTTTGCAAAGAGGATTCAAGCATCTATCAGCCTGTCACAATAAAAATGGCTGATATTTGAGGTTTTACAACTGACTCCGATTTATCAATCAAAGAATATTTCTTTGTGAGACATTTTTGGCAGCATTCACGTCTGAATTTAGAAGGATGTGCAGCAGATGCACAACATTAGCAGTGCTCCAGATAAGAAGGGGTAGCAGGGATAATTAAGGGATAATTGTCCATATTTCTCCACAAAAACATATTTTGTGACCCATCATTAGAACCGTCTCATCGAGACGGTTCTAATGAGGGGTCACACCATATGCTTTTGTTCAGAAATAAGAAAAATTATCTTTGAATTATCCTCAATACCCCCTCTTATCTGGAGCTCTGATCAGATTACAGAACTTGAAAGTAAAACCAGTGACATGAGGTTAAGATGGGCAAACAAGAGACTGTGCAATCAAAGATTTTGTTAATCCATGACTCATCTAAATTTGTCTTTTTGCAAGCCTAGTCCTGTTGTTAGGGCAAAGGAGACATTTTTTTCTAAGCCTAAGTCTTGTATGATAAAGAGAATAGATACATGTAATTAATTGTAGGTAAATAGTATCACTATGCCTATGATAATGACCACTTCAGAATACAGCTGCAACTGTTGCTTTGCAAATAAGCTTCTGAGATTCAGAATATGGCTGCAACTGCAAATTTGCAAACCAGCAGCTAAGTGTCACTGACAGAGAGTAATACTGTACTGCTGATGAAAATTTCTTCCAACTGACAAGCCTTTGGCTCGTCTAGGACACGAACACTGAAAATTGTGCCAAAGCTATGCAGTAGCCATTTTATACTATGTTGTTCTGACAACCAGTAATTTGCCACCAGCAGACTGGGGAACTCGCCAAAACTGGAGCTCCAAGTAAGACAAGTTCTAAGAGGGTACACCTCCACGCTTTTTTTTTTTTTTTCCATTTTCACTTAGGGGAATTCCTATTTAATTCCCTGAACGATGATGCCCTCCCAAAAAGGGGCCTATTATTGAAGAGTCAAACCCATTGAGAAGGGAGGCAAAAAATGAAAATGGCAGAGGGGCTTCCCCTGAAAGTCAGATTGGTCCTGATCAGGGTTTACCTGTATGCCATTCCAACTGCATTGAAAATCAAGTGATATTAACAGTAATTATTTTACATGTCCAATTCTCAGAACTTTTACGGCAAAGTAATTTAGTGGTATCAAAACCGCAATAAAATTTTAAGCAAATAAAATTGCATTTTAAAATGGTTCAAACTTAAATTGTAAACACAAGTTTTTATTTGCATGTACGCTGTAAAAAACTTAATCTCGTTTGAAAACTCTTCTAGACATCTTAAGTGTCATGTATGCAAATGAGTCCCTGCAGATTATACATTTCAAACGAGGCATTAAGGCTTTCCCACAATGCATCAGGAACAGCATTTCCTGTCTCACACAATCTCGTAATAAATCTTAAGAGTGCAGGCTACGCCAACTGAATAAACAAAACACAACTTACTACTGTGAATGCGTCCTTGTCAACATCTGAGTAATCAAATAGACAGCTTTCAGTTTCATTATTTAGCATGCAGACATATCGTGTTGCTAGCCACAACATTAATTTCTCATCTCTTTCACAGACATTAAAAATAGCCATCAGAGGAGATGGCAAATCCCCCGACCGAAGACCCCCATGGGCCTTGGTAAAAAGGGTGCACTTCAAAACACATATTAGTAATATATTGTCGTTCTTTTATGCTTCTGATTGACATTAACTGTTAACAAATGCATGATTATCTAACACTCAGACTAAAACAGTATGCTTGACTGCTAAAAAGAGGTAATATCTCAAACAGCCACCATATACACAAATGTATAGCATACGATACATTCAACTTTCAAAATGTGTGAATAACTTCTAAAGTACAAGCCCTACAAATCTAATTTTGAGCTCTCTAGTAAGTGAATTTGGACAAAGAATCCGAATCTGGAAAAAAAAAAAAAATTGTGGGGGGGGGGGGGGGGGGGGGGGGGGGGAGAGGGGTCATGGGAATGTGGAGGGGTAAGAGAGAGTTAGGAACACTGATAAGATATCACAGCATGATCATCAATATTCTAAAAGGTACACGGTTATTCAAATTCTGGAGCTGGCCAGGGTTATATAGTTATGGAGCAGAGACTCAAACAGCAGCTCAAACTACCAAAGGGAAATAATTCACTGAGTCTAAAAGCCAGAGTTATCATTCATGTATGAGACAAATTGTCATGACCTGTTCTACATATCTGTGAAGAATCATGAAAATATTTCAAAAGGTATTCAAGCTATGGAGCGGACACCTAAAATCATCAAAGGGAAATAACTCCAAAAGTAAGAAAGCAAGAGTTGTCATTCTTATTCGCGACACATCATCATGACCTGTTCTACATATCTGTGAAATATCATGAAAATATTCCAAAAGGTATTCAAGTTATAGAGCGGACACAAAATCAGACCTAAAACCATCAAGGGGAAATAACTCAAAAAATAAGAAAGCAGGAGTTGTCATTCTTGTTCGCGACACATCGTCATGACCTGTTCTACATATCTGTGAAGTATCATGAAAATATTCCAAAAGGTATTCAAGTTATAGAGCGGACACGAAATCATACCTAAAATGATCAAGGGGAAATAACTCAAAAAGTAAGAAAGCAAGAGTTGTCATTCTTGTTCGCGACACACCGTCATGACCTGTTCTACATATCTGTGAAGTATCATGAGAATATTCCAAAGGGTATTCTAGTTATAGAGCGGACACGAATCTGCCAAAAAATCACACCTAAAACTATCAAGGGGAAATAACTCAAAAAGTAAGAAAGCAAGAGTTGTCATTCTTGTTCGCGACACATCGTCATGACCTGTTCTACATTTCTGTGAAGTATCATGAAAATATTCCAAAGGGTATTCAAGTTACAGAGCGGACACGAATCTGCCAAAAAATTACCAAAGGGGAGATAATTCAAAAAGTACAATAGCAAGAGTTACCATTCTTGTACGCAACACATCGTCATGACCTGTTCTATATAACTGTGAAGTATCATGAAAATATTCCAAAGGGTATTCAAGATATAGAGCGGACAAGAAAGTGTTTACGGACGGACGGACGGACGGACAGACGGACGGACGGACGGACGGACGCCAGGCTCATCGCTATATCCCCCGAACCTTTCGGTCGGGGGATAAAAATGTAAGGTCAAGGATATCTATTAAACTGTACTAGTATACAGGATATTTTCAATAAAAAAAAGAAATGTTGATTTTTTTTGTGCAATAAAATGCAACCCCATATATGGCAAAGATCTGGCCAATTATATTCCCTGATAAGCCCAACAGTTGAAAATATTTTCTTTACAGGTACCGTAATCGACCCATTTACCACACCGTGCGCTTAACTTTTTCAAAATTGCAACAAAAAGATGTGGTTAAAATGTATTTAATAACCGCACACTCAGAACAATGAAATGCAGGGTGACTTGAAAGAGGCAACATGGGTAGGACTGGAAATACTTTGTGTTTATACTTTTCATGAGTTCCCTGTTAAATATTGGGTTTTGTGAGAGTTTCAAAGAAAAAGCAGTGTGCGCTTGTGCAGTTTGTCCGGAAATGGCCTTGGTGTGCGGTTATATGGGCATGTGCGGTAAATGGGTCGATTACAGTATTTTAAGTTTTACAAATATTCCTCAAGTTTTTAAAAATTTGCAATTTGCACAAGTTGAAATTACAATTTAATTTTGTACTAGATATGAGCAGCAACCAGCAAAATTGTTTTTAATACTGTAATTATGGTAACTTGTCAAGGTGTTACAATATTTAGGGTAAATTCGGTACTATATGAATCACATTATTCGGGCCAAGCTTCAAAAAGCCACCCTGATTATTAAAATGGTCTGATGTATTGTAAAGATCCATTATCAACCCTACGTCTCGCACTTGAACCTATAAAGGAGAAGCATGCGACAGAGCTAAGACCCTCTCGTACATGTAAGAGGTGTGAAGAGTGGAACGTGACCGCCCAAATTATCTCCAGATTAGATACCTTGCTATAGTTATCGGGACAGTCACACAATGTCATGACGAAACTTTTCATTTGTGTCAAAAACACCTTGTTTAATTGCTCTGTTTGGCTATTACTTCACGATAACTGATTTACAGATGGATGAACGTATTTAAGTTTTATGGCCTATCCATTTTAAGTCATTTATAGTCAGTGATTTTTCTAGCCATTTATGGTATATTTTATAAAGATCCTTGTAACGGGGGTTGGGAAAGTTTACAAGCTTCAATCCGGTAACATACCCAGCAGGCTCAAAATGACGTTGAACTGACGTCAGTGCGACGTCATTATGTCGTATCGACGTCAGTACAACATCATGTGGCTGCTGGGTAGACTGAAGTTTCAAGAGAAGCACTTCAGAGGAGTAACTTCTGACAACAGGTTTTACTGCTCTTTCAACCATATTACAGATTATACTGTATCTGAAGACAAGAAGACTCAAGCCAAGACTATGGATTATGGCTTACCTGACTTGATACCTAGGAGCAACTGTAGAGTAGTGGATAACACTCGGGACTACCAATCCAGGGGTTGCAAGATCGATCCCCCGCTTCTCCGGTCTTTCGGATGAGACTTTAAACCGAGGTTCTGTCTCCATGACCTTTTTGTTGGTGGGACGTTAAACCCGATTTCAGTCAGTCAGTCAGTCAGTCAGTCAGACTTGATACCTCCTTTCACCATCCCATCTCGAGCTGTCAAAAGTTTGACTGTACTTTCTACCTTTCTTTCTCCAAATTCACAAACAAGCTCAATTTAATCTACCATTATAAAACCTTACTTCAATTACCCTGTGCTATTATCCAATTTTCTATTCGCCTTTATCCTTTGCTCTTCAACCATAGAGTGATAATCTTTATAAAACTTCCTTTTCCAAAATTTCAATAAATTTTTAACATCCTGTCCTTTCAAAAAAAATTTGGTTTCTATACGAAGTAGCTGCAAATAAAAAGCCAGCAAATACCGGTATAACCAATCAATGCTGCTATTTCAATGAAGACTTTTTTTCTGTATGATGGGATACCATTACTTGTTATTGTTTCACAACAAAAAAATTGCAAACCCTCAGAAGAAACAGTTTTCACAGCGAATTGGATGGATGGATGGATGGATGGACGGATGACCTGCAATTTTACATCCTTTTCAACAGTATTTCAGTCATTTTAGGACAATGAGAGGTTGATAATGAAAGACTGCTTGCAATGGAACCCCCTTTCCGTTTGAAAAGATTTTCCCTTCTTCACAGCGACGGAACAGAAATGTTCCTATCTTCAAGCCAGATAAATAAGGTAAAATCAACTTGCTCAATTTTATATATAACTAGTTAGCCTGGTCCAAATTTAGGAAAATTACGGTATTTCAGTGACAGCTGACCTATGACTAAGAAAAATTACGGTATTTCAGTGACAGCTGACCTATGACTAAGACATCATTATGCATGCGAAGTACTTGCATTTCAATTTCATTTTTTCTTAATATGGTAAAGCACATATTTACTTGTCAAATTCAATGCAAACCTAGACGCAAAACAGCGTGAACTTGCATACTAATGAGGGGAAAGAAACGACACTGTATATATGACCAGACACAAACAACCGCAGAAAAGAAATTATATAATAAATATAAGAAAAGATACACTTGTAGCACCCTATATGGATATGAGCAAATCGTGAGACTTACGTGTCAGGTCATTTAATGGGGGTGAATGTTCTGAAAGAGTTCCGACAAATTTTTAGGCCAGCCAGTAGTTTCAATCCAAGGGCAGTAATTTTTTCTGGCCAATTCTCATGCAGGTGTTGCCCAGGAGGCCCAAGGGAACAAATCCATAACGCATCTTCTAGTACCACTACATCCTCTCCAATTTGAAAATCAGTGTTTTTGAATCGGCAGGTGCTGTATGCTAATTACATTGTTGAAAGTATCTTGAAATTTTCAGTTAAAAATAGTGCACTAAGCACATTTCCAATAAAGCAGACAGCAAAATTTATGTCTGTAAAATTTCAAAAACTGTTTTGTCCAAGCTGAATTAAAAGACGAGGCAAACAGCATAGATCCAGATGAGGTGGCTCATTTGGAGGTGTCTCATCTGTATCTTGTTTGCAAATTCAACTATTTTTCTTCATGTCAACTTCTTCAATCCGATGCTGAGCTTAAGGTCTATACTACCTATACTATTTGCTTGGATATTTGTAAGTCGGGACTATCACTAAATCAGTTCTCCTATGGCCTGATACACTGTATCATGGTCAAAAGGGAGATAAATGCATACTGATTAACCCTTACTGTCTACTTCAAAGATACTAAATTTAGTGACAAGGGAGAGTACTGCAGATACACACAAGTGCAAGATAATTTTAGACTCAAGAAGAGTGATAAGGGAGACACCTGCCTACTATTCTTGGCTCACAGACCATGAAGTCACACCTCAACTGGTACTAGAAGGATGAAAACTGCCATCCAAGGTACCTCTCAGATTTATTTTGTGGGCATGGTTTAATACTTGTAAAGGAATAGACTGGAATGGAATACATTCCACAGTAATACTTGTAAAGGAATAGACTGGAATGGAATACATTCCACAGTAATACTTGTAAAGGAATAGACTGGAATGGAATACATTCCACAGTAATACTTGTAAAGGAATAGACTGGAATGGAATACATTCCACAGTAATACTTGTAAAGGAATAGACTGGAATGGAATACATTCCATAGGCTATCTCACTGGGATGGCACTGTTACACAAAGAATTAGCTCTCCATTAGAGTAAATTCTTTCTAGTAACAGTGCCATCCATCCAGAATCATGGAATGAATTTCAGATTCATTACATTCCACTCCATGTTTTGAACTATGCCTCAGTTGTGATGAGGATGACTGCTACATATTAACCAATCCTGCAGTAATTCCATACTTCAGACGTACAATTACGTGCAAACATGCATGTCAATGCAGTGTCAATCAAAAAGCTACAAGAGTCATGATTTTTTCCCTTTTCTTCAGAGTTATGTTCATTCTTTGCAAATACCAGCCATAAATTCTCACGTCAGAGCCGCAAAAATCTTCAGAATCTGGCAAGTGTGGAAAGTACACAAGTGTTTATGCAATTATTTCTTCGGCACATCATGCCCTGAGGAGAAATACTAAATTCTTACTACAAACTCATTTATTTTCAAACAAACAACTCTAAACAAATTCTGTAATATCAGTCTCGGAAAAATGGCAAATCTACAACAGAACCACAACAGACTGGGAAAACACATTACTCTAAATTCCAAGGGAATGAAATCATTACTTAAATTCCAGAAAGAATATTTAATTTCTTCCCAATATCATAGAAATGATAAGAAAGTGATAAAATCACACTTAATTTCAATTTTCTGAAGGTGTAAACTAGATAAAACTTCAAAACTAGATGAAAACTTTCCTCAGTCTCTTGTTCCACATAGTTTATAATATGGAATGGAATAGAGTCGTCTGGCGTAATAATCTCCACTACTTTCCATGGCTTTGAGATGGCACTCTTACAGGCAAGAATTTGCTCCCTCTGAGGGAGCAAATTCTTTCCTGTATGAGTACCATCCTAGGCACTGGAAGCAAACTGTATTGCTCCTTTGAGGGAGCAAATTCTTCCCTGTTTGAGTACCATCACAGGCTCTAGGAGCAAACTGTAGCAAATGTAATATTGATCATGTCATCCATTCCATTCCAGATTTTAAACTATGCCCTTTAGTACAGAACAGAAAGAACAGAACAGAACTTTATTGCATATAAAACTCAGGCCACTCGCAGGAGGCATAAGAGCATGCACATACAAGTATACAAACATATAGCATGTAAAAATAGACATATTTTCAAGCATGACATATTTAGTTCTCATACTGGAATCAATTCAATTTCATTTCACACTCTATCACCTATTGCTTGAAATTCTCCCGGTTTGGGAGGCAATAAATCCTTAGAATAATCTTGTGGTTTTCAGCTAGCATTATCTTATACCACTTTCCATAGTTAATTATTATCCAGATGTCCACAGTATCAAGTTTTACACTTCATGCAAATTCTTTGTGTTTTATTTTGAATGAGCGTTAGATGTATAATTCTGTTTGGCAAGAAGAAGAAAAAGAATAGAAATATATTTGTGTCAACAGGTATTTTTGTCACCCGATATGACTATAGTAATGACCTTTGCCTATCCGTGCGTGCGTGCGTCCATGTTCGTGAGTCTGTGTGTACGTGTGTCAGTGCATCCGTGCGTCTGTGCATCCATCCGTCCCAAATCTTGTGTCCGCAACCCATCCTAGGCGCCTCACATAATTTTCTTATAACTTTGCAGATTTTCTTGCTCTGATATAAAGATGCACGCACATGTGGTTATGGATTTGCGATTCAATCATTTTGGACAGAGTTAAAGCCCTTTTGGACTTAGCAATTCGTGTCCACAACTCCTGTTTGGCGCCTCATCCAGTTTTCGTAAAACTTTGCAGGTTTTCTTGCTATTATATGAAGATGTGCTTGTGAGTTTGGATTTTTTGTTCGATCATTTTTGATGGTGTTACAGCTGTGTTGGACTTAGATTTTCCATATAACTGACTTAAACCATGTGTCCGCAACTCCTACCACATCTTCCATCAAACTGATTTGAATTTTTACACATTGTTATTCCATTATTATGAGGTTTGCATGTGATTTTGGAATTTGGACTGTCATATTTTGAAGAGTTAAGCCCCTTTTTATGCCCCCAACTTCGAAGTTGCGGGGGCATATTTCTTCTGGGTTGTCCGTACTTCCTTGCATCCGTCTGTTCGTGCATGCTAGCGTTTTTAAATGATTCGTCATCAAAAACAGCTGATACGTATTTTTTTTCCTGTCCGAGTTGTCTCCGTTTTTGGAGATATGCCCCTTGAGAAAAAAATCGAACTGAAAACTTGTGAGCAAGATATCTATAAAAGTATTTTAGCTAGAGCCTTGAAACTTTGCCAGCGTATTATGACTGATGAGTAGATGAACTGATTAACTTTTGAAAAAAAAACATTGTGATTTTTTTACTGAGTTATGCCCCTTTTTCAACTTAGTGCATTGTTAGCCTATTGAACCTGTTATGCATACCATAACATAGAAACCGTGCATGCTAGAGTTCTGAAATTTCACATATTAATTCGACATCAAAAAATAGTTGATACGTATTTTTTTCTTGTCCTAGTTGTCTCCCTATTTGGAGTTATGTCCCTTGAGGAAAAAATCAAACTGAAACCTTCTGAGCAAGATATCTCAAAAAGTATTTTAGCTAGAGCCTTGAAACTTTGCCAGCTTATGAGTAGATGAACTGATTAACTTTTGAAAAAAAAATCGTGAAATTTTGACACAGTTATGCCCCTTTTTCGACTTAGTACATTGTAAGCCTATGGAACCTGGTGAACAAAATATCTCGAGAACCCCAGATGCTAGGATCATGATTTTTTGCAGGAAGATACTGCCTAGGGTGTAGATGACCTGATTAACTTTTGAAAAAAAAATCGTAAATGTTTTACCCAATTAAGCCCCCTTTTCAACTTAGTACATTGAAGCCTATAGTACAAAGATACCCTTACATACAGTCAAGAAGAACTTGAAACTTTATACACATGATCAGTATGGACAATAAGCAGACCCGTATTTTTTTATTTTTCCGCCGGACATGTTTTTACAGAGTTATGCCCCTTTTTCGACTTAGCCTGTGGAACCTTCTGACTAAAATATCTCAAGAACTCCTGATGCTAGGATCATAAGGTTTTGCAGGATGACAATGCCCAAGGTGTAGATGACATGATTAACTTTTGAAAAAAATCGTGAATTTTTGTTCGAGTTATGCTCCTTTTTCGACTTAGTGCATTGTAAGCCTATGGAACCTTGTGAACAAAATATCTCGAGAAACCCTGACGCTAGGATTATGATTTTTTGCAGGAAGATACTGCCTAAGGTATAGAGGACCTGATTAACTTATGAGCATTTTTTTAAATTTTTGACCAGGTAAAGCCCCTTATTGAAGCGTATGGTACAAAGGTACTGTTACATATAGTCAAGAACCATAAGAGCTAGGAACTTCAAAGTTAATACACATGAGCAGTATGAAAAATAAGCGAACATATGTTTTTTTTATATTTCCTCCAATCATGTATTTCCAGAGTTATGCCCCTTTGTAGACATAGCCTGTGGAACCTTGTGAACAAAATATCTCAAGAATCCCTAATGCTAGGATCATCAATATTTGCAGGAAGATACTGCCTAAGGTGTAGATGACCTGATTAACTTTTGAAATATATAATGTATTTTGACCGAGTTATGCCCCTTTTTCAACTTAGTGCATTTTAGCCAATGGAACCTTGTGAACAAACTATCTAGAGAACCGCTGATGCTAGGATCATGATTTTTTGCCGGAAGATATTGCCCAAGGTGTATATGATCTGAGTAACTTTCGAAAAACAATCTTAAATTTTTGATAGAGTTAAGCCCCTTTTTCGACTTAGTGCATTGAAGCCTATGGTACAAAGGTACAAGCATTTTGGGCTGTGTGAGTGAACCTTCCTTAGAGGCAAGCATACGGACATAGTGTTTCATAAACACATTTTCTAGTTGACATTTGCATTTTTCCAACATATGAACCCTTTGACTTTGCAGATAGTAGAAATTCCTGTCTTGTGTCTGTAACTCTGCCTACATTCTTTCCTTGCATTATTTGAAATTGTGCAGGTTCTCTTTGTATGATATGGAGATATGACTGTGGGTTCGGATTTTATATTGAGTTGCCAATGAGCGTGAGATTTAAGATGTTTCATTGAGCTTTTTTGAGAGAGTTATCTCCTGTTTCGACTTCAGCCAAACGTCGGTTGACATATGGCCTACGCCCTTTATTTTTCATACTACAGAGAGTGGTTAGAGATGCTCGGTTATGGTGCAGAAGGAAACGAGTTTGAATCCCGGCTTGGGTCAACTTGCGACTGGAAAACCGTGCATTAAATGGTATCTTCGTCGAATTGGGGAAGGACAAGGCGGCGAAAGGAGAGGGGTTGGCTCTACCTTTGAGGCCCTCGGATGTGTGTGTGTTTGGAGGGGGGGTGGGTGTCAGTTCTCCCTTGCTCCCTTAAAATAATGCCCAAACCTTTGATTATTTCCTCGTGCTCCAAAAAATTATTTTGCTACTGCTCCCCAAATCCCTAAAAGTAATACAGCTGTTCCCCATCTCCCTAAAAATATTCCCTAAAATATTCAAACATGCTCCCTAATTTTTCCGGAAATGATTTTCTGCCTTTAGCCGGAATCGAACCCCAACTGCTAACAGTGTCAAGTGTGAATACCCATTAAGAAATGGTAATATTGATATGTTTGAAGGGGGCAAAACAATTAAGTCCTTGCTCTCAAGCTCCCGGAAAAAATGCTAGTGCTCCCAAACTTCCTAAAAATAAATAGCCATTCTCCCTAGCTGACCATAACCCCCGGGAGGGCCTAACCTTTCATATGTTGTGCCATATATTGTAGGCCTTTAACGCTTCCCCCGTCCGCAACCCTTCCATCCAACGGCCACTAGGCTATGGGAAAACTTTAACTTTTACTTTTCTTTATACCTTGTTAGAATTAAGCCACTGTTTCACTGAACAAGAGGACTAACTGGTCCCGAATCGCTTACCGAGCCAATAGTGATTACTAGAAAAAGATTTTTAAATATTTTTCCTATGCATTTCCATGGTTCAAACCCAGGAACCTATGGGGCAGGGTTATTTTGGACCCTGAGGCCAGCATTTGAAGATATATGTACATGATAAAGGACTACTTGGCAGCATTACATACCAAAGGTCAAGCATCTAAGCCTGTTGGTTCTTGAGGAAAGGGTTTTTAAGTTAATTTTATTTTTGAACCCAAAACCCCACGCTGCCAAGCCATTTTAGAGCCTGTGACCACTTTCGGAGCAAACTTGGTAGAGGTTCAATAGGCAATGCAAAGTATCAATTTTCAAGCATCTGAGCCAAGTGGTTCTGAAGAAGTAGATTTTTGAATATTTGCCTATGTATTTCTATGGTTCAAACTCAGGACACCCCTGGGGTGGGACCGTTTTGGACCCTAGACTCATTATTTGAACAAACTTGCTACAGGACCACTAGGCAATGCTGCATGCCAAATTTCAAGCATCTGAGCCTAGCGGTTCACGAGAAGACGGTTTTAGTATATTCAATTTGTGAACCCATCCCCCCATTCCCCACTCCCGCCACCAAGCCATTTTGGATCATGTGCGAACCATTTGAACAAATTTGGTATAGGTCTACTAGGCAATGCAACATATTAAACTTCCAGCATCTGAGTCAAGTGGTTCTGAAGACGTTTAATATTTTCCTGTGTATTTCTATGGTTCGAACTCAGAACACTCTTGGGCAGGGCCATTTGGTCATCACAACTAATATTTTTCTTCAGAGCCGCTTGACACAGATCCTTGAAGTTTGTTATGTAGAATTGCCTCGTTTTCTTTTACCAAGTTTGTTCAAATGGTGGCCCCAGGGTCCAAAATGGCCCCGTGGCAGGGATTTCTAGGTTTGAAGCACAGAAATACATAGAAAAATATTCAAAAATCTTCTTCTTCAGACCCACCTGGCTCAGATGCTTGAAATTTGGTATGTAGCATTGCCTAGTGGTCTTTTATCAGGTTTGTTCAATTGATGGCCCCAGGGTCCAAAATGGCCCTGCTGCAGGGAGTCCTGAGTTTGAACCATAGAAATACATAGAAAAATATTAAAAAATCTTCTTCTTCAGAACCACTCCGCTAAGATGCTTTAAATTTGGTATAATGCATTGCCTGGTAGACTCCTACAAAGTTTGTATAAATGGGAACTCTGGTACCCCAAATGGCCCTTGGGTGGGGAGTCTTGGGTTTAAAATTAAAATAAACTTAAAAATGTTCTTCTCCAGAACCTCTCAGTGAAGATGCTTGAAATTTGGTATGATGCATTGCCTAGTAGTCCTTTACCAAGTTTTTCAAATGATGGCGCTAGGGTCAAAAATGGCCCCACCTCAGAGGGTCCTGCGTTTGAATCATTGAAATACCTAGAAAAACATTCAAAAATCTTCTTCTTCTTCAGAACCACTTGGCTCACATGCTTGAAATTTAGTATGTAGCATTGCCTGGTAACCCTTTACTAAGATTATTCAAATGATGGTCCCAGGATCCAAAATGGTCCCGCCACAGGGGGTCCAGGGTTTGAACCATAGCAATACATAGAAAAGTATTCAAAAATCTTGTTCTTCATAACCATTTGGAAATGGTTGCAAACTATCAGGTTTGTTCAAATAATGACATAGTTTGGCCTTTAACCTTTTTGCTCATGTGAGCGATTCAGGGCCTCTTGGCCCTCTTGTTCTTTGTGTTTGTATAGTTCAAAGCCAGGACCCCCCTGGAACGGGGCTTTTTGGGCCCTGGGGCCACTATTTGAACAAAATTGGTAAAGGATCACTAGGCAATGCGACATATGAAATTCAAGCATCTGAGCCTAGCAGGTCTAAAGAAGAAGATTTTTAAACATATTTCATTTGTGAACCAAAACCCCCACCCAAGCGCCGTTGTGGACCCTGGGGCCACCATTTGAAAAAACTTGGTATAGGTCCACTATTTATGCTACATATCAAATTTCAAGCATCTGAGCCTAGCGGTCCATGTGGAGAAGATATTTAAGTATATTTCATTATGCATTGCTATGGTTCAAATCCAGGACCCCCTGAGGCAGGGTTATTTCCGACCCTTGGACCATCCACCACCGTTTGAATAAACTTAGTAAAGGACCATCTTGCGATGCTTCATTCCAAAGTTTTAAGTATCTGTGTCAAGTGGTTCTGAAGAAGATTTTTGAACATTTACCGTTGTATTTTTATTGATTTTTTAAGGATCACTAGGCCATGCACCATACCAAATTTCAAGCATCTAAGCCTTGGGGTTCTGAAGAAATATGGTATGTAGCATTGCCTACTGGTCCTTTACCATGTTTGTTCAAATTATGGCCCCAGGGTCTGAAAAGAGAGCTGGGTATTTATTAGAGAGGGGCATTTATTAGGAAAAAAATATGGTATGCATAGTAAGTATTTTGTCTCTTAAAATTGGAACATAAATGTCATTTCTCAGAATAGAGACATCTGCAATAAAATCATATTTTGTATTCTATATTCATCCTATAAAATGCATAGGGGACGTTGCATTTTAAGAGAGTTGGGATATGGGTGATATATTAAGAGCCTAAAAAGTAGAACATCAGCCACTGTCCAAATGCATCTAATAAACAGAATTAATGGAAATGGATATGCTTTCAGATGAAGTGGTTCTATTATTTTTCTTTTCTGGCTCTTGTAATTACGGGTCAGCTCTTAAAGGAAAGAATTTGCTTCTCTAGGAGCAATTATTTTTCCTTGAAAAATGGGCCCCATTTGGCAGAGCTGTTTCCTGGAGAGAAGCAATCAGAAATTCATGTAAAATTCTCCTTTGTAAAATTGATGGAAACTGCGGAGATTGGCAATTCAATACAGTATAACATTATTTTTGGAAAAGACACAGGGGGCATTTATTAGTATTATTTAAATATAATTTTCCTAAACCCATTTATGCCCAATGAATTATTTTATCCTAATCAAATAGATGAATCCATTTGTCAATCGAGGGCTGTCTGGTCAAGTTTATTTTTATCATTTCATTTCATTTGAAGGAAAAATACCCATTTGTCTAAAGCAAATGGTATAGACCTGTTTCGGAGCGTCTGATCTGAGTCAGCACGAGGCTGACAACATATGTTTTGAGAAGAAATAAGAAAAATATCTCACAGCTCTAAATCTAATAATGAAAAATCCTTGCTGAAAATGTGTACATAAAGTAAATTGAAACAGACAGGCCAAATGCCTTTTAATCTTTCACTATCTTTTTTTGGGGTTACAGGCTAGCTTTTATGGTAATTCATTTGACATGCTAATAGATTGTAGAAAAGAGGTTTTGTTATGAAATCTCTGCAATAGGTGATAGAGTGTTCAAGCAAACTTAGAAAAACCAGAAAGAATTCTTATATGCTCTCATATTACCAAGCCACACCTGGGCTGATTCCATCTCTGATTCCAAAATATTTTCTAATAACAATAAAAAGGATGTATACAAAAATAGCCCAGCAGACATTTATTACACCTGCTTATTTGATTTAAATTAATTTTTGGAATGAAAACATGTAAACAGTACACGTTATTAGTCTGGAGTATGCAAAAAAACAACTGTTTATCAACTTTCCGAAGAAAGAAATTACCCTTTGCAAACTCAACCAAGTAAGGTCAATGGAACACTTCCATGCTAGGAAATTCTTACTAAAAAGAATTTGTGGGCATTTTTGCTCCAGGAGCACATTCTTTTATTTATGAGAAGTCCCCATCTTGAAAGGGATTTGTTGTCCACAGTTCTTCAGAGCAAACAGGAATTCACAAAAGTTGTTTCCCTTTGTAAAAATGAAAACAAAACAAAAGGTGGAAGCATATTCCTCATGAAAGTGCCACAATTAATGGCTCGTTGAATGACATTTCAGAAGTTGCATGCTTTTCATTTACTTGCACACACATATGAACCAGCACTGAGGCTGAGAAGTTACTGAATGACCCTCTTTCATAGCTACATAAGAGGATCAGTCAGGAAGTTCTCAGCCACTAATGAAGTTAATTAGTGGCTTTTGAACTACAAATAAGACAACAGCTTTTTGCTCTCTTCATTTCTATGACAGCATACAATGGCTAAATAGACTAAGGACAGACAAAAGGATCTTTTAACTCTTTAAGCACCAAAAAGCAGACAACAAAATTAACGTCTGCAAAAATTAAAAAAAATGCCTTGTCCAAGACATTTCATATTGAGAATTCAAAGACTAGAGGGCTAACAGTGTAGATCTGTATGAGGCGGCTCATGATGAGCCTCCTCATCAGGATCTATGCTGTTTGCAAATTATGCTATTTTTGCGACTGGTGCTTATGTGTGTGTTTTGCATCTTATGCACCCTTTTTTATACAGAAGTTTTCTAATCAGGATCTACACTGTCTACCATTCAGTGCAGGGATTATTCTGGCCCAAGATTTTTGTGAGATAAAAAATCCCATTAGGTCAAAATTAATGAGAAATTTTCAAATCTGATGAGATTTTTTCTCTCGCTGGGTCAAAGTTAGTGAGAAAGTTTCAGTTCCTGTTGATTCTTTTCATTGCATGAAATATAAATCATGATGGTTAATATAATATTTGTTTTTCTTTATTTTCAACAATTTATTAAGGAAAATAATGTCATTAAAATGATCAAATATCAACTTTTAAACAGTTTATCTCATACCGTATAACCGTAATGATCCCAAGTTTTTTGACAGATATGTCTGGGCAAGCAGTGCAGACCCAGACCAGACTGCTCCTAGATTGGGGTCTTCACTGTTTGCCATTCCACCTGCATCTTTTGTAGGCATTACTATATGGTAGGTAGAACCTCAAGTCTTTGTTTGAACTTTAGGTTTACAGCAATTTTTTTTGGCTGTCAAAAAATTTAGGAACATTACAGTAATTAACCCTTGTCATGCTGAACCTGGATATGCCCCATCTTTGCAAACAGTGCAGATTGAGATCAGATGGCTTCTGAAGAAGGTATCTGATCTGGATCTTCACTCTTTGTCATTCAGTTTCTGAAATTGTAAGAATAAATTACATCAAGAAATCTGACTGGTTGATAATCAGAAGTGTGATTTGTCAGGGGCCTTGCTGTTATTATTTTCGTCGACCCCCCCCCCCCCCCCTCCCGGGTTTTCGGCTTGTTTATCCACTTTCTCGGTCGCGGAGTCTTGGAAGGCAGATAATGGGGTCGCCGAGGTCTCTACAGTGGAGCAAAACTATCTCAAAATGCACTCTTGGCTCGTTTGGGCCGATATCAGTTTTCTTTTCTTCGTTTCTGCCTTTGAAGACTCCATTTTGCAATGAACTACAAAAGCGCTTGCAAAATATGAAACACTGATGGCAGATTTTCGCAAGAAGCTTTGCAGTGACATAGACGATGCTGGTTACCCGCATATATAATGCAAGTCGTTTGGCGCCAAACATTTCCGGAAACCAAATCCTACAAAACAATCCGAATGTACCGAAATGGTCCGCATGTGCGAATACAGAAAAACACGGTGCGAATTGAAAGAATTTCTCGGTGCGATTTTTTTTCTCAATCAGCCAACTTTTTTGCGATTTCGTGTAAAAAAAATGCGAGAATATCGCGAAATCGCGCCAGAAAATGATCCCTGCAGTGTAAAACATATACACCCTCCTGACAGGGAAGCCAATTTGTCCAAACTCTATGACCTTGAAGTTCATTACTGAAGTAAGTAGGTCAATGGTAAAAACATCCAAAGACACGAAAACATGCAATTCGACAGCTCATATGAAGACATCTGACTGGGCAATGTGAAAAATTTGTTCTGTTCTGTTTCAATTCTCCTAATGACGTTCCCCAAGTGGCTCAGCAGTACCTAACCATAGTTGCACACACCTGGTGCCAAGTGTCCGTCCAAGTCAAAAATTTGCAACAGTGTATCCTGTTTTATACTATGGGAACAACCCAGCGCCATTAATACTTCTCATTGGCTGATGTCTGGTTTTACATTGCTGAATGCTAAAAAGTTAAAAGTGTGAAAACTGCATTATATAAAGGGGATAACTGTATCTAAAGTTGTCATTGGTGAGGAAAACCGTAGATTTTATGGTGACGAAAAGCATTTGACATATCGTCTTAAAATGAAATTTGCAGACATAAAATCAAGATTTACTTCCTTAATCGACAATTTTGAGCACAGTTATCCCCCCTGAGTATTCATAGCAACAAGAAAAGTCCAGCTTACCATCACATCATCCCATCATTATTTTTTTATGTTGACTTGTCAAATCAGCCTATCTTGTCTTTGTTACCAAAATTACACAAAAACTTGGAACAGATTACCGTAAACTATAAAATTTCAGTAAGCTGATTTTAGAATGTTATGTGGCATAAAGTGTTATGGCATACAAAGTTATGAATGGCATACAGTGCTGATCCTGATCAGACTGCTAGAAGCAGTCTGATCTCGGTCATCACTGTATGCGCAGGTATGTCTGTTCTGGTATTTAGGGTCAATACAGTGTGTGATCATATCAACTTACAGATATTGTAAAGTATGGGTATTTTACATGTACAATATGCTTTTAGCTTAATTGCAAAACTGATACAGGGGTTGGTCATAATTATGATCAATGCTATAAGCAACTGCATTTTGTTTTATGACAGACATCAAACCCTATGGGATTTTGCCTTATGGTTAATGCACTTAATGCATAAGCATGGACTGAAAATCAAGTGTTATACAGAATTTGAAAATCAAGTGTTATACAGGCATCTGATGGGTATGCATGTACTGAAAACCAAATGTTATACACGCCTTGATATGTATGCATGTACTGAAAACCAAGTGCTATGCCTTGTATGCATGTACTGAAAGTAAAAAGTATGCAAAGACCAGGAACTGAAACAATCAAAATCCAAATCCAGCCCTCAAACCATAGTTGGAAACAACTAAGATTACAAATAATCAAGATACAGAGAACATATGGCCAACCGAGTGAGCAGCTTGTTCCCAAAAGGTGGCCACTCAGCAACCCAAACCGAACCAAAAATAATAATAACATACATAAGGTAAAACATCACAGAAACTCTGACACCAAAAACAGGCAACAAAGAACCACAACAGAACTACCGCCTTGGAACGGTCAGTAATGAATTACTGGGGGGGCTTAAATCGATTTTACAGGCCCAACCTCACCCTCAGTTTCTGAAGCGGTACAAAACATTTAGTTGGTTGTTCGGTTCGCATGATAACCCTCTAACTTGTCAATGAATCATCACGGTAAACACATAAATCAAATTTCAACACCATGAAGAAGCAAAGACGAGGACTCAACAGATACAACGGGCCGTCTGACAGGTGGAGATCCCTGCCCTGCCAAACAACCCCACTGGAAATCTGAAGCAAAAGAAGGTCACCAGTTGAGCCCCGGTGGACCAAGCAACAGACAAAAAGTGAAAACCAAGTGCTATACAGGCATTTGATGGGTATGCATGTTTTGAAAATCAAGTGTAATATATACAGGCATTTGATATGATGCATGTACTGAAAATCAAGTGTTATACATACAGGCATTTATTGGGTATGCATGTACTCAAAATCAAGTGTTATACATACAGGCATTTGATATGTATCCATGTACTGAAAAGCAGGTGCTATACAGGCACATGTGATGGGTATGCATGCACTGAAAATCAAGTGTTATACAGGCATTTGATATGCATGCATGTACTGAAAAATCAAGTGTTATACATACAGGCATTTGATATGTATGCATGTACTGAAAATCAAGTGTTATACAGGCATTTGATGGGTACGCATGTACTGAAAATCAAGTGTTATACAGGCATTTGATAGGTATTGAAAATAAAGTGTAATACAGGTTTTTGATATGTATGCATGTACTGAACAGGCATTTGATCGGTATGAATTTACTGAAAATCAAGTGTTATACAGGCTTTTGTTAAGTACATGTATACAGGTACTGAAAATCAAGTGTTATATAGGCCTTGATAATATATGCATGTTCTGAAAACCAAGTATTATGCAGGCATTTGATGGGTATGCATGTACTGAAAATGAAGCATTATACAGGCATTTGGTATGTATGCATGTTCTGAAAACCAAGTGTTATACATTTTCAGGCATTTGATAGGATGCATGTACTGAAAATCAAGTGTTATACAGGCATTTGATAGGCATGAATGTACTAAAAATCCACTTTTACACAGGAATTTGATGGGTCACAATATTCATGTACAGGCATTTGATATAGAAGCATGTACTGAAAATCAACTGATATACAAGCATTTGATAGGTTACTTATGTTCTAAAAACCAAGTGTTATACATGCATTTGATAGGTTATGATGCATGTACTGAAAATCAAGTGTTATATAGGCATCTGATGAGTAGCATGACTGTACTGAGAATCAAGTGTTATAGTATGCATGTACTGTACTGAAAATCAAGTGTTATATAGGCATTTGGTGAGTAGCATGTACTGAAACCCAAGTGTTATAGTGTGCATGTACTGAAAATCATTTTTTCTGTTCTGATAGATGAATTGGAGTTTATGGCCCTTTTGATAACTTCAGTCACATTTCACGCGCTGTTGGTTTGAGTTCCACCAATGTCACGAGTCTCCACTAAACTCCTCATCATCACAAAATATCTGAAATACTGCTGAAAGGACCACAGCCCCAAATCAACAATCAATTTATTCATCTACAATATAAAGATGTACAGAGAAGATACTCTCATGAAATTTCGACCAATCACTGTAAAATATTGTGAACTGACTGAAAAGACAAGACAAAACACAATGTAAAATGCAAGATTTGGCATAAGCTCAATTAACTATTGGCTGTAATGTATCAATTAGCAATCAACCAATTTAGACTAACAATTACAAAAATACCCCAATTTGAATTTTAAAAGTGCTTCCACATTGACTGTGAACCAAAAGGCAAGAAAAATACATCTGATGGGTAAAGACCCTTTCCAAAATGTGGAGTCCATAATCTCATAGGGGAACAATCTGTTCCTAGAAGAACAAACTCTTTCTTTAAGAGTAGACCTCCAATGTGAAAGGAGGCAAAAATGAAAATGGCAGTTGTTTCCCCTGAAAAAGTACACATTCTCCTTAAATACAGAATGAAACAAAAGAGTTATTGTGAAATTATCATTGATTCCTTCACCCAGCCCTCTCTCCCACCTCCCAGCTAGAGCTCTGGCTCTGAGCAGACTGTCCTTTCTGACCATTATAACTATTTTTTCTGAAGATTCTCTCATCTTACCTTATTTTCATCAGAAACTAAATCATTATTAATGTAATAAATCATTCAATTACAAGGAGCAGTTCAGTGACCTAGTGACTTACAAAAAAAATACATTACTGCAAGGACCCTTAATATTTGGACAGGGGAGCCCCGGCCAAACAATGTAGACCCTGATCAGTCTGCTAAGGAGCAGTCTGACCAGGGTCTGCACTGTTTGCTATTTCTGTTTTCACTGTCTGACACATCACCAGATTTATAAAATCAACTTTTTCAACAGTAACAGGAATTTGTAACTAGTGTCCCAGTACCGTAAGGTGATTATGGTACCATGTTTTACCCTCCTTACACAGTGGTAACATTTATATTTCATTACACAGCAATATGTTTTATCATATGTTTACTCTGATAAAAACAAATTCACATTATTGACTTCTTGCACGTTTTTATTGATGTGTAAAATCGTCTTTGTCTCAGGTAAAGTTAATGTGACAGATACATTAATGTCATCTGGGTTCACTCATTTCTCAGGTAGATCTATATATAAAATTGTTAACGACTGTCTGAAGGGGAAATCTCACTTTCGACATCCCACCTGCCCCTTGGCGGGAATACACCTTATTACTGTGTTAATCTATCAAACGCAATAAAAAAATTCAATTTCTACCTTAGCTGTAATTCAATTATCATTATCTCTGATACGTATATAACTAACACCGCCACAGGTGTGGATAGTTATAATCAGAAAATATTTACCTTTAGCCTGATCCAATCTTAATCTCCATTCTTAAATCCACAGAAAAGTGCTAAATTATTGCAAGTAATGCTGTAAGTGTAAACATAATCTCTTGTGTCAGCTACCATGTGCTACTGAAGAAGGATGTGGGTTAAATTGCAATTCCAATATGGCCGCCAAGCATGTGAGTGAACCAGATCAGGGAGAAGGTAAAGTCGTCTGCTAAAAATGAAAAAGTCATTTACCTTGATTCTTTTAAAATAATGTAAAATGATTATCAAACTTCTTTTTTCGCTGCTGAAAAGAAACGAATAATTTATGTCTTTGATCATTAAACTCAGTTTTATTTACAAAATGTTGTCGTCTGCACACTTGTCTGCCCCGCGAGATAAGAATGGTATGATCGTGTGTGAATGCATGGTGGATCATACTTGTCACCAACACAAAGTAAACTACTGATAACAACTTATGTCTTCTGCTTCACTGAAGATTAAGGCAAATTAAATTTTATTTTGGTATCTTCCTGACCTGGAGTGCAGACCAATGAATCTTTTGTCATTCACCCTGGCTGTGAATAAGTTAAGAGTTGACATTTATTAAGTTTGTTACTACCTGGTGACTGCGCTTCCCTATTCTCCTAGCTTCTTACTTGTCCCAAAGGGACTTTAAAATTTGTTTCTTGTTTTTGATCATTTTAACTCTTTAAGTCCCAGTGACGAAATTAGCAAAATTTGCAAAAAGCGTAGATCCTGATGAGGGGGCTCATAAGCTACACTGTTTGCCCTCTAGTCTTTGAATTCTCAATATGAAATATCTTGGACAAGGCATTTATTTTAATTTTTGCAGACGTAAATTTTGTCGTAAATTTTGTTGTCTGCTTTTTGGTGCTTCAAGAGTTAAGGGAAATAACAGCAGAACCTCCATAAACAACCACCTCTCAACAGCAGCCATGTCCCGACAGCTGCCATTTGTTATGTTTCTGATTCACCTTCCTTTGATAGCCACATGGCTGGTTGTTGAAGCAGGGTTGCACCATAATGAAAGGAAAATTGTGCAGGCCGAAAATAACAGTGTGATCAGCTGGATGGATGACATCTGATTTTAAGCTCCTTTCAACAATATTTCAGTCATATCAGGACAATGGGACTCAAACCCATGACTCAATGATCAGAAGTCAGGAGTGCTAATCACTCAGCCATGTGGATCATTCTGTCTGATCAGGATCAATGCTTTTTAAAGGATCTTCTTATGATCTCTTATAGAGTAAATTCAGTTGTCCTAACAAGGAGGTCGCAGTATACTCCATTAACCCTACTGCACTCAGAACAGCCAAAACTCTATAGTCTATAGAGTTTTGGCTATAGTCTATAGAGTTTTGGTTTAGGGTTAAAGAAATGGCAGGAATGGTGGTAGTCTAGTGGTTTACACCCTTGGCTACCAATCTAGGGGCTGCAAGTTCAATTCCCTACTTCCCCAGTCTTCCAGATATGACCTGAACCTAGGACCCAAACTCCCTATGACATATGGGTTAGTGGGACATTAAACCCAAGTTCACTTGTTCGCTACCTAAACAGCTGGGGTGTCAGCCAATTTATAGTGCATGTAGACTTCTTTCAAGATAAATCCATGAATGTGCGCTAAGACCTCAATGCGTGCGACCTACCTCAGTCAAGACTACTGGGCATCCACGTCTGGGTCTAAGTCTTTGAAAAGCTCTTTTGTTTCAAATAATGCATGTTGGCAGCCATGAAAAGAAAATTCCCTGTCAGTAGCTGCTTGCATGTCAGTCCTAATTAACAGCTTACCATATTTTATTTAAATATTCTGACAAAAATTCTCCACAAACATGGTAGACCATGACCAGACTGCTCCTTAGGAGCAGTCTGATAATGGTCAACCCTGTTTGCCAACATTTGATAAAACACCCCTAGTTGGACGAATGAATTAGTCCAAACCTTGATGATGGAAGAGTTCATTACAGAAATGGTTGCCATTTCTGAATATTTACGGTTAATTTCGCAATGAATCCTGAGAACCAGCCAAGTGGCGTCATTACGATCAATAGATATTATTAATTTAAAGATAATACTATTTAAAGACATGTACATTAATGAACAAAATTTAATGACACAATTATTCTAAACCTTCAGTCTCTTTAGGTTATCTTAACCAAAATCATATTCATATAAAATCTTTTTAAACAGAAGTCAGATCTGATATCAACCTGTGTGTTCAAATCCCACAGAGGAATGTACTTCCCTAGTTCTAAAACCGATGACGGTGAGTTGTGTGCGCCATGGTCAAATATGGTCAATGCTTGACTGTAACTGTGTTCATCATGTTTCACTGACAGTGTATGTCAGTTTGACTGTAGGTACAGCAACATTACTGTCGTGTATGCTTGACTGTAGCTGTGTTTACCTTACACTGTATGTCCTGCTATGTCATCATGTTGCTGTTTTTGTATGTTTGACTGCTATGTTTGACTGACAGTGTAAGACTGTAACAACATTACTGTCTTTGTATGCTTGACTGTAGCAATGTTTACCTAACACTGTATGCCCAGCTATATCATCATGTTCTGATAGTGTATGACTGTTTGACTGTAGCTATATCACATTACAGTCTTTGAATGCTTGACTGTAACTGCATCCATTATGTTTCACTGACAGTGTATGTCTGTTTGACTGTAGCGATAACAATATGTTACTGACTTTGTGTAACTACTGTAGCTGTGTTAAATTTACAATGTATATCAACTTATGCCAACACCTTACCGTCTTTGTTAGCTTGACTGTAGCTGTGTTTAACCAACAGTGTACGACTGTTTGACTGTAGCTATGCCATTGTATGCATGACTGCAACTGTGTTTAATTTACACTGTATGCCTAGCTATGTCAACATGTTACTGTCATTGTATGCTTGACTGTAGTTGTATTAATAACACTGTCTGTCTAGTTATGTCAACATGTTACTGTCTTTGTGAACTTGACTGTAGCTGTGTTTAACCAACAGTGTATGACTGTTTGACTGTAGCTATGTCATTGTATGCATGACTGCAACTGTGTTTGATTTACACGGTATGCCTAGCTATGTCAACAAGTTACTGTCATTGTATGCTTGACTGTAGTTGTATTAAATAACACTGTCTGTCTAGTTATGTCAACATGTTACTGTCTTCATTAACTTGACTGTAGCTGTGTTTAACTGACAGCGCATAGCTGTTTGACTGAAGCTATGTTAACATGTTACTATCTTGTATGCATGACTGTAGCTACATGTATTTCCATCATGTTCCACTGACAGTGCATAGCCGTTTGACTTTAGCTATGTCAGCATGTTACTGTCTTTGTATGCTTGACTGTTACTGTTCCCACCATAGTTCACTGACAGTGTATGTATGTTTGACTATTTATGCCATCAAAACGAAATTTCCGACCATAAAACTGATGATTTACCTCCCCAAATGATAATTTTGAATACAGTTATCCCCTAATTTAATATGTTTGCCTGTAGCTCCGTCATCACATTACAGTCTTTGCATGTTTAACTGTAGCTGTGCCCATCATATTTAACTGAAAGTGTACCTATATTCAATTGTAGCTATGTCATCATGTTACATTCTTTGTATGCTTGATTGTAGTGTTCCTGTCACATTTAACTGTGTCTGTATGTTTTACTGTAGCTATGCCATCATGTTCAACTGACAGTGTCAGTCTATTTGACTAAGGCTATGTCACAGTGGTTCACTAAGTGTGGATGTCTGTTTTAGAACAGCTGTGGCACCAAGTTAGTATATTTGAATGTACCTTACTGCCTAGCTATGTCATCATATACACTGACATTGTCAGTATAACTGACTGTTGATATTTCATAATGTTGCACAGACAGTGACAGTATGTAGAACTGTAGTTATGTCATCATGTTGCACTGACAGTGTCAGTATGTTTGAATGTAGTTATGTCATCATGTTGCACTGACAGTGTCAGTATGTTTGACTGTAGCTATGTCATCATGTTACATACACTGACAGTGTCAGTTTGTTTGAATGTATCTATGTCATCATGTTGCACTGACAGTGACAGCAAGTTTGACTGTAGCTATGCCATCATGTTGCACTGACAGTGTCAGTATGTTTGATTGTAGCTATGTCATCATATTGCAATAACAGTGACAGCAAGTTTGACTGTAGCTATGTCATCATGTTGCACTGACAGTGACTATAAGTTTGACTGTAGCTATTTCATCATGTTGCACTGACAGTGTCAGTATGTTTTACTGTAGCTATGTCATCACATTGCACTGAGAGTATCAGTATGTGTGACTGTAGCTATGTCATCATGTTGCACTGACAGTGGCAGTGTGTTTGACTGTACCTATGTCATCATGTTGCACTGACAGTGGCAGTGTGTTTGACTGTAGCTATGTCATCATGTTGCACTGACAGTGGCAGTGTGTTTGACTGTACCTATGTCATCATGTTGCACTGACAGTAGCAGTGTGTTTGACTGTAGCTATGTCATCATGTTGCATTGACAGTGGCAGTATGTTTGACTGTAGCTATGTCATCATGTTGCACTGACAGTGGCAGTATGTTTAACTGTACCTATGTCATCATGTTGCACTGACAGTGGCAGTGTGTTTGACTGTAGCTATGCCATCATGTTGCACTGACAGTGGCAGTATGTTTGACTGTAGCTATGTCATCATGTTGCATTGACAGTGGCAGTGTGTTTGACTGTAGCTATGCCATCAGGTTGCATTGACAGTGGCAGTATGTTTGACTGTAGCTATGCCATCATGTTGCACTGACAGTGGCAGTATGTTTGACTGTAGCTATGTCATCATGTTGCACTGACACTGGCAGTGTGTTTGACTGTAGCTATGCCATCATGTTGCACTGACACTGGCAGTATGTTTGACTGTAGCCATGTCATCATGTTGCACTGACAGCGGCAGTGTGTTTGACTGTAGCTATGTCATCATGTTGCACTGACAGTGGCAGTGTGTTTGACTGTAGCTATGTTATCATGTTGCACTGACAGTGACAGTGTGTTTGACTGTAACTATGTCATCAGGTTGCATTGACAGTGGCAGTATGTTTGCTGGTAGCCATGTTATCATGTTGCATTGACAATATATATTTTGACTGTAGCCATGTCATCATTATGCACTGACAGTGACAGTATGTTTGACTGTAGCTATGTCATCATGTTGCACTGACAGTGACAGTACGTTTGACTGTAGCCATGTTATCATGTTGCACTGACAGTGACAGTATGTTTGACTGTAGCTATGTCGTCATGTTGCACTGACAGTGACAGTAATTTTGACTGTAGCCATGTCATCATGTTGCACTGACAGTGCCAGTATGTTTGACTGTAGCTATGTCATCATGTTGCACTGACAGTGACAGTATGTTTGACTGTAGCCATGTCATCATGTTGCACTGACAGTGACAGTATGTTTGACTGTAGCTATGTCATCATGTTGCATTGACAGCGGTCATATGTTTGACTGTAGCTATGTCATCATGTTGCACTGACAGTGACAGTGTGTTTGACTGTAGCTATGCCATCAGGCTGCATTGACAGTGGCAGTATGTTTGACTGTAGCTATGTCATCATGTTGCACTGACAGTGACAGCAAGTTTGACTGTAGCTATGTCATCATGTTGCACTAACAGTATGTTAGACTGTAGCCATGTCATCATGTTGCACTGACAGTGACAGTGATGTTTGACTGTAGCTATGCCATCATGTTGCACTGACAGTGACAGTGATATCTGACTGTAGCTTTGCCATCAGGTTGCACTGACAGTGACAGTGATGTTTGACTGTAGCTATGTCATCATGTTGCACTGACACTGGCAGTGTGTTTGACTGTAGCCATGTCATCATGTTGCACTGACAGTGACAGTATGTTTGACTGTAGCCATGTTATCATGTTGCACTGACAGTGACAGTATGTTTGACTGTAGCTATGTCATCATGTTGCATTGACAGTGGCAGTATGTTTGACTGTAGCTATGTCATCATGTTGCACTGACAGTGGCAGTATGTTTGACTGTACCTATGTCATCATGTTGCACTGACAGTGGCAGTGTGTTTGACTGTAGCTATGCCATCAGGTTGCATTGACAGTGGCAGTATGTTTGACTGTAGCTATGCCATCATGTTGCACTGACAGCAGCAGTATGTTTGACTGTAGCTATGTCATCATGTTGCACTGACAGTGGCAGTGTGTTTGACTGTAGCTATATCATAATGTTGCACTGACAGTGTCAGTATGTTTGACTGTAGTTATGTCATCATGTTGCACTGACAGTGGCAGTATGTTTGACTGTAGCTATGTCACCATGTTGCACTGACAGTGGCAGTATGTTTGACTGTAGCTATGTAATCATGTTGCACTGACAGTATGTTAGACTGTAGCCATGTCATCATGTTCAACTGACAGTGACAGTGATGTTTGACTGTAGCTATGCCATCATGTTGCACTGACAGTGACAGTATGTTTGACTGTAGCCATGTCATCATGTTGCACTGACAGTGACAGTGATGTTTGACTGTAGCTATGCCATCATGTTGCATTGACAGTGGCAGTATGTTTGACTGTAGCCATGTCATCATGTTGCACTGACAGTGACAGTGATGTTTGACTGTAGCTATGTCATCATGTTGCACTAACAGTGACAGTATGTTTGACTGAAGCGATGTTATCATGTTGCACTGACAGTGACAGTGATGTCTGACTGTAGCTTTGCCATCAGGTTGCACTGACAGTGACAGTGATGTTTGACTGTAGCTATGTCATCATGTTGCACTGACACTGGCAGTGTGTTTGACTGTAGCCATGTCATCATGTTGCACTGACAGTGACAGTATGTTTGACTGTAGCCATGTTATCATGTTGCACTGACAGTGACAGTATGTTTGACTGTAGCTATGTCATCATGTTGCACTGACAGTGACAGTATGTTTGACTGTAGCCATGTCATCATGTTGCACTGACAGTGTCAGTATGTTTGACTGTAGCTATGTCATCATGTTGCATTGACAGTGACAGTATGTTTGACTGTAGCTATGTCATCATGTTGCACTGACAGTATGTTAGACTGTAGCCATGTCATCATGTTGCACTGACAGTGTCAGTATGTTTGACTGTAGCCATGTCATCATGTTGCACTGACAGTGACAGTATGTTAGACTATAGCCATGTCATCATGTTGCACTGACAGTGTCAGTATGTTAGACTGTAGCCATGTCATCATGTTGCACTGACAGTGACAGTATGTTTGACTGTAGCCATGTCATCATGTTGCACTGACAGTGACAGTGATGTTTGACTGTAGCTATGTCATCATGTTGCACTGACAGTATGTTAGACTGTAGCCATGTCATCATGTTGCACTAACAGTGACAGTATGTTTGACTGTAGCTATGTCATCATGTTGCACTGACAGTGACAGTATGTTTGACTGTAGCTATGTCATCATGTTGCACTGACAGTGCCAGTATGTTTGACTGTAGCCATGTCATCATGTTGCACTGACAGTATGTTAGACTGTAGCCATGTCATCATGTTGCACTAACAGTGACAGTATGTTTGACAATAGCCATGTCATCATTTTAAATAAAATCCTACTTTTGCATCAGTCCAGAGATGGTGCTGTCAGTTTGTTAAGCTAATCACCTATTCTCAGAATAGACAAACAAGTGTTGATATTTGGTGTCTTATAGGCTAAACGCTTATTCAAAAACATTTCACATGGCTTGAACATACTTCCATTCCAGCTGAAAGATATGTTCTTCATTTTCAGTTGCGAATTAAAGCATCACATTGCAAAGTTTTTCCATTCTCGATGCTTGAACAGGTCAAAAATGGCATAAAACACGTGTCTTTCTGTATGGTACAAACAAGTGCATCCTCTTTTCCGCAAAATATATGCGAAATGTAATGAAATTATGTTTTTAAAGTGAACAGAATATGTAAATAGGCAAACCTGAAATACCATTTTATAAATCACACCTCCCTGGGGAAAACTTTTTTCTCATCTGCACTGTCGCCAAGTTGTATGTAAGCTACGTTACCTGCATGATACTGAATAGTTAGCAAGTAACAAACAAGCGTTGCGCTTCCAAGTAAATCTTTAAAACAAGCATATATGATTGTCAAATTCGATAGCAACTATATGGATGCATTGACCGCTAAAAATTTGAAGCATTTTTTTGTCTGAAAATTACACGTTTAGCAGAATGGATAAGGATGTAAGCTACGTTATCGCAATTGTGAAAAAACTACAGAAAAAGTGGGAATGATGGTACATTTATGATCGATATGCTTACAAGTGTAGTGCAAAACTAACAAAAACTTTCGACTTGCTACTTCGTTTATTTAAGTATGCATAATTATATCGTATGATGTAAGCTACGTTATGTAAGCTACGTTATGAGTATTTTGCCCTTGTTCCAGAACTGCTGTTGAAGTTATGCCAAATAAAAATTACAGCAGTTAGTGTTCTTAATCTTACATATTCTCTGTTTAAAACTTGCTACTTCCGGTTTACACAGTTGTATCGTCTGATAATTGTCGATTTTCTGATTCCCATTATTGTTACACTGAGCATCATAGTTTAGATAAGTAAAAATAACTTTGTGACTTTGTATGAAAATATTTATCGTATGATTATATTAAATGTGCTGACATACTAACTTCATAGGAAATAAGACGAACTCGCGAGCTTATAAAAGTCAAGCCAGCTTTTTTATGTAGTGATATTTATTCAACACTGAAAACATAGAATAGGAGCGAATTCTCTCATTCAAAAGAATAGTCAATATTAAGGTTCCACTCTTATTAGAATTTGCTCCTTTGGGCAAATTACCTCTTGTTTGAGTACACTCCATGCGGATATGGATCTCTCGTCCAGGGAAACAAACAGGATTTCACAAAGGTTGTTCCCCTTTCTGACAGTGGCGGAAAACTTGAAGGTATACCCATACACCTTAATTAAGATATAATTGCTCCTATGAGTTCAAGTAGACAACGTCAAAACAAAGTAAGGCACTAGTTATTCATGATTACATAGCTTACCAACTGCTTTCTCAGCGGATATTCTTTTCTCATTATGTTCCTCAAGCAAAGGCGGAGGTGGGGGGGGGGGGGGATAGGGAAGTATTGTTGCAGTGCGGATCATGGTGGTGTCGGCCTCTGTGTCGGCGTGACAATATTCCCCTCTCTCTATCTCTCATAGCAAACAGTTGAAGGAGCATGGCAAACACTATTTGTCATACTCCGATAGCAGTGACGTCATAGACCTGTTACTATAGCAACTGAGAGTTCATACTGATGTCCTCTAAACGTCATTCTGCGCGCTCTTCGGAAATACTCTTAGGAAATACAAGTATCCTAGCAGAGGTTCTTTACTGAGTGCTCTTCGAAACTACAAGTATCCTAGCAGATGCACTATACTGAGCGCTCTACGAAAATTCAAGTATGCCAGCACAGAGCTTCGAGAAAACACCAGTATCATAGCAGAAGTACAACATTGAGGCGCTGTGGTAAAATATCTTAGACGTCATTGGTATCTGAGCATGGCAATGTTCTGACAATTTTCAATGGCACTGACAAATAAAATCCTTTGAACAGAAACTTCAAATTTTCTCAAACATATAATTATTCTCAAATCATTTAATTCCGTGTTTCATATGACCTTCTTTATTGCCTAGTCATTTGATGTGTAAGTAATGTTACCAATACATAATGGTCGGATATCAAATTGGTCTACAATTCCTTCTACACTTGGTATAAACTATGGTAACCTATGCATATGAATTAAAGTTTTTACGTCACTACAAAGAATAGTGGGTGGGATCACCTGAAAATTACAGCAGGCTTGTTCATTTAATTTGATAGCGTACCCTACAAATTCACTGTAGTCTTGTAGTATACAAAGTATTTAAATTGTTTGAAACAATGATAGAAAAAAATATTATATAAAATCACTGAAAAGAGTATATGTAACGTTTGCAAAAAGGCTAACGCTGTTGGCAGTGACACTGGTATATATGCTTCTATCAATATACGAATCAGTACTAGTTCCCTTTCTGTGATATAATTTTATGTTTTTGAGAAATAAAATTGGTTACGCCGTTTTAAAAATTGTTAATAACAAGTTACATTTTTAAGGTTATTGATGTTTAGATTTTTATATCTTTTATTTGCTTGTTATACTTACTTATTATGTAAGCTACGTTACTCAAGTAAATTTATTCTACAGCTGTTACTTTTTTCTATTATCGTATTTCTTTCCTTGATAATTTCACACGCATTGGTACTGCAACCCGTTCATATAAATATATTCGCAAGAGCGTCTTTCTTTTTGTTCTGACGAAAAAGGAAGTCAATGCTTTACGCCTGTTTAGTGTCAACTAATGCATGAGAACATGCACTTCTTAACATTCTAATCGTTTGGGGTTTCGTTAGTTTAGTAGTATCTACTGTTTTACTTTGCACAATATTTTAATGTGCTAAAATGTTTCACAAACATTACTTTTAACACTTTCTTATGTACATTATTTGCAGTTTTACTAACAAAGGGGTAGCACCTAATATTTACTCCTTTAGTGTACCCCCTGGCCTTTGGAGAAGCTGAAAGCTAATTACAGAATCCACTCTGAATGCAGATATTTTGACATATGATTCTTAAGATATATTATGATGCATGAAATAAAGAAAATTTGCATTTCCCCAAAAAAATTAATTTCACGTTTTTATAAATTTATCGCGCGCCTACTCTGAGAACAGGTGTAATGCCCTGACCAGACTTGAACAAAGATACGGCAAATCTAAGTTTTAACGGTTTATACTAGAACCATTTATGCATGCAGTCCTCATTAACTGAATCACACAAATGGGCCCACAAAAATATTCATAGATCCTTTGATAATATTTCTAGACTATGCAATGTTATCAAACTTAGTTAAAGACCCAGGGTCATTTAAGGTTACCATGTCTTGATAAAGTGTTTGAAGCTATAAAGTATAGTAAATAAGCCATCACAGAGCTTTGCATGTGAAAACTGAAATATCCAACAGCATTCTCAGATTTGTAAAAAGGAAAACAATGGAATAAATCAGTAAAATATATGTATTTATAATCATATGCCTCAGAATATCAATGATGTGCACTTATTGGGGCACATACACTTATTAGTTTTAAGGATGTGAAATTTTGATAATGAAAAGGTGTGTCTTCTTGAAATGATAGCAGGATTGTGACTGAATTTTTCAAACAAAAACAGGATGTAGCTGAGCTACGTCCAACAAAATCTTGAAGAACTGACCTTCCCATTTTCTGATCTTTGCAGACTGAGCCCCAGATGACCTTTCTGGCTTCAGACCTTTTTGGAAAGAAGTCTAATTGTAAGCCCCGTTTTGTCAGAAGAACCAGAGTTATATGGTGAGGCTTCGAGAATAATTCTGCGATGTTTTTTATTACTTTTCAATGAACACATTACGTTGTGATCCCCCTTATTAGAACTGTCTCAGTGAGACAGTTCTAATGAGGGGATTCAAAGTTTTTTTTAATGCAGATCCAAATACGGTGGGGTTCTGAGATTAATTCTGAGATAACTGTTTTTTTCTCAGTAAAAACATACACTGTGACCCCTCATTAGAACCATTTCAGCAATAAGATTCTAATGAGGGATCACAATGTTATGTTTTTATGCAAAAATATGAAAGAATAATCCCTAGATTATCCCTTTCATAAATAAAGGCACTGGAGCTATGATGAAGTTTTTCTAAAAATAGCCACTGTGACCTTAACCTTGGTTTAAACAATATGCACAAATAGTGACCTTAACCTTGGCTCTATAATGCTGTAACATTAAGTTGTCCAAGATATTGTCATACTGAACATTTGTGCAAAGTTAAACCAAAAACGGTCAACAAATGATGGCACTAGAGCAATGACAAAGTTTCTCTAAAAACAGACACTGTGACCTTGACCTTAGCTCTAGAATGCTGAACTGCAAACTTATCCAAGACATTGTCACACTTAAACAGTTGTATGAAGTTATATCAAAATCAGTACATAAATGAAGTCCCTAGAGCAAAGACAACATTTTTTTTTAAAAATAGCCACTACAACCTTGACCTTGGCCTAGAACTCTGAAAAGCAAGTTATTGTCGTACAAAACATTTGTGTGAAGTTGAATCAAAATCGGTCCATAAATGGAGGCACTAGAGTGGTGACAAAGTTTTTCTAAAAATAGCCACTGTGACCTTGACTTTGACCCATCATCCTGAAACGCTCACTCGTTCGAGGCAATGTCATACCCAATATTTGTGTGAACTAATATCAAAATCGGTTAATAAATGAAGACACTAGAGCGATGACAAAAGGTGAACATACATAGGTACATACAAACATAAGTATGTACGGGACAGACCCTACATCCCCTCCACAACTTTGTTGTGCTAGAGGATAATAAATACTGTCCATTTTTGTTGAGTATTGTATAAAAGTGCTCCATGTCTCTTCCTTCAACATTGCCAGATAGCACATTTACCCTGATCCTTCATATACCCCTTCTATTTCTGTATTGGACTTTCCCGGTTTAGAATCTGGAAAAGTCCATTTGTCCTATCCGGGAATGTCATAAAACTCTTGGCAAACAGTGTGGACCCATATCAGACCGCTCCTTAGAAGCAGTCTGATCAGAGTCTTCACTGTTTGCTCAGAAACGCCGATTTAGTCAAAAGAGCTCTGAGTTGTTCAAATACCTACAACATTTTTTTGTCCCAGTCGCATACCATTACATGCATTTTTGTCCAAAATAACTAAAGCATTTTTTCCAAATATTTATGGAAAATATGTTAACATGTAACCAAGAAGAAATGTTTTCTTGACACATGCGTCATCAGTTCTTTAGGTGTAACAAAGATTCCTGAAGCAAATATGCAGAAATGAGGAACTTTCTCTTTCTTTTTGCATTTTTTTGTTTCATCTGAGACTGGTGCAATGATCAATATCGTATTTACCCTACATTTTGGACAACTATTTCTGCATACCATTCGACCTTTTCAAGGCCCTGTGTACTAATTTCAGTGTAGATCCAGATGAAAGCCGCCTCATCTGTATCTCCACTGTTTGCAAATTCAACTTCATGTATTTTCAATTCTGGCGCTTTAAAAATGTTAATGACTCCAACAGTCACAATCACTACAAATGCAAGGAAGCTATCTACCTTTTGCATTAGATTATATGAGCTGCGACACGACATAACCAACAATGTGGCTGTGCACCCAGCGCAGACTCAAATCAGCCTGGGCATCTGCCCAGTCTGATCAGAGTCTTCCCTGTCCGCATGATGTTAGCTTAGACCCTTAGCTACCCTGTAAGCGCTTAATGAAGAGTCTGATGAGACTGGGAGGATGCTCAGGTGGATCTGAGTCTTCCACTGGCGCAAAAGCACTTTGTTGCTTTTCACGTGTCGTGGCTCAATTATGTGTTTTGAATTATATGGGATAGCACTAAAGATTCCCAAATGAAACTGAAAGCCATATTATTTATGAGCATGGGCATATGCACAAACATGCATCTCAGGTGAGCCAAAGTCAGGAGCTAAGTTAAAGGCTTGCATAATATGGCCACCTGACATTTATTACCTTGAAAAAAGTTCATTTAAGGACAATTCTTAAACTTTCCATGATTTTCCCTCCTTAATCTCAAGTACTTCATCACTTCCGGCATAACAGGTAAAATTTAAAACACTTTGAACACCAAAATAAACACCGTTATATGAGCCGCGACGTGACAAAACCAACAATGTGGTCGTGCGTCCAGCGCAGACTCAGATCAGCCTGGGCATTCACCCAGTCTGATCAGACTCTTTGCTAAGCGCTTAAAGGGTAGCTGGGGGACTAAGCTACCTTCATGCGGAAAGCGAAGACTCTGATCAGACTGGGCGGATGCCCAGGCTGATCTGAGTCTGCGCTGGACGCACGACCACATTGTTGGTTTTGTCACATCGCGGCTCATATTATCTCACAGGACAAGGTCTGCATGACATGCGATCGGCCGTAACTCAACTAAATATTGCGGCAGTTGTGTATGAGCAAACAGTTTAGAACCAGATTAGACTGCTCCTCAGAGCAGTCTGATCAGGGTCTACACTGTTTACCATTCTGCATTTTTAAAAAAAAAATTTGTTGATATATCACTCAACAACAAATGGACAGAAAAATTTACTTGTTTAAATTCTATCAGCTCAGTATTTCATGCTACAGTATCCCAACAGTTTGTGTATACAGGGATTCCCAGAATCAAAACATCCCACAATGCACGCTCTTGCACCCTGTCAGCATTCCTTCAGTACCGTTTTAGCATTATTTACACTCTTAATTTGGACTAGCTCCTCACAAATAAAGGAACCCCAAATAAATGGTACACTACATCTCAACGAACATTTTCATGAAATTGTGCCTGATCAGACTATTTGTCATACTTCAGCATTTAGACTTGCAACTTGTACATGCATTAAGTTTGTGGGCTTCTTAAAATGGCCTTATGGGCCACCATATCAATGCAAAACTAGTTGGTGCCACTGGCAAGGCCAAAAGTGCAGTTCAGATGAATGGCCGCATGGCAGAATGGCTCAGAACAAAGCTGGAAGCCTTCTTACCCCACCCTCTAACATTTTCCTTGAAAGGATTATATCTAAAGCCCTGACATAACATGAGGGAAATGTAAGAATAGGTCACAAAACAATGACCCATCTGTGATTTGCCAATCACATCGACAGACTCTTGCTGGGAGAGAGTAGGAACCAGGGGCCGTATTCATAAAACGACTTAAGTGGTTGCTATGCTGTTGCTAAGGCTAAATTTCTTTGAAGGAGATTCCCTACAACTATGAAATTTGCTCTTGAGGAACAGTCTTACAAAGACTGTTCCTCATGAGCAAATTTCGTAGTTGTAGGGAATCTCCTTTAAAAGATATTTAGCCTTAGCAACAGCATAGCAACAACATAAGTGGCTTTATGAATACAGCCCCAGAAGCCGTACTTGAAAGTATCGACAACACCTGCACCATGTATAAAATGGAGGTATTGAGTAGCCCAGAAGATCAAACTAATGACAAACAGTGCCAGTGACATCCACAGGAAGATCAAGGTAAAAGGACAGAAGTTGGAAGTACTTGTCTCAGATGATGGCTCAAAACCAGGGGTTCTCTCAAGATTTGCACAAGCCATTGCATGCAGCCTCTTAAAAAGCTGAAACCAATTTGAAGAGATGAATTCAACATATCTCTTGGATTTGATGCACTCCGTTGATGATTTCTTTAGTAACTGAATGGGAACTATGCATGGACAGACAGACAGCTGAATGTACATACTGTGGATGGATGGACAGACTGCCAATGTGAAAACATTATAATACAAAATAAAAGTAGGAAATCTGTCAATCTTCAGGTCTGTTTCAGCATGTAGGAGCAATTAAATTAGACTGCTGAATGCTATAATGAAATGCTAAATTGCATTTCAAGATAAACTCCATTAATATTAGATATTAGCTTTTCAAATAAAGCACACAGATTGCCCTTTTTACTTCTTTTCGTTTTTAATTTTCTATAAATTTGTTTAATCTTATGATCACATATTTGAATATGAATACTAATGTCACATGTACATGATAAAAAAAAGCGTACTTTTATCTCAAATTCAATGTCATCCTTGAAAACTTAAAAGCCTGAGTCTCAATTAAAAGTTAAGTATTTGCTTTTTAAAAAGAAGTGTAAATAAAAGCCTTCCTGTCTCACTTACCTGAGCACATCAATCCAGGTACGCAACACTCCAATTATATAAAGCGCGCAGCAGAAAGCAAAGCATCAGCAAACAACTACAGTTTACTTTGAAAATCTGTTTAATGTTTTTCAAATGTGCAAGTTTTCCCAAATGACATGTTTGCGATAAAAATGAATTTTTCAAGATTACACCAGGTATCTTTAAGGCTGACGGTGAGTCACGGAAGATAAAATCGGTACACCCACTGTGAATCGTAATGCATTTTGTGCAGCAACAACAAATGTGGGGTGTTAGAAGAAAAAATATTGTGCCGTGGGTCCAAGTAGAGACTCAGATCAGCCTGTAGGGATGTACATGCTGATCAGCATCTTTGCTGGTCAAAAATAGGGATTTAAACTTGAAGTACCAAAATGCGGAAACATCTGAATTTGCAAACAGTGTAGATCTAGATGAGGCAGCTCATAATGAGCTGCCTCATCTGGATCTACATTGCTTGTCCTCTAGTCTTTGAATTCTTAATATAGTATGCTTGAACGAAACATTTTGTGAAATTTAGCAGATGTAAATTTTGTCTTCTGCTCTTTTGGTGCTTTAAGGGCTAAAAGCATGTCCTTGAACATAATACCATAATATCCTTAAATTTCCAGACAACAGTGCCTTACTTTCAGAGCATCTGATCAGGGTCTGCACTGTTTCACATTTCACCAGCCACTTTCCCATATCACCAGACTCCAAACCAAAAGCCACTCATCCTCCACATCACAATTCCCTGACTTTCCCTGATTTTTCCCTGATCTTCCCAATTTTCCATATTTTTGAGGGATCAAAAGATTAAATTCTTTACCTTAACAGCACTAAAGGTATCAATGAAAATCAGGGGAAGCGACTTTTCTCTTTTAAGAGTAGCCCCTTATGAGCATGAAGATAACACATTTGTGCACTGTTTATCTATCCTGCAAGTATATTTCCCCTTAAGTAGAATAATATAATTTTCAGAAGACTGACATAGCTTTTAATTTTCAAAGCCCTTGACTTTTCAAGGCCTTTCCAAATTTACTTGACTGTTGTAACCTGCTTTAGGACAACTACAGTCATGACTTAAGGTGGTCCCCATATTTTGGGGAATTATGGTAAGAATAATAGCATGAGCACAGCAGTCCTTGAAAAGAATAGTTGCAGGGAACTATGATTTATGGATGCAGTTAAAAATTCCCCATTTCTCATGTCCTCAAATTACTGTCGTTTGTACTTCTAAATTCTCTGAAATATTTTTTGAAATGACTACATGCAGGTGGTATTTTCTTTAGTATAAATCAAAATCTTACAATTAATGGTTTTACTTTGAATCAAGACTACATGATAAATGGTATCACTTTAACTTTATCTCTTTAAGCCCCAGTGACAAAATTAGCAAAATTTGCAAACAGCGTAGATCCTAATGAGGCAGCTCATAATGAGCCGCCTCATCTAGATCTACCCTGTTTGCCCTCTAGTCTTTGAATTCTCAATAAGAAATGTCTTGAACAAGGCATTTTTTTAATTTTTGCAGATGTAAATTTTGTTGTCTGCTTTTTGGCGCTTAAAGAGTTAAAGAAACCATGTACTTCTGCTTTTGTCAAGGACTTTACAAAAAGTATGAGTCACCCATATTTGGCTTTAAAAGAACATCAGCACCATTTATGGCAAAGGGAAGTAGTCACTTTTTTGTGCCATAAAAGGGTATTGTATGGTATCCATTTTTTTGAATCCAGGCTTTGGTTTTAAGTACATTTTTTTTTTTTCATCCAAGCAGTAATTTAATCTTACATCAACATATACAGTGTTCAGCAAGGATTGTCCATCCAGCCCTTGCTTTGTCCAAGAGGCTATATTTGTCCATCTCACTAAGATGTTAAATATATCTGTCCTTCTAGTCTCTGGTGTTCTCCAGCCAGCCTTTAGTTTGTCCATCCTGCTTTGGGTGTTTATATATTTTGTCTATCTACCACTCAGTTTCTAATACAGTTGTCCATCCATTCTAACAGTTATACACCAGGACTTCTGTGTTTAATTTGTCTAGCGATCGAGCCTTGGCACTCAAATGTATTGTCTATCTAGCCTTTTGTGAACAGTACAAATGTCCAACCATGGCAGCCTTTGGAGTGATATGCTGCCCATCCAGCCTTCTAGCCATTGGTTAAATACATTTATCAATCTTGCCTATGATGTTCAACACGTTTGTCCATCTGGCCTTGGTGTTTAGTATTTTGTCAAGTTAGTCTTCTGTGTTCAATATGTTTGTCCATCTAGTCTTCGTAAAGTATAATTTTGGTGTTCATGTAACAGTCTTTCTCTTTGGTGTAAGTATGTTTTTCCATCTAGCCATTGGCATTCAGTGCAGCTGTCTTGTCTGTGGCATTCATCCAGTACATTTGTACAAACACACTTTGGTGACCATCCCGCCTTTGGTATTGCTTTTCTTGTTCAAACTTTTGGTGTCAAATTTGTACACTCTGATGTTCAGTACATTAATTTGTCTAACCAGCTTTTGGTTTTCTTAATATATTTTGTCCATCTAGCCTTGAGTGTGTCATACTCCAGTCTTTGTTCAAGAGTCATGCTTTCCAGCCAGTGATGTTCAAATACATTTGCCATGAGTTCAAAATGTCTGTCCATCTAGCCTTTGGTTTTCAATGTGACAATCTAGCTTTTGGTACACAGTATATTCCGTTTTGCCTTTGGTGTTCATCTAGATTTTGGTGTTCAATACATTGGTCAATCAAGCTTTTGGTTTCATCTAGCCTTTGGTGGTCAATACATCTTCTGGTGTTCATAATTATAACCTTTGTTCATCTAATCTTTGACGTTCTATACATTGACAATCCAGCTTTCTAGTGTTTAATCTCTTCGGTCGATCTAATGTGATTTTGGTCTTTTACATCACCTTTATCTACAAATCTGATACCCATAAAGACTGGCAAATTAAAGGCCCTTAACTCAATCAATTTAAAGCATCAGTAGCTCAATGGATTAAGCGCAGGCCTGCTGATCTTGCAGATGCAGGTTTGATTCCCACAGAAGGCTGAAATCATTTTGAATGTAAACGCAGATAGCCTTTCATCATCACCCATCATCCTGATAAGACTGAAATAATGTTGAAAAGGATGTAAAATAGCAAGTCATCCATCCATCCATCCCAATCAATTTTTTTCAATGCAAGCTGCATTCCAAGCACCTACCTATATCAATATTAGGTTTCACTCCCAGAATGCACAACTGCTGTTTGCACAATCTGTTACAATCTCTGAAGCATTCTGCAAATATCAGTAATTTGATGTTAATGCTTTTTCACTTAGAAAACCATGGATCCTAATCTCAATCCACTCAAAGAATAAAAAAAGATCTGTAGGTGCCGTAAATGTTGGGACTCTTGGGTGCCTGAGCAGACAGCACACACCCTGATCAGACTGCTCCTACAGCATGGTTATTTTGTACAGAGGTTGAGCAGTTGGCATTCAATATGATATATAACTATGATCATTGTTTATTCTTAATTGCCAGTGATATTTCAGTGGAATTTCACTGGATTTCAGTGAAATATCACTGGAATTTCAGAGAAATATCACTGGAAAAATATTAATGAAATTTCAGTGAAATGTCGGAGAATTTTTTCCTTGAATGCATATTTCACTGGACATTTTCAGTAGGGTAAGCACCAAGAAATTTGCAAACAGCATAGATCCAATAAGGTATCTCATAATGAACCCCCTCATCTGGATCTACACTATTTGATCTCGAGTCTTTGAATCTCAATATGATAAGGCATTTTATAAACCATTTGGTGCTTTAAGGGTGGTGTCTCAATATTTGCAGGAACTATGATACCATTTCACCAAGAATGGTATGGTGCCGCACTATGGATAGACAAAAGGGTCCAATTGCAAACAGCAGAGACTCAGATCAGTCTGCAAATCTGGCCAGGAAAATTAAGTTGGTAACCTTCCAACCACACACACCAAATCTGAAACCTCTGGGAAACAGTGCAGTATTGGAGAACCCGAAACTCCTGACCGTGTTTTAGAAACATCGTCTTCTGGCTTTGCAAAGACCAGTCTATAGGGCACAGGGAAGAGGTAAATAGGAGGAGATACACAGGGTATAATCGATTACACTAATTTTCGCTTCCTGCAGAGACTGTACATCATATTTGGCTTCTGCCGAGACTGTCCACGATCTCTTGCTTCCTGCCGAAACTTCTGTACATGATAAATGGCTTCCTGCAGAGACTGTCCGCGTGATGACTCTGCTTCCTGCCGAGAGCCTCGGCAGGAAGCAGAGTCATGCAGACAGTCTGGGCAGGAAGCCATTTTTCGAGGACAGTAGAGTAAGGGGACATGGCTTCGCACAGGGCACGGCTTCGCACACCTCCGAGATTTCTTAGCATGTGTAAGTCATCAGTTATCTAAACATCATTTTAATATGCAAATATTAGAAGGTTGATGAAATAAGCTTTATGACATCAGTTACGCGTGCAGTGCATCACATGCATTTTGGCGCCAAAATGTTAAATGACGCTCAGATCAAAGTCGACAAAGTTTAACATTTTTATAACAAACAATATCATGAAGCGCTTTGTCGAAATTCGGCTCCTGAAATGTTCATGAAATTATCCTTTGCTTTCTAAAGTATACAAAGTGGACAATCATCATAAGCTATGCCGGTTATATGACCATGAAAGATTTCCCATGCCACGGGGTGTGAATTTTGTCCCCCACTTTTATAAGAAAAGTCCGCATATTATTTTTAGCTGTCATCCTATGTAAACGTAGGTCCATTGTAAGATTACACAGTCGAGATGTGATGAGTTCAACAAGAACTTATCAGTCACTTTTTACTAGTGTTTCAAAATTAAACAAAATGCTGAAAATCGCTGATTTTCGTAGTTTCATAAATGAAAGAATTATAGACATTACACTTTTACCTTGCAAACTATAAATAATAACAGCGTATTGGAAGTAGTATTATAATTTTCATTTACTGGTCCCAAGATGAATGGAAGAATGTTAAAAATCATCTAGAAAGCTTCTACTTCCTTTCAAAAGGGGTGTGCGAAGCCATGTCCTCATTTACCCAAAATATTACATAGAACGGCAGTGCATATTACTACACGTGCGACAGATGACGTCAGAGCCTGAGACCAAATATTTTCATAGGTAATGTCCTAAAATGGTCAAGGTATGTTATAATATGTACAAACAGGCGTTATGTTAGACGCTTTGTCAGTAAATGCTGATGAAGTCATAAAAGTGTGCGAATCCATGTCCCCTTACTTTAGTCCCTGCAGGAAGCAAGACTTAGTGGACAGTCTCAGCGGAAGCCAAATATGATGGACAGTCTCTGCAGGAAGCGAAAATTAGCGGAATCGATTATACCCTGTGGTCAAGAAAAGATGGCAGTTAGCCTCAGTTATCAATGGAAGAATTAACTAACTGAATGAAGGTTTTTGGTTTCCCTTTATGAATGGTCATCAGCTGGGGGAAGCCTCTGGATATGTAACCCACATTACGCACAGCAACTAACTAATCAAATGATGGTCTCATTGTATGGTCAACTCCGACGGACAGAACACATTAAGCTATGACTTAATGCCATACCAGATGATGTCATGCCAATATTCTGCCATTATCGGGACAAAAAATGTACCATTACGCCTTTCAATAACTCAGGAAAACAAAACAATAAATCCTGGAGTATCAGATCATTCGTGTGAGTCAAACCGAGGGATTACAATCAGAACACAGTGCAGCGCACCACAAATCACCATCGCTTTCATTTTCCCGACCTTTTCAATCAATTAGTGAAACAGACACATGTATTGATCTCTCGCGGAATTGTCTGGAATTGCCGTCTAATTCCGATACAATTCTAATATCTGTTGCACAGCTTGTTATTTTGTATTTTATACAATTTTCCGTAAAATATATGGACGTCCGTACCAATTCTCTAGCAGACTGTACGCTCTTTATATGGCCCAATTTTCTTTATTGGTAGTTGGTAATTGGCATTGTTCACAAACAGTGCAGACCCTTATCAGACTGCTCCTTTGGAGCTGTCTGATTGGGGTCTGCAAAGTTTGTTTATGCATGTCTGTCCAAATGTTCGGGATAATTACAATTGGGAGTGTTTGCCCACATCCTACTAAATATTTTAACAAAATCGTACTTAAGGACACACAACAACAGTATGTGTCTGTTACTATAAACAAGAGCTTTTGCCGGATAGAAAGTTAGCCTGGCGCTTTAAAGAAAAGGCTTTAATTCAACCTACTAGATGCAGATATCAATAATAGATGCTGAAGTTGGGGTGACAACAATAGCTCAGCTCCCCAAGTACCACAACCACCACTCAATACTGGGACACATAAGGTCCCTGACCTACGGAACTGTTTATACACAGCTAAAATGGAACACTTGGTGTGTGCAACTATGGTAACATACCACTGAGCCATTTTGGGAATGTTGTTACGAGAATTGAAACAGAACAGAACAGAATAAAATGGAACAGCACAGACATACACCAATCTGTTCATTGAAAAGGTGAAACTGCACTATTATTCTTGTCAGTAATTCCAAGGCTAAACCCACACCCAAACTCTTTCATAAATAATCCAAACTCTATACCCTAAGCTGCAGCAACTCTAATTTTTACAAAGCAAATACAGCAGTTGACTGCCCAGTTCAGGTATATGTACCTTATTTCTTCAGTTATAAGAGGGGGTTTTCCCTTCAGGGATTCATAGCTGAAATTCATGAAACTGCTTTTAATTACCATATTAATCCTATTAAAGGCCCAAGAAGCATTGCGGTTTAAGAAGGGGACGTTATTTAAAGAGTAATTTTGTAGAAAATCAGCCACTGCCAGAAAACCTCTGACTGTTGCAACCTTTGTAAAATATCTACTTACTACAAACTTGCATACTTACCTACTTACTTACTAAACAGTATTAATATGAATGCTATACTTTCAGAGAAAGTTACTCTTCCATTGTTTTGCCTCCCTTCTCAGTAGGGATGGGGTCAACTATTAAAGGAAAGAATTTGCTCCTCTAGGAGCAAATTCTTTCCTTTCAGAGTAGACCCAATTTCAAAGAGGTTGCTCATCAAGAGGTGTAAACAAGAGTTTACGCAAGATAATAGAACACTATTTTTGGAAAAGATGTAAGGGATGTTTATTAGAACAGGGGCATTAAATATGATTAATACGGTAGATATTTGTTGTCATCTAGAGATGGAAAAGCACTGTTTTACAGCAGATTAATGCGGTAACCTTTTTTCTTCATCTCAGCCTTTATCATACATGTGATGAACTCCCGATGACCATGTGGGAGATTTGGATTTCATTTCAGGGAGATTGAGTTCTCCATCAGGGAGACTTTTTGACGGCAACTTTGATGCGTCGTTTCACATACTTTACTGTATTTTTTTCTTATTTTAAAACAGAACATGAACTATAGTACAGTTTGTTTAAAACTGTAGTTTACTTTTGAGTTACTCCCCCAGCCCCTTCCCCCCCCCCCCCCCCACACCCTCTCCCCCCACAAAAAACCACCTCCTTTCTTTAATTATTATAATTATTCATTTATCATTATATTACTGTTATTTGTATCATATCTGTCTGGCACAGAATCTAGCTTTTGCAAAAGGGTATACTTGAGATTTCATACAGATTTGCCTCCCTTGAAATTTCTATTTTAGTTTTATCTACTTATCTTCTTTCATAAACAAATAAGTTTTGTTTAAAGGTACTCAGAGCTGTAAAAACTGATAAAAATGTATATAACAATGTTCAAATTCTGTTTTTGACACAAACTATACCCATGCACAAGACAGAAATATCAAAACTTTCATGCATAACTTTTACACCATTAACGATCAAAGTTTCGGCCATATATAATAAATTCAGATGTCATTTGCCATTCGGGAGAAAAAGTACCTTACGGATTGAGCGACAAGTGAAGACAACGATCAGCCTGCACCTCTGTGCAGCCTAAACAGAGTTTTGCATTTGTTGTCTATGCGTCTTAGGGAATCTAAGCCGTGAAAACAACTCTCCGACTGTATTGCGCATGTTTATTTTGTGTAGTTGTGAAACAGGGCTATCGGCTTCTTTTCACGTGACATATCTTCTTAAACACATTTCGTCGGTAATTCTTACACGGGTCAGTGAGTTTATTAGTGACCTGATTAATGGGATTAATGTCAACAGACATTATGAGTTATGAGCTCAAGAAGATAATTACCAGAAGTCATTCTGGGTGTCCCAATCCTGGGAGTTAATACGAACGAAAGAAGAAGAAGAAGACATGACGGTTTGTTTATTGCACAGTCAAAACAATATTTGATGCTGTGAATACAGGTCAATACACATGTGGATATCTCCTTACTGGCAGGGAAAAAGGGCATGGCATTGGAAAAGGGGTATCAGAAAAAAATTATGAAGGGAAAACTCAGCATCCGGGAGATTCTGAAGGCTTTCCGGGAGCGCGGGAGATGGACTTCATTTCCGGGAGACTCCCGGATGATCCGGGAGACATCACATGTATGCTTTATAATTCCCAAACCCAATTGAATTTCTAAGTATTTATTAAATTTCCATACATACTTCAACAAAATCTGATACAGCAGGGTGATAACGCAGTTGTTAACCGAATTTTCCAGAACTTTTTTCAGGAACTTTTTTCTCATGAGGAATGTTTCACTTGATAACATCGCTCTTTCCCGTCATCCCACTTGGCGTAAGAGTAGGCTTGTGTTACTTATTCTGGGAACTTCAAAATGACAGAAAATATGGCAATATGACTGTTCTTAGCCTAAATGTGAGCACAGCGGTTTGGCTTCAAGCTGGATTTAGACCAATACCGCTGATCTTTAGCAATCTAGTGCTTAATAAATAATGAATACTTTCTAATTATAAACTGGACTCCATTGCATAGAGCACACAACCTTTCAATATCACCCTTTCACAGGCTCCATAACTGAAACACTTTTAAATTACAGTAGAACTTCAATGGCTCGAACCCTGATGGCTCGATTACCCTGCCTGGCTAGGACTCATTCTTGGGTCCCTGGGGGTCAATTTGTATAGAAACTAACCCTGGATGGCTGGAACTACTCTTGGCTGGAACTAATTTTCATTGTCCCAAGCCTGTTCGAGCCACTGAAGTTCTACTGTATGTCATCCATCCAGCTCCCATCAGGGTTAAAATAACATTCTTGGACCAGTCTGCCAAGCATAGACTGCTCTAAGCAACATGCAGTTCATGTAGCTTCAGACCTCATTATACTGCTAACAAACCTTCAAAACAAGAATTCCATCGAACACTGTGTCATACCTAAATGACAGGGACAACACTATTGAACTGACTGTTGGAAAACTGGATGCCTGTACTGCAACTTACCGCAGAGGCACAAAAATTACAGAGGCACAAAAATTACCACAACTTACAGCATGTTTTCAAGCAGTTATATATTACCTCACCAAAAAAAAAAAAATTACCACAATTTTCTGCCTTGCTACTGGTAATAATAACAATCACAGCAAAAAGCTCAAGTTGAATAGCTGTTTATGGGGAAATGTTTTTCTTTTTCATTTTTGTATTTCTCCATAATTTAAAATGTATGCAGTGTGTTCTCAGAAGTGCCTCAATTGAGGTACTATAAACCCTTAAAAGTCCCAAAGAAAACAAAAATTTAAGGTCTGCAAAATTTCAAAAATGTTTTGTCCAAGTTACATGTATATCATACTGAGAACTCAAAGACTAAAGGGAAAACAGTGTAGATCCAGATGAGGCAGCTCAGTGAGCCACCTCATCTGGATCTACACTGTTTGCAAATTTTAGCGGCTTAATTACTGATGAAATGACAAGACACAGTCTATCAAGGAAAATGAAACTATATAAAAAATATCACCCCAAATGTTTTGCTTAACTGGAGGCTTGTAATTACTATCACAGCACAGTTAAATGCATTAGGTTAACATGACCTTGGTAACATGGCCTTGAGCTTTAAAGTACTTTTTTCTCATTTGCAGCTGTTGCTTTTTAAAAGGAAGATTAAGATGAAGTAGCTTTTAATAGTGCCCTTACTAGAAAATTGTATTTTAATCATTTCATTCTGTGACTGATAAAGGTTGGCAGTCCTCTTCTCTCCCAGCCCCACCCTTCCATTCCTTATTAACAAAGACATACCGTATTAATGTTATTTAACGCCCCAGGGGTACTGCATTTTGCGAAAGGGGGGGGGGGGGGGGGGCATTATTAAAGGTAGGTTCCTGGGCTAGCGATGTCAATTATGTCCACAAAATAATTTCGTTTTTTTCCTAGCAGTATTGAATTCTCTTATTTTTCTGAATTTTTTGCTACTGAGAAACTCGTCAGATTTTGAAGAAATTAGTCGTTTTCCCTTTTGCTTTATTTTCTTTCGTTGGAATTCCAGTTCTAAAAATAACTTTGTTTATCATGTCTATAAGTGCGCGATTTCTGATGCTATTCTCCAAAGGTCAATTTTCCCTTGACGTGAGCTCTCCTAGAGGTCCTGGCAGGGCGGATGGGTTAAAACTATCCCAAAATGCAATGCAGTATGACATCAGCTGCGTTATATATTTTTGGCGCGAACTAAAAATAGCGCTAACTGGTGTGCGAAGCAGAGTTAGGAAATCCCTAGCAAAACAACTCTTCTAATATTTTTTTTATTTACACTTTTTAGTGAAACTTATTAATTCCCTTTTATAAGTGCTTTCCAACAGCTTGGATGAAAGTTCATCAAGATTATGATGCATTCCAAAGAACAGGAACCTACCTTTAAGAGCCTGAGGTGTGGTAAATCAGCCACTGCCAAAATGCCTCTAATAGGCAATATAAAGGTGATGGGTATACTTTCAGAGGAAGCAACTCTATTATTTGTGCCTCCCTTCTCAGTAGGGGTCAACTCTTAAAGGAAAGAATTTGCTCCTGTAGGAGCAAATTCTTTGCATAAAGAGTAGACCCATTTCAAGTAGCTAGCTTAACCAGAGAAGCAAACAGGAATTCATCCAAGTAAATATAACATTATTTTCGGGAAAGAGGCAGGGGGCGTTTTATAAGAGCAGGGGCATTTTTTAGGATTAATATGGTATATTAAGTTGAAATCAGCCAATTACCCTATATCTGTGACATCAAAATTGCTCAAAATGATCCGCCTCATCTGGATCAAAATTGTTTGCCCTCTCAATATAATATAGCTTGGTTGGTTGGTTGGTTGATTTGATGCTTAACGTCCACCTAAGTTAACCTAACCACACTATTCCTGGGCAGGCTTAGACCTCCTAAGCGGTTAACCAGTACTAAGTGCCCATACTTTCGCCAGTAACTGACAACTGCCCTTCTTGAATCAGCGGAAGGAGAAACGAAAGTATGTGGCCAGACCGGGATTCGAACCCAGGACCTCTGACTTACGAGTCAGGTGCCCTACCGATTGCGCTACCCGGCCCGGCTAATATAGCTTGGACGAGACCTTTTTTTTAAATTTTCAGATGTACGTTTCATTATCTGCTTTTTGGCTCTTTAATTGTAATTCAATTCCTATGCCTCAGTACAGACCTCAACTGACCTTCCCAACATGACCATAAGCTGTTTAAAGTGGACGTAAAGCAATAACACAACAACAGACCTGAACTGAGCATTATAAAAGGACTTTAGTACTGAATATAAAGTATTTCAAACTTGCATGTAGCTCATTAACTGACATGCAGTTAGAATTAAACTAACATTAGACAGACATTAAATGCTTCATTTTCCCTCAGGCGCTTTATTACATGTATTTTATATACATTAATTTCCTGTTCACATGCCCCAGATGAATTCTGAGCTGGAAAGTTCATATATATATTCTCTTCTAATGTGACATCATAATTACATATTGTGACACCTTAAACGTTGATCCCCTTTGTAAAAATGGAGGAAAAAATCATTAAAAACAAGTTGCAAGGATATACAATCATTATGAAATTGCAAATAAAGCAGACCTAGTCTGACAATTCTTACTGTTCTGGGTCTACACTGTTTACCAGGGTCATTATGATATTTGCTGAACACACCATAAAAATGGAGTAAACCAGAGGTTGGCTGTACATGCTAAATACTGCAGAATTGCTATGATATTTAATACACTGTTTAGAATCAGATCAGACTGTTCCTGAAAAGCAATGGCAGCCACTGTTTACATTTTCATCTGGTATCCTTTGGTAGAACACAAAATATTGTAAGACACACAGTGTTATTTGTTGAGATAGAAGAAGCTAATCATCTTCTCTTACTGTGTCCCAAATACCATAGAAAGTTTAACACAAATAAAGACAAATAATCTTGTTTATTGGCTGCCATAATCCTATTATGCAACAGCACAGCTAGATCATGGAGGTAAATATCCCATCTCACATAGATAATGACATAACAGGGTCATAAAACCAATAAATACTGGGGGGGGGGGGTCTATATAGTAGGGAAAGAGGCTGCCATAATCCTATTATGCAACAGCCCAGTGACACTGCTAGATCGACCTGGCATGATAATACATGTAGTTTAATTCGCAAACAGCACTGGTCTACATGACCCATCTCATCCAGATCTACACTGTTTGCCTTCTATATTTTGCCATCTTTGAATTCTCAATATGTTATGGGTTTTTTTGTGTGTTTTTTTCAGTTTTGCAGATGTAAATTTTATTTATGCTATTGGTGCTTAAAGAGTTATATTTCAAACTTGTACTTACAATAAATTCACTTCCTTCTAAAGCTTAATCTACTATTTAGCTACAGGTCCCTTTGAATCCTGCAAAAGAAAGAAAATATTATTGTTACTTGGTTCTGTCTCTTTATCTGGCATAAATATTTTAGATATCATATCGAGTTTTATCACCCTTTCAACAGTATTTCAGTCATAATGGGCCAATGGGGAAATTGGAGAGTGAAGAAGATGAAATAACCCAAGAGTCAAAAGAAAGACTAAACCCAAGAGTCAAGAGAAAGACTATGAGCTGGGATGAACTTGAACCAAATATGACCCTAGCTTACACATTCATTGAATCAAAAATACTAGCGAAACTGTAGACCCACCAGATCCGAGTCTACACTGTTTGCGTTTGCCAATTTTTCTTGTAATTCATCTTCTGAAAGGTAAATGCACATATCTAATTCCATAAATGACAAATTTAGGCATGAAAAGATAAATGAAAGATCAGGTACAAAGCCTTGCATTAAACTTTTAGAATATGAACACGCCTAAAATTATATATCATTATACTTCCTTTTAATTGATTTTCAATGTTTTTGAATCATAAAAACTGAACTTCGATGTGGCCTATTTTCATTCAAATTCACACAGGTCACCACTTTTTCTATTGTATTTGGTATGAGTTACAACATATGAAAGAGGTCAAAAGCACATATCAAAACCCTTCGACCAGCCTGCACATCTGTACAACCCTGATGAGTCTACTGATCACACACACCGCATATAGACTATAACATAAACTAAAGGCTTTAACATAACAGCACTGACGTCTGTGCTGTTACATGCATAAAGGATCCTTTGCGCATTGGTGCAAAGGATCCTTTATGCATGTATCAGCTCGTATATTGATTTCACATAAATCAGCATCAACTGCAAACAATAAGGTAAAAAAAATGTTCAATTTTTTGAAAGGAAACAAAGAAATTAAATTTCAACACACAAGGCTATTAAGCTAAGATTACATTGTAAACAAACCATTAATATAATTAAACTGGAGTCATTTTATCAGAAAAATTCAAATACCCAATAAAATGAGCAGGCAGCTTATGAATATAACTAAAACAAAACAATAAGAATTCCACGAAACACTGTGTCTCACCTGTGTACACCTATCTATGGAGCCCCTATGCTCCTTACGTTGGGCCAGAAAGCAAAGCCAATGAACTTTTTTTGCTAGTCATAGTTGAGACCAAAAAATCCCACCTCATTTTCTCACTTATTTCGTTATTATTATCATTTATCTATTTATATTTTCTAACTACAATAGTTTGGTGCTCCTTAACAAAAGCTTTCAGAGAAAATGACTAGACAATTTGGGGTTCTACGAACAGTTATTTTGGGCTGATGTGATGGGGGGGGGGGGGGGGGGGGTGGGTCTTAAGGGTGAGGCAACTATTTGGTCAAGAGATGATGAGGATGATATCGTCCAGAGGCCAGAGAATTATTATGACCGGGCTCAAACCCATAACCTCTGAGGTACAAAATTTTATTCTGATTAGCATGAAATGATACTGGACTTGATAATGGCCAGTGAACCTAATAACTTATCATCTGGGACCTGACATTGAATAATTCTTACTGCTGTTAAAGTAATCACTTTTTCACTACTTTTTTTCTAATTACCAAAATACTTCTAAATAATGGGACACTGTTACACGCTTACAAGTTACAAATTTCTGGTATAGACTTTTACAGCTTTGCATTTTGGGCATGTCAACTTGTCGTATCATGTGATGCTGTACAAAACTCTTGGCAGTCTGTCAAATAGCGCAGACCCAGATCAGACTGCTCCCCTAGGAGCAGTCTGATTAGGGTCTACACTGTTTGCCACTGACAACGCTCTTTTGACCCAATATTTACTGCAAGCATGGTACCTTACAAGTCAAAGAAATGTAGGACATAGACCTCATTTGTAAGCCAAGTATATTCAGACCAACTGCTCATCCATCATTGCTACCGTATCTACCGTAAAGGTTTCATTATTTTCACCATTCTCATCATAGACTCTTCCATCTAAACCCATCAGCCCCACTAGCTCAGTGGATTAAGCACTGGTCAGGTGATCTACCTGTCCCAGGTTTGATTCTCGCAAGAGACAGAAATCTTTTCAGCTGTAAACAAGGTTCCACTGATATGACTGAAATACTGTTTAAAAGGATGTGAAATCAAAAGTCATCCATCCATCCAAGATCAGTAATAACTATTTAATACAAGAATTCCATAGCTTGAAGGCTGTGTCTTGTGACCCCCAGCCCCATTGATGGAAAAGTAATATCTGCTATTCAGAGGCAAGACTAAAACTCTGCAGACCTTGATTAGACTGTTCCAGTACCACTCAATATGCTGCCTTAGAGCAGCCTGATCTAAGTCTAGACATCTGACATTTCAACTTTTGGAGTAAATATAACAGCTTTAAGGTACTGGTGCACTCTCATCACTAATGGGTGGGGTGACTGAAATATTTCTTTGGCTTTGATGTAAGACACTTGTTTCTGCCCTACTGTCATGTTCAATCAATCATTGGTTTGCATGCATTAAGCTGATTCGGAAACGGTACCGCATTTCTTCTAATAAACCACCTGGGGTGTTGCAATTGGTAAGTCCGTGAGACAAAATGTGGGCAATACGCACAGACTGAACATCCAATTTTGCTGGAATTTTGGCAACAATTTTACAGGAAAAGTAAGAGGGGTGTTTATTGGGAAGAAATACAATAGTTGACAAAGCTTCACAAACAGAATATAAAGGACTCATTATGAACCCTCATATCTGGATTAGCGTTTTCTGAGTTGGTCTTTCAAGTTGTAACTTAAATACACAGTTCCGAGCCACACCCTGAATGTCACACAAAATCACATGATATCGTATATCTGGCCAATGCAATGACAACTTAGCACGTGACATAGTCTCACAAACAAATCGCACGTGGTCAATACCAACAAAAGTCCGTGATTTTACCTTTCAGTTAACGAAGGGATGTATACCTGTTTAAAGAAAACAAACTAATACCACTTTTAATAAATTTACCCTGCTTTGCAAGAACAGAACGCATCGGAAATGCATGATGCGCCAACTGCCATGTGTAGGCAATGAGGAGGCTGATTCTTCGCCATAGATCGCCAACATTTAGCAGGCACTCGCATTTGTCATTTGTTTTTCCGCCATCTTTGTGTAAGCTTGTGAGACGTAGTAACAGTAACTAAGCAGGCGGAGCTTAGCGGCTATTCTCGGAACTGTGTATAGTTTGACAGAGCTTGGAATGGAATGAGTGAGATAAACCACAATTACCTCTAAGAGCCTGGACTGCTACTCTTACAGGTAAGAATATGCTCCCTCAGAGGGAGCAAACTCTTTCCTGTAAGAGTAGTGCCATCCAAAACCATCAACAGAATAAACTCTGCCAGTCCATTCCATTCTGTATTCCAGTCCATGTTTTAAACTATGCTGACCCAATTAAGGCTATAAACTGCGAATAAATCCCAATTTACAGTACTCCTAATATTGCGTCTTTGCAGTACAAAACCTCATAGAAGACCTAGTAGTGACATTGCTAATATGAAGAATTACCAGAAAAGGAATATTTGTCAATGAAAATTATGTCAAGGGAATGTCTTGTGATGCTACTGGGGAAATGTCTGAGATTGCTGGAACATGCATGACAGCACTGACCTAGAACAGTAACAAGGATAAAGTGTGACCTTCAGCAATAAAATATAGTGTCAGCACTATAGTACAAGGCTAACAGACACTTCACAGGACATAACATAGCCGAATGACATACTTGTATATGTAACTTGTACAATTGCTAATCGTTGTCAGTTAAAATTAAAATAAATGTAGAAATGCTGCATCTAAGACATGACGGAAGACAATTTACTTTTCTATTCATTCATTAATTCATTATTATTATTACGTTTTTTCTTTTTTTTAATTTATTTAATCTTTTTTTTTTGGAGGCTGGTATGTAAAGAGTGGTGGTGGTGGTGGTTAGGGCTGGAGATGGTGGGGCTGAGATTGCATTCAAATCCACAATGTTTGAGCTGGGAGGAAAGTACATGTATCTATAAATAATTTAACCTTTAAGGCACCAAAAAGGAGACTAAAACTTTTGCCTACAATATATAAAAAGTTTTGACCAAGCTACATCATATTGAGAAATCAAAGACTACAGGGCAAACAGTGTAGATGTAGATGAGGGAGCTCACTATGAGTCACCTCATCTGCATCTACATTGTCTGCAAATTTTACTTTGCCATCTTCAGGGCTTTAAGTGTTAAGAGTAACTCTCTTAACCCATTCCATTCAGGATACCTCTTAAGGGGTATCTGGGCAAACAGTTTGGATCCAGATCAGGCCCCATAAACATGGGGCCTGATCTGAGATCCAAACTGTTTGCTGCCTAGACATCATTTCTACAAGAGTTAGTGAGACCAATATTGTCAAAATATTCTTGATTTTTGATGCAGACGACAATTTAAGCAAGCGACAAAAAATAACCACAATGCAATGGGTTAATTCTCTCTTTTTTTTAAGTCTGGATTTCTGGCCAACATTTCATTTCAGTTCAGTTCAGTTCAATTCTCCTATCGACGTTCCCCAAGTGGCTCAACATAACCAGACCTTGGGTAATATTGCACTCACTATGGCCAATAAAAAGTGGCCATTAAAACCCTACAATGGAAACTATTCTTTACCTTAAAAATAATTTGTACTATGTGAAAACAGGTAAAGCTTTATCCACATTTTCCTCATGAATTATTCATAAGGAAAAGCCATCTAAATTCAATATGTATTAGGTAGATCAATTTTGAAAATAGTTTTCTACACGCCCTTTGTATGTTGCTTATGCCATAGTTTTCTTAAACTGATCCCCTCATTCTAGATGCCTCATTCGATTCCTTTAGTTGACTCAATTTTCTTTGTATTTAACTCTTTAAGCCCCAGTGACGCAATTAGCAAAATTTGCAAACAGCGTAGATCCTGATGAGGCGGCTCATAATGAGCCGCCTCATCTAGATCTACACTGTTTGCCCTCTAGTCTTTGAATTCTCAATATAAAAAGTCTTGGACAAGGCAGTTTTTTAATTTTTGCAGACGTAAATTTTGTTGTCTGCTTTTTGGTAGTGAAACCATTTCTTGAATGTTATTCTCATTTGTTACTGGTTGGGGATAGCAGGGAAATAGCGAGTCATACCACACATGTGCTTACTTAAACCTTATCCCTGAAATGGAGTGCCTTCATGGGCAAATGGCAGGGTGCTTTTCACAATAACTTGCCAGGATTTGGGTGGGGCTTTGATTGATTGATTGATTGATTTGATGCTTAACGTCCACGGTAAACAACTATGGTCATGTCGGGACGGTCAGTTAACCTAACCACACTATTCCTGGGCAGGCTTAGACCTCCTAAGCGGTTAACCAGTACTAAGTGTACATACTTTCGCCAGTAACTGACAACTGCCCTTCTTGAATCAGCGGAAGGAGAAACGAAAATATGTGGCCAGACCGGGTTTCAAACCCAGGACCTCTGACTTATGAGTCAGGTGCCCTACTGATTGCGCTACGCGGACCGGCTGGGTGGGGCTTTGGCAGAGCTTTAGCCAAAAGGATGGGGGCTCTGCATAGCCACAAGTATATGTCCCCAATATCCCTAAGCACAAAGAGGCTATGGTTACAAATGATGGGCTGGACTAAGCTATACAAATATTGTAAATGGGTTATTAGAGTGAAGAAAAGGCTCAATTTCCGAAGAAAAAAAAAAGTACACATTACTCAACTTTAACACTTTAAGCACCAGTGACAAAAAATAGCATAATTTGCAAACAGCTTAGATCCTGATGAGGTGGCTCATAAGAGCCACCTCATGTGGATCTACACTGTTTGCCCTCTAGTCTTTGAATTCTCAATATGAAATGTCTTGGACAAGGCATTTTTTTAATTTTTGCAGACGTAAATTTTGTCGTCTGCTTTTTGGTACTGAAAGAGTTAATGTGCTACTCATTTGTTACTGGTTGGGGACAACAGGGAAATACCGATTCATAAGAACCATGTGATTACTTAAACCTTATCCCTGAATGGAGAGCCTTCATGGGCAAATGGCAGGGTGCTTTTCACAATAACTTGCCAGGTTTGGGTGGGGCTTTCGATAGAGCTTTAGCTAAAAGGATGTCTGCGCATTGGGGCTCTGCACAGCCACAAGTATATGTCCCCAATATCCCATGGCACGAAGAAGCTATGGTTACAAATGATGCGCTGGACTAAGTTATACAGATATTGTAAATGGGTTATTTGAGTGAAGAAAAGGCTCAATTTCTACAAAAAAAAAAAGAAAAAAGTACACACTACTCAACTTTAACACTTTAAGCACCAGTGACAAAAATAGCATAATTTGCAAACAGCTTAGATCCTGATGAGGTGGCTCATAAGAGATGCCTCATGTGGATCTACACTGTTTGCCCTCTAGTCTTTGAATTCTCTATATGAAATGTCTTGGACAAGGCATTTTTTTTAATTTTTGCAGACGTAAATTTTGTCGTCTGCTTTTTGGTGCTTAAAGAGTTAAAGAAGTAAAAAAAGGAATAAAAATTGAATTATCGAATACATATTACCTGTTTAGTTTTGCAAGTGGCTGCATACAGCATATTTCTGTTCATTAAAATTTGATAGAAAACTGCATGCAGCAACCCTCAACCCCAGCATATCATTCAAACTAAAGGCTGTCACATTACTGTAATAGCATTTTAACACCAGCTGGTGGTGTCTGTATCTACATAATTAAGGCTTGCAATGGGAAACAGATTTTCCCTAAATATTTGTTGAGCAGTCTGTCTGAGAAAAAATGAACAGTCTGACCACAGTCTTCACTGTTTACCAATAGTATTGTAGGCATCCAATGACAAACATGCATAACAGACATCCAAACTCCAAAATAGAAGAGTCCTTGTAGAAATAGTATAATGGGCTAAAATACTTAGGTAAATATGGTGACTTGGCACATGTTTTAAATGCTACAAGGGGCAATAAATCAATTTTCTCTAATTGCAGTAAGGTCTACATGCTTACCTCCCTTAAAAAATGCAAACCAGAATGAATTGAACTCATTACATAGTCAAACCTGTTTTTTAAAATATGACCCAAGAGGAACCCAAAAATTGGCTGCTTAACGCAGGTGACCCCTAAGTACAGTTTCATTTGCACTGTATTTAGGCTCATGGGGCCCAGAAAAGGTGGCTGCTAATTTAGGCAGGTGACCCCTTAATAGAGGTGACCATGTGACATAAGATAGCCTAACCAGGTTCACTTGTAATCATTGTAGATGCAACAAGAGCTATCAAAAGACAGGTTGGTTGGTTGATCTGATGCTTAACATCCACGGTAAACAACTAAGGTCATGTTGGGACGGTCAGTTACCCTAACCACACTATTCTTGGGCAGGCTTAGACCTCCTAAGCGGTTAACCAGTACTAAGTGCACATACTCTCGCCAGTAACTGACAACTGCCCTTCTTGAATCAGCGGAAGGAGAAACAAAAGTATGTGGCCAGACCGGGATTCGAACCCAGGACCTCTGACTTATGAGTCAGGTGCCCTACTGATTGCGCTACCCGGCCCTACCGATTGCGCTACCCGGCATCAAAAGACAGCATAGTAGTAATATTGCAAATCCAAATCCAGGTATGGACACTGAGCCTGAAGCCAACATCAAGGATACCTCTGCCTGTTAATTTCTAGAAGCTCAAAACAACATGTCATAATTTCTTTGACTGAAGGACATAAAAATCTAACCTACTGTCCTACCGTTAGACCCTCATCATACTGCTCTCATTCTACACTGTTTTCTAAGATATCATTGTCCCAACAGTTGGGGTGATTAAGGTACCGTAATTTGCGAATATATTGGGACACCTAAAAATAATGAATTTTCCATTTGGGACAAATGGAAAATTTATAATTTTAGGTGTCCCAATACTTAAGCATATTAGGGTATTCTGTACAATTCCAAATACAGTGTAAATAGGCAGCAATAAAAGACTTAGTCTTCCACTGCAGCAACAGGCAATCAATAAATTGTCTATAAGATTAGTGGGCGAGGTAATGCTTCTATCTAATCAGACAGAAAATCAAATCTAAGAAAACATAATTCTTGATGCATACTGGTCCTAGCCAAAGGAAAGCCTGTTATGGTGCTAAATATGGAACCAAAGTGCCAATGGTAAATGTTCTGAAATTTCAAATACTTAAAGGCCTTACTACATGACCTGTCTGCATACAGGATAGCCTGACAGCCCCTTGCCTAACGTTGTACTTTCGTACAGGTGAGCTAAAAATGCCCAGACTGTGTAGAACCTGATCAGACTGCTCCTGAAGTCTTTCACTGTTTGCAATTTCATCAATTGAGCCACGACCCAAGAAAACCAACAAAGTGGTTGTGCGCCCAGCACAGACTCAGATCAGCCTAGGTATCCACCCAGTCTGATCAGACTCTTCGCTGTCCACATAAAGCTAGCTTAGACTACCTTTTAAATGCTTAAGGAAGAGTCTGATCAGACTGGGCGGATGCCCAGGCTGATCTAAGTCTGCGCTGGGTGCGCAACCACTTTGTTGGTTTTCTTGTGTTGCGGCTCAATTGATTTTTAAGGGAAAAAGCTTTGGAAAATCTTTTTTTTCCATGCTTTTTCTGGTTGAGGTGTATGAAATTTCATAACATTTACTGCTCCTAAAAGAGCAGTTGGATCAGGGTCCAACCAGCTTACGAGTCTGCCAAGACTATTTGAACAGTTACTTACAGTAATATGGTCAAGGTGTCCATAATTTAGGGTGAAAACCACTACTGGTAAGGCAACTCAGGCGCAGTGTTGGCTAATCGTTCCTAAGTGAACAAGTGAGTGAAAGAACTCGGGTTTTGCATCTCAACAGGAATGAAACTTTTTTTACCCGGGCGTTACACCACAACTCAACAGCAACAACTCAGTTTTAACGTCCCACCAACATGTTAGTCCTACCAAGATGGGATCTTAGTTTAAAATCTCATGCAAAAGAATGGAGGAGCCGGAAATCGAACCTGTGACCCCTGGACTGATAAAATTGTTTCTAAATAGAGACAAACTGCATACACTGATCAGTCTCTTTAAAAACAGGGGTGGACTGTAAAAGGAGGATTATGTACTACAGTATTTAGGCACCTGGCCAAGTGGACTGAGTGTTTGCGTTTTACACAGAGGGTCCTGGGGTAAAATCTCTCAGATGGCACAGGTCAGGCCCCGAGGTTATAAAACTTGAGCACATTCTCAAATTCAAAATAAAGCACACTGATTGGTTGCTTCCGAGCACATGCTCGGAAGCAGCCAATCAGTGTGCTTTACTTTGAGTTTGAGATTATTCTCAAGTTTTATAACCTCGAACCCTGGTCAATTTCTTCAATCCCATAGACCAGGTAATCTGCAACCAATGTGCTTCGAGCTGGAAAAAGTGGTATGAGGGCATGGGCTTGATGATTGCAGTCATGGTCGCTGTTTGTCAAAAGTGAAGTCTGCCTTAACAAACCGGCAAAACTGTACGTGCATGTACATGCAGTTTTGCACCTATGTCTCACTTAGTCTTAAAGAGCATACATAGACTGAGAGATGGATGGACAGAATGTCAGATAAATGGGTACCTATAGTAACAACTGACTGTTTTCTTTTATCATAATATGAACAATAAATTCTTTTAAAAAAGATGTGCCATCAAAAACTGTAATTTTCTCCTTGAAAAATGCAGCAATTATGCACTTATAAGTATGACAAAGACATAACATAAGTCATCTAATAAGAGCATATATTAAGCCTAAAAAATAGGAAAATTTTGAAAAATGAAAAAGACAGTCATTTTTTGTTCCATATTCATTATAAAAGAGTAAATTATACTATTAATTAAAGTAGCAGAAAATAAATTTAACACTCACCAATTTGAGACAAGTAAGGGATCAAGCTAAAGCCATTTAAAGCAGATTGTAAATGTACGTTAACATATTGCTCTGTTGATATGGAATGAGTCAAGACATGCGCACATACTTGCATGCGCATACGAAGATTTACTATCCGATATAATGACAGTTGGTCTAGACTATACATGCACTACATCCGACTTCTTCGGGAGGTGAGTGTCGGCAAAAGGGTCCTGAAGACCTGTCCTGGGCAACCAGTGAAGAGCAAGTTCTGACTGACTGCATGTGCAGTCTGATCAGCGTCATCATTGCATGCTGCACTAATAGAAGATGTGCCAGTGAACAGTGACTGCTTATGTCAGACTGCATAGATGCCCACCCTGATCTCTGTCGGCGCTGTTCATGTCTTTAGGCATATTTTTGCTGATCAATGGCTCAGTTTAGTTCTTTAAATGATGCGTCATACAAAAAAGGTCTTTTGTGCCATGATGACGCACACTTGAAGACACGCCTAAGCAGTCTGAGCATTTAATTCTTTTTTTTTCTATGCAAATATACACGTACACTGAATGCTATATATCTATAATGAATTAATATCCTAATAGAAAAGACTGTCAATGATAATAACTGGGCTGACTGATCAGTGTCTTTACTTACTCACACAGTGCGTATTATGGTATGCACATTTTCTAATGATCAGATTCACTTTTGATAAAATTCAAAATCTTTAAATTCACTTCAATGATAAGTTTAGATTACCAAATAACTGTTACTAATTGGCCTTAAATGCTTGAACACACAGAACAGACCCTGATCAGACTGCTCATTAGGGTCTGCACTGTTTGCCATTCCAGCAGCAACATTTTGCCAAATTTCCAGATTTTTTTTTTTTTCAAATTTATGACAATTTGAAATGCTTATGGTGTTCTAATATTGACAGTATTTATGCTAAAAACATTTCAATGATAAATTTAATTTAAATTCTGTAAATATATCTCCCAACTTCAAACAACTTATCAGTCTCTGTCTCCTTCTAAAGCAATTAACAATTAGGGCAATCGGTAGGGCACCTGACTCGTAAGTCAGAGGTCCTGGGTTCGAATCCCGGTCTGGCCACATACTTTCGTTTCTCCTTCCGCTGATTCAAGAAGGGCAGTTGTCAGTTACTGGCGAAAGTATGTGCACTTAGTACTGGTTAACCGCTTAGGAGGCCTAAGCCTGCCCAGGAATAGTGTGGTTAGGTTAACTGACCGTCCCGACATGACCTTAGTTGTTTACCGTGGACGTTAAGCATCAAATCAACCAACCAACCAAATCCAAGAACAGCAGAAAAACAATTACATTTACATTGTATTTCTCTTTCTAGTTCTCTATGTACATGTGTAATCAAAACTGCCAGACTTCTCCGAAGGAGATAACTTAAATTTGCTTCCTTGTAAGTAAATCCCTCTCAACAGTCAGATCCCGAACTTTGTATTTTTGTTTAAGCTGGATTAGTTGAGGATGGGTTTTAATCTCTATGGGTTATACTTCATATGGGTTTTACTTCCTACAGGTATAACTTCCTATGGATTTTCTCCCTATGCATGCCTGGAATCCAACTGCTCAATGGAAGATACTTTAAACCATTCCATTCGGGATAGTCATCCCTTTAGGGGTATCAGGGCAAACAGTTTGGATCCAGGCCCCACGTGGGGCCTGATCTGAGATCCAAACTGTTTGCTGCCTAGAAATCATTACTACAAGAGTTAGTTAGACCAATATTGTCAAAATATTCTTAATTTTTGATGCAGAAGACAATTTCAGCAGACAACAAAAAATACCCAGAATGCAATGGGTTAATTCTGCTCAATGTTACAGGGTAGATAAATACATGTATTTCCCAGTCAGAGTGACCTCCCTTACAGGTGTATGCACAAACCTCAATTCATCTGCAAGGTGAATTGGTACAGTTTCAGGGAAAGCATCTCTGATATTCTTACTTTCGCCTCTCTTTCTCAGTGGGGTTCAAATTCACTCCATCAGGAGCAAATTCTATCCTCTAACAGTAGAATCAAGGGTGGAAAAATGTGTGTGTGGGGGGGGGGGGTATCCATTACCTTAAAACAAGCATCAAAAGCCTATCATCATCTGTTTAACATTAGTGATCATTTGGGAAACCTGCCATATTTCCAGGGTTTCCCCCATCAAAAACAACCCAAAACTCTCCCTCCCCCTTTTCTCCCTTCTCCCTCCCCCTTTCTCCCTTCTCCCACTCCCTTTCTCTCTCTCTTCCCCAGTCTCTTCCTTCTCCCTCCCTCTTTCTGCTTCCCAGCCCCTTAACTTTATAAAAGTTTTCAATTTACAACCATATTAAAAACACATTTTATCACTTTGTTTCCTAACTGAAACTGCTATCTTGTACTCATTATTCTTGTAAATGCACCCCTGCACAACTTTGCTGTTTTTAATATTTTAAGGGTTTCTATAACCAGTAAAATTTTACAAACTTTTCATCTCATCGTTATTTTCTTTGCTTCTTCAAATGATTCTCCCATACATCTCTCCCTCCCTCCCCTTCTTGTCACCCTTTCCCTCCCCCTTTTCTGCCTCTCCCTTCCCCTTTCTCCAAGCTCCAGCCCCCTTTCTCCTGGCTCCTGCCCCACATTCTCCCACCCTCCTGCCACCCCTCCTCACAAAAGACTAAAGGGTGTAAACCCATTGTACAGCCGAATAAATCTAATTGTCAACCAAAAGGTAAGACCTAAATCAAGCTTATCTGGCATTTCTACTGGCATATATTTTGGTAATTACTGTATATACAATGCACAAAATGATGCAAAATGAAGACAGATTGGCCCTGCCTTTGGCATACAAGAAATCTTTTAATTAGAAGTTGATGAAATACCATGGTAAACATGGAAAACCTGGTAAATTTGATTTCACACGTACTGCTCTACAAGAAGAAAAGCTGTACTGCAGTAGCCCTGGTGCTAGAACCACGCTGGTCTGGCATTCAACACAGGCAACGAGGCAACATACTTTAAAACACGATTGTTTTGGCATTCTTCTTACATTAATTTGAAAATATCATTCTTACGGATCCGGCAGTTTGTTAGACCTCTTAGTCAGACCAGATTTTCAAAGAAATTCCGTCTCGTATTGATGCAGTGCTTGAATAAGTTTTTTCACCAATTCGTTGGCTGGTCGTTGTAGCCCAAAAATTGTTTTCAAGCATTTCTAGAATATGCATATCAATTCAGTAATACTTTTGAGTCCTATTTCAAGAGTAGGGGGTCGGATGGTCCGTGAGACTATACTTCCGAAACAAACTTATCCTGATGAGCAGAACAAGCAGGTTCCTTGTACGCTGTCTTCGTTGCCTGTGTTGAATGCCAGACCAGTGTGAGAACTCTTCCAGTTTAATATTTAAGGCTTTAAAAATGAAAATACATGTAGTTGAATTTAAAAACCAGTGTAGATCCAGATGAAAAGTCTCACCATGAGCCACCTCATCTGGATATACAACTGTTAAAAATGCTCTGTATTTGAATTCTGAATATAATATAGCTTGGACATGTAAACTGAAATTTGCAGAATGTAAATTTTGTCATCTGGTTATTAGCACTTTGAAGATTAGATTTTTTTTCATGCCATTGTAAGCACCCTGATCAGCAAAACACCATATTTATACTATTAAAAACCCAAGGTGCATTGCATTGTGCAAAGGGAGGTGTTATTTATAGCCTCTATAAAGTGTGGTAAATCAGCCACTGCTAAAATTTCTATACTTTCAGAGGAAGCACTCTACTTTTTTTGCCCCTCTTACTCTTAAAGGAAAAGAATTTGCTGCTCTAGGAGAAAAGTCTTTCCTTTAAATGTAGACCCCATTTCAAAGAGCTACCTTACTGAGAGAAGCTATCAGGATTTCATGCAAGTTAATGTAACATTATTTTTGAAGAAGAGACAGGGGGCATTTATTTGAAAAGGGACGTTTATTAGGATTAATACGGTAGCTATTTTCCAGAGTGAATCACAGTTTTAAGTGCTTGCTCAAATCATTTTGCCTGCATTATTAGGGCAAATAGGGTATTAAACAACAGGTAAAAAACAAGCATCATGCTCATATGCAGAAACATAATTAAAATCTCATTAAATGATATGTCATATTATGTTACTCAGCTGTTCAAAATATTTGAAATGCATTCAGTTATAAAAATTCAAAATTTAAAATATAGATAGAAAGTACTATATTTTTTGGTATGCAAATTATCATCACTGTGTAACAACCCATAAAAGGATAAAATATCTAGACACTAATGATGTGAATCCCTTGTTTAACTTGTTAACAAAATTTTTGAAAACTTTAAAAGGGCGATTATTTTGCAGTCACGAATACTGAATGTACTTAAACCCATTGCATTCTGGGTATTTTTTGTCATCTGCTAAAATTGTCATCTGCATCAAAAATCAAGAATATTTTGACAATATTGGTCTAACTCTTGTAGAAATGATGTCTAGGCAGTAAACAGTTTGGATCTCAGATCAGGCCACACGTTTTTGTGGCCTGATCTGGATCCAAACTGTTTGCCCAGATTCCCCTAAAGGAGTATCCCGAATAGAATGGGTTAGCAAGCACCTAAATCTGCTTGCTTAAGACAGGTGCTTGCTTAATACAGGTATGTATTATTCAATGCATTTGCCTGTTTTGGGAACTAAATACAAGCTTCCTGAATACACAGGTTGCTTGCTTATTAGAGGTGGCCACACTGTACTGTAACCCATTTATGCCCAGTGGAATGTTCTATCCAAACCTTATCAAATGTGGCGTCTGATCTGAGTCTGCACTGTTTGTCCCTTTTTGTGGGACACTAGGCATAAATGGGTTAAGGTGTATGGGTACTGTTCCATGTTTCTCTGCTATTTTTACAATGGGAAACAAATTTTGTGACTTCCTGTTTGCTTCCCTGAAGGGCTAAGCCAGTCTGCTATTAAAAAGAGAGCTAACTAGAAATGTTTTTCAGAGAAAAACTGATGTCCCCCCACCAGCCCATTTCCCATCCCCTCTAATGAATAAAAAGCCTGTACAAATAAAATATCTATGCAAATTTGGAGAAAATCCATCCACTGGTTCTAAAGATATCCTACATATAAGACGTAATGTCCTTGAAAAATGGGTCATGGTCACCAACTGCTAAACATGTCTTAAACCTGTCAAACGATATATTTGTTTCATCTAACTCACGATAATATTACTTTTGCTACCCTCTATTCCCCAAGAAAACGCCGACCTTGTTACCAGCCGAATGAGACCACGGATACCTTAATCCCCACTTATAACCTAGTGAAAATCAATCACCGTAAAGCCATGTGCAAATCATGGACTGCCAACAGTAAACATCCTCTTTTGCTCGGCGCTTTTCATAGTGACAGAACGTTTTGAGTTTTCTCTCAGTTTTTCCTGACTCGAGCAGCCCAAGTTTCCCCCGGATTTGCTTTGACAAAATATTTTTGTTTCACATTTTGATTTTGTTACCGTGCTGTTAATTCATTATTTCTGTATTTTTTCAGAATGAGTCGTCGTTGTAAAGGTAAGAATGGTAAGGGTTGTGCCCGTTTCATTGCGGATTGGGACACCCATACCCTTTGCTTTTTGTGCAGGGATTGTTCCCAGAATAATCCCTGCGATGATTGTTCTCTTTGGACAACTTCTCAGTGGTCAAAGGCTCAGTTGGCCATTGCTAAATTGTCCGCAAAGAGGGCAAATCCCAAGGCAGGGGGGGATGTGCAGCTGGTGGAATCTTCTAGGCATTCGTCCTTACCCTCATCTGAGGTTAACGGCGTTCCTGTTGTCTCCGACCATTCGGTTGTTGACGTGGAAGTTTCCTCCTTCCAGGCTTTGACCACTGGTTCAAACCTTGGGGCACTTCCTCTTGAATCTTCCACTTTCGGTAACGGAACTGGAAATTCTTCCCAGCCTCTGTCGTGTAATAAGGCCTCTGTTGTCAGTACAGACGCCCCTAGGTCTAGAGCCTCTCGATCATCATCGAAGCTTGCGACCTCTATACACGACGACCGGGTTCATGGCTCCCGCTTTCGTTTAAGGAGGACCCATGGCTCACGCTCGCTTTCGAGGCGAGCGCAACGTTCCCGGTCAAATAGTGGACGGCGTCCTCGAGCCTACCGGTCTCGATCAAGTCGTTCCATTAGCCGCCGTTCTTACTCTGTGAGTAGTTCGAGTTCCGGCTCTCAGCGTAGCCATGGCTCGCGTTCCGGTCGCAGCCATGGGTGTCGCTCAAGACGGGATGTTGGCTACCGCTCCAGGCGTAGCCATAATAAGCCTCGACAAGGCTATCGTTCCCGCTCCGCTTCAGCAAGGGACCGGCGTTCGCGCCATATGTCCCGCGCTGATAAACGCCACGGTTCTCGCCCGGTCGATCGACACCGTAGCGTTAGGGATAGATCTCGGTCTTACTGTAGATCAAATCGTTCCCGCTCTGCTTCTCTGGATTCTAGAGAGCGTGTTACAACCCGGCCACTATTGTCTACAAACAATTCAAGCGAATTTTCGGGTTTTTCTGCCTTTCCGGGGACTGCAACGCAGCCACGTGCGACAAATCCGTCTGCGGACCACCGGGTACAACCGGATATGGGAAACTTAATTCGTCAGATATTATCTGAAGAATTAAAGTCTCTTTCAAGTGGCCGTATGAGATCTCGTTCTCGTTCTCGTTCTAAGTCGACAGAACGTATGAGAAGGAAACGGAGAGTGTCATACACTGTTCCAGATCCTGATTCTATGGATGAACAAGAGTCGGAGATTAGGTCTCACACTCAAGCATCCAACATCAATGAATCCTCTGGTACTCTAGCAGAGCAAACTCCAGTGGTTTCTAATTCCACAAGTCGTGTGGACTCCGGTACTTTGGTGAATCAAATACCGGAAATTAACCTCACGCCAGATCCCGGCGAGACCATCGGTTCAGACATTGATTCTGATGGTCAAAATGAGGATGCTGGTAGTACAGAGCAGACTTCAGGTACTGCTCAGCTACCGTACATCGAGGCACTAGAGTCTCTCCGTAGACGTTTAGGACCTCAACTCTGTCCGGAAGTGGAGCCTTCTGAGTCAAAGACAGGTGCCTCTGCTTCTGATTTTTTAATAAGGAGTCAAAGAACCCTGTTTATCCTGCTCTTCCACAGAGCCGCTTAATTTTTGACCTGGTATCAAAAATTAATAACATGGTTCAGGGGCCAAATCCTATACCAGGATCCCCATTGGACAGTTTTCCCAAAGGCATGGGGACTAATCGGTTTCCATCATTGTTTTTGAAACCGAAAGTGTTTGGACAGGGCTCTTACAAGATCTCTGATCCAACTTTTACGCTTCAACCTTCGCCTATAGACCCTTCTTTTAGAGAAATTCTTAGGCCAGGTGCGTCTTTTCCCACTAATCATAGTCTTCAGATGCAACAGTTAGAAGGCTTTGAAAGACTGGCCAGAGCCGGTATCAATATTGGCTCTCATGCAGACATGTTCCTGTATGGAATTTTGTCTTCCTTGAGCGGTTCTGCGCCCTCACAATCAGACTTGGCTGAGATTCGCAGATACCTTCAGGCGTTAGCACAATCACATGTGCATCTCTTGGACGTATTAATTCGTCTGTCCGGTGGCCTGTTGCTTGCCAGGCGTGATGCCTATTTGGACAAGTGTGCCTTGGATGCTGCTGTTAAAGCTTCTCTTAGGGTTCAACCTGTAGAGTCTTCTACTTTATTTGGTCCTAGGATGCCTGAGGTGGCTAAAATGTTCAAAGAAGATTTGACACGAAAGTCACTTCAGAATGCAGCAGCATCTCATTCTGCATCTAAGAAGCAGAAGAAAAAGGCAGGGCCTAAAGCTGGGGGGGTGAAGCTTGTCGTTAACGCGGCAGACAGCGGCCAACGTCAAGTGACATCTAAACCAGCTGTTTCACAGCCTGCTCACGGGTCTTCTTTTTCAAAGTTTAAAAGAACTAAGAAGAATAAGAAGACCCTGAACCAAAAATAGGGATGCCCGCTTCTGCCAGGCCTGCCCGGGCTCTTCGGAGTTCTTGGGCTTAGACAAGTGCAGTCTGCCAAAGCCAGAGATTCCAACAGGCGGCAGACTGCATCATTTCCTGGAGGCCTGGGAAGAAATTACAACAGACGAATGGACACAGTCTGTAATAAGAAGCGGGTATCGGATACAGTTTCGTGTCTGCCCAAAACTGTGTTGCGGAGCTCCTCCGTTTTTGAGAGTTGCTCCGTCAGATCCAGAGAGGATTCAGCTCCTGAAGGAAGAGGTAGAATCCATGCTGGAGAAACACGCCATAGAACCAGTCTCTTCAGTTCATCCCAAGAGAGGCTTCTACAGTCGACTCTTTCTGGTTCGCAAAAAGTCGGGAGGATGGAGGCCAGTTATAGATCTCTCCCGACTAAATCGGTACATTTTGACTCCCCGTTTCAAAATGGAGACAATAGATTCAGTTCGTCTTGCTTTACGAAAGAACGACTGGGCCATTTCTCTAGACCTGAAGGATGCGTATTTTCACATACCCATTCATCGCAGGTCCAGGAGATATCTCCGTTTCCATTTCATGGGGAAAACGTACCAATTTCGAGCTCTAGCATTCAGGCTTTCCCCAGCTCCTTATGTCTTCACTCGGGTCGTGAAGACAGTAGTAAAACACTTCCGCCGCTCTGGGATGCGTCTGCATGCTTATCTGGACGATTGGCTTCAGCCTACAACTTCCCAGTCAATGTCTCTGCAGCACAGAGATCAACTTCTGCGGACAGTAGTACGCTTGGGGTTCATCCCGAATTGGGACAAATCCGAGCTGGTTCCCAGTCAGTCTTTTTGTTTTCTGGGTTCCCGCATCGATTTGATGAATGGACTGATTGGTCCATCATGGGACAGACTGGAGAAACTGCAAACATCTATTCGAAAAATGTTAGTATCTCAGTCTGCGACTGCCCGGCAGATTCATTCATTGCTAGGGCAGATGGAATCAATGTCCCGACTTCTGCCTTATGGCAGGGCTCACAAGCGCTTGCTTCAGTGGCACTTGAAAGACCGCTGGTCTCAGGCAGCCCATTCGTGGGATTGCCGGATTTCCCTAGGCCCATGGTTCAAACAAGCTGTAGCTCAGTGGCTGAACAGGGATTTTCTGTATTCAATGGTGCCACTAAGCCAGTCTCCACCAGACTATTATCTGTTCACGGATGCGAGTCTGGTGGGCTGGGGTGCTCATCTGGGCGACCTTTCAGCTTCAGGCCAGTGGTCTGTCCACTGGAAGGAACAACACATCAATGTTCTGGAACTCAGGGCGGTCTGGTTGGCCCTGAAATCCTTCTGTCAGGTTGTGAAAGGCAGCCAAGTATTGCTGTCAACAGACAATACTACAGTGGCCGCCTACCTGAACAAAGGAGGGGGGGCACGGTCACGGACTCTGTCTTTCATGGCCACCAAACTTCTAGATTGGTGCGCGAAACGACAGGTGTCTTTGACAGCCAAGTTCGTTCCCGGGAAGCTGAATGTGTTAGCAGATGCTCTCTCCAGGAAGGGACAGATAATCCATACAGAGTGGACTCTTCACAAGGGCACTCTGTCCCAGATTTTTCATTTCTGGGAAGTCCCTCACATAGATTTGTTTGCCACAAGGCTGAACAATCAACTTCCGGTGTTCATTTCTCCATTTCAAGATCCTCTAGCTTGGGCAGTGGATGCAATGTCCCTGTCATGGGAAGGGATGATAGCTTACGCATTTCCTCCCATTCCTCTCTTGTTGAAGGTCTTGCTAAAAATAGAGAAAGAAACATGCCTGGTTATTCTGATAGCTCCATGTTGGGAGAATCATCCATTCTTTCCCACTCTGCTATCTTTGCTGGTTGCACCTGGTCCAGCAGTCAGACTTCCATACCGGATGGATCTTCTGATCCAGCCTCATTCCCGCCTTCCTCATCCGAAGCCGGAGATTTTCAACCTGCAAGCTTGGCTGTGTTGCAGGGAGGCCTCGAGAAGGCGGGATTTTCTAAGAAGTCTGCCGAGAGAGTCTGTGCAGCCAAAAGAGCTTCCACACAGTCTCTCTATAACTACCGCTGGAACAGTTGGATGGATTGGTGTCTCGAGCGGATGTTGGATCCCATCCATCCAACTGTAATGGCCGTAGCTGATTTATTTATCTTCCTTTTCGAAGTGAAGAAATTATCCCCAGTATCTGTGAAAGGATACCGATCGGCCATTGCTTCTACTTTGAAGCACTTGTCATCAAAAGACTTTTCCTCAGATCCAGTTCTCTCTGATATAATCAGAAGCATGGATCTGGAAAAGCCTGTCCTTAACCATGTAGTTCCTCAGTGGGATCTCTCCTTGGTTTTGGACAACTTCAAGAAGCCTCCTTTCGAGCCAATGTCTTCTTGTTCACTCAAGTGTTTAACTCAGAAAACAGTTTTTCTGATTGCGCTTGCTTCTGGTCGGAGACGCAGCGAGATTCATGCTCTGTCTGCTATTCCCGGCTCAGTGAAAATTTCGGCGGACAAAAGTTCAGTTACTCTGCACTTTTTCCCAGGATTTTTGGCCAAAAATCAAATTCCTTCTGTAGCAGGGACTAGTATTGAAATCCCTGCCCTTTCTTGTTCCAGAGGTAGCTCAGACAATTATTTATGTCCTGTGCGATCTTTACGCATTTATTTGCATAGAACAAGAAGTTTTAGGCGGAACAGACAAAGGCTTTTCATTTCGTATGATAAGGCCTATGAAAAAGAGATTTCTGCGTCAACCATTTCCAGGTGGATTGTGGATACTGTTCGTTTTTGTTACGAACAGTCTAACACTTCAGTAGACAAAGTCTGTGCTCACGAGCTTCGAGCTCTGAGTTCCAGTTTTGCTTGACTGAATTCTGTTCCTCTGGATTCAGTTCTCAGAGCTGGCTATTGGCGCTCTGAAAACTGTTTCATCAAGTTTTATTTAAGAGATACGGCAGGTTTAAATGAGAAGCTTTTTTCTCTTGGACCTATTGTGGCAGCTCAGAATGTCGTACAGTCTTTGGTTGCCAAGTAACTTGAACGCTTGAGTTTCTCATTAACGGTGTGTTCGATTATTCACCGTGTTTTTATATATCGGTCTGACGTCACAGTACAAAATGGCGAACTTAAGAAATCACGTGTTTAGATCGTTATTTCTAAGTCTTTTGTGACCGATTGTTGGAGATTTTTCTCTCGAAATCTGTTCAAGGTTATGTTGTTTGACCATTGAGTTTTGTTTTAATGGTCGGTTTGGTTGATATCGGCTGTTACATTTGTTTTTGAGAATTAACATCACGGAGTTTTTTCTCTAAAATGTTACCTAAATTCGGACAAATCCGGGTTCGTTGGGTTATGCTCTTTACCAGCCTGGAATTTACTGTACTTACGGTCTTACGTCCGATGGGTTCCACCGATACTCTGCCGAGCGTTCTGACGACATGTAACCTCAGATTGGTAAGTCATGTATTTTCATACTTGCATTACCATGTTTTCTTGTTTTAATTACAGATTTATCCCACCTACCAATTTAGATTAAATCTATTAGCAAAAGTAATATTATCGTGAGTTAGATGAAACAAATTTTATATGTTGTTTTAACATAAATATTTGTGAATCTATACTCACGATAATATTACAATGAGACCCATGCAAGATCTCTTGCTCCCTTCCTCCCCGCTAATCTGGTGGGTCCTCGCAAAAGAGGATGTTTACTGTTGGCAGTCCATGATTTGCACATGGCTTTACGGTGATTGATTTTCACTAGGTTACAAGTGGGGATTAAGGTATCCGTGGTCTCATTCGGCTGGTAACAAGGTTGGCGTTTTCTGGGGGAATAGAGGGTAGCAAAAGTAATATTATCGTGAGTATAGATTCACAAATATTTATGTTAAAACAACATATAAAATTCATGCAAGCCTGATGAATATCCTTCAATTGGTTCAAGGTATAACTCATTTAAGAGAAAAAAAGGAGCATTTGTAAGTTAAGCTTTAGACCTTGAAAATGGGGTCAAGGTAATTAAAACATAGTAGACTCTTGAGACTGTCCCAAAGGTATATCAATGAAAGTAAAGTGGAAATCAAGCCAAAGGCTAATGAGACATATCAATTTTAGTGAAATTTATATCAAACTCCTGTTATCTTGAAAATAAGGTCAAGGTCACCAAAATCTGACCAGCTCTAAAGCTAGTCCTGGTAGTGCATCCATGCAAGTTTGGTAAAATTCCATCTACTAGTTCAAGAGATATCATGGGTACAAGAAACTGTCATTTAAGTCCTCCAGTGACCTTTAAAATAAGGTCAAGGTCACCAAAATCTAAATAGCTCATAAACTTGTCCTAATGATGTATCCATGAAAGTTTGGTGAAATTCCATCCATTAGTTTAGGGGAATCCTGGGTATAAGAAATTGTCATTAAAGTCCTCCAGTGACCTTGAAAATGAGGTCAAGGTCACCAAAATCTAATCAGCTCTTAAGTTTGTCCCAATGATATATCCATGCAAGTTGGGTGAAATTCCATCCATTGGTTCAAGAGATATCGCGCATACAAGAAACTGTCACGCCGACGCTGACGCCGACGGGATCCGCACTGAAAACAATATGTCCCCCCTCACCTTTGGTGGGGGGACATAATTCTTTAAGAGTTGGCTCCCACTGAGAAGGGAGGAAAAAATGAAAATGGTAGAGTTGTTTCCCCTGAAAGTGTATCCATTCAACTTAAGGTCATTCCTGGGTGCCTCAGCTGGGGAAAAATTTACATGCTAACATTTTGTGATGTGATTTAACACCCAGACCCAAGTAGCACATCACATCATGTGATAGGCTTTTGCCAGACTAAACTGTGCATCCCCTTACACTGATATTTGCCCCATACTACCTTGACTTTGGTGAACAAGAATTTCACAGAACATAGTGTCTAACCTCAAAGCCAGAAAACATCAATTGTTTATGCCACTGATGCTGGAAAAGCTTCTGCTAGCTGCAGGCGAGACAAAAATCTAGTCTAGTCTGGGTTCTTGTTGTTCATAAATAGTTCCAACAAAGTAATTCCATAAATATTCTAATAAATGCCCCCTCTCTAATGAACACCCTGGCACTTTTTCCTGTGAAAAAGTGGCCCAGTCCCACTAACCTGACTGGCTTTTGTCCACCTATATTTGCCATCCACTGCCAAATTTTGTCTCAAGAATACATTTCAAGGACTTCAAAACTGCCTGCCCCTGGGGTGTTTCTTAGAAGAAAATATGGTAATTCCAATATTAGACAAGAGCAGGTTATTGTTTTTCCTTGTTCCTCAACAAGCTGTTCAACAAGCACAATCTAGATTGGCTACATCTTCATTTATAAAGGAAGAAATCCAGTAATGAGGTAGAGCGAAGGAAGGTAGAAGCATGGTAGCTCAGTGGTTACCGCACTTGCCTCTGATGCTAAAGGTCCCGAGTTCGAACCCGGGTAACGGCGTTTGAATTTCGGTGTCCGAACACGCTTCCTTAATGTCATTTGCAGGTATGACATTAAAAAAGTGTGCCGTCCTTCGGATCGGGACGTTAACTAGAGGCCCCCTGTGCAGGGAGAGACATCCCCTGTGCAGGTTAAAGATCCCTTCTGTAGTTACATGGCTACAAGGAGGTTCATCCTGCAAAACTGGAGTGTACATCGTACACCTGCTCATAATCCTCGAGAGAGGGTGTAGCAGTATACAAAGAAAAAAAGAAAGGTATTATCGACAGGTAGTAGTTATGGACACCCCCTTGTGAACTTTTCCATTTCTTGACATCTTAATGTAAATAGTGCATTATAATTTTGCAATTTCATTTAGCTTTGTGTGTTAGTGCAAAAAATGCCAGAAAGTTAGGTGTTTGGGAGAAAAATAGACATATTTGTTATGTGCTAATGAAATAATGTGCCTCTTATGCATGGCTGTAAGGGGAGGTCACTCAGACACATGGTTATTTTCACTCACATAAAGCGTTTTCATGTGGTTTTATTCCATGAACTAGATCACCATGTAGAATATTAAGAGCAGACCTGGTTACTCTCTTCAAAACCATATGTAGTATTGTGACCTCCAGGGTGTCGATAACTACTTCCCTAAATGCAGCATGGCAGTAATTATCAACACCCCAAAATTAAAATTCTCAAAAATACACAGTTTCTAAAAAAATAGATCCGAAAAATAGTTTATTATCAAGTAAAATTATCTTAAGAAACAAACAAAACATCATCAAATGTACAATGTTTAATTTTATTTTTGTAAGAATTTTTTTATTTTTAGGGTAAAAAATGAAAAAAAAACAAAAAACAATTTTAACAGCTACTTTTTCATATTTTTGCAGATTTTCTGGCTGAGGGTGAAAAAATCAGAAATCTTGGGATTTTATGAATGAATTCAAAGCAAATGTTTCAATCATTATCTACACTAAATTTAGGATTATAGCATAATTTCAAGAGAAGTTGTATTAAACCATCATTATTTTTATCATCAGCATTTAGGGGTAAATGGGGTGTTGATAACTGCTACCTTCGGTACATGGCATGAGGCGAAAGCAATTTTTGAAATACAAACAATAATCAAAAGAGCTTCTTCTCATCATCTTGGTAGATAACTGTGTAAAACAGGTCAATCCAATATTAATCTTACAAAAGTATCTGTTTAAAACCAAATAGTAGCTTAAGGTGTCGATAATACCTTCTGTTGCTCTACTCTTAAAAGAAAAAAAAATCTTTTTGAGAGCATGGATGAATTGTTGTATTACAGCCCTTTCAACATAAGTTCAGTCACATTGAGCTGATGGTAGGGTGATAACAGAAGGCTGTCTGCAACGGAACTCTGTTTACATTTCGAAAGAATTCTGTCTCCAGTAGGATTCGAACCTAATTCACAATAGCAGCACAGGCCGATACTTATTTCACTGAGCTAAGGGGACAAATTGTATGTCCTTTAAGAGTACCGAAGCTTACTATAAGAATGGAGGCAAATATTGACATGCCAAAGTTATCTCCCTTGGAGGTGTATCTCTAAGAAGTTGTGCTCTGCATACCCACATTGTTGTCATATGAAAACAATGCAGGTTATGCAGAGCACAACTATATAGCGTGTGAGGGGAGGTAAGCCAAACTATAGTACCTAGGCAGTTACCATAACTTATTGTATAATTAATCAAGCTGATTTTATCAACCAGTAATTTGTCTAGGTTTGTGGTAATATGATACACAGTACAGATCAAGATCATACTATTCAATGCATGTACCACCAGAAGGCAATTTGCTGCTCATTACCATTATTGATAAACAACTGAAATTAACAAATACAAAAGTTTTGCCGCCAATAGTTTTGAAGCAGACGCCATACAATTTGCTGGAAGAATGCCAAACAGTGGAGTTCTGAACTGGGTCTCCACCATTTGCTCCAACAGTTCTATTCCAAAATGTTGTCATTATGGTGAAATTTTGCCGCCAATAAATTTGAAGCAGACGGCATTACAGATGCCAATACAGACGCCAACATTTGACTGATTGTAATGACTCTTATTACACTTTAGACAGACACACTTAGCAACAAGCAAAAATTGCACAATTTGAGTCATATGTGCAGATAATAATTTAAATTCTGAGTCATTTTCTATCTTTTATCTCCGACAAGGTCACATGACCCTGCCATCTTACCACTGCATCAATCTCCTGCAGACGAAATATTAACGCATGTGTAATTTATTATAGGAAGCGCACATGCTGTTGTTGAGAGTGCAAAAGCTCAAAGGATTATATTCTCACAGTCTTATCGTGAAAAGAAAACCATCAATATTAAACTTTAATAGTGGTTTGACACTTGTTGCAAAACTAATGTTGTGGTTTCTAAAAAATTTCCTAAAATTTTACAGGATGGTACAATTACTGCCGTCAGTATTTCTAATTTTCCTCTCACAACTGCGGCAAATTGCGGAATTTAAAGGAAACCTTTCAGACACTTGCACTTTTTCAAATAAAAACATTAAATTTATTGCATGCCTTGAGAAAATCAACAAACACAAATTTGTTAACGGGACAATCAAACAGAATCTCATCTTAGCAACACCATTTTTTTTTTTTTTTCTTTTTTTTTAACTCTTTTAAAAGCATGCATTTGAGGACTTTTTAGATATTTTATTATAAACATATCTTGCCTAAAAGTCTCAGATCTCCAGATAAGAAGGGTAAAAAGGGATAATTTTTCTTATTTTCCATAAAGACATACATTGTGACCCCTCATAGAATAGTCTCGCCAACACAGTTCTAATGAGGGGTCACAATGTATGTTTTCATTGAGAAATAAGAAAAATTTTCTGCGAATTATCTCTTACCCACTCTTATCTAGAGCTCTGGTCAGGTTAAGCCTGGCTGACATAATGCCTCATGGCAAATGAGGCCAGGGGTTGTATTTATAAAACGACTAAAGTGGTTGCTATGCTGTTGCTAAGGCTGAATTTCTACGAAGGAGATTTCCTACAACTATGAAATTTGCTCTGGAGGAACAGTCTTTTCAGACTGTTCCTCCAGAGCAAATTTAATAGTTGTAGGGAATCTCTAACATAGAAATTTAGCCTTAGCAACAGCATAGCAACGACTTAAGTGGTTTTATAAATGAGGCCAGGAAGCCACCTTTCATGGTCTTTACCATATGTATGACTCCATTGCTGACAATTGATAGTTGGGGGCTACACCCAGAATGTCACTCAAAAATCATTTGATAGTGTGTAACTGGCCTATGCAATGACAACTTAGCAAGTTACATAGTCCCACAAACAAAATCACATGTGTTGACTGTTCCACAATAAGTGATAGTCAAACAGACAGAGATAGTCTCGGCAGACAATCTCAGCAGAAGCCAAATATGACGGACAGCCTCTGCAGGAAGCGAAAATTGGCAGACTGGTGTATACCCTGTGGCATGTGCCACACAAGTATCTTGACCATCAGTGGTGCAAATTTAATGGAAAAGTAAGCAAGGTTTTCCCGGATGCAGGATACTGAGTCCTAGACTCCCAAAATACGGTCTTGGACTCTTTGAATAATGGTATGTGGGTCCACATGGACCCCTAGCATTGAAGACATACAACACTAAATTTTTTTGTTTTTAGTAGACAAACTTAGTATCTTTTAAAAAGGTATAAAGGAATATAAATTATTTATACATTCATAATTTCACTTCTCAAAATAACCAGGTTAATGGAGACTATTGCTAAAATTTTGACTATCTATTTTAGGACTCTTGAATATTATAACTGGACCCTAAGTGTTATTCATAAAGGGTCCTTGTAGGACTCTCCAAAGTTAAGACTGAGGAAAAACCCTGGTAAGCCAGACATGGCTGCCTGACCGAGATGTCTAGTGCATCATGGGTAAGGCTGGACCAGACTGAATCATATCTAGCTGATAAGGATACCAAAACTGTACTCAACAAGATATGAAATGACAAAATTACATATAAATAATAAAACAGTTATGACTTCTCCTCAAAACTGGGACAGAACTGAAATAAAAACTTTAAACATACACAGACATTACTTTAATATGGGGAATAACCTCAAATAAACAAACCAAAGAAAACAGCTTTATGGAAATTCATTTAAAATTTAAAATTCAATTCCAGCTTTTATTCTGACTTCAGTCTATTACCATAATCTTGTTGACAGAACGTCATGCTGCACTGCAAATGATATGAATGCAAATTAACTGCATTAAGCCATGTACTATGCAATAAAATCCTCACCCTTTTATAAACCTTCAGTTCAGCACCCTTTAAGCACCTAGCTAAGAGCAGACAGCAAAATTTACGTCTGCAAAATTTCAAAAAATGTTTTGTCCAAGATAAATGATATTGAGAATTCAAAAGACGAGAGGGCGAACAGCGTAGATCTAGATGAGGCGGCTAATGATGAGCCGTCTCATCCAGATCTACCCTGTTTGCAAATTCAACTATTTCCGTTTCTGGTGCTTAAAGTTTTAAGCATGCATCAGTATATTATTACTGGGCTCAAAATATGGGGATTTGGAAATATTGTAACATTGGAACCGAACCTTGCACAAAATTTTTACTGGGCTCAAAATGTGATTTATTTATGATATAGGAGCACCGGTTGCTCAGTGGGTTAAGCGTTGGCCTACTGATCTAGCGGACCAGGCTCGAGCCCCACTTGAGGCCAGAATCTTTCCTATTTATTTAGTAACCGTAAACAGGGTTCCATTGCACACAGCCTTTCATTACACAAAGCAGTACCAAAAGAAGACTAAATGACGGAGGGCTGAAAAAGGACTTAGTCCTTACATGTGAGCCCGAAAACCATCCTACAGGTATTATCACCATCTCATAGTCCTGATATGACTGTAATACTGTTGAAAAGGATGTAAAATCTCAAGTCATCCATCCATTCTATTTATGATAATTCAGGATTTTTTTTCTCCAATAAAAATAAATGTATGTCATGTCCTCTCATTAGAATCACATTAAAGGCAATGTTTTTATGTAGAAATAAGAAAATTATCATCAAAACCATCATCACAGGGTATAATCGATTCCGCAAATTTTCGCTTCCTGCAGAGACTGTCCATCATCTTTGGCTTCCGCCGAGACTGTCCGCCATCTCTTGCTTCCTGCCGAGACTTCTGTATGTGATAAATGGCTTCCTGCAGAGACTGTCCGCGTGATTCTGCTTCCTGCCGAGGCTCTCGGCAGGAAGCAGAGTCACGCGGACAGTCTCGGCAGGAAGCCATTTCTCGAGGATAGTAGTCTCTGCAGGAAGCAAGAGTTCGCGGACAGTCTCGGCGGAAGCCAAATATGGTGTACAGTCTCTGCAGGAAGCGAAAATTAGCGGAATCGATTATACCCTGTGATCATTCAGTTATAAGAATTTTTTTGTAAGGGCCATGTTTTTTTTGTTGTTTTTTTTTGTTTGCTTTTAGTGTGTGTGTGTATTTCAATTCTCATAATGACGCTGACCCCAGCACCTCAGTGGAACGTATCCATAGCCACAATAACAGGGCGCCATTCGTTCGTCCTCATTTTTTTTTTTTTTTTTTCATTTTTCCTGCGTTTTATTAGACCACATTTCATGTATTCATTGTCACACGTCATGTAGATTGCCAAATAAAACTGAGTTGCGTTATTAGGAAAATTACAGTGCATCTTGCTTTCTGCTTGTTCCAAGCCAGACAATTAAATTATCGAGACTTCCATTCAGTCTTTTCACATACAGTTCAAAGTATAAATAGTGCGAAATAAATACCTTTTGTTACTATTATTCAACACACATGCAGATTTTGTTATTTCGAACATCTGCACTTTCTTTCTTTGGCGTAAAGAACACTTATGCAAATTGCAAACAGATATCGGAAACCTCAAACTAACTTTACACATAAACTGCACATGTCCTTCATAAAATATGAGGTTTTAAATGAACATTAACAGAACGGGTGATTACATAAACGTTTCGGCAGTATTGAAACTAGTATTTGGACTACAATACATGGGAAAACAATGTAGACCCTGCCTGACCAGACTGCTCCTAAGGAGCTGTCTGATCAGGGTCTGCATGTTTGCCATTACTTCCTTGAAACATCTGTCTGACAGGTCAATGTCAACACAGAAGAGTCCATTTTAGGAACGGTCCAACAATGGCGATGTCTGAATACTTGCGGTATACTCCCAACACAAAGAAATGTTTCTAACTACTCAACACATTTTTTAAGAGGACTGTGAGTCATGCTCAAAAACAATGCCACGTATTCTTTCCATTTTAAGTGTATGTTAAATGCGGGGCTCAGTTACGTTAAAGTGTCAGAGTAAAACATACTTCCTTAAAGATTAAGCATCAGATTTCCTGTCCTGTTCAAAAATAGCAAAATGCTTAAATTTATGGGTAGGATTATTTTCCTTTTAAACTATATTACCATAAAAATTGAATGCATCGAGACAGTGTAATTCTTATCCTACTCATTTTGAATAACGAATTCTTTTAAATTTTTCAAGGGAAGTTCTTCTGAACCTTAATAAAAAAACATGGCAAACAGCGGGAACCCTGATCAGACTGTTTAGGGGCAGTATTATCTGGATTTATGCTGCTTGAACTGGAATTTCTGCCCCAAAGCTTAGTAATTTTATGGTATATAATATACTCATCTTACAAAACATTGCACTTTCATGCCAATAAATAAACATTACTGGCAAAAAAAATCTTAATATTTTTTCCTTACAAATGCCTTAGCCCCAGATTTATGATTTTTTATTATTCCTCAGTAAAACATCATATTTGTGGACACTAAAGATGGCCTATTCATGCCATGAAAATCATGAACATTAATACTTTAAGCGCCAAAAAGCAGACAACAAAATTAACGTCTGCTAATTTTCAAAAAAATGTTTCATTCAAGTTATATCATATTGAGAGTTCAAAGACTGGAGAGCAAACAGCATAGATCCTGAAAAAATCAACTGTGCTTATATTATTTGCAGAAAAAATTGTGAGGAGCGTTTGCAGTGCAAAAGATCCTCACATTTTTTTCAACAAAAATGGCAGAGTATTTGCATATAATGCATTTAAAATTTTAATGTCTTGTTAACTCACAATGTCAATAGTTTTGATCAACCAGGGTTCGAGGTTATAAAACTTGAGAATAATCTCAAACTCAAAATAAAGCACACTGATTGGCTGCTTCCGAGCGCATGCTCGGAAGCAGCCAATCAGTGTGCTTTATTTTGAGTTTGAGAGTGCACTCAAGTTTTACAACCTTCGGGCCAGGCCCTGATGTTTAGCTGTCTGTCTCACAACCACAGTTTACCAAAACACATCACAAATATGGCAAAAACAATGTAAAATGTGCAGCCTAATGTCAACCACTGTCATTACAAGAGATTCTATCTGAAGGACCTTATTAATAGACCTTGAGCTGACCATAGACCCCCCTCCCCCCCCAGGGGGAGTTTTGTACCCTATGATTTTCTGAAACTACATTATATAAGAAACAAAATGACACATGTTAGCCCTCTGTACGTTGGGGCGTTAACGTATGACGTCAACGTCAATTACACTACCCAAATTTACATATTCACGTTATAATAGAAGATACGCATTGTTGTACACATGCTGGTATTCGCCCTAAATAATGTTGGATTTTGTCTGCTGGTACATAAATCACTGTTTCAAAGTTATTGACATTGTCAAGGATAAGTTGACTAGCCTGTATAACGTAGTTTACATTGCATTTGACGTTTTTCCCCTTCAGTGTCTAAATACATATAATATAAGGAGCAAATTTTAAGAATTTAAGTGTTGCGAAAAGTGAATGTCATATATATGACTGTTTCAATATTCTAGTATAAAAAAGAAACTATCTAAAGTCTTACAAAACTCGTCAGCAGTCATGATAAATATGTAACGTATGTAACCACAACAAAAATATGAAAAAAAAAAAAAAAACAGAATCAGACTAAATCGCTGAATTGGTGGACTGAAGTTTATATGCGCTCCATCAATCTTCTTTTATTCATGCCCAGCTTAGATAATTTAGGCAACAGTTAAATTAGCAGTGGATACATTAAATTGGGACAGAAACTATCTTATTTTTGAAGAATTTAACCTACTAAATGACCAAAAAAGTTACGAAAGCTACGATTAGCTGCATTTCATATTTTAATGTTATCTTTAATTTGTCCTCAGTAGATACTGTTGTATATGTAAATATGAAGAAATGTCAATGTTACCTGTCCTCAAACTATAAAAAACATCTAACAGTGGATATTTGAAAAGCAATCTAACAGTAACATTACGTTACATAATTGTAATATGTCGAGGAATAAGATTTGTGAGTCATCTGTTATCAAAATTTTAGTTCCCTGGCGGCATGAAGTATTTATTGCTGTAGTTTAAGCTTACCACTGGTAGTCAGATGGCAAATTTAGCTCTTTGAAATACACAAGAGTTCAGCAAGACGCACATATTGTTACAGCTGAAGCAGTTCGACCTTGCCCTCAATTCAGTCTCACTTAAAAGTGACTTCATAAATTTTAAAATGATTTTTTTTTTAATTTTATGCATTAAATGAAGTAAGTATAAGTTGATATATGCTGCAACTGATTAATATTTAGGTTCTCGATGTGATGGGGATAAAACCAGTTTCGCTACCTGTGCTGTTGGCTAAGCCATTCAATTACCCTACACACAAATATGCAACTGTGACTACCAGCCGAGGCAATCAAAAGCAGTAACAACTCTGCCAGCATGCATTAACACCATTTTTCTATTTTTCTATGCTGTCAGTCGAATCATCAGCCACGAGCCTCTTTGCACAGTAACTGCTTTACATGGGTTAGCAAATATATGTGGCTCCCGTGATCATAACTTATATGTTAATTTGTGATCTACGTGATCTGTTTATGCAGCTCCCGGCCAACATTACAAAATGTTAACAATGTGAAAATTTAAGGATTATAGAAAGTGACATACTTTATAACGCATACAACATTCTGTCTTCAGTCTGTTCAGGAGTTCTATTTTTTATTATGTTGTTACAAATATTCAAATGGTCAGGTAATTTTGCAAACCCCATGGTTTTATTCCCACTTGTTGTTACTATCAAGGACTAAAGGTGTTACAAAATACAAATTTTAGTCAGACAATTTTCAATAATGTAACAACTAAAATTGGGGCTTTATTCTCTAACAGTATTTAACATATTTGGACAAGGATGATTTGTTAAGCAGTAAGATATAATAAATTAGCAGTTTACAACCATATTTATTGCTAAAAAGTAAACAATATGGTAATACAAGGTCATGGAGATCAAATGCAGAAAGTTACTTAGGTTAGCCCTTCCTTGGCGTGTATAGGTTTGTACTATTTCTATTGTTTGATTATTTGCTCTTCAGAAATACTGTATTACTAGTAAAGGATATCGGAAATGAAGAATTCATAAACTCTCAATAAATACGTTGTATACGTTACTTGTTTGGTCTTTCTTTTTTTACCCCAATATTATGCTGCAAAGCATATAACTACAGTGTAGGCAAATACATTCTGAAGGAGAACAACTAAGATTTGCTCATAAATATCTGAACAGCGATGACCAACATTAATATATTCTGTCATTTTCATTTGCCATTTTATTATGTGTGCAGAGCTACTGGAACACTGTCCCTGGAAAAAAAAGCAAAAACATTTTTGTCCAACCAAAAGTGTCTTTATGTTCTTTAGTGAATAGATTCTTTAAGAGATGATTGAATGTAGTTAGATTCGTTAGGAGATGGTGAATGTAGTTAGACTTTAAAGAGCAAGAAACAAAAGCATAACAATATAGATCATCTTAAACATAGCATATATAGATTACTACAGTATACTAGTAAACTGCCAGTGTCTCTTTTCTGTATTAAATATTTCTGATACTATTCTCCCAAACTCCTGGTTGACACATAATTGATAGTTACATAGATGAACTTAGTAAAGCAATGTATTGACACTGCCATTAATTATTTTCAAAAGTTTGTTTCTTAACTGTAACTCAGCAATTTTGTTTTCTCTGGTAACGTAAAATATACAATAGTCTTACAAAAGTAAGTATACGCTGCCAGCAAATATCTATATTAGCTTTGATGCAGAAATATATTTGGTTTACGCCTTTAAACTTCAGGTTACTGTTCTGCTTTATAGTTTTTCATGTGCACGTAAAAGCTATAACAAATCATGTCAATAAACAAGGTGGAACTCCAGTTTGCATTGTTGATTACTGATTATTTTATAGTTTGAAACTAAACACGTCAAAACCGCTTAGCGTTTAATGGTATCAAACTGATTGCATATCAGTTTATTCGAGCCCTATATGCAAAATCAATGCTGGCTTTTAATAGTTGCGGCTTTATCTTTTCTGAAGTATTTTTTTTTTTTTTTATTTATTATTATTATTATTTTTTTTTTTTTGGATTTTTCAGCAGTACATAACAAAAAGTCAGGTATGTTACTGTCTTTAGAACTCAGATGTACAATTTGTAAAAGAAACAATTTGGGCAATGTCATTATGAAATACTTTCATTTTTGATATGATAACAAAGTAAATAGCAAACCCCGTTTTACATGTGCAGAATATGCCAATGCCCTTAACATTACAATTTGAAGTATACTGTGTTTAATCACGTATAAAACACACTTCATGAATCCCTAAAAGTAATATTGAGAGAAAAGTTGATAGGTCCAAGTACACAATATATCATAAGAACACCCAGACTTATATGTGTTATTTTTTAATGTGACAGTGGAAAAAAAACCTGATTAAAGGTATCATAATAAAATAGTTTAAATGTTATTGTTATTTACGTTACTACTAGTAATAGCTTATCATAGAAAATAAACCAGAATGCATTTTTCTCTTATATTAAAAGACCCTTTCATGAAGAAACTGCTACCAAAGAAAATAAAATGATTCTATCTTCAAATTATATGATTTTAACAAAAGTAGCCCTAGGTAACGTATATAATCGATCATTATGGCCGACTAAAATGCATTTAAAATATTGTTGAACTGCTACTTTCTGTTTAAATAGTCGGCATATTCAATATTACCGTTTACTATTGTTTTCAATTCCAATAGTGTAGTTCAAGCGCTTGAATTATACGGAAAGTGATACTTGTAATATGTAACATTCACAAGGGGTTACTGTGTTCAACATCCTATTACTCCCAAAGTATACAAGATAGGATAATAATTTTTGCTGATCTGAAAAGATCAATAAATTTTCTTTAACACAAAAACAAAGATTTGGTCTAATATTGAAGGAATAACTTACAAAAAGAAAGTATTTTGGATGGAAATTGCAATTTTAATGGAGAGTAAAGAAAAACGTCACGTATATTACACCACGTAGGCTAAAGTGACGTTTCAAACATCATAACTTTTAGCTTTTGGATTGTTCTATTAGACTTCATTATAATTTTAAACATAGGAAAGTGATTTCTATTTTTTATAATTTTTGATAATTTTTATTTTATGTTTATTATTTTAATGGGTAACGTAATGTAACAGGCTGTTACAGCTTAACGCCCCACTCACCAGAGGGCTAACATGCTGCAAAATACTTCTAAGATGCGGGTCTTTAAGAAAAGTATGGTCTACAAAACTCCCCCTGGGGGGGGAGGTAAACCATATCTGGCTCATGGCCTATAAGAAGCTTAATGAAACAATTAAACAATCATGATTTCCAATTATTGATAGCATCTTAGGCGGATACTGTTCATGACAATAATTTGATGGTAGATTGTAAAATCTGGACTAGATCTGACTGTGGACTTTACTCCAGACTTTTTAAGTCCAGTCCACGTTTTATAGAACACCAAAATATATGAAACATCTCTGAGGATATTTGAAACAGAAAAACTGCTTAATATTAAAGTTTGAAAGAACATTAGTTATGACAAATCACTGAACTCCATTCAAGAATGTAATTTCAGAAACCCACTCCAAATTGGAGCCTCCAAACCCACTCCACCTCTCCATTACATCACTTCACTCCAAACCTCCACCTGACTGAGCTCCATGGAGCCTCCAGACTCCACTCCACCTCTCCACTCTATCACTTCACTCCAAACCTCCACTTGAATGAGCTCTCAATGAAGCCTCCAGACTCCACTCCACCTCTCCACTCCATCAATCCACTCCTCTGTTCATTAAATTACAAATTGCCAGAAAAGGTAGACATATTCACACCCATCATACCCACTCTGAGTACAGGCCTGACCTACTGCATTTCAGCTGCAGTTTTAAGGTATATTATTATTATTATTACAGGTTCACCTCAAAGTTTTTTTGCCATATTTATGAAAGAAAACAACTTTTGCGACTTCCTTTTTGCTTTCCTGGACAACAAAAACTTCAGACAGGGGTCAACCTTTAAAAGAAAGAAATATTGCTCTAAGAGGAGCAAATTCTTTTCTAACAGAGGTGACCTCCTTGAAATTAGCTGCAAAACTGATAACAAGAGGCCCACGGGCCACAAAGCTCACCAGATCTCTAGCTCAAAATTGCTATCAAATTTGTAGAGGCTCAAAATTGCTGTCACATTTGTACAGGCTAATACAAAGTATACAACTACATAGTCTCAGTCTGACAGTCTGTTGAGTTGATAACAAAATATGTAACTATTTTCCATATTTTGATTGCAGTAAATGCATATACAAAGTAAACAGTAAACACATATTTTCAAAAAAAAAAAAAAAGCATAGCTGGAAGCAGACTTCTAAAGGAACATTTCAAATACAGTTTTGTCAACATATCTTCAATGGCTTGGCAGTAAAGGCCATTGGCCCAGTGTTTTCAGAGGAGATAATTTTTTTAAGTATTTTTTTCCTTTTTTTTTTTTGCATTTTGGTTTCCATGGCAACCAATATAAAAAGCAGTGGGCAAAAAAACATACAGCTGATAGCAGATTTCTCAAGGAACATTTCTATAAAAGTTTTGTCAACATATCTGCAATGGCTTGGCAGTAAATGCCATTTTTCAATTTTCCCCATTATAAGTCAATGCAACTATAAGTTGCCATAGCAACCATACTAAAGAGCAGATTTTCATAAAAAACACAAACTATCAATCCCCCAGCCTAAGGATACTACAAATGAAATCTGGGACTTATCAGCTAAGTGGCTTCAGCAGAGATAATTTTTTAAGTATTTTGTTCCCATTTTTTTGCATTTTGGTTTCCATGGCAACGAATAAAAGGAGCAGTTGGCCAAAAAACATATAGCTGATAGAAGACTTCTCAAGGGACATTTCTATAAAAGTGTTGTCAACATATCTGCAATGGCTTGGCAGTAAATGCCATTTTACAATTTTCTCCATTATAAGTCAATGCAACTATAAGTTGCCATAGCAACCAAACTAAAGAGCCTATTTTCATAAAAAAACATAAACTTTCAATCCCCCAGCCTAAGGATACTACAGATGAGATCTGAGCCTTATCGGCCCCGGTGGCTTCAGAGGAGATCAATTTTAAGAATTTTTCCCCATTATTTTGCATTTTGGTTTCCATGGCAACCAATAAAAGGAGCAGTGGGCCAAAAAACATATAGCTGATAGAAGACTTCTCACGTAACATTTCTATAAAAGATTTGTCAACATATCTGCAATGGCTTGCCAGTAAATGCCATTTTTCAATTTTCCCCATTATAAGTCTATGGGAACTCTAAGTTGCCATAGCAACCAAACTAACATGCAGATTTTCATAAAAAACACAAACTTTCAATCCCCCAGCCCAAAAATGCTATAGATGAAATTTGGGCCCAATCAGCCCAGTGGCTTCAGAGGAGATGTCGTTTGAAAGTGTTGACGGACGACGACGACGACATACGACGTACGACATACGACAGACGCCGACGACGACGGACAACTGCCTATCCTATAAGCTCCCCCGGAGCCTTCGGCTCTGGTGAGCTAAAAAACCTGAGGCCACATGTCCCCTGACATATGGACATGTCAGTAATTTGGAAAGGAGCTATGGCATCCAGCTGAAAACTGAAAGAGGAATTGCAGCCATATGATCTGACCAGACTTACAAATGGCCATAACTCTGGCAGAAAGGACCCAATGATGACCAAAATAAAATATGATCCAAGTCATAAAGCGACAACTATATCCTGAAAGTTTGATGAAACTCAGTTGAAAACTGAAGGGGGAGGAGTTTGGGCCACAAGATTTGACCAGACATTCAAAGGGCCATAACTCTGGCAGAAAGGACCCAGTCATTACTTAAATAAAATATGACCAATGTCTAATAGTGATTATCCGACAAAAAATTAAACAGATGGACAGATGGATGGATGGACAGACAGATGGAACCCATTCTTATAGTCCTCTTTGACTATGTTGGGGGACAAAAGTGGTGGAGTTGCTCCCACTGAAACTAAAAGAGTGCCCATTCACATTTAGTTTTAACTCTTTAAGCCCCAGTGACGAAATTAGCAAAATTTGCAAACAGCGTAGATCCTGATCATATGAGCCGCCTCATCTAGATCTACACTGTTTGCCCTCTAGTCTTTGAATTTTCAATATAAAATGTCTTGGACAAGGCATTTTTTTTATTTTTGCAGATGTAAATTTTGTCGTCTGCTTTTTGGTGCTTACAGAGTTAAGCTATTGAGGGTGTCCTAATACTTCGGGCAGTAAATTATAGCCTCTACAGAGGAAAAGAATTTTTATGGGAATTCTATTTCAGTAAAACAGAAGTCATGCTGACAGAATGCTAGTTTATAATTACCTTGAAATTTTACATAATGAAGCAATTAGCTATACTAATTTGAACAAATTACTTTTACTGAACTAGTTTTCAGCCATACAGACTCTTTTCCTGGTACAAAACATCCATTTATGAAATAGGTAAAATGTAATTTTGCATGAGCATTTAAAGACAAATAATGGGAAAAAAATGAAAATGGTGATGCAGTGCTCCAGATAAGAAGGGGTAACAGAGATAATTTAGGGATAATTATCCATATTTCTCCATAAAAACATATTTTTTGACCCATCATTAGAACCGTCTCATCGAGACGGTTCTAATGAGGGGTCACAATATATGTTTTTGATGAGAAATAAGAAAAATTATCTTTGAATCATCCTCAATACCCCCTCTTATCTGGAGCTCTGGTGATGAACTACACTGCCTTTTGATGAAACACCTGAGATTTGGCCAACAACTCATAAACATAGGCTTTTTACTCTCCGCTCAGCACCCTTTCCACGGCATACTGTAAAATATGGTATGGTATGATGGATTGGTATGTGGTATGGTATGAAAATCCCATACCATACCACATACCATACCAAACGGCCATACTAATAGTGTTATTAACCTGTATTTTCTTTTAGATCTGTAGTCTCTGAAAGTCAATAGCAGACTGGCCTTGATAAAAGCATTATACCCATCATTATCAAATGCTTGACAACAATGTTAACAAGATCACCATTATATAAGCATTACATCCATCATTATCAAATGCTTGATAACAATGTTAACAAGATCACCCAGAGGTGATCTTGTTAACATTGTTGTCATGCATTTGATAATGATGGGTATAAAGCCCAAATAATATTTTTGGTATGGCCGTTTGGTATGGTATGTGGTATGGTATAGGATTTTCATACCATACCACATACCAATCCATCATACCATACCATATTTTACAGTATGCCCCTTTTCACCAGATACACACATATAAATGTCCAAATTATGATGACAGCTTTATATCTTCTTGAATGTCAAGATAATGATGACAGCTTTATATCTTCCTGAATGTCCAAATTATGATGACAGCTTTATATCTTCTTGAATGTCCAAATTATGATGACAACATTATATCTTCTTGAATATCCAAATTATAATGACAGCAATATATCTTCTTAAATGTCCAAATTATAATGACAGATTTATATTCTTCTTAAATGTCCAAATTATAATGACAGATTTATATTCTTCTTAAATGTCCAAATTTTGATGACAGATTTATATTCTTCTTGGATGTCCTTATGATGACAGCTTTATATCTTTCTGAATGTCCAAATTATGAAGATAGCTTTATATCTTCCTGAATGTTAAAATAATGATGCCTGCTTTTTATCTTCTTGTATGTCAAGATTATGATGACACCTTTATATCTTCCTGAATGTCCAGATAATGATGACAGCATTATATCTTCTTGAATGTCCAAATTATGATGACAGCTTTATATCTTCTTGAATGTCAAGATTATGATGACAGCTTAATACCTTCCTGAATGTCCAAATTATGATGACAGCATTATATCTTCTTGAATGTCCAAATTATAATGACAGCAATATATCTTCTTAAATGTCCAAATTATAATGAGAGATTATATATTCTTCTTAAATGTCCAAATTTTGATGACAGATTTATATTCTTCTTGAATGTCCAAATAATGATGACAGCTTTATATCTTTCTGAATGTCCAAATTATGATGATAGCTTTGTATCTTCCTGAATGTTAAAATAATGATGCCTGCTTTTTATCTTCTTGAATGTCAAGATAATCATGACAGCTTTATATCTTCCTGAATGTCCAAATTATGATCACAGCTTTATACCTTTCTGAAGGTCCAAATTATAATGACAGCATTTTACCTTCCTGAATGTTCAAATTATAATGACAGCAATATATATTCTTAAATGTCCAATTTATAATGAGAGATTATATATTCTTCTTAAATGTCCAAATTTTGATGACAGATTTATATTCTTCTTAAATGCCCAAATTTTGATGACAGCTTTATATCTTCCTGAATGTCCAAATTATGATGACAGCTTTATATCTTTCTGAATGTCCAAACTTTCATGACACCTTCATATCTTCCTGAATGTCCAGATAATGATGACAGCATTATATCTTCTTGAATGTCCAAATTATGATGACAGCTTTATATCTTCTTGAATGTCAAGATTATGATGACACCTTTATATCTTCCTGAATGTCCAAATTATGATGACAGCTTAATACCTTCCTGAATGTCCAAATTATGATGACAGCATTATATCTTCTTGAATGTCCAAATTATAATGACAGCAATATATCTTCCAACTATCCAAACTGTCCAAACTATTATGAGAGCTTTATATCTTGAAAGTCCAAATTATGAAATGGCTGCATATTTTCTTGAATGGTCAAATTACGATGAGAACTTGAATTTCCAGATTATGATGACAGCTTTTCTGACGTTTGCCAAATTCTGGTGTCAGCTTTTGTCTTTCTGAGTGTCCATATTGTGATGATAGCTTTTATATTTTTTTGACTGTCCAAATTTTGATGACAAATTTATATTCTTCTGGCATGTACAAATTATGATGACAGCTTCTAATATGTTCCTTCTTGAATGTTCAAATTATGATGACAGATTTACATTCTTCTAGAATGTCAAAATTATACAGATATATATTCTTCTTGAATGTCCAACATATGGCTGAAAGATCTACATTCTTCTTGACTGTCCAACATATGATGACAGATATACATTCTTTTTAAATGACCAACATATGATTGCAAGATTTTACATTCTTCTTGAATGTCCAAATATGTTAACAATTTTACGTTCTTCTTGAATATCCAACAAATGATGACAGATTTTCTTTCTTCTTGAGTGTCCAACATATCATGACAGATTTTCATTCTTCTTTAATGTCCAGCACATCATGACAGATTTTCATTCTTCTTGAGTGTCCAATATATGATGTCACATTTACATTTTTCTTGAATGTCGAACATACGATGACAGATTTCCATTGTTCCTGAATGTCCAACATATGATGACAGATTAAACATTCTTCTTGAATGACCAATATATGATGACATATTTTCATTCTTCTTCAACATCCAATATATGATGACAGATTTACATTCTTCTTGAGTGTCCAACATATGATGACAGATTATACTTTCTTCTTGAATGTCCAATGTATGATGACAGATTTACATTCTTCTTGAATGAACAATATATGATGGCAGATTTTCATTCTTCTTCAATGTCCAATATAATTTATGATGACAGATTTTTATTCTTCTTGAATGTCAAATATATGATGACAGATTTTATTCTTCTTAAATGTCCAAAATATGATTATAGTTTACATTCTTCTTTAATGACCAATATATGATGACAGACTTTACATTCTTCTTGAATGCCCAACATATAACAACAGATTAACACTAATTTTGAATGTCCAACATTGGGTGACAGATTTATATTCTTCTTGAAAGTCCAACATATGATATCAAATGTTCGTTCTTCTTGAGTGTCCAATATATGATGACAGATTTACATTCTTCTTGAGTGTCCAACATATGACAAATTTTCATTCTTCTAGAGTGTCCAGTATATGATGACAGATTTACATTCTTTTTGAATGTCCAACATATGATGACAGATTTTCACTTCTTTAATGTTTAACTTATGATGACAGATTTACATTCAGAATATGATGACAGCTTTACATTTGTCTAAAATGTCCAAAATATGGTAACAGATTTACATTCTTCTTGAATATAGAAAGAATGTCAAAAATATGACAGATTCAAATTCCTGTTTGTTTTCCTGGACGTAGTAGCGGTCTATTTTTATTTTCCTCTTCTAGGAACAAATTTTCGTCTTTAAAGGTAAGAATTTTTTGCCATGTTCATACCTGTAAGAGTTGACCCCCATCAAGAGGGGAAGGAAAAGTGAAAACGACAGTGTTGCTTTCCCTGAAAGTGTATCCATTCACCACAGAATAACAGCATTAACCGATTAAGGTGTCCCAATATTCCAGCTAACTATGGCAATATAACATGGAATCTAGGGAATCCCTAATCCATTATCAGCACAATAACTGTCCATACTTTCAGCAGTTGGAATCCCAGAGGTATTAACAGGAGTATCAGTTACCAAGGCACCACATTAGCAGAACTTTAGTGTAACAATTCTGTTATTTTTTCTCATTTATCTGATATCAGAGCAAAGTATGTTATGAGAACTAATAACAATGACCTCAGCAAGCTGAGGCCATTGTTGTGAGTTCCCATAACATATGTCAAATGAAGAAAAACAGTCATTTTTGCATATCTGACTGGACTTCAGCATGGGTGCAGGTTAACACTATACTACAGGCTGACACTACAATAATAACACACAAACACAATCCCCAATCAGCCTAAACAGTCTTGTCTGAGCACATCTAACTGTTGGGTAACAAAGTAAAGTTGGGTAACAACCCTACATACTTCAGTAGTTGTGGGTACAGTGAGTGAGCGAACTTTTAACATCCCACCAACACATAAGTCATACGGAGATGGGACCAGGATTTAAAGTCTCATCGAAAAGGCCTTAGAAGCAGGGAATCAAACCTGCAACCCTTTGATTGATAGTACAGCCAGTTATGCACTACACTACCGCCGCTCATAGTTGTGGGTACAGGTATGACTAATTGACATTTTCCCATCAGCCTGAAACATCTGTTATACTACTGAAGGGTCATGAAATGATCAGCTTAGATCTAAAACATATTTCTGAAAATATTATTAACCTAGAACTCTGTGAGTTAGCAAATCCATTCCACCACTCCATCAATAAATTACAGAATGCCCATCAAACCACATGCTCTGTTTTATTATTCTTTTGTTGCTCCTAATATTAGCCATATCTTCTGCCTACCTCACAAACTGTGTAAATACACCAATAAACAGCCAATAAACCACATAACTAAGTGGTCAGCTGTGTGGTCACAGACTAACCATGTCCTCAGATAACCTCAGTCTGAGGTCAACCACCTTGGCAGTGGGTCAAACACCAGTATAAATCACTGAAATCCCAATGAGCTCATTAAATATGAGCCACTACACAGACAAAACCAACAATGTGGTTGTGCGCCCAGTGTAGACTCAGATCAGTATGGTCATCTGTCCAGTCTGATCAGAGTCTTCGCTATGCGCTTAGAGGGTAGCTAAGGGGCTAAGCTACCTCCATGCGGACAGCGAAGACTCTGATCAGACTGGGCGGATGCCCAGGCTGACCTGACTCTGCGCTGGGCGCACAACCACTGTTGGTTTTCTCATGTCGCGGCTCATATATACACAAGAGGAATTAAGTGACATTTTTGTCTGCTTTGGTGTTTAATGGCTCTGCAAAGCCTTGTTTTTAATTACCATGCTGGTTCAATATATTGGGACAGAGTGCCTGAGCAATTAAATTGTGCACATTGTTGACCCAAATAAGGTGAAAAGTTAAAGTTTCCCTGTAGTCTAGAGGCTGTAAGGGCAGTCAGGCTTAGACGACCACTGTAACTTGAAAACACCACATGAAAGGCAGAGCCTTCACTGCCTTAGCCTTCCCTGATTTGAAAAAGGTACCTCTTTATTGCTGGGTTGACAGAGACCGGCCAGCCTAACAGCAATTCAAGCCCAAGACCTTGTGCACCATCCCCAGCAAAAACTCATGGAGTAATTATTAACATCTGAATCCCCACCCCTTCTTGGCACACATTACAGTCATTGAATCAACATGTTATCATCATTTTCCATATTCAAGTTTAAAAGTTATTCAATGGCTATGAATCAAACTCTTATTTATCTCTGGTACTTAATAGTGTTTAATTCATACCAGGTCAAGTTGAAAAGGCACTTAGTGAAAAACATTAAGATTTAGGTCAAAGATCTAGGAAGAATTTGGAAAACACTTAACCAGCTGCAGAATATTTCTTAAGGATCTACAACACAATAAGGAAATATAAAGATACCAAAATAATGGTCCATTTGCACAAGACCTTAACTTTTATATCAGTTCCTTAACTTTTTCTGCAAAGATCACTTCCTTAACTTTACTGAAGGACCCAATCCACCACATCACTTTCTTAATAATTACTACTTCAATTCCTTATGTCATAAACATTCCTTATTTTCCTGCAAAACCTTGTTTACATCAGTTCAAAACTTTTTTGTAACCTTAGTCTGGCCCATGTTCCTACTTCTGTATGTATTCTCTGCTCTTGAAGGAACTTTTTAAGATTTTAATTATCCATCAAAACAGTTCCTAAACTTTTCTGCAAGACCTTATTTATTATTAACTTTTCTACACGATTTTGTTCTATCATTTCCTTATCCTTTTTTTTTCTGGAAGACCTTATCCACCACATCGGTTCCTTACTTTTCTGCGAAAAAGACTTGAATTAATACACTGTCAACACTACATTACATCAGTTATTTTTCTTTCCTGCAGGAACTTATCCAAGTTGCAAGCACTGAAGATCCTGATAATACTACTCCCCAGCAGAATGCCAGGTCTCTGTCTGTGTGTTTTGTGCTAAAGCTTTCTTTCCCTACTGAGGCATAGCCCTCTCTTGACAAAATTTTGGGCCCTAAATTGCTGTAATAGTGATTTTTTTAAGTTTTTTCTGCAAAGTTTAATTTGAAGTCTAAATTAATTATTTTACCTATAAAGCAATAAAACCATATTATTCATTAGGTACAAAATCATAACTTTTCTAAAGCACTAAAATGACTTGACAGCTCCAGACGAGCCAAAATTTTGGACTTTAATCAGGGCTCCAGATAAGGAGGGGTGTTCAGGATTTTCTCCATAAGATACTTTTAATTATGGGTCTCAACAAATTATTTTATGTAGACATATGGAAAATTATCAGCAAATTATCCCTGTTACACCTACATCCTGGAGCCCTACCTTTGATAAATTTTTTGTTCATTTTGCATAAAAGCTAGCATATAAAGCAAGATAACAGAATTTCATTAGAATCCTTAGGCATCTCTTAGTGAAATTCTACAAAATGTTGTTTCATGCGCATGTTTAACTGGTTTAAGCTCCCCAGTAATTTAGTACTGATCATTCCAAGGTGATGCTTCTGTTGTAGTTTACTATAAATGTCATTTTTTGTTGATGCTTTTGTTGTAGTTTACTATAACTGTCATTTTTTGTTGGTGCTTTTGGTTGTAGTTTACTATAACTGTCATTTTTTGTTGGTGCTTTTGGTTGTAGTTTACTATAACTGTCATTTTTTGTTGGTGCTTTTGGTTGTAGTTTACTATAAAATTAATGTCATTTTTTGTTGATGCTTTTGTTGTAGTTTACAAGAACTGTCATTTTTTGTTGGTGCTTTTGGTTTTTTGTTGTAGTTTACAAGAACTGTCATTTTTTGTTGGTGCTTTTGGTTTTAGTTTACTATAAATGTCTTTGATGCTTTTGTTGTAGTTTACTATAACTGTCATTTTTTGTTGGTGCTTTTGGTTGTAGTTTACTATAATTGTCATATTTGTCAGTGCTTTTGTCGTAGTTTACTCTAATAGTTAATGTTTGTCAGAGCTTTTGTTGTAGTTTACTATAATAGTTAATGTTTGCCAGTGCTTTTGTTGTAGTTTACTATAATAGATAATGTTTGTCAGTGCTTTTGTTGTAGTTTACAACATTTTGTTAGTGCTTTTGTTTGTCAGTGCTTTTGTTGTAGTTTACAACATTTGTCAGCACTTTTGTTGTAGTTTACTATAATAGTTAATGTTTGTCAGTGCTTTTGTTGTAGTTTACAACATTTGTCAGTGCTTTTGTTTGTCAGTGCTTTTGTTGTAGTTTACAACATTTGTCAGTGCTTTTGTTGTAGTTTACTATAATAGTTAATGTTTGTCAGTGCTTTTGTTGTAGTTTACTATAATGGTTTTATATGTCTGTCAGTGCTTTTGTTGTCTATTACTGTCATTGTTTGCTGGCTCTCTATTAGTCTTTGACTTTTTGTACTGTATATTGTTTAGGATAATCTTGCATCCAAGCTCTAGATAAGACGGCGTATTTGATTATAATTAAGGATAATTTTTCTTATTTCTCATCGAAACCATATGTTGTGACCCCTCATCTGAACTGTCTCGTCGAGACGGTTCAGATGAGGGGTCACAACAACCGTCTCGTCAAGACGGTTCAGATGAGGGGTCACAACATATGTTTTTATGCAGAATTAACAAAAATTATCCCTAATTATCACCAAATAAGCCCTCTTTGCATCCATCTGCTTAAAATAAGCTGGCCTCTTGGCTTTATAGTCATCTTGTTTTGCTTTGTGTGCTGTCTTTACCGTTGCCCTTTCCCATTCGATGTATTGAGCAGGATATGCATTTTGATTGTGGCAGTTACTGACCATTGCCTTCTCATCTAACAAGAGTTGTGTTTCTTGCACACCCCACAGGGATATCCATGTGTTTCACCTGTACCAACAAATCTTACCTCACCCATGACCAAACAAAAATTGTGAGCATTCAATGCATTAGATATATAGGAGCTCAAGTATGTTTGTCAGAAGGTGACATTGTTTTTTTCACATGATGATGTTATGAAAAATTGCAAACTGACATTATCCTACTCCAGACATTAACATAAAGAAATCAACGCCATGCTTTGAAAGCGCTGGCTTCTTTTTAAATTATCTAGAACCTCTAAGAGACTAAAACTGTACATTTTAAGATGGTTCTATGTTTACAAACAAGTAGCCCAAAGGGGCAACAATTGCTCACCTGAGAGACATTGTAAACCTATAGGGATATCTAAGATGCTCAAGGGCAGCTAACTCCACAGTCAGTGGTCCAATTAGGCTGAAAATTAAACTCATCCAAAACATTATGCATGCCCTCATTTAATATATGCAAGTTTAAAAAGTATCCAATCAAGAGCACAATAGACAGAGCTGTCAAGGGCAGCTAACTTCGTAGTGGTTGGCCTGATCTGGCCAAAATTTGAACTTGTTTAAGATATTATGCATTTCCTCATTACCTGCAAGTTTGAAAAGGATCGGATCAGTAGAAACCAAGAAAAAGTGGCGACATTGATTTTTTGGATGCTCAGGGCAGGTACTCCATAGTCAGTGGTGGGATCTAGCCGAAATGCTAACTAATCCAAGCTTTTATGCATATCCTCATTACCTGCAAGTATGAAGAGGATCCGATGAAAAATGAAAATGTGATGACATTGTTTTCTCCATTATAAGACTATGGGATTTTTTTCAAACGCTCAAGGGCAGCTAACTCCGTAGTCTGTGCTCGAATCCGGCCAAATTTCGAACTCATCCAAGCTCTTATGTATGTCATCATTACCTGCAAGTATGATAAGGATCTAATCAAAAACCTTGATTGCAGCACCCTGAAAGTCAAACTTGCTCGAGATATTGTCATGCCCTACATTTGTGTGCATTTATTTTAAAATCTGTTGAGAAATGTAGGTGCTAGAGCGATGACAAAGTTTTTCTAAAAATAGCCACAGTGACCTTGACCTTGGGCACAGCATCCTGAAAGTCGAACTTGCTTGAGATATTGTCATACCCAACATTTGTGTCAAGTTATTTCAAAATCCAAGGAGAAATGAAGGTGCTAGGGCGATGACAAAGTTTTTCTAAAAATAGCCACAGTGACCTAGACCTTGGGCACAGCACCCTGAAAGTCGAACTTGCTCTAAATATTGTCATGCCCTACATTTGTGTGAATTTATTTTAAAATCCGTTGAGAAATGTAGGCAATAGAGCGCTGACAAAGTTTTTCTAAAAATAGCCACAGTGACCTTGACCTTGGGCGCAGCACCCTGGAAGTCAAACTTGTTTGAGATATTGTCATGCCCTGCATTTGTGTGAAGTTGATTTAAAATCCGTTGAGAAATGTAGGCGCTAGAGCGATGACCAAGTTTTTCTAAAAATAGCCACAGTGACCTTGACCTTGGGCACAGCACCCTGAAAGTCAAACTTATTTGAGATATTGTCATGCCCTACATTTGTGTGAAGTTGATTTAAAATCTGCTGAGAAATGTAGGTGCTAGAGCGCTGACAAAGTTTTTCTAAAAATAGCCACAGTGACCTTGACCTTGGCGCAGCACCCTGGAAGTCAAACTTGTTTGAGATATTGTAATGCCCTGCATTTGTGTGAAGTTGATTGAAAATCCGTTGAGAAATGTAGGCGCTAGAGCGATGACCAAGTTTTTCTAAAAATAGCCACAGTGACCTTGACCTTGGGCACAGCACCCTGAAAGTCAAACTTGTTTGAGATATTGTCATGCCCTACATTTGTGTGAAGTTGATTTAAAATCCGTTGAGAAATGTAGGCGCTAGAGCGATGACCAAGTTTTTCTAAAAACAGCCACAGTGACCTTGACCTTGGGTGCAGCACCCTGGAAGTCAAACTTGTTTGAGATATTGTCATGCCCTGCATTTGTGTGAAGTTGATTTAAAATCCGTTGAGAAATGTAGGCGCTAGAGCGATGACCAAGTTTTTCTAAAAATAGCCACAGTGACCTTGACATTGGGCACAGCACCCCGAAAGTCAAACTTGTTTGAGATACTGTCATGCCCTACATTTGTGTGAAGTTATATTAAAATCTGCTGAGAAATGTAGGTGCTAGAGCGCTGACGAAGTTTTTCTAAAAATAGCCACAGTGACCTTGACCTTGGGCGCAGCACCCTGGAAGTCAAACTTGTTTGAGATATGGTCATGCCCTGCATTTGTGTGAAAGTGATTTAAAATCTGCTGAGAAATGTAGGTGCTAGAGCGCTGACAAAGTTTTTCTAAAAATAGCCACAGTGACCTTGACCTTGGGCGCAGCACCCTGGAAGTCAAACTTGTTTGAGATATTGCCATGCCCTGCATTTGTGTGAAGTTGATTTAAAATCCGTTGAGAAATGTAGGTAATAGAGCGATGACCAAGTTTTTCTAAAAATAGCCACAGTGACCTTGACCTTGGGCGCAGCATCCTGAAAGTCGAACTTGATTGAGATATTGTCATGCCCTACATTTGTGTGAAGTTATTTTACAATCTGCTGAGAAATGTAGGTGCTAGAGCGCTGACAAAGTTTTTCTAAAAATATCCACAGTGACCTTGACCTTGGGCGCAGCATCCTGAAAGTCGAACTTGCTCTAGATATTGTCATGCCCTACATTTGTGTGATGTTATTTTAAAATCCGTTGAGAAATGTAGGCAATAGAGCGATGACAAAGTTTTTCTAAAAATATGTGATGACGTTGTTTTCTCCTTTATAAGACTATGGGATTTTTTTCAAAGGCTCAAGGGCAGCTAACTCCGTAGTCTGTGCTCGAATCCAGCCAAATTTCGAACTCATCCAAGCTCTTATGTATGTTATCAATACCTGCAAGTATGATAAGGATCTAAGCAAAAACAGTTGAGAAAACGTGATGACGCCATTTTCCCCATTATAACCTATGGGATTTTTTTCAAACGCTCAAGGGCATCTAACTCCGTAGTCTGTGCTCGAATCCGGCCAAATTTCGAACTCATCCAAGCTCTTGTGTATGTCATCATTACCTGCAAGTATGATAAGGATCTAATCTAAACCAGTCAAGAAAACTTGATGACGCCATTTTCCCCATTATAACCCTATGGGGGCTATCTGTTGCCATGGAAACCAGAGTTCTGAGCTGATCGGCACCAAAACCTAATGCAGCCTTTCCCCCACCCAAATGATGCTTCAGATAAAATTTGAATGCGATCAGCCCACTGGTCTCCGAGATATTTATGTTTGAAAGTGTTGACGCACCCACCCACGCACCCACCCACGCACGGACGGACGACGGCTCGACTCCCATCCTATAAGCTCAACTCTGAGCCTTCGGCTCAGGTGAGCTAACAATCAAACATTGTAAAAAGAAGGGGATGCAAAACAAGTATCTATCATGAGTATGAGATGCAGATAGAAAAATCTGTCACTTGGGGATTATTGTTCTGCATCACTCAGCTGCTAACAGTGATTACAGTCTGAGTGACAGGGTCTCATATCTCATGAAAGATACCTATAGTCACCTCTCTGTACAGTCTCAAAGCATCTCCTATACTACTTACACAGCTGAACTGGAAAATTTGATCCCCACTGTCTAAAAAGCCTATGTCTAACCAGTTTTATTTGGTTATAATATAGAGAACAACTTAAACAAGACCTGTCAGCTGGACATGATAGCTCGCCTGACAGCGCCTTGCCCATCAACTAAAAAACTTTAACGTTAAACTTTGACATTTTGCTAACACCGCCGACACCGACCCCAGGGTAGTGAGATATCTAGATCCATCTTGTAAGATTCCAAAACAATCCTAAATATCTAGATCCATCTTGTAAGATTCCAAACAATCCTAGATATCTACTACGCATAAAGTATCTACTCCAACAAACATCCTTCTAAAGGCAATGAAAATCTGTTACGGTCAACTGTCAGATCAAACATTCCGTCAAAAAACTGATTTCTTTGATTCAATTATAACTGTATTAAACCCGTTCAGTAAAGGGCGCGGTAACTAGATTTGTGGCGTCATTCTGTGAACCGCTAGTAGCTAGCAAAGTGACCGCCGCGGAAATCGTTATAATGTAGCTGACAGGTACCGTTATAAATAAATTTTGTGACAACGATCAACTGAGCCGCCGTCTATGAAGAAAATACTTTGATCCTTTGTCTTTTTATTATTTTGAGATAACGGAACGTTTCTGAATCTTCTCCAACAACGAAATGTTGCAGTAGTTGATTGACCCGTAGTAAATCCATCTTGTAACAGTCCAAAACAGTCCTAGCTATCTAGATCCATCTAGTAAGATTCCAAAACAATCCTAGATATCTAGATCCATCTTATAAGATTCCAAAACAACGCTAGATATCTAGATCCATATTGTAAGATTTCAAAACAATCCTAGATATCTAGATCCATCTTGCAAGATTCCAAAACAATCCTAAATATATTGATCTATCTAGTAAGATACCAAAACAATCCTAAATATCTAGATCCATCTTGTAAGATTCAGATACAATCATAGATATCTAGATCCATCTTGTAAGATTCCAAAACAATCCCAGATATCTAGATCCATCTTGTAAGATTCAGACACAATCATAGATATCTAGATCCATCTTGTAAGATTCCAAAACAATCCTAGATATCTAGATCCATCTTGTAAGATGGATCTAGATATTAGGATTGTTCTGGAAGGGAAAAGTCCCATCTTATAACCAAATAAATACGGTACTTTCAATGTTAAACACAGGCGAGACAAAAAATCACTCAGTTTCACCCCAAAATATTTAGCTTACTTGAAGCTAGGGACTTATTCATGGCACGCATAAATCAATTTTATACCAAACTTCATGTGGTGTTTGTATAAAAATTTGTCTGCTATATATCTTAAGTTGAAATTACATTTGCATAATACACAGTATGAAGATATACCATCAAAAATGTATGTTATCAAAAATGATTTTTACCTTATATTTTATAGCTTACATTTTATTCATATATAACTGAGTGTATATAACTGAGTGACAGTGATCGTTTTGTTCCAGAAATGTAGTCAACAGTACTTCAGTCATGTCATATGAGGATGATGGCAGGGGTGGATTCAGGAATTTTGGATAGGCAGTTCAAATTTGCGGGGGGGTGGGGGGGGGGGGGAGTCCATTTGTGCAGTTTGACCAAATTTTTCTGAAATTCCCAATGAAAATGATATAATTTGCGCTGAAGAGGGTATTCATTTGATCCCCCTCCCTTCCCCCCAGCCCCCTCTGGATTCGCCACTGGATGGGAGGTCGATTATGAAGGGCTCTGTGCAATGAGCACTGTTTGGGAAAATCTTACCGCCAGTGAGACTCAAAGCCATGACCCCATGATCCAAAATTAGGAGCACTAACCACACGGCCATGCAGATGCTTCTTCAAGCTGTTACAATAGAGCTCTAGATAAGAGGGAGTATTTGGTGATAATTAGGGAAAATTTTAGTTAATTCTGCATACAAACATATGTTGTGACCCCTCATCTGAACTGTCTCGACGAGACGGTTCAGATGAGGGGTCACAACATATGGTTTCGATGAGAAATAAAAAAAAATATCCTTAATTATCATCAAATACGCCCTCTTATCTAGAGCTCTGGTTACAAATTTGAATCTTGCCTGTGAATCATGGAACTTGGCTCCTCCTAACTTCTATTGTACTAGTAACGATGATGATGATGACAACAGCTTCATTATCGCTGCCAGTCAACCTCATCACCAAGACACAGACTATCAGAGAGAACTTGGCAAGTCTACTAGGCTGGTCACAGCATTACGGTAAATGAGCTAATATGGGAACAAGACTGTTGTGCAAAATGGGCAGATGCTGATCAGACAGCTGATCAGGGCCTATACTGTTTACCACTCCAGCATCCATTTTTGGACAAACTTCTTAACAGAAACAAAATCAACTTTTTTTCAATTTTGGGATAATTACAGTCAACGAGTATGGTGCTGCAATAATTACAGTAACTACAGTAACGGCTAAGGTCAACAACACTATTTAAGAGGTGCTGAACAGCTGTAGGAAAATGGTAAGTATCAATTTCCCCCATCAGAGAGACATAAAACACCCATTTATATTGACTTCAGTTTTCCCTATATTTTCTAAGAAATGAAAGTCCCAATTTTATTGTAGCTGGTTCTGACTGGATTAGAGAAGGAACTGCATTTACAGCAGCTACTGTTTGACTGTTTAACTCTTTAAGCACCAAAAAGCAGACGATAAAATTCACGTCTGCAAAAATTAAAACAAGACCTGTCACAGGGACAGGATAGCTCCCCTGACAGCGCCTTGCCCATCAAATAAAAAACTTTAACGTAAAACTTTAACATTTTGCTAACGAAGACGCCGCCGACGCCGGAGGTAGTGCAATAGCTCTACCTGAACTTTGTTCAGGCCAGCTAAAAATGCCTTGTCCAAGACATTTCATATTAATAATTCAAAGACTAGAGGGAAAACAGTGTAGATCCACAAATAAAGGCGGCTCATTATGAGCCGCCTCATCAGGATCTACGCTGTTTGCAAATTATGCTAGTTTCGTCACTGGTGCTTAAAGTGTTAAGCAGAAGGCACAGGCAAATGATGATGGTGTAGACCAGGCGCTTCACAGATGCATTCCCCCTCTCCCCACCAGCCCCACCCCCACCCCCTTTCCCCCAGAAGAAAGTTCTTTGCTTTAAAAATTAAAAAAAAAGGCCCCAGTTTTGATGGGCCTCCATAGCCAGGGAAGCAAACAATTTCAAAAGTTGTTTCCCTTTTAAAGATGACAAAAAAAATGTAACTGTATTCATACACCAGAGCTCCAGATAAGAGGGAGTATTTGGTGATAATTAGGGATAATTTTTGTTAATTCTGCATTTAAAAAAATGTTGTGACCCCTCATCTGAACCGTCTCGATAAGACAGTTCAGATGAGGGGTCATAACATATGGTTTCAAAGAGAAATAAAAAAAATTATCCCTCAATTATCATCAAATACCCCTCTTACCTAGAGCTCTGATACCCCTTTAAATCTTCTTGAGGTTGCAAGTTGTACAGTGGAACATTTGTTTTCAAATAGGAGTAAACATGTCTCCAAACCCCACTACAGAACCTTTTGCTCCATGGCACACATTAGGAAGTTTTACTCCAAAACTCCAAGTTTACCCCTTAACTCCATTCTGACACCACTCACAGCATACCAGTCAAAGATCTCATAATACAAACTATTTCATTTTCACACCAAAAATAAACGAGGCTTGGAAAAAATTAATATTTTCTCCCCAAAACATTTCATAATTTATGCCCTAAAGCTACTCCACTTCTACAACTAACACTCAAACCTGGATCTGCCCCTAAATTTCACTACCGCTACCTGTCTGACCACCTCCTAGAGTTCAAAGACCCAGGAATTTCTGATCAGCCACTGGTCAGTCAGTAATTATAAAGTACAGCTGTGTTTACACACATTTATCTCTTGACCTGAACTGACCTATGGCCATTGTTGACAGCTGTACAGAATGAATATGACCCACATATGCTCACACTAGCCTTCAGACAAGGGCTGAACAGTCCCATTGCTACCAGCATGAGGCCAGGTGACAATTGAGTCCAGTTGCTCAAAGCAGCCTTAGCATAAGTCAAGGATTAGTCTAAAGTGTCCTGGTACATAAAAATCAAATGTGCAAATATTTTTTTGCTGAAAACATGTTAGCAGCGACACGACAAAACCAACAATGTGGTTGTGCGCCCAGCCCAGACTCAGAGCAGCCTGGGCATCCGCCCAGTCTGATCAGAGTCTTCGCTGTCAGCATGGAGGTAGCTTAGATTCTTAGCTACGCTTTGAGCACTTAATGAAGAGTGTGATCAAACTGGGCAGATGTCCAGGTTGATCTGAGTCTGTGCTGGGCGCACAACCACATTGTTGGTTTTCTCGTGTCACGGCTCAATTGTTAGAAGCTTTTGCAGTTTTCCTTCAGCCAAAAAAAAAAAAAAAAAAAAAATTTAAAAAATATGTCTAGATATGCAAATATATTGAAAACCAGCTGTTGTCTTTCACTTCGGCATTGTTTGTCTTTGCCACCAGGGTTCGAGGTTATAAAACTTGAGAATAATCTCAAACTCAAAATAAAGCACACTGATTGGCTGCTTCCGAGCATGTACTTGGAAGCAGCCAATCAGTGTGCTTTATTATGAGTTTGAGAATGTACTCAAGTTTTATAACCTCTGGGCCAAAAGTGCCAAAATTAAGTTACTGCCAAATCTAGAAACACTGCTACCATAGTACTCAAGTCCTTTGTAAGCACAATAATCACATATCATTAAAACTTTTCTTTACACTTAAAGTTGAAATGAGTCAGTAATATAAATCAATTCAAGTTAGAAAGTAGACCATCTTCTGATAAACACTTTTATGCCTTTTTATGGTCATTAAAAAGACTGAGATGTTAATGAAAATATATGAGTTTTGATGGAGCTCCAGAGATGGGTGAATTTTGACGGTGTTTCTTTGTTAACTTTTAATTATCCATAAAAGCATATGCTGAGACACAAAATTAGAACTGCCTCAAGGAGGCAGTTCTGATTATGTGTCACAACATATGTAAAATTATGGAAAATTAGCAGAAATTTTCTCAAAATTTTCTTCAAAATCCATCCTTACCTGATGCTAGTCTGTTTAAAGCAATAAAATTTACCTGTATAACGACAGGGACTTCTTAATATCCCAATTTTAGTTATTTTACACAGTCGATTGAGCCAGACAAATGTACTATGTAAGCTAGTAAATGAAGGCCTATTTTTACACACATTCATCTGGAAATTCCAAAACTGGGTCATGTCGATATCATAAAGAAGGCTGTAAGATACAAGTTAATGATACAGTAAAATTTAGCTGACAAGTAGGAGTAATATCTAAAGATAGGAGGTGTATTATAACACAAATATTGGACATCAGCTGGGATTTAAACAAACAATGTTATCAGCAACGGACACTATAAGCACTGACTATAAGACAGTAAATCGAAATGTCACTCACCCTTCAGTTTAAACATCCAAACATATGTACAAGCGTTTTATCACTTTTTATAGCAAGAAAAGCCTAGGTTTTCTCCCGATATTTCAACAAATCAGATTAGAGTCAAGTGGGCAACGGCACTGGGCACTAATGCGTGAGATGACCGCTAAACTGCACAAAGAGCAACTAATAAGAAATTCTGTACAAGTAGCTACACTTACAAAAGCAGCAAACTCACTCTGTGAAGAAAATTCTCACTGTTTCAATAACACTCTACAATATTGCTGTAACTCCAGACACAACGTCACATGCTAAGAATATCAACCAATCAGATCTAAGATTCACCAACACTGCTGTACCATTGGTAGTCTGCTGCTTGTTTTTTATGACTGGCTCCCAGCTGTTATAACAAGCACAACTGTATCCTCAGACTGAAACTGGTAACCAATCTCAAGTAACTTTTTTTTCCAACTGATCAAAGGTCTGCTGATTACTAAAACTTTTCACTGAAGCAAGGATAAAGTGATCAATATTTGAAATTCTTTCATTAGATCCTGCAACAGGCAGACAACCTGATACACAGTTAAAGTGTTAGTTTATGTCTGGCTGAAGAATGTCTTGGGGAATATCAAAAAGAGTATCGTATTTTATCCAAAACATTCAGACAGAATGCCTGGAGCTCTGAGGCCTATTAAAGCTTTAGGCTCTAGAGATGAAACTAGCAGAATTTGCAAACAGTGTAGATCCTGATAAGGTGGCTCAGTATGAGCCACCTCATCTAGATCTACACTGTTTGCCCTCTAGTCATTAGAATTCTCAGGACAAGGCTTTTTTTTAATTTTTACAGACATAAATTTTGTTGTCTGCTTTTTAGCACTAAAAGAGTTACTGAATTACAGTCCTTCTGATCTGGGTCCGTACTGTTTCCATTGCACCAGCAATTTTTTACACCTAACTCAACTTGTTCAAATATCGCTGCGCTGTATGTCCCTACGGACAACAAGAACTGATCAGACTGGATGTCCAAACTGATCTGAGTCTTTGCTGGGCGCACATGCCACTTTGTAGGTTTTGTCATGTCGTGGCTCAGGTCAAGAATTCTGTTGAATGTACTGTCTTGCGTGTCTGTGCATTATGAACCAGAGCTATATAAGCTAGAAAACCTGAAAAAATTTACTGAAGGCGCCAACACAAACACTGCCAGAAAAGTAATACCCATGTCCACTTCTGCTAGTTGCAGGCAAGAAAATAAAAACAGTGACAGTTTATTTATGGTCAGAAATGTTCAAAGAGGAAAGAAATATGGGTGTATATAAGCTTCAAAGAACATGCTAGTCATTGTCTACTCAACTTGTGTTCCCCTCCATATTCCAATGGGCCCATTTTCTAAAACTGCATTAAGTTTCATACATACAAAGTTATATTACCAATTAGTGTAATATAATCATTTTAACACTTAAAATGGCAGTGAGGAAAATAGCTGAATTTTCAAACAGCATAGATCCTGATGAGGTGGCTCATTATGAGCCAACTCATCTGGATCTGTGCTGTTTGCCCTCTAGTCTTATGATATAGCTTGGATGATCTTTTTTTATAAAAAATTTGCAGACATAAATTTTGTTGTCTGCTTTTTTGGCGTATAATGAGTTAAAAGCAGCATCACAGTACAAGCAGGCCCTGATTAGGCACTCTTATCTTGAATTACACATATGGTCATGCAGTATAGGATTCTTACCATATTAAATGACTTTTCACATTTTCTTCACTGTGTCTTCCTGTCTGTCTTTCTGTAAACATAATTATGAAAATCAACCATTTTAAGACAAATTACAATCAAACTTCATTGGCTCAAACCCTGCCTCGTCAACCATGTCTGACTTGAACTACTTCCCATCTCTAGAGGTTGCTTTATGTAGACACCAACCCTGGATGGCTAGAACTACCCTTGGCTGGAACTATTCACGGTCCCAAGCCCGTTTGAGCCATTGAAGTTCTACTGTAAGTTGGAAGGATACATTTTCAGGGGAAGTAACTCTGCAGTTTTCAATTCTGCCTCCCTTTCCAATGAGAGTCACCTCTTCAAGAAAAGAATTTGCTCCCCTTGCAGCAAGTTCTTTCCTTTGATAGTTGACCGAATTTTGCAAGAGTTTTTAAGCCACCTAGGGAAGCAAACAGGAAGTCATAAAAGTTGTTCCCCTTGTCAACGTGGCAGAAAAGCATGGAAGTGTAGGCATACACCTTGAAGGTATGGACACACAGCCACAGGTTGGTAGCCGCTAATATAATTGAGCTACGACATGAGAAAACAAACAATATGGTTGTGCGCCTAGTGCAGACTCAGATCAGCCTGGTCATCCACCTAGTTTGACCAGACTCTTGGTTTTAAGTGCTCAAAGGGAAGCTGAGGGTCTAAGCTACCTCCATGCGGACAGCGACGACTCTGATCAGACTGGCAGGATGCCCAGGCTGATCTGAGTCTGCACTGGGTGCACAACCACTTTGTTGGTTTTCTCGTGTCATGGCTCAATTATGTACTTTGATGGAACAGTTTTCTTGCTATAATACCACCTTCTCATAAGTGGGCTACTCTTCAATGGAAGAATTTGCTATCAGAGCAAGTTCTTGAAGAAAAGCCCCCCCCCCCCCCCCCCTCATCCCCATCAAGGTGTATGCATAATATTATGGTCTAAAATACTGGGCCCAGTTTTCCAAAACTAACAATGTTGTTAGTTAACAAGACATTAGATTTTTTAATAAATTATACGTAAAAGCACTGCCAGTTTTTACCAAAAAATGTGAGAAGTTGTTGCAGGGCAAAGCTTGGCCCTGAAGGACAAGGTCTGATGTACTGGCCACCATATGTGAGGCATGTGCCTTGAAAAAAGTGCCTATAGATGAATAGGTACACTTTCACTGGAAGCAACTGTGCAAGCTCCACTTCTGCTTCCCTTTACAATGGGGTCAACTGTTAAATGAAAGAATTTGCTTCTATAGAAGTAATTTCTTTTCTTGAAGAGTAGACCCCATTTTGGAGGGGCTTCATCCTCAAAAGTCACAAAAGTTATTTCCCTTTGTAATAATGGTGGAAAACATGGAGGTGCACCCACCATACCTGAAAGCCTATGCCCACAATGAAGACTCAGACCAGCCTATCAGGATGATCAGTCTGCTGATCTGTGTCATCGCTGCAAACAAACAACACTTTCCCAACCTATCTTTAGCATTTTATGGGGGTAAAAGCTGGGAAATTTCATCTGATCTGTGACACGACAAAACCAACAAAGTGGCAAGTGCACGCAGCAAAGACTCAGATCAGCCTGGGCATTTACCCAGTCTGATTGGAGTCTTTGATGTGCACGTAAAGCTAGCTTAGACCCATAGCTACCATTCAAACACAAAGGAAGACTCTGTTCAGCTTGTACGGACTCACAAGCTGATCTGAGTCTTTGCTGGGGGCACAATTCATGCCACTTTGTTGGTTTTGTTGTGTCACAGCTCATATGTCTGGCAGTTATTTGCACATGCTTTGTGCGCTATCTTTATCCAAACTTGGATGATACTCGAAGTCTGTGTGCATAATGTGAGAGGACATAGAGAGCTATCCCTCCTACAATTAAGAATGATCCAAGATGCTCCAAAGTAGATTTTCTTCTGGTAAAACTTATTATTTTATGACCTTCACATGAAACACAATATGGGACAATTAATTTTCAAGGAAGATTTATCAAATTAAGGAAGATTCTTTTGAAAGTCAACTATTACTTTATTACTTGTGAGTATCATTTATAAATGTAAACAGGAAAGTTAATTTTTAAAACTCACTTATGCCAAAATAAGATACAGACTGTCATACACAAATGATGGGGTTGGGGTGGGGCATGTGTGGAAGGAGGATGGGCTATCAACTTGTGATTGGGCTTATTTTAAAGTCCAACAGTACTCTGGTCCGCTTGATACATTTCTAGAATGTGCAATTTTAGGAATAAGGTATTCAAATATTTAGGGTGGAAACAAAAGAAAAGAAATTTTTCCTTTTCCTGCTTAAATGTCATTGACGCCATATCAGTATAATCGAGCCACGTCATGTGACTTCCAACAATGTGGTCATTTTGTTGTATGATATTCAGATCATCTATCTCATTTATACAGGGTAACCAGAGACCTCACTGTTGGCTCTGTGGCTTGGGTCACTTCCATTGATTGCTGATGTGACAAGCAAAGGCTCAGGTCAGACTGCACTTATGTGCAGTCTGATCAGAGGCTCTGCTTGTCACCGATGCCACATTGTTGAAAATCACATTATGTGGCTTAAAATCTATGAGCCAAGCCATGAGTAAATGCCCTTTATGACAAGTGGACAGAGGAAAGGCTGAGATCAGCCTATGCAGATTGATTATCATATTAAGTCCTAAGTGTTCACAATGCAATTTCCTTGGGAATCATAAACTGTTAAGCCGGGCCGGGTAGCGCAATCGGTAGGGCACCTGACTCGTAAGTCAGAGGTCCTGGGTTCGAATCCCGGTCTGGCCACATACTTTCGTTTCTCCTTCCACTGATTCAAGAAGGGCAGTTGTCAGTTACTGGCGAAAGTATGTGCACTTAGTACTGGTTAACCGCTTAGGAGGTCTAAGCCTGCCCAGGAATAGTGTGGTTAGGTTAACTGACCGTCCCGACATGACCTTAGTTGTTTACCGTGGACGTTAAGCATCAAATCAACCAACCAACCAACCAACCAACCAAATAAACTGTTAACCCCTGAAGCACAAGAAAGCAGATGACAATCATAACATTATGTTATGTCTGCAAAATTTCAAAAAAAAAATTTGTCCAAGCTAATCGTTCTTAGAATTATAAGACTAGAGGGCAAACAGTGTAGATCCAGATGAGGCAGCTCATTATGAGCTGCCTCATATAGATTTAAACTGTTTGCAAACAAGGAATTTTTTATGGTGCTTCACTTCAAAACACATTTCAGACTGGTCATTTGCACATGTCAATTAGAGTTTTCATATTTTGCATATTCCATTAGAACCAATTTTTCTATTCTATTCTATTCTATCCCATAACCTTACTATGTCATTGGGGCACCACAGATGACTTCAAAACAATCCCTTTCCACCTTGTCCTGTCTTCAGCTGCCCTAGTTGAGCTGGCAAAATCCATTCCTGTCCACTCCTTGATATTGTCTTCCCACCTCTTCTTCTGTCTACCCCTTCTTCTTTTTCCTTTCACTGTGCCCTGAAGAATTGTCTTTGCTAAACCAGAAGACCTTGAAACGTGGCCAAACCATTTTTGCTGTGCCATAATTCATTAAAATGAACTATTTTCAAAAAAAAAAAGTTCGATGACAAGTAAAAACTAAACCGATGACATTTTAACACATGTGCCTATTTCACTTTTTATTATATTATTGTATGACATTTTTTTTTAGATTTTGCAGACGTAAATTTTGTCTTCTCAATGCTTAAAGCATTAAAATTGATCTGGAGGGCAAATATGAAAACTATGCAAAATGAAAGCACATACATACATACATCATTTTGCTTCTCATGTGACAAAATTTAACCCGTACAGCGCAAAAAAAAAGCAGACAACAAAATTTACGTCTGCTGAATTTTCAAAAATGTTTCCTCCAAGCTATATCATATTCAGAATTCATAGGCTAGAGGCAAACAGTGTAGATCCAGATGAGGCGGCTCATTATGAGCCGCCTCATCTGGATCTACGCTGTTTGCAAATTCAGTTATTTTCATTTTTGGCGCTTTAAGGGCTAATTTCAACCATACAGGTTTATTAGTCGTATGTCAGAATGTATGTCTCTTTTAGTCTGATTAAAATATGTTTACTTTAAATTTATACGAAATAACTGAAATTACCCTAGATATTTATATTTAGGTTCATTATGATAAGTCTTAATAATTCTTTTAGAAATATTGTACATTCAGAGTTCAAACCAATTTTGTCTGCCAAAAATGGAACTTCCAAACTAAGACTAGAATCAAAATCTGATATGATTTAAATCAGAACAGAATGTCTAAATTAGCAATGTCCAAAATAAGAATAATTCTAACACAGTGCGCCTATAGAAGCAACGGAAATTTACCGTGTTTTATTCTGCAACAATTCACTGTTTCGGAGCGCGTGAGTCTAATTGCTGATGTCACTGCAACTACTGACGTAATTTTGTGACGTTTTGAGACGTTAGACGGTGTAACGTCTCTTTTTCTTTCTAAAATCACCATAAAAAACGTACATTTGTCTTAGATACAGTTAAGAATATTGGCGGGAGCATGAACGCGCTGGCAGGAAGGTTGGGAGAGTTTGAATAAAAAGAATAGTTTTTCGGCGTTTTTTGAGTGTTAGAATCGAATTAGTTCAGCTCTAGCATTGAATTGTTGAGTAATAATTCACTGTTTGTCGGTCAGTTGTAAGTAGATATATCACTCGCGCTCCGCGCTCATGATATTATCTACTTTACAACTGACCTCCCGAACAGTGAATTATTACTCAACAATTCACTGCTAGAGCTGATCTATTTCTTAAATAAAATCCAAATTAGAGCAGAATGTTCAAATCTGAAACCTTACTTTTTTACACCACAGATCTTAAATATTCAGGACAATCATATTATTGTCAATACGGTAAATCATTCAAGCTACAATTATTTTTCAAAGTCCTTTACCTTCATTCTGCTAATAAGTTTATCATTTATTGAATAATTCGTCAAGCACAAAACTATTTTATTCATGAACAAACATGAAAGTTCTAAACAAGCTGCAGAATGCTATGTCCCTCCTGTCTAAACATAGCTATAAACCTGAAAATCTGATATTTATGATACTAAAAAAATCTACTGGAGGAATATTTTACCCTGCAATGCAAAAGCTCCTCACCATGCAAAAGCTCCTCACATTTTTTTGGCAAAATATGGCAGTGTTCTGACATATAATAGTTTGAATGTCTCATTAACTAACAGTGTCGTTAGTTTTAAACAACAGGGTCCAGGTTGGCAAAATAAACACATATTTTTGGAAAAGTCAGTTTTCTGGCTTCTGAAAGAGGAATTGATGCACGATTTTAAAATGGAATTTCGAACAGTCTAGACGGAGCAATTAAGATGCATACTGATACAGAACATTTAGCTTCTCTTCATTAATGCAAATATCCTTGTTCCTGATTTAAAGGCAATTATTTTTTTTTTGTCCAATACATAACATGCTTTAGTCAAGGATACATAGAATTTACCACATTTATATGAGCCACGACACAACAAACCCAACAAAGTGGTGGTGTGTCCATCCGCCCAGTCTGATCAGAGTCTTTCCTAAGTGCTGAAAGGGTAGCTAAGGGTCTAAGCTACTTCTGTGCATATCGGAACGACCAGCAATGTATTTTATAATCTAAGGGAAATAACCTACATGCAACCGTTTCAGCTGAATCTGAAATATAATGTGAATAAAATTTCCTTTTAAAAGGAAGGCTTGCCCAGCTAAGACAGTGAAATTTTCATGAGTTGTTATTGAAGTGAACCCAACTGTTAGTGCACTTTCTGTTGCTAACTTTTATTTAGCAAAGTATTTAATTTATTAACTTCTTGAATGGTAGCATTATCCACATATGTGAGGCAAAAACAAGGGTAGAATTTATAGACATGTCTCAAGGAAAATTACTATATGAACCTATTTCAAGTCTTTTCTTTACGGTTGGTGAGTCACGTTTAGTTTGAATCAAAATTTTAGGAAAGACTGTTTCAAACCCATGTCTATGGAATCTTGGCACATCTGAACTTGATATCAAAAGAAGACAATAAATTTATATTTACTGAAGTTTATTCTTGGTTTCAGTGGCATCAGTGACAGTGACCAGAACAAAATTTTAACACTCTGAGAAGAAAATGCATGCTACTATTGTTTGAGACAATAACTTGCTTTACATCATTTGGGAACAACAAAGCACGGAACCCGCTGCAGTCATACTTCCATGAATTTCCGACAAATGAAATTCATCTTTTATTTTTATGCTATGTTTTCACATCAATTTTGTTACTTATTCGTGAAGTTTTGACTAATTTAACGCTAAGGAAAGGACGAAGAATAGTTATTAATCAACATGTTTGATAACGACGTACAACAGCCCTCACTATGACATGTCGTATATCAAATGTTATGTCAGCCAATCATCTATTTGAATTATCCATGACATCCCTTATGCCTAACACTGCATTAATGAGTGTTGTTCATGGATGTATGAACATCGTCAGCCCGGTATAGGTTCATCTAAGGAAATCGTCGACGAGCGTAAATATTTCTCTGTACATTTGTATAGGTGAAGTAAAAAGGCAACATTAGAGAGTGTTATAAAAGCAAGAACTAGAAGGTTGTCCAAGGACAACTGGTCGAGCCCGCTGTTTGCTATAGTGACCTATAAGTATGTCAAGACTAAGTAACTGCTTCACTCTGGAAAGAAGCCAAACAACATCATGCTTAGCCAGCATAAAAGGAAAAAAAGTAGAAGTGATGAACCCAGACAAGCTCAATTACAGACAATTACAATATCTGACTTTCAAGTGTGACCTTGACCTTGGACCTACCCAAACATGTATGTCACTTGACACTTCCACTCATCAAGCAGAACAATGGTGCCAAATTATTTTGAAATCCATGCATAAATGTAGAGGTAATGGCTCGGACAAGCTCAATTTATGGCCATTTTGTCATTTGACCTTCAAGTGCGACCTTGACCTTGGACTTACCTGAACAAGTGTTCCAAATGGTACTTCTACTCATCATGGAGAACAATTGTGCCACATTATTTTGAAATCCATTTGTAAATTTTGAAGTTATGGCTCAGACAAGCTCAAATTATGGCCATTTTGTCATTTGACCTTCAAGTGCGACCTTGACCTTGGACCTACCTGAACAAATGTTCCAAATGGCACTTCTACTCATCAAGGAGAACAATTGTGCCAAATTATTTTGAAATCCATCCGTAAATGTAGAAGTTATGGTTCGGACAAGCTCAATTTATGGCCATTTTATCATTTGACCTTCAAGTGTGACCTTGACCTTGGACTTACCTGATCAAATGTTTCAAACAGCACTGCTACTCATCAAGGAGAACAAATGTGCCAAATTATTTTGAAATCCATCAATAAATGTAGAAGTTATGGCCAGGACAAATCCGAATGCATGCACGCACACACGCACACACTGACGCATGCATGCACTAACGCACGGACATACACCGAACTGAAATTGTAACAACTATGTCTCACTCACCACAAGCGGGCTCGACGAAAATGTCCACACAACCCCCTCCCGCACCTACTGCGAGCACAGCAGGCCTTTGTCCCACTATAATCCAAATCAGTAGGACGCCCCAGCACTGGAAGTTATACCCAGCATCATCGCATCATCCAACCAACTCCTCCATTGTCATAAAGCTGTCAATGAATCTCTAACAGTCGGCCTCAACGAATTTCAAATTTTAACGTTTCTGAATTTTCCCCTTTTTCTGTACCTGTATCATTGTAAGAGGTTTCCAGTTCAGGCTATTCATGAACATGTTGATGGGCAATAGGAAATTAATCTGATGCTAAAAATGTGTACATTATATCGCGTCGTGCCATGGAAATGCCTATTGCAATGTGTATGCGTTAATATTACTAACCGACATTATCAGTTTTTACATACATAACACGGTCAGTTGTACATATAAGACACACACATGGATAGAGGGGTACATTTTTTCAGTAAATGTGATGAGTGATAAGGGAAAAAAATTGTCAAAAGCACCTACAATGAATTTGAACTTGGCTATTTTTTATGCTCTTTTAGGTTTTACAGATACACAGATCAGCCCACTCCGGCATAAGCGCAGTCTGATCAGTCTATCCTCAGCATGAAAGATATCTGCATCATGAAAAATATATATGCCGAAAAAGACTGATCAGACACCATAAATGAACCGGCTCTGGACAGTGTGCCGGCTGCTCTGACTAGTCAGATTATGCAATGCCCAAAGGCCTATTTTTCGCCGCTGTATGATTTTTTGGAAAAGCTAATGCTTGTGCGCTAAGCTTTATATAAACACTTTCTTCACAGGTTTTTGTATGTTTCTTAGGGTGCAAAGCCATGTATTTTGCATTAAATTCAGAGTTTCATTTTATAAAAAGCAACAGATATGTGGCCAAGTGCAAGGCACTTGTGAAAGAAAAATGTGTCTTTTAACGGAAATATCAAAACAAAGTACATGTACTTTCAAAAATAGAATAGATTTCCCGTCTGTTATTTTTAGCACATGAGGTAAATCAGATAGGGATAAAAAAAAGACAAAATTGGACGAGCTCTTTGTTTGTTATAAAGAAATTTCCGTGTTTGTGAAGAAAATCATGAAGAAATGCAGTACCAAATTGGAACAAGCTTTCTGATCTATATGGCTTACGTCCCTAAAAAAGTTTAGAACGAATCGTTGCAGTACGAACTATCGTCTCTTCCGAAAATAACTCGGTATCACTAAACCACTTGAATACTGGCTTGCAGCCGTCACTGCAAGCCAATAATGTGACTTAAGTTATTGCACATGTGTAGTAATTGTCACAAGTAGTATGTTTTTCCTAATAAATGCACAAGCCCTAAAAAAGGCATTTTCTTACTTCTTGCCCAAGGAGTTTCCTTATCAATTCCACAGACGCTTGGGATTGTGGCTTTGGCCAGTAGAGCCACAATGAAGTCTCAAGTATAAATTGAGACTTCATTGTAGCTCTACTGGCCAAAGTCCAAATCCCAAGCGTCTATGATCAATTCCATGTACAGAAGTGAAAAAATATGGCTGTAGTCAAAATTTTCAGGAAAGTTTGGCATATTCATTAATAATGAATAAATCCCAGCCCTTTTGAGAATCCCTTTTATGAGCAAATTCTTTCCTGTAAGAGTAGACCTATTTAAGAAAGTTTCTGTTTCCATGAACCTAAACTTGTTTCCCTTTGAAAAAATGGTGGAAAAAAAATATACTGCTGTACCCAAAAACCTTAAACCTGAACCAGAACACTGGCTTTTAAGGCCTTACAATTATACTGGACTGACCATGATAAGGTAGTTACCTGTGCCGTCCCAGTGGGCACATAACATCGAAATGATGTCGTACTGATGTCGATGCGACGTGATGACGTTGCATCAACATCAATACATTGTCATTTCGACGTCATGTGCCTGTTGGGTTGTGCACTTATCAGGGACAATGCAGTTATCAATGAAGTAACACACAAAACATACTGAAGTACTACTCTAAGATATAACATGACTAATAATCACTAATCACATGTACAAAAAAAACAAATGCACAAGCCTGATTTAACCCATTCCATTCAGGATACCCCTTTAAGAGTAACTGGGCAAACCATTTGGATCCAGATCAGGCCCCACAAATGTGGGGCCTGATCTGAGATCCAAACTGTTTGCTGCCTAGACATCATTTCTACAAGAGTAGTTAGACCAATATTTTCAAAATATGCAGACAACAATTTCAGCAGATGACAAAAAATACCCAGAATGCAATGGGTTAATACTAAATGGGTTAAACAAGAACTTGTTTGGCTGCTAATGTAAAAGCAGGTCAGCATTTGATGACTAATTATCACTGATCACATATCTAAAGAAAACAAACTAGACACAAGCCTGATTCAATACTAAGTCGGTTAACTCCTTTGGCTGTTAACGCAAAAGTAGGTCAGCATGTTCTAGGTTAACAGCCAGTGACCTTGAGAGGTGCGATGCATGCCCCGTTAGAGTTTTAAGAGTCTGGACAATTAATGAAAGGGTGACAACTAGCAACTAGGCCAATGTGGTTGTGGTGACCTAATTCACAGCAAATGACTTGGGGTATGGGGTGCATAGATGATGTTTGAATAGAAGCCAATTAAGATATGTGCAGTTCTATCCACTTTGACAAAGATGGAAAGACATACAGCCAAACTCCAAATGGCTAACTATGTCTTGCTGCTTTATAATGTGGTAACCTCTATTAAGGGGTCCAAGGTTGGGCGGTCAAAACCAGAGGCGGTTTTAACCAGTTAAAACAGCCCTGGTCAATACTCCGAAAGTGGTCAATACTAGTCGACTGAAATTCTGAGTGGTCGATTGAATTTCTTTAGTGGTCAGTTGGAAATTATGGTGGTCAGTTGAGTTTTAAGAGGTTCAAGGTCAGATGCTATTTCTTCAAGTGGCCTCTTAGCAACAGTTTCTGGCATTTTCAGTCCTGGGGCCGTATTTATAAAAGGACTTAAGTGGTTGCTATGCTGTTGCTAGGGCTGAATTTCTATGAAGGAGATTCCCTACAACTACGAAATTTGCTCTGGAGGAACAGTCTAAAAAGACTGTTCCTCCAGAGCAAATTTCATAGTTGTAGGGTATCTCCTTCATAGAAATGTCCCCTTAGCAACACCATAGCAACCACTTAAGTATAGCAAGTTGCTAGGGCTGAATTTCTATGAAGGAGATTCCCTACAACTACGAAATTTGCTCTGGAGGAACCCAGAGCAAATTTCATAGTTGTAGGGTATCTCCTTCATAGAAATGTCCCTTTAGCAACACCATAGCAACCACTTAAGTCGCTTTATATATACAGCCCCTGGTCATTTTTGTCTGTGGCTCTTCAGTCTTAAGACTCTAGGGGTCACCTGCCTTTACCAGCCACGTTTTGTGGGTCCCTTGAACCAAGTACAATGCAAATGAACCTGTATTAAGGGTTCACCATTATTTTTGGTTTCCCTTGGGTGACCCCTTAAGACAAGTTTGACTGTGGTTATCTGACATTAGCAAGTGGGCTTGATAATGGCTATCTGATATCAGCAAGTGGGCTTGACAAAAATGGTATCTGACAAGAAATTAGTTCTAGAATGATGGTCTTAGAAACAAAACTTCTACTTAAGTAGTAGTATTACAGGCTTAAAGGTCAGCTAAAATTTGATTATTTCGTCAATGATCACAAAGTATATGTGAAAACATCTGGGCAACTAACCCTAAAGTGCCAAAAAAGCAAACAACATAATTTATGTCTACAAAGTTTCAACAAGACCTGTCCGCGTACAGGATAGCTCGCCTGCAGTGCCTTGCCTATCACATAAAAAAACTTTGACGTAAAACTTTAAAGTGTGACGCCGACGTCCAAGTGACAACAATAGCTCTCTGTACTTTCGTACAGGCGAGCTAAAAAACGTTTTGTCCAAGGTATACTATATAAAAAATTCAAGGACTTAAGGGCAAACAGTGTAGATCCAGATGAGGCTGCTCATGTTGAGCTGCCTCATCTGGATCTACACTGTTTGCAAATTCAACTATTTTAATTTTTTAGCACTTTTTATAGTGCTGACCTAAAATTCATTGTCTAGTAAAAACTTACCCAGTAAAATTTGCCTAAAATTCCTTGTATATTTGCATCTTGTTGCAAGTTACATATATTTCTTGTACATGACGATTTCTGGGAACATCTCTTAATTCCTTTCATATGATAACTATGGATAAAACTAATCTAAAGGCCCTTCAACCATTGTTTTCCTTCACATTCTGCAATGACAAACTCTGCATGATTACCTTATGTAAACAAGTACACTTTCAGAGAAATCATATATCTTAGTTTCACTTTGATTCTCTCAACAAGGGTCAACTCTTAAAGGAAAATATTTTCGCTCTATTAGAAAAGCAAATTCTTTCTTTTCAGAGCAGCCTTCCTTTTGTAAAGGCTTCGTCCACCAAGGGAGCAAACAGGAAGTCACAACAGTTCTTCCCCTTTGTCAATATGGCTGACAAACAAGATGAAGCCAGTTACCTTAAGAAGCAGACTTTTCTAGTCTATACTTTATGCTTAAGAATATCTGGATATCCAGAAATTGAATCATGGACAGCTAAAATTAACATGAAATCACAAACTACTTGTTATCCGAAAATAAATCATGGATTTCGAAATTGGAAGGGGTATCCTATCTGTCACTGCGCTGTCATAAAGCAAGACCTGTCACTGGTACAGGATAGCTCACCTGACAGCGCCATGCCTATCACATAAAAAAACTTTAACGTAAAACTTTAACATTTTGCTAACGCCTAAGCTGCCGCCGCTAACGCCGACGCCGGGGGTAGTACAATAGCTCTTCCTGAACTTCATTCAGGCTAGCTAAAAAGAGCTAAACCAGAAAACTCAATAAAAGTTTTTGCCGCCAAGCCAATCGTCAAAGACATTGGAAAAGTAATATCGTAATGACCCTAAATATTCGGACAGACAGGTCTGAGCAAACATTGTAGACCCAGATCAGGAGCAGTTTGATCATGGTCTACAATCCTTCAGGAGCAGTTTGATCATGGTCTACAATGTTTGAAATTTGCTAAGCATCATTTGGATGCATTAAGATGTGTATAATCCACTTTCTAAGATTTTTCGAATAACAATTGTCGGACTTTGGAATGGCTGAAATTTTAGGGTCATTAGGGTACCACGTCTCACTTCTGCTAGTCTCTCAGTAGACAAAAAGAGAATACATAGTAAAAAGTATCAATAAAATTATGTGCAAGCCTTGCTTCACCGGTCTTTCAGAACTGACTTTAAACTGAGGCTCCAGCCTCCATGTGACATTGGTGTTGGTGGGACGCCAAATCAGCATTCACTCACTCTGTGCCAATATTCAGTTATTAAAGTAATTCACACTGGAAGTGTTGGAACCTAGCTTATTATTTGCAACAAATCAATTTACGACTGCACAAGGCTTAACAACAATTACTCAATCAAATGATTAAGCCACCAACTTAAGTCATAATGAGCAAATGGACACAGAAAATCTAATATATTCATAACTTCGTCTAGACACGATATTAACTTTCCATCAGCTTGTATTGACTGGTGTTAGGGAGACTTACTAATAATGTTAATGAATTAGTGAAGTCAATACTAGTACTTAATATAAGAAAGAAATGATCAAAGGTAGATGACAAAATTTGCATCTCCAAAATTTAAAGAAGAATTTCATCTTAGCTAAATCATATTGAAAACTAGAAAATGTGTTTATGAAACACTATGCCCCCAACCATATGCTTGTCTCTAGAGAAGGTTCATCCAATAATGCTTGTACCTTTGTACCATAGGCTTACAATGCACTAAGTCGAAAAAGGGGCATCACTCAGTCAAAAATTTACAAATTGTTTTCGAAAGTTAATCAGGTCATCTAAACCTTGGGCAATATCAACCTGCAAAAATCATGATCCTAGCATCAGGGGTTCTCCAGATATTTTGCTCACAAGCTTCCATAGGCAAATAATGCACTAAGTTGAAAAAGGGGCATAACTCAATCCAAAATTTACAAATTATTTTCAAAAGTTAATCAGGTCATCTACACCACAGGCAGTATCTTCCTGCATAAAATCATGCTCCTAGCATAAGGTGTTCTTGAGATATTTTGTTCACAAGGTTCCATAGGCTTACAATGCACTAAGTCGAAAAAGGGGAATAACTCAATCAAAAATTCATGATTTCTTTTCAAAAGTTAATCAGGTCATCTACACCACAGGCAGTATCTTCCTGCAAAAAATCATGCTCCTAACATCAGGTGTTCTTGAGATATTTTGTTCACAAGGTTCCATAGGCTTACAATGCACTAAGTCGAAAAAAGGGGCATAACTCGGTCAAACATTCACGAATTTGTTTAAAAAGTTAATCAGGTCATCTACACCTTGGGCATTCTCATCCTGCAAAAGTTCATGATCCTAGCATCAGGGGTTCTTGAGATATTTTGTTCACAAGTTTCCACAGGCTAAGTCGAAAAAGGGGCATAAATCTGGAAATACATGACCGGCGGAAAAATAAAAAAATACGGGTCTGCTTATTTTCCATACTGATCATGTGTATAAAGTTTCAAGTTCCTAGCTCTTATTGTTCTTGACTATATGTAAGGGTACCTTTGTACCATAGGCTTCAATGCACTAAGTCCAAAAAGGGGAATAACTTGATCAAAAATTCACGAATTTTTTTCAAAAGTTAATCAGGTCATCTACACCACAGGCAGTATCTTCCTGCAAAAAATTATGCTCCTAGCTTCAGGGGTTCTTGAGATATTTTGTTCACAAGGTTCCATAGGCTTACAATGCACTAAGTCGAAAAAGAGGCATAACTCGGTCAAAAATTCATGAATTTGTTTCAAAAGTTAATCAGGTCATCTACACCTTGGGCATTCTAATCTTGCAAAGCCTCATGATCCTAGCATCAGGGGTTCTTGAGATATTTTGTTCACAAGGTTCCACAGGCTAAGTCGAAATAGGGGCATAACTCTGGAAATATATTGCCGGCGGAAAAATAAAAAAATACGGGTTTGCTTATTTTCCATACTGATCATGTGTATACAGTTTCAAGTTCCTAGCTCTTATTGTTCTTGACTATATGTAAGGGTACCTTTGTACCATAGGCCTCAATGCACTAAGTCAAAAAAGGGGAATAACTCGATCAAAAATTCACGAATTTTTTTCAAAAGTTAATCAGGTCATCTACACCACAGGCAGTATCTTCCTGCAAAAAATCATGCTCCTAGCTTCAGGGGTTCTTGAGATATTTTGTTCACAAGGTTCCATAGGCTTACAATGAACTAAGTCGAAAAAGGGGCATAACTCGGTCAAAAATTCACGAATTTGTTTAAAAAGTTAATCAGGTCATCTACACCTTGGGCATTCTCATCTTGCAAAGCATCATGATCCTAGCATCAGGGGTTCTTGAGATATTTTGTTCACAAGGTTCCATAGGCTAAGTCGAAAAAGGGGCATAACTCTGGAAATACATTGCCGGCGGAAAAATAAAAAAATACGGGTCTGCTTATTTTTCATGTGCATGCCACATATAAAATTTCAAGATCCTAGCATAAGCGGTTCTTGAGTTTCCCAGCTGCCAGAAAGCGTTACGGACAGACGGACAGACGGACGGACGGACGGACAGACGGACGGACGGACAGGCCCAAACCAATATGCCCCCTCAACTTCTCCGAAGTTGGGGGCATAATTAAAAGACTAGAGGCCAAACAGATAAAACCAGATGAGGCCCTCCTCATCTGGAGCTATGCCGTTTGCAAATTCCGCTTCCAAATTTCTATGGTTATCAGCAAATTTTTTCCATTCCAAATACAATGAGCTCTCGCTATCTTGAATACTGATATCTTAAAGTACCCTCATATATCAAAGATTATATATAGTCAGAACTACTTTCCTATTTTTTTTTTACATTTCAACTCATGCTACCTCAAACTACTATTATTTCATAGTAAATTTTCTGAGACCAGAAAATTTACTTTGAGATATCAGTAGTTTAAAACAAGCTTCGACTTTGAGATATCGAGAGTTGACTGTACAATCCAAAATCTAGATTCATCTTAGAAGATGAATCTTGATTTTGGAGACTGTAAACCTATTTTTTGCCAAATTACACACAACTGACTCACATATTTGGGGTACTTTTGGGGAGAGAAAACCCTGAAATAATTTGATTTTATCATATGACGTCGCTTTTATTCAGTGGATAACATTGTGTCTTAAAAATCATATGACCACACTTGTAATAACACTTTGGCGCATACACGTAACATCACTGACAACGTAAACAGCAATGCATTTTCCTGTTGAAATAATGTTCAGTTTGAAGGCATAAATATCCCGTTTTAAAGGGTCATATGATAAATAGAATATTACACTCGTGGTCATTTAATATGAAATTTATGAAACTCGCCAAAGGCTCGTTTCATAAATTGCATATGAAATGACCATGAGTGTAAGATCCTCTATATATGAACATCCAATAAATCTCAGATTAGTTCAACAATTAAAGTTATTGTACTTATCATGAAAACTTCATAAAAAAAGTTTCTTGGAATTTACCTACATTTTCAAGTGATCTGGTGTTCAGATTCCACCGGCTGACTGGTCTATATTAATGATCTTGTGACAGGCTTGATCAATGGTACTTTAGCTGGTTATATCTAAAAGAAAGTGGCAGAATTTATACCTTTAAAGGCAGACGACAAAATTTCGAAAGATGTTTCATATTGAGGGGGCAAACAGAGTATATTCAGATGAAGTGGCTCATTAAGAAGGGCAGTTGTCAGTTACTGGCAAAAGTACGAGGGTTGATCCAGAAGTAATGTCACTGCTGCTATGAAATCGCGTAGAATGAAAAGACAGCAACGAAATTTCATATGCAAGTAGCTAACTCTATTTGTGGTCTGATCTGAAAATGACCTTAAAATATAATGCAGGGTTATTGAGATATCGAGATCGACAGAAGGCATGGTAACGAAACGCGCCGCGCGTCAATAACGTTGTTGACGTAACAGACGAAATTTTGATATTGTGTCATGTCCAAAGTAGCCTCTTCGTTGTTCCAACATTCATTTAATGTCTCTTCACCCATGCCTGTCTCTTCCTTTAATATTATTTTAACAGCTCCGCGGCTCATGTTTAAGAATTTACAAAATATCGAATCGCAGAACATCGATCTTTATATCCATGATATATGAGATCTAAACAAAAGTGACGTTATTGTCTAACATTGCATATAATGGTCGTCCGGTTTTCAGACGATCCTTAAGCAACTCATCCGCATCACTATGGCACTAATTGCACCTTTACACAAGCCTCATAAACACTATTACATCACCGTATGTCTAATTAAACAGCCTTTGAGTTTTTAATGGTGATATTCCTAATTTGTGACAAAACCGCATAGCTATGAGCTGACGCCTTTGTCAGAAATCAACATTTTCCACTCGCCAGTAACAAGCATTGGCCCTAACTAGTGAACTTCAAACTGCAATGACGAGATCAACGTTTCAACAGTAGGTGGCAAAAATAAATTTCTTCATCGCATTAGATTATCATCTAATTTGGCGCGTTAGTTTGATTTTAAATTGTGATTGCCATTGAAAATTATGTTCGTGTGATCAACGTTATTTTAACGTGCGGCGCGATGGCGTTGGTGGCATACTTTGAACGTCTGTACAACTGGAACGGAAAATGATTCCAATTTTATATTTATTCTGTTAATCAGAACTGAATTACAGTGCAGCTTGATATAATTTTCATGATAATGCTACAACGAATAAGCGCGCAGTGGACACAGTGACATTACTTTTGGATCAACCCTTGTATGTGCACTTAGTACTGGTTAGTTATGTAGAAGGTCTAAGCCTGCCCAGGAATAGTGTGGTTAGGGTTAACTGACTGTCCCAACATGACCATAGCTGTTTACTGTGGCCGTAAAGCAACAACACAATAACAACAACAAATTATCTGGGTCTAAGCTGTTTGCAAGTTCAACTATTTTTGTTCCTCAAATTCTGGCACATTAAGTGTTAAATTGATTATGCATAAAACAGTGAAACAAGCGGCCTTTAAAATTTCCCTTTATACGGTGTGACAGACCGGAATCAAATTATGAATGATCCAATTTATGTCCAAAAACTGCAACAGCCAAGGAGAAATCCAATAATTTCAGGGGTAATTTAATAAATTCTGGCTAGACATCAGATGGGTTTTTTTTTATGTCTGAGCTCCATGTGACCAAACCTTTTTTGAACAACAAATGAGCGTTGTAAAGCATTAAGTGGCTAACCTCCCACGTTCGGACGATGTGGTCGCAGACTCCACTTAACCCATTCCATTCGGGATACCCCTGTAGGGGTATCTGGGCAAACAGTTTGGATCCAGATCAGGCCCCACAAATGTGGGGCCTGATCTGAGATCCAAATTATTTGCTGCCTAGACATCATTTCTACAAGAGTTAGTTAGACCAATGTTGTCAAAATATTCTTGATTTTTGATGCAGAGGACAATTTCAGCAGACAACAAAAAATACCCAGAATGCAATGGGTTAACCGCTCTTCACTGTACAAAAGCCCTCCATAATCACTCTCTTATCAGCCTGATATAGCCAAAATACTGTTGAAAAGGACGTAAAACTGCCAAGTAGGTAGTGGTTTTTCATTAGTTGTAGGATTGTCAATGTTAAGCAATTTTAATGAAATCCAACTTAATCATGTATTTATTTTTTTTTTTTTAAAAATACAAAAAAAAAGTTTTGTTCTCTAGTAATTTCAAATGCACTGTATGCATTTGTCGAAAAATATAAAGCTCTTCACATTTTTTCAGCAAAAAATATTAGCACACTTGGTTTATGTGTTCTAGAAGACTTATAACAAAACCTCATAAAGCCACTTAAGTCATTGCTATGTGGTTGCTAAGGCTAAATATCTATAAAGGAGATTCCCTACAACTATGAAATTTGGTCTGGAGGAACAGTCTTTGTAATGAAATTTGGTCTGGAGGAACAGTCTTTGTAAGACTGTTCCTCCAGAGCAAATTTCATTGTTGTAGGGAATCTCCTTCAATCAATTTAGCCTTAGCAACAGCATAGCAACCACTTAAGTCGTTTTATGAATATGGCCCCTGGTCCTTGGCTTTAAAATCATCCATGCATGTATGGCTTATTGAAGCCCAGATAAGCATCTTCAATAACTTCCTTGCAGAAGTAGGTCATATGAATCTATTTTTATGTGAGATGACCTCACTTGGTCCCATACTTATACTGGTGACATTTACAGTTACTTGAGTCAACAGAAACTGAGATGTAAGGCCGATACCAAGATCTTAAGACAGGTTGAACAACCATTATGACTATTGATGTAGTTAGTCCTGGTCATCTGACTACGAAACACATATGACATTAAGGTTTTTTTAACATATCTACTCAGCAGCATCTGTGACCGACCAATATTAGCAGATTAATGAACAACACTTTGTCTAGACAAGAGATATATGAGCTGCGACACAACAAAAGCAACAAAGTGCCATGTGCACCCAGCAAAGACTCGGATCAGCCTGGGCATGATGCCGCATCTGCCCAGTCTGAATAGAGTCTGTGGGCATGACCATAGCTTAGACCTTTAGCTACCTTATAAGAGCACAGGGAAGACTCTGATCAGATAGGAGGTTGCCCAGGCTGATCTGAGTCTTCACTGAGCTCACATATCACTTTGTTGGTTTTGTTGTGTCTCGGCTTTTTTTGAGCTGTCTAACATGACAAGGGGCCTTATGCCCATGCAAATGGGAAATCTATCAATAATCTTTCATGGGTGGGAGGTGTGGATAAAAAGTGTTTGGCATTACAAGGCTAAATGCTAAGTGATTGTTCAATGTAGGTATATGTGACCTCCAATGCTACCAATGCACTAACTACTTGATATATTCACATGACTTTTTGCTGATGAAATGAAATGGGTTATAGGTAAGAACTGTCGGTACAGGTGAAACTCATTGGCGGGGACAGAGGAGAGTGAAAATATAATTCCAAAAATATTTCCACCAATGGAGACAAATTTAGGGGTCATGGAAGGTTGGTTGGTTGATTTGATGCTTAACGTCCACGGTAAACAACTAAGGTCATGTCGGGACGGTCAGTTAACCTAACCACACTATTCCTGGGCAGGCTTAGACCTCCTAAGCGGTTAACCAGTACTAAGTGCACATACTTTCGCCAGTAACTGACAACTGCCCTTCTTGAATCAGCGGAAGGAGAAACGAAAGTATGTGGCCAGACCGGGATTCGAACCTAGGACCTCTGACTTACGAGTCAGGTGCCCTACCGATTGCGCTACCCGGCCCGGTGCGGGTCATGGAAGGATGGGCATAAATATGGTTTGAAGTCCACAAAAAAATATGGAACATGTCATTTTAAATCTATATTGCCTAAGTTGTGTCATCGCAAAGTGAACTGAGCCTGGCGAAACCAGTCAGCACAAATTTTTATGTGGGGTGGCTAAAATGCTGTGCTTTCTTGTAACTTTAGGAAAGTGTTCCAGACTTTCAGCACTACTTTCAAATAACAAAAAATTTAAACTACAGAAGATACAAATTCTTATTAGCATGAGATGCAGTTTGCACGAAAAATATTCATCAGAGCTAAAATAAACATGATATCACTCTGAAACTGCCATCTTTGACATTGATTTGCATACCAGTCAAGACAGTTTGCCAAGAAATCAGTCTATGCAAATTAAGTGAGACTGGTTCCAAGAAAAGAGATTATTCATGTTGACATTAAAGATTTTGTTTGTAATGCAGTCTCTGCACTACATGGTAGCTGTTTCTGGAATGATCTACTCCAATCTGACAATTAATGCAGTGTAAAGATGCATTTCCTCTGGAATTAAGACAATATGTCCAGGAAAATCATTATCGTTCCTCAGTTATAAAATAAAAATCATTATCATTAAATTTCATCAAATCGAAGAATACTTGACTGTTAGCTGAGAAATAGTGTCTTATGCACGGTCATCTGCACAAGAGAAGACTCTCACCAGACTGCGAATCTGCACAGTCTGAACCGTCTCCCCTACATTTATCAACAAGCTACGGATTATAAGGAATTCTAATACTTTATTCTTCTAATAAATGCCCTTCTCTACCACAAAAATCTGTTTCATATTGTTCAAATGTTTTCCCAAGAAAGCCATTGATAGGACTTCTTAGTTGCAACACCCCAAGGGCATTCATTGAAAGAAATAGGGTTCATAACTATTAATAATTCTGCAGGCTGATCAGTCTTGTCTGTTTTCACAGACCTTAAGGTGAATAGGGGAAGCAACTCTTCATCTTCCATTTTTGCCTCCACTCTCAATGGGTGTCAACTCTAAAGGAAAGAATTTGCTCCCACAGGAGCAAATTCATTCATTTAAGAGTAGACCTCTTTTTGAAAGGGTTTTTGTCACTGAGGGAACCAACAGGAAGTCACAAAAGTTGTATTCTTTTGAAAAAATGGCTGGAGGTGAATCCATACATCCTAAAGACAATATCTCGTGCTCCATCTTATTTCTTTTTATGCAAGACAGGCAGATAACATAGCTAGTTTCTGCACAGTGTGCACCTGAAATCAGGTATCAAGGCCAGTCAATACCCTCTCAATGATATTGGAATGCAGACAAAGACTGCAATGTAGCTTATTATTGCTTCCCTACATAAAACCCTTTAATGTCACCACCCTCCATAAAACACTAAAGATGGATCAATCCTGAGTTTGACTTTTATGTCCACCTGCACCTAGTGTGGTTAACCCTGATCCATCCATCTTGTCAGAAACCGAGGTCAGGAAATCATCTTGGCTTACTTTTGTTTTTCCATTGCAGCACTCATGGTAACGGAAACATCCTTGAGAATCTGTGTTTGCTCATGTGACATCCATGCTGCTCAATGTGCCTTAACTGACTGGCAGGTGAACTCAACTCAGGTGAGCCTGATTTCAGCTGTGTTCACAAGACTATTACCCACAAGCCCATTTGCACAGGAAAAGGGGTGGCTTGTCAGCAACTGAGTCATGCACTGGTGTATTTCTTAATGGCCCTCATTTGCCGTAAAGGCATTGTGGGGGCCAGGTTTATCCAGGCTGCACCGCTAGCCTACCCATGAAGTCACAGACTGGAGTGGCAGTGGTTACAAGCAGCTCCATAAAAATTTTCAATCAACATCTATCATCATTATCTTGATCTCTGGGTGGACATTTAGTAGTAAAACCTGGAAACATGCAGTTGTGATCTGCCCATTAATCGAGATATTCGATTATTACTTGAGTGCAGCAAAAAAGCAAAAATCGATGACAATTTGACATAATCAATGAGTCACTTTTTTTAATGTGTCTGTTATGTCCAGTTTATGCATTATACCGCACATTCAATGTTTCTTTGAAGCTTTGACTTCGCAAAGACAGCGTATACTATTACTGCGTAAGAAGTCCATAGAAAATGCTATACATATTTTCTATGGACTTCATAGTTGAGATGCAATAAAACATGGCAAGGGAATAACTCTTGGACAATTGGACAAAACCTTGTGTCAATTCTTAATAGACTTCAAATAGCCTTATTAATTGATGTTTACCCCAAAATCAATCATTTTCATAAAAAGATGCTCAATCCTAAAATTTCAGCTGAGTCCCAGCACAAACACATGCAGTGTCTACCTTGAACATTATGTTGCCTGCTATATGAACTATTCCAGTAAATAGCTATGCTTGCCTGGTTAAATCAACCATACTGTTATATTACTGTACTTGTTTGTTTTATTAGCTTTCCCATACCAATAAATAAATCACTGTACTTGACTTTGATCAACTTTAAAACACCAATAAATTAATGTTATCACCATGCCAATAAATTACTGTTCTTGGTTGTTTTATCAACCATGCCAACAGATCACTATATTTGTCTATTTTATCAACCATGCCAACAGATCACTGTATTTGTCTGTTTTACCAACCATGCCAACAGATCACTGTATTTGTCTGGTATATCAACCATAGAAACAGATTACTGTACTTTCCGCATTTATCAACCATGCCAATAAATATTGTGCTTGCCTGTTTTATTCACCATATCAATAAATTACTGTTCTCGGCTGTTTTATCAACCATGCCAACAGATCACTGTATTTGTCTGTTTTATAAACCATGCCAATAGATTACTGTGCTTGTCTGTTTAATAAACCATACAAACAGATTACTGCACTTTCCTCATTTATCAACCATGCCAATAATTACCGTGCTTGCCTGTTTTATTTACCATGCCAATAAATTACTGTTCATGGCTGTTGTATCAACCATGCCAGTAGGTTACTGTATTTGGCTGTTTTATTATACAAGTACTTGCCTGTTTATAAAAGTCCTTTACTATGCAAGTCTGCACAAAACACTCATCTCAACTGTATTCCCTTTTCTTAAATGTGTCGAAACTCCAGCTGTTATCATCTCCCCATTTCAACTGTTATGTAAAATTGCTACTTCTCTGTCATAGCATTAAAATCTAGTGATGTCCCTGGAAGGAAAATTAAACAGCAGTCTTATCAGGATCTGCACTCTTTGCAAACAGTTGTAGTCCCTGATAACACAACCAGCTTCCCAGCAGGCACATGACATTGAAATGACGTTGTACTGAGGTTGATGCGACGTAATGACGTCGCATCGACGTATGACGACATTTTGACATAATGTGACTGCTGGGATTTGGCCAAATTATAATATTGGAATTTAATTAAAGAAATTAGTGAGATGTCAAAATGTTTAAAAATTTACGTTTGTGTAAAAATTCTAATGCGCCTAGTGTCTCGCCTGTCAGTGCATAGAAACAAAGCTAACAAAATGTGAAAACTTGATAAAAGTTTACCTGCCGACCCTGACACCAGGAAAGTACTGTAATATGTATGTCTCACTTCTGCTGGTCGCAGGGGAAACAAAAATGGGATAGTTTGCTTTTAGAATGCAGTAATACATCCGAAGATGCAGACAGAAAGTCAAACAGCATAGACTCTGATCAGATTGCTCCTTTTGGAGCAATCTGATCTGGGTTACACTGTTTGCTCAGACCTATTTTTCCAAACACTTAGAATGTTTACGGTGTATTTTTGTTGGTGGTGCTGGATTAGGAAACAAGTCTTTCATGCAGAACAATCTGCAGAATTCCCTCAAAAATATTCTTTCATTTGTTTGCTCCATTTACTGCTTAAAGCTTGATATATTGGAAGATCATGCTGTCCGACAGCAGAACAACTGCAACGCCATATATCTCACATGTAAATTAAATTACGAAACCAACTTTCATTCCAATTCCATATTAACGGATTTCAGTTCAAATTTTAATCCCTTAATCATCTCTTGGCAACAATAAAAGGTCTCTGAAATGCAGAATAGGTCAAATTTAAATATTTTATATCCTTAGGGAGTTTCCCTATTGAATTTAAATATTGCGATTGTCGCTGATATTTATTAAAAGAGAAAAACAAGAAAATGACATTCCAAACAGACTGTCTTTTTCCAAATTATATTGACATGCCTTCACCAGTAACTGTATTCTCCTCCTGTACTTATTCAGTTACCATATTACTCCTAATAAGTGCCCCTGCTCTTGTAAACATCCCCTGCTTCTTTTTCGAAAATAATGTTAAATAAACTTGCATGAATTCCTATTTGCTTCTCTGGATGAGGTAGCACCTTAAAATGGGATCTACTTCAAAAGGAAAACATTTGCTCCTTGTGGAGCAAATTCTGTCCTTTAAGAGTTGAACCCAACTCCTACTGAGAAGGGAGGTAAAAGAATAAGATTTACTTCCTCTGAAAGTATACCTATTCACCTTCATAGTGTTTGTTAGTGGTATTTGGGCAGTTTACTACAATTTAGGCTCTAAATAATGCTTCCATTCCTAAAATGCAATGCCCCAAGGGCGTTTAATAGGATTAATACCGTATATGATGGAAGACTTTTCCCATCCAAAACAAGCCCAAAAATCTAGATCCATCTAATGAGATGGTTCTAGATTTTTGGGCATTAGATGGATCTAGATATATGGGCTTGTTTGAGAAGGATAACCCCATCTTGTTACACAAGTCTGATTTAGATATTTTGGGTCATTCTAGAGGAGGAACTTCCGTGTAATAACCTCATACATATAGTAGCATTTGACAAGTTTGATATGTCACAAAAACATTTGTAGACTAGAAAACAGTATAGACCTGAGCTCTAGATAAGAGGGTCCGAGTATTTGGTGATAATTAGGGATAATTTTTGTTATTTCTGCATAAAACATATGTTGTGACCCCTCATCTGAACCGTCTCGACGAGACAGTCCAGATGAGGGGTCACCAGACGGTTCAGATGAGGGGTCACAACATATGTTTCAATGAGAATTAAAATAAATTATCCTTCAATTATCATCAAATACCCCTCTTATCTAGAGCTCTGACAATGTTCGCTTCAGCACATTATGTCCAAATATTTTGGAAGAACATAGTACTTTGAAAGTCTGGGAATGAATTCCCTATGAACATTTCTTTCAATGACTTTATGTTTTTTCTGATTTCTTACATCCAATCAAGAAGCAATCTGGCTCCTTGTAATTTACATATATTTGAATAGATTTCTCTTAAAACTGAAGGTTTATCTACTGATTAAGTTAAAGACAAAGGACATTAATAGGTATAGGCATGTTAGATTCCATGTTAAGATTAAATATGCTTTCCAGTTTCTTCAGATGAACGTTCCAATAGCTCACTGGATTAGGCAATGGCCTGCTTAGATAACAGTCTGGGTTCGAATTCCGCTGCAGGCTGAATTATTTCCAACAGTTAATGGGTTTCCATTACACACACCTATCATCATCACCCTTCCATTGGCTCAATACTACTGAAAAACATCCACTAGTCATCTATCTAATCATCCTTGAATTATGTAATTCCCTTGACTTCTCTTTCTCTATACCAAAATCCCCATTAAAGTACTTTTAGATATGAAAAATGATCATTGGACTGATTTTCAAAAATTTTGCTGCGCAGTTTTGGACAGACTAAATCAAAATACCAGTTTATCAACAGTTAGACCGCATCCTTGAAGAGCTGGGGCCGTATTTATAAAACGACTTAAGTGGATGCTATGCTGTTGCTAAGGCTGATTTTTGTTGCACCTGCTTTAGTAAGGTGCGATATAGGCGTCCGGTTTTCCATCCGTCCGTCCGTCAGACCGTACGTCTGTCCATCCGTTCACAATTTACGTCGACCCTAGCGTTTAAGTCCATTCAAAAGACTTATTCACTGAATCCATGGTTCTCAAATTTCACATGTAGCATAATCAGACTGCAGGGCTTCAGAGTGGTAAAATTCAGCCAGGTTGGGAATCAAAGCTGGCCGTCGTTACTAAAAGTTGCAAAACCAACTTTTTCTCCAAAACCGCTTGGTATATTTGGCTGAAATTTTGTATGAAGCATTAGTGGGACATTGGCATTCAGAATTATCAAAATGATAAAAATCTGTAATGGAATTAGGTCGCAGTGACCTTACGTCGACCTTAGCTTAATTTACGTCGACCCTAGCGTATAAGTCCATTCAACTGGCTTATTCTCTGAAACCACTGCATCCTTGGTTCTCAAATTTCACATGCAGCATGATCAGACTGCAGGGCTTCAGAATGGTAAAATTCAGCCAGGTCGAGAATCCACGATGGCTGCAGTTACTAAAAATAGCAAAACCAATAAAATGAACCACTTGGTATATTTGGCCAAAATTTTGCATGAAGCAGTAGTGAGATCTTGGTTTTCAGAATTGACAACATGAACAAGATCTGTAGCCAGTGTTAGGTCACAGTGCCTTACTTTCTATTTACGAGTTGATCAAGTGGTACTGGTTAACCGCTTAGGACGTCTAAGCCTGCCCAGGAATAGTGTGGTTAGGTTAACTGACCGTCCCGACATGACCATAGCTGTTTACCGTGGACGTTAAACAACTAGAAATGTTTTTCAGAGAAAAACTGATGTCCCCCCACCAGCCCATTTCCAATGCCTCCTTATGAGTAAAAAACCTGTACAATCAGAATACTAGGCAAATTTGGAGAAAATCTATCCACTGGTTCTAAAGATATCCATCATAGATGACTTTTTCCATGCAAATGTGGTCAAAATCTAATCAGCTCTTAAAGTTGACCCAATGATGTATCCATGCAAGTTTGGTGAAATTCCATCCATTGGTTCAGGAGATATAGTGAGTACAAGAAATTGTCATCTAAGTCTGCCAGTGACCTTGAAAATGAGGTCAAGGTCACCAAAATCTAATGCTCTTAAACTTGTCCCAATGATGTATCCATGCAAGTTTGGTGAAATTCCGTCCATTGGTTCAAGAGATAAGTTGTCATCTAAGCCCTCCAGTGACCTTCCAAATGAGGTCAAGGTCACAAAACTATAATAGGCTCTTAAACCTGTCCCAATGATGTATCCATGCAAGTTTGGTGAAATTCTATCCATTGGTTCAAGAGATACCATGGGTACAAGAAACTGTCATCTAAGTCCTCCAGTGACCTTAAAAAGGAGGTCAAGGTCACCAAAATCTAATCAGCTCTTAAACTTGTCCCAATGATATATCAATGCAAGTTTGGTGAAATTCCATCTATTGGTTCAGGAGATATGGTGGTTACAAGAAATTGTCATCTTGGTCCTCCAGTGACCTTGCAAATGAGGTCAAGGTCACCAAAATCTTCTCAGCTCTTAAACATGCCCCAATGATGTATCCATGCAAGTTTGGTGAAATATCATCCATTGGTTCAAGAGACATCATGGGTACAAGAAATTGTCATCTTATTCCTGCAGTGACCTTGAAAATAAGGTCAAGGTCACCAAAACCTAATCAGCTCTTAAACTTGTCCCAAAGATATATCCATGCAAGTGCAAGTTTGGTTAAATTCCACCGATTGGTTCAGGAGATATTGTGCATACAAGAAATTTTCATGCCATTTAAGTCCTCCTGTGACCTTGAAAATGAGGTCAAGGTCACCAAAATCTAATCGGTTCTTAAGCTTGTCCCAATGATATATCCATGCAAGTTTAGTGAAATTCCATCAATTGGTTCAAGAGATATCGTGCATACAAGAGTGTGACGCCGACCCTGTGACCTTGAAAATGAGGTCAAGGTCACCAAAATCTAATCAGCTCTTAAGCTTGTCCCAATGATATATCCATGCAAGTTTGGTGAAATTCCATAAATTGGTTCTCGAGAAATCGTGCATACAAGAGTGTGACGCCGACGCACCGGGAACGGCACTGAAAACAATATGTCCCCCCTCACCTTTGGTGGGGGGACATAATAACACAATCAGTCAATCATGTGAAGGCACATAGCAGGTGCGACATAGCATTCCGAGGCATTCTTGTCTATGAAGGAGATTCCCTACAACTATGAAATTTGCTTTGGAGGAACAGTCTTTTTCAGACTGTTCCTCCAGAGCAAATTTCGTAGCTGTAGGGAATCTCCTTCATAGAAATTCAGTCTTAGCAACAGCATGGCAACCACTTAAGTCATTTTATAAATATGGCTCCTGGCCGGTGGGGTGGGCAAAATGAAAATGACAGAGCTGCTTCCCCTGATAGTGTATCTTGACTAGAAATCAAGGGAAGGGCAAATAGGGTGCCACTCCATTATGGCACGCCATTTTACTATTTATTTTATTACACATGGATCTTATATACTGTAGAAGGTATCTTATTTCTTAATTTAGCTATCTTATATAAGTTATCCAATGTGACTCAATTATGTGACTGCAAAGTAATAAAATGGCAAATTAGATATCTGATATTGTATATAATTTTTCTGATATGTCAAATAATTAACATATCTAATATAACATTAGATATCTGAAATATTTACATGTAATAAGATTTATTTTCTGATATATATAAACTTTCTAATTTTACATATCAGAGATCTTATTTACAACATTACCTGTATATCTTATTTGACTAAAAAAGATATCTTTATTCCTATATAAGATATCTTCTTTAAAAAATATGTTTATTTGATTGTTATTTTATATTCCATATCTGCAGATATCATATATGCTTTATATCTTATATAAGATACAAGATATCTTATGTGTAAATCAAGATATCTAATACAGTATATATCTCATTTAATGTGGATATCTGATATACCAAACTAGATATTTATCAGATATCTTATATGTTATATATGATATTTCATCTGTTATATCAGATATCTATTTAAGAGGATAAATAGTAAACTGGCTTGCGATAATCCATATCTAAAGTTTCCTTAATATGAAATTGAAATGGATAGTCCAAATATCAGCCTTTCAAATAGTAGGCTGAGGCAGGTGGGATCCCTAAGCTAAGTTTAAAAGGTCAAAGTAGGGGTGTAAAAGCACTTTATTTCAAGTGCTGCATGATACGAAGGGAGGTAGCAAACACCATATTCAGTATGTAGAAAGACAAACATGTTTAGTCATTACTCATCAAAATGTAGAATAAAATCCTTTCAAAATAGACACATCTTTTATATTCATATTTGTGTGCATCTCTTCAAAAGTGTAGATTTTGGAATCTCATTACTGATTCATCTTACTGATTCTTGCTAGACATTCCGCTACTGCAACCTATGATTCACGGAGAAATATGGAGAGAGTTTTAATCCTTAACGCTGGCTTTTAGGAGCTTTAATCTGGCACTGTAAATCAAGTAAATCCAATAGCAACAGAACTCCAGGAATTTGCTACAAGTTTTATGACCAAAAGTGGAATAAATGCACTATTTATTTGTCATTTGTTCTTCAGTTTGCAATAAATTGCTTTACAATTACTTGCCTAACAAATTACTGTAAAACCCTGTATATTGGGACAGAAGTGCCTGAGAAACAGTCTAGATCCTGATCCAGACCACACTGCTCCTGCTCCTGCTCCTAAAGAGCTGTCTATTCAGTATCTGCAATGTCTGTCAATCTGCTAGCATTTTTGACACATCGCCATGCGTCAAAAAATGCTAGCACATTGATAGACAGTGTTGATCATAAGTACTGATCAGGGGACATCAATTTGGGTGAATGGCCTGGTTGTCCCAATGTTCAGTGCCTTTGTGACAATGGTAATGAACTGTTCTTACAAGAGTCTGTCAATAATTCAGAATTCCAATAAATTAAACATGCATGCTCATTCTTTGAATTCCCAAACAAGGAAGTCTGTTATTTTGGCATAAACATTGATTACTTTTGACAGTCAAATTGTTAAAGAATATGAGATGTGGAAAAACTAGAATGATCTCCAGTAACATTACTCGAGTAATCCGAGTCCTGGTATGATGCTCGTGTTTACGATAGTGAGTCTGCCGAATGTGTTCTCAGTTCTGTGATGAAGACTTACTTTATCTTGTACTTGCTGAATGCATAATCATTGTCTCCAACACAGCCATTTAGTGATTTACCCGTAACTCAGGCTCTTTCTCTTGTTATGCCAAACACGATGTTATATACCGAAGAAATGCACTTTCTCTGGAACTGGCCAGTGGCACGTGCACTGTCAAATTCCGTCGTCAAGGTTGTACTCGATTCGGAAATCAGCTGTTACTTGCAGCCGAACATTCCACAGGGTATGAAGGGGTGGGTAGGCGGAGGACAGATGCTTTCCAAATGGGCTGGGTGCCTTTGGAGCTGTCCATTGGCGCCAAAATGAGGGGCTTTCGAACTTAGAAACAGAAAAAAAATCAGTTTTATTACAAGAAAATGTTTTTTTTTGACACCGAAATGTTTCTGCAAATATCGTCATTTGAGAAAATATAGGCCTAGGAAGGCCTACAAGGGCTTTTGGTGTTGACTTTCTAGATAAGGAAGGTCTTTTTGGAGCGGCGAAGGTCGGCACATACCCGTCACCCGACCGTAATACATGGAAGTTCCGCCGCACTGCTACCACTCCCCCCTCCCTGCCCGGTAATACCCCGGGGGAGACTTCTACGTTCATTTGCCTAATGTGTAGCTCCAGCAAAAACGAAGTCACAATTTTACAATGCTTGTAATAAAAATTTGCGCATCTCGTGAAAAAACTAGAGCAAGTGACGGCAGGGGCTCACGTATACCCCCGACCAGCGCCACCGCCTAATGAAACCAATCTTACACATGGTATGAACCTAGAAGTAAACTTAGTCAACTATCAAATGGTTCTATCAAAGTATATTACAAATATCAGCAAAGAGTGCCAACTCAACACAAAGCTTTAATGTAAACAACAGCAGAAGCATACAGATGATGTCAACTAATCTGCATGAACACATAGAAGTAAACCTGGTCATATATCAAAAGGTTTCATCAAAGGATGTTTGAAAAATATATAAACAAAGAATGTAAACTTAACGCAAAACTTTAACACAAATATACAAGTCTGTGGCCTTGACCTTTGATAAGCAGCTATGAACCTAAAAGTAAACCTAGTCAAATATCAAAAGGTTCCTTCAAAGGATATTGGAAATAAAAAAGAAGAATATAAACAACGCAAAACTTTAACGCAAATGTTTAAGTCTGTGACCTTGACCTTAGGTCAGCAGCAGCAGCATCCAGATGATGTCATTTATTATGCATGAACATAGAAGTAACCCTTGTCATATATCAAACTGTTTCATCAAAGGAAGTTGGAAATATAAGAAAAGAATATAAACCTAACGCAAATATACAAGTCTGTGAGCTTGATCTTTGGTAAGCAGCAGCATCCAGATGATGTCAACTACTCCGCCGGATTTGGCCAGAGGAACAAAAAAAAAAAGATTGCGTTTCAGAGCCGGTCATTGTCAAACACGTCTTCAGTCCTTCAGTCCAGTCTATAGACCGTTTATTCCCAATGTTGGGGTACGGCTCGTCTCGAAAAGAACTAGCATCTGAATTAGGCCCAATGTTTGCTCACCTCTTCCAACAAATTATTGACAGGGTTGAAAACCGCCCCCCCCCCCCTGCCCCTCACCCACCCCCTTCCGCCCCTCACCCACCCACCCAAGGAATGGTCTTTTGCAAATAATATGCCCGCTCTTCAAAAAAGGAGATAGGTATTTGCTTGCAATTACCGATCGGTTTCTCTAACTTGTGTACCATGCAAATTTAAAGAGTAAATACACTTCAGAGACTGACTGAATCAGATCCCAAACCCTATCCCCAACATCAAGTTAAAGGGAACACATTGTCTGCCCTAATACAGTGGACTCGACAGTATCGGATCAAGTTCAATAAAACTCCCGTTTTGTTGTATATCAATGCTAACATTATGTATGTTATTACACATAACAATTGCAAAATATCTCTTCTATCTATCCATGTCAAAATATTTACGAAATTTATTCCTTTAAGGGCAGATAACCTATCGAGACTTAAGGAGGGTCTTACGACAGTAACGAATCAGTTGCGACAGTATCGGATCATATGATATTATTGTATAAGAGAGTTCCTCCGAGGCGTTCTGCCAAACTACTTAGCTTCAATAATTTGGCTACATAAACAGCTGGACCTATTAAACTCTGAGAGGAAACTTTTACGGCCTTTCAGCGATATTTTTCACGTGGCCCGTCACCAACAACGTCAGCTAACAGTTGAATGTGTACAAATGTACAAGCATGTCAATTACATGTATCCCCTGCGCTCTTTTAGCATGGAACTACTCAAACAGTATAGACCATAATCTGACTTCGCAAAGAAATACACCCTGATAAGACCGTAGCGTCTGATCAGGATCAAGAAATTTATGGTGATTTTCCGCCTTAGCACTGAAATATCAATGCAAACAGAGTATAAACACTACATGGTCATTCAACGAGTTCTGCTGCATTAATCTGAGTCTACGAAGTGTACAAATGTCCAGCTGTTGACTGCAAAACATTAATGGGTTCACAAACATGCGAGCTGACGTCGAATGTTTCTTCAGAATGTTTAGCGGAAGCTTAGATGTGCTACGCATAATCGTCATCATCAGACGGTAGTGTGTGGGGCGTTAGATGGGGAATATTTTACAAAAAGGATATTATATCATTTTTAGACCGATCTTTTTTGAAAGAACACACGGCAGTCATTCAGGTTGTTGATTTATGACTTACTTTCAGCATCAGGCCTGCATTTGACATAAAGTTTTTCAGCTATTGCCTGTATTTCAGTTCAACTTATAAAATGATCCGTTACTGTCGCACATTGGTGCCCAACTTTTCAAGTCTCCAGCATCTTCAAATACTGGGATGTCACGAAAATAATGACTGTCCGCAATTTGAGGGATGCCAGAACACATTACAAAGCAGAATCGGTTTCAATCGCCTGATTATAAAATTGTGTAAAAAACCGAAATTGGTTTTGGGAGTAACGAGCAACAGACAAAATGCAAGCGCCGCTGAAGAGGGGTCAAGCTTTTCAATAACGCTGATTTGTTTCACAGCCGCACATTTCGATTGACTTTTTCACCCTGCCCTTTGGCATTGGTTTAACTCGATGACTGTAATGTAATGGTAAAAAATATTTGCTTCATTTGTGAGGAAAATGGGTGATTACATAAGGGTGATCCGATACTGTCGATGATCCGATACTGTCGAGTCCACTGTATTATGGCACATTTGGATGAACATAAACTTTTGTCAGACAGACAACATGTGTTTCGGAAGAAGCATAGTTGCGAAACTCAGTTGATCACGGTTATAAACGACTGGGCTAAAATCTTGGATAAGGGCGGTCAGGTTGACACTTTTATCTTGGACTTCGAGAAAGCTTTTGACACTCTCCCTCATGAATTACTTAAATCAGTGACCTATAAAGATGTATTTATATAGGTCACTGCTTAAATGTAAGCTATACGGCTATGACATTGGTGGCAGGACTCTGAAATGGATAGATTCTTTTCTCTGTTACAGGCAGCAGCGTGTAGTAGTAAATGGAGATAAATTAGATTAGGCCCCAGTTTGTCAGGGGTCCTCCAGGACATCGCGCTTGGACCACTGTTGTTCTCGTTATACATTAACCAGATAACGATATAACAGATTGTTAACGATATAACAGAAAATATTGACTCGGAATTAAGACCTTTTGCCGACGACTGTGTTTCCTATCGTGAAATCAGAGATAATGAAGACACGATGAAACTTCGGGATATAGATCGTTTAGGGTGTTGGGCTCGGAGTTTAGGGGCATGACATAACGCAGATTACAAGGAAACGGATCAAGAAGTCCAATGCTCCTATACCTTGGAGAGTACGGCCCTCAATAATGTAGAAATTTATCAAGTACATGTATCTCGGCATGACCATTACCAATGATTTGAAATGGAACACACGTCAGCAATATTTACACAAAGGCTAATAGGACCCTTGGCCTTGGCAGCATGTCCACAGGACGTTAAAGAGTCAGCATACAAGGGGCTGGTGCGTCCAGTCCTGGAGTATGGTAGTTCAGGTTGGGACCCTCGAAGTATACTTCTCCAAGATGAACTTGAGAAGGTGCAGAAAAGGGAAACTAGATTTGTAACGGGAAATTACATATATGAAACTGGGAGTATGACTGGCATTTAACTTAAGTGGGAGTCTCTGAAAAAAGAGAAGGAAGGATAGTAGACTCATTATAATGCTTTACAAAGGTCTGAAGGGTGCAGCCATTATACCCATAAATGACCTTGTTCCCCCAATGTAAATAGGCGTACCAGAAATCATAATTTCCTGGCATTTCAATCCCTATTGGCCGGGACTGACATTTACAAGTCTAGTTTCTTCCCCCAGACTATTAGAGATCGGAATTCCCTGAAAGATTCCCTTATTTTTGCTGCTGAGTGTGCAGAGGATTCAGTTACTAAGTTTACTTCTCTTGTAAGCGCTAGAGACTAGCTTCCCGGTGAATGATTGTCCTTGGACGCACCAGTAAACAATTCTGTCAGATTCTGATACTGATTCTGAAACGGCTCAAATAGATCAACTATTTTGTTCAGACCTTGCAGAGACAAGATGGGTCAAACATTAAAATGCCAAATATGAAACAGTAGGATTGATGACTGATTTGTTTTCTTCGCAGTTCAGAAAAAAATGCATTAATACACTGCTACAGTCTGCATGCTTAGAGATTAACTCAGCCGTGCTTAAGTCTGCTTCTCTCTTTACTAACTGCACGCCGGTGGGTCGGGCGTCAGCCTCAGTGATGGCCCTGACAAGAAACTATATATTTTTAGTTGGTTTTAGCCGGAACCATTTGGTCTGTTGTTTGGCCCACCGGCTTTAACCGGTGGCTTTCTTTTGCTCAGTATTTCAGTGGTGTCGCAACACGTTGTTTCTCTCGAGTCCTCATCTTTGCTTCATCAAAGTTTTTAGCGCGAGACGGGCTTATGCAACATCCTTCGCGTGCGCACGCGTGCTAGTGTGCGTGCTAGTGCGCGTGCGTGTAAATTATTCAACTGTTGCGTTATGCTCCTAAGAAACCGCGAGGGCAAGAGTCTTCAAACTTGCTCCGTAGGTAGTAAGGGGGAGATCTACTGAAAGCAGCGATGCATATCGGGCCATGGGCTAAATTTCACGATCGATTGAACATAAAAAAAAATATTTACCTGTTGCGTTTAGCTCAGTTTCTAAGTAATCGCCATGGCTACAGTCTTCAAACTTGCTCCACAGATACATCTGAGGAAGATTTACTGAATGCAGCGATGCATATCGGGCCATGGCCTATAAATCACAGTTGATTGAACATAAAAATATTCAACCGTTTAGCTCAGTTTCTAAGTAACTGCAAGGGCTAGAGTCCTCAAACTTGCTCGATAGATACATCTGGGGAAGATCTACTTACTGAAATTAGTGATGAAAATCGGGCCATGACCTATATTTTGCGGTTGATTGAACATAGAAAAAAATACTCACTTGTTCTGTTTAGCTCAGTTTCCAAATGCACCATAGATATGTCTGAGAAAAATCTACTGAAAGCAGTGATGCATACCGGGCCATGACCTATATTTTATGGTTGAATGAACATAGAAAAAAAAATTCACGTATTGCATTTAGCTCAGTTTCTAAGTGATCGCAAGGGCTAGAGTCTTCAAACTTGCTCCATAGATACATCTGGGGAATATCTATTGGTAGCAGTGATGCATATCGGGCCATGGCCTATATTTCACAGTCGATTAAACATGGAAAATAAATATTCATCCGTTGCATTTAGCTCAGTTTCCAAATAACCGCAAGGACAAGAGTCTTCAAACTTGCTAGATAGATACATCTGGGGAAGATCTACTGAAAGCAGTGACGCATATTGGGCCATGGCCTATATGTCACAGTTGTTTGAACATAGAAAAAAATATTCACCTTGTTGCCTTTAGCTCAGTTCTCTAAGTAACCGCAAGGGCTAGAGTCTTCAAACTTGCTCCATACTGATACATCTGGGGAACATGCTGCAATCGAGCAGTGAGCTGTATTTTATGGTCTAGTAAATTTTCCTTATATCTCAAAGACTTTTAGATATATGAACACGATTGCTTGGGATAATGACTCTGTATTACCAAGTGTTTGACCTAAACTAGTAATAGATCAAAGTGACCTATATTTTATGGTATGGTGATTTTTCCTTATATCTTGAGGGCTATTTAAGGTACAAACATGATTTCTTGGAATAATGACTCAGTTTGACCCAGATTTTGACTTTAAACTATCAATAGGTCATATTGACCTTTATTTAATGGTCCAGTGATTTTGCCTCATATCTTGAAGACTATTCGAAGACGAACGTGATTGCTTAGGATGATGACTCAGTATGACCCAAAATTTGACCTCAGACTAACAGTAGGTCACATTGACTTTTATTTCATGGTCCAGTGATTATTCCTTATACCTTGAAGACTGTTTGATGTATGTAAATGATAGCTTGGGATAATGGCTCAGTATGACAGCCAAACTTACAGTAGGTCGCAGTTAGGTATATTACATGGTCCAGTGTTTTTGCCTTATATCTTGAAGACTATTAGATGTACGAACGCGAGTTCTTGCAATTATGACTCAGTATGACCAAACATTTGACCTCAAACTAGCAGTAGGTCACAGTGACCTATATTTAATCATCCAGTGATTTTGCTTCATATTTCTAACACCATTTCATGGTTAACCTTATACTTCGGTAAATGGTTCAGGCTAACACTGTGAGTGAACTCATACTAATTATATGTCAGTTTGACCCCTATTTCATGGTCCAGTGATTTAGCATTATACTTCTATCACTACTTGCATCATACTTGGTTAAATGGTTTGGGCTGACATCTTAGTTGAAGGTCACCATGAGCTATATTTCATTGTCCAGTGATTAAACCTCATATTTCTAACTGTTTCATGCCTTTGCATTATACTTGGGTTCATGGTTTAGGCTGACACTGTGAGTGATCTCATACTAACTGTAGATCAGTGTGACCTATATTTCATGGTCCAGTGATTTTGCATCATAATTCTAACACTTATACATGGATTTGCATTGTACTTGGGTTATGGATGTGGGCTGACACTGTGAGTGACCTCTTACTTATTCTAGGTCAGTGTGACCTATATTTCATGGTACAGTGATTTAAGGTAAGGTGGGAGTAATTGACAAAACACATGATTTTTTTCATACTTCCCTATATTGTACATTTTCAGTCCCTCTTTCAGAAAATGTAATAAAAAAGAGGGGTCGCCATTCTCGTTTTCAAGATATCTGACCTCGAAAACGTCACTTTTTCCTCATTTTCGACCCGACGTTATAATGGCGTTCTATGGAAAACGAACTTTTTTGCATGTCTCTTTTGGATAATAACCTATATTCTGAGAAAAAAAACACATTTTTTTCTTCAAAAACTAACACAGTATGGCCCAATGATAGAAGTTTACATCACAGCAATAAAAATAGTAGGTCGCCAACTTAACTTTTGAGCTAAAATGCATAAAATGCCCGGCTTGCTGTCTCTTTCTGCCTGAAATGTTAGCGTCGCGCATGGTGACGTTAACGTTACTATACTTTCGCGCCACGCATCAGCTATCGCTTTTTGTAGGTTATCGGCAAAATTTGTCTAGGACTTTCATCACTCATGATTGTCATCGTCGGGAAAGTGCAGGGTGAAAGCAGATGCAGGACATTTTCTCTCAGTCTCTGCATTTGGCGTCTCGGAGAACTTTTACTTCAGTTAAAATCGAAAATTGAAATCAGTGACATTCCCCTATACCCTCCGTTACAGCTTATGCGCCCCGAGATGACAAACTCTCTGAAGCGACAACTTTAGGGTGGGCTTCCACGTGCTATGACATTTAAACAATTCCCTTGTTCACTTGTCGTTTGGCCGGGCCGGGTAGAGCAATCGGTAGGGCACCTGACTCGTAAGTCCTGGGTTCGAATCCCGGTCTGGCCACATACTTTCGTTTCTCCTTCCGCTGATTCAAGAAGGGCAGTTGTCTGTTACTGGCGAAAGTATGTGCACTTAGTACTGGTTAACCGCTTAGGAAGTCTAAGCCTGCCCAGGAATAGTGTGGTTATGTTAACTGACCGTCCCGACAAGACCTTAGTTGTTTACCGTGGACGTTAAGCATCAAATCAACCAACCAACCAACTTGTCGTTTGTACAGTGTAAGCGAGTCAAGTTACCTGACCCGACCCAACTCAGAACCGATAATATTCTGCACAATAACCTAGCGTTCCAACGACTGGACTTCGGCGAATCTCTCTCTCTCTCTCTGTCTCTCTGAAACTGATAGGCAGCTTGGATTCACTTAAGCATTTAGGAGATTCAATAAAATGTCTCTTTGATATACACTTGGAAAAATGAAGAAGAAATGAAAGACAGAAAAGTGAAAGAAGGGCAAGGAAAAAGAAACGCCATATTTTTGTAGCTTATTAACACAAAACTGATCGTTGAATTATCGTATCAACGTCGATAAAAGGTCCTGACGACATTGCATCGACGGTGATACATGTACGGCTGCCTGGTGCTGTTTAAACGCTGAGGACGGTCTAAGAGTTTCAAATATAACTAAAATGTGGAGTAACTTTTGCTGATTAGTATTTTAATGTAAAGGATGATAAAACCTGTCTATGGCTGCTATCCTATTAACTATAAAGTGCATGGTCGAAGTGTAGACAGTGATCTGACTACCCAGTGTACGATTCTGGATTCAATTTTAAGAGGCTTTGTTGTCGTATAAAATTGATAATAAGATTATTGCAACTCAGCAGCTGCGAACTCCGTCTGACAAACTGATGAGAAACTGTCAGAGAACAGTTTTCCCGCTGATAGTCTTTCCCCACAGAAAACCAGCTTTACGTTTTTCAGTTCTTTCTCTGCGACACTTTCTATATCCTTTAAATTCACCAGGCGCTCAGCCTCCTTGCATTTTGTGAGTAGACCATATATAGTGATCACAGAAGCGGCTAATCTTGACGCCATCTTGTTTTTCTCAAACGGAACGTTTGACGTCATTACGTAACGTGACTACAGAAACTGCCGCACGGCGGCGCTGAATTACTCCCACCACACCTTAAGCCAATATGCCTAAACTATTTTATTGACATCTATTATACTTGGTGTAATGGTACATTCAGATACAGTGATTGACCTCATGTTACTTCTAGGTCACTGTGACCTATATTTCACTGTTCATTGATATTGCCATATCTCTGGCAATATTTTAGAGGTTTGAATTATTCTTAGGAGAACTTTTTATTCTGATGCTGCAGTTGATCTGATTTCACTTGGCTGGTATTGTCCATATTAGCCATATTAAACTTGGGCTTGTTAATGTCAAGCTCCTGCAAAGTCATGTGTTATTGTCTTGTGACAATTCTTGTTTGTTAACTCTTCGGCGCCAAATTTTTCAGACAACAAATTTTCGTCTGCTCAAATCATCAGACGACAGATTTGTAATTGGAAATTTTAACAATCTAAAGACATTTTTCATAAAATCAGGCTTTTTAAGTTCATATTTGAATGGCAAACAGTGTAGATCCTGATCAGACGGCTCTTTTAAGAGCCTGCTGATCTGGATATACGCTGTTTGCAAAGTTTTTGCAACTTTGGCACCGAAAGAGTTAAGGCTATGGTTCATGGTTTTTCAGTTATAGCACTGAGGTGACGATATGATGACAAATCTTTTGCGGATATGTTCTTAGGATGTCCTTTATCAGCCATAAATGCTGAAAATGGCAAAATATTCAAAGTCAACCTCTAAGTAGCCTTAAGGATGAAAAAATGAAACTTGGCAGTAAGCCTCTACAAAAATACTGTTCTTCGTGCCAGTGGGCCTAGAAATTGCTGTTGTTATGAAAACTTAATGTTGTCATTGACTTTTAGTCAGAAAATTGGACATTGGTTCTGCTGTCTTGGCATTGCAAATACATTGACAAACTATTACAGAAATTATGCTAACCGCTTAATTATTTGCTTGGTTGCCATTGCAACTGAAATTCTAAATGAAACAGCAAAATATTAAAACACACACATATAGACACACACACACACAGAGTAGCCATCTGACTGGCAAAGCTGAAGCTTTGCAGAAATGTTCTTTGTATAAGCTTCTACAAAATTACTTTTGACATAGTAATGTTTTTGCTGTGGCAAACTTAATTTGCATTTGGCTTTCAGTTGGCAAAGGTGATTCTCTAGGGACAGTGAAAAGAAAAAGAAGAAAAGGTAGACAGAAGAAGTAGGATGACAAAATTAAAGAGTGGACAGGGATGGACTTTGCAAGCACAACTAGGGCAGCTGAAGACAGGACCAGGTGGAAAGGCATTTTTGTAAAGTCATCTGTGCTGCCCCAATGACCTTGCAAGATAATGGGAAATACTAGAATAACAAGCAAATTCGGTGAATTTATATCCCCCGCCGAAGTGGCCCTGATTTGTTTATGGTTTATTTTAAGTAACATAAAATTTCATTCACTGATTACTTAGTTACGGCTGAACTTGTGGATTGTAAATAAAATCAAGGGCAATAACTGTGGGATAAGTGAGATATAAGCTGAAGCTGTTACACTTGTCTCAGCATCACTGCACAATGATGATACATTTTTTATTCAGTTTCAAGAAATTTTGTTCACCGATACCTAAGTTATGGCTAATTTGTGGATTTTAAATCCATTCAGGGGCATTAAATCATGCGTTAATGCAGCAATTATGACAAAACTTAATGTGCACTGCTGTGTCATGACAGTACCTAATTATTTTAAGTTTCATGAAATTCCATTTATTGGTTACTTAGTTATGACTCAAATTTTGTTTATTTTAAACAAATTCAAGGGCAATAACTCATTGCTTACTCAAGCAATTCCGACAAAACATAAGATGCACCAATGTGATATGGTGATACATACTTAGTATAAGTTTCATAGAATTCTATTCATTGATTACTTAGTTACGGCTAAATTTGTCAACCATAAATTGATTCAAGGGCAATAACTCATGCACTACTGATGCCCTTCTGAGGAAATTTTATGTGCATAACCGCATTATGGTGATACATATTCAGTTTAAGTTTCATGAAGTTTTGATAATCGGTTACTTAGTTGACTCATTTTATTAATTTTAAATCCATTAAAGGGCAATAACTCATGCACTACTGATGCCCTTCTGATGAAACTTTATGTGCATAACCGCGTTATGGTGATACATATTCAGTTTAAGTTTCATGAAGTTTTGATAATTGGTTACTTAGTTATGACTCATTTTACTAATTTTAGGTCCATTAAAGGGCAATAACTCATGCACTACTGAAGCCAGTCTGATGAAACTTCACGTGCATCAGCGCGTTATAGTGATATATATTTATTTAAAGTTTCATGAAATTCCGTCCAGTGGTTACGTAGTTATGGCTCCGGACGGAAGGACAGACAGAAGGACGGACATGGAGAAAACTATATCCCTCCGCCTTCGGCGGGGGATAATAACAATGCAGCATTAGCTGTGAAACCACTGTACATGTATATAGTTTTGTACACAGCTGTTTGACAGCCGGGCCACATAGCACAGTCAGTAGTGAGTCTGACTCAAGAGCCAGAGGTCTCAGGTTCAATACCTAGTCCGGCCACATACTTTCGTTTCTCCTTCCTCTGATTCAAGAAGGGCCGTTGTTAGTTACTGGCGAAAGTATGTGCACTTAGTACTGGTTACCTGCTTAGGAAGTCTATACCTGCCCAGGAGTAGTGTGGTTAGGGTAACGGACTGTCCCGGCATGACCACAGCTGTTTATCATGGACGTTAAACAATAAAACAACAACAAAACAACACAGCTGTTTGAGGCCGTAGTCATATGGAACATAATCCATGTTAAATTTTGTAACTCTCTTACTTATTCATTTCCCTGGCCAGAACTTACCATATTGCATTAATGTGAATTTTGCCAATGGGAAAATAAAAGTTTCACAAAAGTTTTTATAAACCTCCGGATAAATTGTGTTCCACAGAAAGCAGTACTAATCATTAAGGTACACACTGGAAAATTAATAAACCAACAAAACAATGTTAAATTATTTTCTTTAATAATATTTGTCATGTACATGTATAAAATCCATTTGTTAACAAGAATTATTGTAGCTGAAAGAGCTGCATAATCTAAAGCTCCAGATAAGGTGAATATTTGACGAAAATTTTATGGTAAAAATTCTAAGTAATGAGACTGACTGATAGGTCTGAGCAAGCAGCGCAGTTCCAGGTCAGACTGCTCCTTGAAGGAGCAGTCTGATCAGGATCTACTCTGTTTGCCATTCCAACTGCATCTTTTGGACACATTACTGTATTGTAAAACCGAACTATTACATTTTTAGGACAATTACGGTAAATATTTTCGGTGTCCCAATTTTTAGAATTTTTACAGTACGTTGATCTGTTTTGCATTTCTATGATTCAGAAGCAGAATCAGTATTGTCTACTGGTGATACGTCCAAGGACAACCATTCACCAGGAATGATTCAATGCAAGTTCTGTCACCATGGAACACTGGCTGTTCTAATGAATGCTGACATTATGTTATATCCACTGCAAATCATCTCCTTCCATTCTAGATACCGTTGCCAAAAGAATAAGAACCAAACCCTAAAATTCACCTAACAATGGCTATTAGCCTGTCATCAGTGTCTACTAAAAATTAGAATTTTTACTATTTACTGGTTAACCGCTAAGGAGGTCTAAGCCTGCCCAGGAGTAGTGTGGTTAGGTTAACTGACCATCCCGACATGACCATAGCTGTTTACCGTGGACATAAAGCAACAAATCAATCAATCAATCATACCTTTCATACCTATCTACATACATATGTTGTGACCCCTCATTAGAACCTAACCACACTATTCCTGGGCAGGCTTAGACCTCCTAAGTGGTTAACCAGTACTAAGTGCACATATTTTTGCACGACTACTGCCCTTCTTGAATCAGCGGAAGGAGAAACGAAAGTATGTGGCCAGACCGGGTATCGAATCCAGGACCTCTGACTTATAAGTCAGGTGCTCTACCGTCCGCGATATATGGCCCGGCAAAAAAAAAAAACCAAAAAAGAAAACAAATGTAAATAGATATGTAACACAGGTATGAACTAATAGATACACTTATCTGGAGCTTGGTCACAACAATTTTATCTGCAGTAGCCACTTCACTAGATATTATGCAAAGATGGGACTATCTATTTTTATACTGTATGTAATGGTGTGTACTTGTCTTAGATCAGTTATACCTATTCTGACAGTTATTTGTCAAGGATGTATTTGTAGAAAGATGTACCCTTATTTGCTTAAATATTGGGACACCTAAAAACCATTAATTTTCAATTTGGGACAAATGGAAAATTAATGGTTTGGGGTGTCCCAATACTTATGCACTTTAGGGTAGATATGTAAATGCCTTTTGAAATTTTTCACTCTACAGTAGAACTTCATTGGCTCGAACAGGCTTGGGACCATGAAAATTAGTTCCAAAGCCAAGGGTAGTTCTACCCATCCAGGGTTAGTTTCCATATAAAGTGACCTCTAGGGACCAAGAGAAGAGTTCTAGCCAGGCAGGCTGAACGAGCTATCAGTGTTCGAGCCATTGAAGTTCTACTGTATTTCACAAAATGCATTTCTGATCGTGACATCCTGATAGAATACACAATTTGTCCATTTGAATTTGCTTATTTTCAGGACTGAACCTTTGCCATTCCTTACACAGACTTAAAACAGTTTCACTTACTACTGATATGAAGATACACCTCTAAATGTCATAGATAACTCAGGTCAGGGGGTATAAATCACTAAGTATCCTTTATAGAAAAATTTTATTACCAACTTCTTACCTCATATGTAAATTTCATATGATATAAAGAGTTTGTACTGAATTAGCTGCATCTCTGGGTTCAAATTACACTAATCATCAAACTTCCATGATTTAAAATCATTCAAAGATAAATCCTTGTCTTTCCCCTCATATGTCAATTTCATGATAATGGGAGGGGCAATGATAACAACGAAAGTTCTTCTATGACATTCTGCTACCCTATTACACTTTACTTTGAATGTTTCCACCGCATTATTATGCTGCATTACTCCACCTTCTACTATTCTTCTCTAGCAGGGCTGGAGTTGAATGATTTTACTGGAGGCGAATTACCGTAATGACCCTAAATATTCTGACGGACAGGTCTGAGCAAACATTGCAGACCCAGATCAAACTGCTCCTTGAGGAGCAGTTTGATTAGGGTCTACAATGTTTGCCATTACAATCATTTGTATGCATTAACCTGTGTAAAATCCACTTTCTAATAATTTTCGAACAATAACTGTCCAACTTTCGGGTGTCCGAAATTTTAAGGTCATTACGGTAGTACATTTTCAGGGACAAAATTCGGCTCTTTTCACTTTTGCTCTTTTTCAATTCTGACCCTATTTTGGAAGGGCTATCTCATCCAGAGAAGCAAACAGGAAGTCAAACAAGAGCTGTCGCCTGACAGCATAGCTCGCCTGAATAGGTGCTTGCCCATCACACAGTCGCTATGGTGGTGTGGACTGCTATGTATAAAACTTCAGGCAAGCATGTCCATAATGACAACACATTTATAAACAAAAGCTATCTCAGAAATGTCTTAAAATAAAAAAAAAATCCACATGAAATTTCACAGTCCATGAGCTTGAGGTCAAAGAACTAAGGGGTAGGGGGGAGGAGGGCAGGGCTAGGATGTATCAAAGCCTTTAACCGTTATCTAACATCAGTCCAAGTATTAGTATCAACTGAGTCCATTGTGGCACTGTGAAATTATGTCTTCATTAATATAAAGCTAATCAAAATCTTTAAGACAAAACTCAAAGTCCATGACCTTGACATCAAGGTCATCCAGTCGGGTAAGTATATAGTGTTTTGTAACAAGAGGGCCATGGTGGCCCTGAATCGCTCACCTGAGCATTAATCAGTTCACTGGCTCTGGTGAAGATTTATAAGAGTTTTTACCATACTAACATTTGACCTAGTTTTTGACCCGACATGACCCAGTTTCAAACTTGGCCTGGATATTGTAAGAATAAACATTCTGACACAGTTTCATTGAGATTGGATCAAAACTGTGCCCTCTGGAGCGTATACAAGGTCGTTCTTATATTTGACCTAGTGACCAAGTTTTTGACCCGACACGACCCAGTTTCAAACTTCACCTAGATTTCATTAAGATAAACATTCTGACAGAGTTTCATGAAGATTGGATCAAAACTGTGCCCTCTAGGGTGTACACAAAGTTTTTCTAAGATTTGACCTTGAGCCGACGTGACTCAGTTTCATAGGGGGCTTAGATATATGGACAATAAACATTTTGACATAGTTTCATGAAGATTGGATCAAAACTATGCCTTCTAGTGCTTACACAACGTTTTTCTATGATTTGACCTAGTGACCTAGTTTTTTACCCGACATGACCTACTTTCAAACTTGGCCGAGAGTTTATGAAGATGAACATTCTGACAAAGTTTCATAAAGATTAGATCAAAACTGTGTCCTCTAGAGCGTACACAAGGTTTTTCTATGATTTGACCTAGTGACCTAGTTTATGACTCGACATGACCCAGTTTCGAACTTGGCCTAGAATTTGTGGAGATAAACATTCTGACAATGTTTCACAAAGATTGGATTAAAACTGTGTCCTCTAGAGCGTACACAAGGTTTTTCTATGATTTGACCTAGTGACCTAGTTTTTGACCCGACGTGACCCAGTTTCAAACTTGTTCTAGATATTATGAGGATAAACATTCTGACAAAGCTTCATGAACTTTGGATGAAAACTGTGCCTTCTAGAGCGTACACAAGGTTTTTCTAAGATTTGACCTAGTGACCAAGTTTTTGACCCGACATAACCCAGTTTCAAACTTATCCTACATATTATGAGGATAAACATTCTGACAAAGTTTCATGAACTTTGGATCCAAACTGTGTCCTCTAGAGCGTACACAAGGTTTTTCTATGATTTGACCTAGTGACCTTGTTTTTGATCCGACATGACCTACTTTCAAACTTTGCCGAGAATTTATGGAAGTAAACATTCTGACAAAGTTTCATAAATATTAGATCAAAACTGTGTCCTCTAGAGCGTACACAAGGTTTTTTTATGATTTGACCTAGTGACCTAGTTTTTGACCCGACATGACCCAGTTTCAAACTTGTCCTACATATCATGAGGATAAACATTCTGACAAAGTTTCAGGAACTTTGGATCAAAACTGTGCCTTGTAGAGCGTACACAAAGCTTTTCTAAGATTTGACCTAGTGACCTAGTTTTTGACCGATCAAGACCCAGTTTTGATCTTGGCCTAGAGTTTATAGAGATAAACATTCTGACAATGTTTCATATAATTTGGATCAAAACTGTGTCCTCAAGAGCATACACAAGGTGTTTTCTATGATTTGACCTAGTGACCTAGTTTTTGACCCGACGTGACCCAGTTTCAAACTCGTCATAGATATTATAAGGATAAACTTTCTGATTAAGTTTCATGAACTTTGGATCAAAACTGTGCCTTCTAGAGCATACACAAGGTTTTTTTAAGATTTGACCTAGTGACCTAGTTTTTGACCCGACATGACCCAGTTTCGAACTTGGCCTAGAGTTTATGGAGATAAACAATCTGACAAAGTTTCATATAGATTGGATCAAAACTGTGTCCTCTAGAGCGTACACAAGGTTTTACTATGATTTGACCTAGTGACCTAGTTTTAGACCGACGTGACCCAGTTTCGAACTTGTCCTAGATACTATAAGGATAAACATTGTGACAAAGTTTCATGAACTTTGGATGAAAACTGTGCCCTCTAGAGCGTACACAAGGTTTTTCTAAGATTTGACCTAGTGACCTAGTTTTTGACCCGACATGACCCAGTTTCGAACTTGGCCTAGATTTTATAAAGACTAACATTCTGACAAAGTTTCATAAAGATTGGATCGAAACTGTGCCCGCTAGAGTGTACACAAGCAAAAGTTGACGGACGTCCGTCCGGACGTCTGTCCGGACGTACGACGGACATCAGGGTATCCCAAAAGCTCACCCTGAGCACTTCGTGCTCAGGTGAGCTAAAAACTCAAAAAAGTGTCTAACATCAGTTCAAGTGTAAACTAAATCTCTGCCAAGCATTTTGAATCAGTACGCAATTAGAAAACTTTATTAAAGACCAAATTTCCTAAGTCCCTGACCTTGACATCAAGGTCACTGAGCAGGGCTGGGGTAGTAGTCTGTAAAACTTTGGACTAATATCTAACTACAGTGCAAATATAAAAAGAATTCATCAATGGGTTCAGGAGATATGTGTCATTAAAAAACTTTAACCAAAACATCCAATCAATAAAAAGACAATTTTCTAAGTCCATGACCTTGACATCAAGGTCACTGAGTGGGGTGGGGGTGGTACCTTGGAAAACTTCAGACCAATATCTAACTACAGTGCAAGTATCAAAGGAATCCATCCATGGGTTAAGGAGATACTGGGCTTCAGAAAACTTTAACCAAAACATCCAGTCCCAAAAAACTCCCAATTTTCTAAGTCCATGACCTTGACATCAAGGTCAAGGAGTGGGGTGGGGGTGGTACCATGTTAAACTTTGAACCAATATCTAACTACAGTGCAAGTATCAAAAGAATCCATCCATGGGTTAGGGAGATATAGGTCTTTAAAAAACTTTAACCAAAACATCCATCCGGACGCCGACGCCGTGGTGACAACAATAGCTCTTCCTGAACTTTCGTTCAGGCGAGCTAAAAAGTGTTTGTCTGCGTATTTTCATAAAACTGAGCTTAACTGGAAAACCCAACAAAATTTTACATTGCCAGTAACAAAAGTGAAATTTATGTCTCACTTCTCCTAGTCCTAGACAAGACAAAACCTGCAGGAAACAGGCAGGGGCATCCATTCATCTTAAGGTGTATGGGTATTCATTTCAGTGTGGATGCCATGTTTTACATGGGAGCATATTTCAGCAGAGTAGTATTTGCTTTCCTGGTAAGTGAATAACTTCTTCCCTGACAGCTGTTCTTAAATGAAAGAATTTGCTTGCTAGAAAAAAGAGTAAATTCTTTTCTTTAAAAGTAACTACACTGAAGGACTTTAAAAACGCAAAAAATGAAAATCGTTTTTTCTTGCACCCAGAATATTTTTTGTCTTCTTTAACAGATAAAATCGGCTGGTAACGACACTCTGCTTCTATCTATATCTAAAACCGGCATTTTTAAATGCACTGGCCACCACTAGCTATGCATCATTGTTTTACAATTTTTTTGCACGTGGTGTACCCAGGAATGAATGAGGAAAAACAAATTATCATTGCTCTTGTAGCTTGTAGTTATACATGTCTAAAAACCTCTTAAGCTTTAGTTCTACAACATTATTAATCATGCCACGCTTGTCCAAACATGAACGCTCTGGCAAAATCGGAATGTTACAAGACGGGCTGTGTGTTTCTGACGTCACATGACATTATAATTGCAATCTGTTGACTGTTCAGCGCCTTAGAAATCGTTACCAGGCTACTGGGACAGTAAAGGTTGACACCGAAGAATTACGAGCCGACGTCAAGACGCTACATTAACAATGTTCTTCGTCCTGTGGTAATACCCCTTGTGCGTCAAAAATATAAGAGAGGAAAATTTTTTATACCAACAAGACAATGCCCCAGTCCATACTGCCCGCCTCACCGTCAATTTTATGGCAGCAAAGTTTGACTGGTTGCCTTTGTCTCTAGACATGTCACTGATTGAGATAGTACTTGCAACTTTAGAATCTAAGGGTATTGCTATTTGATAGACTGTTGCGCTAATATTACTTATTATTTTTATATGAAATTTTGAACATGTTTTGCTGACATATTGATGGTCATCGTTGCCAAATTTCAATTAAATTAGTACACTAGAAATTAGTAATTTTTATGAATTTTAATATTTGCGTTTTTAAAGTCCGTCAGTGTACCTGTGAGAAAAAAAAAGGCATGTACTTCCATATTAGAGTAACCTCCCTTGGAATTGAGTCCATCACATCTTAACCCATTCCATTCGGATACCCCTTTAGGGGTATCTGGGCAAACAGTTTGGATCCAGATCAGGCCCCACAAATGTGTGGCCTGATCCGAGATCCAAACTGTTTACTGCCTAGACATCAATTTTACAAGAGTTTGTTGGACCAATCTTGATGTTTGATGCAGACAACAATTTCAGCAGACGACAAAAAAAATACGCAGAATGCAATGGGTTAACAGAAAGCAGAGATATTATGACTCAGTCACAACCACTCATTTCAACTTCATCTATCATTAAACTTCCATCATTGCCATCAGTCACTGAGGTATTATTCAAAGAAGAGTCCTCCCCTTTAGCCTCATAGGTCAATCTCATGATAGGGGGCGGAGCTGACATGTCAACTGATGAATCCTGGGAAGGAAAAGATGGCACTGTGTCAGGGGCAGCAAAGGTGGGACTGTCTTCAAACTCTGTAAATAAAGAATAATACTGAGCAGATTTTAAATGGATTTTGTTTCTTCAGCAGCCCTATATGTCAGTCTCATTACAGGGATAATTTTGGGCCTTGCCATTGTGCCACATGCACAACAAAAATTACATATGCCGCAAGAAAAAGCCATGTCCATTCTGTAGGGCGCACTAAAATTCCTTACAGCGCATATTTTCTGTGCATCCACGCCTAGGTGTTTTGTCATATCCACCCGCCCATATGATTCTTTTTTAAAGGTGCAACTTGTTATCCAACACATGCTTCTGTTTTTCAAACTTCCAGTTTATAAACTCTCACTACTTTCGATTTAATTTCGTATTGATTTGGTGAAATTTGCATTTAAATTGGACAAGCACTGAAGAAAAAAAATTCTCCTTGACCCAAACCAATGGAAAGAAGTTCTTCATGCACAAATTGTGCCCCTATCCCCTCAATATGCAGGTAAACACCCAGTCTTATGGTAATTCGACATAGAGTAAGACTATTGATGTCAGTGAATGTGAAGGCCATTCTGACTGAATATTTATGTTGAGATGAATTTTGATTTTTCAGGCACTCTTGCAGAATGGGGAAGACCGAAAGTTCATGAAATATGATTCTACCTACCAGAAAGCAAATCGTATTTTATAAACCATTTTTCACACATTGAGTGGATCTACCAAAAAATGAATTTATGCAGGATGTCTGTCAATGGGAATACCCAGTTTTCTATTTGTTCCATTCTCATAAACTATTCTGTATCAGTAAAGATTATGACGTAAGTAGTGTCAGAATTTAAGTTCTGTGTCTAAGATAACATGATTGTGTTGTTTATCTGTGTGGAAGAAAATTAGCAAAAGGAGATAGATGGGCTCCACCTATCATATGCTGTGCCCAAGATACAGTGGGCCTCTAACCTTTACAGCCACTAGGCTATATGAAACCTTTACCTTTTAGTGAAAGCTCAAAACAGTGATTTCAATTCTTGAAATACTTCAATACTATCTGTTATAAAGAAAGTATTATACAGTAGAACTTCAATGGCTCGAACCCTGATGGCTCTTTTACCCTGCCTGACAAGAACTCGTTCTCGGGTCCCTAGAAGTCAGTTTAAGTAGACACTGACCCTGGATGGCTAGACCTATCTTTAGCTGGAACTAATTTTCATGGTCCAAGACCTGTTTGAGCAACTGAAGTTCTACTGTATATTGGTTTTCAGAAATTATTCCACAATCATAAATGAAATTTATGTTCTTCTTTTAACTGTATTTACCTGAGGTTAGTTCTGTCATAAGAGATTCTATGAGATTAGACAACATGGTGGTTGAGAATGCATCATCTCTTCTAATAGAGAGGGCCTGAAAATGACAGAAAAAAATATGTTAATTATCCCATTCCATTCGGGATACCCCTTTAGGGGTATCTGGGCAAATAGTTTGGATCCAGATCAGGTCCCACAAAAGTGGGGCCTGATCCGAGATCCAAACTGTTTGCTGCCTAGACATCATATCTACACGAGTTAGTTAGACCAATATTGTCAAAATATTCTTGATTTTTGATGCAGACGACAATTTCAGCAGACGACAAAAAATACCCAGAATGCAAAGCGTTATTATACAGAGTTTATGGAGAGTTTTATGTTTTCTTTTACCAGTCTTCTTTAAGCCTTCAAATAATCAAGCTCACATACACAAAGATTATGCCTGACAATGTCATCTTATATAAGACTTAACAGCATCAAAAATGAAAATTGCTAAATTTGCAAACAGCCTAGGTCCAAATGAATGCAAACAGCATAGATCCATATGAGGTGGCTCATTTAAAGCCACCTCATATGGATCTAAGCTGTTTGCCTTATAGTCCTAGAATTCTAAATATATTATAGCCCAGATGAAATGTTTTTCTTTTTTTTTTTTAATTTATGCAGATTTAAATTTTGTTGTTTGCTTTTTTGCACTTTAAAGGTTAATGAAACATAACTTAGTCACAAGAAAGAGGCCTTGTAGCGAGTGAAAAGCCAGACATGGCATTTATAAAGATCAATAAGTCTCCATCTTTCTCACAATCCAAAGATTGTTGGTGATAATAGGGAAGACGCAGATTGAACTCTTGAGTTGCACAGGCTAGCTGTTGTAAGTTTTTCCTATCACGTGGTCCCTTTTCTCATAACATGGCTCAAACCAAAAGTACCATCAACATTTAACATTTCTAGCGGCAAAAAGAATGAAAGAAATAAAGTTTTACCTTATGGAAGTAATCAACTGCTGTTGAGTTGTCTCCCTTTAATGCGTAGACATAACCTATGGCTGAGTAGGTAGAGGGGCTCTGAGGGTCCAGAATCCTTGCCTGCTGATGATACTCCAAAGCTTCATCAAATTTCCTGTAACAGACCATCACCTTCATATTATATCATAAATTATACACACTGAATTAACAAACATTTCAAAATATTTCTGTGACCTTTCATTAGAACTGCTGATTTTGTTTTAATGGGAGATTACAACACACATTTCTAGGGAGAATTGAGTTGTTGATACACTTTCAAATTTTGTTTTCAAACATTTTTACAATGGGAAACAATTTTTTGACTTCCTGTTTGCTTCCTTTGGTGATAAAACCATTCAAGAAGGGGGTCTACTCTTTAAGGAAAGGATCTGCTACCAAACAAAAATGGATTCTTTCTTTTAACACTTACCAGCCATTGAGAAGGGAGGCAAAAATGAAAATATTAGAGTTGTTAAAGCAGACCTATATTAATATAATTTTGTTCTTCATGAACATTTGGCCTCACTCTATCATGAAAATCGTACATACCTGAGTTTCCTACATGTGTGCCCAAGATTATTCAACAGAGATTCCCATTTCTCTACCGTCACCTGTTTGTCAAATGACTTCACCTTCTGCAAGGCTTCCTTGAAATATTTTTCTGCCCCTAACAAGCTGAAAAAGATTCCACACACACTATAAAAAGTCAAGTAAAGGACAGATAATTCTGAGCAAACAGTGCAGACCAAGATCAGACTGATCTAGGAGCAGTCTGATCTGGGTCTGCACTGTCTACCATTCCATCTGCATCTTTCAGATTCATTAGTGGATTTTTAAACCAAACTGTTTCATTTTTGTGACAATTATGGTAATTATTTTTGGTGTCCCAAATTTTAGAATTTTACTTTATACAGTAAAACCATGTGTCATATTACAGCTGGTAAATCAAATATATGCAAAATTATTAGTCATGAAAATTTTTCACTGCCTGTTTCGTCTTAAAGTCATACAGCTGTGACCAGAACTGAATGAGATAATGTCCAATCAAACCACTCTGCTAGCTTAATGTCAGTCAATTACAAAATATGGCCAACTATCCTTCTTCAATGGATGAAGAAAGCTGCTTCAAATAACATAACATAACATAACATAACATAATTTTATTCAGCATAAAGCAAAACCACAATGCTTATAGCCTACGAATCATATATACAGTAGTGAGGACATGCATACAAATTTACGAGGAGCGCAACAAATGGATCACTGTGTAATAATACTATATAATACCTATTTTCCTTAGATTCGATGCATGATAAATGAATTTAGCAACATTTAAGACAGCCTTTTTATTGGTTGTTGACATCAAATCATCAAATTTATTAAGTGTTGGCCAACAACAGTAAAAAGCTTTCAAATATTTTTGTCTTAACTCTCGGTAAAAGGGACATACTAATAGAAAATGATATTCGTTTTCCAAAAAGTTACTATTACATAATTTACATATTCTTTCACTTCTATTGAAGTTTTTGTATCTTCCGCGTTCAATGGCTAAATCATGTGACGATAATCTGAATTTGTCAAAGCTATTTTATATTTCTTTTCCGTAATAAAATCAAGATAATTTTCTAATTCCAAATCATGTTTATATTGTGCGTACATTTCCAATCTTCTTGAATTATTTATTGAAGAATACCAGGATTGCTTGTATGTGTCAATTATGCGTTGTTTTATCAAATTAAAAGGAATATCAATATCAGTTTGGTGTATCCAAATGTTGCTAAGTCCAAGATTATCTAATATATTTTTAACTTGGTAGGCCCAATTTAATCCATTATATGTTCAGTTATTTTCTATGTCATTTTTTAATACATTATACATTTTCTTAGGAATAAAAGAATCCCTTGATGATACTATCTTTATCCAATATCGAATCATACTTATTTTTCTATATATTATTATCGGAAATCTGCCTAACTCTCCGTACAGTCCAGAAAGATTTGTTGATTTTAGAACATTTAGAACCCATCTACAAAATTTAGTATGTAATATTTCGATATCTTTTGCTTCGTTATAACCCAACACCTCAGCGCTATAATTCAAAACTGATCCAACAAATATATCAAATAATTTACATTTTTGGGAAGTCGTAAATTCGATTTGTCGAAAAAATAGGTTAATCCAAGGTAAATGGGTATAACTTAAAGTTTTTCTGCCATTTTCACAAAAGGGGAACAACTTTCTATGAAGCTCTTCTTTAAGAGTGTCTACTCTTAAAGGAGCACCGGTAGCACCAACAGCTCCATAGGTTAAGCACTGGCTTGCAGATCTAGTGGTCCTGGGTTCAAGACCCAATGAAGGTGGAAATCTTTCCAACTGTAAACAGAGTTCCATTGCACACAGCCTTTCATTATCACCCTCACATTGTCCTGATATAACTGAAATACTGTTAAAAAGACTAAAATTGCAAGTCATCCATCCATCCATTGTCTACTCTTCGAGGAAAATTGACTACTCTTAGAGAGTGCCCATTCACCTTCATACAGGCTTTGTCAAAACTTGCCTCATTTGTGGAAAAACTAATTAAAAATATAACTTACTCCTCATTTTGAAAAGCTATGACCCCCATCTCATGTAGCACAAATGGATCTTCTGGGGCAATACTTAATGCCTGACTGAAAAATCGTTCTGCCAGCTTCACATTATTTGTTAGGCCATATTCTAATCCTATGTACAGGGCTGGCAGATGGCAACTGAAAGTAACATAGAAACAAGTTCTTTATTTCTAAGGACCAACCACTTTGTATCAAAGGTGCATGCATTCATCTTCATGTTTTTCTGCCATTTCTTCAAAGGGAGAAAACTTTAGTGACTTCCTGTGTGCTTCCCTTGGTGACAAAGTCCCTCCAAAATCGGATTTCTCTAGGGAGCAATTTCTTTTCTGTAAGAATTGACCTCCAATGAGAAGGGATGCTAAAAATGAATATAGCAGAGTTGCTCCCCCATAAAGTGTAGCCTTTTGCCTTCACTAAATACCTTTCAAAAGGATGAATCTACTAAGTTAGCACAATTAGTCATATCTTACTCTCATTCTGTCTGTTATATGAGAGTTGTTAAAAGTTCAACAACACTGGGAACACATGAATCCCCAATGTAAGCCCTCTCAAAAACAGCTTTATACATCATTATTTTGTGGACAGGCTAAAAAGATTTTTTTATATGCCTTGTTTGAAGGGAAAGTAAATTATATATTAACAGAAAAGAATTTTGTACGGTGTCAATTTGTCCACATATTAACAGTTAACCCTTACAGCACCAAATAAGCAGAAAACAAAATTAGAACCTGCCAAATTTTAATTTCAATTTGTCCAAACTACATGTATGATCGATGTACCTCTCCTTTATCCGAGGACGTCTACAGACGATTACTTGTGCTAACAGAAAGTTGAATCAACATGTTTTATCATACACTTATTGCCGCGCGAGAGCACGTTAGTTTTGACGTCATCCATGACGTCTTCGTTGGTGACCGTGGAAGCGGCCATATTGGAAACACTGCAAAGTTTATGGAAAGTACCGACGAACATGACATGGCAATTAATTCAGTTATGAACTTTTTTCTGATAATTCAATGACCGTGTCTACATGCTAAAGAACTGCAGGTCTCCCGAAGGCAGTTGCTATCAGAAGAATCTGCAGCTTATGTATTTTGAAGGTGAGTTCTTTAATGAACCCCGAAAACTAGGGCAGTTTCGGAGAGCAGATTCAGTTGAGCATCTGTTTCCATTTTATCAACTTTGTAAATATGGAGACATGCGGACATGAAATGTAAGTTACATATTACATTACACATATTTTTATATGCACACAGACTATCAGTTTGTGATCTTTTTTATCACGCAGTTTATATGTTGCGAATAAACGTTAATACCCCGAAAACTGGTGCAACCATCATACATCATATGGAGAAGTAAAAGAAAAGAGTGCAAGAAACAAGACAGCAAACTGTAGACTGAAATGAGGCAGCTCATTATCTGGCTCTATTCAACTGTTTTCTCATTTTGGTGCCATTAGTATAATTATAATACATACCCTTTCATTAACTGTGAAGCTGTGAAATATGCTGCCATGGCCTGATCATGCTCATTCTCAGCAGCAAACGAGTGACCAAAAGCGAGCCATGCTGGGCCATATGGACGATCTAAAGTTGTGGCTTTACTGTGAAGAGAAATAATATCAGAGGTTCAGAGAAGGTTTGATTAATTTTGATGTTGATTCTGAGGATTTCTCATTTGCCTGTGTAAAAGTATATGTCACTAGAAACACCATTCTGACACTTTTATCTTACAAAAGATGGAAGTATATTTATGAAATAACTGTCCAGAAGTGTTATGTGTAATAGTTCTTAATCTTCATATAGGGTTGCCACTCATCTTCCACTTCCAAATTCCCGGACATTTCCCTGATTTCTCCCTGACATTTTACAGTTTTCCATACCCTTTTACGGATCCATAACTTGATTTTACTCTTTACTTTAACAGTGCTAACTGTATTGCCTGATAACTGGGGGTTACTCTTAAAACAAAGAATTTGCTCCTCCAGGAGCAAATTCTTTCCATTTTAGAGTAGCCCCCAATGAGGAGGGAGACATTCCTGACCAATTTCTCTAGAAAGTACATTCTTTGCCCTTGAACAGAATAGATATATATTTTCTGAAGACTGCAGTAGCTATTGATATTCAGATTCCATGACTTTTGCCTGACTTTTAGAGTCCTTTCCAAAATTCCCTGACTTTTCCCTGACCTGGAAAAAAAATCATTTTCCAGGTGTGTTTTTGCCTGATCCTGGCAACCCTGATATAAAATGTTAGAAGTCTCTGTCTCCATGTTAAGAGTGTTGTTATGGTACTAATAAAAGTCAGTGATACTTTCAAATCCACCAATACTTTATTCTGGAGACAATACCTTAAATATCTTCTGGCTGGTTCCCGCTTATCTATTAAAAGGTAATAACAACCGACTGCAAACCAGGAAACCTGAAAAATAAATCTGGCAACTTGATGGAAATATCTACGGCAACTAGATATAACTGACTTTCAAGTGCAGGTTATCTTATTTAGCTCTACTGTCAATGGTGTTGTGGTTGCCCTAAATAGGCAAACAGAAATTTCTAAACCCACAGCCTGTACAAAGATCAAATAATCTACTTTTAAAACACAAATTCCTAATAAGACAGAGTGTCAGATAAAGTGGGGTTTTGATGATAAAGCTGGATTAAGTTTTTTTATCAATAAAAATAAATACTCAGCAAAATAATAAATTTGATGAATTTTTTTTTTAAAATTTTTTCTTTAATTTCTTGAGTTTCGAGAAATCGTAAAGTGTATGTCAATAAATTGCTATAGAACATGTCCACTAATTTTCCACTCCACTGAACTTGTAAAATTCAATGTACATTATGCTGCATTTAGATGTTTTAGCATGTGTGCACTTGCAGATTACCATAATTATGTGGTTACAAGGGGTGATCATTAAATAATGGAAACTAGCATTTATTTCATTAGCTATGTGTCAAAACAGTATTTCAAATTTACAATACCTAAGAAGCAAGTGCATGACATATAATTAAGTCCTAAAGTGCTGTTTAGGATTGTCGTTGCAATGGCAACCATGCCTTAAACTTATAAGGGTTTAGTCTCTAGACTTTTGCATATTTTCATATATATTTGCTGCTGATTAGTAACAATGAATGGATAAAAAGTTTGTGATGGTGTGATGGCTTGATGCAAGTCTCAGATACTAAAAGAAATGTTTAGTTTTTCATGACTCGCTCTCAAACCTGGCAGAAATACAGACCGTGAAAGATATTTGATCATGCAAAATTTGACATTTTTTGCTGACTTTAAGCCGGAGGGACCAGAATATTGATGTCATTGTACTTTAACAAGCCAAGTCTTTGGAGAATTGTATAGTAGGAAGTACCAAAATTATCCTGTACTTGATTACCAATTAATTAACTTTAGCATAAAACTGGCAATTACGAAATAAAATGTCCAACTCACTAAAAATAAATTATTTTAACCCCTGCTTTAGCTTTAATTCATGCCAGATTGCAGAACATCTTCTTTAACAATCATTATATGTGTGTTTCTAAAGCCAACCCCTAACTGAAACAGAAGGTGTTCCTAAATTTTCAATTTCTCTTTACATATCGCACATAATAAGCATGATACAAGCACCTCCTTACTAAAATGACGTCGAAAAAATTCACACATGGTACCCAGCATGAAAGTGATATCATATATTGCCATGGTAACGCGTTAAAATTACAATTTCAAACATGGATTCGAAAGCTCAAAAGACACTCTTTGGTGTTACATGAAGGGTTTTTATTTCTGTATATAATCAACTAATCCACAAAGGTGTTTCCATTATTTAATGATCAACCCAAGTATAAGACAGCAATTTATCCTTGCAAAAAAGTCACAAATATGTACTTAAGTTGTGTGTAATTCAGCTATAAAATGGGGTTTTCTCTTCCAAAATATCGGAAGGGAAAATCCCACATCTTAAAACTGAATTAATATGGTAGAAGCTGTTGGCAAACATGAACCAGCCAGAAACTGTTTACACTTACAGGTTTCATAGGGTAGAGATCAACTAACTTGTGAGCAAGGTAAAATAAACCTGAAAGATAAAATGAATACCAGAACTAGATAAAATGTTGTAAGCTGGAAAAGGTTTTGTGAATGCTTAACTTGTTAACAAATGTGTCAATTTTCTCCAAAGTAGGCCATTAGGACTTAGTTATGGGAAACCTGACCTGGAGGGGTCTGGAGTGTAAATTGATAAGTTTCAAAGTTTTTCCCAAAGTAAGTCTGACACTGTGAACTAGCTGTGCTGGAGGTGACCTCGAGCAGAGTGGTGCATAACCTGATGGTGTTTCAAAGGTCTGTGGCTCATGAAAGTCGCGATACTGGGTCAAGCTTGAAAACTAAATAGTGTCCTGTTTCATGGAAGTAGGTCAATGTTATCTAGTTCTGAGGGAGGAGACCTGGAGCTGTCAGTTGCATGCACTGCAGATTTTTCTAAGGTCTGGGGTGACGAGAACTAAGAAACTGAGTCAAGCTTGAAAACTAAATATGTATGGTGTTTTTTTTCTTAAAGTGCATGTAAGTCACTGTGACTTACGTTTGTTGGAGGTGAACTGGAGAAGTCTAGTGAACATATTTATAAAGTTTCAAAGGTCTGCAGCTTATGGAATCTTAGATATGAGGCCTTGCCTACAATCTGAAAATCTTTTCTTGCAAAAGTATGTCATTGATGTAGTTTTGTAGGAGATGATCTGAAGCATGCACTGATGGGGTTTTTGTCATGGGCTCAAGAAAACTGAGATATGGATTGAAAATGAAACACAGTGTCATTTTACACAAACGGAATCACTGTGGCCTAGATTTGTCTAAGCCAATTAGAAAGAATGCCATGGTACAGTCATGAAGTTTTAAGGTCCAAGAGTCTGAGGATCTAGAGCTTTGCATGAACACAGAAAAATGGACAAAAAATGCACAGACAGACAAAATGATGGACACAGTAACACCAAAAGGGCTTGACAATAAAATTATAAACCAAGCTTGTTAATTATTCAGAATACTTTTTTGGTAAACGAAGACTTACTATTTGACTTTTTAAGTTCCACTAACACAGATATATGTAGAGGTAGACACTGGCTGTTATATGGGTCTTTGTTTAGCACTCTGAAAAATACAAAAACTATGTCATAAAATCTGAAGATAATGGGGCAGAAATGCCTGAGTAAATAGTGAGAACAGTCCAGAGTTGCTACCCATCCTCCATTTTAAAGTTTCGTGATTTTTCTCTGATTTTTCTCAAAATTTCATACGTTTTTTTCACAGGTCCAAACATTTGATCATATTCTTTACTTTAACAGTGCCAAAGGTATCATGATAAAATTTGGGACTCCCCCCTGGAGCAAATTCTTTCTTTTGAGAGTGGCCACAATAAGGGGATAAATACTTCTATGCATGGATTAGCTTTCCTCAGATTATATCCTTTCTCCATACGCAGAATAAATATATTTTCTAAAGCCTGCCATAACCATTATTTTCACACACCCCTGACCTTTCAAGTCCTTTATAAATTTCAATAACAAAAAAATTTCCCTGACTTTTTCCTGGCCTGAACAAAAAATATTTTCCAGATGTTTTTTTCCCTGACCATGGTAGCCCTAGTTCATAAAAAGACTGCTCCTCAAGGACCCATCTAATCAAGCCCTGCACTGTTTGCTGTTCACAAAGTATGTTTCCATTAAGAAATAAGAAAATTTATCTTGGACTTATCCTTAAACCCTACCTTATCCATAGCTCTGATAGGGAAGATAAACTTACTTTGTAGTAATTTTGTAGCACTCTCTAAAATCACAGTTATAATAATGTCTCTCTGCCAAACTGACTATCACATCTAGGTTCTCACTCAGTGATGATAATGAATCTGGTATTCTTAGTTCTTTAGGTTTGTCATACTGAAATATAACATATTTATTCAGTTATCAGAGTGGGTTGTTTTCACTTCCAAAACAATCTCTAAGATCTACATGCATCTTGTAAGACAGATCCAGACCTTTAGGACTGTTTTGGAAGCGAAAACCTCCATTTCATAACTGATTTACTCGAGACAGATAAATCTGTCTGCAGTAATTTCAGAAGGGTAAATTCCTCTCTTACAAATGAATAATTGCTGTAAAAAGAAAGAAGCAAATAATATCCAAAGAAGAGCCTTAGATATGACAAAAACTCTTTTATTCACTATACAATCCTTATCATTTAATCAGTCTACAGGCTGAACACATGAGGCCAACAATAATTCATGTTGATGGTTTGTGATGAAACATCTTAATACAGGCGACTCTCGTTTACGACTATGCATAACTCGATACTATCACTTACCTTGAAGTGACAAACCGGTCCCGTCATTTTACCCTATATATTATTGCAATTCAACTACGCATAACTCGTACTACGGTTTACTTAAAATTACTGATAACTTGATACCAATTTTCGGCCCGACATGCATACTCGAATTGATTTTTCAGTTTAAAAAAGAATGTGATCATATTTTTACATGATTTACAGCATAGGTCAAGGTCGATGATGAGAAACTAGAACAAAGGAACAATTTAATCCAACCTAATTTCATCCCGTCCTTTGATAAAAATACAGTCATTAAGGTCCATAATATTAGAATTATTTGTCCTCATTAAATGTAATTATTGTTCGATCAGCTGGTCAACAAAAGAATACACAACCACCTGCATGACACAATTAGCAAACAACTTACCGGTATTAACCGCCATAATTACTCTGAGAGTTGACATGTGGTATACGGCCTCTGATGTAAAACTGGCCGTCTCATTTGATCAGTTGTCAATTGTATTGCTTTAACGGGTTAACAATAACTGTAAGTTGCTGTAGAATTTTGAGAAGATATTCTCATAATTAGTGTCAATTTGAGCAAATTCCTTGGTCAAGTTGTTTTAAAGGTTGTGCGCCTACCGGGATTGGATGGACACTCGGCGCCAAATGCGTGCAACTATGGTTACTTACCACTGAGCCACTTGGGGAACGTTGTTAGGGGAATTAAATTGAACTGAACTGAAGCCCCTACCGGGACACATGGGCCAATTAACTGACATCATAGCTCCCGGAAAGATTCTTTACACAGCTAAGTTGAACTCGTTGCACTCACACCTGCTTTGTTGCTATGACGTCATGATTTGGTAAGCTCAAAGTACTGATAACTCGAAGTGATTTGCTCAGTCCCCTGGACTTCGAGAAAAGGAGAGTCGCCTGTATATGGTTTGTGAAGTAAAAATTTGATTTCAAGTCCACTGAACTCAAAGACCTTTCAACTGAAATTATCCTTATTACATACCTTATTGGACCTAATAAACACCCCAGGGGTGTCGCATTTTATGGAAGAGGGGGGATGGGAGCACTATTCAGAGCCTAAAGAGAAGTAAATCAGCCAATGCCTGAGTACTTCTGATAAGCAGTATTAAGGTGGACAGATATACTGTAAGAGGAAGCAGTTCTAATATTTTCCTTGTTGTGCCTTCCATCTCAACAGCGGAAGACTCTTATAGGAAAGAATTTGCTCCTCTATTCTTTACTTGAAGAGCGGACCCAATTTGAAAGAGCTCCATCCTCCAGAGAAGCGTTCAGATATTCATGTTGTTCCCCTTAGAAAAACTGATGGAAAACACAAGTTGGCAAATCTATAGCATATTTTTTAAAAAGAAGCAGGGGGTATTTATTAGAGCATGGGCATTATTATGATTAATATATTAATACAAGTTCAACTTTCACAAGCAGCTTGGTCTATGCTTAGCAACCATTAATTGATTGATTGATTTATTGCTTAACGTCCACGGTAAACAGCTATGGTTATGTCTGGACGGTCAGTTAACCTAACCACACTATTCCTGGGCAGGCTTCGACCTCCTAAGCGGTTAACCAGTACTAAGTGCACATACTTTCGCCAGTAACTGACAACTGCCCTTCTTGAATCAGCGGAAGAAGAAACGAAAGTATGTGGCCAGACCGGGTTTCGAACCCAGGACCTCTGACTTATGAGTCAGGTGCCCTACCGATTGCGCTACGCGGGCCGGCTCAACCATTAATAGTTGATGCTTATCCAACAACTGCAACCACAAAAATCTTAACTAAAACTTTTTATATCTCAAACAATGACACTAAAATCTCAATTGGTATATATCAAGCATGGGTGTGAGTGGTGGGTGTCATACCATTTCATGGTTGAAATACAGTTTAAAAGGCCATTAAATCACGTAATTCATTCATCTGTACTTTGCAATTCATTCTGGTACCTTGTGATACCATGTACCATTCTGCAGTATTTCATATGATTGCCCATGGCATCTATGTGAACAGTTGCATAAAGGTCATGCTGCACTGTGGATAACCAATGGCTGTACATATGAGTTGAAACCAATAACTAGACAGTCTACTCCCATGGGCGTAGACAAAACAATACAACAGACTTCCTAATTTACAAAGCTTTTCCTACCTTTTTCAGTTTATTTTCGTATAAATATTTGACAAGTTCTATTTCTTCTTTAGGACACTGTACATTGAAAGGTAAGGATTCCATTAACTCTCTCTCTGTAAAATACAACCAAAACAATTGCTAATAAAAAAGGTGAAATTTTATGAGATAATTCTTTCAGACAATTTTTGTTTCTTTGCCCCGAAGACCTGGCAAAAGTTAATGCAATGAAAAACCATGTTTGATCATTATTATGGCATAAATTCAATCACACTGTTGCAAAAATAAATAAAGAAAATATTTAGGCACTACTTTTCGGCCTCCTTGCCATTACTTAGCTGAGTCCTACATGCACTATACATTTCTATAAAGATTCTTGTTTCAGGATATGGTGAGCTATCTTGAAATTTTGTCAAACCTTTAGCAGCAGCTCACAAGTCTAAATCATTTTCAATTAATTCTTCACTCAATGTCGCCATATTTACAATATCCAAATCTGTACAACTCTTGCCTATGTCATTTATCGATAGCGAAAACTGCAAACTTGCCGTTTGTTTCTGTACTGACAGAGTATTGCCCTGCAACATGCATACAAAAAGTCGCAAAGGCAGTCATTACAGCATGTGAATTGCCCTGTTAATACATGCTTTTGTGTTTGTTAAAATATACCTGTTCATAGCTTGTGGCACTGATATTTATGCAATAACACAGCTTAAAGACAGGACTTTTCTGCTGGGGGGTCTGGTTCCCAGCACATAACAATGTTACCTGCATAGGTAAAGGTGTGAAAATTTAGTCAACCAATCAGTGGACCAGAATTAACAGTTATGATGATTTTATTGGCTGACTGGAGGTGTTGACACTCTGAGATCAAGAGAAAGAATGACACTGTTCAGTTCAGTTCAGTTCAATTCTCTTATCGACGTTACTCAAGTGGCTCAACGGTACGTAACCATAGTTGCACACACTTGGCGCTGTGTGTCCGTCCAAGAATGACACTGTGGAATTTAATCCTCCTTATATAGTCCTATCCCTGTCTTTAAGTATGAAAGAACTGTTTTCTTCAAGTATTATTACCAAACTTTACTCAAAAACACTAACTTATCTCTGTCAAACTATAGAAACACCTCACCTTCCTGAGCTGATAACATGTGGTGGTTCACAAGAAGTTCAAACGCCTCGTAACAGTAAACATCCTGCCTCAAAGCCTCAAAGAAACACTCCATAGCTAGAGTCCTGTTCTCCATGGCCTCGTAGATTTTTCCTCGTAACAAGTTTATTGAACTCTCCATCTAAAGAAAAGCATATTGTTTTTTAACTAAATATCAGAACAGTTATGGGCAAACAGTATAGACCTGGATCAGACTGCCCCTTCAGGAGCAGTCTGATCCAGGTCTGCACTGTTAGCCATTCTGGATACAATCTAATGACATATTGCTGGAACAGTAAATATCTTGCCGTAATGCCTTGAAAAACACTCCACATGTAGAGTTCTATTCTCCATGGCCTTGTTAACTTAACCTCCTGATAAATTAAATGAACTCTCCATCTGCATCAAATGTATTCACTGGCTGTAATCATATAAAGTCTAACATGGTAATTGGGTACACCTTCCTATTTTACCATCTTTGTCATAAAGGAGAACAAATTTTGTGACTTTCTGTTTGCTCCCTGGACAATGAAGCCTTTTAAAAAATGGAGTCTACTCTTAAAGCTCAGCAGGAGCAAGTTCTTTTCTATAAGAATTAACCTGCATTGTAAAAAGAAGCAAAATTAGAAATGGCAGAGTTGCTTCCCCTGAAAGTATACCCATCTACATTGAAGGCTGTAACTTGGTCTGTAACCACTGCAGTATCTTCCTGCTCTTACAGTCTAAAATTTATATTACTTTCAGTCTAGGAGTTGTTATATGCACTATAAAACTAACCTACAAGAATGCACTTATCCCTCTGCCATTTGAAAAAGTTTGAGATATTTTACAAAATGAGCTATTATCACAAAAAAGCAAATGCATTTGTTTGCCTGAGGTTTTTACATTATTTGACTGGCCAATGCGTGGTTTGACACACAGGTTTGGACAGGTCAATTAGCTGCATCATAAAAAAGGGTGATATAACAAATAAATACTCACTTGTTTTCCAAAGTTATACTTACATTTTTATTGACATTCTCGGTTTCATTAATACTTTGGTTGATACTGAATGAGATATTCTTGGCGACGGGTTTCAAATTGTTAGTTTCTACCAAGTCTAACACATTAATGGCTTCCTGGTAGTCCTTGCATTCATACTGGAATAGAAATATATAATATTCATTTTGGTTCTAAGAAAGGACTTTTCTCACTCAAAACAAACCCAAAAATCTAGATCCATCTTATAAGATGGATCTACATTTTTGGGATTGTTCTGAAGGCAAAAACCCAGTCTTATGACAGAATTACCTAGACTGATTAACAGAGTTTTTCGTTTTCATTTTTTTAGACTCTCGTTCTCATACCGTTATGGACTCCATTAGTGCCCTGTGCTCTTAACTTTTTCAAATTTAAAAATGGCAGCAAATATTTGCAGTAACTTTTCTTTCTTATAAGCGCACATTTCAACGATTTATGATATATTGAAGGAAACAAATTTAAAGCATAGGAGAAAAGCTGGTCGAATACAGTAGAATGTATATGGGTACTCCAGTTTTTGGATTGGTTATGTTATTCTATTCTTCCTTACTAATAACATTATGTTCAAGGTCTAGTTTAGTTTTGTCACACACAGATGTGACTACCTCCCTCTAATTTTGTTGACCTTTGTCACACCAGTCCCATACCTACCACCTACCTCCTGGCCTCCAACAGTAGGCGTGGTCATTGTTAACCCAGGCTGCTACCAATCTGATTAGGACTGTTATCCATGGTGTTTCTTGGGCAAAATTCAGCCTGAGGGAGCCGATCTGCCTCCAGGCTGGTACAAGGTAAAAACTTTTAAGTTGACTGCAGAAATCACAAACATTTGTGCAATTACAGCAGTACTGCTTCACTTTAGGTGAATCCCTTCTTAAATAGGGGCTACTGTCAAACAAAAGAAGCTGCTCTCATTCAGACACAGCTGAGAGCGAATTCAGCCCGCTGTAGGACAAGCAAATCAGTTATCTATCTAGCAGCCCTCTGTGAGATAAGCAGATGAAAGTTATCTATCAAGGTGTATCTGTATGACTAAACATAGGCGCTTGAAGTTCTGTCAAAAACGTCCAAAAAATAACATAATTACTGACCTATAATATAGCCATTACTATGTGGCTTTATCATAATGGGTGGGGTAATTTTTGAGTACAGAACTTCAAGCGCCTGTAACTAAACTTATAGCATATGGGTACACCTCCATGTTTTTCCACCATTTTACAAAGAGGGGCAACTTCTGTGTCTTCCAGTTTGCTTCCCTGGACTATGAAACCTTTTCAAATTGGTCTACTCTTAAAAGAAAGAATTTGCTCCCCCTAGGAGCAAATTCTTATTTTTAAGAGTTGACCCGAATCGAAAAGGAAGGCAAAAATAGAAATAGCAGATTTGCTTCCCCTGAAAGTGTACCCATTCACTGTATGAACAGAAAAAAGTTGATACTCACATGGCACTTGGCCGCCAGATATCTACAGCTGATATGAGACTGCAAAAGAATTAATGATATTATTTAACGTCTGAGTCGCAACACTACAAAACCAACAAAGTGTCATGTGTGCTCAGCAAAGACTCAGATCAGCTTGGGCATCCACCCAGTCTAATCAGAACTTTGGTTGTTCACTTGAAGGGTAGATATAGTGCTAAGCTAACTCCATGTGGACAGATAAGGTTCTGATCAGGCTGGGCGGTCCAGGATGATCTGAGATTTGTTGGGTGTGAGTTTGTTGGTTTTGTCATGTCCCGGCTCATTTTATGAACTCCTAAAACACTATAATTACTGAATATCCTATAAACTCAAATAACAATGACAAATATTTCCAAATAAAATTGATCTTAAAAGTGAACAGAGATTTGTCTTGAAAGAAATTTACCAAATTTCAAACTTTATCTGCTGACTACAGGGTCCAGTTTTTTACTTATTAGATAGTCTGAGTTTTTTTAAACTTACCTGATGTAATTTTTTGCTACATATAAGATGCGATGCTCTGTGATATTGCCCTGTGTGGTACAGTGTCTGTGCATACCAGTAGATATCCTCCACTGCCCCTGAAATCAACAGAAAGTTGTTCTGATTTCATTTTACTTTCATTTACATGTATATTATACAAAGTAATTTCTCAGAAGGTGTTGTGTCACATGTCTGCACATAGTCACAAACCATCTTAGCTAAACCAGAAAACTAAGCCAATGTTTCGCTGCCGACACTACCATGACCTTAAATGTTATGCCTATCTCTGCTTGTCCTTGGCAAGACAAAATTCATAATGTGCCTCTTCTCAGACAGTTATCATATGAACAAATAAATATTTAATACATGATATCCTTTTAAATGAAGCATGACTTTTGCCAAATATGAAAATTTTTAAACATGTATATTAGCATTCTTTTTTCACTTTTATAGCTTGGCTTCCACTTAAAACTCAGCCATAAGTCACAATGATGTTAAAAATTTGCAGAAAAGTTGTTGTTCACTGTATTTATCTTTGGTAACTTATAAGATGAGGTTTTGTCCCTTCAAAAACAATCCAAAAAACTAGATCCATCTTATAAGATGAATCTAGATTTTTGGACTGTTCTTGAAGAGAAGCACCTTCTTTCAGCTAAATTACAAAAAAAAAAAAATTTACATGTGGTAATATTGGAAGAAACCCCCCCCCCCCCCGAAATTTATAGCTGAATAAATCAACTGCTATATTATGGTATGTACCGGTATATGAACTTAAAATTGGAAATGGAAGAACTGGTAGTTCGGAGATAACAGAGCTCAAGATACGATGGAGTAATGTCTGATGATAATTGTTGAACATATTTTCCTTTCTCCTTCTGAAAAAATGTTGTGACCCCTCATCTGAATCGCCTTGTGGAGATTGGTTCAGATGAGAGTCACACAATATTATTTAAAAAGAAATTATCACCAAATACCCCTTTTCATCTAGACTTCTGTAGTAAAATATAGTCTGTATTCATTCATGTAGAAGATGGAGGGAGGGGGCCTCCAAAACAAACAAGGAGAAGAACTAAATAAGCTTATGCTTTTGTTCTGATCCTATTGTGTTCATATTTCATCATTGCTATGACCATGAATATTTGTGTTTTTTTTTTTTGGAAATAAAATATGTTTAAACCGAAACAACCCCTAAACCTAGGTCCATCTTAATAGATGGATTTCTATATTTTGGGTTGTTTTCAATCTAGATCCCTTTTATATGTTAGATCTAGATTTCTGGGTAGTTTTGGATAGAATCAACCCATCGTATAGCAAAATTACACATCTTGTTTAAGAATATGGAGTCTTTCTGGCGGAAAAAATATCATATCATATAGCTGAATAAATATGGTAGAAAAAACAAACCATTTGATAGGGACACCAGTTTGTCTGACCAGAACAACGCTGAATCATAATGATGCTGAAAGTAAATAAAAAAAGAGATATTACGTTATTACAGTAAATGTTCTAAGATTTCGAAAACACCAATGTTTCATAAAAAACATGAATAGGCAAAGAGTGTAGACCCAGCTCTGACTGCTCCAGGCTTTTGATAAGCTCTCAAAATAACTGGGTCTGTGATAGTGACCCCAACAAATGAACATAGTGCCCGAGGGCTTTTACCAAAGATTTGATCAGCTGTTTGGCCCCACAGTGCAGAGTGTCTAGCATGAATCCGCAGAGAAAAAAGTCAGTCCCCATTATTCCCTAGCTCAGTAGCTTGGAGAGGCGCGGTAGTCGAGTGGTTAGAGTGGCTCGGCTATTGTGCAGAAAGTCACCGTAAGGTCGTGAGTTCGCGGCTCACCGTCGCCATATGATGACTGGAAAACTCTCTCTGTCAACCCAGCAGTAAATGGGTACCTTTTTCGAATCAGGGAAGGATAAGGCAGCGAAAGGAGAGGGATGGGCTCCGCCTTTCATCAGCTGTGCCCAAGATACAATGGGTCTCTAACCCCCACTGCCCCTACGGCTATTAGGCTATGGGAAACCTTTACCTTTTTTTTTTTTACCAGTAGCTGGCCCTAAGGTAGCCGAATTTGCAAATAACTGGTGCACTGTATATAAATAGACACTCTGATTATGTGGGAACTAGGTGACTCAGAATTTTTGCATTGTTTGTTGCTTTTCGATCTTTAGACGTTTTCCTTGGAAGAAAAAGCTTCAACTTTTATGATTCATATCTGCCATGCGCTGTACATCCATAAGCTGAAGCTACAACAGATTTAGGCGGAATCATATCCATGCTCATGTGAATAGCTGCCCCTGTCACTGCAAGGACATAGATTCCTAGTTTGTTGTCTAAACATAATTCTTTTGGTGATAATTACATGCACTGCATTTCGCCCAAAACAATTTCTGGTTGCATTTGACATTCTGGCAACCAGCCATTTCCAGCATTGGTCCAGACCTGCAAGTTATGCAATATATCATAGCATGTCAGATCTTTTCTCTTTAGGCAGTGGGTTCTCTAATAATAATATTATAATATAATAATCCTTATTTAGTCTCTTAATTTTTTTTTAATAACTAACAAAAGCTCGGAACAGCTTTTATTGCGAGTCATTTCGACTGTATACATATATACCAGCTGAGCTGTTGCTATGTGACTTGCTAAAGGTCATGTCCCAGGGGCCCTGGTATGGGCAAAACTTGGGACCTTTCAATCACGAGCCCAGGGCTGTCTAACAACAACATGTCAGGTTGCCAACAATTTTTGGGATAATTGATCATGGGTTGTGACTGATTCGAACCAAGAGGAAGACGATGAACATTCACCAAAAATTACTCAAAATAGGGCGCTGCACTACTATTTATCTTGAGTGCTGCACTACTATTTATCTTGAGTACAGTGCGACCACAGGGGGGGGGGGGGGGTCACTTCCATTATAAAGCAGGGTATATATGTATACACGAATAGGTCTTATTTCTCCAAGCTCTGTGTATAAAAGCCAGCAGCTAGCTAATAAACAGGGGCTAGCAAGTTGCATTTTGGCCTAGAGGGACATGCTTCTACCAGAAGAGGCTTTTTTCTGCTATATAATTGGCGATTAGTATCTGTGAATTCCCAATGCTGAAACCATTATTTTATGTCAAGAATGCTAAACTGGCACCTTAATGGGTTTATACCGCCCCTAAACTAAACAATTAAGAACCTGTCCTGAGAAAAGGCAGTCTGGCATTTCATTTTATGGAAGATAAAACTCGATCAGTCTCGCTGTATATCTAACTCTATATGTCAACCGTGGGTGATGCATTAGGGTTTACAGGGTTGGGCTTATATACTGTGGAATAAGATCAGCAAACTTCAAATGCCATTCACACACTTCTTCAAGTTTACAACTTTCCCCCTTTGTATGCATGCATATTCTTTATCGGAAGGCCAATTTTCTGCAAGAGGCAAGTTGACCGTTGGTTACTTCTCAGGTCTGTTTATCTTATTACAGAGGTATCGCAGTTTAATATCTTAACAGAAAGTCTTAACCAATCAGAACCCTTGCTCTGGTAGAAAGTATCTCTTTAGGTTTGCTAGCCCCAGTTCATTAGCTACCTGAAGCCAGCTTATCTGATTTTTGTTATCAAAAAGAAAACAAATGTTCTCAGCATACTAATTTCTTGAATTTTCTTCAAGGCTTAATGGCAAATTCATGAGCTAATCTAAGCACTTTTTGCAGTATACATGAAAAGGGGCCAAATTTGATACAAAATACATGAATAGGTATATATTTTGACATTTGTGTTATACATGAATAGGGTGGGTTATCAGAGTTCCAGCGGCACATCTGTACCCTTTTAAAGACCAAGTGACCCCCCGTGAGTGCGACAATGCCAATATTGGCCATGCACTTAATTGGTAGATGTAGATGTACGAAATTGTGACAAATGGCTGGAAGCACGAAATTAGGATCAGTAGCAATGGAAAAGTTACCATATTATCATTTTTCGAGAACCGACATCAAAGAACTTTTGAATTTTAACTACCTTATCTATGTAATCTTTGACTTTTTCTCTCAGGCGCACTAGATTTAAACTACATGAAGAATTTGAGCTCGAAAACTCTAGTGGTTCTCTTCCTTCGTTCTCACCCGCCATGACGCTTCCGGATTTTCATTGAACCAATCGAAATCGATGTAATAATATATACCGATTTGATTGGTCAATAGTGCTGGTCTCCTGCAATTAAGCTCAAGTTGAAGAGTTTTCATGGGAAATGACAGAACCATTTCAATTAGGTGATGAAACGTATCATTTGATTGGCCGATTTTCCTGCATGGTAACTGCATGTAAACAATATGGACGGATGAAGTTAAAGAGTTACTCAATTTATGCTTGTTTTAGAAGGTAGTAGTTGACTGCAGTGATATGAGATTGCTTTCTACTTGTAGTAGACTGGCAAAGGCTTATATGTTTCTTCAAAACGAAAGGTTTTTTTGCTTGATGCAAAACGTTGTCTGTATTTTTATGTTGGAGTATTTTATCAAAACATAAAACCCTGGTAGGCTTGTATACAGGGCCTTCTGTAGCTTCTTACATCGCTACGGCTAGATAACTCAGACCCACCCCTAACTAAGGGAAGTTGCCCCATGCAACAGGTAATTTTAATGACCCTTTCTTCTATCTAGCAAAACTGATCAACTCCCAGAGGCCTGGTTCAGAGCATATGTGTTTAAAAATGTGACATATGGCAGGAGCTCAGTTACCAACCAAAACCCTCACATGCATTCTGTGTAAGGTTCTGGAGTACATACCAGCCTTTTCATTGTTAACCACATGAATTGGGCAAGGTTCTATTTATGACCTTCAGCTTTTAAGAAAAATTTCAGTTTTAGAACCAGGTTATAATGCTAGCTGAGGCTCTGGCAAGGAAGGCAAGTGTGGATAAGCAGAGAGACCTAATCAGAGCTCCCGATAAAAAAGGGTTACAGAGATAATTCAAAGACAATTTTTTCCTATTTCTCAATGAAAACATATAATTGTGACCCCTCATTAGAACAGTCTTGATGAGAGGGTTCTAATGAGAGTTCACAACATATTTTTTTATGGAGTAATGAGGGAACTTATCCTTAAATTATCCCTGTTACCCCTTCTTATCTGGAGCACTGCCTTATCATTCTTTGTTTCTTTATTAATCACCAGTAAACAATTCGGATTCTGATTTCTCAAAAGCCTTCTACAAGGCCAACCACTCTTAACAGAACAGAACTTTATTGCATATAAAATGCAGGCCACTCGCAGGTGGCATAAGAGCATGCACATACAAGTATACAAACATATAGCATGTAAAAAAAGACATATTCAAGCATGACATATAGATAGAAAGGAAGAGGGAAAAAAATTAATTAGCACTTGAAAACTTCTTCATTATAATTTCTACAAAATTGGATAATTTGATGAGAAGCTTAACACCTGTGTGATATGGATAAAACATTACATGCTGAGCCATGGTCAGCTGGATTGGGGCCTATCCTAATAGCTCAGCTGGTAGCAAGGATTGTTCCTAGTCTGGTTACATTCCTGTGCCACATAGGTTCAGTCTTGGTGCTGGCAAGTACAGTTCTATGAACTGTTGGCTGTTCCCTTCACAAAGTATTTCCCAGCTCTTATATAGCTGAGAACTACTTCTCGCTTTCTTCCACCAAAGAACAGTCCTCTATTGGATGGGAGAAAAAAAACCCCCAAAACAGATGACAAAGGGTAATGGAATTTTGTGTGAATAACATTATACTGAGACTAAATTTCAAAGGAATACAAGACTAATGAGCATTTAATGTTGTTTTGTAGTCTCAATTGGAGCTCTGATGTGATAGCATTATATCGAAAATAGCATGATGTTAATAATTAGGGATAATATTTGTTAATTCTGGATAAAAACACATGTTGTGACCCCTCATCTGAACTGTCTCGACAAGACGGTTCAGATGAGGGGTTACAACATACGGTTTCAATGAGTTATAAAAAAAAGTATCATTCAATTATCATCAAATACCCCTCTTATCTAGAGCTCTGTTATTTATTTATTCACTATTTCATGGCAACATATACATAAAAGTACAGACATTAGCCAATGCACTTCTCTCCAGTTGTTGCTGAAATACAGACACGTATATTGATGACATGAATATTTGAGCATGATATTAATGATTACATGTAGTGTTATAATGTGGCTGTGCTGTAGAACACCTTTTTTTTTTCAGACCAGACTGAAAACAAGATGTCTACAGAAACCGATGACGCGTATGCTGATCAAGCAAAAGTGCTTGTAGACAGTGTGATAGAAATGGCCATAAAAAGACTGGAGACTAATTTATCACTCATGTCAGATAAAGAGAGAACTTTTGAGTCAATGAAAATAAGTGAAATGTCTCGAGAATCTACTCTGGCTCGGGATGAGAATTACGTGGTTGAGAATATTTCATGGTTGACTATTGGAGATTTTAGTGTAGAAGAAGCTGAAAGAAAAATAGATGATTTTATACAGGTAAAGTAGACCATAAAAGTTATTTCCATCAGGAGGTAAGCCAGATTCAATGTCAGCTGTCAAAAGTAAAACAAAGTTATATGTCACAACTTACAAATAAATAAAAACTGATTTTTTTTTACATCCCCCTCCATATTGATGTTTCTTTTTAAACAGTATCTGCTTTAGTATATTTGGACAGGTTGGGCAAGTTATATACCACCTCTCAGGGAAAGCTTTTGGCCTTCTTTTTGGCTAAACAAAAATACATCTGTACAATTTTACTACAAATTCTGTCAATATAAAGTGCCTAGAAAAAGAATAAGGGTCAGTGTGTGTAGACTTTTTTGTTTTTATCATTTAAAGTCAATAAATCACAGCTTAGTGCTGAACCTTGTTGCTGACCATGACAAATAGATAGTTCTGTGGACAATTACTTCAAGAAATCTTTTCCATAAAATGATAAACACCCATTGCCTGAAGAAACAAATTGTCTTAAAATTAGGGTTTCCACTGTCATCAGAGAAACATATTTTTTTCAGACATGGAAATATGATAACAGCTGGTTGTATTGTATAGATTACCTTGGTTTAGATGACCATGAATTTGATGTTCGTCACAGATTTAGAGTTCGCTGGAGTGTACCTACTCGGAGAAAACCCATACCAAGGGCCACAGCATGTGTCTACTTCACATTCCAAGTTTCAAAAATTAAACCTAAGGTAAAATGTGCATGGATTCTTACATTTTTAAAATTGACTAAAATACTACTACCTGTAATAAAAAGGAATTGCAACATATTTTCCAAATTTATAAGTTATAACACATTTTTGATAACCAGCAAATGTGTAATTATCATGACACCTGTGATCCAGATAAGAAGGGGTAACAAAGATGATTTAGGGATAATTTTCCTTATTGCTCCATAAAATCATAGGTTGTGACCCTTCATTTGACCTGTCTTGCTGAGATGGTTCTAATGAGGGGTCACAACATACGTTTTCACTGAGAAATAAGGAAAATAAACTCTGAATTATCCTGAAAAACCGGCCTTTTCTGGAGCACTGAACACATTTACCACACAAGCAAATGTATACCATATTTATTTGGTTATAAGATGAGGGAAGGGGTTCCCTTCCAAAACAAGCCCAAAAATTGCCATTGTCTAAATCTTTGGGATTGTTCTGAAATCTATTCAAAAGGAGAGGACTTGTCCTCCTTTCTCTCCACCCCACCTTGCCCATCCCCCCTACCCCTTAACAAATAAAAATTCTTTTCTTTGAGGCCACCCCCTCAGGCAAATTCAGTATTTCAAATTCTTTCCTTTAAGAGTTGATTCCCATTGAGAAGAGACACAAAAGAATTGCTTCCCCTGAAAGTATGTCCATTCACCTTTTCCTTTAAGAGTTGATCTCCATTGACAAGGGAGGCACAAATGAAAATGGCAGAGTTGCTTCCCCTGATCTTATGTCCAGTCACTTTTTCCTTTAAGAGTTGATCCCAATTGTGCCATGAACATTAATCAGTTAGCCTACAGCCTCAGTCAGATTGGTTTGCAGGGTTGTCATTTGCTGAATGTCCTAAAAATTTGTGAAGAGCATGGCCTCAACTCCTCCTGACTGAAATATAAACAGGACAGATTTACATATTTGCTTGAATTTTGGAAGGGTAAACTCCCGTCTTATAATTGAATAAATATGGTATACAGGAATTAATGGTAATGAGCATTTAATGCTCAGTTTCTTTTATACACCTAAGTAGTTAAGCTTAATATAAGGCTATTCATTATAATGCTATGCAGTTCTATGGACCCAAAAACATAGCCTACTAAGTAAACTGTGTTGTATATTTCAGAATCACCCTGTAGATGTATATTATGTATTTGAAACCAACAGACTAGTTCACAGGTTAGTATTTCAAAACATCAAGATCCAGTTATTCATAGCTAAAAACAGCATAACAACAAAACTTTTTAGGAAGTCATATGACACGTACACAGATTTTTTTTGCTGCCAAAATGTACTGTTAATTGCTTTATAATATTCATGAGAGTTGTATGTTTGCTGATATAAGTGAATATGCTGACTAGCAAAACCATGACTTTGGACAGTATTTGACCACTTGGCAATCAAACGGAAATTCTAATTGAAAGTACTGGCTGCTAATTTAAGAACTTGCCAATGATTCTAAAACCAAAAATCATGAATTTAAGAACACAGGAATATAAATAGTGATTTATAGTACCCAGCTGTTGCAGCACAAAATCTCCTCAGAGTTTTTTCTGCAAGAAAAAAAATTATGTTTTGATATTTTTGCTAGTCCATATGTTAAAACAGTTCAGATAGCTACAAATGATGCTTTGAATAACTGGGTCCTGAGAAGCCAAAATTGTGAAATAAAGATGATAGCTGAACATCATCATGAGAAAACCTGCCTTATAAAGTGTGGGAATACAGAACTGTCTGAGCTGTATGCTTATCTGCACAGTCCAATCACTATTAGCCTGTTTGTATCAACAGTACTTAAATCCTGAAGTGTTTGTGAAGGGGAAAAACCATTTATATTCTGATTGATCACTCTGGTAACAAAGGCAGTATGGTGGTACTTCATGCGACCAGCTCTTAGAGGCGGGCTTGATCTCACCACTGGCTCTTTATGGCCGGTTACACAACAGCAAATAAAACTCCGGTGGCTGGTACAAGATGTCACAATAAGTACAATAGTATATGAATGCATTGACACTATAAATACTAGGCAGATCAGGGCCTATGTGCTCGAAGCTGTCGTTACAGTTAACGATATCGTTAGAGCATCGTTAGTCGTTTTCCGCGGTTCTCGAAGCAGTCGTTAACGCTGTCGCTAGTTTCAGAATCGTTATCAGTGTCGTTGGATAAACGACAGGGTTAGGGGTGTCGTTAAGATTAACTAATATCGTTAGAAGCCAAAATCACAAGTATTAGGCCTTATTGGTTTATAGCACGAGCAAAGTTACGCATTTTTTTAATTAATTTTGATTTTTATTATTTTTTCTGTACATGGAAAATTGTATATACAGTATTGTTGAACTCTTTCGAATAAAATGCCGAGAGTTGCCGTCAGACAATCAAAACATGCAGCTTCTGAACGAGCGGGCAAGTGACCGTCATGAAGCCAGTTCTGAGGCCATGACTGCGACTTGGGGATCACTGGGCGAGTGCACAATGAACAGACTCAGTTAGTCAGAGTCTGCTATTTTATGTCAGACTGACCTCAATCAAACCTATGAAAGTCAATGAACATTTTCTCAATTTCACTTCGTAAACAAACCTACCTGAGTGACATACACTATGGATTTCACTTAAGGTACCGGCGAGTACCGGCGTTTAAACTCGCTCTCACAACCGGAAGAGACTTTTTACCTACGCACCGCTGTGCGGTGTCTACTTCCGGAATCCCACCTGACGTGTCACTTTCACTTTTCGGCGAATTGAAGTCGGACGTGTTTTTGAGCTCTCAGAGATTTGTCATCGTTTATTTTTCCGTCAGTTAGTTAGAGAAACATCTCATCTTTATGGCTGGCGCTCAGTTGCGGGCTGCGCCTAATTTACCGGCGCCAGAACACGGTTCTGAAGACGGAGAAGTTTTGTCAGGAAATGAAGATGTTCATCCACCCGTGGACAAACCACGCTCGGTGGAAAGTCATGGCACGCCAAAAAGCAAAGCAAAAAGGCGTTCTAAATATGACATTTTAGAAGAAGGCTGGAACAAAAAGTTTAATGATTTGACATCTAAGGTAGACTTGTTGTTGAATCGTTCTTTACCCACGCCACAAAGGCGTCGGCACGTGGAATCGGTTTATTCAGATTCTAGTTCTGATGATAATATTCCCGATAAACAAGATGATGTTTTGTCAATTAGTGCCAGTGGCAAATTTTCAGATTCTGAGGAAAATTTAACTCAGGCTGATGAAAACAACAATGAGACAAATAAGAATTTGTCAGAATCTACAAAGAGATGTTTGTATGATATTTTTGGTGATGATGCAGTTGTAAAGAAGTCTGTTAAAAAAGTCGGAATTTCAATTGATCAGTCACAGAAGGATGTTCTTGAGTCTAGTTATAGAACAAAAGAGCCAAATTTTTTGACTGCTTTTTCGGAAGACAATTTTGATCTTTTTCCGGTCAATGAAGAGACTGAAAAATATTTGGAAGTTCCGTCTTTAGATACTTTAGTTGATAGTTGTTTGGTCAAACGACATGGTACAAAGGCTTCATTTGCAAAAGCTAAACATAAGACTTTGTTTTCACAGCCATGTAAAATGATTGAAAAGGTGGCCTATAAAGGACAGCAGTCAGCACGTTTGGGTATTATTATGCAATTATACATTCAACAAGCCTTGGGTAATATTGTTGAACATTTTCAGTCTGATAATTTTGACAAAGATGAAGGGCTAGAGCAGGTCAAAAATGTTTTTTCTATGACAACAAAGTGTCTGGATCAAATTGGGAGAGCAGGTGCTTTTCACCATATTATTCGCAGATCTGCTGCTATGAGTGACACTGCTTTATATGAACTTGATGATGCGTTAGAGTTTTCCAACTTACCCTTATCTGGTGAGGGTGTTTTTGGTTCTGGACTTGAAAATTTGTTGAAGGTCAGAAAGGAAAAGAAGAAGCAGTTGGAAGATCTTGTCCCTGAATTTAAGAGGAAATCATTCAAGCGAAAATCGGAAAGTCCGAATAGATCAGGTGTTGACATTAAACGTCCACATTTCGATAAGGCACCTGTGCAGAGCTCCTCATATGTTAGCAATGCTAAGTCAAAAGATTGGGAAAATTTTCGTATCCCAAGACTACCACGTGAGCAGAGGTCACAAAGTCAGCAAGATTCCCGCAGGCACAATAACAGATCCAGTGGTACTAGGTCCTTCTCCTACTCTAACAGGAAATATGGACATGGAAAGCCAGCTTCTAAATGACAATGTAAGTATAGTGGCACGGTGTCCAGAGATACCTGTGGGAGGTCGCTTGTCACATTTTTTGACAGATTGGGAATCTATAACTTCAGACAGATGGGTTCTAGATTTGATTCAAGAAGGTTACAAACTGGAATTCATTCAGAAACCACCTTTTCGAGGCATAAAAGAGACGGTGGTTCCTGTCTGTCAAAAGGCTTCAATAGCAAAAGAAATAGATTGTCTTTTAAACAAAAATGCAATAGAAAGAGTGCCGAAAAAGGATGCAATGAAAGGTTTTTACAGTACACTCTTTCTGGTTCCAAAGAAAAATGGGGAAATGCGGCCTGTGATAAATTTGCGACCTCTCAACAGATATTTAGTCAAAAAGCATTTCAAAATGGACACAATGACAAAAGTGTTACAGTTAGTAGAAAAAGGAGACTGGTCAATAACTCTCGATCTGTCAGATGCATACCTCCATCTGAAAATTTTCAGGCCTCATCGGAAATATCTCAGATTCAGTTTTCAGGGCAGTGCATTCCAATTTCGAGCCCTAAATTTTGGCCCAACGGTAGCTCCAAGAGTATTCTCAAAAGTGACCTCAGTAGTTGCAGCTCATTTGAGAAAACAAAGCATACGTCTTGCGACATATCTAGACGATTGGCTAGTTCTAAATCAGATCAAGAGAATGTTATGGCAAGATCGACTTATTGTCCTTCGTCTCCTATTTCGGCTAGGTTTTATTGTAAACAAAAAGAAGTCAAGCCTAGTTCCCAGTCAGGATCTAACATATATAGGAGGACATTTTCTGTTGGCAAAAGGTCTAGTTTTTCCAACCCAAGAACGAGTTCAAGGGCTGAGAGCAGCAGCCCTTCAGCTCCTTCAGGGTCAGAACACTGCATACCATTATCTGGTTCTATTGGGAAAGATAGCGTCCTGTCTGGAACTAATTCCAAATGCCAGACTGTTCATGAGACCAATCCAGTTACATCTATTACAAAATTGGAGTCCAGTAAGAATGACTATGGCTTATCGAATACCTGTTACACCATCGCTCAAGCCACATTTGAGATGGTGGTTACAGGAAGCCAATATTCTACAGGGTCGATCTGTTCAGCTAACACAGTTTACAGAAACTGTGACAACAGATGCGAGTCAGAAATATGGCTGGGGTGGTCACATGAACAGTCTCACAGTACAAGGTCGATGGTCAAACCTGCAAAAGTTGCAACATATCAATTGTCTGGAAATGGAGGCAGTATATCTGACGATGAAATATTTTCTGCCGAACCTCTCCAACAAGAATGTATTGATTCAAACAGACAATACAACAGTGGCTCAATATCTCAATCGCCAAGGGGGCACAAAGTCTTTGGAGTTATGTCATCTGACCTGGAAACTGTGGTCTCTAGCTCTAGAGAACAATATTTGTCTCAAAGCAGTTCACATAGCAGGCAGGAAAAATCTTTTGGCAGATTTTTTGTCCAGGGAGTCAATCAAACAGACAGAATGGTCCCTGAACAAATCAGTTGTGGAAGGAATATTTTGCCATTGGGGTCACCCATTGATGGATCTGTTTGCCACTTTTCAGAACAAGAAAACTCAGCTGTTTTGTTCATGGATGATTCATCAGCAAGCTTTTGCAATAGATGCAATGGCAATCTCATGGCAGAACATGTTTGCCTATGCATTCCCTCCGATACATATGATTTCCAGGGTGTTGCAGCATATGAAACAGTTCTATTGCAAGATAATTCTGATAGCGCCACACTGGCCGAGGCAATATTGGTTTCCAACAATGTTGAAAATGTTGATAGATTTTCCAGTGAAGCTGCCACTCTGGAAGAATCTGTTATCCCAGGGGAAGGGTCAGATTTTACACCCCGATCCCCAGTCGCTAAGTCTGACGGCATGGCTGCTGTCGACAGACATTTCTCTACAAAGGGATTTTCAGAAAGAACTAGAAAACTATTGGCATCATCATGGAGAAAGGGCACAAGAAAAGACTATAATTCAAAATTCAAACAGTTCAGCAGCTGGTGTGTTGAACGGAATGTTGATCCCTTTCAAGCATCTTTGAATGATTGTGCTGACTTTCTGACATCCCTTTTTGAGAAAGGTCTGAAATACAGAACTATAAATGGTTATAGGTCAATGTTGTCGTCAATTTTACCACCTATTGACAACTGCCCAATTGGGCAACACTCTTACATTATTCGTCTATTGAAGGGGGTTTTTAATGAAAGACCTCCAGTCAAATGTTTGATTCCTAATTGGGATTTATCTCTCGTTTTAGCTTGCCTTAAAGAAGCTCCATTCGAACCTTTGAAAGATGCTTCATTTAAACATCTGACATGGAAGACCTGTTTTCTGGTAGCTATTACAACATTCCGCAGATGCAGTGATATTCAATCACTACAGATTGCTGAGGACAAGATGAAGGTTGGTGATAGAGGTATAACTTTCATTCGGACTGGTCTGGCTAAGCAGGATCGTCCAAATCATGATGGCAGTCATATATTTGTTCCATCTTATCAAGAAGACAAGTACTTGGATCCAAGACGGTGTCTAATACAGTATATCAAAAAGACAAAAAAATATAGGAAACAGGATGATCAGAATGCTGTAAAGTTGTTTTTGGCTACTAGGAAACCGCATCATGCTATTTCTGCTCAAACTATTTCCAAGTGGATAGTCAATTTAATCAAATTGGTGTATAAGTTGAAAAAGAAGTCTTTAGAGAATAAGAAAATTCAAGGGCATTCAACCAGAAGTGTAGGTCCTTCATGGGCTATGTTCAAGGGAGCATCTCTCAGACATGTAATGGAGTCAGCAGACTGGTCTACTGAGACCACTTTCATCAAACACTATTTGAAATCAGTTAAGACACCCGTTTTAGAGGTGTAAGTCACTCATCGGCGAGTTGCGTTGATAAATTAAGCCTGTTATAAGGCTATATGTACATTTTGCATTGTATTTGGCAGTGATACTGCCAGGATTCCATTATGGAGAAGATGAGATAGTTCTGGCAGGTGATGCCGGAAGATGTTACTTCAGGGTAAATATGGTACATTGTAAGTGGGAACATTTGTGATTCAGCATATATGGGTTTTTAAAGCTGTATATAGAGATCTTTTATTAGAACTCAACCCAGAAGAATGGTTGATGAAGCTGTGAATATCCTTTGTATAACAGAAACCACAGAATTGCACCTGAAATAGGGTGAGTAAATTTTTTCTGTATTTGCATACATGTTTTTAGGAGGGATATAAGGACATTTGAATAACCCTCCTCCATTGTACTGCTTGTTAATCTGGATTAATCCATAGTGTATGTCAGGTAGGTTTGTTTACGAAGTGAAATTGGAAAATTTGTTATCAAATTGGAATTTTACGAGTAAACAATACCTACCTGACATACAACTCACCCACCCACCTTCCCCACTTATTCTTCATGTCCTTCCTGGCGACTTCAATTCGCCGAAAAGGGAAGTGACACGTCAGGTGGGATTCCGGAAGTAGACACCGCACAGCGGTGCGTAGGTAAAAAGTCTCTTCCGGTTGTGAGAGCGAGTTTAAACGCCGGTACTCGCCGGTACCTTAAGTGAAATCCATAGTGTATGTCAGGTAGGTATTGTTTACTCGTAAAATTCCAATTTGATAACAAATTTTCCAATTTTACAGGTTAATTATTTATACAGAATAATGGTCAATTATTTTCTTCATTTTTTCTGCATATGATCACCCAGAAATCTGATACTGAATGCTCTTTAAAGCTGTTAATAATATTAAGGAGATTTGGTGTGTGTGTGGGGGGGGGGGGGGGGGGGGGAGGAGGGGCAGCTCCCAGAAGTCAAAGCAGTTTTGTTGATGACAGGCACCTGGAGATTTGATGCGACAAACGCAGGCATTAAAATCTCCATAGTCCTATCAGTGGTAAACTCAAATGATTGTAAAAGGCGGTTAAACCTTCACGTTTGGTAATACAATGTGGGTTGATGTGCATATATTGAGTCATATAACTGGCAAAAAGTAGAGAAAACATGTTTTTGAAAAATAACAAATCGCTCCATAAATTAAGATTTCCTGTTCTGGTTTCCCGTCAAGCAATGCTATATAAACATAGGCGGGATAGTGATTAGGACTCCACGCCTACAGGTACATTGAATTTTTACCATTTTATTCAACTTAATGAAATCGAAAGTATGTCATTTTAATTGCCAAATAAAATGACCCAACTAAGTTTTCAAACCCTTTTTATGTGAAACTCAATGATGTTTTAGTTGTTTAAAAGCTGGCTTATCACGTTCATTTACACTGACGAAACTATACTGAGAAGCTTGCAGCGATACCTCATAATAAAAATTTTCACCCTGATAGAGCAATGTGGCCTTTAAATACTGACTGGCATGATTTCAAGATCAATTGTTCTACTAGCAAAACAAATCAATGAAAATATTATTTTCAGGACTTGAGAAGCAGGCATTTTTTTTTTTTGCAAATGTTTTGAAGACAAGTTTAAAGGAATAGAACTAATCTAAAAATGTAAGGGTAATGGGGTCTGGGGTGCATAGTATCCCCGCCCCCGCCCCGGAAGCGGAGACATTTTTAAATGAAGACTGGTGGAAGAATTCCGACTCCTTCCACGCCCCCATAATGCCTAACAAAATTTATGACCCCCGCCCCCTTGCTCCATTGCTAAATGATTTCTGACCCCAATAGATAACCAAATAAAAATTCCGACCCCCACCTCTGAATGTATCCGCCACCCGCTGTCCCTTCTACGTGGTAATAAATGACTTGTCCTTTAAATGCGGTAAACTATTTTTGCGTATAAGCATGTGAATGATTTTTACTTTTGGCATATAAGTCCCCCACGCCCTCAACACACACACACACACACACACACACACACACACACACACACACACACACACACATTAATTCACGGTCAAAGCAAGTAAAACATTACTATGGTTATTCCGTTTGGTCAAAAGTTGCACGGCCCCGTACCGTAAAGGTTCGTAATTTAGTACCTTACTGTTAAATATCACAAGAGACCTCATTGTGTAACGGGCTCACTTTAAATTACTTTACTTTACTTTAGCATGTTTAGTTACATGTAAATAATTTTGGTTGGTTGGTGATTTTAGGTTTTCGGCTCTTTGAGACAGTATTTTAGTCTATCTAGCCGTCTCCAAGAGGGGAAGAGAAAAAATATCCTAACAACCCTTAGCAAAAAGAAATGGATTTTTTACATTGATTTGCTATTAGTTTACCATGGTTTCACCAGTTTCCATTGTTACACTCTTTATTAACAAGTTAAATTTCATACCTGTTCCTGAAAACCATTGCAAATAGGCAATTATATTTCCATTTTCTCAGAAAATAGTATAAAAATGGGGATTTTATATGGCTATGCCATTTTTTTATCCATTAATTTTCTATTTTCTAGCTCTAAACAGAAATTTCTACAATGACAAAATGATACTACTTGAACCATTTATTTTCTATTGAATTTGATTGACAGGGAAATGGGCCTTAAATGGTAATTATCGAGGTTTGGGGCTTAAGAAAGAATGTGGTTTCTTTAGCAATAACTATATATCAGTGATTTCCTGTCAGCCTCTCAGTACACCAGAGTTAGTTTTAAATTTTGGCGCAACTATTTAGCTAAGTTTTAAAACAGTTGTATGTTTTTAACCAAACTTTCTTGCATAAAGTTTTATTAATGTTTTGAGGCTTTGGAATATATTCTGGACACGAAATAGATGGATCTTGCACAGTATGTGAATTAATACAAAATAATACAGGATTTCAGCAATGTAAGTTTCTGTAGTTAAAACTTGCATGCTTTATTTTTTGGCTAATGTCAGATTCCTCTGCCCTGTATCACTTCTGTAACATATTTCTGATGTGTGATTGTAATTATTCACCAAGGTTGCCATGTCTTGTGATGTATCTTTTATTTATTCATTGAACCAATGATTTAAAAAAGTAATGACATTGGAAAACTTATGAGTGCCAGAGTTTTAGATTTTAATTTTTAAAAACATAACGAAAAAAGTCTGAAAATTAGAACACCTAGAATATTACCAACATTGTCCTAAAATTGGGACATTTTGGATTTACAAAGCAGTAATATGTGTTCAGAAGAAGCAAATGGAATGGAAAGCAGTATAATTCCTAGTGAGACTGACCAGGGCCTGCACCTTCTGCTCAGCCCTATCTGTCCCAATTAATAGTTAGAATTCTTAGAGTAAAATATAACAGCCTAAAATCCCAAAGTGAAAATGGACTAGTTACTATAAGGTCTTTGTTTTTGTTTTTTTAGCTTGTATGCATATAATTTATCATCTGAAAAAAAATACTATCCTGGAAGAATACATGTAGCAAAAGGCAGCGACTCTGATCAGTCTGCAAATCTGCATGTAAGCGCAGGATGGTCTTATATGTAGTAACTGTTGTTTGCATGTTGCATCAGGCTTCTTTTCTTGTGCTGTGACTCAATTAATTAGAGCTTATCATTATTAAGGTAGATATGCCATAGCAACCAGACAACAAAGGTCAATCTGTGCAGACCCAGGCCAGAACAAATACTGTAGAATTACCCAGACCAGACTGTCCCAGCAAACAGTATAAACTCTGATCTGACTGCTGGGCAACAGAAACTGTGTAGATCCTGATCTGACTGTCAGTATTATATATACCCTGATCAGACTCTCACAAGCAAACATAGTAAACCATGCTCAGGCTGTCCCCAAGCAAACAGTGTACACCACTGCAGACCTGGATCAGACTGCCCAAGCAAAACTTTGACATGCTGATATGGGCCTTCTGACTGTTCAAATGGAAAGCAACAGATATAATTTTGGTCTGCTAGTGCTAACATAAATCAAGCTTGTTATCTATTACTAGTAACCCTGCAAATTACATCTGACATTCTTAATGCATTATTTTTATTTGTTTGTACTAGAAAGAAATAAGATATTAAGGCTGCCATGAGCAAACATTATAGACTCTGAACAGACTGCTTCCCAAACAAATTGTATAGAATCTGATCAGACTGCCGGTGCAGTGCAAAACCAGATCAGACTGCCCCAGCAAGCATGATACAATTACATTTGTACAAATACTTTATAAAGATCTAGAAATTTAAGGGCAGCATGAAAACAGGCCTGGTTTTAATACTGCTTGGTCCACTAATTAAAAGAAGTGTAACCATAAATGATTATTACTCTGTAAAAATGATAAAATAATTACCATAGCTGTCTTAAATAGGGAACAGTTTGGATTTGAAGATGAAGATAGAATGGCTGACAGTGTAAACCCTGATCAGATTGTTCATTTACGAGCAACCTGATTGGGGTCTGCACCATTTTCTGATCTATCTGTTCCAGATAGTTGAAATCTTTATGGTATGTTTTTTATTTTTTTTAATGAAGAGACAAGAAATGATGCTTGAAGCAAGAGAATCCTTCTGATACATATTTAACAAATTTTCAGGTTTTTGTCAGTGCATCTGGAAAATGTACTTTATGCTGCATCCAGCAAAGGCTTAGGGTCTTTGTTAGTATCTTCATGAAGGACTTTTGAAGTCTAATTTTCACACAGAGTGCACAACAAGGACACTTTACAGATTGTGCAAATTTGCAGGCTTGTCTGAGTTACTTACATAAGATATATTTTCTTAGAATATAGCACATGATCATGCCATGAGAAAAGTATTATTTCATCACTATAACTGCATCATTTAAATGGTAGCAAACCATTTTAACTAATGTTTTAGCCATTTTTATGATGTCATTTCAATGTTTCCATGCAAATGGAAATTATTGTTTCACCATTTCCATGATGTCATTTCAATAGCAGCCTAATTTGCATATTTCGCCCATTTTCAATGCTGGTCCAATGCTGCAATAAGGGTGATCCAATGGAAGTTCAATGAATAAGACTAATTGCCTTCTATGGAAACTTTCCATTGCTAAGCCTTGCAAATAAATGATGAATGAATGAAAAATTAATGGTTACAAAGAAATGGAAACTGAATAGATATTAAATGCATTTCTTTTTGCTAAGGGCAACCCCTATTCGCACCTACTGCAAGCACAGCAGGCTGTTGCCATACTTTTATCAATATTAGTAGGACGCCCAGGCACTGGAGGATACCTGGCACCATCGCCCGACCACGACCACGCCCTTAATAAATTAAATGTGAAATTGAAGCAAAATTTGAAAAACAGTGCAACTATTTGATAAGCTACAGTACCAACTCATAATTACGGTAAAGGGCCTAGCAGCCACTTATCAGGTCTTTACCGGAAGATCTACGGAATGTTTTACAGTGTAGAGTTCGCTGACAATTATATTTTTAATGAAACTGAAAAACGGCTCTCGAACAAGAAAGAATTTGGTTGGTTGGGTTGTTTTGGGTTTTATCGGGTGTTTGAGACAGTATTTCAGTCTATATCGAGCAGTCTTCCAGAGAGAGAGAGAGGGAGAAAGAAAAGAGATGACAGAGAGAAAAATGGTGAAACAACCCCACCCGCACCTACCTCAAGCACAGTAGGCCCCTGCCCTAGTATTAGCCAAATAAGTAGCACGCCCCGGCACTGAAAGTTACCACTCACCACCGCCCGACCACGACCACCCCCAACAAGAAAGAAAAAAAATATTGGTAACTGTTTGAAGGCACTCTGCCATACTGTTGTGACATTACTTCACTGCAGTGTTGTGTAAGGTGTCTTACCTTTCAGGACCAGTCCACTGCCATTCGTTTATTTGTTCTGTGACGTGTAATTTACTTCCAAAGACTCTAGCTTTTAAGAATTATGCCCATGGGGTGGGGGAGACATAACGTTTTTCCCATAGTTGTCTGCAGGTCTGTACGTCAGTCTGTGCCCATTCGTCCGTCTGTACATTTGTCCGTCACTATTCGTGTCCGCTCCATTACTCTGAAACCGTTTGAGATATTTCACAAAACTTGATACAAATATAAAACCGTAAAAGATAGTTCACGAAAATTTTGGAACATGTACAAATATAAAGCATCATCAGACAATGTGTAGCGAACAAAAACAGATACTCCATCTACATTTGTACGGAATTATGGCCCATTTGTAAATTTAGTATGGAAAACGTGTCCGCTCCATGACTCTTAAACCGTTTTAGATATTTTCACGAAATTTAGTACAAATATGCATAAATTAAGAACTGTAACTCCATCTATATTTTACGGAATTATGCTCCTTTGTAATTTTAGTATGGAGTTGATGTCCGCTCTATAACTTAACCCACGTTCGAACTACTTTCATGAAACGTTGTACAAATATAAAGCATCACCAGACAATGTCCAGTAAATGAGATTGTTAATTCAGCTTACAGTGTTTTACGAAGTTATCCCTTTTGTAATTTTCTGTAAAGAAATTGTATCCGCTCTGTGGACTTAAAACAGTAAAGTTATTTTGGCGAAACTTAACTTACAAATATAAAGCGACATCAGACAATATGCAGAAATTAAGAAACACAGGAATTCCGCTCTAATGCTATGTCGCACCTCCATTGCGCTTCCATAGAAGCAGAGATCATAGTAAGAAGAAAGTGAAAGCAAATCTTTAAACAGTTTCAGGCAAGGATTAAGTGACACAAATTTTGTCAAAATCTGTTCAGTGGTTCTTTAAGTACTGCCAGTTTCATGTTTGTGCTGATTTTAGTATTAGTGGATGGCAGCAATCTTGGATGGCCAATCGGCCAAAATAAAAACTTATTGCTATATACAAGGATCAGTCAAACCTTTTTTTATCATGACATTTGCCACTGTGGAAGTGCAGTGCAGTTGCGAGAAAGCTTTCCGCGGAATTCTTGTATTTCTGGGGAACAAGGGTACAGATGCCTACTTTGAGGGTTACGACTTTAAGCACTGGCTTTCTTATATCCACGGGTCAATTCATTTGAACATATCAACAGTTAAAAATTCGTTCATGCATATTCTAATGATATTCTTGGCGCAGTTGGTCATCGCTGCATTTGCGTTAAATATGCATATTAAAGAATATCGACTATATACGTAAAAATGGGTACATCTCCATGTTTTTTTTATTTGTTTGCTGTTTAAGACCATAAAAACCGTCCCGAACAGAGACAACATTTAAAGGAAAGAATTTGCAACCCATAACAAGAAAGAATGGGCTGCTCCTTCAGCAGAAATTATTTCTTTAACAGCTGAAACCATTGGGTAGGAAGGCGAAAGTACATGGTGGTATAACCATTTCTTCGAACTTCCAAAAGTTTTAAAATGATATAAACTTTATAAAAGTATCTCTCTGAGCTTAACGGTGTCGCCTGAAAGAGACCTTACGTTATGTGCGCATGGCTAATCAGGCTGCACATCTGTGTCTTCACGATTCACTGTGTTTGTTCCTCAGAATTCATAGAGTGTGCAGGTGAACTGAGAAGACTCTGGCACACTTCTCGGATGCGCAATCTCATCTGAGTCTTCCTCTTTTACACATGCCGGCAGGTTACTTTTCATCCGATGACGTTTATATATCGACAGATCTCGCCTAAAAACGTGACGTTTTGATGACGACAGCATCGTTACAGACTGTCGTTAAGGTATCGTTAACAGTCTTTTAACGATGCTCTAACTATAGCTTTGTCTAACCGTCGTTAAGTGTTGGTTAATCGTTAGTTATAGCATCGTTAACAGGAATTAACGATATCGTTATGCCATTTTTAACGATACTTTCGAGCACATAGGCCCAGATACGCTACTGATAGAATTTGTGCTTTTAAATGCTGGTAAACTGCACATTATGAGTCTGGACCAAGTTGCTATTCTATCCTACATAATTATACCATATTAATCCTTTTAAACACCCAGGGGACATTGCATTTTATGGAAGGGGTGCATTATTTAGGGTCTGAAAAAAACAGTCATACTCCAAAATGCTTCCAAAAGACAGTATAAAGGGATTCTAACCATGTAAGAATATCAGCTGCACTTTGTCGCCACTAAAATAGCTGATATTTTCATGAAATACCTGATGGACTATGATGAGGTAAACATAATGACCAGATAAACATCAATATCTGAGGATTTTTAGACGTGGAATTTCCCAATTTCGGCTGCCAATATAAATTATTTTCAGAAAAAAAATAGGAAGGGCGCATTTTATTATGTTATGAATATGGTGTTTAAGTTGGTGTAAATATTTTCTTTTACCATGATTTTGCAGTTTTTAGATGTTTACTAGGTTTGAAATAAACAAGTTGTTTACATTGTACTTTAGAACATTCTGGAATAACTATTTTTAGTACTGAGAAAATATTAGACCTTTCTGTTGTAAACATTAAGAATCTTCTGGTATGAAATTATGTCAGAATTGAGTACTTTTTGGTAAGATCTATTTTTGGTTAGTTCCGGAATAGATATTATATAAAGAGGACAGATTTTCATTTAGATGACCTTTGTATGAAAACTTTCACCAGTCTATAGTAAAATAAATTATACTGGAATTTAATATATATTGGATTTGGAAATATTCATGTGCTCATACATACTTTATCTTCTGGGATCAGAAATTATTAAAGGACTTGTGTTTTAAATTCTGAGGGACATTCAGACTAAAATAAGGTATCGTTAATTACATATTTTCTTGATTAATTAATGACTGTTTTATTTTGATGTACAAGTAAATAAATTTTGTTAAGTTTAAAAACAGGCTTGTTGCTGGTTTACTTCCATCTTTTTTGTTACCACTGCCAGGTCGTAACAAATTGGGGGCTCGAGTCCGGGATTGAAATTTCTAGTGCATCAAATAATTCTGAATTAAAAAAAAAAAAAAAAAAAAGAAAAGCTTTCACTGTTATTCAAACAAGTAAAGCCAGCAAAAAGCAACCATGTCTTTTGATCTCAATGAATTCATTGCTGCGCCTTCTCAGGAGCTGTTGAACTTGGCCAAAAAGACAGACTTATTGGATATTGCAGCACATTATGAATTATCTTCAGTCAAAAGGTCTATGTTAAAACATGAAATTAAGAATATTTTGATTCAGTTCTTTGTTGATGAAGAAATTTTTGATTCCTCTGCAACCTCTCACATTCTTGTCACTCAGACAGATTTGCAGATGAGAGAATTAGAAATTCTGAGACAACTTGAAATAGAAAAATTAAGGTTAGAGCATGAGGAAAGAATTAGGCTTGAAACATTAGAAAGAGAAGAAAGGTTGCAGAGGCAAAAATTAGAGCAAGAAAAAGAAAGACTAGAACATGAAAAACTGAAGTTAGAAAAGGAGGAACGAGTTGAAATAGAAAAAGAGAAATTAAAATTTGAAAAAGAAGAAAAAGAAAGAGAAAGACAATTTCAGATTAGAATGAAAGAAATGGAAATGCAAGAAAAGACCACATCAAAGTCTTTGCCTTTGGACTCTAAAAAAGTTTTTGATGTTACCAAACACATCAGACTTGTTCCTCCATTTCAAGAAAAAGAAGTTGATAAATATTTTCTTCACTTTGAAAAAGTAGCTGAAAATTTGAAATGGCCAAAAGAGCATTGGACTTTGCTTCTTCAGAGCGATGTGATCGGCAAGGCTCGCGAAATTTATACTCAACTTTCTCTTGAGCAGAGCTCAGATTATGACAAAGTAAAAGAAGTTATTCTTAAGGCTTATGAGTTGGTCCCTGAGGCTTACAGGCAGAAATTTAGGAACTGTAGAAAAGAAAATGACAAAACTTATGTTGAATTTGCTAGGACAAAAGAGCAATTATTTGATAGGTGGAGCTCATCAAAGAAAGTGGGCTCTGATCATGGTAAACTTAGACAGCTCATGCTTGTTGAAGAGTTTAAAAGGTGCATTAATTCTGACATTAAATCATTTTTAGATGAAAAGGAAGTCGAACCTTTAGAGGCAGCAGCTCGTTTGGCTGATGATTATGCTTTAACTCATAAGACTTCTTTTGTGCACAAGCCTTTTCCTAAAAAGACCTTTTTCCCTCAGTCAGGTCCAAAATTCAGTCCCAGTAATCCATCTGGCAATTCCAGTCCCTCATATACTCCAAAACCAGAACTCCCTGGTGAAAACAAAGGTCAAAATCCCTTATCTCAGCCTATTTGTAATTATTGTAAGCAAACGGGACATATAATTTCTGAATGCTTACTTTTAAAGAGGAAGAGAGAAAAACAAGAGGGTCCAAAACCCACAGGTCTTACCTCTTTACGGTCAATGCCACAGTCTTGTGTTCAGGATCAAATTCCTATTCAGGCCAAAATTTCTGAGACTGATTCTGTTATGGAGATTTATGAACCATTCTTATCAGAAGGTTTTGTGTCACTAAATTGTGACTTTGCCCAGTCTACCCCTATTACTATCTTACGAGATACTGGAGCTTCTCAATCCCTTATTTTGGCAGATACCCTGCCATTTTCCGAGAAGACTTCTTCTGGGACAAGTGTCCTTATTCAGGGTGTAGAATGTGGATTTGTTAATGTACCGCTTCATAACATTTATTTGTCCTCAGACTTAATTTCTGGTCCAGTGGCTGTTGGTATTAGACCTTCATTACCTTTTAAAGGTGTTCACTTATTGTTAGGCAATGACCTAGCAGGAGATAAGGTTGTGGTTAATCCACTTTTGACCAACACTCCTTGTGTTGATCAACCACCTGACCCCATTGAGCAGGAAATTCCTGACCTTTACCCTTCGTGTGCTGTCACTAGGGCTATGGCAAAGAAAGCCATATTGAATGATGGGAATCAGGACATTGATTTAACTGATACTTTTATAGGTCAGTCTTTTAATGATGAGATTTCAAAATCTCTTTCACCCAGCCTGTCTGACATGCAGACAGACTTTACTCACACCTCATCTGTGTCCAACCCAGATCACTCTCCTTCATTTTCAAATGACCAAGGTAATGACCTGCTGTCAAGGCCACAGCTTTGCAAAGAACAACACAGTGATCCTGAGATCTCACCTTTATTTGAAAGGGTCTTAGATGAAAATGACATGTCCCAGGTTCCTGTTTGCTATTATGTCAAAAATGACATTTTGATGAGAAAATGGCGTCCTCCTGATGTCTCAGCAGAAGACGAGTGGACTGTTAACCACCAAATTGTGGTTCCAAGGGTTTATCACCCTGAAATTTTAACCTTAGCTCACGAAACTCCCTTGTCAGGTCACTTAGGTGTAAACAAGACCTACCACAAGATTCTTAATCATTTCTACTGGCCAGGGTTAAAATTTGATGTTTCTATACATTGCAAATCTTGCCATACATGTCAAATGGTAGGAAAACCTAATCAAACTATCCCTAAAGCCCATCTGCAGCCCATTCCTGCATTTGAGGAACCTTTTAGCAGAATAATCATTGATTGTGTAGGTCCTCTACCCAAAACAAAGTCAGGTTCTGAATATCTTTTGACCATAATGTGTGCCTCCTCACGTTTCCCAGAAGCAATTCCACTTAGGAATATTAAAACAAAGACCATAGTTAAGGCTCTTGTGAAGTTTTTCACATTTGTAGGTCTCCCTAAATCTGTCCAGTCAGATCAAGGATCTAATTTTATGTCAGGAATATTTCAGCAAGTGATGCATGAATTAGGCATTAAGCAATATCAGTCATCAGCATATCATCCTGAAAGTCAAGGTGCCTTAGAACGATTTCATCAAACACTGAAAAACATGATCAGATCTTACTGCTTTGACACTGAAAAGGATTGGGATGAAGGCATTCATTTCCTGTTATTTGCAGCTAGGGAATCCGTACAAGAATCACTTGGTTTCAGCCCATTTGAGCTTGTTTTTGGTCACACAGTTCGTGGACCACTGAAACTTTTGAAAGAGAAATTTCTTTCTGATGATGACAGTTCTTTGAATTTGCTTCAATATGTTTCTGACTTCAATAACAGATTGTCAAAAGCCTGTGAAGCTGCTCGGTCCAATCTCAAATCAGCTCAAAACAAAATGAAATTTAATTATGATGAAAATGCCAGGGAAAGAAATTTTAAACCTGGAGAGAAGGTACTTGCTCTTTTGCCAATTCCTGGCAGACCTTTGCAGGCCAGATATTACGGCCCTTACACTGTTGACAAAAAGCTCAGTGATGTAAATTATATTATCAACACACCTGGGAGGCGCAAGGATAAACAGTTATGTCATATTATGATATTAATATGTTGAAAAAGTACATTGATAGGGATAATTCAGTTGTTTCACCAATAAGTGTAGTAAATTCTGTCCCTCAAGAGCAATCTGAAATGGACTCTGAGGATATGAACTTTATAAAATCTGATCCCTCATCATCAAAACTCCAGAATTCTGACATCTTAAAGGATCTCGACCAGAAACTGTCACACCTGGATCCAGTCAAGAGACTTGAACTGAAACAGTTAATTCTTGAATATGAGCACTTATTTCCGGACATTCCAACCAGGACTGACAGAATCTTTCATGATGTTGACATTGATGGCGCAAAGCCTGTGAAACAACATCCTTATCGAATGAACCCTGTGAAGCAACAGTATCTCAGGGAAGAAATTCAATATTTGCTGGAAAATGATTTTATAGAACCAAGTCAAAGTGACTGGAGTTCTCCTTGTATTCTGGTGCCAAAACCTAATGGAACTTTTCGCATGTGTACAGACTATCGAAAAGTTAATTCTGTGACTAAAACGGATACATTTCCAATCCCACGTATTGATGACTGTATTGATCAAATTGGACAAGCCAAATATGTTACTAAATTTGATCTTCTGAAAGGATTTTGGCAAATTCCTTTGACAGACAGAGCTAAGGAGATTTCGGCATTTGTTACACCAGATGGACTCTATCAGTATAAGGTTATGCCATTTGGTATGAAAAACTCTCCAGCAACGTTTCAGAGACTTATAAATAGCTTGACATCTGATCTGGGTGGTTGTAAAGCATACATCGACGATGCAATCATCTTCAACGATGAATGGAAACTACATCTACAGACTATCAGAGAATTCTTTCAAAGACTTAGTGATGCAAAATTGACAATCAATTTAGCAAAAAGTGAATTCTGTCACGCAAATTTGACATTTCTAGGACATGTTGTGGGTCAAGGTCGGGTAAAACCAGTAGAAGCTAAAGTGGAGGCTATCTCGGATTTTCCTGTACCTACATGCAAGAGACATTGATGCGCTTTCTTGGTATGGCAGGATATTATAGGAAGTTCTGTAATAACTTCTCTGTAATTGCAGAACCCTTGACAAATTTGCTAGGTAAAGGAAAGAAATATATTTGGAATGAAGACTGTCAAAAGTCCTTTGATAAGCTTAAGGCCATACTTAAGAGTGCTCCAGTTCTCTTAGCACCAGACTTCAACAAGGCATTTAAATTGGCGGTAGATGCTAGTGACGTTGGTGCAGGCAGTGTATTGGTTCAAGAAGATAATGATGGTGTGGATCACCCTGTTTGTTACTTTTCTAAGAAGTTTAACAAACATCAGAGAAATTACTCTACTATTGAAAAGGAGTGTTTATCTCTCATCCTTGCTATTCAGCAATTTGAAGTGTACTTATCTTCTTCAGCCACACCAATTGTTGTCTTCGGTGATCACAATCCACTGACCTTCATTCATAAAATGAAGAACAAGAATCAGCGGTTACTCAGGTGGAGTCTCATGTTGCAGGAGTACAATCTTGACATCAGACATATCAGAGGAAAAGATAATATTATCCCGGATGCACTTTCAAGAGCCTAAATTTGGCTATTACTACATGATGTCTGGATTAGTACTGATATATATACAGTGTATATGCATTAAACTTAATTTTGTTTCATAATTGGTCATATGGCAAAAGAGAGCTTTATTTCATAAAACTTTCTTTTCCTTGAAGAGGGGAAGTGTTATGAATATGGTGTTTAAGTTGGTGTAAATATTTTCTTTTACCATGATTTTGCAGTTTTTAGATGTTTACTAGGTTTGAAATAAACAAGTTGTTTACATTGTACTTTAGAACATTCTGGAATAACTATTTTTAGTACTGAGAAAATATTAGACCTTTCTGTTGTAAACATTAAGAATCTTCTGGTATGAAATTATGTCAGAATTGAGTACTTTTTGGTAAGATCTATTTTTGGTTAGTTCCGGAATAGATATTATATAAAGAGGACAGATTTTCATTTAGATGACCTTTGTATGAAAACTTTCACCAGTCTATAGTAAAATAAGTTATACTGGAATTTAATATATATTGGATTTGGAAATATTCATGTGCTCATACATACTTTATCTTCTGGGATCAGAAATTATTAAAGGACTTGGGGTCCATCGAATTACCCCAAACCACCCCAAAACACCCCAAACCGCCTGAAAACCACCCCAAACCACTTTTCTTAATTCTGTTTCAGGTTAAAATAGCTTCTAAACGTTTTGTTTATATGCTTTTTATGATTTTGAAATTATAAAATAAAAAAATAAATGTTATCTTTTTATGCAGAAACAATGATTTTCATATGGTATATGCTGATAATATGTTATATGTATGTATGCCGTTTGTACGTAAGGCATAATTAAATATGCTTGCATGACTGCATGTATATTTGACAGCACATGCATGTTTACATCCACGTGTAAGTATATGCATGTTATATACCATTCAGATTCATGGAAGCACAGATACACAAATATAGCCTACATATTGGTAATGACAATTCTTCCCTAAAGCTGCAAATGTAAATCAGTTATCATTAATTATATTTTTAGCATGAACAAACATTTCTAAAGCAGTGTGAGTTCCTGCAAAATACCAAATTAGGTTTGGAGTGATCTGGTTTTGGTGGTTTGGGGTATTTTTATGGGCGGTTTGGGGTGGTTTGGGGTGTTTTGGTGTGGTTTGGGGTGTTTTGGGGTGGTTTGGGGTAATTCGATGGACCGAAGGACTTGTGTTTTAAATTCTGAGGGACATTCAGACTAAAATAAGGTATCGTTAATTACATATTTTCTTGATTAATTAATGACTGTTTTATTTTGATGTACAAGTAAATAAATTTTGTTAAGTTTAAAAACAGGCTTGTTGCTGGTTTACTTCCATCTTTTTTGTTACCACTGCCAGGTCGTAACAATTAGGGGGCATTTAATAGGATTAACACAGTATTTTTAGGAGCCATAGTATTGTCATCAAACCAAAAGAAGTTCTGTTGGGATGAAAATGTCTTTTTCTGCTTTCCAGGCCAGGGGAGTCAAGATTTAGAGAGAAATGGTTGAAGGACATAATTGAAAGCAAAGTTTTGATGATGCAAGCTGTGGAATTTTAGACTGTGACAGGGATATTGATAAGAGGAGTAACTGATAATTAAGAGATAATTTTTATTGATTATCCCTATTGCACTCAAAACAGCCAAAACTCTATGAGTTGGAGATTTGACTATTCTGAGTGCAATAGGGTTAAGAAATATTTTTTCCTAAATCTGGTAAATTTTCAGTGATTAACACGTGAGAGCAGATAGTGAAATATTAAATCATGACAATTGTTAACCCTTAAAGCGCCAAAAATTAAAATTGTTGAATTGGCACACAGTGTAGATCCAGATGAGGTGGCTCATAATGAGCCACCTCATCTGAATCTACACTGTTTGCCCTCTAGTGTTCGAATTCTCAATATGATATCGCTTGGACGAGACATTTTTTTGATATTCAGCAGACGTAAATTTTGTCGTCTGGTTTTTGGCGCATTAAGGGTTAAACAGTGATAATTTACTGGTAAAAAGAGTTAGTTTCTGTTTTCTCATTATACAGAACAACAATGCAAGATTATAGTGGTGCTTTCTAAAGCACTATTTTTTAGGCTGATCACAGAACAAATACATTGACTGGAATTTCATTTTAAAATGTTTATATTATAATTCTGATCATGTCATTTGATGTAATAGTTTGTTGGTTAATAAATGTACATTGCATAATTGTGCATATATTTTTAAAACATTTGAAAGATTCTGCAGATTGAAAGACACATTAAAGAAGCAGTTTGTAAAGATCTTGATATGTTTCCATTTCCTCGACTGACAATTTCAACAGACAATCAATGTTCCAGTTATCTTGTGCCACACTTCTGTTGGATCAGAAAATCATGCTAGCCACAACATATCATGTGTTATGACAAAGAAATTCTAAGAAAATGTAAAGGAATTGGTTGAGCAATATATGTGTGTATGGTTGTTTTTATTGTTATACTTGTGATATGTAAGATATGTAATATAGACCAAAAATAAATTACATATGTGTTGGCTGTACAAGTCTGTTTGCTCAATAAGAATCCTAATCTGCTGCAGAGGCTGCAAAATACTTGTTGGGATTAATCCGTGAAAATCTGAGCCATGACATGACAAAACCAAGAGAGTGGTATATGCATAAGGTGAAGACTCATATCAGTCTGGGCATGTGCCCAGTCTGAGCAGAGTCTTTGTGTTCAGCATGGAGGTAGCTTAGATCTTTGCTACCCTTTAAGTACATAGCAAAGACTGATTAGACTGGGCAGATCCCAGACTGATTTGAGTCTTCGTATGGCGCACATGTCACTCTGTTCGTGTTGTCATTTGGTGGACTTTTCTACCTCACAATTGAGACGTCCCTTTCCAAAACAAAGGGTCTCGGATTTGATTTTGATTTTATTTTCTTCACAAATTTCTGTAGTTAATGCAAACACTATATTCAGCAGCATCTCATCTGGGTCTACACTGTTTATGAAGACCCCTTTCAAGGTATGGGTTAATATGAGAGTTTAGAGTTGATGCTTAGCTCTTCGGCGCCAAGTTTATATAGAAAGCATTTGCCAGCACCAAATTTTATTTTACAGTATAGGGTGTTTCTGGTAAATAAAACCCTCAAAATTTCATCAAAAACAGCTAAATTTTGTTTTTCTTGCAAAAGAAATCTTTGTTTGCCATAATTTGGTCGTAGACTTTGCATTGCTTCCCTTGGTAATGTTGTAAAATGGAGATAATTAATGGGACTGTCTCGTTTGCAATAATGCAACAATGACGCATTGCCTGTCAGTTGCATCTGGGCGACAGTGGCGCTGAAAGAGTTAATATGATAAGCTTGTGTGATTGAAGGCAAAAGGTGTGTTTTGCACAGAAGGAATTGTTTATCCAAAATGCAATTCGAAGAGGGCACCTACAGAAGCAAGGGGAAAAGTTTTGTTATTTATTCATCAACCAATCTCTATTTCATAACCCTTAAGTCTAATTGTTGACTCTCATTGTCAGTTGGTGACAATTTTGATGATGTCCTTAACAGTGTAATGTCTTTTGTTATGATAAAACTGTCCAAAAAAACATGCATTTTACTGTGTTGCAGCGATCGAAATTTTATTATGATATTCTTGTTGATCAGAGCCCATTTTCTTCAAAGCATTGTTATCCTAATGAGCTCATTGAGAGATGAACTTGTTAAGTGTTTTACAACTTTATAATCAAATACACTGATTTTTTTTGGGGAAAAATGTTAGAAGCTTTTGCAAAAGCTTCTCACATTTTTTCAACAAAAAACATAGTTATTTTTAAGATATTAACATCTGAAACATGAACGAAACATTAACTAACAATGTTGTTAGTTTTGAACAACCGCGCCCAGAGGATTAATAGGGAAAACAATAAAAACATGATTTTTTTTTTGTAAATTAATATTGTATTCATGTTAAAGATGATACATTAGAATAAACACACATTTCTATGAACAGAAAATGAGCTTTAAAATCAGATCTACCAAAACAAATATCACAGACATATTAAAAAGCCATCAAAGAAATAATACACATTGTATGTAACATTTACCTATATAAAAACCAGTTTTGCAGAGCTCAAAATACATGTACCATATTTTTTTCACCTATAAGATAGGTTTTCCCACATCCAAATCAACCCCAAATCTAGAGCTGTCACACAAGTTGGACACAAATTTTTCGAAAAAAATACCCCCCCCCTCCCCCCCCCCCCCCCCCCCCCAAAAAAAAATTGCGGAATTACACACACAACTAGTTATATAAATTGGTAGAGTGTTCAACTAGTGTTGGAGGGGTTGTGGGTTCAAGCATCACTGTGGCCAAAATGTTTTCGCATCAAGTCGGCATAGTAAATTTATATGGGGTCATTCTGTAGGGGAAAAACCTTCTACCTTATAGCTGAATATTTTTTTTTTTAATAGTTTCTCATGTCCCATTAAATATTTCATACTATATCCCTGTATCAGAAATTACCCTTCAAGAACCTCAATACTGGATAATCCTTTCTCACTGGATCATTGGATAACATTCTTTTAGTATTCATAGTAAGGAAACTAAATATGTTGGTAAAGAGAAGCAATTTTAAAGGAGGTAATCAAATTGCTTCCTGTTACGAAAATAGTAGCTTCCCTCAATGACACAGTTCAAGAGAGTTAACACATCTCATTTTCTTGTCAGATCCTTTTTCAAAGTTACAGAAAACATGCTATAATAATAAACTGAACTCAACATAAAGAGACAATTAAAATCTATTTCCAATAAAGCTTCCTATAGACTATTCAGGCAAAAGAAAAATGGAAAGTAATACTGATGTATTTTTACAAAGATGCTGTTAATACTGAAAATGTTATGTCATCATTAAATGAGCTCCATCAAGCCTAGGCAAACAGAATGAAGCCTGATCAGCTTCTACAAGACTACAGCTTCTCACTCAGCAGTGCTCTGGATAAGAAGTGGGTCTATCTGAATTATCATCTAGAAAAGTACCATAATGTGCTTTAAGTATTGGGACGCCTAAAAATAATTGATTTTCCATTTGTCCCAAATGGAAAATTAAATATTTTTAAGTGTCCCAAAATTTAATAAGACACCTAAAAATAATTAATTTTCCATTTGTCCCAAATGGAAAATTAAATATTTCCATTTGTCCCAAACGGAAAATTAAATATTTTTAGGTGTCCCAAAATTTAGGCTCAATACAATAATTATTCTGACAAGCATAATTTCGGGATAGTTTTCCATATTTTTTTTCCATTAAATCATAATGTTGTGACCCCTCTAAAGAGCTTTTTGGCCAAGATGCTTCTAATGAATCTCTGGTTTTCTGCCTACAAGACTGTATACTATTGGCAAAATTTGAAAAACCTAAGCAGACTATGATGAGCACAGAAAAATAAAGCTGCATGACTGACTAAAGACCAAAAGTGACTACTGTTATGTTTATAATACTACCGTAAATGTTTTGAGCTGTGTTACTGGTTACACAGCTCATTTTGATTTAGAATGTCTCTTGTAGCAAATATTTCTAGTCTGTTTATTTAATCCCAGCAGGCACGTGACGTCGAAATGACCCAAGTTGATGCGACATCATCATGTCGCATCAATGATATTTCCACGTCATAACGTCATGTGCCTGCTGGGTATAACTTTCTATTTGACTGTTAACAAGTTCTCACTATTATTTTTTGTATCCGTTTTTCAGTTAATGCAAATTCTTCAAGGTCATAGATTATATATTGGTAAGATTTGATGCAGTATATTAATGTCTTAAGCTAGCTAAAGAATGCAATAACTCAGCTTTTCTGTATATTCTCTGACTGTGACATATTTATCATTTATCTAAAACAGACTTAAAATATAATCAAAATTGTGTCCTATAAAATAAATAATTTTTAATAAGACAGTAAAAATAAAAAATAATGCGTCTTCCAAAATATTTTTGTCATGGATGTATTTGAACACTAATGATGTCATGAGGAAATGGTATATTTACTGACAAAATCATGAATGTCATGATCTATTTTAATTCTACATACAGCTACATAGTTTTACTTATAATTATAGATATAAAAGTTTTTCTTACCATAAAAATTCTAAGTATTGGGACAGGTAAGTCTGATCAAACATTGCAGACCCAGATCAGACTGCTCCTAAGGGACAGTTTTTTTACAATACAGTAATGCCTCCAAAATTTAGATGGAATAGCAAACAGTGTAGGCCCTGATCAGACTGCTCCTTTACTGGCCATCTGATCAGGGCCTACAATGTTGCCATTCCATCTACATCTTTTGGGGGAATTACTGCATTGTAAAACAAAACTTTCTTTTTAAGGACAATTTCTGTAATTGTTTTAGGTGTCCCAATTTTTAGAATTTCTACGGTACTTAGATAAGAAACACTCAGTTTTACAGACCAGGAATCTGCCTGTAATATATACATATATAAACAAATCCATAAAAAGATGTTAGCTTGAATGGTGTTATACAAAGTATCTATCATGTGAATTTAATACATGACTGTATACATGCCAAGTGCATTTTTACCACATTCTAAGATGGTGTGATTACACGGCTGAAAAAACTTTGCATAATGTGCTACATACACTTTGCATGGTGTAAATTGTTTTTGCATTTTGAGTAACATCCTAGCACAGTGTACACTAATATTTCATATTTACAAACTATATCACAGAATGGTTTTTATATATAAAATACTGACAGGTGCCTCAACTACAAAGGATGACATATACATATACTTGTCAAAAAAAAAGAAATGCCACATTTAACAATGAGTATACTTCCAGAGAAAGCAACTTTGTTGTTTCAAATTTTGCCTCCCTCCTTAATGGAGGTCTACTCTCAAATGAAAGCATTTGCTCCCGGAGGAGCAAATTATTTCCTTTAAGAGTTACCCCTCTTCGCTATCCAGGAAAGCGAATGGGAAGTCATGAATATTGTTTCCCAATGTCAAAAATGACAGAAAACATGAAGATGTACCTTTCCAAAAGGCACACATGTTGAAATGTTATCAATGTCACTGCAACATCAAACATGGTGTCAGTGTTCATGCAACAACAGAATGTTGCATGGATGTTGGTAAGACATTGTTTCAGCATGTTCTCAATGAAAATATTCGAACACATTTTAAAATTATTAAAATGTGGAGCTTCTTTTTTTGTTAGGTATATGTACAAATTTTAAAAATGATGTGAAAATGGTGCATAAAACAACTATTCACTCCACATTCTGATACAGCTTTATGGTGAATGTATACACTTTCAGGGGCAACAACTCTGCCATTTTCTTTTTTTTGCCTCCCTTATCAATGTGGACAACTCTTTAAGGGAAGGATTTTTCTCCCTTAGGAACAACTAAGTTCTTTCCTCTAACAGCAGAAATCATTTTAGAAGGGTTATGCCATCCAAGGAAGCAAACATGAACTCACAAAGTAGTTCCCCTTTGTAAAAATGGAGGAAAAACATGAACCCATTCTCCTTCATTGATATAAAACATACATGCAGACATACAGTGGAAACTCATACAGTACACTCACAAACAAAATTTTGCAGATGAAAAGCCTTTTATTTCTCCACAAAAAAGCATTGGCAAAAAAAATCTTGGTGAGGAAGTTCCCATGAGATATGCTTTACTTACAGTATTACACATTTTTTTATGGAGAGACAACATAGAAGTCCACATCCAGAACTCCTGCCCATTTTGTGTAATTCTGCATAATGTCAGTGACTCAAAGTTACATGCAAGCACATGTCATAAACAAGAGGGCCATGAGGCCCTGAATCGCTCACCTGAGTAACAATCTGACCCAACCCCCGACCCCTCTCGGTATGGTAAGTTTTGACCCAAGGGACCTGGTTGGCAGGATTTATGTAGGGGACCACTAAACTTTGCTTTATTATAATATATAAGCTCTGGGTCTTATGATTTCAGAGAAGATTTTTTTAAAAAAAATTTTTCCCATTATAAGTCTATGAAAGCTAATGACCCCTTGGGGTGTGGCCAATTTGGATCCCAGGGGCATGGTTGGCAGGATTTATGTAGAGGACCACTAAACATTGCTACATACTAAATATCTTAGCTCTCTGCCTAATGGTTTCAGAGGAGAAGATTTTTGAAAGTTCTTAAATTAGCTATACAGGCTCTATGATGCCCTAGGGTGTGGCCAGTTTGGACCCCAAGGGCTTGATTGGCAGGATTTATATGGGGGACCACTAAATGTTGCTACATACTAAAAATATAAGCTCTGGGCCTCATGCTTTCAGAGAAGAAGATTTAAGTTTTTCCCATTGTAAGTCTATGGAAGCAAATGCCCCAAAGGCGTGGCCAGTTTGGACTCCAGGAGCATCGTTGGCAGGATTTATGTAGAGGACTACTAAACATTGCTACATACTAAATGTCTTTGCTCTCTGTCTCATGGTTTCAGAGAAGAAGATTTTGAAGGTTCTTTAGCTATAATAGTTCTATTTAAACAAAAGACCCCCTGGGGTGTGGCCAGTTTGGACCCCAAGGGTTTGATTGGCAGGATTTATGTGGGGGACCACTAACCATTGCTACATACTAAATAAATAAGCTCTGGGCCTCATGGTTTCAAAACAGAAGATTTTTTAAGATTTTCTCATTGTAAGTCTATGGGAGATAATGACCCTGGGGCGTGGCCAGTTTGGACCCCAGGGGCATGGTTGGCAGGATTTATGTAGAGGACTACTAAACATTGCTACATACTTAATGTCTTTGCTCTCTGCCTCAGGGTTTCAGAGAAGAAGATTTTTGAATGTTCTTTAGCTATATAGCTCTATATAAACAAAAGACCCCCTGAGGTGTGGCCAGTTTGGACCCCAGGGGCTCGATTGGCAGGATTTATATTAGGGACCACTAACCATTGCTACATACTAAATATAAAAGCTCTGGGCCTCATGGTTTCAGAGAAGAAGATTTTTTAAGATTTTCCCATTGTAAGTCTATGGAAGCTAAGGACCCCTGAGGCGTGGCCAGTTTGGACCCTAGGGGCATGGTTGGCAGGATTTATGTAGAGGACTACTAAACATTGCTACATACTAAATATAAAAGCTCTGGGCCTCATGGTTTCAAACCAGAAGATTTTTTAAGGTTTTCTCATTGTAAGTCTATGGGAGATAATGACCCCGGGGCGTGGCCAGTTTGGACCCTAGGGGCATGGTTGGCAGGATTTATGTAGAGGACTACTAAACATTGCTGCACACTAAATGTCTTTGCTCTCTGCCTCATGGTTTCAGAGAAGAAGATTTTTGAATGTTCTTTAGCTATATAGCTCTATATAAACAAAAGACCCCCTGAGGTGTGGCCAGTTTGGATCCCAGGGGCTTGATTGGCAGGATATATATTGGGGACTACTAACCATTGTTACATACTAAATACATAAGCTCTGGACCTCATGCTTTCAGAGAAGAAGATTTTTTAAGATTTTTCCATTGTAAGTCTATAGGAGCTAATGACCCCCGGGGCTTGGCCAGTTTGGACCCCAGGGACATGGTTTGCAGGATTTATGTAGAGGACTACTAAACATTGCTACATACTAAATGTCTTTGCTCTCAGCCTCATGGTTTCAAAGAAGAAGATTTTTGAAGGTTATTTAGCTATATAGCTCTATATAAACAAAAGACCCCCTGAGGCGTGGCCAGTTTGGACCCCAGGGGCTTGATTGGCAGGATTTATATTAGGGACCACTAACCATTGCTACATACTAAATATAACAGCTCTGGGCCTCATGGTTTCAGAGAAGAAGCTTTTTTAAGATTTTTCCATTGTAAGTCTATGGGAGCTAAGGACCCCTGAGGCGTGGCCAGTTTTGACCCCAGGGGCTTGATTGGCAGGATTTATGTTGGGGACCACTAACCATTGCTACATACTACATACATAAGCTCTGGGCCTCATGGTTTCAGAGAAGAAGATTTTTTTAAGATTTTTCCTTTGTAAGTCTATGGGAGCTAATGACCCCTGGGGCGTGGCCAGTTTGGACCCCAGGGGCATGGTTGGCAGGATTTATGTAGAGGACTACTAAACATCGCTACACACAAAATGCCTTTGCTCTCTGCCTCATGGTTTCAAAGAAGAAGATTTTTGAAGGTTATTTAGCTATATAGCTCTATATAAACAAAAGACCCCCTGGGGTGTGGCCAGTTTTGACCCCAGGGGCTTGATTGGCAGGATTTATGTTGGGGACCACTAACCACTGCTACATACTAAATACATAAGCTCTGGGCCTCATGGTTTCAAAGAAGAAGATTTTTGAAGGTTATTTAGCTATATAGCTCTATATAAACAAAAGACCCCCTGGGGTGTGGCCAGTTTTGACCCCAGGGGCTTGATTGGCAGGATTTATGTTGGGGACCACTAACCATTGCTACATACTAAATACATAAGCTCTGGGCCTCATGGTTTCAGAGAAGAAGTTTTTTTAAGATTTTCCTATTGTAAGTCTATGGGAGCTAATGACCCCTGGGGCGTGGCCAGTTTGGACCCCAGGGGCATGGTTGGCAGGATTTATGTAGAGGACTACTAAACATCGCTACACACTAAATGTCTTTGCTCTCTGCCTCATGGTTTCAAAGAAGAAGATTTTTGAAGGTTATTTAGCTATATATAGCTCTATATAAACAAAAGACCCCCTGGGGTGTGGCCAGTTTTGACCCCAGGGGCTTGATTGGTAGGATTTATGTTGGGGACCACTAACCATTGCTACATACTAAATACATAAGCTCTGGGCCTCATGGTTTCAGAGAAGAAGTTTTTTTAAGATTTTCCCATTGTAAGTCTATGGGAGCTAATGACCCCCGGGGCGCGGCCAGTTTGGACCCCAGGGGCTTGATTGGCAGGATTTATGTGGGGGACCACTAACCATTGCTACATACTAAATATATAAGCTTTGGGCCTCATGGTTTCAGAGAAGAAGATTTTTTTAAGTTTTTCCCATTATAAGTCTATGGGAGCTATATGTTGCCATGGCAACCAGAGTTCCAACCCAATCTGCCCTTAAACCTTATGCAGGCAATCCCCCACCCCAACAATGCTACACATAAAATTTGACCATGATTGGCCAAGTGGTTATGGAGATATTCTTGTTTGAAAATGTGAACGGACGACGACGGACGACGGACGACGGACGACAGAGCCTCCCTATACTATAAGCTCACCTTGTGAGCCTACGGCTCAGGTGAGCTAATAAACTGGCAGTAAGTGTTTTAAACTTCAATTTTATGCACATATCAAGCAAAGTGGTAGCTACTATTTTGAGTGCAAAGACATACATGCAGCTTAACCCTATTGCACTCAGAACGGCCAAAACTCCATAGGGTTTTGGCCATTCTGAGTGCAATAGGGTTAAGTGAAATCTGAGGATCGCAAGGAATACATCTTAATAATGTCAATTTGAACTTCAAATCAGGGCACGGTCGTTCAAAATAAACAACATAAAAAAATGTGTAAAGAGTGTAAGGAGCTTTGCAGTGCAAAAGCTCCTAATATTTTTTCAACACTTGATTTTATGTAGGCTAGAATACATAATGAATCAAATCCCTGGCATCTCTGCTAAGCTCACAATGACTTGAACAACTGGACCCTGATCTTTGTAAAACATTATTTGCTGCAATTAATGAAAGAACAAATAGCAAAGAGTACTTGTGACATTAAATCATTCTACTCAAAAATGTTGTTACAAATTTAAATATTATACCCTGAGTCTTAAACTCTTGCTACGCACCAGTTTCATAGTTCCAAGGTTTTGGGATGATGTAACAGTAACAAAATCTAATGAATATATAAATTGTATTCAAGACCAAAAAGTGCAGATCTAATTGCACAAAACTGTCTTTTTTCATGCAGCAGCGACAAAATTGTAATATATGAAAGGAAGATTTAAATGAGTTTGACAACATTTTAACCAATCAATCTGCTTGTATATCATCTTGTCGTTCCTGTTCTTTGACTGGTTCAGGAGTTTTTTCAGGAGTTTTAGTTGGTTCGGCTGATTTTATACTGTCTTGATCTTTCTCTGATTTCTTTTCAGGTTTCTTTATGTCTGTTCTTGATCTGGAAAGTTTTGTATTCTGAAAAACAGAAGATTGAACACTGTAAATTGGAATGTTCATGTTTTTCTTCCATTTCATTTTGTTATTTATTAAATTTTTTCCCTTTTTTTTTTTTTATTTTATTTTTTTTCTTTTTTTCAAAGGGAGAAACTTTGGAGGCTTAGTAGTAACTTCTAAACACCGTAATGACCCTAGATGTTTGTACAGACATGTCTGAGCAAACATTGTAGACCAAGATCAAACTGCTCCTCAAGGAGCAGTTTGATCAGGGTCTACAATGTTTGCCATGCACTGAGCATCATTTGGATCATGAACCTGTGTAAAATCCACTTTCTAAGAATTTTCAAACAATATTAATTGTCCGACTCACAGGTGGTGTCCGACATTTTAGGGTCATTACGGAAAGAACCCCATTTTAATAAGGGATCAACTCTTACAGGGAAAATTTGCTCTCCTCAGAGAAAATTTTTTCCTTTAAGAGTTGACCACAATGGGAAGGCAGACAAATATTAAAATGGCAGAGTTGCCTCAACTGAAAGTATCAATCCCCTCAAAAGAAATAATCACAAATTTTTTGAACTGGTGATTCTCAAAATGATCCTTTGCATTCATGTTTGCAATGTATTTACTGAGAAACTTTGTATATTTTTAGGTGTATGGGTACACTTCTATGTTTTACCACCATTTCCATAAAGGGAAACAATTTCTGTGACAACCATTTTGCTTTCCTGGAAGATATAGCCTTTCCAAATGGGGTCTTCTCTAAAAGGAAAGAACCTGCTCCTTGCGGAGCAAATTCTTTCCTTTGGGAGTTAACCCTCACTGAGGAGGGAAGCAAACATGAAAATTGCAGAGTTGCTTCCCCTAAAAGTGTGCACCCCCACCTTACATTTTGCAAATACATGTACAACATTATTACCATTAATAAATACTATACCAGTTTTTTTTTTTCCGCAAGTAGTTGCTAATTCGTAAGTGGCATTTTGTGACACAGTCATTTCAAACTGATATGCCAAACAGCTCTGATCCCTGCAGTTCTATAGATCTCTATAGATCTGATGAAAAATGATGCACACAGGGATATTTTCTTCATCCAATGCTCATAGCAATGTTCCGCAGCAGGGTCAAGGGAATGAATCCATAGCCTGAACTTCCTGGCACTGAGCCTGTCTCTATCCGCTCTAATTTGAGGCGGGACCTAAGCATTTTCCTTTTATACCAGAAGCAACTCACAATCCATACATCACAGGGTATAATCGATTCCGCCAATTTTCGCTTCCTGCAGAGACTGTCCGTCATATTGGCTTCCGCCGAGACTGTCCGCGAACTCTTGCTTCCTGCAGAGACTACTGTCCTCCTAAAATGGCTTCCTGCCGAGACTGTCCGCGTGAATCTGCTTCCTGCCGAGAGCCTCGGCAGGAAGAAGAATCATGCGGACAGTCTCGGCAGGAAGCCATTTATCATGTACAGAAGTCTCGGCAGGAAGCAAAAGATCGCGGACAGTCTCGGCGGAAGCCAAAAATGATGTACAGTCTCTGCAGGAAGCGAAAATTAGCGGAATCGATTATACCCTGTGTACACTTTATGCTTACAACTCAACCCAAGTGCTAGTGTCTGAATATCAAGTGCTTGACTCGCATGCGAGTAGTGTGTAGTCTAGTGTGCTGTATATGCAAACAGTGCCCGACTCACATGCCTATAGAACCAGTGCCTAACTAAAAACCCATTTAAGGTGTAAAGATAAATCTCCATATTTTTTTGCCATTTTCAGAAAAGGGAAACAACTTATGTGATGTCCTGGCCCAGAGGTTATAAAACTTGAGTATATTCTCAAACTCAAAATAAAGCACACTGATTGGCCGCTTCCGAGCACATGCTCGGAAGCAGCCAATCAGTATGCTTTATTTTGAGTTTGAGATGATACTCAAGTTTTTATAACCTCGAACCTTGGTTGCTTACTTGATGACACAGTCCTACCAAAGTGGGAAAGAATATGGCCCTGGCTGATACTAAATTAGTGCCCGACTCAACATCCATTCACAGAGTATCTATATATCGTAATGTGCGTATATATTGGGACACCTGAAAATAATAAATTTTCCATTTGGGACAAATGGAAAATTTATTATTTTGGGTATCCCAATACTTTAAGCACATTAGGGTAACTCACAACCAGTCACCCACTGATTGACTTAAAACATTTACTCAATTCCTTTCACTCATTATGTAGTGCCTGACTAAAAGCAAGCCAAACTGTGGTTCCATAAAAGGCCACTATTATTCATATCCAGTGTCCGAAATGCCGCATCAGAGGCGCTTAATCAAAAATTATAACCATTTACCTGACTGAAATCCATCAAAATACAGAAATCCACCCAATCAACAGCAGATCTGAATCACAGTCCAACAGTCTAATACAAATTTTCATACAATCCAATCCGATTTTTTTATTAGTCTCCAGAAATTTCAAAAGAAGAAAAAATGAGGGGGGAAAAGTCCCTGACAAAAATGGTAATAAAATCCCCGACAAAATGGAATAAAAATACCAAGCATGCAATTTGCAATTGTTGATTTACCTAGTGTGTCCCACAACCAATGAACAGTGCCTAACTCACATAATTTATTTTTAGCCTCTTTCATGAGACCATTATCATACATTGTTCCTCCTCGTGTTAATAAAGCTCCTGGAACCTGGAAAAACGGCCATACTCTGATCAGTTGTATGAAAAAGTGGCTTTAATTCAGAGCCTCAATATTATCTCTTCTCATTGTGAGTACATTTGGAATATAGAATTGAGCCGCTGTATGAGAAAACCAACAAAGTGGTTGTGCGCCCAGCGCAGACTCAGATCAGCCTGGGCATCTGCCCAGTCTGATCAGAGTCTTTGCTGTCCACATGCAGGTAGCTTAGACCCTTAGCTACCATTTAAGTGCACAGCGATGACTCTGATCAGATTGTGCAGATGCCCAGGCTGGTCTGAGTCTTTGCTGGGAGCACAACCACTTTGTTGATTTTCTCGTGGCGTGGCTCAATCATATTGTCATGGGTCCCTAAAGTAAACTGACATTGTCACAGAATTACATGTGTAACCATTGTATAGCATTTTTTTAGTCAATCAGTAAAACTGTTAATTCAGATAATCTTACGGAACTATAAAAATCATAATTTCTTTAAAAAATAGGCATTTATTGGTACGAGCAATTTGAGACAAAGTAATAAAAAGAATTTAGCAAAACACTGTGAACATAACATCTTTTAAAAGGTTGAGTCTTACATGGCTGCATTTCTTTTTTCATTTGCTTAATATTTTTCTTAAAAGTAAATTAAAACATAAGAATAAATCTCATATGACATTTTGTATAGGGTAATAGGGGCTAAATCCTCAAAATAAATATAAAACATGAGCATGCATATCACGCAATGGCCCCTAGCTATGCCCCAGACCAGCATGCACATGTAACAGTTATGGTCCCGAAGGAATCAACAGCTGCCAGCTGATGGAAGGTTCTAGTTATTGTATGAATGCTCAGGCTGGTTTGAATGTTTCCAGTTTGCTGATGGATCAAGCAAAATTTTGCATGTTGCATAAAAACTTTGAATAAATTTAAACTGAAGTATATTTCACCAGTATCTGCTTTAAAGACATTGTGCAGCATCTTTATTAAAAGAAATGTTCTGATAATGCTAGTTAGATATAAATACCATATTAATCATAATAAATGCCCCGGGGGCGTTGCATTTTATGAAAAGGGGGCTTTACTTAAAGCCTAAATTGTAGTAATCAGCCACTGCCAAAATACTTCTAATAAACAGTATTAAGGTGAATGGGTATACTTTTAGAGGAAGTAACGCTACTATTTTTGCCTCCCTTCTCAGCAGAAGTGGGGTCAACTCTTTAGGGAAAGAATTTGCTCCTCTAGGAGCAAATTCTTTCCTTTATGAGTAGACCCCATCTCTCCTTTATGAGTAGACCCCATTTCAAAGAGCTACCTCATCCAGTGAAGTAAACAGGAGTTTATGCAAGTTAATATAACATTATTTTCGGAAAAGAAGTAGGGGCGTTTATATGAGCTGGGTCATTTAACAGGATTAATATGGTATATCATTATTCATATATACATTAATCGTTATACTTTCTAAGATGCTCCCATGATATGCCAGCTGAGCCAATACTGTATGATTTAGTCCGCACTATATTTGATGATCTGTTTACAAAATAGAGCATGCCAAAACATAAAAAAATGTGTGCTTTGCAAATAAATAATAAGGTACTTCATTATGCTGAAACTTTGATATACATTTGAGCTGTGACATGACAAAACCAACAATGTGGTTGTGCGCACAGTACAGACTCAGATCAGCCTGGGCATCCACCCAGTCTGATCAGAGTCTTTGCTGTCCGCATGAAGGTAGCTTAAACCCATAGCTACCATTTCAGCACTTAACGAAGAGTCTGATAAAACAGGGTGAATGCCTAGGCTGATCTGAGTCGGCGCTGGGCGCACAACCACTTTGTTGCTTTTCTCATGTCGCGGCTCATTTCAAATGTAATGTGAAAGATGCACAGAATCCATTCCCCAACACTCAGTGCATTGATTTACCTTCGCGTAAGGTGAGGGGCCATTGTTTGTATGTGGTTTGAATTCTCCATTTGTGAAAGTCTTTGAGCGACTAAGCTTGGAACTGGACCTGCGAGGCAATGGGCCAGGCAGAGTTGTGTGCTACCAGAACAAAGTCAAAAATGTTACATACAAGAAAATATTTTTAGATTAACTAGTTAAATACTAAAATGGTATATTAAATAAATGGAAGTCATCTCTTTTATTTTCAGTAATTAAATCAGCTCTTTCTATTTATTTTTTGACAAAAAAGAATCTGAAAATTGTAGTCAAAAAATGGTACCGGTATGCTTTATCTCACATAGCGAGATAAATATCTCAAAACTTGAAACAATGTGAGATTTTCAAAACTCAATACATAGTTTTTACGTAGTCCTAAAACATATGTCATCTTAGCTACATTAATGTAGATATCAGGCTTATTTCATTTTGTAATAATAAGCTTACAAGATTCAGTAACCAGATGATTTCCTTTTTCAAATGAAAACCATATTTCACAATAAATGGTTTAAGTCAGTGTGGTAACTTGAACCATTTAAATATACAATGTATAATGCAAACACTGACGTACACTGCCTGTATGTCCCAAAATATTTGAACCTGGTTAAGTTTGTGTGGGACTGAGACTGGTATCCATGCTGAAGATCTGTTCTCCATCATTGTGCAAGTTAAATTCAAATCTCATAATTGTATGAAAGAATGAGTAAAACTAAGTTTTACTCATTCATTAATACATCAGTGAGATATAATATAAAATGTGAGATTACCTGGCGGCTCATTATCCACCAGTCTTTGGGGAAGTGTGAGATACTGTCAAGAAATTGTTGATTATCCTCCCATTCCTTCTGCCATTTCTGTGCACTGTATTCTGGCTTGCGGGCCATAACTCTCTGTAATATTGCCTGGTTCTCTTTGGTGACTCGTAGCAGCTCTCGCTGACGCTTTTCTCTATTTAGACTGTTTGAAAATTATGAAAATGAGAAAAGGTTATTAAATCAAAATTAATATCTACATGCAATATTAATGATTCTTTCTGTAATCAGATTCAAGTTTTTCTCTGTCAGTCAATCAATCAATCAATCACTTGATATATTTATTGATTGATCGATCAACTGATCGATCAACTGATCGATCAATCAATCAATCAATCAATCAATCAATCAATCAATCAGCTGGGCTATGATACAGCCAATTAATTTGCAAAATCAAAGTATGTACAGAGCATAAATACAGACAAATTAACAAGTTAAATTCCCATTCTATGAATTTGCTTTACAATTATGCAAAATGCATGATTCCTATTGTACGTGTTAAAAAAAAGAAGAATATTTTGCATCATGGCAGCTTTCTGTATTTCATTTTTTAGTCTTTAACATTTTTTTCTTGTTATTTAGTGATGTGAAGCATTCTGTAAAGCATATGATTGATCTAAACATGTTATCCATTTCTTTTAATGAAGTAAAGTTTAAATAGAAGTAGTTAAAATATGAAGTACCAAAAACCTACCAACTTGAAGGTGTATGAGTACATTTCAATGTTTTTCCACCATCTTAACAAAAGGGAACACTTTTCGTGATTTTCTGCTTGCTTGCCTGAATGACATAGCCCTTCCAAATTAATTGGGGGATACTCTTAAAGAAAAGAATTTGCTCTTAAAGGAGCAAATTCTTTCCTTTAAGAGTAGTCCTCACCTCCACCCCCCCACTTCACCTCCTTTGGGTTATTTAAAGATTTACACCCACAATATTTCTATTAAATTTTAAATTTCTCACAAAACATTATATTCTGGGCATGATAATGATTGCTATTAAAAGTACATTTATCTGCCAAATTTATGATTTGTGATGGTCACTGAAAATAGGAGAATTTAAGGAAATACACAAAAAGAGCGGCAATAGTGGGTCACCATTCCCGCCAAAACTGAAGACTTGATACGACCAGCAATCATAGTTAATCAGGTTAAAGTTACATCATGAATAATTTTAAGCCCTTTCTTTACTCAATTGTAGACAGTTATTGGCTGAAAACAACTCACGTGCACAGATTAGAGGTTAATGCTATTGTTAAGTTATTTACTCCACCAATCATAAAATTCAAAACATGCTTGCAGAAACGCCTGTGGGAGTCAATCAATTTATGACGACAAAATATTCGTGAATATTCAAGAACGGTACGCATTGATATATCGTCTCTGCCTCCGTAACAAAGATGTTTTAGCTGAAGATTTTTTTAACACATCTTAATTATGTTGCATACAACTAACCAGCTTCATAATTTTGTGATTATTTCGTAATGAAATATGAGGGAGTATACCTTTAAGCAAAATAAATGAAAATTTCTGAGTTGCTTCTCCTGCAAGTGTACCATTCATAATAAGGGAAGCTCTAACTCACCTTTTATATTCATAATTATTTCTATTATCTACTCGTCCTCGTGTTCTCATTATATATGACATTTTCTCCAGGAGAATTCTGTTATCTCTTTCTATAGTAGCCAATCTTTCTTCTTCAAGCTGTAATTTAGAACAGGAAATCCAGTCAATCAATCGGTCAATCAATAATCAACCAAGATCACTCACTCACTCTTACTCACTCACAAAATCGATCAATCAATCAAACAATCAATCAGTCAGTCAGTTAGTCAATCAATCAATCAATCAATCAATCAATCAATCAATCAATCAATCAATTTGTGACATTTTCCTGTTTGTCTTTTCTACTTCTGCAGTTCTCAAATCCAAAAGTGTCAGGCTAGTTAGCTGGCTTAAGCCCCGGTCCCACAGAGCTTGCGACCGCGCCGCGACCTATCCGCGACTAAAAAAACTGACAGTCGCAGAGAGGTTGCAGAAGTCGCGGAGAGGTTTTATAATGGTCGCAACCAGGTCGCAACAAGGTCGCCGAGCAGTCGCCGATCAAAATTAGTCGCAGCCAGTCTTTTGAACATGCACAAAAGACTAGCCGCGACTGATTGTGATCGCCGACTGGTTGCAATGGTTTTCTGGAAGTCGCCGATCAGTCGCCGAACAGTCGCCGATCGGTCGCCGATCAGTTTCATCAACACTTTGGTTCTGAAATGCTGCAACCTTGCTGCGACCTATCGGCGATCTGTCGGCGATTGTTCGGCAACTGATCGGGGACCGATCGGCGACTTATCGGCGACTGACCACTGGTGAGACGGCGACTGATCAGCGACTGGTCGCCGACAGGTTGCAGCGTGCCCCGATAGATCGCCGAACGATTGGCGACAGGTCGCCGACAGGTTGCAGCGTGCGCCAATAGATCAAGGTTTGCAGTGCATCATTTTATTACCTAGGCTCAAAGTGCTCGCATCATGGTACATAGAGGACCCCCCGCCCCCCCCCCCCCCCCTCCCCCACCAAAAAAAAAAAAAAAAAAGAAACATCGTCGCCAAAACAGACAGCAGAAATGACTCCTGACATTCGGATGCCTGCTTCAGATGAGGAATCTCAACAGTCAAAGGAGGAATCTCAATAAACTGCGGCCTTTTTGAAACCAATGTCTTATCCAGTACTGTGTTCTCCTCCTCCGTCTTAATCGCCTGTACACCATCATAGACAAAAGAGGTGCATGCCGGTTGTTTCGTTGCAAGCAATGAACTGAATCTGTAGCTGTGTTATTTTGACAACTTTCACTGAAATGATTTCATTCTTGTCACCACATTTCCATATTTTTTTATCGCAGAACGGTCGCCAATCAGTCTCCGACCAGTCGCAGTTCATTTGAAACCAGTCGCCGAAGAGTCGCCGATTGGTCGCCGATCATTCTGAACTAGTTGCAATCCTGTCGCCGATCCTACGGCGACCAGTTGCAGTGAGGTCGCCGATCGATCGCCGACTACATGCGAAAGCTGTCGCCGACTGTGCGGCGACTGATCGGCGACTGATCGGCGACCACATTTGAAGAGGAAAAGAAGTTGCAATGGTCGCAGAGGTCGCAGGTCAGTCGCAGACAAAATCAGCCGCAAAGCGGTCGCATCGCAGTCGCAAGCTCTGTGGGACCGAGGCTTTAGCTCATAATGTTTCTGCTGCAGATATGAATGTCCAGGATACTATTGGTCAGATAACTCAGTCAATAAACTCTGCTTTTAAAACTGGACAAGTCTATTTGTAAATGATTAAGGACATGTTTTGTGAACCTGTTTTGGGAATAGTAGGTGTGAACTTTGTTCAACTGTTATAAGTTGGATTTGGGTCTGAAATGCATGCTTTGGATCTCTTTCTGAATTAGGGAATGACCTGTGCATAATAAAAAAAAGCCTGCCACTTCTGGATGGAACTTTTATTATTTAGTCGGCATCACTTGAAAGGGGACCTTGCAGTCACATCCCAGCAGGCACATGACATCAAAATGACGTCGTATTGACGTTGATGCGACATCATCACGTCGCATCAAAGTCAATATGACGTCATTTGGACGTTGTGTGCCCGCTGGGAGGCATACTCTAATTGTGCAAACAGAACAGGGCTTTTCTTTTCATCATGTTTACATTCTCTAGGAATCATATAGATTGTATGAAAATCAATCATTAGTAAATAAACCAAGTTGAAAACATTGCATAAGGTAGAATATGAATTTTATGAAATAAAAATATAGGATGTATTAGTTGTAACTCTTAGCAGGAGAACTCAACTATCTGGTACTAAGCATAAGCAGACAATCTTCAATAGGAATTGGGGTTATGGTTTTCATACTGAATCGATTTTAGAAACTGAAATATATATCAAAATCAATGAAGATATGTTTGCCTTTTAACAATAGTCCTCAAATCTTTTAAGTATTGATTTAACACTCAAAATACTATTATCAATGTACAACTGTTTACATTTTAATTCATAACTATTAATAGTAGCTAAGTTGACCGCCTTGGTTTCACAATGCTTTCATGAAAATACAAAGATTTTTGTAAATAAAGAAGCCTAGTATGTATTCTGTTGTCATTTTTGTGGATTCGTTTTGATGTTCAGTCTACAGAATTTGAATCGGCCCCTAAGTCCTAATGGTTGACAGTACTGATTCCTAAATATTAGGTCTCTCAATTTTGTGGGTTCAAGCCTTGGCTAGCACACAAATGAAACATTAGCATAGATTCGACTTGTAGAAAGTCGAGTGGTCTTTCTCCAGGAGCTCTGATTTTTTTGCCTAGTTTTCCTTAACAAGGCTTGATATAAGTAAAATCTTTTTCAAAGGGATGAAAAAATAGATTCAAAATAAAACATAAAAATAGAAATAATGTCCTCCAACACTATTTAAGTTTACAGCATATGGTTAGGTACTGCTGAGCCACATGGTGAACCTCGTTATGAGATTGAAACAGAAGTTTACAGTAACAAAAACTAAATCTATACATTTACGGTAATATGAGTGTTTTGACATGTCCATTAAAACCCGTTAGGATGTATACTGTAACATTTTGGCAGTGCCAACCCAGAACAAACTGCACTTTAAGGTGAATGGGTTCATCTCTACATTTTCCTGCCATTTATATGAAGGGAAACAACTTCTATGACTTCCTGTTTGCTTCTTTGGGCAGAAAAGTAGGTCTATAGTCTCAAAAGGGAAGAGTTGCTCCTTAACCCTTAATGCGCAAAAAAGCAGACGACAAAATTTACGTCTGCAGAATTTCAAAAAAAGTTTCGTCAAAGCGATATCATATTGAAAATTCTTACTCTAGAGGGCAAACAGTGTAGATTCAGATGAGGTGGCTCATTATGAGCCACCTCATCTGGATCTACACTGTTTGCAAATTTCTATTTTAACTTTTGGTGCTTTAAGGGTTAAGGAACAAATTCTTTAAGAGTTTAAATCCAGCTGAAAAGGGAGGCAAAAAAATGATTGGTGTTTCCCATGAAAGAGTACCCATTAACCTCAGGGTCCCTGCAAACTGTGAAGAACAGCAGCAGTCAGATCTGGGTCTCATCTGTTTGCTAAATCCTCACATTCACCTAATGAATTTTTTTTTAACCCATTCCATTTGGGATACCCCTTTAGGGGTATCTGGCCAAATAGTTTGGAGCCAGATCAGGCCCCACAAACGTGGGGCCTGATCTGAGATCCAAACTGTTTGCTGCCTAGACATCATTTCTACAAGAGTTAGTTAGACCAATAGTGTCAAAATATTCTTGATTTTTGATGCAGACGACAATTTCAGCAGACGACAAAATATACCCGGAATGCAATGGATTAAGCTTTGGTTATCTAGTTTTTTCATATTTTTATGATAGATTTTTGTTTTGTCTGTGTTTAAGGCTTTTATTGCAAATCAATAAGCTTTTTAAATACTTTTTGAGTTTCAAAGTACAATTTTTAAGTGCCTATTGAGACTGTCAATAAGGAACAATAATCTATTTGCCCTCCTTGAACAGAACGATTGTCTGGTACTTCTGCTCAACCTATTTACCATAAGTTGTACCCTTAATATTTAAAGATTGTTTTTAACATATTTTTTATTTCGCTTTCTCTCCATCCTCTCACCCCGCACCCTTTCCAGCCACCCTTCTATAATAGTAATTTGGTAGTCTCTTAAAAATTGTCTCAATGTGGTGCTTAGATCAGGCTCAAAATATTTCTAAAAAATAAGGCTTAAGTTAGTTTACTCCCTACTTCTCCCCTGCCCCCACATTTTTCTTCTTTTTTTTTTCAGTAATAAATATTTATGAATAAGAACTTATATTAAATTTATTTTCTCAATATAATAAATCAAATAGTTTTTACACTAGGCAACTTTAAAATACTTGTATGATATCTGTCTGGCCAACAAATTTAAAAATCCTGTACAAGAACCAAAATTTGTTTTAAAAAAAAAGACAATTTTATGAGGTGCTGTTTTATTAAAGGTAGGTTTCTGTACTTTGGAATGCATCATAATTTTGATGATCTTTCATCCAAGTTGTTGGAAAGCACTTATAAAAGGGAATGAATAAGTTTCACTAAAAAGTGTAAATCAAAAAAATATTAGAAAAGTTGTTTTGCAAGGGATTTCCTAACTCTGCTTCGCACACCAGATAGCGCTATTTTTAGTTCGCGCCAAAAATAGATAACGCAGCTGACGTCATGCTGCATTGCATTTGGGATAGTTTTAACCCATTAGCCACGCCAGGACCTCTAGGAGAGCTCACGGCAAGGGAAAATTGACCTTTGGAGAATGGCATCAGAAATCACGCACTTATAGACATAATAAACATAGTTATTTTTAGAACTGGAATTCCAAGAAAAGAAAATATACCAAAGAGAAAACAACTATTTTCTTCAACATCTGACGAGTTTCTCTGTAGCAACAAATTCAGAAAAATAAGAGAATTCAATACTGCTCGGAAAAAGACGAAATTATTTTGTGGACATAATTGTTATCGCTAGTCCAGGAACCTACCTTTAATTTGTAAATTACAGATATAAATGATTCGAATAATGGATATCCAATATTCTAATTATTAATATTCATAAATCGTGACTATTGGATAGTCATAATTTGAATAATAGATATCTACAAGTAAATTTATGAATATCTATAATTCGAATTATGGAGCTATAATACTATACTATTTATTGATTTCTATTATTCGAAATATTTTATATCCATAAACTGAATTATGGCTATCCATAAACTGAATTATGGATATCCATAAGTTATGTCAAATTATAGATATCCATAATTTGAATTATGGATATCTATAATTTGTATTATGGTTATTCATAATTTGATTTTAATGATATCTATAATTAGTATGATGATTTATGGATATCCATAATGATATCTATAATTAGTATTGATTGATTGATTGATTGATTTGATGCTTACCGTCCTCGGTAAACAGCTATGGTCATGTCGGGACGGTCAGTTAACCTAACCACACTATTCCTGGGCAGGCTTAGACCTCCTAAGCGGTTAACCAGTACTAAGTGCACATACTTTCGCCAGTAACTGACAACTGTCCATCTTGAATCAGTGGAAGGAGAAACGAAAGTATGTGGCCAGACCAGGTTTCGAACCCAGGACCTCTGACTTATGAGTCAGGTGCCCTACCGATTGCCCTTCGCGGCCCGGCTCTATAATTAGTAAGATGACTTATGGATATCCATAATTCCATTTATGGATATCCATAATTTGCATTATAGATATCCATATTTGGAATTATGGATAGCAATAAATAATTATGGATATCCATAAATGAGTATGGATATCAATAAATAGGGAATAAATAATAAAACGACACTGCATACACTTTCAATAGTACGATGTGTAATACTGAGCCAGATGGAAGGCTGTGTGCAAATTGGAGCACCATCTAGGGTTGAAAAGAATTCCAACCTCCAGCAGGATTTGTTCCCAGACCACTAGCTTAGCAGGCTAGTGCTTACCATAATAACCGTAAATATTCGGAAAGACTGGTCATTTGCCATTCACTAAGCATTGGATGCATTAACATGAGTAAAATCTACTTTCTTATAATTTTCAAACAAATTGGCTGACTTTCAGGTGTCCAAAATGTTAGGGTCATTACGGTAATCCACTATGGTATCTGAGCTCCAGCAACTACAGTTCTCTCAATGCCGTAAAAATTCTAGCTGTTGGGACTGTTAGGTCTGAGCAAACAGTGCAGATTTAGATCAGACTATTCCTTTAGGAGCAGTTTGATCAGGGTCTACAATGCTTGCCATTGAACCTACATCTTTTCAATGCATTACTGCACTGAAAAATTAAACAACCATAATGTGTGTAAGTATTGGGACACCTAAAATAATTAAATTTTCCATTTGTCCCAAATGGAAAATTAATCATTTTAGGTGTCCTAATGCACCAGTCATTTGCAACCACGGCCCCCCTGGGGCCGGGGAATAGCGGGGATATTGACTTTTCACTCTGCAAAGCCCTGGTATATGCCCTGCACTGTGGGGACATCTTTCGAGTCAAATCCCTGGTAAAGGTCTTAGCCCCCAGGGGATCATGTAAATATAACCACCTGTCAGGGGGACAGGATAGCTCATCTGACAGCGCCTTGCCCATCACCTAAAAACGTTAACATAAAATTTTAACATTTTGCTAACGCCAACGCTGGGGGGAGTGCAATAGCTCTTCCTGTACATTAATTCGTACAGGCGAGCTAAAAATCCATATTCTGACAATGTGTCACTGTAAATTTCGTTAAAAACACTCCACTATTTTCCCCACTGTTTTGGCGGGAATCAAAAGCCCGGCATATCCACGGCACTGCCGGGACACCGCTTCTAAAGGTAAAAACACGGTACTTAAGCCCCGCTATGCCCCCGCTATCCCCGGCCCCATGGGGGTCGTGTTTGCAAATGACTGGTGCATAAAATTTAGGCACATTACAGTATTCAAGTCAAGGACAGTTACAGTAATTATCTTAAGTCTCCTAATTTTTAGAATTTGGATGGTATGAATTTCTTCTTTTTGTATCACATAAATTTGAATTGCAATTATCAATTTTAATCACAAAATACAGCAGTGCAAATAAAAGTGAAGCATGAAATATATTTGGATGTGACATAAATATATAATACATAATTACCACAAACTGAATTCATTTATTGACATAGTACAGAGAGACCTCAGCCTGGTACATGCTAGAGCAAACAGACTAAAATATGAAAAGATATATCATTTAATTAAATGCCAAAACTGTAAAATACTTTGTTTAATCTAGTGCAATGAATTCTAATCTTTTCTTTGGAATACCGTATACCGTACTAGTTAGGATTTGTGAAGTCTTTGAAGTACACATAAAATCAAATGGCCTTCTTAATTTTCATTTTTTATGAAAAATTGTGAGGTGCTTTTTTCACTGCAAATGCTCATCATTTTCAGCAAAAATGGCAGTATTTTTGTGTAGAAAGTATTCAAAAAGAAAAAAAAATGAAATCAGTAACAGTTTCTAACAACTATGCACATAAATTATAGTTCTGATTCTCCAGAAAACATTTGTTGTGGGGCCTAATCTGATTTTCAATATCAAATCATTCTAATGAGTTTTCAGAACTACTACGTACATGTGTGAACTGAAATGTAAAATTTTTTACCCTAATTTTTGGTTTATTTTTTGGCATTTCATAGAAACCCCTAAGAGACAAAATTGTCATGAACAAAAAGGGTAGACCTAGATCAGTCTTCTCTTAAGGAGCAGTTTGATCAGGGTCATTTCAGTGAATTATTTAAACACTGCCAGATACTATAAAATTCTATTGGGACATATAAGTGTAAGCAAACAGTGCAGACCAAGATCATACTATTCCTAAAGGGACAGTCTGATCAGGTTCTACACTGTTTGCCATTCCATTTGCATCTTTTGGATGCCTTTTACTGTGCTGTAAAGCTAAACCATTCCAGTTTCCAGGACAATTATGGCAATTGTTTTAGGTGTCCCAATTTTTAGAATTTTACAGTAATTTCAAATTTCTGGATATGGTAGGATCATGTCCTATTATATGTGGAGTGATGGTAAAGTCAGAGCTCTAGATAAGAGGGGTATTTGATGATAATTGAGGGATAATTTTTTTTATTTCTCATTGAAACCATATGTTGTGACCCCTCATCTGAACCGTCTCGTCGAGACGGTTCAGATGCGGGGTCACAACATATGTTTTTATGCAGAATTAACAAAAATTATCCCTAATTATCACCAAATACTCCCTCTTATCTAGAGCTCTGTAAAGTAAAGTAGCTTCAGAAGTGCTTCCTTTGAGAGTAATTGCAAATGATTTGACACTAAAACTGCACTTGTAAAACCACATTTGAGTGCAGTCAGTGCACAATTTGATATTTTATCTCACATTCCTGGATGATCTCTTCAAAGAAGATAAAAGAAAAGAAAAATAATTAAAAAGAAAAGGCTACAAATAACAAAACATATCATTTTGAATTTAAAACATCATTGGCCACCAGCAGATTTTGTCAGAACATCACTGAGGCTGATTTTTGAATTCTTTCAACATCATGGGTCATTAGTAGATTTCTGAACAGTGAAAACATCACTGATCACTTGGTCTAGCAGATTTCTTAATTGCTAAAATGTCACTGACCATTAACAGATTGTTGAATTGAATGGAATATGATTTGCAGTGGGGAAAATTATATATTATTTGGTAAATGTAATGTACACTCCGAAATTCTCTCTTTTCCTTACCCTGCTTTTCTCTTTCTTAATCGTTTTATAACAGTCTTATGCTGTTACTGCCACCAAATGGATTTATGATCGTCATTCTGTTATTGTACTAAGGATATGTATACCCTTTTCTTTTATGCCACCTGCGAGTGGCCTGAGATATTTATGCAAAATAAAGTTCTGTTCTGTTCTGTAAAAACATTATTGACCACTAGCAGTTTTTTTTTGTTTTTTTTTTAAATCTTAAAAACAATAAAAGCAGATTCTTGCATTCATCAAACATAATTGGCCACTGATCACTAGCAGATTTTTGAATTGTTAAAACATCATTGGCCGTTAGCAGGTTTCTGAACTGAAACATCACTGATCACTAGCAGGGTTTTAAATTGTTGAAACATCATTGGTCTTTTGCAGATTTCTAAACTGCTGTTTTAAATGTTACTTACTTCTAGCATATTTTGAACTGTTAAAACAATATCAGCCATTTGCATATGTTTGATTTGTTAAAACGGATTTAGCCATTAACAGATTTCAGAATTGTTAAAATATCATAGGCCACTCACAGATATTTGATTTGTTAAAAAATTGGTGGCCATTGGCAGATTTTTGTGGCTGAAATCATATTTTTGGACTGTTAAAACATTATTGGCAACCAGCAGATTTTAGAGTTGTTAAAACATAATTGGCCATTAGTAGATTTTTAATTGTTAAACTTGTTAAGGTGACACTTATCGGCTTAGCCAAGATAATGTGGACAATTTAAGTTTCCCCATGTTATGCGATGGTTCTGAGCCTCACATAATCTCATCTCCTTAAAAGTTGTGTAAATGAATAGTACTTCAAATGAGCTTTCCTGTGATATATGGTTTTATATATCTGCATTGAGTAGTTTACCAAATCTTTGGTCTGAAAGGCTCAAAAATGACCATTTTTTGCATGTTATGCTGTTGCAAGAAAAAGAAGGCATTTTTAGCTCACCTGAGCCATAGGCTCAGAGTGAGCTATTGTGATCACCCAGTGTCCGTCGTCCGTCGTGCGTCGTCCGTCGTGCGTCGTCAACAATTTGCTTTAAATGACATCTTCTCTGAAACCGCTAGGCCTAGGGCTTTGATATTTGGTATGAAGCATTGTCTAGTGGTCCTCTACCAAGTTTGTTCAAATGGTGGCCCAAGGGTCCAAAATGGCCCTGGGGCAGGGGGTCTTGGGTTCGAAACTAAAAAATACTTAAAAATCTTCTTCTCCAGAACCGCTTGGCTCAGATGCTTGAAATTTGGTATGTAACATTGCCTAATGGTTCTCTACCAAGTTTGTTCAAATGGTGGCCCCAGGGTCCAAAATGGCCCTGGGGCAGGGGGTCTTGGGTTCGAAACTAAAAGATACTTAAAAATCTTCTTCTCCAGAACTGCTTGGCTCAGAGGCTTGAAATTTGGTATGAAGCATTGCCTAGTGGTCCTCTACCAAGTTTGTTCAAATGGTGGCCCCAGGGTCCAAAATGGCCCTGGGACAGGGGGTCCTGGGTTCGAGACTAAAAGATACTTAGAAATCTTCTTCTCCAGAACTGCTTGGCTCAGAGGCTTGAAATTTGGTATGAAGCATTGCCTAGTGGTCCTCTACCAAGTTTGTTCAAATGGTGGCCCCAGGGTCCAAAATGGCCCTGGGGCAGGGGGCCTTGGGTTCGAAACTAAAAATACTTAAAAATCTTCTTCTCCAGAACCGCTTGGCTCAGATGCTTGAAATTTGGTATGTAACATTGCCTAGTAGTCCTCTACCAAGTTTGTTCAAATGGTGGCCCCAGGGTCCAAAATGGCCCTGGGGCAGGGGGTCTTGGGTTCGAAACTAAAAGTTACTTAAAAACCTTCTTCTCCAGAACTGCTTGGCTCAGAGGCTTGAAATTTGGTATGAAGCATTGTCTAGTGGTCCTCTACCAAGTTTATTCAAATGGTGGCCCAAGGGTCCAAAATGGCACTGGGGCAGGGGATCTTGGGTTTCGGAACTAAAAAATACTTAAAAATCTTCTTTTCCAGAACCGCTTGGCTCAGATGCTTGAAATTTGGTATGTAACATTGCCTAATGGTCCTCTACCAAGTTTGTTCAAATGGTGGCCCCAGGGTCCAAAATGGCCCTGGGGCAGGGGGTCTTGGGTTCGAAACTAACAGATACTTAAAAATCTTCTTCTCCAGAAGTGCTTGGCTCAGAGGCTTGAAATTTGGTATGAAGCATTGCCTAGTGGTCCTCTACCAAGTTTGTTCAAATGGTGGCCCCAGGGTCCAAAATGGCCCTGGGGCAGGGGGTCCTGGGTTCGAGACTAAAAGATACTTAAAAATCTTCTTCTCCTGAACTGCTTGGCTCAGAGGCTTGAAATTTGGTATGAAGCATTGCCTAGTGGCCCTCTACCAAGTTTGTTCAAATGGTGGCCCCAGGGTCCAAAATGGCCCTGGGGCAGGGGGTCTTCGGTTCGAAACTAAAAAATACTTAAAAATCTTCTTTTCCAGAACCGCTTGGCTCAGATGCTTGAAATTTGGTATGTAACATTGCCTAATGGTCCTCTACCAAGTTTGTTCAAATGGTGGCCCCAGGGTCCAAAATGGCCCTGGGGCAGGGGGTCTTGGGTTCGAAACTAAAGATACTTAAAAATCTTCTTCTCCAGAACTGCTTGGCTCAGAGGCTTGAAATTTGGTATGAAGCATTGCCTAGTGGTCCTCTACCAAGTTTGTTCAAATGGTGGCCCCAGGGTCCAAAATGGCCCTGGGACAGGGGGTCCTGTGTTCGAGACTAAAAGATACTTAAAAATCTTCTTCTCCAGAACTGCTTGGCTCAGAGGCTTGAAATTTGGTATGAAGCATTGCCTAGTGGCCCTCTACCAAGTTTGTTCAAATGGTGGCCCCAGGGTCCAAAATGGCCCTGGGGCAGGGGGTCTTCGGTTCGAAACTAAAAAATACTTAAAAATCTTCTTCTCCAGAACCGCTTGGCTCAGATGCTTGAAATTTGGTATGTAACATTGCCTAGTAGTCCTCTACCAAGTTTGTTCAAATGGTGGCCCCAGGGTCCAAAATGGCCCTGGGGCAGGGGGTCTTGGGTTCGAAACTAAAAGTTACTTAAAAACCTTCTTCTCCAGAACTGCTTGGCTCAGAGGCTTGAAATTTGGTATGAAGCATTGTCTAGTGGTCCTCTACCAAGTTTATTCAAATGGTGGCCCAAGGTTCCAAAATGGCCCTGGGGCAGGGGATCTTGGGTTCGAAACTAAAAAATACTTAAAAATCTTCTTTTCCAGAACTGCTTGGCTCAGATGCTTGAAATTTGGTATTGAACATTGCCTAGTGGTCCTCTACCAAGTTTGTTTAAATGTAGGCCCCAGGGTCCAAATTGGCCCTGGGGCAGGGGATCTTGGGTTTCGGAACTAAAAAATACTTAAAAATCTTCTTCTCCAGAACTGCTGTGCTCAGATGCTTGAAATTTGGTATGTAGCATTGTCTAGTGGTCCTCTACCAAATTTGTTCAAATGGTGGCCCCAGGGTCCAAAATGGCCCTGAGGCAGGGGTCTTTGGTTCGAAACTAAAAATACTTAAAAATCTTCTTCTCCAGAACTGCTTGCCTCAGATGCTTGAAATTTGGTATGTTACATTGCCTAGTGGCCCTCTATCAAGTTTGTTCAAATGGTGGCCCCATGGTTTCAAAATGGCCCCGGGGCAGGGAGTCCCTGGTTTGAACCATAGAAATACATAGAAAAATATTAAAAAATCATCTACTTCAGAACTGCAAGGCTCAGATGCTTGAAATTTGGTATGTAGCTTCATGCCTAGTAGTCTTTTACCAAGTTTGTTCAAATGATGACCCCAGGGTTTAATATGGCCCCAAGCTAGGGGGTCCTGAGTTTGAACCATAGAAATACATAGAAAAATATTCAAAAATCTTCTTCTTCAGAACCACTTGGCTCAGATGCTTGAAATTTAGTATGTAGCATTGCCTAGTGGTCCTTTACCAAAATTATTCAAATGATGGCCACAGGGTCCAAAATGGCCCAGCTCCAGGGGGTCCAGGGTTTGAACCATAGCAATACATAGAAAAATATTCAAAAATCTTCTTCAAAACCATTTGGAAGTGGTTGCAAACTATCAGGTTTGTTAAATGATGACCCTTGTTTGACCTTTAGCCTTTTTGGTCAGGTGAGCGATTCAGGGCCTCTTGGCCCTCTTGTTTAAATGTATGACACAAACAGGGACTGGATCAGATATTGTAAAATATATGTTCTTCTAAAGGAGACGCCATTCTTATTAACATTACTTTTTACGGAATGAAAATCATATAAAAACTGCCAAAGACATGTAGAAAAATGTAAATGTATACACTTGTTATGCATTTCCTGTTTTTCACCAATGGTTACTTCACATTTAGAAAATATACTTTTCACTGTTAAATAAATTAAGAAAACATCTGTAATTTACAAAAAAGATGCAATCACACATGAAAACCACAAACATTTTTATGAAATGCTCTCCACCTAGTTTTACTGACCTAGCCAAAATCATGTTAATTTTGTATAGTCCGTAGCCCCATATTTCAGCATGTGCTATAAAAGTCAAATCATTGTCTATCTACATGATAAGCTGTTTTATAGTTTCAGAAAATGACAGAACAGCTACACAAAAAGTGATTAGCGGCTGATGGCCGGCAACAAAATTCTACAGCCAATAACAATTTGTCCGTAGCCCTGTATAGTCCGTAGCCCCCCTCAAAATTCATACCTTAAGATGATGTCATATGCAAACTAGAGCTGTGGTTGTAGTAATTTTTTTCAGGAATATGCAGGGCTAGCAGATAAGGCTTTTCTGACATTTAAATGATGAAATATCTGCTTTACTCCAATAAAGTAAAATGTGGATGAACTAATAACTGTAGGTGCTAGTTTATATATTTATGTACAACATACACATAATGCAATAGTACAGTGTCAAGTTGCATTTTAAATGAAAGTTTGATAGTGTCAGAATAATTTAATACAACTTTTGGGGTGTTTTATAATGCTTTGTTGTGGAATTGTTTGGAGACATTAAAGGCTGACAAAGGGGCTACGGACTATACAAGTTTTTATGTCAGTCTTTCTATATTCAGATATGTGACTTCTGATTGCAGACAAGTTAAGAAATTATGAATTAACAGTGAAACCTGTCCCAAGAAAAAGAAATTGGGAAGATAAAGTCAGAAAAACACTTGATAACCTACCCAAAGCCACAGTAGTACATCTCTGGGTGATGGCTCGATATAGACAGAAATACTGCCAAGAAAGGGCATTAAAATTACCCCAAACAACCAAGCAACCAAATTACAGTAGTACAAATAGTACTTGTTTAAGGACCTGGTTTAAATGTGTCTCTCTATTACACTGTTGTGCAATTTACAGTGATTGAAAATGGTCAGGCAATTTGAAAATTTTTAAACCATATTTAACAGTTGTGTGTGTTCCAAGTGAAGTGGTACAGTTACATACAGTAGTTCTGAGAGCAATTAAGGTTTTCCTTGTTGTTTCAGTTGAAATTTGTTTTACAGTTATTCCATTAATTATGTCTGTCATGAGTTGCATTATTTTGTGGCATTGTCCATCTGTCTGTGTGCCCAACTGTGTTTTTCTTTGACACTTAACTAAAATGTATGCCTTATCAAGACATTGTGCAGAACTCATTTTAACAATGTGTGCCAAAGTTTAAGGGCTAAAAAAGGTTGAAGCTCAAACATTAACATTTTGTATCCGCCCCATAGACCTGTAAAACATTCAAGAATTCTTCATGAAAAATTATACAAATATAAAGCACCATTAGATGATGTTCAGAGAAAAAATTCCAGTACCATACTTTCAGTTTTGATGGAATTGTTTCCCTTTGTATTTTTGGTATAAAGTAATTTTATATTAGCATCTGTTGCAACCACAAATGAAATAACTCCCACAAATGAAGTAATTCTTTCATTTGTGGTTGAGGTAGCATGCAATCGTAACCACAAATGAAATAATGTTTCCAAACATATATGAAATTGTATGGAAGGGCTACAATCTTACCAAAAAGGATTTTCTGACACTAGTCGACAATCTTTTGAAACACTTAGAACTTTGCAGACCAAAGTTATTTCATTTGTGGTTGAGGAAGCATGCAATCATAACCACAAATGAAATAATGTTTCCAAACATATATGAAATTGTATGGAAGGGCTACAATCTTACCAAAAAGGATTTTCTGACACTAGTCGACAATCTTTTGAAACACTTAGAACTTTGCAGACCAAAGTTATTTCATTTGTGGTTGAGGAAGCATGCAATCATAACCACAAATGAAATAATGTTTCCAAACATAT